>OX456524.1:154898293-156310793 GCA_949748255.1 Eustalomyia histrio | reverse complement strand
ATATGAACAGATATGGTCTTAAATATGCTATGTGATCGGTTCCAAAATTCGAGATTTTATGGCTGTTCATGATTTGAACCATATTGTCCAATAGAAGTTTTCGAAATTTTAGTTGTTCTTATCCTGCAGAAAATTCATTTGATTCAGAAAAATATTTAGACTTAAAAGATTTTCCAAGTCAGTATCAGGTTTTCTAAGGCTAAAAACATAAGTGGCTGCTAACTTTTTAGTATTTATAAGAATGATAAAAATTAGCTTTGTTTTTCAATTTTTTAAAATGAATTAAATTCCCCTTAATGCCCCTTTAAAAATTGCTATTTAAAAAATCTAATATTTAAAAAAAAAAAATCGCTATAATTTTACGGGCCTATATAGAATAGTATCAAAACCGCGCTAACTAGACAGTGGGACATATTGAAAATTATTTGGTGGTTCATCGGGTTTATATAAAATTTTACACACACGCAACTATCGCATAGACAAGCTGAATTCTAATTTATTTTAAAATAAGCGAATTTTTGACTCTTTTGCAATTTTTGTGATCGTTAGAAGTTTTGAATTAACATTAATCGATGAATAATTTTTAACAAATCATTCCAACAAAAATTGGTGTAATTGACATATATTTCACGAATTAATGTATAAAACAAGTTATTCTATCGAAACAAAAGTAATTTAATATAAATTAATTTAAATCGTATCCCACTTTATTCAATAAACAGCCATTTTCAATTAAATAGCCGTGTAAATGAAACAGTGTCCATAATGGAGTTAAGTGAAAAATAATTTTTATATATTTTAATTTAATGAATTTTGCAAAAAAATTTTAGCACTGTTAAGGGAAAAGAGTCGTCGATTAAAAATTTCAATAACAAATTTTGGATTTTTAGGGAAAATATCCCCCCTAAGTGTTTCTTAATAAGCCCATAAGTGTTATTATACCTATTAGCCAGTCGTGGGCAGCTTGATTTGCCTGTCATTGACACTTCATCATGCACATTGAATTCATTTTGAATTAATGCAGTTATATGTCACTATCTAAACAGTTGCGTAATCACTTCTTTTTAAACTAGATTAGTGTTATGCCATCATTTCTGCAGTCACAAAGTCGGTTCTGTTTAAATCAGTTCAGTATTATTTCAGCTTTGCAACAGTCGGGGCATTGGGGTTTTCGCCACTGATTGACATTCTTTTATACACTGCAAAATTTGTTGAACCAGTTCCGTGTTCTGTCATTATTTCAACTATAACAGTTCTAATTTCCTTAGTCCTCATTGGTGTTATATTCATTTCTCTTTAGTTACATGATTTATCCAGAAAGAACAAGTCAATGTTCTGCCACCATTTCAATATTTGGGACACTGGTTATTTTACAGCAATTACCACTTTTTCAGACACTGAATTATATTTTACACCAGCTTTGTGACCTTAAATCAATCGACCCTTCATTTCCCGTAGGGTATGGACATAATTATATACGGTCATATACCCTCAAACTTTGGATCCAATCATATATGGTCATATATAAAAAATATATGGTCAAATAAAAGGTCATATATGGTCATATATAAAAATATGTATGGTCATATATGATATCATATATGGCAATATATGACACAGTAAATGGTAATATATGTGACAATGTATAGTCGTATATTGAACTATACATGGGCATATATGATCAGCTTTACAAATCATATACAAATCAATATATATGATCATATCACATTTCTAATTTGGTATTCAATATTTAATTAATTTTTTTAATCAACTGTTTTAACAGTAAATTGCATTTTTTTATTTCACCCAATAAGTTATATAAATTTTTTTCCTATTTTTTTCTATATTTTTCATATTTTATTTTTATACATAAATTTTTTTTTATAAAATGCATCACTGCACAGGGCAAATGTCAAAGCTAATATATTTTATCTTCTTTCAAAGTGTCACAATTTATGTACATGTGTACGTATATTTGTATTGTAAGTACGTGTTTACAATGGAAACTGTAGGTCTTCAAACAAATCTTAAAAACTATTTCAATACAAAATTTGTAAAACCTTAAAACTTTTCAATTTCATTCTTATTTTTATCATGAAGAACTTAAATTGATTCTGAATCTATTAAATTGAATACTGTGAAAAGAAACAACTTTGGTTTAAAAACACATAGATAACACTATTTTCTATATTATCGTATATGTCTGATTGTAGTTTTTGTAAATGTATGCATTGGCATGTTAACTTGTATCCTTAGAAAAGTCAATTTGTATTTATAGTAGTAGTTAGAGATTGAACTCAAACCAACAAGTGAAATATAGCAAAAGGAGGACGTAAAAATATATCTTGTATGCATTAGAATGATATCATAAACATTTTTTTTTTGCTTTTGTGTTATATTTACTGAAAATGTATTGATTTGATTTTTTAATATATTTTTGAGTGGAAAAGTTATTAATAAATTGAAATTTTAATATTTAAAAACAACTCTTCTGGGATTTGCGTAAAATTGTGTTTTTTCTTTTTGTATGCATGAAGAATTTTAAGAGTTTCCAAATTTTCCATACGAACTGGAATATTTATGTGTCCCCAAATTATCAGTCATAAATTATAAACGACTAGACCTTTTTTATCATGAAACTAATAAGGAGACTATTATACAATCCGATTCCAAATCGAGTCGTAATCACCAGTAAAACATAAAATAGAAATACAAGCCAAGTTTGAAAACCCCTAATGACTTTTGTAACTGATAGTATTCTATTATTTTGTATTGGTAGCAGAGGCGCTATAAAATGTATTTTTCCACTTTTTTACGTGACGTGATGAAATTTATGAAAATTTATTCAAACTGACCCTTTCTCGACCATATTTACTTTAGTTCAGTGACAGTGAACACAGCAACTGCGTTTGTGTGATTAGCTTTAATTTCACCAGTTTCGAAACAGCTACTTTCTCATCAACTATTTTATTATTTTTCGTAGCGGTCATATTGTATTATTGGTATTGATTGATTTTTGTACTTATTTTAATCATAAAATCTTAATATTTTGGTCTTATTAATTTTCTTTTTTTTTCTTTTCAGGTATGTTGGCTGTATTTTGTTAAAGAAAAATTTCTCTATCTGTTGGTAAGATTATAAAAAAAATGTTAACAAATTAACAAACAAATTTTAAAACACGCAATTAAATTTTTGAATATATAAATTTATATGCTGATATTCCAATTAAATTTCAAGTTTCAGTTTACTAATTTAAAGGGTTTGAAAAAGTCATTAAAGTGTAATTTTTCACTTTTTTAACTCCACTTTTATCACGCTTTAATTTTATATTTCAAGACAGTATATCTTTGGTCATAAATCCCATACCCAACGGAAAAGATATTTTAAATATCAGATTTCTAGCCGATTGTTTTTGGGCAGAATACTTATAAGGGGATTTCCCGCATTTCGTCCCTACCAGCAAATGTTTTCAGAAATGGGATTAAATAGTTGCGTACGCTGGAGGAGAAACCCACGTGACTAATTTCATGTTCCTTGCTCCAGCGGTGGAGCTGGGTGAGTAAGGGATACTTACTCCTATTTATTGCCACTATTGCCACGTTCCTATCGAATTTTTTAAAAGTATGTTATCCCCATACCCCCAGTCCCTCTTCCATTCCATTTGGTCCCCCGTTGTCTATTTTTTTCTATTTCACTTATCCCCGTATCATTATATTTTGTTTCTCTTGCCTTATGTTTCAACACCACTGGAGCCCTACTCAATTCCATTTCGTTCCTCTTGTATAATTCTTCAATTTCACACGTTGCCCATAAAATTCCATTTCGTTTTCCTTGCATGATGCATAAGTTTTGCTCGTTCACCGTTTCTTTCCATTTCGGTCCCCTTATCAAGTGTTCCAATTCCACTAGTTCCCCGTTCCATTCCATTTCGTTCCCCGTTAGCTGGTTTTTTCCACTGCTGTCCCCTTTTAAAGTGTTCCATTTCCACTGGTTCCCCGTTCCATTCCATTTCACTCCCCTTGTATAGGGCTTGAGTTTCACTGGTTTCCCATTTCTTTCCATTTCGGTCACATTATCAACTGTTCACATTCCACTGCATTTCGGTGCGCAATTTCTCTGTGTCCCCGATCCATTCCATTTCGTATCTCAATTTTAGTGATTTAATTTCACTTTTTCCCCGTTCCATTCCATTTTGCCAACC
The DNA here is from genome assembly GCA_949748255.1 of Eustalomyia histrio. Taxonomy (NCBI): domain Eukaryota; kingdom Metazoa; phylum Arthropoda; class Insecta; order Diptera; family Anthomyiidae; genus Eustalomyia; species Eustalomyia histrio. The sequence continues at coordinate 156,306,592 of OX456524.1, read as the reverse complement.
GTACTTATACTAAGTCCGAGTAACTATTACCTCTACGAGTACTTCCCAATGAAGGAAACAAATATGTCAGTTGTATCTGAATTAGTTCACAACTTTTTAAGTGAACTTATCAGTATTTCGTCCACTATACATATTATTTAGTTATTTGTAAATAAAATGACTGGTTTTATAAATATTTTTGCTCTCTTTTCTAAAGAAAAAATAAAGCTTACAATAGTGGCCTAAAAGTGTTGCATGCATTTCGTTGGTATAAAGGTTTAATATAAGGCGTATAAAAAAGCTTTTTACTTTTGAAAATATCACGATTTTTTTGTTTTAAAATTCAAACCAGCTTTAGTGTATTAAGGTTGAAATTCAATATTAATGTGATGTGATGTTTGCCACCTGGTATGAGAATTGACTATGTGGCGTATGAGTATTATTTAATATGAAATATATAACAATCATACGCCATGTTGTACTTTACTGTGTGTTTCCATAAAATTCATTTTTAAAAGCTTTTTAATTTTAAAAGAATCACGATTTTTTGTTTTTTAAATATTAATCAGATTTTTTTTCATACTTTTTGTATTTTTAGCAAAAATTTAAAGCAGAGCTGTGAATTGTAAATAAATTTTAAGTATTAATACATTTAACTCTTTTTTGCTGACTACAATAGAATTTATGTTTATTCCAAACAATACAATAATAAAAAAATTTCATATTTTTATTTTCTATGACATTCACAGGTCAATGCTGTGATTTAAAATAATATGCCAGAAATACTCGATTAACCTAAATTTCGTACTAAATTTAAAATATGCACAATTTTATGAATTTTCTCCCAGCAAAAATATGGTATTACAAAAAATATATTTTTTTTTGTATTAAAATCTCTTCAAAAACAATACAGCTTAGTTTACTCTGTGCTGTCCAGATTTGTTTTTTTTTTTTCCTGGTCAACATCAATTTAAATAACTATTTTCCATAAAACTTAACAAATTAATTAACTTTTTCACACAAAGTACAGAAGCAAATACATGGTTGAAGTAAACGAAACAAATTTCAAGTGTAACATAAATATAGACAACTGGTTTATTATTTAAAAATAAAATTTTACCCTTTTTTTGTATTTTCTCATGCACTACTTCTATTAAATCTACTTCTTCTGTGTTTACACAGTCGTCTTGTTGTTTAAACACCATAAGCCTGAGGCTCATTTGTTATTATTGTTGTATGTATACATTTTGTTGGTGTTGGTATTGTTTTTAGATAGAACGACTAAATAAAAGTTAAGTGTAATATATAATGAGAATTCTTATTGTTGTTGTAGCTGTTGTTGTCATTTTGTTTCGTGTTGTGTTATGTATTGTAGTTTATTCTTTCGTTTTGTGTGTTATTGTCTACAAAAAACAAACAAATAAACATATAAATAATAACAAGGTACGTTAAACAATACAATTTTCAAGCATATGAAATAAAATGCAAATATATAATATGGAAAATACTAAAATAAACATGCACACATGCACCCAGAAGCATTAAAGGCGTTCAAAAATAAAAAAAAAGTGAATTTACAAACAAAAGTAACTAATGTTTTTTTTTTTGAAAATTTTGTTATGCAATCATTTTGTATTTTTTATATTTTTTTTCAAATCCAATCACTGTACTATGAAATTGTGGAAAAAATATTTAATTGTAATTACACTAACACTATATTCCTTTTTTTTACCGTTTTTTGTTAACATACATGATCATACATGGAATTATATATGATCATACAAGCTCATACATGACCAAATATTTCGATGCATAGTTGAATATATGACCATATATGATCTCGATATTATCATATCTGATTATGCATGGTCATATATGGGTTTGCATGACCATGTATGATCATGTATGATCATATATGATCATGTGTGACATGCATGTTCATATATTGACTTATATGGTCATGTATGCCCATGTTATATTAGGTATGTTCATATATATTTCGATTTTTACAAGGGTATCTAGAGTAATGTCTCTGCTTATATGGTAATATATTATGGTATATTATCAAAAATTTTAGGGTCATATACTATGACCCTCAAATTTCGGCTCCGAAGATAAATGGTAAATAATGATTTCATTGTGTGGTCATAAAGGGCGGTTAAATTTTAAGGGCCGATGTTGATTTTGAATAAAACACAAATTATTTAGGAAATTATTGTCATTTCTTTTTATTATGATAATATGGTATGGTTCAATTATGCATGGAACAAAATATCGGCCAAATGGCCGCCGCGACCTCGGCGGCACTCCTCCATCCGATGGTCCAAATTTTCGATGACGCTGAGGAATAATTGAGGTTATATGCCGTTAATGTGCCGAATTATCTCATGTTTTAGCTCTTGAATTGTTGCTGGCTTATCGACGTACACCTTTTCTTTCAAATAACCCCAAAGAAAGAAGTCCAACAGTGTCAAATCACATGATCTTGGCGGCCAATTGACATCGCCACCACGAGAGATCACACGGCCATTGAATTTGTCGCGCAAAAGAGCCATTGCTTCGTTAGCTGTGTGGCAAGTGGCACCGTCCTGTTGAAACCACATATCGTCCAGGGTCATATCCTCAATTCCTGGCCGCAATAAGTTTGTTATCATCTCGCGATAGCGAACACCATTCACGGTAAATGCTTGGCCGACCTCATGACACACTATCGCGAACAACAGCAATGTTTTACGTACAACGAACTCGGCGAGCATGCACAGGTGTCTTTACAGACCCGGTTTGCTGAAATTTGTCCACGATTCTCCCGATTGTGGACACATTTGCTCGATTATGCTTACCAAAAAAAAATCACGAAGTGCACGTAATGCATTTTGATTTGAACGCCCCTTTTTCATAATAAGCCTGAATAACTTTAACGCGTTGCTCGATTATGTATCTTTCCATGGTTTAAATTGAGTTAGTCTGAAATTGAGAAATGTCAAATGAAATGCAGAAAAAAGCTTGACGTTTAGGTGTTATTCACATTCAATATCGGCCCTTAAAATTTATATATATTGAAACATGTATATGGTCATGTATGCCCATGTATAATCATGTATGTTCATATATATTTTAATTTTTCATGGGTATCTAAATTAATGTCTCGCCTCCTGGGTATAACCAAACATAGTAGAGTTTTTCAACACATTCACAATTTTAACTTTAGTTTTTCGAAAATTTTGTTAAACAAATATTAAAAGTCTGAGGATTGAGGCTTAAGAATATCTCAAATTTTTCAAAAAAATGTCCAATCAGATCTATTAATAATTTTTTTTTTTGCTGAATACCTCTAATGTACATTTTTGTACAAAAAAAATGATATACTGTGAATTGAAAAGAATTTAATATGTTGCACAATTACAGAAAGATATAATTGTGTGGTGATTCACAAACATGAAACAGATACGAAATTAACGTCGCTTTTTTTTCTAATGCAAATCTGTAATATTAGTTGTCAATGTATGCTCCCTTGAGTTTGTTTTTGTAAAATCCCAAACAATTTTAATTGTTAAAAATTAAAAAAAAAACTACAAAAAATTAGGAACTTTTATAGACATCATCGCGTAGATGACAAATAAAATTTAATATTTTTTGAATTTTAGTCTTGATTTGATAGCACAGAAAAAAAATATTGTTGCACATGATATGATCCTTATGAATCATATTATATTCACTGAGGATGATTTTATCATCAGTTAGTACTGTGGTCATTACAAATTTTAAAAACAACATGATACTTTTAAAATATGTTACTCATTTCTCTGCATGTTTATGAAATGTTGTGACTATTAGTTTTAAAAATTGCGTTAAGACAAGTACATTTCGTCACAAATTAGGAATAGGCTCACAATTCTTAAAGGGTGTATTTTATTGTTATTTACAAAATGTTTCTTAATTTATATTGCGGTCTAATAGCCTTTTTTAAAAGAATTAATTCACACTAAAAAAATATTTTAACTAAACTACTGTGCGACATATAAAAACAAATACAAGTACAAAATTAAACTGAAAACTTGAAGTAACAATCCACAATTTAGCAGAAAAAAAAATAAAAATATTATGCAAGATATTTTAATTTTTTGTTTTTATGGCACACGTTAAAGTTGTATTCACCTCTTATGAACTTTTAAACATTTTACCTAACATTTGTATATCACACACTCACTCTTACTAACACTCATATGCTAAACACTTATTTGCAGACGAGCATGAATATGTAGAAGTGTTTTTGCTTTTTTTTAGAAAAATGTTACTTTTTTTCGTATGTATGTATGCCAGGTCAACAAAAGTTTAAAGTAAGAAAACTTTAGTTTTGTCGTTCATTCCATTTTTATCTACTAGTTATTTTTGATTTTTTTCTTTTTTTGTTTCCTTATTTAATTTGAAAAACAACACCTTTGTGTCGTTTCGTGCAAATATGTGGTGACAGTTGCATATTGCAGTATGACATGATTTTTTTATGGATGAATTTATTCCCTTTTGTGTTTTATGTGGTAAATAGTTAAAGGAAGAGTTTTGGTGTATTCATTTTGTAATATGTTCTGTGCTGTCAAAAGGTTGCATTCTACTAGTTAAGGCCAAAGTTTATGTTCACAATAATAAACAGAAGTTTGCATATTTATATATATATATATAAGCATATTTTTTCTCTTTATATTTTTCTTTATCTTGGTTGGTGTTGTTAGTGTTCGCTTGAACGTGTTAAAAGGTGTGATTGTTAATCTAAGAGTTTGCATCAGAGAACTGCAAAATCAACTTTTTTCTTTATTGAATCATACACAAAAATTCTTGTTCACATTTAATAATTCAACAAAATTCACGTAATTGGGATCAGTTTCAATCATATGTCGATTATGTTTACCGCAAATTTAATCACTCAACAAAAAGTCAGCGTTGAATAAATCAGAAAAAACAACAAATAACGCGTATGAGTGTATTCATAATTAAAACAAAATAGAAACACATTTCATAAATGATATTGTTTACATTAGGGTGGGACTTAAATCCGCTTTTTTAGAATTTTTATTAGTAATAAAAATATTCTTCTTTGTGAAATATAAATAATTTTTTGGAAAAAAAATTTAGGTCGATATATCAGGCTTGCCTAATCCGGAAAAATGTAAATATTGTCTAAATTTTTTTCATCTATTTTGATTGGAAAATTAGGCAATATTTAACTTTAACCGGATTGGGCGAGCCTGAGATGTCGACCTAAATTAAAGAAAAATTTTTTATGAAGAACAATATTTTTGGTATTCCTAATAAAAATCCAAAAAAAACGTATTTTAGACCCACGCTAATATACATATAACATTTATGAAATGTGTTTATACAAAACCACCCCCTTTTTATATATAAGAAACTATTTTGTTTTAATTATGATTACACTCATACATGTTGTTTGTTGTTTTTTCTGATTTATTCTACATCAAAATAATTATTGTTGGCTCGAATGAACAGAATAAACCGATGATTATAAATCAGTGACAAAACAATTTGCACGTCGTTTTATTGATTTAAAATCATCAACAAATATGTGTGTTGGAGTATATTCAGCGTTTGAACGCAAACATATATTTATTCTTGTGTTGATTGCATATGAACGTTTTGCAATCACGTTATAACGCGTTATATGTGTAATAAACATGTAACGTAATGTTACAAATAAATTACTTGTTCACATACCTAACACAGCTACTACAGCCCCTTGCCAACAATCTATTTATATAAACAATATCTATGTAGTATTTTGATACAGCTTATGCCTTAATAATTCTCCTTAAGTTAAAAGAACTTATAGTCAAAGTGCTAAAGTTTGACAGCTTAAGGTGAGCCAGAATCGAGTAGTGGTTTTAAACTATACTTTGCCCAGTACCCCTAACACAAGCGATTTGTATGAAGCAGAATACAAATCTTTATATAATAATTAATTAAATATTAAAAAATTTTGTTGTATTTGTAATTTTTAAAGTAAATGTTTATAATTTATATAGGTGTGCCCTTACTTTTGAGTTGTATATTTCAGATGTTACACTAATGTTTTCTGTATTGTTTTGGTTTAATAAAATTGAGTTCCATATTTTTTAAATAGATTGATTTACTGTATTTTATTTTTGCGTTATTAAGTATTTTTCTTTTTTCTTAAATAAAATAAAAATTAAAGAAAATTTAAAAAAATGTCCTTAGTTTTGCGGGCCACTGTATACCTATTAAACTGACCAAATTTCTGTTTCCAAGAAGTGCCGTTGTTAGAAAGCACTTAGTTTAACCCGACGTACCTGACAACAATACTCGTGAGTCACTTAGAAATATTTAATAATTGTATTTAAAAGCTTTTAACCATATCACGATTTAAATTGACTCTCCTGCCGATCAATCTTGTGAATTTCGTAGAAATATTTGACAAACATATTTTGTATTTGTATTAACGAACTTTTTCCCCATTTCACAATTTAATCCCACTCGCTTAGAAGTATAAACTAATCGTAATTAGGAACTTCATCGCATGTAGCCATCTTTTCCCCATTTTACGACTTACTATTTTGCCGAATACTTGTATATTACAGTTATGCAGTGTAATGCATGCTTCTGAACCAAAAGAATTCCCAAAATTGTCAATTTTCTCCCCCTTAATCTCCTGAATGACTGAAAATTTTAATAACTTCTTCTTTTCTTTATAAAAATTCCAAATTATTTGTATACAAATGAGAATTAAATGACATCACTTTAATATTTACCAACTGCTTGCAGTGTTAACTGATTTCAAATCAGACACATTATAGAAAAACACTCAAACATAAAACAACATTGATTTTTTAATGTTAAATGATGTATTTAGATGTTTACGATTTTATGGCCCTTACAAAACATTTTCTACTAAATTTATATTGTTAACTTTTGTTTGAGTTTATTGTAGATTATGACATTTATTTTATGACTTTTTTGTATGTTTTTTTTTGTTGTTGTTGTTGTTACTAAGAATTTATGATCTTTGGTCTTTATGTAAAGTGAACAAACATAATATGTTAAAATGTTTTGTTTTTATGTCTACAGATAAGTGAAAAAGTATGCGAACATTTTAAAGAAAAATAACAATGTCTTAGCTTGCTATAGACTTAACAAAAAGTAAAAACTGTGCAATAAAAGGTTTTTAAGTATTTGACAAAATTTTTAGCTAACACCGCTTGCGATTAAGGGCTATTCCTGAGTGAGTATCTTCAACAAATCTGTATGAAAAATACCATTAACCCAAAATTAAGTTTAACTATTTTTTTAATTTAAATTTCGTATTATTAAGAGGAAAAAAAGAATAATTGGATTTTTGACAATTTTTAAATACCATTATTGGTTTTGTTAATATAACAAACTTTTGATTTAAATAGTTTTTATTTTCTGTGCAGGGGAAAAATCTTTCAAATTAAAAAAAAAAACCATACAATGTGAATGAAGTTTTTGAGTTCAATAGGCAACCATTTTAAAGATATTTGGAATTTCGTTTCAGTATGATGTTTTTGTTGGTTAAGAAAAACTTTTGCAAATTTTCTATTTTTAAATTTTTTAAATATTTTTATATATTATAAGATTGGTCTCTCGTTTGTCTTTCGTTTGACAGCATTTTTTTAGGCTTACATGGGAACAATTATTCAAAAATTGAAGAACAATAAATAAAGCTATTTTTTATCACACTCTTTAGTTGCTAAATATAAGATAAGACTGTCTAAGCAAAGCATATTGTTCCTAATTTTGTCCTCTTTCTTATAAAGGTTGGTTAAATTTTAAGGGCCGATGTTGATTTTAAATAAAACATAATTTATTTAGGAAATCATTGTCATTTATTTTTATTATGATAATATGGTATGGTTCAATTATGTATGGAACAAAATATCGGCCAAATGGTCGCCGCGATCTTGGCGGCACACCTCCATCCGATGGTCCAAATTTTCGATGACGCTAAGGCATAATTGTGGTTCTATGCCGTTAATGTGCCGAATTATCTCATCCTTTAGCTCTTGAATGGTTGCTGGCTTATCTACATATACCTTTTCTTTCAAATAACCCCAAAGAAAGAAGTCCAACGGTGTCAAATCACATGATTTTGGCGGCCAATTGACATCGCCACCACATGAGAGAACACGGCCATTGAATTTGTCGCGCAAAAGAGCCATTGTTTCGTTAGCTGTGTGGCAAGTGGCACCGTCCTGTTGAAACCACATATCGTCTAGGATCATATCCTCAATTCCTGGCCACAATAAGTTCGTTATAATCCCGCGATAGCGAACACCATTCACGGTAAATGCTTGGCCGACCTCATGACACTTTATCGCGAACAACAGCAATGTTTTACGCAGAACGAACTGGGCGAGCATGCACAGGTGTTTTCACAGATCCGGTTTGCTGAAATTTTCCCACAAATCTCCCGATTGAGGACACATTTGGTCGATTATGCTGACCAAAAAAAACCACGAAGTGCACGAAATGCATTTTGATTTCAACGCCCATTTTCAAAATAAGCCTGAAAAAAAACTTTAACGCGTTGCTCGATTGTGTATCTTTCCATGGTTCAAACTGAGTTGGTCTGAAATTGAGAAATGTCAAATGAAATTCAGAAAAAAACTTGACGTTTAGGTGTGGCTCACATTCAGTATCGGCCCTTAAAATTTAACCACCCTTTATATCGAAAGTTTTTACTAAAATCTAAAAATTCCCCTACAAACACCTTTCTGGTGCATTTTAACTTATATAGTACATTTACTTTTTGTAGTCATAGTAACTAGTATATGTAAATGTGTGCAGAATATTTATTATATTTGGTTTTTCTACCATTTTAGCATAGTTAAAATGTATAATCACTTTGCTTAACTGACATTTGTTTTCATTTTCCATTATGATGCTTCTCCAACTATTTACATTTGCAAATACAATTCGCCTTTTGCTCTCATTCACTTTATCATCGTACTTTTGTTTGTTTGGTTGCTTGTTCAAATAATAGTAGTCGTCGGTACAAAGTATAAAGAAAGTCACATAAAATTTTGTTTAATTACCCAACAATTGTGTTTTTGTTGTAAAGTTTAAACATAAATTTTAAAAAGCCATAACATCTTTTTGTATACGAATATTCGTAAATCTTTTAAAGGTTCAAATGTGTACCAATTGTTTCAAATTATTAGAAAGTTAACAAATGGTGTTATACACTGGTTATAATTGATGCAGAATTCTAGGAAAAAATTTCAAAATAACAAAAATTTTTTGTCAAATGAACGAAAATTTGTCAATTTTACGAAAATTTTGTTATTTTTTTGATATGAATTTCGTATTTTTATACATGAATTATTATGAGTGTAAAGACTATCAGCTGTAGTCAAAATAAGCTAAATAATATAAAATTTTTAATTGTTTTACCTTTAAACCAAAAAACAGTATTTTTTTTAATTTAACTGAGTTTTTACACACTCTTGGTAGTTATAACAACTAAATTCAGTTTCTACAACCGGAACCGGTTTCGGGACCTCATAACTCGATGAACATTCGAGATTTCAATAACCAAATCAATTCGTTCGGAAAAAATTAAGCTGTTTCAACTGAATTGTTTTGGAAATTTGAAGTCATAACAATGGATCCAATGAGCTTCAAGAGATTCTCTTTGTTTTTTGACCGCCACTGGAATCCAACCTAATAATTGGAACATTTTAATGATCTGAGCTTGTAGTGTAAGTTTTTAAGCACCAACATGAGTGTTAACATAGTATTGTAAATATGTAAACATTTACTTTGTATGTATGTGCTGCCAACCAAACAGCTATATTTATGTGTACATAAACAAAAACAAAAAATATGTAAATACATAAAAATATAAATACTTCGTATCTACTAAAATTAAGCATTAAAGTTTATTTGTTAAACATCATTGTTGAAAATTGTAGAAAATATTTATATATGTGTAAAAGATATTCTTTTTGAATCTTTTGTTACACCAGAAAAAAAGTTTGTGTAAATCCAATGGTAATGATTAATTTTTCGGCTTTGATGCTGAATTTAGGGTTGACGTAATATCCCGAATCCAATTCAGGTGAAAAAATTGTACCAGCATAATTCAATGCGTTTAAAGGAGGGACGGTTGGTTAAACAATTTTCAAACCCTGTCTTCACAATTTGAATTTTTAAGCGGTTCCCTTATCTTCATAGCTCGTGGCCAAGCCAAAAAAATACGGCATTCGTGTGACATATATTAACGACTAGTTATTTAAAAAGATTTAACTTTTTGATTTAAACTTTAAAATTAAAGTCTTCCTTAGTTTTTAACAAACAAATTTATTTGTTTATTTTGATTTTCCTGGCAACAAAGCAACCCTGCAAAATTGTCAAAAATGTATGCCGTTTAAATTAAATGAAATTTGAAATAAATGAAAAATTACCGGTCTACTAATTTTTCCTTCAAATCAAAAGATAATTTCATGTATTTTTAAATGTCAATAAATTAGCTTACAATATCCGTAAATAATAAATGATTCCGTAAAAACAAATAATATTTGCTTTATTTATTTATTTTAATTGTCAAATAATTAACTACAAAATCCATTACAATTAATGAATTTTCCTTCAGTTTATTTTTTTAACTGGCAATAAATTAACTACAAAATCCGTTAAAATAAATGATATTTCGTTTTGTAAAAACACGACCATTTATTTATTTTGCTTTTTTTTATCTAAAAAATAAAAACAATTTTTTTTTTAACAAATAATTTTAAATGAAAATATTAACTGCAACAGAACATCCGTATTTATATGTAATTTATTGTTTTACTAGATGTCAAAAAAGGTTGAAAAATATATTTCTTTGCATTTTTACTATTTAAATTATTTAAAAAACAAATGACGTATAACTATTTTAGTAAACTACGTTCAGTTACTGTAAAAATATTTTGAATGCAGCGTCGCTCATTTTTTTTTCTCCGCTCTTGCTTTGAATAGATTTTTTTATGTATTTTTCTTTTTGTCCGAGTTAATGCGAAATTCGCTAAATATCAGAAGGACCGTGAGTAGCATAATTTCTCTATAAACTATGCTATACTCTTCGATGTAATATATCCTCTTGATTGGCGGATGTAATCCATGCCCATAAACTGCTTACTGGGTTATGAAAAAGCCATATTAATCTTTAACTCTTGTACAAATTTCCTTTCTTCCATTGGTAAAAAATCATTTGCCCCTTCCCAGTTAAAGAAAAAATAAAATGCTTACATACCGGAACCGTCCTAAAAAAATTAAATTTCATTTCCGTAAACCAAGCATGTTGTCTGTCGTCTTCAGGCAAAATCTATTTTAGCCTTCCCCGGTTCTCAAAAATTCCCAAAATCCCCACAGACAAAAATTTTGTGGCCATGCCGACTATATGATACCAAGTACAATTTGCGTCAAGTTTCAAGAAAATTCTGATTCTATTTTTTTTTAAATCTGAATGAAATTACTGAAAAAATTTATTTAATTTAATACCGGGAAGGCGACGTTTTTATGTGGACTAGGTACAAATATGGTCCAGTTTTTTTTAAATTTGTAGGCATGATTAATGGTCCCATATAATATTCAAAACCCAGATCAGATGGTATGCCTTACTACCATTTAAGCCCAATCCAGAAATGATCTTTATATTTTCATATGAAATGGTCGATTTAAACATTATTTTTTTAAGTGTACAATATGATTTCAATTAAAACATATTTTATATATATATATATATATATATATATATATTCATTTCGCATTCTTTGAAGACATCTGTATATACAGCCAAAAACGTCCCTATAATATGCTCTGTATCCAGTAAAATGTCTTCAGTTTATACAGTAGATAAATGAGAAGTTTGAGGACGGTCCTCAAAGTAACAAAATGTCTTCGTAGTAACTTGAGGAACGAAAAACGGTCCCCGCAACATGAGCTGTGCACATATATATATATATATATATATATATATATATATATATATATATATATATATTTGCGAAATGTGTTAATTTACATGGTATTTGTTTAGCATATTAATATACATAAAAGCGACATGAAAAGTCTTGTTTTATTTAAATAAACATACTGTCAACAGTTGCAGTACATTTTATAGGTTTTTTTCTTTTCATTAGTATCATTAGTATGTAATTTAATAACTTATAATTTTTGTAAATTATGCAATTAGTAGTAATTAGTTATTTTGAATATTTATTAGTTATATTTTACTATTTTTGCAGATTGACGTTTCCTGTTACATTTTTTGAGAGAATGAAAAAAAATATATAAATTTAAATTGAATTTTAGAACAAATTGATTTGAGTTATACAATTTATTTTATTTTAGTTTATTTATATCCAGTTTTAAACCTACGTACAGGTTGGTTGAAAAGTTCCTGTGCTCGATATGAAAGAATACTGTTTTTGTTACGAATTATATTTTTTTATTCAATATAATCTCCTAGAAGCTCAATGCACTTGTTCCAATGATCTTCCAATAATTTTATCCCATCCTTATAATGGTTTTCCGGAAGCTCAAAAAAACCGTCTACGGCTGCTGCGACGAAAACTGCTTTCCACGAAGGAATTGTTTGAGATTGCTGAAGAGATAGTAGTCACTTGGAGCCAAATCTGGTGAATACGGTGGATGTTCAAGCAATTCGTACTTTAATTCTTTGAATTTAGCCATTGTCAGCAGGTGCATTGTCTTGATGAAAAATGATTTTTTTCTTCTTTAAACCAGGTCTTTTCTCACGAATTTGTTCATCCAGCTGATTCAAAAGGCTGCAATAATATTCAGAGTTGATTGTTTTACCTTTCTGAAGATAATCAATCAACAAAATTCCTTTTGCATCCCAAAAAACTGATGCCATAACCTTCTTTGCTGATCGTTGTGACTTCACCTGCTTTGGAGCTTAACAACCAGCTTCAGTCCACTGTAAACGTTCTTGTTTCAATTTAGGATCATGGTGGTAGATCCAAGTCTTATCCATAGTTATAAAACGACGCAAGAAGTCGGCTTTATTCGGCTTAAAACGCTCCAAATTACGCTGAGAAATTTGTTTTCGATCCAGTTTTTGTTAAATTGTTAATGGGTGCGGCACTAACTTTCCTAACAGTTTTTCATACGTAATTCTTCATGTAAAATATGGAGTACTCGTTCGTCTGAGATGCCTATGGCATTAGCAATTTCACGCTTAGTCAAACATGGATCTTCACTAACCATATTATGTACCTGCTAAATGATTTCTGCTTTGTTTGCAGTTTTTGGTCATCCTTCGCGTGGATCGTCTTTAAGGCTGGTACGACCACGTTTAAATTCACCAGCCCAAATTCAACGGTGCGTTTTGAAGGTGAGGACTCCTTATACACTTCTAACAATTGTTCTTAAATTTCCTTTGCTTTTAAACCCTGCACGATATTCAATTTTTTCCATATTAAAAAAAATCAATGACACGTCAACTTCAAATGGCTTGTAAACAAAGAAAGAATTGACAAAATGACTTGAACTAGCAGTGCCGTCTCTTGGTGACCGCAGGAACTTTTCAACCAACCTGTATGTTTACAAAAACAAAGAAAATTAACTATCTTTAGCTAGGCTGATGATACATGTAATGTTTCAAAGCGGCAAAAACAAAACTCTTCAGAACACGCAATTTAATTTGTTTTAATGTGGTTAACATATGAAAGAAAATAAAAAGAGTTGAACCATAACCATTGTTAATTCCATTCAAATTTGGCATTAATAAACATTGTTAAGCATTAATATTTTTTTTTGTAATTTTAAAAGTCTTGGGATATTGCTTTAGTTAAGGGTGGCGTATACGTCATATTTGAATTCCATAGTACTTATCCGCCCTGTATATCAACTACTTACAATTTATTTACTTGCAAAAGCAAGTACACAGGAAATTTATTTTTTTGATGTTCTTATTTTTTTTTATTTAAGAAAAAGCAAAAAACAAAAATACTTAATAACGCAAAAATAAAATTATAGAAATTCAGTGAAATTTAAAATTAAGTAACTTCAATTTATTAGCGCAGAAAAATACACAAAATATTAGTGTAACACCTAAAAAAGAAAGGACACCTCTGAAACAATAATTAACATTTACTCTAAAAATTTGAAAACATAACGAAATTATTACCCCTTTTATATATAAGGTCATAATATTTTGAATTTAAATAAAAGAACAAATTTTTTATTACAAATAAATGTGGGTTTTGTCTTAACATGTTTGCTCAAACAAATATAAATTGGTAAAACTTAGTTTTGCGGGTCACTGAACTTATAGTCTTTGTTTTATAACATAATTTCTATATATCAGCATAATTTTCAAATTGTTTCTAGCTAAATTTCAACATTTTGTTAAACCGCCTGTTTTTTTTTTTTAGCTTTTCCAACAGTTTGACACACTTTTTTTACTGTTGTTGTATTCCTTATTTTAGTTGAAAAATTAAACTTTAAACCACACGATTCAACAAAGAATCGAAACAATTCAATGTATGTATTATATTATGCAATTATGTTTTATGTACTAGATATTTTATGGTATTGAAAACAATTTTTGCATGCAACACGCAAAACAATGTTACGAGTATAAATAACAACATTCTAACTATATTTAAATAAAACACCATTTAACCCCACAAATTATAAAACTATGTATGCATATAGTATATGTATGTGTGTGTGTGCTCATAACACATTGTTTAAACACTATTTTTATACATAAGATATTAAAGCCTCTTCCAAATGGCTGTTAAAATATCCCAAAGAAAAAAAAACACATCAAATTCGACTGTAATTATGAATATAACACATAACCAGATGTAATTCAATTTTTATTATATTGGCCCTAAAATTGGAAATATTTACATCTGATTTATATAGAATTTAATCTAACACAAAAATTATATTTTTCCAATTTCTAACACAGAAATTATATTTCTCCAATTTTTTTTAATAACTTTTTATAATTATATGTAATACACTTTTTTTTACTCGGGATGGTTATTGTTGTTTGCCTTTGCCTTTGTTTTGATGATGTTGATACATAAATATAAGTGTACATACATACAGGTACTAACATAATATTTAATTAATAACAAAAATTTGTTGCAAAAAAAATAAAAAAATATGCTCATACTGCAAATATGAAAAAGTTTAAGTTAAAACAAACTTTTCAACATTCTATGACAATGTTTTTTTATTTGCTGTATTATATAAAAATAAAACATTTAATGGTTTACAAAATTTATTTTTAAATTAAAGCAAATGTTCCATAAAATATTTTAATTTTGATTTAGGAATAGTACCAACATATTATACATAGGGAATGCTAACGGTTCACAGAATAAACATGTATAACTTTAAAATACGGGATTTTTTTTTAAATTTTGGGTGTATATTGTGAATCATTGGTCGAACATAAATTTATTCAAAGTATTGGCCATCGAGTGATATGACCTTTTCCCATCTTTTTGGTATCATATGCATTCCGCGCCAAAAGAATTGGGATCGAATTCCGACACCTGTGATCGTAAGTTTTTCATCGATATTGGAATTTTCTCCATCAGTGATATTGTTGTTCGGGCCTAGATAATAGTTAAACTTGATTATTATAATTATTGGAGTTACTTATTAAATAAACATTTTTCGAACGATTTCACTCGATGACGATAACCAAGAAAGAATCAAGCCAATTTCGGCGGATACCCTGTTCTGAAGTGAAGGGTATTCAAATTAGAGCGTTCTACTTCGATCGAAACCAATGGCAATCGGATGGGATAAGGTCTGGACTATAAGACGGATAAGGCAAAACTTCCCAACCACTGTTAACCGGTCTTGCACTTCGGGTTTTCGTAATGGATACATCTTTTAGCCGCCAGTAATGATTCGATGCAAAAATAACTTCTTTTTTTGGCGTTCAAGCAGCATTTTAGATATGCAAAATAGTCTTTCAACGTCTCTCGGCTTCAACTTAAGTGGTACCTAATTTCTTTGCTTTTGATTGAATCCTGCTGCTTGCAAACGTTTTGCTGCTTGAGTGACTTGCAATGATTTTCCAAGTTCTTCTTGAGTTTGACAACAAACTTCATCGAGTAATGCCTTCAATTGTTTATCTTCAAACTTTTTTTTTTTTTGCTGACCTGGGCATTCTTTGTCTTCCGTATCAAAATCACCACTTCTGAACCGCACAAATCATCTCTCGCAGGATAAGCTTCACTAAGCAATCGATGTGGTTCAGCCGCAATTTTTTTTTTTAATTGAAAAAGTGAGGCAAAACTTCCCGTAAATAATGTTTTGTTGGCAACAAATTCGACATTTTCGAAGCAAAAAAAAACTGGTGTTTACACTATTTCGTTCAATGATTAAGTGAGAATAAATGACAGATGGTTACCCTCCAAAATCCCATATAAGTTATTAAAGACACAAACCTGGTGTAAAAGATACGCCATCTGTTGTGAATCCGGCATTTTTAATTTATACACCCAAGCTAATCCTGCTTTTAGTATACAGTATAAACATTTGAGGACCATACATTTTCTGCTTAAGCGATTTTGATTCTTTTGAGATTTTCATGATCTCCGATCAAATGGTAGTTATGTCAATAAAAATCAATAAAACTTGGCAAAATTGTGTTTATTAGTTGAATTGAAAAAAAGGCAATTGTTTTTTTGACAATTCAGAGAGCTTTCGCGTGTAACTCGGAGAAAATACTCATGGAATATTGTCTACCTCAAATATTCAATAAAAATTCAAATATTTGTTCCATAATCAGTAAGGAAATCAGTACATGTAATCAACATTTTAAATATAGTATCATATAGGACAGTACAGTGTTTCATAACATACCATATTAATTTCCCGCTACCGGGATTTTGGTATGGAAAGTCTCATTTAACAATACAAAAAATATTATTTTTTTCTAAAGTGTCCCTTTTCATTAACTTAATTACTATAAATTAATAATTTATTATAATTTCATTATTAATTATAATTATCTTAAATAAAATCTCTGTTCTCTTCCCATTATGTATGAAAATTTTTAAACGTTTTTCTGTTTAAATATTAATTTCTTTTTATACTCTTAACACCAACCCAGCCCAAAATACTATTTTTTTTTTGTTGTTGTGTCTTAACTTCATTCCTTTTTAAGCTGTAAGAAGAAAAAAAACGAAGGGTAATTAACAATTTTTTGAGTGCGTATTTTCATACAATAAACAGATATAACGAATAATGAAAACAAAAACAATGACAACAGGAAATTCTAGTAATTAAACAATGGTTGCAAGAACAACAACAAAGCAAATTAAGAAACAACAACGGCAAAAAACAAAACAACAACAGCAACAATTATAGAAAAAGTATTGTAAGTGACAAAAGGAAAAGTTACACTGGTAGTGAGCATGAAAAGCAAAGAAAATACATGACAGTCAACTTATGCACAATAATAACAACAACAACAACAACAACAACAAAACAGAAAAAGGACTTCAGTTATTCTATTTTTAAACCAACATCCGTTTCTGATGTTTTCATTATGTAGTTTATTGTGATAACAAGTACAACAACAGCTGCGGCAGCAGCAGTAGCAACAATAGCTGCTTTTATAGAAAAAAAAATCCTTTATTTTTTTAGATTTTACCGTATTTAAATGCAAAATGCCATTACAATTGTTAACGAACTAACAATAAGTTGAATATTCATAAAATAGGGAGAAAATTGAAAATGAAATCTGTTTGAATGGGCAAAAATTAAAAACAAACAATAACTAGGTTTTTTTTTCTGCAAAAAAAAAAAAGAAAAAACTAGAATGACAATAATGGCGGACTTTGTAACAAGTTAAAATAATTTTTGTTTTCAGTTTGTTTAAATATTTATACTTGAATAAACTTATTCTTGAATACTTGAGTGTATTTTTTTTTTCTAAAACAAAATCACAAACTTATTTTAAAACGTTTCATCTAAAAATGTATACTTAAGCCCAAACTAGATAATGGCAGTGTAAACTTTATTTTACAGTAGTGCGACAGTTTACAGATCAATTAGGTTTCTTATTTTCCCTATTTGTCACGGTCGGAAAATTTTCTACATATGGCTGCTTTTAACTAAAATTCAATATTAAATAATTTTTCTGATCAAAAGATAAATTTTAAATTACTCTTTCAATTTCAGTAAAAAATTGCTGAATTATTTTCAAAATAAATAAATTCTTTCCCACTGTAAATGGTAATTGTCTTGTCACTAAAATTCTACAAATAATATTTTCCAATTCTGTATATTATTTGTTCTCTATTTATACACATGTTTTCCAGTGGATGCAACTAACAATTGAACAGTTGCTACTATCAATTTGAACATATGCAAATCATCTTTATATAACAAAGAATAACATGACTGACAATCTGACCCGAAATTGGTAATCCCAAACCGATCGAAGTTGAAATTTGACTTACCAGTTTCTCCTTTGATAACGAGTGGAATTTAAATATTTGCCAAGGGGAACAATATGGAGTGAAACGGTGAACAAGTGGAACACTAGACAAGGAGAATAAAATGGAATGGAAGAGAGAACGAGTGGAATTGCAACATTAAAGAGGGAGAACGAAATGAAATGAAAGAGGCATCTGAAATTTGGAATTGAAAATGTTTTTGAAATTTGCAATAAGAACGTAGTAAAATAGGGTTAGAAACTTAAAATTACACCTTGAACAAACGAATTGAAATATTTAATTTTTTTTATTGAATTCATTCGTTCCAACCAGAGTAAAGTTGTGTTAGCCAAATTTTATTGCGGAAAGCAATATTCAGTTTGATCAACCGATGTCAGTCATAGAAACCGAATTTTAGTGGGAAACTGCAAAAAGTTTTTTCTGTGTGGAACTTTAAATTTGGAATGCATGTACCTGCTCTAGTGCAGAAATCCTCTGAGACGGGCTTTTTGAAAATTTTAGTGGGAAGAGGTAAAATTTTTCTTTATGTAGAAGTCTGATATTTTAAACATGTGTTTCCTATAAAAGATACTTTTTAAAAATGTCCAAAAACATTGTAGTAAAATTTGATTATAAGGAGCAAAGAGGCCATTTTATAACCCGGGTAGCCTTAAAGCTAGAAATCGGAAACTTAAATAAATTGATTTAAAGTGGAAAATATTTAAGCAACATAAATTAATTTTTCGATAGTTTAAACTGCTGGCAACGAAGTATCGAACTTTCAAGCTAGTAAATATATTAATAAATGCAAACATGTTCCACGGAATTTGAATACTTGTATCCTATAACAATTTCAAATTCAATTTCCGCTAATGTATAGTTTTGTTATAAACAAACGAATAAAACAATTGATGGAAAAATAGTCTAAATATGGTTGAGTAAACAATGTCCGTTTATATTTGAGGTTATTTACAAATTTTTTTTTTAAATCTTTTCCATCATGTGTACTACAATTTCAATTCATTCGTTATTGAAACATTATTTACATTTTTTTTGTTTGGTTTTGCTTTAACTACTCTAACACTATGAAATAATTTTACAAATTGTATTTATCATTTCACTTGTTATCTGATCACAACATTTTGCCAAAAGGTTTTCTCGAAAATCATCAAATGATGTGTTTAAAATCCACAAACAAGTTGTGAAATTCAAACGTGTTGTATCCAACAGAATCTGTATAAGTATCTAGACAAACATTTACAATTTAACTGTGTCACTGTTAGTATTGTAACGTTGCCAAAACGCATTTGAAAACCACTAAAGTATGTATTTATACATACCTGTTGCAAAATGAGATTTTCTAGTCAATTTTTTAAAAACAAAAACTTTTGCAATAAATTAAATAAAATTTTGTAGCATTTGTAAAGCAAATTTGTCGAGTTTTTGTTAAGATTGCGCAATAAAAACTTATTAAATTTCTGGTATTTAAGTTTAATTTATATTTTTTATAAAAAAAAAGATATCAAATAGGCGTATAAAGGCAATGCCACCATAAAATTGATGCTCTAATAAGAGCATTAATTTAAAATTTCTAAATCATTGTAAAAAGAATAATTATAAATTTATTTGCAATAAGAAACTGTCAAAATGTTACGAGTAACTAGTGCAATTTTTGTTATTAAACTGCTTAATAGTTATTTATACAATAATATTATACTATATATTTTTATACATATAATATACTCCCAATTAATATTTATTAACAAATGAACAGTTTTAAAGTGGAATTTTTGTATAAATCTTAAATATTAATTTATCACGTTTTTAAATAATATACATTTATTTCTTTTTTAATTAAACTTCAATACTTTATTATATTTCAACATGGTAAACAATTTAATAATTAAAACAATTTTATGGAACTTTTTTACTATTTTGTCAGAATTGCACAAATAAAATATATATATCGGGCTTTTCGCACCAACTTGCCACTTAAAACAATGTATATCGTATCAATATCAATTTTATATATTGTAGAATATATTGTTTTAATAAACATTACCTAAAAAGCTCGCTACTGATAGTTTTAAATATCGGAATAAATCAAGAAGAGAATTTAATTATTTTTCTAATAATTTGCCTCTTTGAAAAAAGGCCCTGTTCGGAAATGCATCAGTGCCCTGCATCTGATGCGCAGGCTTTGCGATGCTGATGCGAATAAGCTGATGCTGATGCTTAGTTTGTTGCGCAGTTTGTATACAATTTCGAACGTATGAGCATTAAAATGGAAAAGTTAATAATAAATTTGTTTTGTGAGTTGGATGAAAGTAAAATTTATTATAAATTGAGCAACTTACAAAAAAAAAGATTTTTAAAGTACAAAAAAATAAATTTATTGTTAAAAAATATATGGACCAAGAAAAGGCGCATTCCAAAAGTCTTAGACTACTTTAAGACTATCCAAGAATATCCGGATGACATTTTTTTTTGATCATTTTCGAATGAATCGCTCATTTCAAGTAAGGAATGTTTGGTTAAAGTTTAAATTTTCTTCAATTTCCTTATTCCTTGCTTTTATTCTTCTATAAGTTGTAAGTAAATTTAAAAATTTTCTGTTTATTTGTTTCTTCGTCTGGGTCAAACTAGGGTTTTCCTCTTTAATTTTTTCTAGAACTCTGCCCCATAACACAGACATTTTTTTCCTCCCAGATGCAAAATCCTCCTCCATGTCTAATAGAATACTAATTAATAATTTATTAAATTTGGCATCAGCCTCAATACTAAAAAGTACAAAAATAAAAATAAATTGAAGAAAAACATTGAATAAATAGCATCAGCCATTTTTGGGATGCGTATTTGACATTTGTTTGCTCGTCATCTGCTTTAGTGATGCTTTTTCGAACATCTGACATTTGCAGTTATGCCAACTTATGCTTTTACGAACGCGATGCGTTCGTAAAAGTTTCTAACATTTTGCAGTCGATAAATTTTACTAAAATGCAAGTTCTTTTCATTCCATTTATTTCGTTTCCTTATCTAGTGTTCCACTCGTTCCGTGTTTCACATGCCTTTTCTTAATTTCATTTCTTTGGCTTGTGTAGTGATTAAAATCCTATTGCTCCTTAATTTTCGATTAAATTGTTTTATGTTCTATTCCACTCTTTCTCCCTTCAATTACACTTCGTTCCCCTTGCCTTGTGTTTTAATTCGACTCACACTAGTTATATTTCGTTGCCCTTGTCCAAAGTTTCAATTCCACTTGTTCCCGTTTCACTACCATTCATCCCCCTTTTCTAGTATTTTAATTCTACTCGTTCCCTGTTCCAATCAAAATCGGTCTTCGTTGCTATTGTATTAAATTCACTCATTTAAACATTTCCATTATATTTCCCAATTCTACTCATTGTTTCTTTATATAAAAAACATCCGCTAAATATTGTATATTACAAATATTACATAACAAAAATTTAAATATTTCTTATAAACTCATTTAGCTGTTCAGTACGTATACTTATTATTATTCAAGTGTCTAAAATATAGACCAAGTATATTATTTTCACTGAATATTTGCAATGTACAAGATTCAACAAATATTTAATCTAAAACGAACCCAAGAATATTATATTAAACAAAATCGACAAATCCATCTCTTCTTTGAACAATTTAAAAAGTTTTGTTGCATCTTTTGTACAACATAGTAAATACTCTAAAGGCCCAACTACAATTGGCTTAACTAATTGTAATTGGGCCATAAGTTGAATAATAATTCAACACATTTTTTCCTATAGCTAGACAGCTGTGATGGAAAACATCATATATGTACAACTGTGTATAAAACACTGAATGGCTTTATTAAAAATTACTTTAAAAAAAAATACTGCAAACAATTTGTAATTTACCAATTAGCAATTTAATACTAACCACAATCAAACCAAAAATATAGACAATTTTAAATTTAACAATTACACACCTCAACAAAAATTTCACACCTAATATTTGTACAGCTATTTACATAGTTTCTGCCTAAAGCCGATGTTAAAATCAAAAATTCGCTTTCAACCCTCCGGCCTATTAAATATAACAAATATTCAGTAAATATTATAATGTTTAATAGGGAACGTATAATTAATATAATATTAAGTATACGTTTAGTAGTACTAACTGATTACATAACAAATTTTTGAATAAGTATTGAATATTTGCAATACAAAATATTTAATGAATATTTTTTCTAAAACGAAGTCGAGTAAAACTTTTTTTCTGAATCGATAGAAAAGCGCTGAACTTTTTTTTTAGAAATAGAAAAGTGTTGGCCAAAAAAATGTAGTTATCTATAACAATACAAATTTGCAAATACTTTTGAAAGACATCACCGCAAACATCATACAAAAAGCTAACTTCGTATCATTCCTAAAAAAGAACTTCTATATATAAGCTTAAATATATATTACAGCTTTGTATGATTTTAAAAGAAACTCTGTAAAGGAGCACTTCTTGATGATTGAAAAAAAATTTATTCATTTTTAAGTCGTTTTATTTGATTTTGCTAGGTTTTCAACTTATATTTTAAATCTTAATAAAATTCTAACAAGACATAGCAACATGTTAAATAAAATAAAAAATATATTAAATTTTAAAATAGGTCTAGAGCAGGGGAGGCAAAATTTTTTAATGTGTGCTAAAATGGTAAATAATTTTTCTCAAATATTTGCTGCTTGCGATTTTTATGCAAATATTTTGAAAAATTTAATATTAACATTTATTAGACAAAATTTGTTCACAGAAAATTCAGAGAACCAAAATATACTGAAATTATTTATATATTATATATAAAATGTTAAGGACCTTTAAAAATTTGAAAAATTTTTTTTTTTTGTATTTAAAGAACTTTTAGCAACACTTTTTAGCGGCATTTTTATTTGCTTTCACTTTTTTTTAATTTAATTATTCTTACAGAATTTTTTGCTGGCACATGTGCCATAGTATGTCAACCCCAGTTCAGAGTATATACTATATTTTTGTTTCAATTCTATTGTTATTTGTTACACGCGAAAAAAAATATATCTTTTAAATTTGCTACAATAAAAAATTTGATTGAATAACAAGGGTATAATCAATTAATTTTGTTATTGATCCAATTAAAAAAAATCAATAATATTTACTACATATAAAATTTTTAATATTTTTTTATATATAAACAATTATATAATTAATTGATTATAACATTGTTATTCAATAACATTTTTAATTGGGAGAATTTATATAATATTTTTTTCTATGTACTAACATTTTGTAATTACACTTGTTCAATATATTTACACGTGTATGTTGTATCAACATGCAAATTTTTAATTTTATTATTTTTTTCACCCAAAAATTAAATAATATAATACAAAATAACAAAAAAAAAAAAAATATTAAAATAAAATCATATCATGTATTGTTTTTTTCTGAAATTGTTATTTTAATTAACAATTGCAAACATTGTTCTTGTTTTATTATAATAATTGCATATTGTTTCATTTTTTTTTAAATTTGATTTTATTTAAATTTTTTGGTATATTATTCACACATGCATATTAAACAAAAGGACTCGAAATGTTTATATACAATTTGTTTATTTTGAAATTGATTTAATGTAAAATTGTTTAATTTTTCAAATAAAATACATTGTATTGTATGAGTTTTATACTCAGTAGTTAAGTTCTAACAGGTCAATTGAAAAGACCCCGGCCTACCATAGTAAAACATATTTTTTGGCAAAATTTATTTTTTTTATCCAACATAGTTCCCTCCAACTTTTCGATACCATTTTTGTAGTACGATTTGTCCTTTGCTTCAAAATAGGCCTCAGTTTCGGCGATCACCTCTTCATTCGACGAAAATTTCTTCCCAGTGAGCATTCTTTTGAGATCTGAAAACAGGAAATAGTCACTGGGGGCAATTCGAAGCCCGATTCATGGATTTTCGCCATCGCACCGAATCATCAACTCGTCGTTGTTTTTGGTCAGAGCTTTCTTTGCACAGAGCTTTCTCATACCCAAATATTCGTGAATGATATGATGTACACGTTTAGTTGATATCTTTAGAATACCTGATATTTCATTTCATTTTAATTTTCGGTCATTCGAAATCATTTTGTGGAATTTTTTGATGTTTTCGTCCGTAACAACCTCTTTTGGGCGTCCACCGTCTTTGGTGCTCATTTGGATTTTCCTGGGGTAGTGTCTGGAAACTTGTCATCAAGCCAAGTTTTTGCTTCAACTGTATTTTTTCCCTTCAAAAACCAATATTTTATCAACACGCGAAATTCCTTTTTATGCATTTTTTTCACAATAACAAAAGTTGCTTCACTCAAAATGCTATAATTCACAAACTAATGATCCGGCAGCTGTCAAATTTAGGGCTAACTAAAAATCATATCAATTTAAGTCTAGTATGACCGGGGACTTCTCAATTGACCTGTTATATTAAAATTACCGAAAAAGAAAAGGAAAGTCAAGAAAATGGCAATAAAATGCCAAAAACAAATCTTTAGGCAAAGTTTAACCATTGGCTATACAACTCGTCGATCATATACAGCATTTAGTCCGATCTATAAGTTGTATGGTATCAAATCAATTTTTTTAGCAACTCTCAAGCAGCCCTGTATATCTTTTAAAAGACAGATATTATTTCGATAGGAAACATATTTTACCCTATGACCTTAATGACTGTATCTCTGATTCAACATCACCCAAACCAAGCGGCTGAAACGGGTAAATAAAATTTCGATTGTTGGGTTCTTCTCTGTCGTAAATTTCTGTGGAGATTTAGATGTAATTTTAGGGGAGATGTAGAAAGGGGGAAATTTTCTCCCTTTACATTTTGCACAACCGCTTTGTTTAGGAACGTAAAATTTATAATAGAGGTTTTTTGTGATTTTTTACTGATAAAATACTTTTCGGAATTTTCCTAAGAAACATGGCAAAAATGGGGCTTCACAAAGTGAAAGTTTTCCCCTTAACGGCCTGCTCAGACCCATTTTGCTGGAAACCTGAAATTAAAAATATGTATTCTCTTATTTACTGGTAAGATACTTTTTGCATTAATTCCCAGAAATGATAAATTTACTGAAGAGACACCTTTTGAAATTTTCATTAGCAACGTGGAAAATGGGAATAAAAAGGGAAATCCTTTCCCTTGACCCAAACCAATTTGGTTAGAAAACTGAAATTTTAAATATGTGTTCCTAGGAGATGATTCACCGATAAGGTACTTTTTAAAATTTTTGCCTGGAACGTGATGGAAATGGGGTTTCGATAAGGAAAAAAGCCCCTCCCCCTTAAAAAACCCTAGCCGCTTTGGTTTAAAAAACTAAAATTAAAAATTTGTGTTTCCTTCAATTGAGTATAATTCCCTGATAAATTTGTTTTTAGAATATTTATCAGGAGTTAGCAAGATTGAATCATCACTAAGATAATAATATGATCATAAGCATTATATAATCTTCAAATTTTAAAACATAGTTTTCTTTGCTACTTTTAGAAGCAAACCGCAACGTTTGAAAGAACATAAAAATATTCATGCTCTCCGCAATGAGCATTAACCCATTGAAGAATAAAAACAAGTAATTTTTGTTTTTGAATCACCGAATTTTTTTTATATACCCTCTCCACAGTGCTTTTGACATTTTAATTCAATTCAATTACAAAATTATATAGTTATAAAACTATGATAAACTTTGTTATTTGCAAATTTATAAATGTTCATAAAATTTTATATGAAATTAAAAAAAAATTCTATAATAAAAGTTCGCCCAACTTTCAGTTTATTAAATTCTAAAAAATACAGTTTTTGATTTATTATTAATTTAGATTTGTATTTGCAATTGTAACATATGGTCACACATCCCATTGAGGATATAAATTTCAATTGAAATGTCATAAAATTTATTAAATTCATTTTTCTATTTTATATTTTTTTTCTTTTTGCATAAAATATAAATATAAATGCTGAATATTATGCATATATGGCAAGTACAGAAAGAAGTGTGTTGTGTTTACAGGTGGTTTAATTCACTAACTAATTCAAACTAATGCAGGTGCTTACTATTGATGGAATTTTTTTTTATTAAATGTAATCTCGCTTTTTATAGTGATAATCATAAGTTAATAACTCAAAAACTGATATTGTTGGGAATTTATTATAAATATTTCAATTATCAATGTAACATATTTCAAAATACTTTTATAACTATAGAAGATATTTATCATTTTTGTCAATTATCAACATTTTTTGTTTAGAGGTTTCAACTTATGACCATTGATATATAGAAACTTTGTTCAAGAATCTAGTTATTTAATTAAATTAACTATCATTAGATATATTCAACAAATCTACTACCTGGATTCATTGGGCCCTAGGGCTTGTAATCTATAAATAAATAATAATAATAATATATATAAAATCTGTTTAACATTTTTTTATCGTATATACTTTTATAGCATAGTTTAAAAATGTACATAGATGTTAAAATTCTAGATTTTTTTAATAATATTAAATTGCAACGTATACAAATCAAAATTGCAATAACACTAATGAAAAAAAAAATAGCTAGTATGTTTTTCTTTTTCTGGATTTATATAAAATGTAATTTGTATACCACATGCTGCAAAAAACCTTCTGCTGGAAATGTAATTAACTGGTAATATAAAAATATTTATATGTTTGGAAAAACTGTGAAAATATATTTACGGTATTCCTAATACAATATTTCTAACTGTAAAATATAATATGTTGACCTGTAAACATGTTTGGAACATTGTTTGGACCAGATTAAATGCATTCATGGGCAAATATATATTTATATGTTTGAAAAATATAATTCACATAGAAACATAACAATGTTTGCCTGGAAACTTATGTATAATACATATTCAAACATATTCTAAACATATAATTGCAGGTAAACATTTTCAAAAATGTCTTTTTTCTGCATGTAGTCAGTGTTCTGGGGAATTTTTCACAAATCGATATTTTCCAACCAATTTTGTATTTGTATACCTTTCGGAAAATATATTTACACAAAGAAAACACATTCCTTGTAACAACCAAATTTTTTGCCAACCGAATAGTTTGTTTGGAGACGCCGATATATTTGTTAGTCGCAATCGAAATTCGGTTAATGCAATAGAATTTCGGTTGATATCAAATATTTCAATTGTATCAGGAAAACATTTGGTTGGGTCAACAAAATAATTCGGTTGCTGCAACCAAAATATTAAGTTGCCAGAAAAATTCTGTTGCCACGATCAATCTTCTTTCTCTAAGTAAATATATACAATCTCCAGCAAATTTCAACATTAAATTTCCATACCTAATAAAGATATTATATATAAGTTTGCCATCCCATTTGCAACATATCGAAATATGGGTCTGAGATCCTTTAAAGTATATATTCACGATGTTTATACAATTTTAAGCTGTTCCAACGATGTCCCTCTGTCTGCCCCCTGAAATGCCGATCACAAATCGATGACGCAAGTTGGTTTCCTTCTTTTTACTAAGGTTATTTACTATTCTCCCAAGCAGGTTGGTATGAGCAAAATCGATCCTGCGGTACAAAAGTGTTTAGTAAAATTTTCCATACAAATTTTTGTAATTTTTTATTAGCGTCTGGTGAATAAACATTTTGTCATATTTTTTCCCCGAGACGCATGGAGATGAATTATATTATATATTTATCAAAAGATTTTCCCCCTCAATAACCTTTTTTACCTTAAATAGTTTTAACCAAAATAATTGTTTTTCACCGTAAATTTTTTGCTAAACTCTATAATTGTTCTAACGTTCAAACACGTTTTTCACCTTAAAATTTTTTCAGCTCGATAATGTATTATTATTAAAGACATTAATTTATTAAAGAAATAACATTAGTTGAAACTATTTCCCAATAGATGGCGCATCTTAAAATAAATTCTCCCTATTAGGCATATTTTGCTACAGTATGCAACAGGGTATTATTGATTTTCTATTTCGTTCGTAACATAAGAGAATATTTGACAAAAACCATGCAAAAATATATGTTTTATGTGTATATTATACTTGAATTTTCTAAATCAATATTCATTTAGATGGTTGAGAGCACAGTATTGCAATTTATCGTATGTGTATTTATTTATTTTGAAAGAAAGATTTAACATAAATATGCATTTTCCAATGTCTCAATACTTGAAAATTTTACAAATTTAACAAAAAAATACCATTTTGAACTATGAAAATTTGTTTTTAAAATAAAAATGTAAAAAAATTATTTTACCAAGTCCAACATTTCAAAAATTGACTTAAGTATTATAAAATAAGTCTGCTAGTGACAGCTGAATGTACTAGAATTAGAAATATGTATTAAATGTCATATTTGTGGTTACTAAGTCAATTGAAAGCCAAATCCAAAGCCATGCCGACCTCGGCATGTCTCAGGGTATTGTTATCTTTTTACTTGAGCGTCATCTACTGTGATGCAGAGACACTATAGCAATTATTCATTTTGCTCTATCTTTATAAATTAATGCCTTTGATTATTATATACTTTTTTTTAAATTTGATTTATAAGAAATACACTATAGAGGGCATAAATTAAAATTCTGTAAAATATTTATGAAGAAATGCCAGATTCACAATTTCATTCAACAAGATTTGATATCAAAAGATTTTTTCAAATTTTATTAGGCCATCGATATGTGATTGTTATGGCTCATTGAATTATCAATATAACATTGTAATCGATTGTGCTAGTCCTTTTTCGTATCTACACATGCTTTTCTTTATATTATTACACAGTGCAACACTATTTTTGGCTAATAGACAATCCCTATGCCAAATTAGTATATTAGTTTAGTACACATAATGAAAACCCTTTAAGATCTGGGGTCGAATTACGGCACTCGTGATCGTAATTTTTCGATCGAAATTATTTTTTTATTTCTGAAAATAAAACATTTAAACGGATTTTTTCCATCAGGTATTTTGTAGTTCGGTCCTAGATTGGAAATAAAAGTTAAAAAGTGTTTTCTAAAGTGTTTTCATTATTAGTATTATTGTAGTTACTTACTAAAAATTCAGTTTTCGAACGACTTCATTCGATCACGAATGCCGTAATTCGGCCCCTGGCGCTGTGTGGGTACATTCAAATTTTATAATCGTTTAAAAATCGTTTTAAATTTTTTGGAAGTATGACTCTAAAACAAGTGTGAAAGTTCAGCTTCGTAAAATTTAGTCTGTTGGAGATTTTTTTTATATCATATATGTCCCTAGGGCCTTGGTAATGGAACTTAAAGTGAATAAATTATATATTTGTTATTCCAGGTAATAAGTATTCAAGCTCAAGGCCTATTTTATACAAAATTTTTTTTTTTTCATCCAAAAAAAAAAAAAAGTCCCTGAAGAAGCTATCCATTGAGAAAGCGAAATGTTGGATGAAAAATAAATTATTTTGTATAAAATATATAAAATAGGCCTTGAGCTTGAATACTTATTACCTGGAATTTGTATTAAAAAGGCCGAAGAAATTGAACTAAATAATATATTTGTTATAAAAAAAAAAAAATAAAATTTAAAATTTTTGTTTTTCAAATTATGCCCTTTTTGTCCGTTGGCTAGATTTTCAATCGGGTTTCCTAGCCGGAAGATCATTTTTAATCGACAATACATTCAGCGCAGAAGCAACATAGATATCGAAAAACTTCAGCTATTTACTTTTGAGCTCTTCTTTCAAAATATTATGGATTTTTACATGGCCGTAAACTTAGGTCGGACGGTGTAATAAAGAAAAACTATAAAAGCAACAATATTTGCACAGGTATTATGTCCTTTTTTCTTTGTTATTTTAGATATATATGTAGCGTAAAACACGGTATAATAAAACAAGCACGTGCTTATATTGTCATAATGTCATTTAATACTCATAATACTTCCGGCGGATATATTTTCTAATATTAGTTATATGGTTGTTCGAGTTAGTAAAGAGTGTAAATCAAAGAATTTTTACAAGGTTAAATCTATCCTACATGTAAAGTATAAATAGCAGAATAAATATCTTAAGTTGTGAATTGTTTTTATAAATTTTTTTTTCTATTGTAGCTTTAAAATTTTTGATATATTTTGGAATTTTTCCGAATCCCATGTAAAAATCGAAATATATATTAGAATATACGATCATACATGTGCTGATATATGATTATATATTATAAAATCACTTTATGTCATCATATACTTCGGATTTGAAATTGGCATATAGCAATATATGGTCATATATATTCATACATATTCATATATGTTTATATATGATCATATATGATCATGTATGTTAATATATGATATCATATATGTTGAAATACTATCATGTATATTCCTATATGATCATATACGGCCATATACCCTAAAATGTCATATCAGAGGATATATTTAAATATACAAGATAATGTATGGTCATATATTGAAGTATGTATGAATGTAGATGATCATGTACAGTGAGCGAAATTTGTTTGGCCGCATATAATATTGTTTTGAATTTGGCCAAACAAGTCATAAAAAATAAATTATTTGTTAAAGTTTTTTTCGTATTTTTTTTTTATTTATTGTAAAATTACAAAAACAACTTAATTTTTTAGCTTGAAGTAAAAAATTAGATCAAATTATCACAAAAAATCCATTTTAATGTGCGAAATTTGTTTAGCCGCACAGTAATAATTTATGGAAAATCATAAATTAAACTTAATAAACTTAAAAAATATATATGTTTAGTAGTTTGTAGAGCCTCCATTTTTATTAATCGGGTAGGAAGCGAATTAATTAGTCTTCGAAGCATCTCTACGTCTAAATCAAGCCAGGCTTGCAAAATTGATATTTTAAGCTCTTGGATCGTTAAATACTGTTTTACATTTGCATATACAGACCTTACAATGATGCCCCAAACATTTTCAATTGGGTTTAAATCTAGACTTCTCGCTGGCCATTCAAGCAGGGGAATAGAACGAGATGAACAGAACTTCTTCGACTTACTTGATACGTGAATACTTGCATTGTCTTGATGAAATATAAATTCTATTTCATTATTACTTTCCATTTTGGTGGAACGAAGCATAATTTCAGCTTTCCGTGGTATGAGAATGCACCCCATATCATGACTGACCACCCTCCAAAGTTGCGGCTCATTCGCGGAGGGTTATTTGCGCGCAGATCGTGCCAATAGTAACTGAAACAATCTGGTCCATTAAGATTAAATTTTTTTTCGTCTGAAGTAATTTGCCAAGTTTCAGTCCACGATA
This sequence comes from Eustalomyia histrio, assembly GCA_949748255.1. Lineage (NCBI taxonomy): Eukaryota > Metazoa > Arthropoda > Insecta > Diptera > Anthomyiidae > Eustalomyia > Eustalomyia histrio. The sequence continues at coordinate 156,274,830 of OX456524.1, read as the reverse complement.
TGTGCGCCTTTACGAATGTCAATCGTGCCACTTTATGGTTAGCCGTCAACTGAGGTTTTTTTTGTAGGTTTTTTCCATTTTATTGTTTTATCTACGCTTAATATCTGTTGTACCCGATGTTTTCCAACTGGAAGCTGCAATTTAGCCACAATTTGTGACGAATATAGTCGATTTTAAGTGGCCTCTTGTTTTATTTCATTTATTTGACGTATGGTTAATTTTGTGTTCCGTTTGCGTTTTGAAGTTATTTTAAATAATTTCTTACAACCTTCTCTGATCTTTGTACTTGTCTTGAAATTGCTCTATTTGAAAGGCGATTTTTCTTTAAAACCTTTATTTGACCTTTTTCCACCTCGTTTAGCACTTTCTTGTGCACCATTTTAACAGATCTTCATAAAAAATAACAAAAAATCGCTGAGCATTTAAAATAATGTAACCTTGATAAATAATATCAAAAAAATTAAAACTTTTAACACAACTTACCAGTATGACTCATTAAACGCAACTGCGGCTAAACAAATTTCGCATTAAAAACTACATTATTTTCTTTTACATTCCTTCTTTTTATATCTAAGTACCGTTATGATCAAATATTTGTTGTTAAACAAACCACGTGGTTTAAAAATTAAAAAGCATAAGGTTTTAACCTTTAACTAAAATTTTAAGTATATTTGAAAAAACAGTTAGTTTTTAAAAAATTTTAATATGCGGCCAAACAAATTTCGCTGACTGTATGTTCAAATATATTTTGATTTTAACAATTTTTGTTAAAAAATTGGCTCCTTGGAAATATATAATTTTAATATTTCCCAGAGCTTGTCTCTTTACATTGGAATATCTGTATATGTACATGTACCAATTTTTGATAGGAAATTTCCCATATTAGACATTTTTTTTCTTTTCATCAAATTGATATTAAAAAAGTTTTTGAAAATAAGAAAGGTAGCACGCAGAAAAGGAAATCCAAAGGCTATCGGATTTATTTTCTAGAGTTTAAAGTCTTTTCTCAATTAACTTTGTAAAAAAATATTCTTTAACATCCATTAGATGAGAACAATACGAATCGTTATAGTTAAATATACAAATAGTATTTAAAAGAATGTATTCTTTAGAATGTATTATTTGTCAGCATTTATTGGTTGTCCCATAAGTTGAAACTTTTACTAATATTAGAACAGATGTACGTATTTTTTTATTTATTTAATATTTTGCGGATTTTTTTTGTAATATTTTTATTCACGTAGAAATTTTTAGACACCCAGAACGTTGAATCAACCGTGCGTTAAAAAGGGGTCACTTGATAATTGGGACCTGTCCCGTGAGAGGTGAAACCTGGACCGGTTAAGGAAATACACATCACGAGATAGGTGAAAGGAGGACCGATTTCTAAAGTACCTACTACGTGATCGGTTTAAAAGTCATTACCGGTTTAAAAGTCATTACATGTCCTGTGACATGTCACAGAGGGCAATTGACCGACTCCTAGGACAAGCCCATGTTAAAGTGGCCGGTCCCTTTCACAATGAACCGGTCACGTGACGTGTCCTGGGATAGGTCTTTTTTCCACAGGGAACTTTTGGTCGGTTGTCAGTTTAAAGCAGTTTTTTTGGATTAATGAAGTAAAACTTCTTTTAAGACTCTGCCCAAATATATAAACTATGTACGAGCAGTAGTTTAAAAAATATCTACCAGTAAAAAGTTAACAAACAAAAATATTGATTTTCATTTATAATTTTCCTTTGTTATTTTGAAAATACCTATTGTTTTGCCTTTTTTATGGTTCAGTGCTCTTGTAATCAAAGTGAATGTGTGTGTGTGTATGTGTGTGTAAAGTGCAAGTGCCTGTGTTTTTGTGTAATTTTCTTGTATACACTTCATTTTATGGCTTTCTTAACAACTATTATTTTGTTATTTTCTTCATTTTTTTCAAATTCACCAAATTTTTTTAGATTTTTTTTTTTTTGCTTTCAAGAAAATATAAGTTGAAAGCAAATTGTACTTTCTGCTTTTCTTAAAGGTTTTTTATATTTATATTGTGTAATATAAAAACACACTCTCTTATTTTTAAGTTATTTATTTTCATCTGCAGCTTGTGTTTTTATTATTTTCATTTTATTTTTCATCTCTATTTTGTTTTATTTGGTACTTTGATTATATTTACTTTTGTTCTGATTGATTTGAGTTTCTTTCATTCATTTTTCCAAAAAAAAAAGAATCGGTTTTTATTTGTTGACAGCAATTGGATTTATTAGGAAATGTTTGTTTTGTATAAATTGTCGTTCAAATGTAAAAAAAAAAAAAATCATAATTGAGAATAAGCACATATCTTTAACAAATGTATATCAAACGTCAAAGAATGGCATATTTAATTAAAAAAAAAAAAACAAGTAAAAGCTTTGAATTGAGTTTTACCGTATTTTTTTACCCTCTTCTATATGTGCTACAAATAATACAAAAATATTTAAATGAAAAAGCATAAAGGGGTAAAAAAAATGAAAGGTGAACACCTTTTTGGGACGAGAAAACAATTTTTGGGTTGAAAAAAAACTTGAGGTGAAAACATAATTTTGTGTTGAATAAAAAAATTTGAGGCGAATATAAAATATTATTCACCTTTAAAATTTTTCAACTAACGATATTAAAAAATTGTACAATATACACCAATTTGTTTGGAAAATTTAGAGTTAGCTTCACATTTTTATTTACAACTAATCAACCAACCGCTTTATCGATTTTTCTCATCTTCAATATCAAAACTGCTCACGAGGATGTTCTTCCCGCCGTGCTCGCTACTTCAACAGACGGACGAACAGACAAATATTGCTACATTGACATTGAAAATTCTTAATTCATAATTTAAGGGACAGTTTTTTTTTTGTTATTTTTCTTGTTGTTACATTTGCTACTATAACAATTATCTTAATTTCAAGCACAAATGACTTTTTGACATAAAGTAAACAAAACTTCAAATCAATCATAACATATATGATTGTATATAGTTTGTTCAATTCTAGCAATTAGTAAAGAATAAAGTTTTTTTTGTACTTTTTATTTCATTGTGTGGCAAAAAATATAAAGTATAAAATGTAAATTGAGAGTCATTTATATGTCAAAGATTATTAAAACAAAAGGAAATCAAATTATAATAAAAATTTTGTATGTAATAATGATATTGTTTCAATAATACCAGGGTTATAAGGTTAAATACATGCACGCAAAGGGGAAAACATGTTTGGGGGTATTATATTCGATTTATGTCTGTGCCAACCATAGTAAGAAAAACAAGTAAGAGCGGCTGAATTCGGCTATGCCGAATCTTATATACCCTTCACCATGGTTGGGAAAAAACTGAAGTTTATATATGGACATATATGGAATGGACAGATTTATATACGGACGCCTTTAAGAGAAAATTAACCATTTAGTTTGGAGATAAAACTTGGACTCGGGAAAATAGGTACTTTAAAAAAATTTATGTTTTGGGCATAACTTTTTTGTATCTGAACCGATATTTCCGATTTTTTCAGCAAATATGTTATACTAAAGATTTTCGATCTTTTGCTATATAAGACGTATCCATAGGTCATAATACAGCTCTAGAATAGTGTTTGTTGTTTGTGTATAAAAGGTGAAGAGGTGAAAGAAAAGAATTTCAACAAATCGTTAAAAGAAATCACTACAACTGCATGTGTTTTATTTCTACAAAATAGTTTGATTTAGCTGGCAAATTTGCATTTGGGATTTTATTTCACTTTTTTATTAGAAATATTTGTAATTTCTTTAGCTTAATTTTAAAAATTTGAAGGAAAATAGTTTATAATTTTTTTATAAATTATTATAAGTTATGACCTAAAATAGTTGCACTCAAAGGTAAATTATATATAAAATTTTCTTAATATGTGAGAAATAAAATGGTTTAAAAATCTTTTTATAAATTCTTTTAAATCGGAGCAAAAAAAAGAAATAAAACCGTTTGTATTTTGTTTGTATCAGAGGGTTTTTATAATCTTAAGAAAATAAAAAAAAATGTACAAAAAAAAGTGAATTGACCTGACTGAGATTCGAACCCGCGGCCTTAGAGAAAAAAAGTATTTGTGACATAGCGTCAAGACAACTGAGCTATTGAAGCTCACACAAAATCATCGTCAATAGAGGTACATATATAAAAGTCTTCGTTCATTAGAGATTTGTTTAGTTTTTATTTAAATGACAAATCTTTGTATGTGTGTTGTTTGTGTATAAAAGGTGGAGATGAAAGAAAAGAATTTTAATTATTAATATAAAATTTTATATAAATTAATTATTAAATGTTAAAAAAAACCAAAAATAAGCAAAAAAAAAATCTTAAGAAAATAATAAAAAAAATGTACAAAAAAAAGTGAATTGACCTGACCGAGATTTGAACCTCGAACCCCGTGGGCTTAGAGAAAAAAAGTATTTGTGACATAGCGTCTAGACAACTGAGCTATTGAAGCTCACACAAAATCATCGTCAATAGAGGTACATATATAAAAGTCTTCGTTCATTAGAGATTTGTTTAGTTTTTATTTAAATGACAAATCTTTGTATGTGTGTTGTTTGTGTATAAAAGGTGGAGATGAAAGAAAAGAATTTTAATTATTAATATAAAATTTTATATAAATTAATTATTAAATGTTAAAAAAAAAACCAAAAATAAGCAAAAAAAAAAATCTTAAGAAAATAATAAAAAAAATGTACAAAAAAAAAAAGTGAATTGACCTGACCGAGATTTGAACCTCGAACCCCGCGGGCTTAGAGAAAAAAAGTATTTGTTACATAGCGTCTAGACAACCGAGCTATTGAAGCTCACATAAAATCATCGTCAATAGATGCACATATATAAAAGTCTTCTTTCATTAGGGATTTGTTTAGTTTTTACTTAAATGACAAATCTTTGTATGTGTGTTGTTTGTGTATAAAAGGTGGAGATGAAAGAAAAGAATTTTAACACATGGATGTGTTGTTATGCTCAAAATTCTACATACATATTAAACAAAGGGATTTTACTGGAAAAATTAGAGGTAGTCCTGGTTTTTTGCTAATATCTCAGCCATTTATTAACCGATCTGTCTGATCGGATCACATGTAACAGAAATAAAAAACAATCAAGTCCTCATCATGTCTGGGTTCTTCGGAAAACCCATTTCAACACACAGACGGACAGACGGACATCGTTAAATCAACTTCGCTCTTCATAAGGACCCAGAATATATATACTTTATAGGGTCTAAGATCAATATTGTAGAAATTACAAACGGAATGACAAACTTATATATACCCTTCCACCTGTGGTGAAGGGTATAAAATATAGTCATTATGTTATGATAGTAAAATTTCTATTATTTATATGTTATATGTTATGATTGAAATTTGTTATGATCGCATTAGGATCCTCATGAGTATAACATGACCATTAGGAATCATAGATATGATCATTAGTATCTAACTATATTTTTTCTCTGCGTATTAAATTTTGTGCATCGAATTAACGAAATAATTTATATATAATATTATTTATATATTTTGCATATTTATATTTACCCGTCTGATATTTACACCCTATTTAAAAAAAAAAAAAAATTTTTTCGACACTGTAGTGAACACCAAACTTTCTGAAGCTAATACAAAATTATTTTTTATTATAAATATGACTATGATATGATTGTAAATGTCAAATGTCAAACTTATCATACTTTTATTGTATTTAGCAAAATTTTTTTTTCTTCAGTATGGTTGAACTCAACTATGTGTGTTGAAGTGACAATTATGAAATTGTAAAATATTAACTATCATATTGTTACTTAAAACCTATTTAGAAATCCAGAGCGGGGCAAAAGCCATCATCTGATTTTCTTTCTCAATAACTTTTGTTTAGAGTGAAAATTCATTTGGTTCTTCAATTAATTGCAGAAAATTATGACCAACAATTGACTGCCGTCGGTGTTAATGCAAATTTGGATCATTTAGATTACATTTTGGACTGCATTTGTGACTTTGTCAATTTCAGCTCAAATGTTGTTATTTAACTCCTCCAAGGTTTGGGGCTTGTTCGAGTATACCAACGGCTTCGAATATTTTCAAGGGAATAAGTCCGCAGAGTACAATCAATAGATCTGTTTGACCAAGCTAAATCACCGAAATGCGAGATTACACGCGGATACGTATGATCATGTATGTTCATATACATTTCGATTTTCGCATGGGATATTTAAATTAAAAGAGAAAACAAACTTAGTTTGGTTTCAAAGCAATTTCTATTTAATTTAATATTATTTAAAACCAAGTAGAAAGCTTGATTTTTAAACAGTTTTACTGTGTGTACAATTTTAAATTTTAAATAAAATGCATTTGATGTCTTGTGCAAAAATTTGTAAGAGAACAATAAGGTATTCTATTGATTTTCATTTAAATTTTTTTTAAGTGAAAAATATAATTCAAAATATTGTCTATTCATTAACTATCAACATAGATTATGTTGTAGATTTAATATGGATTAAGACAAACATTTGATATTAAATGCTTCATATAAGCTGTGTTATTTGATACTTTAAGAATTAAAGTTCATAACAAAAAACTGTAAAATATAGAGGATAAATATAAATTGTTAAATTTCGTTGATGTTAGTCTAATTGTGTTGTTGTTTACAAGTTTGTTAATTTGTTTCCTAACACTCAATATAAAATAGACAATCATCAACAAGCAATGACCGTAAAGGGAGAAGAAGAGCATGGGTATTGACAAGGTTGGGTAGCGCCAACCGAAAATACTAAGTATTCTATCCTGCTGGCTCAGTGGAATTTCTCAATTTTTATTCTCTATAACTTACTAATAAAAAATTTTCATGTTTCTTTACAATAAAAATAATTAAAAAGAATATGATATGATCTTAAAAAAAATCCTACTATACTATTCACTTACAAAATAACAGATCAACAATTCATAAAATTCCATTACTTTACACACAAGGATACAGTGAAAAATATAATTCAAAATATTGTCTATTCATTAACTATCAACATAGATTATGTTGTAGATTTAATATGGATTAAGACAAACATTTGATATTAAATGCTTCATATAAGCTGTGTTATTTGATACTTTAAGAATTAAAGTTCATAACAAAAAACTGTAAAATATAGAGGATAAATATAAATTGTTAAATTTCGTTGATGTTAGTCTAATTGTGTTGTTGTTTACAAGTTTGTTAATTTGTTTCCTAACACTCAATATAAAATAGACAATCATCAACAAGCAATGACCGTAAAGGGAGAAGAAGAGCATGGGTATTGACAAGGTTGGGTAGCGCCAACCGAAAATACTAAGTATTCTATCCTGCTGGCTCAGTGGAATTTCTCAATTTTTATTCTCTATAACTTACTAATAAAAAATTTTCATGTTTCTTTACAATAAAAATAATTAAAAAGAATATGATATGATCTTAAAAAAAAATCCTACTATACTATTCACTTACAAAATAACAGATCAACAATTCATAAAATTCCATTACTTTACACACAAGGATACAGTGAAAAATATAATTCAAAATATTGTCTATTCATTAACTATCAACATAGATTATGTTGTAGATTTAATATGGATTAAGACAAACATTTGATATTAAATGCTTCATATAAGCTGTGTTATTTGATACTTTAAGAATTAAAGTTCATAACAAAAAACTGTAAAATATAGAGGATAAATATAAATTGTTAAATTTCGTTGATGTTAGTCTAATTGTGTTGTTGTTTACAAGTTTGTTAATTTGTTTCCTAACACTCAATATAAAATAGACAATCATCAACAAGCAATGACCGTAAAGGGAGAAGAAGAGCATGGGTATTGACAAGGTTGGGTAGCGCCAACCGAAAATACTAAGTATTCTATCCTGCTGGCTCAGTGGAATTTCTCAATTTTTATTCTCTATAACTTACTAATAAAAAATTTTCATGTTTCTTTACAATAAAAATAATTAAAAAGAATATGATATGATCTTAAAAAAAAATCCTACTATACTATTCACTTACAAAATAACAGATCAACAATTCATAAAATTCCATTACTTTACACACAAGGATACAGTGAAAAATATAATTCAAAATATTGTCTATTCATTAACTATCAACATAGATTATGTTGTAGATTTAATATGGATTAAGACAAACATTTGATATTAAATGCTTCATATAAGCTGTGTTATTTGATACTTTAAGAATTAAAGTTCATAACAAAAAACTGTAAAATATAGAGGATAAATATAAATTGTTAAATTTCGTTGATGTTAGTCTAATTGTGTTGTTGTTTACAAGTTTGTTAATTTGTTTCCTAACACTCAATATAAAATAGACAATCATCAACAAGCAATGACCGTAAAGGGAGAAGAAGAGCATGGGTATTGACAAGGTTGGGTAGCGCCAACCGAAAATACTAAGTATTCTATCCTGCTGGCTCAGTGGAATTTCTCAATTTTTATTCTCTATAACTTACTAATAAAAAATTTTCATGTTTCTTTACAATAAAAATAATTAAAAAGAATATGATATGATCTTAAAAAAAATCCTACTATACTATTCACTTACAAAATAACAGATCAACAATTCATAAAATTCCATTACTTTACACACAAGGATACAGTGAAAAATATAATTCAAAATATTGTCTATTCATTAACTATCAACATAGATTATGTTGTAGATTTAATATGGATTAAGACAAACATTTGATATTAAATGCTTCATATAAGCTGTGTTATTTGATACTTTAAGAATTAAAGTTCATAACAAAAAACTGTAAAATATAGAGGATAAATATAAATTGTTAAATTTCGTTGATGTTAGTCTAATTGTGTTGTTGTTTACAAGTTTGTTAATTTGTTTCCTAACACTCAATATAAAATAGACAATCATCAACAAGCAATGACCGTAAAGGGAGAAGAAGAGCATGGGTATTGACAAGGTTGGGTAGCGCCAACCGAAAATACTAAGTATTCTATCCTGCTGGCTCAGTGGAATTTCTCAATTTTTATTCTCTATAACTTACTAATAAAAAATTTTCATGTTTCTTTACAATAAAAATAATTAAAAAGAATATGATATGATCTTAAAAAAAATCCTACTATACTATTCACTTACAAAATAACAGATCAACAATTCATAAAATTCCATTACTTTACACACAAGGATACAGTGAAAAATATAATTCAAAATATTGTCTATTCATTAACTATCAACATAGATTATGTTGTAGATTTAATATGGATTAAGACAAACATTTGATATTAAATGCTTCATATAAGCTGTGTTATTTGATACTTTAAGAATTAAAGTTCATAACAAAAAACTGTAAAATATAGAGGATAAATATAAATTGTTAAATTTCGTTGATGTTAGTCTAATTGTGTTGTTGTTTACAAGTTTGTTAATTTGTTTCCTAACACTCAATATAAAATAGACAATCATCAACAAGCAATGACCGTAAAGGGAGAAGAAGAGCATGGGTATTGACAAGGTTGGGTAGCGCCAACCGAAAATACTAAGTATTCTATCCTGCTGGCTCAGTGGAATTTCTCAATTTTTATTCTCTATAACTTACTAATAAAAAATTTTCATGTTTCTTTACAATAAAAATAATTAAAAAGAATATGATATGATCTTAAAAAAAATCCTACTATACTATTCACTTAATTAAATTTAAATTCATATCAAACATACGTATAGGTATACAAAATAATATTAAATTTATGTTGTGGGTTTTTTATGTATAGATGTGTAAATGAAATTTTTCCGAACAAATAATAAAACAATATACATACATTTTGTTTCAATTAAATGGTTTGTTGTTTCATTTTCATTTTTATGTCGTGTTTTTTTATTTACATTTATTTGTTGCTTTAATAAATTTTCCCTTGTCTAAGCTAGGGTTATAACCAAAATTCGACTCTATCACTATGAGGATGCCAATTCGAAAATTTTTATACAAAAATTATGTATTTTTTTACACTTTTTTACAATATTCCAAAAACTTGGCCATTTAAGATTCAAAATATGTATGCATACATGGTCTGATATATGGTCATATATGATTATATACGTCCATGCATGTTTCGATATATGACAGACATGGTCTCATATATGATCTTCGGATTCGAAATTTTATGGAATATGGCCGTATATGGCCATATATGATGATATATAAACATATATGAATAATATATGACCATTAAATTTTGTATCCGAAGTTATATAATAATATATGAAATCATGTGTGGCCTATGTATAGACATATCTGATTATAAATGCTCATGTATGATTATATATAAGTTCGTCAATGATCATGCATGTTTACATATATGTATATATCCGTTTTTAGATTGGTGGGAACATTTTTGAAGCCCGCAACAAAGTGACATGATATTTATCCTTAGCTTTTTATGTTCTTGTTTAAAAGCTATACCCCTACAGTACACGTGTTGGGTTTTTATTATTTGATTTTGTTATTTCAATATGTTGAACAATACAATTTTATGTAAAAAATTCATCTTTTTGATTTGGTTTATTATAAAAACACGACCAAACCTTTAAGTTGGTTATACATTAATATTATCAGTGGTTATTTGCCCTTGAACAATATTGTCTAGACAACACAGACAAGTCATGTAAAATTATTTTCTACAATTTTTTTTTAATGCATAACATATCTCTGTAAAATCAGCATCTAAACGTGTTTGTTTTATTTATCTTGGCAACTGAATAGAAACTACATACATACATATTTTTCCATTTACAAAATAAGATGCTTTTTAAGACAATTTTTGTTTTGAAAAACTATTTATGTCAACAAGTAGTTTTAGCAAGGCTTAGGACAAAAAAAGGATATAAGAAGGACATAATCAAGATCTCACTTAAAATTTATGCAAATCAAGAATAATACTTCGACATTTTATTTAAGTTTAGACAAATTTAAATAAATCATCACGAAGGTGGTAAAAATATGGTGTAATATCTGTTGTATGATATATTCCCACCCTATTTAATTCCTAGCACAATTGTACTATATTTCTAAAAGCAACATTTGCAAAATTTATAAGTTTACAATTTAATTGACAGTTATAAACTTGAAATAAGTAATTTCCCACTTGGCCATAATCCATATTCATACAAATTATACAATATATTGTTTGTCATTTAACCGCATCGATATCAATTTGTCTACTTCTAAATGGCTAACAAACAGAAAACGAATAAAACCACAAAATTTTAGCCACATACAAATAATACAGTTAACTGCAGACAGATTTTGAATACTAATATTATGGTGGTCGGTTGGTTGTTTGGTTATATATGCATTTTCATAAAAGGAAAGCATTATAAACACAGCCATATTTTACCATACAAATGCAATATAAACGCAAATACTCGTTTATACTCATAAAATGTATATTGTACCCGCATTGCGAATGCAATTATCAACAAAAGCACATACACGACATATATAAAATTTTCTAAAAAAAAAAATCAAATTTTTACTATCACCAACTACTTTATAAGAGTTCTTTGATGACATATACCCGGCCGCAATGATAAATACCAGAGATGTACAATTCAAAAGTTAAATACTTTTTATTTTCACTTTATTCTCTCAACACATTGTGTAACTTTTCCAAGATATGAAAATATTTGTGTGGCAATATTCCATTAATTACAATAAAAAAATACATTGTTGAATATGTTTCCAGGCATATTTGAAATATGTTTCCAACTATTTTTATGGTTATGTTTAATATACATATGTTTCCAGGTAAAAAATTGTTCCCACCCAAACAGAGATATATTTGTTATAGAAATTTTAACATTACTATACTTGTGGCATCTAAAAATAATAAATAATAAATAATAAATATATATATGTATGTATGCCTCTGGATGCATTTCATCTTATCCAAAGATATATGTGAAACACGGCAAATATATTTTATAAAGTTTTCAACTATACATATAAAACGGAAACTAAATTTTAGGAGGAGAATACAGGTTGGTTGAAAAGTTACTGCGCTCACCAAGAGATGGCACTGCTAGCTCCAAACTTTTTTTTTCTCAAGTTGGTATAACTGTCCTGAGAACACATGCAAAGTTGCAAGTCATTCTGTCAATTCTTTCTTTGTTTACAAGCCATTTGAAGTTGACGTGTCATTGATCTTTTTTAATATGGAAAAAATTGAATATCGTGCAGTCATTAGATTCTTTGTTTTGAAGGGTTTAAAAGCAAAGAAAATTTATGAACAATTGTTAGAAGTGTATAAGGAGTCCTCACCTTCAAAACGCACCGTTGAATTTTGGGCTGGTGAATTTAAACGTGGTCGTACCAGCCTTGAAGACGATCCACCCGAAGGACAACCAAAAACTGCAACCACAGTAGAAATCATTGAGCAGGTACATAATATGGTTAGTGAAGATCCAAGTTTGACTAAGCGTGAAATTGCTAATGCCATAGGCATCTCAGACGAACGAGTACTCCATATTTTAAATGAAGAATTACGTATGAAAAAACTGTTTGGAAAGTTAGTGCCGCACACATTAACAATTCAACAAAAACTGGTTCGAAAACAAATTTCTTAGCGTAATTTGGAGCGTTTTAAGCCGAATAACACCGACTTCTTGCATCGTTTTATAACTATGGATGAGACTTGGATCTACCACCATGATCCTAAATTGAAACAAGAACGTTTACAGTGGACTGAAGCTGGTTGTTCAGCTCCAAAGCAGGTGAAGTCACAACGATTAGCAAAGAAGGTTATGGCATCAGTTTTTTGGGATGCAAAAGGAATTTTGTTGATTGACTATCTTCAGAAAGGTAAAACGATCAACTCTGAATATTATTGCAGCCTTTTGGATCAGCTGGATGAAAAAATTTGTGAGAAAAGACCTGGTTTAAAGAAGAAAAACATCATTTTTCATCAAAAGTGTTTTGACGATGGCTAAATTCAAAGAATAAAAGTACGAATTGCTTGAACATCCACCGTATTCACCAGATTTGGCTCCCAGTGACTACTATCTCTTCAGAAATCTCAAACAATTCCTTCGTGAAAGGCACTTTTCGTCGAATGAAGAGGCCACAGCAGCCGTAAACGGTTATTTTGCAGAGCTTCCGGAAAACCATTATAAGGATGGGATAAAATTATTGGAAGATCATTGGAACAAATGTATTGAGTTTCTAGGAGATTATATTGAATAAAAAAATATATTTCGTAACAAAAACAGTATTTTTTCATTTCGAGCCCAGGAACTTTTCAACCAACCTGTATATAAATCATTCATGATCATGAACATGCAGAGAAAAAACATGGTTATGGCAATCATATTCGAGGGGCATCATATATATTTTAAATTATGATTGTGTCAACCGTAGTCGTACTATAATATAGTTATCATATTATGATAATAAAATAAGCATAATTTTACCATAATATGATCCCTACAGTACTAATTTGAATCGAAACTATTAAGGATTTTTTCAAGCCAACTTCTGTGATTCTATGAACTTTTTTAAAGAAAAATATTTTAAAAAACTTAAAATTCTAAGGACTTTTTTAATAAAAAAAAAAAAAACAGAAATTGTCATTCCAAATGTTAATGTTTCCATTTCTGGGCATACTGATATTTTTTCTTTCACACCCTCGAGCGCTGATCCTTACAATTTTTTCCATATAATAAAAAAAATTAGTGTTTTTAGTATTCGTTAGGAACATTAAATTATGATCTCGAGCCTAATCAAATTAAATATATATAATTTAAATACATAAAATTATTTTATTAATATTCTGAGTACTTTCTCCACAAGAAAGTCGTTTTTTTTACAAAAAATTACTTACTAAACAAATTAAAAAAAAAATATTATTGTTTTATAGAATATTTTTTACAAAGAATTGATTAGTGTAAAATATAATGCTATATCGAAAATAAATCTCCCTAGGTGAAAATGATCATATATCATGGGTGACTGAACGGTCATGTTTTATTTCATTTAAAACTACTCATTGATTGTTGTCAGCATTTTATATTTACTTCGATAATTATTATATTTTTTTCATAGTCAGAAATTTTGTTACCACAGTATGGTTACAGCCAATCATGTTATAAAAAAGAAAGTCGTAATCATGAAATAATAAAATATTTACTATAATAATGATGGTAACGAACATATTGATGGTTAGAACTTATTAATAAAACAACAACTTGATTGTGACAACCATACCGGAATGCAGCAAGTATAATATAGTAGCAGTGATCATGTTGCAAGCATGAATTCCCGGTTAAAAATTTTTTTTGAATCACATCCAATTATGTAGTAAAATCATATATAACAATATATTCTTTGATATGATTATTTCGTATCTAATAATTGATATAGATATAATTTGATATTGGCAAATATATTAACATGTTAATTCATATAGGCAATATTAAGTAATATAAGCTACAATATAAAACTATATATGGTACATATGTAATTATATTAAGTTGTGTTAAAAATACAGCCCAAAAGGGCGTATTTAAATAAATATCACATTTCTTTTAAAAACTACTTAATATTTTTGGTTAAACCACTCCACAATGTTAAAAAATCTAGTTTTCCAACTCTGTTGTATGGCATATTTGAAAATCTCCTCAATTATGTGTCATTCAAATACAACTGCAATTACACAGTCTTTATACACAGACTAGTGAATGAAGGTTTAAATAATGAAATTGGCGTACGATAGTGTGTCTCGTTGGAATGAATAGTTATTATAATTAAGCTAAATATTGGGCGGGAAGTTTTTAAAAGTTTAAAGAAAGATTTTAAAATAAAAGAAACATGAAAATAAATACTATAATTTATTATACTAAAAGCTGGTATCTGTAGCAATATTAAAAAGCTATTCTGTCATATAATATGTTTGTGCTAAGAAAAGTATGGTTTTCTCAGGTTTGAACTGGCAATTAAGGGCGAAACTTTCCCCCTTTCAATGCCGTGTTCTAATACGCTCCTTGCAAGAATTCCAAAAAGTTTTTTATCATTAAAAAAGCCTACACTCCTGGGAACACATATTTCAAATATCAGGTCTCCAGGTTTGAGCAAGCCGTTAAGGATTTTATCCCTAGACAAAATTCCAAAAAGTACCTTACCAATGAACTGCGCCATACTCCATGGAAAATTTGTTTTATATTTCAGTTATCCAGTCACAGCAGTTTGAACAGGCCGTTCCTGATACCTTATCAGGTTTCTAGACAAACGCGATTTAGGCAGACTGTTAAGGGAAGAGATTCTGCTTATTATATCCAAATTTTTACCACCTTCCTGGCGGAAAATCCAAATAGTTCTTATTCACTACCGACTATTTCAAGGACAGCACATTTTTATTTTATACTCCTACTTTTATCGGAAATTCTAAAAAGTATCTTATTAATAAATTAGCGCATACTCTAAGAAAATCATATTTTACATTTTAAATTTTTAGCTAAACTGTTGGAATACCAGTGAATTACGGCGTACTCTAGGAAACGCGTATTTAAAAAAAAATAACAAAACAAATGTAATGTTATAAAAATACAGAACTAGTTCTGAATTATTAGTTTAAGAGATAAAACAAATTATTATCCTTAAAAACGCAAATCCAAACCACTGTTGTATCTTATCTCCAACAAAAATCAGTGTAATTGTTCCTAATCAAATTTAAAACGTATAGTACATACACGCACAAAGTTTTTCTCACTTACATACTCCACTATATGTAAGTCATTTAAATTTAACCAATACTTACAACGAAGCTATCTCGATGGGTTACCTTCGATCATAATGAAATCTGAATATCTTATAGAGGAGAAACAAATAAGAAAGATATATTTTTTACAAACCAATCTCATGCTTAGGGGTAAAAAAAAATTTAAATTTTAATAACCATCTTGACTGTATTTTTGCTGCAGGGTTGCCACATATTTAATATAATATAATTGTGAGTAAAAAAGCTCTGAGAAATATCGCCTAAAATCTAAACTATTACGATTATTAAAAAAATCCCTTGATCATTATTGACTTCACTTCTTAACCCCTTAAACGCGAGATTAGGCCTGTTAAAATGTTGTTGTAAGATTATTGTGAACCCATCGAAATAGTTTCCTTGTTTAGTTATAATCCAAATTGTGTAAATTTTTGTAACTTTTGTATTACAGCGACTATTGCTACATACATATGTAGATTTCATTTAAACTTTTATTATTACCAAATCATTGCAACAGTTTGCTTTTATTGGTCCCAATGAACAAATCTCGTCTCTAATATTTGCAACTGTTTAATGTTGCCTCAATTAAATGCACGAATAAGAGTATGTTGTGCCTACAATGATTTTACTGCAGTATAATTTTGCGGATGCCTTTTAGTGTTGGCATTATTGCTAGAGATATAGTGTGTATGTATGTGTGTACCCATTTGACCATAATGCGCTGTACGTTTATTATACAGTGACTTTTAAAAGGCAATTGAAAATCGCTTTTGAATGCAAAATAACTAACCGCAACACACACCAAATGAATATCAAAGATGTCTTTCATTTTGTTGGAAAAAAATAGACCATACAACTCTTTCTCTCTCTCTCTGTAGTTACAAACACAACGATGAACATTACCATCATAAGGATTGTGTTTTATAGCAATTAATTGGAATTGTTGTACATGTTTAATTTCAAACTGTACATAATTGATGAATTCAGTTTCAATGCTATAAATTAAACAAAAATTGTATGATTTGTATTGTAACGACGAGTTCTCCTCCGTTAGCTGGGTAAGCTCGCGGGGGTAGGGATCGTCACAGAAATTTATTTGATTCAGTAACTGAGAGTAAAAGGCTGTTTTTGAATACGTTATAAGTTTTTATTATAAATCTACAATACAAAAGAGACACCAAAAATATTTAAATTAAAAAATGATGGAGCAAAAGGTACTGCAAAGGAGGAGAATCCAGTTCGCCTCCGGCTGAGACTAGTAGCGTGGCGGTAAGTGGCGTTTCCGGTCCTGGGCAGTGCACTCCAAGGCGTCCACGACCTACGCTCGGCCCACACTCAAGGATCTTCACGGGAGGAGACCAATGCTCGGCTCGCACTCAAGTATCTTCGCAAGAGGAGACCTACGCTCGGCCTGCACTCAAGGATCTTCGCAAGAGGCCCGCACACTGAAAGCAAGATTAATAAGGGTTAGACTGTTGAAGGATACTCACGGGTTGTCAGCAGGTGTAGATGGACCACGTTAAATGAGCTTCACCGGACCTTGAAGGATATTTGGAGGACCTCAAAGGATGTTCGCAGGACCTCGAAAGATATTGGCAGGACCTCGGAGGATGTACAGAGGACCTTGAAGAATGTTCGCAGGACCTCAAAGGATATTCGCAGGACCTCGAAAGATGTTCGCAGGGCCTCGAAGGATATTCGCAGGATCTCGAAGGATGTTCGCAGGACCTCGAAGGGTATTTGCAGGACCTCGAAGGATATTCGCACGACCTCGAAGGATGTTCACAGGACCTCGAAGGATATTCGCAGGACCTGGAAGGATGTTCACAGGACGTCGAAGAATGTTCGGCGGACCTCGAAGGATATTCGAAGGATCTCAAAGGATGTTCGCTGGACCACAAAGGATATTCGAAGGACCTCGACGGATGTTAACAGGACCTCGAAGGATGTTCGCAGGACCTCGAAGGATATTCGCAGGACTTCGAAGGATATCCGCAGGACCTCGAAGGATGCTCACAGGACGTCGAAGGATGTTCGCAGGACCTCGAAGGATATTCACAGGATCTCGAAGGATGTTCGCAGGACCTCGAAGGATATTTGCAGGACCTCGAAGGATGCTAACAGGACCTCGAAGGATATTCGCAGGACCTCGAAGGATGTTCCCAGGACGTCGAAGGAAGTGGCTCATGCACGGCAGCTTCTGATCCCGTTCGCGGCTGCAGTCAACTGACCTCGATTTCTTCATTGCTCTGCTTTATATACCCCTAACGGCAGGTATTTGTAGTTATCGCCAGTATAATTACAAAGTGTTTAGACAGAAACGAGCGACGCGACTTCTGTCGTTACAGTATTTAATTGTAACCAGATTAATAATGACACATATTGACTATTGCATTTAGGATCTGAACTTGGAGAATGATATATGTAATTTAAGTTAAATAGTATTTTATGTGAACATTTATGATCATATATGATTATACAGGATCTCATATATAATCATATATGGTTATAGCTGATCATGTATGTCCATATATAGTTCTATATATAAATATGTATGGTCTCATATATGATCATATATGTTCATAAAGGCGCATATATGATTCATATATGTATATATATAATCATATTCATGTAGCTACACATTTGGCTTATATATTTAACTCTATATGCCCATAGATATATGTTTATATATGGTAAGGTATAACAATATAGTATCATATATGATCTCATTTTCACCTGAGAAGCATTACCTTTTATTCGCATTTTATTTTTATAATACAATATTTATCCTAGTTGAATAGCACAGAGTTTTTTTTCGCAGATGGCTAAATAACCACACTTAATGTTATCCAAACTTTTAATAAATGGAAGCTATTTAATAAAATATTTCTAAAACTGTTGCAAACTTGCAATATTTACAAGGACTCACATCATAAATTTCAAGTGGCCATAATTTTGTTTACTTGCTCTTTAAATTTATTGTTAAGTGTTGTTATATTTTAGTTAGCTATGGTACTTATAAAACTTATGAAGGTTTTTTTTTTTAATTTAATGTTCAACAATAATTTCATAATTCATAAATTTTAATAACTCAAGAGACCGCTATTAAATAAAAAATTATTTAAAGCCCTTTAAAAGTAAACTCTTAGTGGAAATTATAACAATGTTATTTATTGGGGGAAATAAAGGACCTTTTAATATAAAATAATGATTGTTTTAAAATTTTAATCTATTGTAATAAATTTTGACTTATAAATTGTTATTGTTCTTAATATAAGACTTAATACAGGAACATTTTACCAATGGCTAATAATAAAAACAAAACAAAAAATTATGGAATAGGGAGGCAGAATGTTTTGATTGCACATAACTAATTAGCTCATCATTCAAACGGTTCATAATTTTTTTATAGGGTGACTCAAAATATTTTATATAAGCTACCAAAAAATTGTAAATTTTTCTTCAGAATATAATTGAAATATTCCTTGTTAAGGCAGTTGGCTATAGTGTTTTTATATATCGAAGGCGTATACTTAATATTTAGCGAGATTAGTTAATCGTATAACTCATACGCCTCATACGCCTCATACCTCATACGATCTCTTAGCATTAGTTATTCGTTTGAAACTTGCTATACATATTTCGTATTAATTTTGTATTGCTAAAAAATTATTATATAATAACTTATTTATACATGACTTATTTTTCTCATTAAAAGTATGTACTTTATTTAGCCTTTATTGCTAAATAATATTACAAATAAATAAAATACTTTTTTCAGTACTTAATTGGTAAGGACTTCTTTATGGGTAACCATTTACCTCCAATGTCAACCCCAAGTTAAACGTAATGTGTAATTTTACCAAAATGTAAAACTTGTCATTACCATTACGTTTTGGTGGGATATTTTGTACACCGGAATATGCGCCTTCCAAAAACCTCTTCTTAGGAATTTTAGCATTCCGTGAAATGTTAGGAAATTGTAACAACTTTTCTCTCGAGTGTCCTTTATATATTTATTAATTTTTTACAATATTGGCATATTTTGTTTTCAGTATTGCTTTTTATATGACACCAAAAAAAATCCTTTTTTCTTGGTTTGAATTAAATGGCAATGTGGTTAGTCCTTGTCTCATTGTTTAACCACTCAAGCATACATTTTTAATTTGTTTAAGTTCGCTGACAGAATTTTGTCTTCACATAGTGTTTAAGTTAAGCAATTAATTCGTTTTTTTATTTAAAAAAATTTCTCCATTATTTATTTAGTTTTTTTTATAAGTTTTTTGGTGCTCATCATTTTTATATACAAAAAAAATTCATTTTTTAAATTCATTTTTAACACAATTGTTGCATGTTGAACCACATCAAATTGCAGCAACAAAAAAAGAGCTTACAAAGGACTTTGGCTTAAAGGGGTTTCTAGTTATTGTTTTTTCTAGATATATTTTTTTTACTACTTTTTTTTTGTGACAAGCATTTTATTTTTCATTCTTTTTTTTTGTGGATTTTGTTATTTAATCTGTGAAACTTATTCAGGGTATATAAAGAAATTATTTGCACTTTTTTTTTGTTTCAGATTAAAAATTGCAGACAAAAATTAATTTAAGTAAAAACTTATGTGGTTAAATATATCAAGAAAAAAAATTTGGTTTGCTGCCATTTTATTTTTATCTTAAATAAAAATAAAGTGGGGTTGTAAAAGGATTATTTTTATTCATTTAAATTATGATGAAAATTTTTATTATAAGCTGTTTTTTCTATGTTTTTTTGTTTTTTTTTTAAGATATTCTTTCATTATACTTCCTACTTAAACAACTTGTTATATGTGAACACTGTGAAGTGTTTTTATCCTTAAGTGGTTTATTCAGTTGTTCCCAAGTGACATAAAATTTTCATTATTTTTGCTAGATGTTTTTTTTTACTTACAGAAATATTTTAAAGGCATTAATATACTTGTAGACATATGTTTGTAACAATAATAATAAATTTTAACCTTTTGAACTAGTGATCTAGTTCGTAATGTTCAGCTTTTTTAGGTATTCAACTCTTTTAGGTCTTGCGCTTTTTTTTATTCTTTTTCTGATTTCTTATCATCCTTATAATCAGCTGTTTTTAATATTGCCAGCTCAAGTTTTTATGTTCAATAATTAAGCTATAGTCGGTCTTTTTGACAAAAGCCAGGCTAAATTTTTTTTGACATCCATAACACTTTTTTAAAATTGGTAAAATTTTTGATAATTTTTGCAAATTGGTTTTAAAAATTTGTAAAATGATTTCTGAAATTAGCAACAAAAAATTGTAAATATTCTGTCAAAATTCTGTAATTTGTAAAATGTAAATAGTTAAAAGATTTGCAAAATAATATTTATTTTTACTAATAATCAGTACATAAATAGTAAAGTGGGATTGAAAACCGTTCACAAATTTTTCTACTAACTTTTTTTTCTGAGTGTACTAAAATTTAAATCATATAAAGTGCGTGCGCGTATTGAGAGCTATACGGAGAAAAATAGAGATTTTAAAATTAAGATTTAATTTAATTAAATTAACTATATTTCTAGTTGGAATAAAATTTTTTATATTTAAATTCATATGTCAAGATTTTAAACCGAAAAAGTTTAGAAAAAAAAAATTAAAAAAAAAAATTTAGAATAAAAATAATAAAAAAACATCTTAAAAAAAGCACTATTTGTTTCAGGCCAGCACCAAAATCGACACAAGGCCTGCACTTGCCATTGATATGGGGTATGATATATGGTGTTACAATCAGCTGTGTCTACAAAGTTGCAAATTTTCCGTTCTAGTATTATTTTTAGAAAATTTTCTTATTGTGAGTAAATTTGTCTTACTCTCTGTAAGTTCGTAACTGAGTTATTCTTATTGTACTTGAATAAAAAAAATAAGCGCGAACGGAACTAATATTAAAAAAAAATTAATAATAAATGCATATTTGTAAAATTTTAAATGCATATTTTTCAATTTTTTATATTTTTTATATGGACATAAACTTCCTTGCTCTAATAATGACAAAACAAATACTTCGTGGCTTATTTTAAAAGAAGGGTCTTTCAAAAAAAAAAAATAACATGATGATGTTTTTGAAATCAGTTTAGATTATAGCAATTAATTACAAGTTACCAAAACAACTCCAACAAACGGTATATTTACTTTATGAAAATTCATGTTAAAATTTAAGAGGAGTGGGCGGGGGTTAAATTTTTTAGTCGTTTTATAGATTTATAACTTGTTATCCTAACAGAATTAAATTATTCATTACTATGAATTTATGTGTATTTTTTTAAACAACAGAAAGTGGGGTGAAGTGAAACATTTTTAATTTTGTTGCTCATCACGCAAATTAAACTCAGGACGTCGCATTGTCATATGATAGCTATACCCACTAAGCTAACGAGGGTAATAACACTTCAAAGGTAAAATACTAAATTAATGATAACTGCCGTCTTTACAGAACGGAGTTTTAACCAACATTAGGGAAAAATTTGATCTCAAAGAAGCTTTTCCATAAAAAAACAATTTTATAAAAATTATGACTTGATGTTGAAAAATACGATTCGCACAGTGCTGGCAAAGCATCGGCGATGTTTGATTACGCGTTGGCAATACGTGTAAAGTAGTATTGTCCTGTTACACGGTTAATAAAAGCGGTCAATCTTTGTTTCGAAAGAGCTTGCAATCGTTGGCATAACGTCGGTAATTTAAAAAATTTTTAACATTCCAAATACGTTTATAAAAACACATTTAACAATTCCACCTTTGACTTTTATATAAATAATAATTTTGATAATAATCCGGATGCTACTGTCAAAGCATTAGTCGCAGAGTAGGATTTTTAAAAAAAACTGTGGCTTGCCAGTACTAATTCTCTGTACTGTTGACAATTTCCGGCTGGGTAGTTTAATCTACTTAAATACATAAGTAGTGATGCCTTCCCGTCTGTCCTTCTATGTATAATTGTATTATTGTGGCATTAAGAACTTTAATTATAGCCCTGTATTATATTAAAACAATTATAATTTGTGACAAAGCTGTATAGAAATAAGGAAACCTGTTAAATGACAAAATCTGTCTCTAACTATTACAATTGTCATAAGAGTTAAAGGTTAAATGAAATTGTAATATTCATAGCATAAGAGTGTGCATTATATTAAATGTATATTTTATTCGTAAAGGGATAACAATACAATGTCTTTGTAAAGGCTTAATTCCATTGTATTATTAAAATATGTATAATAGAATAGGAAAATTATCAAATACCGAATATTCGGCCGAAAATTAGACGAATTTTCATCACATGTTTTAAAAGAATTATATACAAAAAATAAAAATAATTGTTGGCTATTATATATTTTCCGATATAGTTCTTATTCAAAATCTATTCAAATTTTATAGTTTCTCAATTTTTTCTACACAATAATTCAGCTGAAAAGTACGATATTCAGTATTCGGTCAAGTTTCTAAATATTAGTGACATCTCTACTTTAAAGCGAAATTAATATTTATTAAAGCAATTTATTAATTTTGTTCGCAATAAGCCCAGCAAAATCTCAGTAATGGGCTGTCATTACCAACAGTAAAATGATAAGCAGGATCATTTGCATCTATTTCATAAAATTGGGTAGCAAAACTTATTATTTTTTATTAGACCAGGCTAATTTTATATATATAACCTGTGGGAAATGCAGCTCTCACAGAACACGTCATGAGACTGATGCATTGGAACCTGTTTGTTATATGAAAATTACCGGCCACTTTAATATGGGCTTGTCATAGGAGAGGATGAACTACGCTATGTGATATGTCACTGAAATGACGTAGAAGAATTTGCGAAAAGGCTGACGCAATTTAAACCAGTTACAGAACTAAAGGAAAGGAAACCTGAAGATATGTCTAAAAATAGATTTTCATTCAATTAATTAAAAGAGAAATAATTTTAAAAAATCGACTGGACGTCAGTAAGGCTCCATCAGGCAACGTTTTGTTTACAAGGCAAGCGGTATCGCCTATGCACATTAGCTGATTTATAGCAAAGTTTGTCTTAGGACGTTTTGATAAGTCAGTGATTTTTTGAATACAAGATATTTTTTTGTTGTATTTCTTAACAGAGTCTTTTGACCTGGTACATTAAGTCAATCACATTTGCAAATTTTTCACTTCAACCCAATCTAATTAGATCTTAAAATTCGGGACATATTTGAGATCTGATCAAATATCTAATCAGAATGAATAAGAAATTAAAAAACAAATTTTTTTTTATATATTTTTATTTTGCTGACTTTTAAAACGGTTCTTATGGATAAGATATTTTTTCGTATATTTATGTATGCATTACTATCAGTGTAGTGGTTACAATTTTAGTGACATTATTGAAGCATTTATAAGGTACCTTGGTTTTTTGTTGGGATATTTTAATTGGCCACCTTAAGCCAGTAAATTAAGTTGAAGTACCAAACAAACAATAATCAGTAATGAAAAAAGCAAAAAAGGTAACGATTTCTGAAGAATGTATACAAAACATGAATGAAACAAATTTGTGTGTATATAATCAACAACAGTTGCAACAACTACACATCACTTGCAACCAGGCATACTCTATACAAATACCTCAAAAATAAACACAAAAAAAGGAACTGAAAGAAAGTGAATGCAAAAACAGTTTTCCGCGAAAAAATGCAACAATATAGACTGTAAAATATTTTATCGAAGAAGACGACGACACCGATGGGAACGTTGAACAAAACTGTCCTGTTTTGTATGCGTTTTCGGCTCAAGTGGCAATAAATCAGTTTGTTCAGCAATAAAAAATGACCAGAAAGCATAAACTATACCAAGTAACGAAGACTTGAGTGAATTTAAAAGTTCTATAGATGAATGTAAACCCAACGGTAGAAAAAGAATTTTTTTTAGCAAAAAAAAAAATATATATTTTTAAAACTTGCCACTATGGGTAAAGAAGAAATTCAGATATATGACATAAGAAAGAAAAATAGTTTTGTGATTTATTTATTTAGAATTTTGAGTTAATAATTTTTTTAGATATTATAGTTTTGTAATGCAATTTTCTCTTAATATTGGCCCGTAGTATATTCATCAAAAGAAAATGGAAGTGAAAATAACTGCAACTTTATTTGCTAGAAGCAATAAAGAAAGAGTTTATTTATGTTATAGGATCGTAACGATGCAAACAAATTTGGTGTACTTTTCATGGTTTCATTCTTTCAGTTATTCTTCTTTTTGCTTCTTCATTATTACCAGGGATACATACACCAATTTATATTGACTAAAGGAATTTTCTAGGAAAAAATATTTACTATTCCGTTTCTATTTGTTAATCATACAAGTCAGGGTTTAAGTTGTTTCTATGTAATTAGTCGAAATAAAGACAAAAAATATTTATATATAAATAAAGAGGATTTAATTTGTGTTTGGGGTTCACTTCATTACTGGCTTTCGAATTGAATTAAATATGGCATCTGCATTGTAAATTGCAATGCAGATACCAATTTAGTTTCACGAATAAAATATATATCTCAAAGTGGTTACTTTAGCTCAGTATATTATTACTTGTAATGAGCATAGAAATTTATATTCTTTCCAGGAAAATATTTTTGTTATTAGATGTCTAATATATTTTTTAATTCTTTCATTTCAGGTGAGTGTTGTGAATTTAATTGTTATCATTCCATAGAAAAAGGTATGTTGGAACAATATTAAACTTACTGTTAGATCAGTTTCACTGAATTAAATATTTTTTCAAATTTTTTTGTGAGGGAGAGGTGTGGGGGGGGGAGGGAGAGTGGGGATCCCCATCCCCACATCAACTCCACCCCATCCTCCAAACTCCGTCCACACCTCAACCCTAAGCCAAACCCATTTCCACCCTAACCCATCCCCACCCCAACCCACCCCCACCCCACCCCAACCCATCCCCAACCCCACCACACCCTTTTCGCCCCTCTCCCAATTTCCCTCTCTCCCCCTCTCCATGCTCTCCCCATCCTCATCCCCAACACCACCCCAACCTCCCTCCACCCTAACCCCACCCCAACACCAACCTTGTTTTTCTTAAAATCAGCTTGTAAATGCTAGGGGCATTTCAATTGTCAGAACACAATAACTAGTGTAAATACCCTACATTTTAAATTGGCCTTAAATGTAAACAAAATAAATTGGTATTGATTTTTAAAAAAATATTCACAGAATAATAATAATATTTACTGGTTTATCTTGATATTGAAAACAAAAAAATATTCAACATCCGGAGGCCTATTAAAATACAATGAATTTTTATGTTTCGATTAAAAATTTTATTATAACAAAAGAAGCAAGTGCAACATACCATACAATAACTATATTTTACCTATGAATGTATATAACATATATATATATATTTTAATCAAACAATGCTTTAAAAATAACAAAAGAAATTTCTTCTTTTTGTTTGTAGTGTGTGTATATAAATATAAATTAATAAATATGTATAAAAGTATATAACAACACATAACAGCGAAAAATAACAACAATACTTAAGGTCTGCTTCAAATCTATACAGACTTTTGTAGAATTATGTTAAACTCACAACAATGTATTTAAAAGTTAATGAAAATTTATTCATTCAAACAAAATACTCGTTATTCCATATCAATATCAAAAATCCTTTGGATGGTCTATTGTAGATTTTGGGTATCTAATATTCTTAAGCAAATTGAATATTTCACTTCCAAAAATGAATTACAATTTTTTGTGGGAGCTTTTAACTTTTAGACCAGTTTTAAGCTTCTTAACTTGGTATCTATTGTTAATACAATTTAACATACCAAAGATATTAAGTTCCCCTTATTCCCAATGAATTTAATAGATTTGGGACAGATCTTGTTTATACAGGAGAACAAAATAAAAATAAATCGTTACCAACAGTAAAATCGAAATAAAAAATATTTTTATAAAAGAGTTTGCAGCATAAATGATGCATAAAATGTTTGTAAACATGTTGTATTTAAAATTATATTTAGTAGGTCAAAATCTACTGCTCTTTTACGAGTATACCTACTGTTTATAAGTTGCAAGGTCGAACTATAGTTTAATATATATTATTTTGATACCTTTTATTGATAAATAGAAGCAAATTAAGTATGTGTTCAATATTATAAACATAAATTAAAATCATTAATTTTTTATAAACCTATTTTAAATGTTTCTTAGTCTTCCAACTTTTTTCCAATGATTCATTTCTTATTATAAATTTATTAGTTGTATCAATAGAATTTTTGTATAAAAAAAAAAGATATAGAAAATAAAAAGTTATGACCAAACAGTCCTCGATGTGGAACATCAAGCGTAATATTTTTATTAATATTATGTAGACGTATCCATGAATATTTTTTGAACTTTCTTTTGAATTTTATTAAATGTACCATTTTCTGATATTCGTTTTCTCTCAAATTTTGGAAAACTTTTCCGAAGCCATTTTTGCTTCTTTTATCAACAACTTTACAGGTCTGCATATCAAACATTCTTTTTGACTATTATATTTATTTTATTCCGATCTTTTTCGAAAGTCAAAAATTTTCGTTATGCCTCAATTTTAACAAATGAAACATTAGAGAAGGCACTGGGGTTGACCTTGTGAAGACAACCTGTCTCACATTTTCGGCCAACCCTGGAATTAGGAAGATGAATTAGAAGGAAGAAAATCGGCAATTGCAGTACTTTTGTGGTTGTTACGAATTTTCAAATAGAAACTACTTAACAATAATGTATTCTTTGAAAAAAAAAGAACTTTGATTTAATAGGAAGATTGATATAAATAGAGTATATTTAAAAAAAAATACCATTTAAAAAAGTACCATTTTTTTAAAAAAAAGTAGTAATAATAAAAGTAAGTAATATTTTATTATTAAAAATCATACCATTTTTCAAAGAAGAAATTTTAAAACAAGAAATTTTTAAAAAAGTTAAAATAATTTTATTATTATACCCTGGGATTCCAAGTTATTCCAAAAAGTGGCATTAAAGGAGTTTTGGGAAAAATGCGTTAGAATCCAAATTGTACAGGATATACAGGTTGGTTAAAAAGTTCCTGCGCTCGAAATGAAAGAATATTTTTTTTGTTACGAAATATATTTTTTTTTGTTCAATATAATCTTCTAGAAGCTCAATACACTTGTTCCAATGATCTTCCAATAATTTTTTACCATCCTTATAATGGTTTTCCGGAAGCTCTGCAAAATAACCGTTTACGGCTGCGATGGCCTCTTCATTCGACGAAAAATGCTTTCCACGAAGGAATTGTTTGAGTTTTCTGAAGAGATAGTAGTTACTGGAAGCCAAATCTGGTGAATACGGAGGATGTTCAAGCAATTCGTACTTTAATTCTTTGAATTTAGCCATCGTCAAAACACTTTTGTGATGCACCTGCTCTTGATGAAAAATGATTTTTTTCTTCTTTAAACCAGGTTTTTTCTCACGAATTTTTTCATCCAGCTAATCCAAAAGGCTGCAATAACATTCAGAGTTGATTGTTTTACCTTTCTGAAGATAATCAATCAACAAAATTTATTTTGCATCCCAAAAAACTGATGCCATAACCTTCTTTGCTGATCGTTGTGACCTCACCTGCTTTGGAGCTGAACAACCAGCTTCAGTCCACTGTAAACGTTCTTGTTTCAATTTAGGATCATGGTGGTAGATCCAAATCTCATCCATAGTTATAAAACGACGCAAGAAGTCGGTTTTATTCGGCTTCATGTAAAATATGGAGTACTCGTTCGGCTGAGATGCCGCTTAGTCAAACTTGGATCTTCACTAACCATATTATGTACCTGCTCAATGATTTCTGCTGTGGTTGCAGTTTTTGGTCGTCCTTCGCGTGGATCGTCTTTAAGGCTGGTACGACCACGTTTAAATTCACCAGCCCAAAATTCAACGGTGCGTTTTGAAGGTGAGGACTCCTTACACACTTCTAACCCTTTAAAACAAAGAATCTAATGACTGCACGATATTCAATTTTTGCCATATTAAAAAAAATCCATGACACGTCAACTTCAAATGGCTTGTAAACAAAGAAAGAATTGACAGAATGATTTGCAACTTTGCATGTGTTCTCAGGACAGTTATACCAACTTGAGAAAAAAAAGTTTAGAGCTAGCAGTGCCATCTCTTAGTGAGCGCAGAAACTTTTCAACCAACCAGTAAAATATCTGAATTTTAAAGTAATTGCAGTATAGTTATCTATATAAAGTACCAAAAACTTATATATTTTTAAAACAGCATCAAAAAAACAAAAAAGTACCAAAGGTACCAGGAAGTGTCTTAAAAATCGATTTCCGAAGGCACCAAATTTTCATTAGATTGACAGACCTTAACAGTTAATAATATGACCATTAAAATTAGTTTGACCATTTAAATTACCAAAGAATCCCAAAAGACGAGACAAATCGTGTTTAGAATTTTTATATATATTGGACAACAAATCCACGATTCATAAAAATCGAAGAGCTTGCATAAGGCAAGCTATGGCCATATTCATTTTATAAAGATAAACTATTTTTTAAAAAAAATTACATTTTAGTAGTTTTGCACATGCATTTATTTATGTTGTATTGTTGGGTCTTAAAGGAAATATAAATTCTTTGAAGTGCTATCACAGCAAAAGCAACAGAACAAAAACTATGGTGAAGACAGTTAAAACAAAACCACATTTACTTTTAGTTCACTGAATTAACACTGAAAATTATGCAAACAAATACTACGAAATTCTGTACATAAAAAAATGCAAAAGGGAAATCAGCATAGATAAAAACGTTTCCTTAGTTAACAGGTTTAAATTAAAAGTAAATAAAACCACAGCATTCTCTTAAAAAAATACACATATCCCGCGATTTACCCACGTATTTTTTTATTTGATTTATTTTTTATTTGATAAAAATAATAGTTCTTAGAAAATTTAAATGAAATAAAAGAAAATATTTACGTCCGCTGAAGGAAAAACCACCCAAAGCAAAACAAGCAATAAAAATAGCTCAATGAAAAATTACAAATGGCTCAAAAAGCCAAATACGAAAGTTCACCAAAAAGATACGTGAAAAAATGCCACTGATGACAGCTACATCTCGGACAAAAATTTTAGAGAAAAAATGATCAATTTAAGTAAATTTTTTAATATTTTTTATTTCTCTATTAACCAAAAAATTTATTTTTGAATGCAATACCCTCTATCAACCACATTAAGGTTTTAAACTTTTTTAAAAAAATGTACTTAACCTATCAAGGTAATATCCTAATACCCTAATCGAGCACTAGCAACAAAGGCTATCGGCGCGTTGTAGCGAAAACAGACCAGAGCCTCTGGTGGGAATCGAACCCACGACCCCCGCACTGATAAGCTAGCACGCTACCAACTAGCCTACCGGGGCGCTCTAACCTATCAAGGTAATTTTAATGCTTATTTATAAATCTGTCATGTAATGGATTAGAAAAACATATCGAAAAATTATTGGATATTAGATAAAATGGCCATTTATCTGCTAAATACAAGCAAAAAACAGTAAAAAGCTGTTGTATCTAAAAATTTTGGAAATTTCAGTATATTCATGGTATATTTGCTAAAATATGTCAAACTGCTGATATCAGAAAGGTCGATTTTTATTTGCATTTAACAAAATATAAAAACAAAATTTGAATATGTAAAATTTTTGTTAATTTCTGCAGCTTTCTATGCGCCCATTGTTACCTAATTTTTCATATACTTATACTTTAACTAAATTTAAATAGATAGATTTACAGATATTTTTCTATAAGTGTACATCATTAAATCAAAAGATTTTACAACTACTAAACAGTTCATACTGAGTTAAATGAAATTTTCTCCAACTCTCTTAAGAGAGAAAAATCATAAAGATTAAATCTATATTCACCGACTAATTAAAAGATTTTTAACCATCTTTTTTATCATTCCTTTTTATTAACCTTTAACTATGGAAGTGAAAATGTTGGACATAGTCAATAATAAAAACATTTCTTAATAATTTTTTGTTTTGCTAAAAAAAAAAGCTACTACAACTTTTTTATTAGAAAATTTAAAAAAAATTTATAATTTTTATTAATTTAAAAAACAATACATAATGTAAAGAAAGGGTAAAGTTTACCACCACCTCCACAACTTAAAGGTCAACAAAGGGGCGATTTAGTTCTGTTCTTAATTAAGTGCGTAGTGCATACATTTACTATCTACTTCAGCTCCAACATTACTTTTTCCAATCTACACTTCATTTTATATCACTTATTTTTACAGTAAAAAAAGCGCAATTGTAACTCTTACAATATTTTTTAAAAATTATCCATATATCGTTGAACGTCTTTAATGTGCGTGCAAATCCATGCATGCATGTGTTATCAAAGTTAATTTTATAAAAAATATTGCTTGAAATTAAAATAAATTAAAAATTTTCACGATGCTTGAATTGCAAAACACACAAAATTGATATAAAAACTATAAGAAAATTTTAGTTGGCTAAACAGTTAGGACCTGACATTTTAAAATTTTACAACTCTGGCAGATTAAGCGCTAAAATAATTTAAATAGCAATTCATGCTGTTAAGCTCTGACCCATTGTAAAAACGTTTATATTTGACCATATATAATTATATTCGAAATTTGAGCTTCTCTAATTATAACAGAGTTCAGATATATTATTTCTGATACATTTATATATTGTTTCATATATGTTTGTATATAAATATACATGTAGATTTATAGATACAAATATATATGGTCATATATGATTATATCTAACCTAAAATAATACACTAGTAAAAATAATACCTATGTAATTTAACTGAAATTGCTTCCTTTAACCGAATGTAGGGTACAAAAAATGAACACTTGAATTGTTTTCTAAATTAATTTATGGGTTAGTATTATTAAGCAGAGGCAAACATTTGCCTTTTGTTCAACTAAACAAAAAACCTAGGCCGTGTTAAATATTCATTAAATTTTTATGCAAATTTTATGGTAAACTACTCATATCCAAAGCCTTGAAGCTGCAACAGCAGCAATAAACACAAACATACTTGATGCAGGTTTACATTTGTGTAGAAAAAAAAAACACAAACAAGAAAACTATAGTCATAAAAGGACGATTATACGATACCCTTAACTTGATTTAAATGAAAATCCATATAAGATTTGGTCCTAAATTTAAAGAGGTCAAAAATGGACTTGCATTTGATGATATTCATTTCGTTGCAATTAAGTTGGAAAATTTTTTAGAATTTAAATCAATAGAAGGAAAATCTTTGCTTGATCGACTAAATAACTTATTCTACCTCTAAAGTTAATCACACGCTATTTTCAATCATTACAAACAAAAATAGAGTTGAGGTGCAAGGAGTTCATACTAAAATTGTCCCTTGTAATATAAAAAAAATCAATACAAACTCATAGTACTCTGATCAGTAGGTTATGTAGGGCATAAAAAACAAGTGAAACGAAATTACTAAAGTCTTTGAACTATTTATGAACTCTTTCAGATTATTATGATGTTGATAATAATGATTATGAGGACGACGATGATGATGATGATAAATACAGTATTATATTTATGCATACGTGCATGTATTTTATATTTCAATGCATGCACCTTTAAGTAGAACTACACATGTATGTCCTTAAGGCATTTTATATCTACTTATTATAATTTTGCCCCCTGCTCATTTTCTTTGCCATACTGAACGAGGCGCAATCATTGACCTGCGTATACTGCAGCCGTATTGCAAATATACTTTATTTAAAAATAAATACATAGAAAAGGAATGAATTTAAAGTTTAACTGCTATCTCGACAAGTTTTGAAAAATGCAAAGAGATTATTTTCCCATTTTCTATACAATAAAAACAATTTAGAGAAAGTTTATGCCTCAGACTACCCGAAATTAAATTAATGTCAATTGGTTTTGATACTTTTCTTGTTAGATGTTTAAAAAATTTTAAGAATTTTGGACAGGATCGTGGTTAACGAGGGGATTCACAAGGGGAAAAGTCTTCCGATTAACGGTCTGCCCAAACCGCTTTGGTTGAAAATCTTGAATTTGAATTATAAGTTGCATGGAGAATAATTTTTTGGGAAATTTCGCCAGAAATGTAGTAAAAGTGTTGATTCAAAAGGGTAACAGTATAGCCCTCAACGGCCTGCCTGAACGGCTTAAAATCGTAAGTTTTAAATATGTTATGTGTTCCCTTGTATACACTCAGAACAAAAAGTTAGTAGAAAAATTTGTAAACGGTTTTCAATCGCACTCTACTATTTTTGTACTGATTTTTAGTAAAAAATTATTATTTAGCAAATCTTTTTGCAATTTACATTTTACAAATTACAGAATTTTTACAGAATATTTACAAATTTTTGTTGCTAATTTCAAAAATCATTTTACAAATTTTCGAAAACCGATTTGCTAAAATTAGCAAAAAATATTACTAATTTTAAAAAAGTGGATATTGAAGGAAATGTTATTTCTAATTAGAACTTACACCTACAAACTTAAATTTTCTTAAAATTTTACATATATTAAAAAAGGGATGAGAAGTGAAGATACCGACTAATGTCTAAAAAGAGGACAACCACTTAAAATAGCACTAAAAAGGTTTTTTAGTTCTAAAAATCCGCCCTAAAAACAATTAAAATTTAACCTTAAAAGTAAAAAAAATTGAACAAAATATTTTTCAAAACAGAAATTACCAAATTAAAACAAAATGATTAATTCGTTTTTTAAAAAATATAATCAAAATTTTTGATGCTCGATAAGAATAATTAATTCAAATCTTTTTACTAATATTAATAATATTTAGTAATTTTTTTTGCTGATTTTAGCAAACAGATTTTAAATTCCACTTTACAAAAAGTCTACTAAAATTTAGTAGCGGCTACTAATTTTTCTACTAATTTCATTGTACTACACGTCAGCAGACATGTGTGGCTAAGATTAGCAAAAAATACCGCTGGGCTCAAATTAGCAGAATTTCCCGTAATAACAGCAAAATGTTCAGTTGCCATTACAGACTTTTTTTGGTGAGTGTAGGCTAATTCAGTGATGAGGAAATTTTAGGAATTTTTATTGCCAGGAACATGGTAAAAAATAGAAATTTAAAGAGTAGAAAGTCTCCCCTGTAGGTTAGGTCCTGCCTAAATCACTTTGGCGAAAAACCTGATATTTAAAATATGTGTTCTCTGGAGTATGGGCTAATTCACTGATGGGATACTTTTTTAAAATTTTTCGCAGGAACCTGGCAAAACAGGAAAAGTGTCACCTTAATAGCTTCTCGAACTGCATTGTTTAGAATCGTAATAATGCATGCATATAAACTCGAAATTATTGTCAAAACAACGAAAAATTTTGTAAAATATTACAAAAATTTTGTTATTTTGACATTTTTCGTAATTTTATGCATGGATCCGTGTAGAAAAGAGAAGCTTAAACGAGTGAATTTGAAAGACTAAACCATGGAACCGAAATGGATTTAATGGCGGACGAGTGGGATTGAATTACTAGACAATAGAAGCGAAATAGAATGTAGAAGGGAACGAGTTTAATTGAAACACAAGACAAGAGAAACGAAATGGAATGGAACGAGTCGAATTGTAATACCGGGGGAAAGGAACGAATTGAAATGGACGAGTGGAATTGAAACACCAGAAAAGATGAAAGGGAGCTTGAAACGAATGAAATTGAACAATAATGAACCATTTTGTTTCAATTTGAGTTTTTTCGATTAGTGCAGAAATAACAACAATTTAAAACGACTTTCAATAATCAAGTAAATCAAATCCTTAATGATTTAATAAAAGAATTTAATACAAATTTAATTACAATTGATACAAAGGCAGATAGTGCCCTATTAATGACATGTTCAAACCTTTAAACTTGAAGTAAGTGTAACTTAAAATTTAAACATTCACTACAAAAATAATAATTAAAATATTTAATGCTTTACTCCGTACTCGTCAAAATATTAAATATTTTTAAATCACACCTGAATTTGAAAAATCTTAGGGAAATAAGCTCACATCACATATTCAACATCCCAGAAAAAGGAAAAAATATACTTATCGTACTACATACATACAAATATATGCAGATCCTTGAATATTTTAGATTCATAAACCAACATGAATTCTTTAGTTCTATTCATTTCTGTCATAATACTAAAACTGAAAATAATTTTATAGATAACACCCCCAACCGTGGTTATATTTACTACCTTAGCAAAATAAATACTTATGTTATGCAATTTTTCTTTATTCTTTGTAAAAAACAAACTCAACGAATATATGTTCTGTTGAAATGTTTGTTTAAAGTGTTAAAACGGCGTATAAACGATAGAATAGAAATAACAGATGATGCCACAATGTGCAGCCAAGTAAAAGTCATGCAGCAATCCTTATATCTTCTGGAGAAAACCTTAAAAAAATAAAACATCTCGAGCAGATAACAAATCTGCCGATGCAACAATAAGATAAGGGTGTAAATAATAAGGTGGAAGGATTATAGACTTCTATGGAATTTTTTCATTTTTACTATTCCAAATTTAACCCAATTCCACCTTCACTTACAATCGGTCCAGCCTTATGTCTATAAGATACGAATTGTCCTGTCCTGTAAAGTGTCTTATGCGTCAGTTTTTTTTTCATTATAAAAATTTAATTAAAAACACTCAGGACTTCTTTTCGGAACTTTAGTAATATTAAATTCGATTAACTGCAATAAGAATATAATGCGATTAAACATATCAATTAAAGGGTTTACACAATTTGTTTGTCTTTTTGGTATTTTTTTATATAATAACATTTCTCAATCGATCCACCCTAATGAATTCTTTCTTTATGCATATTATTCAAATGTTGTATATAAGTCTCTGAAGAAAATCTTTGAAAAATACAATTTTATTTTATTTTTCCTTTGAAATTTCTACAGGTTTTATGATAAGTTATGTTGGCAAAATAGTTGTCAAGTAATATAAATTTATTTGTGAAATCTAAAGGAATCATTTACATTTGTTAACCCTTATAAGCCAAGTGTCGTCATATGACGACATTATTCCATAACCGATATATTTTAATAGGTAATTGATAGAACACTACAGTAAAAAGCGTAAGATTGCCTTAAAGTTGGGCTACAATCACAAATAACAAAATCTTAAATTATTTTATTTAAGGTTGCCAAATATTGATTTTAAAATTTCCATGTTGGAATTTTTTTAAATGTTTCTTGATTATTGATGGAGATTAGAATAAAGAGAATTAAATAAAATTTATATTTTAAAAGAATCTGGATCTATTAAAGAATTTCAACCGGTTAACTAGAGGGCGCTAGAGGGAGTGATAGGATAATAAAAAATCCCAAAAAAATATTTTACACTCGGGCAAAAAGCTTCATCATATACATATATTAAAAACTTTATAAATATGATGCAAAACTTCATAGATTTTCTTTCAATGTAACACTTCAAAATATGTTGAAGCTGTTACAGCTTTTACCTATTGTATAATTTGTAAAAAAAGAAAAGAAATTTTTCATAAAATATTATGAAAAATTTCATTGATTTAATTCTTCGATAATTTACAAAAATTTTTGTAATGAGATTTAAAAAATTTTATTATAATTTTTTTTTTAATTTATAATCCTAGCACGATTAAAGTAATCACCTTGTTTGAAAGGTTATTCTATCGAAAAAATCCCACCAAAATTTTTAGTATGACTAAAGCTGAAGCTTACATAAATGCTATTTCTACAATTGAATAAACTCGAAAAAGAGAAACATTTTATCTAAAACTTCAAAGCCATTATTTGTGACAAATCATTCGAAAATTTATTTATTTATTTCGTTTGAATTTCTATTTTATTTTTTGTTTTATTCGTTTAGTTTTTTTTAAACATATTATATTCAATTTACTCTCGCTTATTTGATAAAAAAAAATGAATATACAAATAATGAAAGTGTACAGTTTACTACGAGCTTTCATTGTATAGTTTGTGTACCTACCCTGCACAAAAAGTATTAGGAGTTTTAAAATATATAGTTTTTTCTAATTTTATAAAATATTTAATTTGATTACCCATGTAAAAATCGAAATATTTATATATAAACATGAACATGAACATGATACATGATCAAACACGGTCATACATGACCTTATACGACCAGCATGGTATAATATATCACCATAATTTATCGCATATATGTCCGTATATGTATCTTTACATCCGAAATTTGATGGCCGTATATGGTCATATAGGATCATATGTGACCATGTATAAACCATATATTAGCATATATAATCAAATATTTTCATACATGATCACATACCCCCAATTTTTTTATCCGGAGATATATGGTCATATAAGAGATCATGTATAGTTTTGGATCTGAAGATATATGGACATATATAAAATAAATTATGCCCATATATTGAACTCTACATGTATGTATATAGTTACCATATTTATATACTAGTAAGTTATTTAATAAAATCAATAAGTTTTCTTTGAAATTTACCCAATAAAATTAATTGGAAAGTTTTTTTTTTTTTTTTTTAAATAAAGTAATATCATATACTACTGCCAGAAATGCATTTTAATTCATAACCATGGTGTATTATATTGTATTTTTGTATCTAAAAACATTTGTTATGCAATACTACGATAGATAACTGTCATGTTTTGAAATGTTTAACCAGCAATTTTGCAGCGTGCTTTTATATGGATTGTATATAAATACAGATATTTTTTCTTTGTCTTTGTTTGGTATATGCACAAACCAACTCAGATACATATGAGGAATTGTTGTATTCAAACAAACAAATAATATATCTACTAGTAGTTGCATTGAAATGGAAAATTTTAAAAAATTTATAGTACAAATTGCGTAAAATGATACACAACATTTTTTTTAAACTCGTCTGCTGTACAAGAGTTGTGAAAACAGTAGTGTAATAAGTTATAGTTAAATAACGACAATATTTTGCTCTATCTCGGTTTTAGCTGAACACTAAAAATATTAAATAAAACCTATAATGTGAAATTAAGTTTAGAGTCAAGTTAAGTGCCCCTCACTCATAAGAACAGTTTACAATAAAAATATTCTTTAAATTTTATGATAATTTTCTTTAGCTAATTGTGACGCTAACTGTTGAAAATTTTATTACAAAAAAAAATGATTTAAAATTTGCCTCCAAGAGTGGCTTACAATTTTGATGAAGAATAAAAAAATTAAATGTTCTCTAAGAAAATCTATGGATGAATTATGACTAATTAGGTGTAACAAAGTGTATGCATTTAAGCACCTTAAATTGTGTGAACCTCAGCGTATGAGTGATATTTATTTATCATACGCAGTGTGGTCCCACAATTTTAATGTATGTATTTTATTTAGTCGTAACCATAGTAGAGAATTTTTTATATTTATAATGGTGTTTTAGGTACTTAAAATATGTGTTATATAAAAATGTATTATTTATTATTTTTATACCCTCCACCATATATGGTGAGGGTATATATCAGTTTGTCATTCCGTTTGTAATATGTCGAAATATAGGTTTAAGACCCCATAAAGTATATATATTCGTGATCCTTATGCAATTTTAAGTCGATTCAGCGATGTCCGTCTGTCTGTCCGTCTGTCTGTCTGTCTGTCTGTCTGTCTGTTGAAATCACGATCACGACGCGAAGACGCAAGCGGGGGTGCCTATTTTTACCCATTATTGAACATCCTCCCGAGCAGTTTGGTATTTAAAATGAGCAAAATCGGTCAAGCGGTTCAAAAGTTATGAGTGAAAATGTGAAGGTACCTCTAAATGTTCCATACAAATTTGCACAATTTTTCTGTATCTATTTTTTTTTTTCTGTTAAGTAAGTAAAAATGTTATTAAGTCTTCTTATTGTTCGATTACATTTATTGTCTTACATACTATGATAACTAAGTTAACGTAAAAATGAACAATGTTAAAGTCGCTAACAGAGCAGACCTCTGTAAATAACATTGCTAAAACTAAATAACAAAAGTTCGTTACATAAATTGACAAAACATATTCATATTACAGTTCATGCAAAATTTAGTATATACGTATATCATCTTCATCCCCTTTGGTGGAGGGTATTCAAAGATTCGGCACAGCCGAATTTAGCCCTTTTTTACTTGTTTTCAAAGCTTTCAATATTATCAATTAAATTTTTGTTTCAAAAAGTGGTTTTAAATTTGAAAATTGTCATTAATCATTGTCAGAAAATTGATAATATTAGTTTGAAAAAAGCTTAAGATCTCTTTTTTATATATAAAAATTAGTTTAAAATTATTTATCACAATATTTCGTCATTACATTGGGTGACTTCTTCAGGGAATTTTTTTTTTGTATAATAATTTGTATAAATAATTTTTGTATAATTAATTTACGTTAAAATTTACCCATCTTATAGTACGAAACTTTACTTTATACACTTAATTTGTAAATTTACATTGAAAGTGTGTAAAACTAAAATGAAATTTTAAAATTAATTAAACTAATGTCTCAATAGCATGGCCAAAAATGCGTTCTCAACGTAAAAATTTTCAAAAAAAATTTAATCATTTATCATCAAAAAAACTCCTTTTCATGAAACAATAAATTAATTTTTGTTAAGTCTTTTATAAAAAAAAAAGCCGCATAAAATTGAAAGAAATTGGTAAAATAAAAAAATTGCAAAATTTTAAAAGCAATGCCTAAAAAGAGCAAAAATTTAATAAAATAGCAAAAATTTTAAATAACTTATCAACGTAAAGAAAGCTTCCTAAACGAAAAACCAGGAAAATATTAAGAAAAAATCGCCAAAATTAAAAAAAAAAATTGAATCAAAATTTCACAAAAAACGCCAAAAAAAACTAACAAAACAAGTCTTTAAAATTTAAAAACGTTAAAATCAGCAAATAAATGGTTGGTATACAAAAAAATAATAATAATAAAAACCTTAAATTTAATATGAATTTTATATAAAATTGCAAAAATTAAAAACAAAATGTTAAATTTTATTTATTTATTTATTTATTTATTTATTTATTTATTTATTTATTTTATTTATTAATCATATAATTACAAATTATATGTTAATACCCTAACCGAGCACTAGAACAAAGGCCTTCGGCTCGTTGTAGCGAAAACAGACCAGAGCCTCTGGTGGGAATTGAACCCACGACACCCGCACTGATAAGCTAGCACGCTACCAACTAGCCTACCGGCGCGCTCAATGTTAAATTTTAAAAATAACGCTTTCATGAAAAAAATTTCAAAAGCGTACGAGTATTAGAAAACCGAGAGAAAATTACTTTTGTTTGGAATATCACCCATTTTACGGGAACAATAGGAAGTATTTATATTTTTTTAATTTTGGTGATTTCATTTTTGTTTTAGATTTTTTGAAATTTTTTTCAGATTTTATTTAGATTTTTTTTAATTTTTTTTTTTTAAATCTGATGATTTTTAAATTTTTTTATTATTTTAGATTTTTTTATTATTTTAGATTTTTTTTAAATAATTAATGTTAAGTGATTTTCTTTTGTTTAATTTTTTTTTTTAATTTTTTGGGTTTTTTTCAAATGCTAGCGAATTTCTTGTAGTTCTTATGGGCGATTTTTAAAATTTTAGACATTTTTTCCAATTTCAACGATTATTTTAGTTTTCAACGATATTTTTCTAAGTTTTTCATATTTTCTTTACTCACCTGATGTGTGAAATACAAGTGTTGGATGCACATAAAATTTCGTACATGTGCATTCATGCGAACTCTTTTTGTAATGTGATATATGATTTAAATCATCTTATTTTCTTTGAGTATCACATTGTCCTTATGAAATTGCAAACTAAGCCCAAAAAAAGTTATTTTCACACCGAAGATAAAATTACCAATAATCAACCTAGTATTTATCAATTAAGTATCTGTAATACTCGTATTACAAATTCATTAAATTGCGTGTGATAACATATTATAGGGTATTAACAAAAAACGCAAATGTTATCTTTGAATTTGGTGGTATAAAGAAATCTATCTATAGAGTAGTTTGAAGCAGCAACAATAAAAGAACAAACAAAAACTGAAAATGAATATGAAAAAAAAAACAAAAAACAACATTGACAAATTAAGGATGTTCTACAATACACTACAAGTCACTAAAAGGATATGCACATACATATACTCTGAATCATAGTCATTTAAACTGGAGTATCACCACGAATCAAGCACATACAAACGTACATTTTTTTGTTTGTTTTTGGAATGACTGAAACAAACAAGTGATAGCAAACGCCCACATAGATGACATATAATTTAGTACTAACTAAAGTATACCACGTACATACACACACACACACAAATATTAGTCTATCGTTTTTCAACAAAAATCCTAGCTGAATTTTTATTCACTGTTTTTTTTTTCTATCCCTTTGATGAAGTACTACGTGCGTGCATTTGTATGTTGAATTATGTAGTATGTGTAATGCAGTGGTGTGTACCTACGTTTTCCCATAGCTGAGATTATATACAACAATGGTTTAAAATTGCTTTAACAATTTTTGTCATAAACTAAAGAATGTCAGTCGTATTGACCAACAAACATCCAGTTAGTTAAAATATCACTTTATGTCATTATCAAATATAAGTTGCAGATAAAAAGTAGTTCATTTTAATGTAAATAAAAGATTATTACTTTGATTGCGTTGCTTTTGAGATCACAATTTACTAAATATCAGGTTTTCCTGAGTGCGTGACTAAAATCAAAAATATACAAAATAAAATTTTTTGGTAAAATCTTGTTCTGTTAATTATATATTTAGTAGCTGCGGCGACCTAGAAGGCCTATATAAATTTTTAAGAATCTCTAGAAATCAGATTTATTTTCATAAATATATTAACGAACCTCCAAACTTTCCATTTATAAATAAATTGCACAAGCTTACTGCCATTTTGTCCAACTAAAACATAAAAACATATTTTACTGTACACTTTCTAATTTTCATGTCTTAAAAA
The DNA here is from genome assembly GCA_949748255.1 of Eustalomyia histrio. Classification (NCBI taxonomy): domain Eukaryota; kingdom Metazoa; phylum Arthropoda; class Insecta; order Diptera; family Anthomyiidae; genus Eustalomyia; species Eustalomyia histrio. Next base: position 156,232,992 of record OX456524.1, on the reverse strand, counting down.
AACAAATGTTTAAATAGTTTAAGTAATGGTGGCATTTTATTTTTTCTAGTTTACTAAATATATAATTTAATGTGGAAAAGCGTCATTTAATGACACGCTAGAAATCTGAAATCTAACACTTGATATTGAAAAATTTAAATTGAAAATCGAAAAGCTTTAACAAGGTTAGGTAAAATTAACCTAAGCATCTTATGGTGTAGGTTATCTTATGTTTTGTCCTGACCAAATTTAATTTTCTTATTTTCATTATAAAAGCAATTTAAAATTGTAATAGCTGGTAAATGATTTGAATATTCCTACCACAAAATGGTATAATTTATTTTAACCATAAAACAATTTAAATTCTTTGCTCAAAATAGAATAAATCCCTTATAACCATATATAAATTATCTACAATAATTTTGACAAAAATAAAATATTAAAATTGCGCTAAAAAAAACTCTATTCATCCTATTCCTATGCTATCCATAAATGTAGGACATTTTGCCAACAACAAAAACAATCTAAACGTTTAATAACAACAACAACAAAATTATATAGTGATGATATAAAATACAGATGTTGCCACTTAAGTAAAATATTTTTTGGCAGATATAAAATATTTCTACCAAAAAAAATATGAATATTAAGATTTATATACATACATATATCTACATAGTGAAAGAATGTATGTACGTAGTATATAGGTACATTTATGAATAGGCCAACAGTAGACCCAATTGAAAATTTGTTTGGATTTATTTAAGTACAGTCAATAGGATATAATTATTAAGCAAATTTTAATGCATAAAAATTTTCTGAATAATACAAACACTAGTATTCACAATATTTGTGGAGAAGTATTTTCATAATGCCGTGTATTATCAACTATCGCCTCATTTTAGACAGAACTAATGCTAATACTTCAGATTGGAAATCTATGTTGATATTGTTAGAGATATTTTTTACAAAAGTCCTAAAAGATATTGTACAGTATAATCATGTTATGAACTATCTTAAATACTTCTCTTAAAAATCTAATTTCTGTTGGGACACATTTTTTTATACACATCCATAGAAAAATGTGCAATTATTAAAGACAGAAAAATGAAATTTTCGTTAGATTACCACAAAAAAGCTCAAACAAAAAAAAAAGCCTGTCAAAATCTAATTTACGATAAATTGACCAAAATTACATTTTTTGCTTTTACTACTAAAATACAACAAGCATATATATATATGAGGCTTTCCATAAGCCTTTTTTTAGCCATCAATAGAAATCATAACGAACACGATTATACAGTTTTCTATATAACAAATAACTCGGTTTTTTATTTCTAAAAAATGTTGAGATTTTTTTTTATCGATTCAAAAACATTCAGTGTTTTATTTGGTATTTTTTTCTCTAATTAGGCAGAATCTCTGTACGTATAATCAATATTAAATTTATTATACGTACAGGTGCCTCTAATCTATGGATCAAAAATATTTATTTTAACTGAATATTTATGATAAACTCTAATCAGCAAATAATTTTTTTTCAGAATGAATCCTTCTCGGTTGAAACTTTCTTAATCGAGAGAAAAACATGTTTTTTTTTTTGACCGATTTACACGAATAAAAGCTTGTATTACTCAGAAGGAGACTGACTTTGAGATTATTGTTGTTTTAAAGGAAGATTCGAAAAAAACCCTCGTAGAAAATGAAAAAGTTTTTAAAAAAATTAAAAATTTTTATATTATTGAAAAAATCTCTACACATTTTTATAAATAGTATTCGAGAAGTATATATATTTTCAAAATATATACTTCAATATTTTCAAAATTCTTTATTTTCATTAAATTATGAAAATAATTATAATAAACTTGCTTAAAAGACAGAAACTTCGCTAACGATTGTTTTAAGTATCGGAAAATAAAAAAGAGAAAAATTAATTATTTTTTCTAAAAATGTTTTCCTTTAAATTAAATTGCTTAATAAACCTTTTATAATTGATATTTCAAGTTTCAGATTTCAAGTCATTAAAGGGGGCGTGTTTTCTTTGCGTTTGTGTTTTTATAACACCATTTTTAACACGTTTTAATTGGATGTTCCTAAAACTGTCTGTTAAGTAAAAAAGTCCCAGGGAAAACATTTTTTTTTAAATCTGAAATTTTAAGCTGATGTTTTTGCGCAGGATACTAATAGGGAGATTTTTCCACTTTTTGTACCTACCCTCAAAAATTTCAAAAAAAAAAAAAAAAAAAAAACTTATCTGTGCAGATGTCTACTGCCAAATTTCAAGTTTTTGGATCCAGCGGTTTGTGTTGGGTAATTTAATGGATGCTCTTCTCCACTTTCTTATTCGAAATTTCAGAAAATATATCTTCATTAGATTAGCTCATACCCTTAATACCACATATTTAGAATCTCAGATTTCTAGCCAAAGGGATTTGGCCAGGCCGTTAAGGGCTAGCATTTTAACCTAAAAACGGAAAAAATCACTAATATAGAAATAAAAATATTGGTTCAAATTTATAAATACCACTAAATTCAATTTCGCTCTTTTCTATGTAGTTGCCTGTGTCTAGTGTTTCAATTCCACTCTTTTCCCATTTTCTTCAATTTGGCTGCCCTAGTCTAGAGTTTAAAATCTTCCCATTCCCCATTTCATACCGTCCGTTTCGCTGCCCTTGTCTAGTGCTTCAATTCCACTCGTTTCCCGTTTCATTTCATTTCGTTCCACTTGTCTAGTGTTTCAATTCCACTCGTTTCCCGTTTTATTTCATTTCGCTTGGAAAAATTTAAAAAGTTGTTCCATATTTATACTGTAAGTCTGATTCTGATTTCACATACTTTCTCCTGTACCGTTTCACTTTATATGGAAAGCCTTACATATATTTACTAACAAAGTACATAGTTTATATATAAATATTATTACAATATGTAAAAGTGGCTTAGATAGTCGGAAAACATTTTTTGGCTTTAATTTTAGAAATGCCTAACAGCCTAACCGTATGTTGCTAGGTTCATTCTTGTGTTGGATTCTTTTTTTTTTTGTATACAACATTTTTCTGTTACATTTGAAATAAAGGCAAACACCAGATGTGTAAAATTATATGAATTTCTTTGCTATTTTTTCTAGGAATTATAAATGTTGATGTATTTACACCAAGTCAAAACCAACATGCAATAGTAGGAAAAAAAAGTTTTATTTTGGCCAACATTTTTAAACCATGAATTAACACTATTATATATGAAGTAAATGGTTATATGAAGGGTGTGTCTTTAGCTTTATTTATTTTTTTTTTTGTCTAAAGTTTAGAAAAATTTTACATATTAAACAGGGAAGTACAAGTAGTTACAACAATAGACCTTATTACGGTTGTCGTAGTCGAATTCGAAAGTAAGTCGAATTTGCTGAAAAGTCGTTAAAAACACAACTTTTAAAAAAAATTTACCACTGAGATTATCATAAATAACAATCGAATTACAAAAAATAAATAATCGGAATTTAATTTCCTTATGATTTTAAATTTATGCAAAATCATTTTGTATTGAGTTGAAAATTTCGACTACAAATTCAACAACCGTAAAAAGGCCGAATGTCTTTTAAAAGGAGACTAATAGGATATTGTGAGTTTTTGCACACTTATAAAAATACATACATTAAAATACAAAGAAATATCATATTAAAAAAAACTTTCGCAATTTTTGTTAATTTTACGAAAGTTATTGTTGTTTTGACATTAATTTCGTATTGTTATGCATGGCTGATTATGAGTGTAGGTAAAAGTAAGGACTTTTTTTTAGAGGCAAAGGCCGCTTACCGAAATTTGACCAAAATTACTCTTGGTATAAGGTAGGCATGACCAAATTTAATTTTTGTACTAGTTCATATTTTGTTCTTGATTCAAAATACTGATTTTTAAAGAAAAAATATTTAGAAAATTAAATTTTCTTCATAGTAGTAAAATTTGTAGTTATAGAAAGTTCATTTAATCCATTTGTAAACTAGTGGTTAAACAGCAAATTTTGTTGATTTTAAGTGATTCAAATCTGTATTTTTATTAAGATTTATAAAGTTTGTATATCACTGTTACTTAAATACATCGAACATTCAAAATATTTTTTTTTCATATTTTTGACCACATTTTTTACTACTATAACAAAATAGTAAAAATAGCAAAGTGTTTCCATTGTTGTTAAATTTATGACCAAAATATATAAAATATAGTTTTGGCAAACAAATATAACATTCATCTTTATAATATCTGTTTTGTTGACAGACACAATTGAGTTAAAAGCAACATTTCTTTTGGCTCTCACAATATTTTCTATCGCACAAATACCGAAAGAAAATTAAATTGAAAAATTGTCTCTAAATTGTTTATATGTATTTTCCCTCCTTTCTTTTAACTAAATTAAATTTCATCAGAAAGTAAAAGATTTTTCTTTTCAATAAACAAACAGTAAACAAAAAGAACAAAATGAAAATGGTAATAAAATTTAAATTAATTTAATTACTTTGCAATCAAATGTATAGTAGTAACTGTAGAATAAAAAGAGAGAGAGAGAGACAGAGAGAGTATGAATAGTATGTGTAGTATGAAAGCAAGTAAATAATTCACTGAATTCGTATTTAATTAGTTGGAAAACGTTGCATTTTCCAATTTAATCTCCCTTAAGATTTAAAAACTTTAATTGAATTCATTTAAACGTTGTTGGTTGTAAGGAGCATTAAACCAACTGCATAACTTTATATACAATACATTAATGTGTATCGTGATATTCATATAGTCAGACATTTAAAAGTATAAATTATTTTTTTAATTCAATTAATGAAATTTTCTGTAAAGTGAATGAAAAATTTTCGCACTAATGAGCATAATTATTAGTAAAACATGTTTGTTAAATTTCGATCCGGTTCAAGATCATATTACAATTTTCAAATAGAATTTACACTTAACTTTATTTTTACAACACATATAAAAATTCTATTTAGAACTTGTGATACTATGGTCATAAACCGAACAAAAATGATCTTTAGATCAACTAATTTGCAAATTAAAATGAATTATTTTATGAAAATTTTTTTAATATAAAAAAAGTTTTATAAGCGGAATTCTAATCGATTTTATGCCAAGATTCAGTAATAAACAGAATTCTATCAGCCCATAAGGAAATCGAAATATATTTATCGAACATATTTAATCATGCATGGGCATTCATGATGATTTCATTTCCATACATGATTTCATATACTACCATATATCTTCAGATTCAAAATTTGAGGGTATGTGGATGTATATGGTCATAATTGAAATATACGTGAGCATACATTATCATATATATCCATATACGTCCATATAGCCTCAAATTACGAATCACGCATCACGTAGGGCCAGGCATGATCATATAAGAGGCCATGTATGATCATTTATATTGATATATCGCCCATAACTCAAAAAAGACAATTTTTGAGAGAAATGGAGGAATGTGGGTCACACTATAATCTTAAACATATCAGAAAATGGTAATGATATCTCTTTGCTCATTAAATTGCGACCAAAAGTGTTTTGTATTTTACTCAGCAGTTAGGCTAAATTAAAAACTTTAAATGCAATTATCTCTAAATCGGTTTTTTTTTTAGTTATGAGCGATATATGAACAAAAACGATCATACTTGGCCTCTTATATGACCATGCATGGCCCCACGTGATAACCATATATAAAATTTCTACTTATGCCCGAAAAATTTTAAAATAATTTTGTTTAACACGTTGTTGAAATTTATAAAAAAAAAATTGGTTTGGTAACAACTAATTAATGAGTTATTTACAAGTCCTGCCTTACAAAACAAAATACGCACACTTAAGAGTATGTGACTATATCATGCGAATACACATTGCATATTCCGTAGTGAATGTCGTAAAATGCATGCACATTAGGGGTATAACTAAAACTTAAAAAAAAATATAAATTGAAATTAATTTTTTTAAGTGAATAGTATAGTAGGATTTTAAGATCATATCATATTCTTTTTAATTATTTTTATTGTAAAGAAACATGAAAATTTTTATTAGTAAGTTATAGAGAATAAAAAATTGAGAAATTCCACTGAGCCAGCAGGATAGAATACTTAGTATTTTCGGTTGGCGCTACCCAACCTTGTCAATATTCATGCTCTTCTTCTCCCTTTGCGGTCAGTGCTTGTTGATGATTGTCTATTTTATATTGAGTGTTTCTTTACAATAAAAATAATTAAAAAGAATATATGATCTTAAAATCCTACTATACTATTCACTTACAAAATAACAGATCAACAATTCATAAAATTCCATTACTTAACACACAAGGATACAGTGAAAAATATAATTCAAAATATTGTCTATTCATTAACTATCAACATACAAGGTGGCGCAAAAGTAATCCTCCTATCAGAAAATGCTATAAATTTTGCGATTGTCCCCTAATGTCAGTTCTGTTTTGACATTTGTGTAGTAAACACGTGCGAAATACACGTTAATAAACAATGTTACGCTACACTGCTCCAGACCGCGGAATATTGGTGACTATTTATTTGAGCAATAATCGGTCGGTGACTTTGGCACAACGTGAATTTAGTCGCAGATTTCCTAGCCCTCCAACGCCTACTAGTGAAACACTGCGATGTTTAGCCGCTCGCCTCTAAGAGACTGGCACAACACCTTTACATTACATTACACCCGCTCAAAGTCACTGTATGGTGTGCTGTTTTCGCTGGAGGAGTCATCGGACCTTTTTTCTTCGAAGACGTCGCGGGCCAAACGGTTACTGTGAATGGTGAGCGCTACAGAGCAATGATCAACGAGTTCTTTTTGTCGCAACTTGATGAATTGGGATTGGAAAACATGTGGTTCCAACAGGACGGTGCAACGCCACACACTGCACGTGCCACAACCGATATGCTGAAGGATGCATTTCCCGGGCGCCTAATCTCCCGTTTTGGCGATTTGCACTGGCCAGCAAGATCGCCTGATTTGACCGCTCCAGACTTCTTTTTGTGGGGCTTTTTGAAGTCGCGGGTTTATGTCAACAAGCCTCAGACTCTTGCAGCTCTTAAAGAGAATATCCGTCAAGAATGTGAGGACCTATCGCCAGAAGTTTTGGCCAAAGTGATGAAAAATGCCATAAAAAGGGCTCAAATGACAATCAACTGTGGCGGCGGCCATTTACATGACATCATATTCTCGACTTGATGTAAAAAAAATTAAAAGACCAAATAAAAATAATCCACAAAAAGAATCAAAGTTTTTCATTTTTTTTTTAAATTACAGCCAAAAAACATCGGAAGGTTATTTTTGCGCCACCCTTTAGATTAAGTTGTAGATTTAATATGGATTAGGACAAACATTTGATATTAAATGCTTCATATAAACTGTGTTATTTGTCACTTACAAAATAACAGATCAACAATTCATAAAATTCCATTTTTAATTTTTTTTTATATTAAGAAAACTTTACTAAAATGCAGAAACCACAATAAAAAATTAATAAAAATAAAGACAATTATTTAAAAATCTTTTATGTATTTTAATAAAAAAATCTAAATTAAAACTTAAAATAATTTCGCATCATTATAAATAATATCGCTATAACAAAAATTTATAGCGAAGAAATTTAAAAATTCTAAACAAAAAAATCGAAAAAAGTGAAACAAAACTGCAAAAATATTTAAAAATAATACACCTTTGTTTAAAATTCTTTTGTTGATGTTTAAAATTCGTAATTTTTCTATAACTTTTTTAAAATTTTTCTTCTAAAATTTGTGAGACTAAAAATTCAATTGAAAGTTGGAATGAAGTAGTCTTTAAATTTTGACATTATAATACTTCAAAGCCACTTTTTTAATAATTTTTTGTATCACTTCACTGATATGTGCTGGATCTATTCTGTGTTCACCAGTCACAGGGTGCGATTTTTTCAGACCGGTCACTGGACAGCTCATAGTGTAGGTACTTTCAGATGGTTTTATTTTATCAGTCACAGGGTAGGTACTTTCAGACCGGTCTTGTTTTCAGCGGTCAAGAAAGTAATTAGTTACTTTAGGATATTTGGGGAATTACACTTTATACATGAAGTTTTTGTTTCGAATGTACACACACAATTTTTATTAAAAATAATATATATTTCACGAAAATTTTTTTTGTATTAAAAAAGTAACATTATGCATTTATTGTGATTTCGTCTTTCTTATAAAATAATACTCAGTTTTTAGATCAAGTTTTAGCTGTACCCCTAAAGCACATTCATAAGCGTGACTTCAAATTCGATGTCCTCATATTTCTATTAATATTTCCATTAGTTTGGAATATGTAAAACTATCCGTAAAAAATAAAATAAATAAAATTTTACTAAAAATTTTTAGATTTATAATTTTAAACTGAAATATATTCAGTTTCCACAGAATATTTTTAAGACCAAAAAAGAGAAGTAATTAATGTTAAATTTCAAAGCTATAAAAGTCAAGAGTAAATTCATGTATTTATGTATATTATTTGTTACAGTGTATGGCAGAGAGTGTATGTTGGAAAAATTGTCGTCTTCATTTAATTTTATTTACAAGAAAATAAATGTACACATTAATAATGAAGTTTAAAAATACATTTAAAAAATTCACATACATACATATTTTCTAAGACTTAGTAGCAAGCACTTTTCTTTATCATTGTTCGTGTAACGCTATATATCCTCGTTATGATTTACATGATCCTCTTAAAAAAAGTTAAATAATTAACATAAAGATAATTTTTTGATTAACGGGTTAATTGAAAATGAATTTGGAATTAATTAATTAATACATTAATTAAAGATTTAATTGAAATTTTATTAGGTCAAAAAACATTTGTTGTATTAAGAAAATTTGATTTCAACGCTATTATTTATTATCTGCAGCCGCTAAATTCCCAAAATAAATCATTGTCATGGCAGAACTTCAGTTGTTATGTCAAAATTTTTTTTCAGAGTGCAAATTAATTGATATTTAAAAAAATCAGTTTTAACTAAATAAAAACTATTTAAAATAAATCTTAACACATCATATATATTGTACCTTTTAAATTTTTTTTTAATATTCTGTATAAATATATACTTTATAATTAAAATTTATATTTATTGTATGCAGTTTTATAAATAACATTTGTTAATATATTATTAGAAATTATTAAATTTCCATATCACTTCACTTCTATGGATGTACTCAAACATATTGTACAAGTTAGCACATTATTAATCTGCTTCCTCTTAATAACTATTAATATTTATCTATATATGTTATTAAGTTTATATTAAAATATTTAGTACATTCCTATAAATATAATTTGCTCATTTGGCTATATAAACATATAGTTATTAAATTTAATGTTCATATCATTATAATAAATAGAGTAGAAATATATATATATATATATATATATATATATAAAATAAATGAATAAACTGAAATAAGTATTGTATAAAAACAAGGAAGGTATCCTGGTGAAACATTCTGATGGCAAAGAAATTTCCATAATTTTGTCTTCCTATTTCTTCCGCCGTGTTGACCAAAATATGTTTTCTCTTTTTAACCTATCCACATCTCATTAAAATCCATATGTTCAGTTTAGAATACTTTCCTTGTAAGGCGTCATTTGAACATTTCCAACTGTCTATTTATAGGAATACTCATTACAGTTATTATTACTAATAAAATTATGCATATTAAGTACATCCTATTTTATAAGTTATGCAAATGATTTTCTATTTTAATTTATATGAAATTATATCCAACAATAATTCTGCAATCAATAAAATAATAAGTCATTTATCCACCAAAAAGCAATACATATCCTTCGACGCAAATCGTCTAAAGTGTGTCTTTAGTAAATCGGTCCATACCTCAGGGAACATATACATATTTGAAGTTTCAGATCCCATGTTATTTGGGAATGACGTCAAGAGGGAGAGTTTTTTTTTGTTGTATCATAGTAGCAGCATACGATATATACCAAATTTCAAGCTCCTAGCTACAGCAGTTTTGGCAGTGTAATTAATTTTTAACATTTGTTTCACAGTGTAGACCCAAAAGGTCATCGATTTCAGACATATTTAACTATTAATATTAAAGGCTTTAAGAAGACTTTAACTTTGGTATCTAATGATTATATTTACTTAACTTGCCTAAAACTAATACAAAGAAAATATCGTTAGCTTATTGTAAAAAGGTGCTGAGTTCACATTTTATGCAAAAGTGTATTTTAATGTGGTATGATGCAACATTTAAAAATACTTAATTTAAAACTTTACAATGTTTTCTCGCTTCTATTTTTCAGTTATGCGGCGCTAAATAAAGGGCCTAAGTCCCAGTTATCAAAATTAAAGGTGCTAAGTCCAGAAAGCATCATAAATTGTTAAATTGCTCAATCATCTTTAATGTGATTTAAAGTAGCTGATTAGTTACAATAAAAGTTTTGTAAAACTACAAAAATATTTTAGTAATTTTAAAAATAATCCAGCTACATTTAGGTTAAAGGTAGAATAAATCTACCAAAAACTAAATTGGTTGGTATTTAGCTGATCAAAAGCCAGTAAATTTATAAAGAGCAAAAAATTGCACAAAAACAGACCTAAAAAATTAAAGGAGAGGAAAACTAGAAAATCCTCTTGATATATGTAAAAGCCCTAAATATTTTTTTTTTTAAATAATACACTCTTGTTTATACATTCCTGTTTTAGAATGTGCAAAACTAAAAAATATGGTCTAGTCAATTTGTTTTACTTATCACATACGAGTATAAAAATATCAGTGAAATCGCTCGAAAGTCTTAAGAAAAAATACAAAATTAGTAGGTGAAAATGTGTTAAGTAGATAGTCCCAAAAGAGTTTGTAAATCGGCAGAATTTTTTTCTCTTTTAATAATCTTTGGTATTTGAAAAAGTTCCAAACACAGAAAAAAACTGCTTTTACGGATTTTAAAAATATTTAAAACAAACCATTTTAGACCATTTTATGTATATGCTTTAAACTTTTTCAAATTGAACTTAGAACCCTTTTCACACTAAGCTAACGATATATCTTTTTTGTGAGTATTATAAACATTGAGGTTAAATTAGTTAGTTTTGATTTTGCATACACACCTAAACCTTGATACACATTGGGATAATAAATATTAAAACAAAATCATACTTTTAATAAGAAACAGCGGACTAGTTAACCTGCTTATGCGCAACATTTTTTTTACTATAGAATGAAAGAAAGTTATGTTTTAGTCTGTCACATTATAAGGAAATGGCTTCTCATTTAATTGCCCACTCTTACCTATGAGTTGGTACCGGTTTTTAAATCAAACCAGGGTTCAGGGTTGCACACTGAAAATATCCCTTTTTAGCATATATTTGTCGTGTCTCTGATATAATATATTTGCTAGTTAATATAATTTGTTCGCCAGTAACTATATATATAATTGCGTGCAAACAAATACATACATGTTTGTCATTATACCAACATAACAATAATGAAATCAAAATTGAAAAATACTTCAAACATATATATGGTAGTTTGTAAACATATATTCAATTAATTGTAAATATGTTTAATAATAAATTTATTTGTTTTTTTTAGTTTCTTAAAAGTTATCGCATTGTGTGCAGATTTGCACGGAAAACATCTGCCGATTTTACAATTTTTTTTTCCTCTTTAGCCGAGGCTGAGATGTAGTCAAAGAAGCCTTAGTCATAGTAGATATAAGAAACATAGAAAACCATATAGAATTTGTGTGTTCGTGTTAAAGTGTTATTAATTATATTATCTGAAACTAATAGAAATGAAGTTTATTTCTAAAAACAACCACCCAATCACTTATACACAAGGATGGGTGTATTATACCTATTAGAGTCAGTCCCAACTGAACAAATGGCAAATTCTTAAGTAGAATAGAGTGGAAAAATGGAAAAAATGCTTGGCCATAAATTTTGATTAATATAGTTGTTTTATATCCGTTTACGTTAGTCGATTATTTTTTTAATAATACAAGTATTTTTTTTTAAATTAGTTTGCCAAAAGATTTTAGAAACAATATAATATCTTAAATTTTGTTTTGCCATGCATAACTCTATCTGAACTACCTTAAGATTTGACATTTATTAAGTTTTGGCCCACTCTATATGTTGAAGAATATGCTGTGATTATAGATAAACAGTCACGTATAATAATTAACTGAAGAACTGGTATATTTAGTATTGCTATTTTAGTGTTTTTTCCGAATATGCCAAAAATATAGAAGTTGGATCAGTTGACTGTTACACAGAAGGTTTAGAAATATAACATGTATGACTTTTATATTCTTCATACACGCAAACTCCGCCTTCGGTGTTGCCATAGAACTGAACCCGCACCGAAGTAAAATAAGATAACAGGGCTATGAACTAAAAAGCTTTAACAATTTCGCCAACTTTTATCAACTTACATCTCTCCTCTGTTCCCTTTACAAATAAAGCAATGTGTTGCTTATCTATTAAAATTGATTTTTAATACAAATTTTAATTTTTCCTATTTTCAGTAAAAATAGTTTTTTTTATATAATTTTCATTTTAATTAATTCATTTAAGACGAAATGAGAATAAAATATGCTGCTGGCACTTTCAGCGAAAGCTTTCTTCCAAATTGTAAATTTACATATTTACCTAAATGGTCATAACTTTGGAATTTAACCATGAAGTTTGTGAAAATATACCCTGTTTTCATTGCAAATATGCATGCTCTAATTTCATAATTTTTTTCCTTATATTTATTTTAATTAAATTTATAAATTTTTCAACTCAAATCTCAATTATACTATCAGCTATTTAGTTAAATTGAAATTAATTTGAATTCATTAAAATTTTATTCTTCATGTACGTCCAAATGTTTTAGTGGTTTTATTGTTGCAAATTTGCATTGCCTTTTCCTTTATTAATTTTCTTTATCATCAAAATTTTGACAACACTGGTGAACACATATATCGAAATTGTGTCTTTTATTAAACCCAGAACTTTTAATTAGTAGAAGATACAATCAAATAGGATAAAGACAAACAGTAAAACATTAAATGAACTTATTTCATTTTAGTGCTTATAAAGGCTGGTTTACATTATAGCATGTGCACGAAATTTTAATTATACCAAATATTTTCTAGTATAAATCTTTCTTATGTGTGTTTGTATATTTTTAAACAAATTCCGTATATGAGGTTTTGCATTCGAACTGTTTAGCAGAAAATCCATGTCAAAATTACCATGTTAATTGTCTTATATCTTATGAATAAGACATACAGAGACAAGTTTTTCAATATTTCCAAAAAGTGAGTATTTTTTTTTTCTAAGAAAATAACGTGACTGGCTCACTGACTGAAGTTAAAAATGAAGCTCACTGACTGAAGTTAAAAATGAGGGGCAAAAACGAAAAGTCTCCCCATTGGCGGCCTGTCCGAACGGCTTTGAATAGAAATCTGAAATTTAAAATATATGTTCCTTGAAATATAAGCTAGTGCACTGATAATTTTTGTAGTTTTTGCTAGAAATGTGAGAAAAATTGGTGTTCAAAATTTTTAGATTCTCCCCCTTAATAGCATGACCAAATTGCTTTGGCTAAAAAAGTGAAATTTAGACTAACAAGTTATCCTATCATGCCCTCTTAATGGACGGTGCAAACTACCAGAGGCAGGAACCTGAAATTTGCAATATGTGTTCCCTGGACTATGGGCTTACTAACTGACAAGGTGAAATTTAAAATATGTTTCCTCTGGGGTATGAGTTCATGCACAGATAGGGTACTTTTTGGGCCTGTGTAAACCGTTTGACAAGAGGCCTGATTTTTAAACCATTCACGGCTAGCGATGCCATATGTCAGCACGCAAATTCAGGAAACTTTTCAGTTCGGCCGCGTACGGACCCAGTTGTAGGTTCATACTTTGAAAACAGGTGTTAGAAAAAGTTCAACCAACCTTCCTCTCTTTACTTCCTTTAATACCTGCCACAACAATAATAAAAAATTTTTCACCATATTTAGATTCATGATTTCCCATCAACCTTCTCCACCTAAATTCTAAAAAAAACCTGGGTGGTATTGGGTTAGAGAGTGAGTAAAATTAAAACACTAAAATTGAGAATCTAAATAAAATAGAACCGGGAATAAATGGAATTGAAATTCTAGACTAATGTAACGAAATAAAATGGAACGAGGAGCGAGTGGAATTGAAATACTGGACAAGGAAAATGAAATATAAACTTGAAATACCGGAACATGTAAACAAAATATAATAGAACGGGGAACGATTGAATTTGAAATACTAGACAGACGAAAGAAATGGACGACGAAAGAGTGTAATTGAAACACAAAAATAAGGGGAACGAAATGGAATGCAACGGGGGGACAGAAACCATTCGTATTAAGTGAAGAGATACTTTCAGGAATTTCTAATTTGACAAACATTTTCCTGCAGCCGGCCAGTTGTAATGGATAGCCTCATATATATTTGCAAAATATAAAATATAACCATAAGTAACTGTCTCTATTCGAATATATACGTATGTATGTGTGTGAGCATGGTTTTGGTGGTATTTGTATTTTGTGCCACTAAATATAATACTTGGTGAATAGTACTAAATAACAACTGTATGCGTGAGTTTTTAACAACAGCAACAACAAACAAGTCTTATTACAACCACTACTAATACATAATTAAATACAACTATCAACATAGTGGTTATACATACAGCCACTTAGGTATACATAACTACATAGTTACATAAGTAGCAAATTTATTTGATACCCTTTACACTTAATATAAAGATGTTTGAATAAAATTAGGCATAAAAGCTTCTATAAATCAAAAAATCTAGATTAAAATCGGTTCATATTAAGACTTGGCTCCTATCAAAAAGGTTCCCTAATTATTAGGGTTCAATGTCTTTAAAATTCACAATATAATTTATTTAGCGCCCCGGTAGGCTAGTTGGTAGCGTGCTAGTATATCAGTGCGGGGGTCGTGGGTTCAATTCCCACCAGAGGCTCTGGTCTGTTTTTCGCTACAACGAGCCGATAACCTCTGTTGCTAGTGCTCGGTTAGGGTGTTAGGATATGAAGATCAAATTTACTTTCTTTAAGGTGCACATGTTTTCCTTCATCCTAATTATACCTCCCATATTGTTAAAATTAGTTCCCTTCCCGGAACTTGGTCCAATTCCTGTAACATAAACCAATTCGACATATGGTATAGGGTATCTCAAGTTTGCTATTGATCGACTATAACTTTTATCACTCGTTATCTTTTTTCTCACGTACATACATCAGCCGCATCAAGTTTTTCTTATTTACTTTATATTTTAAGAGTTTTATTCGCATCGTCTGCAAAATAATTTCCTATAATTATTCCTTTAAAATACATTAGCATTAGATAAAGAAGGTGCTTTTAAAATTAGCACTTTAAAACAGTGACGTCTGCAGTTAAGGGTATTTATAAAACATGTAAATATTGGAATCTAATTTAGAAAATTACCTAAATTTCTTCATAATAGAATCCCTCGCACAGGGGAATATCCAAAGCAAGAATATTTTCCTCTTTTGATTTCTGTTTTTTTTTTTCTTTTTGTTGCTAACACAACTCTGTTTAATTGTTAGAGTAACAGTTGAATTTGTGCAAGCATAAAATGCACTCCCTAACTAACTTATTTTTCGACTTTTTGTTTTTTATTGAAACATGCAGGAAATTGTTTGCTCGTTACATTAGAATTCAACAGCAACATCAGTTGTTGGAGCAACTACAACAAAACGCAGGCAAAAACTTAAATAAGTTTAATGGAATTAATTTGTGAAATGTGTTTATTTGTTTACTTGGTTAGGTGAGTTTGAACAGAAAACCCAATACACAGTTTCTCTACAAAATTATATAAAAATTTTACTCCGCCTGAGATTATCTTCCTCTTAGCTCACCCTTTAAATGGCCAAAAATCCAAACTGATGATTCATTATCGTTGCAAAAATTAATGTTAATCGATCCATTACATTTCGTTCCCTGTGTTTAGTGTTTCAATTCCAACCGTTCTCCATTCCATTTCGCTTCCCTTGCTTAGTGTTGCAATTCCACTAGTTGCCCGTTCCATTCTGTTTTTTTCTTGTTTAGTTTTTCATTTCCACTCGTTTCCCGTCAACTTCGATTCTTCTCCCTCGTTTAGTATTTTAATTCCACCTGATCCCCATTACATTTCATTGCTCTTGTCCAGTGTTTTAATTACACTCGTTCCCCATTCCATTTCGTTTTCCAATTCATTGAGTTTCACCGGGGAAACTTGTCCCCTTCTGAACAACCGTGATCAGAAGGGGACAAGTGCGAAAATTCCAAAAAGTTTTTCGGTAGGCCCATCTGAAGAGAAACTCATTTTCCAGAGTTAAGCTTTCTAGCGCCATTGATTTGGGCTGGGCGATGTTGAGTCAGTGAGTCAGTCACGTTAGTCTTTTATATATACATATATAGGGATTACATTACATTTTAGTGTGAAGTTGGTTGCAAGTGAACTGCAGATTGAT
Organism: Eustalomyia histrio; assembly: GCA_949748255.1. Classification (NCBI taxonomy): domain Eukaryota; kingdom Metazoa; phylum Arthropoda; class Insecta; order Diptera; family Anthomyiidae; genus Eustalomyia; species Eustalomyia histrio. The sequence goes on along the minus strand of OX456524.1, from coordinate 156,216,452 downwards.
AAACTAATAAATTTGACGATAAATCGAAATTTTAATAACGTCGTCGTTGATAATTTCAATGACAATTTAAGTTTAATAACTAACTTGTATTTTGAGTTTTGATTTTTTTAAACTAACTAAAAAAACACAAAATCGATGTCACTTCAAAATATAATGATTTAAGAACAAAAACAAAACTTCAAGGGTTCGAATCAGTTTCACTTTTAACTGATTCGAAATCAAGAACTGAAAATTCCGTAATTAATTATTTTATATTTTTGTTTTATCAAAAATAATTATACATTAAAAACCTTTTCAAGTAATCTAATTGTTTTTTTTATGGAATCTTAATGCAGTTCCCAAGGAATAATGTTAAGTGGGTATCATCTTCGCTTTTTTGTTATCTATGCAAAATTCATTTAAGTTTGCTTTAACTTTTTCAGCTTGTTATCTTTTGGTTCGGTATAGAACTTATATGTTTAAAGTACAAAAATACAGAAACAAAAATTTTATTGCTGTTATTTTTAAATTAACGGCAAAAAAATTTATTAAAATTCTGGTTAAACTGTTTTTAAAATTAAAAAAAAAAGTTTTTAACAAAAATATATCAAAAAAAACTCGTTTATTTTTTAGCAGTTTAAATAGGAACCTCATTGTATTTATATTTTTGATTAAAATTAAAGAGAAACATTTGTTAATTTATCTTTAAAGCGGACAAAAAGAGTGTTATACTTTTTTATTTAAAAATGACTTATAAAGTTCTTCTAGCAATTTAAAAAGTTTCGCCGTGTTACTCTTCTTCGTTTTATTGAAAATATTAATTTAAAATTGTCGATATAAAATACGCAATAAAAATTCAAATATTTGTTTTAGAAACAGTTGGAACCACAGTACGTATAATAAACTAAATATTAATCATACGTTTTGTCCTGAAATTAAATATCAGTGTTTAAAGAACTTTAAATTTCCCAAATTACATTAAATTGTAATAAATAATATATCAAAAGAATTCCTAATTTATCAATATTTAAACACGCCTACTTTGACCACTTTAAAAATAAAAACTATCTAGTTTTTTAAATACATTTTCAATTGTTAAGAATATTATTTAAAAACATTATTAGACAAAACTATATCGTTCTTTTCATATATAAAATAAAACTTCTTTTAACTTCAATAATCTTAAAATAATAATTCAACATACAACATTAATAAAAAAATATATATTTAATCATTTAATAAGCCGCAATAATCTATATCTTTTATACGTGACTGTAAAAATATTAGATATCTACCTAAATATATGAAATGCAATATTTCAATAAAATTCCTATTAAATTTTAACTATACATATGTGTAAACTTATATTAAATAAATGTGACACGTAATAATGTAAAGTATATTGCTGACCAACTACATCATTTATCTAATGGATAAATTAAACCCAGGTAACTGAACGAAGCGAAACCATTAAATCGAAATGTACATTTTAGGCCACAGATATATTTATAACCAAAAAAAGTATTAAATGAAAAGGAATTAAACTGAATAGAAAAATAAAACCAAAAATTCAATATAAAAATTTAACAACTTTCTTCCGTTTGCAGGTTGTTCCATTTTTTCTGTACTTGTACAAAGAATTATATGGTATCACGAAAGACATAGTGGATCTACTACTACAGCACTATGGGTTAAAATCTTGTAGTGGTGGAAATGTATGCAACCACTACATTCAAAGAAAAAAAAATATTCTAAAATCAAGTAAAAGCAACATTTAATTAAATACAAACAGTTTTAAAATCAAACTGCATATAATCGTTCGCTTCTTAAAATAAGAAAACAAAATCTAAGATTTATTTTAACTAGAATCATATTTACTTTTATAAAATTCATACTTGAAATTAAAATATTTGCGAAAAAGATATTAATATAAGAATGATATAACAATTAATTTAACTCTGATTTCTTTCTCTGTGTGGAGCTTCACTTTAGTACAAAGAAATTTTAAATTCACTTAAACCCTATTCCTGCATTTCAGTTAAAATTTATCTAACAGTTACATTTCAATTTTACATGGGAAACAACAATAAAAGTGTCAGTTAAAGACGCAGTTAGTAGCTAAACGGGCATTGTGCAAATTAGGCTTTGAAGTAATATTAATATTTTAATATTAATATTTTTAAGAAAAATTAAAAATTTCTCTATTATAATGGAGTAAAGTAACGGCCTATAGTGCCTAATACATATAAAAACCTACTAAATCAAGACCGTAATGCAAGACCTACTAACAATGGCAGAATGCATAGAAACTGTGTTCGATTTAAAATGGTTATAAAATAGAAAATGTTAAAGAAAAAGTACAGAAAAATATACTAAAACGTTAAAATTTGTGTGCAATTTAAAGTTTATGTTCTCAGCAACTTCTTTTAGTTCTTCTACATTTTGCTACATTTCCCAGCAAAACAAATTGAGGGCGTTAGCGCGTTGGATTGTTACACAGAAGGTTGCAAGTTCGATCTACAGCAACATTAATTTAGAAAAATAATATGTATGAATTTTCTATCCCTTATTTATATCACAAAGTCCTCCTTCGATATTTCCAAAGCACTTTAACCCCACCGAAGTAAAATAACATAACAGGGCTATGAACTAAAAAACTTCACCAATAATTTCTAACACCGAGTTGTAAGCAGTAGCCTCTAATTCTACTGCTTATTATTTACATACTAGTAATGAGTACCCATTACTGAGATTTTATTAGAGATCACAACAATACATAAGAAAACAACCCGATATTCTTGGCTGCAGCTCACTTGCAGCCAACTTCACACAATATTGTTTCGCCAATCTTGGAACGTTTTAACTTGTACGTTCAATTGAATTGGGGGCTTTTATATAAATTATATTTAGCAAAATTTGTTTAACAGTACACCAGATTTTTTATTAGATATTAGGAGAGCCTTGAAATTTGATAAAAAATATATAGTCTCAAACTTTTATATCAATCTTATTTATGAGCTAAATAATGCATCAATAGCAAGGGATTAAGAACCATTTCATCACTCTCTTATCACATTTTGCATACATTTTACTAAAGTAATGCAGAAACTACTTACAGTAATTGGTAGTTTAAATAATAATGATGTGCGAGTATCAATGCATACATTTCATTGGGTTGCTTTTCGTTACTGCTACCAACACGCTACATCGACATACATTAAAAGTCCCTAGTATCAAGAATAGTATCGTTTTTAAAAAAATAAAATACAGGCTAAATGCAGATATTTGATCGCTAGTTTCCTATTTCTTTTTTCGATTTTTTAAACAATTTTTTAAGGAGTAACAAAAGAAAGGATGAACGAAAATATGTTATTGTCAGTAATCTAGGTAGTTAAGGGAGTACACTATATACCAGAAATGTTACTTCAAAATAGTTCTCAACAAAATATTAAATTTTTGCAGGATTTATCTGCAGGTTTACTAATGATATGAAATTTATAAATTATGTCGGGACGGCGCGAACGCCATTCCCGGCTACCAAAAATTTTACGCACGAGTTATTCACATTAGGAACAATCGCAGAGGTCAACTCAATCGTAGTGCAATGATTAAGTCTCACTCCGAGGGAACCGCCTTTATGATCACGGTTAACCCCTACGCCAGGTAAGTATGCTTTTGTCAGCTTAAATTAAACTACTTATGTTAAATTGAAAATAAACTAAATGAGAATTATTTATGACAAAAACAAAAACTACCAAATTCAAGCCAATATAAATATTTTGCTGTTTAGTTGATAGATGGGTAAATGCTCTTTCAATATAAGGGTGAACATGAACTATACCTAGTTAGGTAGTTACCATCATCATCCCTTTTTAAAATATAGTATCTCCCAGCAAAGTCACTCATTATCAAATTATCCATCAAGTATTGAATAAATAATACTTTAATGCTCTCCCAGGATAAAGTAAATAGCATGACTTACAGCAAAAACCTTCTTAAGATTCAGTGGAGCCAAAGGCCAAAATGTTTGTGTATAACATGTATTTAGTATTATAGATTTGAAGATGCCAACCTTTGGCCCCCATTATTATTGGTTCGTAAGATTCTGGCGGCCAAAGGTAGTTGTTTTGTGTGTTATTTGCAGTTAATTGAATTAGCTAATTAAATAATATTCCAAATATTACAAAATATCAGAAAAACCCAACCTTGACCCTTTTTTGTTATTATACTGGGTACAAAAAGTTGACTTTTTTGTGTAAAATCTGTATTTAGTTCAACAAATAATCCATAATAATTGTAGAAAACTTAAAAAAACCCAACCCTTGGATCTGTATTTTTTATGCTATTTAGGGAGGGGCAGGGTTGATTTTTAAGGTACAATCTGCATTTACTTTAATTGTCTAACTAATAATATTATGGTTGGAGAAATATCAGAAAATCAAATATTGTGGACTTCTTTAAGTGAAAACTTACTACACAAATTTTGCTGGGTTATTGTCAAAAAATGATAATAATTTTTAAACGAAAAAACCTTACAATATAATTTTGAAATTTTATTATAAATTTGTTTAAAAAAGATAATTGAATGTATTGTTTTCGAAAAAGTAAAATAAAATGGACACGAACGAAAAATAATAAATCAAATTAAACAAATGAGAACATCATATTTTCAATTTAAAGTCTTCAAAATAAACGAGTTTACTAAAAATCGATTTTAGTTGCCGTTGACATTTTGCCGATTGTTTTTGACAACAATTTTCATTTGAGTTTGTATTGTGCTGAATACTTTAATTTTGATATTTATCATTTTATTTTGGGCCGAAATCCCGGCGGTACTGCAATACCGGGCCAACCCGTGACAGAAGTGGAGCAAGCCCCTAACATTCCGTCATTTTACAAAAATTAGTTTAACATTTGTTGTCCTCCGATGGAGGATCTATCAGATGTTAAGCTGATAAGAACATATACTACACTTTGATCTTAGCCATAAGGCCGAGAAGCGATAACCTAACTTAGCTGAAACAAAACTACTTAACTTTCAAATAGTTTAAAGTAAATGAGAATTATTTGAAGGCATAAAATTATTGAGTAAACTTTAATACGGGTAACAAAATGTTTGTATTTAAAAGTGGTTGAAAAAATATTTTTTGCCTAATGCAATATTTTGTACATAACATACGATGTAGGGTATACACATTTATCAAAATGGTATTGAGAGAATACACTAAAATTGCCACCAATACAAAAACCACATAAAGCAATAAATTTCCATTCCATTTTATTTGTTAGTTTCTTTTCCTTTTTTCAGTCTTAACAGTCTATATAGAGGCAATAAAATGTAACCTGGTTTACTGAAAAAATTTACTTTGGCGTATTATACTAGAAATTGCTTTCACTTCACACTAATCAATGTATTTAGGTATGACTCTTTGTATGTATGTCTGCTTGTATTTTTTTTAACCATTTCCTTCCGGTTAAAGTCCTTAAATTTGGTTCTTGCAAAATAACAATCAAAAGTAAAAGGCGCGAAAATTGTAAAAACCACAAATACCCAATTCATACTTGGAATTGCACAATATACTATACAATAGATACAAATACTTATTGTTAAATTTGCAGGCAAGTACAATACGAGGTATGTTTTACAAGTTAAGCGAAAAAAAAATTGTTTGTAGGAAATAATTAAGAAAACTATAAAATCTATTTTGTCTTAAAAATAATATCAATAAACTTATTAAGCAAAAGAAAATTTAACAAGACCAGTTTTTTTTAATTTGTATATTTTATAATTTATTCTGCGTTTAAACTGAAAAGTCTTTTTAATAAAAAGTGATTTAAATGCTTAAGCAGTTAATCAACTTTGTAGTCTAAACTCATCATTACCACAAATTTTTACATTCTCGTATTGTTAACTTTTCAATTAACCCTCGTTTATAGTACAAGGCTGTTTAATGTGTCTTCTCTTCATTGCTGTGGCTTTTACTGTACTCGTGGTTTCTGTTGTATTGTTGCTGTTTGGTGGTTAAACTCTAACAAAAACCTCAATACAAATTAATTTGCATACATTTGCATGGTAAAATTTTGGTAATCCATAAAATAACGTACAATGAAATCAATGCATGTCTATCTTTAACAACTCGTATTACTATTGAAATTGGAAAAATACTGATTAAATCCTTTATGCTGTACACTGCTTTTGTATCGTATTCAATGATACGAGTAGTAAAAGCAAAAAATTAATGGTTTAAATTTTCGTTTTCTAATAATTTCCAAAATACACAACACAAAGGAAAAGTCATTTAAAAAACAAACTATTTACGAAAGTTTTTAAATACAAAATATCAAACTGTGTTAATCTCTTTACGTAAAATAATTGAAGAACAGGAAAATTTATTGCTTCCCCAATTACATAAAATAGAATCATTTGGAATTAAGTAAAAGGGATGTTATCTATTTAAGTTAAATAATATTTAACTAACAAAAGTGTAGGCAGTTTTAAATGTGGTAACAATATAATAAAATTTATGGGTTTCCGGAACTCAACCCGGAAATATACCTCAATAATGTAAGAAATGTATTCGAACTTAAGAAGAGCAAACATTTGAATGATTTGATTTTCTAAAAGACCTATTTTTATTTTATTTAGTTTAAATCAGTTTAAATATTTCCACTCAAACAAAATTAAGTGAGTCGTGTTTGGAGTTCACTAGACGACAATGTTTGTAAGTACGAATAACCAAAATTCACCAAAAACCAAAGTAAATAATACAGTTTGGTTCACTTGCAGCCAACTTTACATTACAATCTCAGATTTTTCAACATTTTAATTTGTGGTACTACTATATTGTTCAAACCAAGGTTTTTGCTGTAAGTCTTGCTATTTATTTTATTCTGAGAGATTATTTATTCGATAATTGATACATAATTTGTTAATGAGAGATTCTGCTACGATATACTATATTTTAAAAAGGGATGATGATGGTAGCTATCTATCTAAGTATAGCTCATGTTCACCCTTATATTGCAAGAACATTTTTTAGCAACCAATTAAACAGCAAAATGTTTATTTTGGCTGAAATTTGGTATTTTTCTTTTGCCATAAATAATTCTCATTTAGTTAATTTTCAATTTGACATAAGTAGTTTAATTTAAGCTGACAAAAGCATACTTACCTGGCGTAGGGGTTAACCGTGATCATAAAGGCGGTTCCCTCGGAGTGAGACTTAATCATTGCACTACGATTGAGTTGACCTCTGCGATTGTTCCTAATGTGAATAACTCGTGCGTAAAATTTTTGGTAGCCGGGAATGGCGTTCGCGCCGTCCCGACATAATTTATAAATTTCAAAAATAATTGAAAAAATCAATAAAATTTAATAGAAAAGTTTTTAATTGTTTTTTGGATTGAAAAACATGCAATTAAATTAAATGGCTGCAATGAATTAGCAACAACTTTAGATAAATTTGCAGTTACAATAATTTATTTTAAAGAAAATTAACAATCGTAATTTTTCTCTAACTAAAATCTGTACTAGGATTCCGTAACTTTTTTACGACAAAATGCGGTAGTTACACTATCAAAATTCGACAATTAACGACAAAATTCGTTAAAAGTTATTCTCTTTCTTCTACCAATACTTGTAGTTAAAAAAATCGTTAACTAAACTACAGAACTTTTTTAAAGATTTTTGTCGCCACTTTATAATATTTTAAAGCAAACAAATTTCAAATTAATAACTTTTGTCGGTATCTCTTTGTCAATAATTTCAAAAAATACAGAATAGCTTTTTTGGTAACTCAACCGACAATCATCGTTAGTTATAGAAATCAATAAAATCGTCAAAAAAAAATTAGAGAATTGTGCTACTGGTTGTTTTGTTTATACTATATTGAATATATTTCGTTCTTTATAAAAACTTATTAAACACACTACACCGTTCCCTCCGATAGCGTGGTTGCGGCGGTATATAAAAATACTACGTTGTAGGAAAATTGTGTTTCATTCAATTCTACAAATTTAAGTCGCCAAATACAGCATTAAATAAATTTTAAAATCAAGCAGAAATGTCATTAAATTAAATAGAAATAGATGTGAAAACAAATCATAATTGTTTTATTTTTAATTTAAATACGTTTCTCCTTATTTTTTTTAAATTCAAAAGCAAAATCTAAGAGGTTGACATGTAAATTAAAATACGAAAAATATATTTTTATCTGGAATCATATTTACTTTAGTTATATTCATAATTAAATTAAAAAAATTTCTTAAAATAAATTGTTAAGTCAAATATGATAAAAGAATTGCTTTAACTACGAGTATTTCTCTGTATGTATATATGAGAATAAGCACTATACTAGGGATGGGTGTATGCCTATTTAAAAAAGGGATGATAAAAATGATTACTACCTAACTACTATTTATAGATTTTAGTACTTATTCAGTAAACAAGTAGTGAAAAATGTTCACCCTTATTTCCAAAAAAAAAAAAACATTTGGCTACCTATAAAACAACCACACAAAATATTTATATTTACTTAAATTTAGTACGATTTTTTTGCATAAATAAAAATAATTCTCATTTAGTTCATTTTCAGTTTGACATAAGTAGTTTATTTTTAGCTGATAAAAGCATACTTACCTGGCGTAGGGGTTAACCGTGATCATAAAGGCGGTTCCCTCGGAGTGAGACTTAATCATTGCACTACGATTGAGTTGACCTCTGCGATTGTTCCTAATGTGAATAACTCGTGCGTAAAATTTTTGGTAGCCGGGAATGGCGTTCGCGCCGTCCCGACATAATTTATAAATTTCATATCATTAGTAAACCTGCAGATAAATCCTGCAAAAATTTTATATTTTGTTGAGAACTATTTTGAAGTAACATTTCTGGTATATAGTGTACCCCCTTAACTACCTAGATTACTGACAATAACATATTTTCGTTCATCCTTTCTTTTGTTACTCCTTAAAAAATTGTTTAAAAAATCGAAAAAAGAAATAGGAAACTAGCGATCAAATATCTGCATTTAGCTGCAGCCAAGCAAAAAATATTGATTTCATTCGTCTTGTTTTGATTCCCAGCAAAATATCAGTAATGGGTGTTCATAGGTCTACTGTATACAACTCGGTGTCAAAAACTGATTATTATTATTTGACAAGGTTATGCATTATGAAAATATACAAGTTACCAAATTAGTAGTTTTTAGTTTGTGGATAATTATGTTGCTTATAAAAACAATTTAATTTCACAAAAATAACTACTACTGGCACTGAATTATAACGTCGACTGAAACCCACACTAACTATTTTTTTTGGCTTCAAACCTTTTTTGTACACCAAATAAATTTCAAGCCGGAAGGATGTACATTCAATATTTCGAATATTTAATAAAATTAATATTATATATATATGTATATTTGATATATGTACATATATATTTGAAAATAACAAAGCGAAGTTTACAGTCGCTACTAGTAAAATAAATTATTATTTTTTTGAAAGTTAAAAATTTTCGAAATATAATTAAAAGGCTTGCGAGTTTTTTTCATGGAAACATTTTCGAAAGCCCCTCTTGAAACATTGTCTATCTACTCCCATGATATTTCCATAAACAAGAAATTACTATAATTTATATACTTTTGGTGGAAAATATACATTTAAGACAATATTTAAATTGCAATAGTTAAATTTAACAGTATTTTTAACATAATGATCATCATTTCTATTCGAGGACATACAAACAATTTGCAAATCGTATCATCATATTTATGAAGAAAATTACATTTTTCAACTCAATATTAACAAACAAATGCATTTTGATATTCTTAACAAGACATCCTTTATTTAAGAGGAAAATTGCACTATAAAAAGTTTTATGTGCTACTCTGTTTTCGTATGTATGTGTGTATGTATGATATTGGTGTTAAGGTAGTGTGTGTGTGTTGATTGTCACTATTTTATTTTAGTACTGTACTGCTGCTGTTCTATCTCTCTCGTTGCTCGTAATATGAATGAATCTATAAACATATGAATGAAATGAATACTTATCATGGTACGTTACATATAAAAATTGTTACGAAATATTCATACAAAATAAAAATGTTTGGCAAATTGCTAGCATACCAGTAGATACATTAGGGTGTGACAGTGGAAACAAAAAAAAAATGTTTAGAAATGTTATTTATCTCAATTTATAAATTTGAATTTAACATTATTTAATTTATTAGCTTCATAAAAGGAAACAGTAATTTTATGGGACACCCTACTAACTGTATATATATATACAACTTCTTACAAATAATCGTAAAAATTACCATAGTTTTGTGGCAACTAACAAATCTTATTTCCAAACAAGCACATATACAATAACAAGAAAAAAACAGTAATGCCAATTGTGTAGTCACAAGAATTTCGCCACAAAATCACCAAATTTTCCAGAACCCTTTGGATAGGAACAGATCTGGCTCTAGATCTGATTAGTTTTATCCATAAAATGTATCAAATAAGCCATATCTTATGAAATATGATCAGATCTGGTACCAGAACTATTTAGATTCAATAATATCTAATTAGATTTAATATCTCTTCAGATCTAACCTTTTTTACATGTGGTAGTTTCATGTCAATGGTTTCGAATCCCAGCCAGGTAGATGAAAAAATTAGCATATACTAACTCTATCAAGGGTGGCTTAAATTCATTTTGATATATATCTTAAAAAACGCTAAATTTTCAACACTAGTCCTTAGAACCTACTGCAAAAAAAACATGCAACTAACCATCCAGACAAGCAGACAAAAACACATTACACAGTTTAGTGTAAAAAGGCTATTAAAGACATTCTTTAGCTTTTTACTTTTGCATACACTTATTGTTAGCAAAGTAGTAAAAACGTTTTTCGTACACAAAATACTTGACTTAAATAGTAGAAAAGTATAAAAAATTTAGTACATGTAGACGTGAAGAAAGACGACGATGAGGAAGAAAGAGGAAATTATCATTTTTCGTATAATTTGCACTAAAAATGGAAAATATTAGTGCATGTGTGTGTGTGTGTGCGAATTCATAGTCATTTGTATATTTTTCACTAAACTTTACTTTTGAAATAACTATTGTCAACATACTGCAGAACGCATACATACAAAAATACTTTACACACATTAATTTTGTACCATCATATTAACATACTTTCATTTAACTAGTATTTAGGGACAATTTTAGTTACAGTAATATGTATGGGAAGGAACAAACAAATATTCTAGAAATAGTTTTAAAAGTTTTAGGTCTTTACTACTGACGCCCCTAAAAACAGTTAAAAAGCAATCAATAATTGCCTCCCCACACTTAATACTTGAAACAAAAATACTCAGAGAAAAACTATGTCTAAATCAATTATCTCTATATATATGTTAAAGGAACTGACTGACTGACTGACTGACTCACTATTCAACATCGCCCAGCCCAAACCACAGAAAGTAGGAAGCCGAAATTTGGTATGTAGATTCCCCCTCCGGCGTACACATCAGAGAACTGCATTTGCTGATTGCAAAACGTTCATACGCAATCAACACAAGAATAAATATTTGTTTGCATTCAAACGCTGAATATACTCCAACACACATATTTGTTGATGATATTAAATCAATCAAAGGACGTGCAAATTGTTTTGTCACTGATTTATAATCATCGGTCGTTGTTAAACCATTGATTTTATTCTGTTCATTCGAGCCAACAATAATTATTTTGATGTAGAATAAATCAGAAAAAACAACATACAACGTGTATAAGTGTAATCATAATTAAAGCAAAATAGTTTCTTGTCTATAAAAAGGGGGTGGTTTTGTAGAAACACATTTCATAAATGTTATATGTATATTAGGGTGGGTCTAAAATACGTTTTTTTAGAACTTATTAGGAATACCAAAAATATTGTTCTTTGTGAATTTTTTTTTTTTTTTAATTTAGGTCGCCCAATCCGGTTAAAGTTAAATATTGCCTAATTTTCCAATCAAAATAGATGAAAAAAAATTTAGACAATATTTAAATTTTTCCGGATTAGGCAACCTCAGATATCGACCTAATTTTTTTTTTTTTTTTTTAATATTTATATTTCACAAAGAACAATATTTTTATTACTAATATAAATTCTAAAAAAGCGGATTTAAGTCCCACCCTTATGTAAACAATATCATTTGTGAAATGTGTTTCTATTTTGTTTTAATTATGAATACACTCATACGCGTTGTTTGTTCTTTTTTCTGATTTATTCAACGCTGACTTTTTGTTGAGTGATTAAATTTGCAGTAAACATAATCGACAAATGATTCAAACTGATCCGAATTACGCGTTCAGTAACATGATCCTGATTTTATTATACAGTGAATTTTGTTGAATTATTAAATGTGAACAAGAATTTTTGTGTATGATTAAATCAAGAAAAAAGTTGATTTTGCAGTTCTCTGGTACACATCTGCTAAGACGGAGTTTTTTCGGAGGAACTACCCTTTCACGGCCTGCGCAAACTCCTTTAGCTAAAAACCTGAAATTTAAAATATGCCTTCTTGGGTGTATGTGCCAACTTTTTTATAAGGTACATTTTAGAATTTTTACCAGTGACGTGGAAAAAAAGGATGTTTATAGGGCGAAAACTCTCCCCCGCTGAACTTAGGAAGATGAAATTTGGTATGCAGTTCCCTTCTTCAGTGTAGACAACAGATAAGACGGGATTTTGAAAAATTCAACGCGGAGAGGGAAAAGGAAAAAATCAACCTTGACATCCTGCCAAAACCTCTTGAGCTGGTAAGTTGCAATTGGCTACATAGGTTCGTCCTCCGGCGTAGACATCCATCCTGTTGAAATTTTTGGAAATTCCTACAGGGACGAGCAATAAGGTGAAAAGACTCCCCTTTAGCGGCCTGCCCACACCGATTTTCATAGAAACCTGAAATTTGAAAAATGTTATACTAGGAGTATGAGCTAACTCGTTGATTGTACTGTACGTATACTCCCTTCAGTGTACTGTATGAACACTACCTTTGGTGTCCTGTACACTGCCTTTAGTGTACTGTACACTATCTTTAGCCAAATGTATGTGAAAAAAACACGAGTCTATTATACTGGATAAAATTGAATGTTATTATAGCTCGCGGAAAGACCTATAAGATGGATATGCTCTTGTTTGGTTTGCTGCTCCCCTAATACAAAAGTTACGAAGGGACTCCCGAGAACTTTATACTTGATTATAGCCCTCGGTAAGATCTTTTTCTCATAAAAAAAATCACTTAGTTTTTCACAAAATTTTTAAATTTTGGCCCGTTTCGTTATAAATATATAATCCATACTACGATAATAAAGAGGTAGTTTGTGTTTGTTTGTAGGAAGTAATCTCCATAACTTTTCATCTAATTTGAAATATATTTAAATTAAAAAGAAAACAAACTTGGTTTAATTTCATATTGTTTCCACCTGATTTTAATTTTTTTTCTGTGTGAACTTCTCATACTACCTACGTATTTAAAATCCAAAAATATTTTATATGTAAATAGGTAGTAAATATGAAATGCAAGGATGCTATCATCTTTTATATAATTTTCATCTTTACTAATGTTACACTATAACTCTTGATATTATGTTACATTATTGTGAAAAGGTACCAAGTCCATATTTTATGAAAACGAAAATTTTAACACGGTATGATAGTAAAAGTAAAAATACATCATTTATAAAAATAATGGGGTGTAGTTCAATTTATCGGAATAAAAAGAAAATAAGTTCAGTTAAAAATCACAAATTGTGTATTTAACCCTATAAGGGGTTATATATAGTCAGGAGGACCAAAAAATCGATATTTCAAGGATTTTGTTGAAAAGACCTTTTAATTTATTAAAGTAAACATTTTTACATACGGCCGAAGGCCGCCATATAGTGTTCTTTAGATCTTCAGTAAATTTTTAAATTTTTATTGAATCTATCTCATTAAAATTTCAAGGAAATCGCTTGTACATCCCGGAAAAAATACAAAACAAATGAGTGCAAATGTGCTAAAAACAAGACATAATATAACTTGTTATTGCTTAACTTTTGCATTTTAGAAAAGGACTAAACAAAAAAGAATATTACATTTACAGAGTTTAAAACGCACCATTTTAGAGAGTTATTAGTCTCTTACACAGAGAAAACAGATTCATTTTGTAGCCAGTCGAATATTTTGGTTGGAGCCATCGATATATTTGTTAGCCTCAATCGAAATTCGGTTAATGCAACATAATTTCGGTGAAATCCAATATTTCAATTGTATCAAGAAAACATTTGTTTGGTACAGCTAAATAATTCGGTTCGTGCAACGAAAATATTCAGTTAGCTAAAAATTCTGTTGTCACAGTGCATTTGTTTTCTCTGTGTTACTTAGACTTAGCCCCTTTTCACACTAACCTAACGATATATAATTTCTTATGTAAATAAAGTAACTATTTTAAAATGTTTTTGCAGTTAAACAACTTTTTTAAGAGGGGGACTTTTCTAAGATACCCAGGATATCTTTTATTGCATTGGCATAGTTTCTTATAATGTTATATAACTGGTTCTTTTTGAATGGAGTTTGATCTATTAGCACTAGATTCTTTTCCTCCAAACTACTTAGAACAGAAATCAGTTCTAGAAGATGACCAGCACAAGTTTAAACTTTGAATAAACACTTCTTTTCTTAAAAAAAAAAAAATCAAATTTACAAGAAAATAAATAATTTCTTTATTAATAAAACAAGCAGAAAATCTCAAACAGAAAATCTAAACAAAATTATTTTAAAGTTCAAAACTCTTAAGTCGGAGGTAGGGTATTGCCCTTCTAACATGTAGGTCTTCTTTAATTCAAAGAAAATTTACTTCCAAATTTCTTGTATGTATTGTATAACTTATATGGTCGCAACAGAACTTCAGTCAAAACCAAATATATATATATGATTGAATATGTTCATATATTATCCTCATATGCTCATATATGGTTGTATATGGCCCTTAAATTTCGGATCCGAACCTATATATTAAACAATATAGGAACACATATGATCACCTATACAATCATATACAAGCTCACATATGATCATAAACATTCACATATGAACACTTTCAACTGCGCTTAGTTTATTTACTAACTTAAATCAAACTATTATAAGTTTCCAATTTCAAACTCAAAATTAGATTTTTGTTCTAAATAAATATTTTTGTTTAAATAAAAAAATGTATATACATTTTTTCTATTTATTTATTGGCCTACTGCCACTAATAACACTTTAAGTATGCTATAAAAATACACAAGTGTAAAACTATGATGAATTTTTATTTTATCCTCATTTAAAACGTTTCATTAAATTCTTCAATAGTTTTTAGTTTTGTTTTTTTATAACCTCCAATTCAACCATGTACAACCACACAAACGTACTACATTTATTTGTTAAAGTTTTGTGTTCCACTAACAGAAAAGTGTAAAAAGAGAAGAAAAGCTAAAAATATATAAAAATAAACTTTAAAAAAAATCTAGAAACCTTGTAACTTAAAAATATAGCAAACATTGTGGTTCTTTTTTTAATTTTTTTTTTTTGCTTTTGCTTTTGTTTTTGTGCTATATTTATAGTTTAAGCTTTTTTGTGCTTGCTCTGTTTTTCATGCCATAAAATTAAAAACAAAAAAAAATCACACCATTTCTATAAGATTAGTTTATATATTTGAGATTATATGTAGAAGGAAACTCTCTTTAATATACCTAACAAAAAATAATATGTCAGTATGAATTACATAAAAATTGTTTACTTAATAGAAAATTTTACTATTTATAAGCTTAAAAAAATAATTTAAAATTAAGTGAAACTTTTGTTAAATTTGTGTAAAAAATAAGTTGAAATCTATGAATAAATTACAAAATTTTTGCCATTTGTAATGCATGTCGTATGAGTAATATTTCAACACTCATACGTACTGTGGTCCCAAACCAAGTAAACTGAGCGGTATAAAACAAATAAAACCATAAACTTTTTTCTGTTTTTTTAGTGTTCAAAACTAATGTAATTTTGAAATAAAATAAAACAAATATTAACTAGAAAAATATTATTTCATGCAAACAATTTTTTCGAATTAAAAAAAAATCTAAGAAAAAGTTCATTGGAAAACATTAAATTTGGGGATTAAAAGTCAAATTAATATGTGACAATTTTACCAGAAACAGTGTTATGTACTACAAATGCTGGCTATAGTTGTTTGTTGAATGAGATCTAAGACTACTAGTGCATAATAGTGTACTACTGTTTCTGGCTTTTGGCAATGAATTTAAATAAACTTAAATGCTTGTCTTTGCATGCTTTGCTATGTTTGAAAAGCCTTTTTGGCGGTATGGCAAGAAAAAAAAGAAACTCTTGCTTTATTTTATAGAGAATATATTTGGCAAGGATGTGTTTACATATGATACAAAAATTTTAATAGAAATTTCTTACAAAATCTCGATTTTAGACGAAATCTCGAGATATGTATGAAGATATAAAGCAGTCAAACAAGTGGTAAAAGTAGTTGCAATAGTAAAGAAAATATAGGATATATAGTGATGAATTGTATAAGCACTTACACACACACGCATACATAGTCACGTATTCACCCACATGTACATTTATAGTATATATTTTTAGTTGTTTTTGTTAACAAATGTCAGTGTAAAAGTTAAAAAATTACATGTTGCTATAAATAGTATGAGTGAAAGTAAGAATTTCAAAGAATTGAATTTTATTTCTTTAGAAATATTATTTCATAATTCATTGAAATCATTTCAAATTTGTACACAGAAAAATATACAGGCGAATTAAATGTTTTTTTTTATCAATTGATGTAATCACAAAAATTTTTGTTACAAAATAATATATCGGTGGCTGCAACTGTATCATGTAGTTTGCAAAAATTCTGTTTCCATGATGAATATATTTTCTCTGAAATTTATAATATTAGATAGCTATTGTTAGATATGAATTCAATGAATTCATTAAAAAAAATTTATTCAATTTGTTGCCATTAATTCCAATCCCAGGAATTCTACAAAAACTTTGTCCTTTTAAAGCTCTGTTATGTGAATAATAAATGTAAGCAACGATTGAAGCGTGTTTTCACATACACATGAACACTTAAGACTTTTTTTTGTTCTTTTATTTTTATTTTTTGATTTTGTAACAGATTAATGTTTACCAAAACGTATAAAAAATTATTCTTGCTCTAACAGACTGATACTAGTAGTTGTAAATGTGCTAGATACAAAACTATCATCATAGAAATTTGTGTGAAAAAAAAATGTTTTTCAACATATCGTTTTTTATCTTTTTTTGTTTTCTAAATATATTTTAGTTTTATATCTTGAGTGTATTTTCTTTTGGAATTTATTGAACAAAAAAATGTAAATTTATTAAAGTACATAGAATGTTGTTTCTAGCTCTCAGAATTAAAGAAATGCAACAGTGTCATATTTTTTCTCGTTAAAATGTTTAATCAATATAATTCAACCAGGTATAAAGTTATAAAATAATTCTATAATACTTTGATTAAATAATACTTTGATTAAAATAAAAAGAAATTTGTTTAACTGAATTTAATTAATTAAAGAAAGTTTTATTTTTAAGATTTTATTTAACTTTTTCTTTACATTGATATTAATCCATTCATAAAGTACGAAAAAATGTCAAAATAACAAAAAATTAGTTTATTTTACTAAAGTTTTCGTAGTTTTGACAATAGTTTTGTATTTTTATGCATGGATTACTATGAGTAAACGGAATATCATAATTACTAAGTACATATTTTGAATCTTATACAGAAAATATTATTTATAATTGTTGCTACATTTTTAATTAAAAATTTTTTATATTAACAAAACATTAATTGTACTTACAAATTGCTGAATGAAAAAAAAATAAGTAAGAAAGGCCTCACACACAGTACGGTGCATAATCGTTTAATATATTCTAATCAGAACAGTCACAAAAAAGTTGTGGGAGTAGATCAAAAAGGACTTCTAACCCTTAAAATGTATGTAATATAAACAAGAAAATCCATGAATGCAATCTAAATTTATCGATAATAATAAAATGGAAATACATTTAAAAATACGAAGAGTTCCATAAGGGTATCGGTGACTGTGCTCGAATCGGCGACGTAACATCCAGGATTTAGGATTCATAAATGAGATCATGTACGGTCATATATAAAACTACCCATGTAAAAATCGAAATATATATGAACATACATGATCATACATGGGAATGTATATGATCATACATGGGCATACATGGTCATATACGTTCATACATGATCTCATATATGACCATATATCTCCGGATCCGAAATTTGAGGGTATATGGTGATATATGTGCATATATTATCATACATGCTCATATATTATTCATGTCTGCTCGTATATGATCAAATTTCAGATCCGAAGATATATGATCATATATGAGATCATGTATGGTCATATATTGAACAATTTGTGGACATATATGACCATGTATGCCCATGTATGATCATATACAGGCCCATGTATGCTCATATATATTTCGATTTTTACATGGGTATGCATGGTCATACATATATATGTATGCTCATATACAAGCCCATATATGACCACATATGTTCATATATATTTCGATTTTTAATTGGGATGGTAACTATTTTATTTTTACTACAATGGTTGGCACAATCTGAAATCTTGAAATATAACAAATTCCAAACAAAATATTGTGACATGGGGCTTAAAACTAATATGGTAAAAAATTTAGCAAAATCTGGTAATCTTAAGCGGTACATACTTCAGACCAGCTAAATTATCACGTTATCACAAAAAAAATTTATATTCGTATTCAAAAATTTTTTGTTTATTTGCAATGAAAACCATAAATTTTGATAAAATTTTGATAAAATTTTTAAAATATGATCCTTAAGGTTTGGGTCAAAATACGGTGAACAAACAAATTCTACTCAATTTGGTTTCAATAAAGCAATATAATTTTAAATTAGCACAATCATACCTTAAAATGTTATATCAATTTTTTACGACATCGATTACGCAACGCCTTAAATGTCCTTGGAACACATAAATGTATAATTAAATTTAACTAGCTGTAAATCTTACTTTCGTACCACGCATAACAAAAGACAATAAAAATGAATTTTCTATAATCAAAACAAGGCATAAACGCCTGGCGTTAACAATTCTATGCCCAAAGCAATTCTAAATTGGGACACTTCATATATGTCCATTCATTCATTCATTCATGCAAACACCCACACAAACATATGTCATAATGCTTTCGGCTAAAAACTTATAAACAAAAACTCATAAAATTCCAATGTTAAGGTAGGAAACCTATTAAATATGTGTAGTAGAAAAAAAAAACAACAACATATCATATTTGAATAAAAGGTTGATTCGTATATATAAACATGTAAATATATACAAGTAATAAAATATTAAGGGTAATCATAGTAGAGAGATGTGTTAACTTAGAAACAAAACCAAAGTGTTTAAAATTTTCAACAAATTTTTATAGCATTTTTAGTATCATAAAAATATACAAGGAAGTCTTAATTGACCCTTAATAATTTTGCAAAATATTATTGGCACAGAAAATACTAAAAGAGAGAAGGAGTGATGATATATATAAAATTTTATTTTACATAAAAACCAATGGCAGTTGTTAGGGTACGGTAAACATGAATATAATAAACAGAATATGAATAATAAACCTTTTACAGTTATCCCTCGCTCAGCAGTACATCACTAAAAAACAAGAATAACCCAAATTACACTACACTTAAAAAGGAGAAAAAAAAAACAAGTGCTAAATTCTTTTTAGCATTATTGGCCATAACTTAAGAATTTATCCATGGATTTTCTTTAAATATACCTTATATGTATCGACCTTATGCCAAAACTAAGTGTCAATTTTTTGAACAAGTTCATTTACAAATGAAACATTTTATATAGTTGTAGTTATTACACTTTAACTAAGATGGTTAACTAATTATTATTTTGTTTTTTTAATTCCTTATATTAAGACCAATCGATTTATTATTCTCTGATATCTTATGGAGATACATATATTCAACAAAAATTCTAAAAGAAACTAATCCATAAATTTTTTTGTTTTTCTATTTTCAGGTAAGTCAGTATTTAGTTCGCAAAATCAATACGTTTTTTGTATAAATACGTAGAAATTATTTCTACCAGTGTTGATGTTAATATTCCCTATAAGGTAGTGAAATTTTAATAGCATGGGCTAAGCTGGTAGATCTGTGGGATAAGGTAAATCATAAAATTTAACACATACTGCATAAACAGAAATGTTCATATGCTGGAAATAATAATACAAATATTTTTATGCATGTTCACAAAACATTCACTTATACATATTCATAAATGTTTTTGAACATATAAAAAAAAACAATTTAAAATCCTTTTTATACATATTTTATACTTTATTATAGTACTATTCTGTAAAAACAATGCATTCAACCGACTTGTAATACAAACAAACTACACACATATGTACATATGTACTCCTTTTTTATTGTAATGTACAAGATATACATATCAAATGTATTTACGCATACATTACCAAAACCATTTGCACGCAAAATATCCCAGTAAAAAGGTAAAATTTAAAGAACAGGTTGCTGAACACCTTATACTGCATTGTTATAAGTGATAATTTCGTTTCATCCCAACTAGAACAGGTTTTTTAAACCGTTTCCAGAACCAGTTCTAAAACTGGTTAAAACAGTTAAGTCTTACATTTTCCTCCCAGGAATCAGTTCTAGAACCTGTTTCATGGAACCGGTGGTAAATGAATCTGTTCTAGAATATATTCAAAGGTAACCTGTACTAACAAATTTTGTTGGGATATTTAAAATACAGGCTGTGTACGCAACTATAAATACCTTTTAGTTTAATATGAATGAGCATAATAAAATTGTCATAAAATTATACTAAGTGAACTAACAAATTTTGCTGGGATATTTATAATACATGCTGTGTACGCAACTATAAATACCTTTTAGTTTGATATGAGTGGGCACAATAAAATTGTCATAAAATTTAACCAAGCGTATATAACAAAAAAAAACTCCTTACCATATATCTATAAACTTTTGGTAAAACAACTTAGTTTGATTGGACTTTTGTTTAAAAAAATGCACTAAAATTGGTTGAGGTCTATCCAACGATACTTTTCATAAGAAGAACCTTATAGTTTCATGGCCATACATGAAACGTTACGAGGCGAAAATGATACAGTAGTTCATTCTTGGTAATTTAGGATCTTTTTTTCTTGCGAGAGTACACCCAGAACAAAAATATGCTGGCAACATGATCACTGCTACTAAATTGTGCTTGCTGCTGTCCGATATGTTTCTCACTACCAAGTTTATACATTACAAATAGTTTATAACCAGCATTATGGTCGCCACTATAATTTTTATGGTTAAAAATTTATTATTTCATGATTGGCACTTTCTAATTTTATTCTATAGTTGATTGCAACCATACTGTATTAACAAAAATTCCGGCTATGGCAAAAATATGATAATCATACAAATATAAACTATATATATATAAACCATTAAACTTCAAGCCAAAGGGGGTCCCGTCTCGGAATAGGCCCCTTTGAGGCACATTTTTTAAATTTTAGTTTTCTAGCCAAAGAGGTTTAGGTATATCGTCAAAGGTGAGTCATTTGCCCCAATTTTTTTACCATTTTGCCTCTCATCGAATTTACAAAAATTAGGTATTTTTAGTGAGTTAGTCATCCACCGAGGAATACATATTTTAAATTTTAGGTTTCTAGCCAAAGGGATTTTGCAATCATTTTGCATCTGCCATACTCCAAGGAACGCATATTTTAAATTTCTAGTTTTTAGTCTGGTCGTAGAGGGGGAGACATTTCCCCTTTTTACAATTTTGAGCCTCCTCATAGGAATTCATAAAGTCCCGTCTTCCCAGTAAGTCGGTCATACTCCTAGGAAAACATATCTGAAATTTTTAGGCAAAGGAGTTTGGGCAGGTTCTTTCTATATAAACTTTCAAAATCGAAAACATAGAAAGACATTTCATGTGAATATTTGTCACCGTAATAGAAATTTATTTGTTGAGCTACGACAATAGTAGCTGAGAATACATAATAAACGAGTATGTTTTTCAAAAACATGAATGAATTAACATAACTTACAAGAAAGGTCTGTTCTGGGATTCACTCCTATTTTCAAGAAATTTGGATACATTGGTTCGCTTTTTAAGCGGCACAAACTTTCGTTGAGTGGTTTAGGGATTTTTCATATTTCTTTCAAAGCGATTATATATGAATAGATATCAAATGAAAGCTATTTTAAAGATATATCACTGAGTGTTCAAAACATGGATGTATGATTTCTTATTAGATGAATAAAATGTCATTAAAAACACATTAATTGTTGCTGGTTCAGCCCTCAATTTTATATATTTTATTCGTCATTCGATTTGAGCGAGAAGGCTTCTCGATTTTTGTTTTTAATATTCATAAAAATTGTGAACCACTCCGTAGACCTTCCTTGTAAGCATCATCAACGCAATAAACTCTAATGCGTATACGTAACATTTGTATGAATAAACAAAACTCTAGCAACATATAAAATCATTAAAGAGGAATCCTTTTAAAATAGACATTTTATGCTAAGAAATTATTAAGCAAAGGTTTAAAAGAAGGGAATTGTCGTAAGGTGGGCGGCTAAAAGAC
This sequence comes from Eustalomyia histrio, assembly GCA_949748255.1. Taxonomy (NCBI): domain Eukaryota; kingdom Metazoa; phylum Arthropoda; class Insecta; order Diptera; family Anthomyiidae; genus Eustalomyia; species Eustalomyia histrio. The sequence continues at coordinate 156,193,686 of OX456524.1, read as the reverse complement.
CCTTCACTTCACTTGCTTCTGCCTTGCACAATGGATATCAATTTTATAAATGCAAAAAGTCAATATTTAACATCTGTCTGACATCTCACATAAAAATAAGTTTCACTTAGTAGACACTTGGAAAAAAAATGGCAAATGAATCTGTCAAACAGCTTAGGGGTTTTAATGAAACATTCATAATTCTCTTTGAATATTTATGTGATTTCATACACAATTTTTAAAAGTTAAATACCGCAATATATTAACAAGAAAAAAACTATTTAATTCTTTTCAAAGCTTCGACCCATTGTTAACAACAACATGTACTATGTATTACATGTTTGCATTCCCAGGAAGGATATTAAAGCCATATGAAATATATAATAACTTTTGCAATTACTAAAAATGATTGTGGTTTTCCTTTATTTTTCAAGATTTTCCGGAAATTATACATACATATATGTGTACAATAAGTATGTTTGAATTGTGTTTACGGTTCAGTAAATTTTCAAATAAACATTTGATTTTGTATAATTTCTTTTTATATTTTTTTTTCTCAAATAAATATTTGTTCGAATACTTAAGTACTTATATTTATGTACATTAAAAAAGAAAATATTTAAGATTTTTCTTTTGTTTGTTTATAAACTTTATAGGTTTAAAGGTTTCAAAGCAAATAAACATAAATAAATGCAACTACTCAGCAAACAAAACTTATCAAATTTATAAACTAATCAAACTTATAAACTAATCAAAAGAAAACAATTTTATAATTCAATTTTTTTTTAATTTTCTTCACAATTTTATAACTTTGATTTTGATTATTTTTGGTCACATTTTAATAACAACAATGTGGGTTTGGTTTAATTTAAGTTCGAGACTTTTTATTTAAGCCCAACGTGGAAAACCTTGTTCAACAACTTTGGCATTCTAGATTTTAAACCTTCATTTATAAAAAGTACATAAATAGATTTTAATTCAAATATCTTTAATTTAAAAATTTTACAATTTTTTTTGCAATATATTTTTCCCTTTTAATTCTCCAGATGTCATAAAAACTGACACCCTATATTCCGTTTCTTGGTCACATAGCAATGTTTCATACAAATCGAAATTTTATTAAACATTTTATACACTTAAAATAGTTTGTAAGTTAAAATAACTGAAAATATCATTTAAAAGAAATGATATTTCATTTAAAAACCGGTCTACTTAATTTCCATTTAAATTAAATGCCATTTGTTATTTATTTTTAAATGTTGATTAATCAACTGACACATCCGTAAGAAACAAATGATATAATCAGTTAAAATAAATGTCAAAATTTTACCTATCAATACTTAAAAAATAAATGTTTTTTTCATTTATTTGAAATTATTTCCGTTTTTGTATTTTTTTTTTGTTTTTTAATATACTCGTACAATACAAAATGTGTGTATGCATATGGAGCTATAGGTAAACACTTTTTGTTTTAATGTGTTTGTGTATGTATGTGTGTTTATGAAGTTCTTGTAATTTGTATTGAAAAATTTTGTATATATACAACCAATTTAAATAAAAAAATAAATTAAAATTTTTTGAATATTTTTTTTGAAACAGACAGCAAACAAAATTTAAGTTTGTAATAACTGTTACGGGCACAAATAAAGCACAAGTTTCGTTTTGTGGGTAATTTTTTATTAAATTTCAAACAAATAAAAAATATAAATGAAACTGAATAAAAATGGTAAATTTTAGTAAATTATTTCGAATAAATGTATAAAAAAGTTAATATAGATATTTCTTTGAAAAATAAATGTATTTTCCTTTATTTTTAAATGGAACGGAAAACTTTTTTATTAAACTACAAACAGTTAACTACATAATATTCTAAATGTACAAACTGTATCCAAAGTACACCAAGCCGTATGAACTATAAAATATTACGTATACGCTAAGGTATACAAGCTCGTTTTTAATATGGAATTTGGAGGCAAAAAACCATCATCTATCTAATTTTCTTTCTCTATAACTTTTGTTTAAAGTGAAAATTCATTTATTTATTTTTCTGATTATGTTTATTCGCTCTTATTAATTTTGTTTTAATTAATTGTGGAACATTATGTCTGACAAATGGCCGCCGTCGGCGTTAGTGCAAATTTGGGTTCTCTTGATTATATTTTGCATAAATGTGCGCAGCATTTTTGGTGTCACTTTGTAAATTTCGGTTCGAGCGTTGTTCGACAACTCCTCTAATGATTTCATTATTCCCAGAGGTAGAAATCCGAAACAGTCAAATCGGAAGCTGGCTTGGCACCCTTCAAAATGTTTCCTTTATAATTTTGTTACTTGGTAATTTTTTGTATTTTTATGCATGAATTATAATCAGTGTAGTTTAAGTGGCCCCGTTCTTTTAGAACCACATGTCCCCCAAATTCAGATCGTGAACTTCCGGTAAGAAAAATTCAATCAGCATGGCTTTATAGCGGTCGCCGTTCAACTTATGTAATTCCGTTACCATCAGTTCCTTCGAATAATAATAAAGATAAGATCTAATTTCCTTATTCGACGAAGCTGCACACCACACGGAGAGGGTGTAATGGTGCTTCATGAATTATGTGTGGATTTTCTGTCCCCCGGAACCAAAAAGTTTGATTATTGACGTGGCTGCTGTGATAAAAATAAATAATAATAACACCACTGACAAATTATTGCGCGTAAATATTGTCACAATCATAGCGAGTTTTTGAGGCGTAACGCGATTTGCTGTTATTCACTATAAATTTCCCACATTTCTACTTAACGAATGTCCAAACCAAACAAATATACGATGCCATTTGCAAAAATTGCAGCACCTTCCAATAGGGTGATACTTATTGCGCCACTTTGATGTGGTATGCAGCGATAATATTTTAAAGAATATTAAATTTTTATTGATTCACATCGCGCCTAAACTACACCTATGCGATTTCTTGCATACCACACGAGGTGTTATCAGCTTGCCGGCTATCAAAATGAAGTCCGTCTGTCTTTAAAAGACCTTCTTTTAAAAATTACTCACAACTGGGTTAACTGACGACAATAAATGTCATCGCTATTAATTTAAATTGAGAGACAATCAAAGCAAAATATAATTTTGGTTGTATTTGTTTTATCATATTTTTTCACCAATGCTGTTGGTTATGTTATTCTTTCTATTTATTATTTATTTAAGTGTATTTAATATTTCTTCCGGTAAATTCTTTATTTCATTTCTCATTTATTTTCCTTCCCTCAAAAATATAAATTTTTGTAAACAAAGTACAAATTTTATAACTCACACGAATTTATGCAACTCTGTTCTGATATGTAACCCTATAGTAATCTATCGCCTTGAATAATAGATGTAATCCATGCCCTTTCTTTAAGAATTTAATTTATCTGCCATTTTTAGCCACTTGGACAACAAGTTTAAATAGTTTACCCCTTTCCGGGTGAAAAAAAATCCCCAAAGTATCCACAAACCGAAATCGCCTCAGATGTAGGAGAATCGATCTCCACAGCTTACCTAGCTTACCTTTGCCAGGTTTTCAAAAAATCACCACTTAAAATTTTAAATTTAGTAAGGATGGAAACAAATTTCTTCTAAAAATTGACTTTACTAATAAAAAAAATTATTAATATAATAAAAATCTTTATAAGTTAAAAAACTATGGTGACTGTTTCTAATACGGTCTAGCTAAAAATATCAATTTACTAAGATACACAGGGTTAAGGCCCATCTTCTAGCAACTGAAGTTTCCTTTTTAGGAATTTAAAAAGTTTTCTAAAATCTGTGCCACTATTGTTAAATCTTCTGCTACATATTTAAAAATATTAAACAACCCATCTAAAAATCGAAATATATATGAGCATACATGATCATACATGGGCCTGTATATGATCATACATGCGCATACATGGTCATATACGTCCATAAATTGTTCAATATATGACCATACATGATCTCATATATGATCATATATCTTCGGATCCGAAATTTGGGGGTATATGGACGTATATGATCATATACGAGCATACATGAATAATATATGAGCATGTATATGCACATATATCACCATATACCCTCAAATTTCGGATCCGAAGATATATGATCATATATGAGATGATGTATGGACGTATTTGACCATGTATGCCCATGTATGATCATATACAAGCCCATGTATGATCATGTATGTTCATATATATTTAGATTTTTACATGGGAAAATATAGAATTTATCTACATAGTGGTGCATGGTATAACACCACTTTGTAGAAAGGGTATACATATTGAATCACTTGTTTAATCGATTTTGCTATGTACGTCCGTCTGTCTGCCTGCCTGTCCATATATTCTTGTTCATATGCTGCAGGTCGCAAATATGCCCATATGGAACATATTCCTAAAATTTCTCATAAATATATCAACTATCAGAAAAATTAAAATTTGTAAATGAATTTTAAATTGTTTTTAAATTCATAGACAAACAATAACACAAGTCCATTATAAACCATTCAATTTTCAAATCCCAACACTAGTTGAATTTTATCAGTCCGAAGAGAATTCTATAATCGGCATGCCTGACTTTAACTTTTTCACTAGTTTATTTTATGCATTTTATGGAATTTACAAATAAAGATGTTTGTTTAAAACTTTCATGACAATAAAGGAATTTTTTAAGAAAAATAAATATTTGTTAAAATATCTACATAAAATAATGTACAATATATTAAAAATAAAGACCAATGCAAAGAAATACATACATATGTATGTATGAAAATCCTCAAAAAACAACATAACAACTTAAAATGTATTATACGTAATTGATGTTAAGTCAACAGATTTAGAGTAGATTTGGTAATAAAACTAAAGTTCAATAAATAAATTTAAATACGAAAATAGTAAATAAAAAAATTAAAGTGCATTAGAGTAATATCTTTTTTTGTATAAATAATATTTTCTTTTGGATTTTTTTCGTAAAAAAATTAGTGCATCCATAAAATTTTAATAGAAAAACTATCAAGTTAAAATGGGTTTATTTTAAAGCAAAAATTAGAATTAATTTATGTTGACATAAAGAATATTTTTTTGGGAATTCCTACAATAGCTTTTATTATGTTAAATTTTCCATTTAATTTTCTTTTTTTTTAATCATCGCATAACACATATCTATTAATTTTAAACCTCTTAACGGTCTACGATTTTTTGGCATCGTTACGATAAATAAACACTAAGTTCTTTTACAACAATTTTATTTTCTTCACATATATATCAGTTTATCCTTCCATTTGCAACACATCAAAATATTGGTATAGGAACCCTAAAACATGTTTAGGCATGTCCGTCTGCCTGTCCGTTGAAATTGCTATTATGGCGTGAAGCCAAAAGCGGGGTTTCTCATTTTTACCTAGACTGTTTGTTATCCCCTCGAGTAGTTTGGTATTGCAAAAGGAGATTAATTTAAAATCATTTATTTATACAACCAAGTCTTATTTAAAAGAGCTTAATTTTAAATGAACTATTTTTTCAACCAAAAATATATATATTTTTTTTTAATTTTAAAATCGGGATTTTCTCCTTAACTAACCCCTTAGACCGACCAAAATTCCAATTTTATATGAAATTTTATTAAAAATTTTTAAAAAGGGTTTTCTTCTAAACTAAGGTTTAGAGGGCAAAGAGGAGCTTTATTATAAAACATATATTTTTTTGTTTAAAAATCGAATTTGATACGAAAATTTATTAAAAATACTTAAATCAATTTTTCTCCTAAGCTAAACCCCAAATGACGAAAATAAAGCTTAATTTGAAATCACCTATTTTTCTGAGCTAAAATCCATTTTTTATCAAATTTTATTAAAAATATTTAAATTGATTTTTCCCCTAAACTAAGTCCCGAAAGGGGAGGGGGAATTTTATTAACCTCTAATTATAAAATACTTCAAGCACTTGTGGTCAATTTCATATGCCCTGCCTGTTAGCTTACCGGCTAGAGGGTTAAAATTAAAACCCACAAAAGTTAACATATTTGTATTGGTCTTTTGTGTCATCAATGTATTTAAAATAATTTTGTTCATGGTTTTTTTAATTTATTCCTTTAAACTGATGAATGGTGATTTACCAAAAATAAAAAAAGCCATTTATAAAATCCCATTAATCCAAACCATTACTTTACGTTCATTGTTTTAAACCATTTAACGGTGATATTATACGTACAAAGGGATTACATTTTATTTTAATATAAAATATATTTAACACGTAGTAGCTGTAGTAAATATAAAACACACATAGTAGACATTCATGTAAAGACTACATATGTATTTTTTTTTACATTCATAACAATCATCCCAACATACCAAATGACTTGAGAAAAATATTATTATAAGCTTAAGACTTGAGAATATATTGAAAAAGGCTATCGTAAGAATTGTAGAAAAATCAAAACGGAACCCTCGTGAAAATATTATGTGTGTATGATTACTATAAGATTATTCTTGCAATTGTAGAATAAGCTTACAAAAATAATATATTATTAATAGTTGAAAAAGAGAAATCATAATTATTTTCTTTAACTTAATTTATTTTTTATTTTAATTTTAAAAATAAAAAATAATAACTCATTTTTATTTATTTATTTATTTATTTATTTATTTATTTATTTATTTATTTATTTATTTATTTATTTATTTATTTATTGTCATATCCTGCACAACAAGATTTAATCTTATAATTACAGTACAGGAATTACCAAGCAAAAATAATAATGACAATTGTTAAAACATATTTAGAAATAGGTTGAAATTAGGTAAAATATTTTTAAATCTTAAATTTAAATTAATTTAAATTAAAAGAGTAAAAAAAAAAAATAATAATAATAATAATAATAAAAAATATTTAAAGTCAAACAGGAAAAGTAAGAAAATATCAAGAATAATTTAGAAAAACAAATTTTTTAAAATGAGTAACGTTGCTGTTAAGTTGTTTGTTTTGTGGAAGCATATTCCAGAGACGAATTGCATTTATATAGAATTGCCACTCAGATACTAGACAATGATGTCTTGGTAAAATAATCTTTTTGCCCCTATTAGACCGAGCAAAACGAAGTTTTTTATAGAGGTATAAAGGTTTTTGCGTGTAAATGATTTTATGTAAAAAGAGAAGTACTCTTATCTTCATAAGATTTATAAATGAAACACCAAAAATTTTCTTTGAGAAAGCCGAAGTTCCATCACGTCGCCTTAATCCAAAAACATAACGAACAATGCTATTATACGCCACGATAAGCTTAGATTGGCTTGCGGAGTCGCTATTGGCATAAAGTTCACAACCATACAATAACCCCGGAATCAGGTATGATTTTGCCAGCAGCAATATAATTTTTAAAGGTGTAAAAGATTTGGCTGCCCAAAGTTGTCTTAGTTTCATGAATGTCTGATCCACTATTGTGTTAATATGGTTTGTCCATGTTAGACTACTATTTAGTATTAGACCAAGATTTTTAGCTGTTGGGACAATGTTAATTTTTTCGTTGTTAATGGCGATATCATGTTCGAAAACTGGATTTAAAGTTTTTTTACGAATTACCAAGCATTTGGATTTTCGTGGATTAATACAGAGCCCATTGCTGTTGCCCACCGGTATAAACTATTAAGATCAGCGTTGATTTTATCAATATTCTCTTTTATAGATTGAACAGGACTGCTCAAGTAGAGTTGTACATCATCTGCGTACATGTGTATCTTACAATACGAAAGATATTCAGGTAAGTCATTAATATATATGGAAAATAGCAGCGGACCCAAAATCGAACCTTGGGGTACACCTCTCTCGAGATTCAAAGATTGGGATGACTTATTATTTACATATACGGATTGCGTACGATTCATGAGGTATGAGGACAAAAGCTGAGTGGAAGTAGTTGAAAAATTAAAAAAGCGTCTAAGTTTCATACAAAGGGTATGGTGGTTAACCGTATCAAAAGCTTTTGAGTGATCAAGAAGTACAAGAAAGTTTATTTTGCCATCATCCAGTTCACGCCTAATGTTTTCACAGACATTAACCAGGACTGTCACGCAGCTATGATTAGGACGAAAACCAGATTGCTTATCTGACATTAAACCGGTATCTACCGGTATATATCTACTCATTTGGGTATGCAAAATCTTTTCAAAAACTTTCGAGAGATAACATAGTATTGCTATTGGTCGAAAATCCGAGTTTGTTTTTGGCATTGGGATAATTTTGGCATGTTTCCATTTGGAAGGAAAACTACTGGAAATTATAATGTGGTTGAAGAAATATGTTACATAAGGTAGGAGTAACGGTAACAGCATTTTTATAAATTTAGGGTGCACGTTATCATACCCCACAGCATTCGACTTAACCATAGAGAAACAAGACAAAACATCAAGTTGAGTTACGCATGAAAATTCAAAGTTATTTTCTTCAGTGTTGGTATTGTTGAAAGTATAGAAATTGTTATCGATCTGAGCCAAAGGTAGGTCTGTAAAAATTGAGTTCAATTCATCGGCATCAGTCGTACAGCTATTGTTGTTAGCTTTTCCAATACCAATTTCTCGGATTGTTTGCCAAGTATTTTTGGATTCCAAAGCTGAAGAAAAATGTTTAGAATAGTATTCGGCTTTAGCAATTCTGATATGTTGGTTGACTACCTTTCTAGCCGAGCCATAACTATTTTTTAATTCGGGGGTTTTAAAACGTTTCCATCGGGAGTATGCAACATCTCTATGAGAAATTGATTGTTTTATGGCAGCTGAAAACCATGGCTTAGACTTAAATGAAGATGTTTTTATTTTCAGTGGAACTGTTTCTTCATAAAGTCGCAGCAGGTTGTTTTGTAAGAAGCACAATTGATCATCAACGGAAGTCATGTAATACACACTATCCCAGTCAATGTTGGAGAAGTTCGTGTATAGCAGATCATAGTTCAAGTTCCTAAAGTCTCGAAAGGAGAACGATGTATCGACATGTTGTATACGATAATCATAGGTGAGAAAAATCAGGTCATGTTTCGAAAAACATGACGCCGAGATTTGATCATAAAGTAAAACGTTTGAAACATTACTAACAAAGAAAATGTCAAGCAAGGTGCTGGTATAGATGGTATGATGTGTAGGACTAGTGCGATTTGTAGGCTCAAGACCAAGTAATAGCATTTTATCAGTTAAAACTGATTCTATCATAATCTAGCATTTTAAATATAAATAATAATAATTAATTTTAACCATAAATAAAAATAATTAAATTTAATATGCAATTGCTCGTTCACTATATAAAATTTACAACTAAATGTATACGCAAAACATGTTTGAGAAATTTAAAGAAAAAGTAATAGCACTTGTTGTATGCATTATGAGCGTAGAACAAAGACAACAAGACTAGAATGTATTGAAAAATATTTCTATTTCAATCGTCATATTGCGTTGTTGTTGTATGTTGTTCATAAACATACTTGAGAAAAAGTTATGTATAATAATCTTTTCTCTAGCATTGTTAAATACTGCTTGTGAATTCACATTTTATAAATATTATAATAAACGAAATTAAGAAAAGCTTAAAACACACTATTAATATAAGCTTATTCTCAAGTTGTATTGCAGTTTGATTGCTATATGGTATATTGGGATACCTACATAAACTTTATTAAAAACTGATGATCATTGTAAAAATGCATTACAGTGGATGTGTGTATATGTGTGCTATCATTATGGCATAATAATAACAATGGGCAATTGAATTGAAGAACAAATGAGTTGGCCCGCGTTGTCTCAGTCAACAAAATCCCCTAAAGGCATTGCAGTTGAAATTAAAGAAGTGGGATAAAAACATGTAGAAGTCAGTCAAAAACATTGACCATATTGATGACATATAATAAATATACCCTACACTATTATGTGATCAGGGAATAATGAGTTTGTGCTGCTGTTCATAAATACATATTAAAAATATCACACTTGCAATATTCTCATCAACTCAGAATAATATTCCGTGTTGATTTAGCAATGTCAGTCCGTGTGCCCATGTAAACTTTGTAATCAACCTACAGGTCGCAAATATAAAGATATGTGATTGGAATTTGATATGTTGCATTCCCCCTAAAACGAACCCTATTGAATTTTGATAGATCGGTCCCATATTTAGACCTACTTCCAATAGAAAGATCCTACCTAAATTTGGCTTAAATATTTTTTAGATACACAATTTTCGGTTTTGAGTGCTATAAAGAATCCTAAATTATGCCTCCAAAATTTAAAGAAAATCCGACCATATTTAAATTATGACGGATAAAATTTCGACCATAATCCCAAAATCGAAATGCTACTTAATTTCCACTTAAAAACTATTTTCAAGGGAAATGTTTTTTAACGCATTTTTTTCAAAAGAAAAATTATATTGTGAAGGGCATTCAAAGCTTCGTTGAAATAATGTATAACAGTCATTAGTTGTTTTATATCGTTGTGTTGTAGAACTTTGCCAAGATGTCATAATGTCAATTGTTAAATAATATTATTGCAGGTTTAATACATTTAATAGTAGAATAAGGCAAATTATACAAATGTTTGCATGTGCAGGTTTTTTCTCGTTTTTGTTTTTTTTGGTATTTGTGTTTTACAATGTTTGGTATTTGTGTTTTACAATAATGGCTGAGTTTATGGTATAATGGCCAGAATAAAATGAAATGGCTTATATATAAAATTAACAATTATCCTTTGAATAGAGTATAACTATCGATTTCAACCAAATTGTATACACAATGTATGGTTATATCCTAGAATACATGGTCAAAGGAGAAAAAAATAACTGACACATTTCGAATATTGGCAACATTATTGTCGACTTTTCTTTTTGCAAATTACAATTGTGGTTGTTGAATGCAGGCATATTTTAAAATACACACAACTTTGTATAAAATATTATATAATACACAATATAAAAACAGAACAAACACCAAGTTTGTTTATGTAAATCAGCATTTTTGTATTTTTAAATGACTGAAATTGTGGTTTGACCTCTATTAAAAGTTGTGCGTAAATGTTAAAAAAAACCTTTAACCACACCGGGCGTAAAATATAAGTTGTTAAATATATGAAATGAAAAGTAATGGCCAAAAGAAGTGTTTAAAGGGAAAATATACAGAAAACACATAGTATGTCTTAAACGAATATGTTCCCAAACGAATAGTAAGCAATTTTTTACGGTTACCACAATTAAATATTTTTTGTTTTTGCAACTACTTAACTATTCGATAGATCATTAATTTATTTTTCACATGTACAGTGGCCCGCAAAAACTAAAGACACGAAAATATTTTTTTAGCTTTTCTCAATTTTTTTTACAAAAAGAAAAGTACTCAATAACTCAAAAATAAATAAACAATTGCAAGACAATACAGAAAATATTAGTTTAACATCTGAAAATTTGCAACGCAAAAGTGAGGACCCACCTATAAAAAAATGACAAATATAACGAAAATGTTACCTTTTTCTGGAATTAGCTAAAGTTTTTGTCGTTTCTGTACTTATTTTATTCCATTTATGTAGAAGGTCCTATTTCAGTTGGGGTTTGTTTCGTATTTTGTGTTTTTGCATATTTCTTTTAAAAGTTTACATATGGGTTGTGGTCGGGGCATTGCGAAAGACTTGCTAGCATATGAAGAGTGTTAAAGAGAAGCGAAATTTTTACAGTGTGGGCTGTATGCTTCGAGTCGTTGTCTTGTTGATAATAGTAGATTCAAAGCTTCTGCTTTTCTACGCCACACTTTTAATCGGCCATCAGACCCAAATATATTGTATTTCGACTCGACTATAAAAATCATTTTTTATTACCGTAAAACCACCAAGGGGTACTATTTTACCAATTAGTCCATAAAATTCGTGTTCTTTCTCATACGAATCGATTATAAATTGTCTCTTCTCAAGAGTCAACTGCCTGCGTGACATTATTCTTCTTCTTTTTTAATAGAAATATCAAAGTTATAACATAATTAAGATGCTGCTTAAACAGTACAACTGACTTTTGCTTCTCTGTGATTTCTGATGTACCCGTATTCCATATAAACCATGTAACGACGTGTTTTCCACCTTTCGCTAGGGTAAGACTCACGGTCGTCCAGGGTTCGTTACAATTATTTATTTTTTTCCAAGAGAGATAACAAATGTTTTGTATTTTTTTATAAAGAAACGTTATAATTTATTAATGTTTGTAATTTCCTAATTTTGACGACTTCGACACGTATTAACGACAATTGCCAACGAATTGACGACAGCAGACGCCAAGAGTAAGACAGGGAGAAGAAACTCCAAAAGAAACACGACGAACTATGACTTTGGTATAATACTCTCCATCTGTTCACATACTAGGTATAGCTATAGTGTGTCGATGGTTTGTACGACAAAGAGAGACCACAATAAAATCACGATGACCCAATTGTCCCCAACGAATACTCTAAACTAAGGGTAACAGTAAAACCATCCTCCCACGATTTCGACACTCTACACTCTCCTTAGAAGTGAGTATTATGAGACGGAGCAGTAATACCGCAATATCTCACAATTATACCAGTCCGAACGAAGGCAGTAAAACCACCATCAAACAAAATGGATGAAAGAAAATAAAGGCAGTAAAACCACCATCAACACTATTTGATGAAAGACAATAAAGGCAGTAAAACCACCAATTATGTCTTACCTCTACGGTTTCTGTCGACTGACTCCCTTTCTAAATTAAAATGATCGTATATATCACCAAAACATACAAAATCGTTGTCGTCAATACTATGAAGTTATCTTAAGTAGTCTACTACTATACACTGTTGCTTTAAATGGTACTTAACAGTTATACGTATTTAGTACCCGCTAGAGGGCGTTTATTATTCATTAAGCCTTTAACTTTGAATATAAATCATGAGTGAAGCAAGAAAATATACAATAATTACATTTCAATAAAATTTAATAAAGAAACAAAAATAATTTTAAAAATAATAAAATTTTGATGTCGGCAAAAACGAGTGTACGACTTTTGCCGTTACAACCAGAAGTGTGCCCTCAGATTTGCGTTACCGTATCATGGGGTAATAAGAATGTTCCTTATATTTTATTTTAGGGATTTATATAAAAAGTAGTAATGTTTTTAATTAAAAATAAAGGACAAACTTTGTATTAAAAATAAATATGGAGCTTGTCTTAACATTTTGGCTCAAAAAAAAACTGGTAAAACCTAAAAAAAATTGCTGTGTCCTTAGTTTTGCGGGTCACTGTACTCATAAAATTGTCCACATGTAATGATAATATTTAAATGAATTCATTCCTTTATATTTATCTACTTTTGTGTGATATCACACTATAATATAATGTTAATACCATTGCGTTCATTTTAATTTTTTTTTTTTAAATCGTCATGATTTTTATTGCTTCCCATACCTTTTCCCAGTACATGAAATTGATATTATTTCAATTTTTACCATTAAAAGTCATTTATTTTAGCCACAAAATTGTGGCATTTAAAAAAGGAATTTAAATACAGAATTTATTCACTTACATAAATACAATAACTGCTACATAATATTAAGCAATATACAATTTTATTTTAATAGTTGATTCTGGTAATTGCTATTAAATTAATTCCTCGTTTTTGTGTACTCAATTTGAATGTGTGTACATGGTGCGCCATATTTTTGAACTTAAAAAACAACAACCTGTATTTACTTAAATCTTTTGCACTAATTTTTGAAAACAACATCAATCAAATGGCCGCCTCTAATACCACGGCAAAATTTGACCTTTTTGCTGCATTTTCCATAACTTTTTCGAGCATCTCGTGTGGTATAGCGATGATTTTGGCACGAATGTTTTCTTTGTGGTCGTCATTGTTTTGAGACTTGTTGGCGAGCACTTTGCTTTTAAAATAATCCCACAAAAATTTGCCCGAAGGGGTCAGATCTGGAGATCTGGGTGGCCAGTAAATGTCGCCTTTTTTGACATCACAAGTACAGGAAATTTTTGTTGCAGAACCTGCATTATTTGATTTGCAGTGTGGCATGTTGTACCATCTAATTGAAACCAATAATCGTTCAAACTTTTTTCACGCATTTTCGGGCAGAAATAATGAGCCAACATCCACCGATATCGTTTTTTTCATACATTTTTCAATGTACTATTTCGGCGCGTTGTTTTCGTGTAAAACGATACATGGTAAAAATTGTACTACGAGTTAATTGACGTTTCAAAAACAGAAGTTCTTAAGTCAATCGGTTGACAAATGTCAGATTTATAAAATTTTGCCATACTGATTTAAAAGATGGCACACCCTGTATATGTAGTTGGCCATTTAAATTTTGCCATATTATCAACAATAGCAATTTGTCACTTTTGGAATTAGTTTGAGCGATTCTAAGCAAGTTGATTTTTTTTAGAATAAATATGTTCGCTCCTCTCCATACCAATTGAAATTAATCTTGTAACGTCTGTGTGTCGATTTAATTATGGATAATTCCTGCCATACAGAAAAATTTAATCCAGTTGTTTGTTGACACTGTGAGAAGTTCGTTATACACAAAGAAAAAAACATAGTTATAGCAACAAATGTATTTTTAGGTTTATGATTATGTCAACCGTGATAGTAAAAATAATATGGCTATTATATTATGACAATGAACTTGCCATTATTTTATCATAATGCGATATGATAATATTGTAATATTATAATCCTAGTGACTATAATATGATTCTAGGTGATGCTAAAATCGTACTATGTTAATTTTAAATCCCCAAACATGTGTTCGTGCCATCGTTATAGTTACATAGTTATCGTATTTTGTCGTAGTTATTATATAATGTGGTGCAAATCAACTATACTATAAAATAGAAAGTGGCAATCATAAAATAATAAAATATAAAATATTAATTTTATTGAAGTTGACATCACTGAATATTATTCTATTCTATTCATTGTCTCGTAATATTCGCCATATTTTAATTAAAATATAAACGAGATATCCTTTCTATGTTTATTCGATTTGTTTTTGTCCATTAATGATTTTTGCCAAACAAACTCTGCCATTGATTGTACTTGATAATAGTCATTCAAACTAATTTTATTAATATCCTTTTTAAGTGTGATTTTATTTTATATTATTTACAATCATTATTATTGAGTGTTTTTATAACAATAATTTTTGTATTTGTGGCATTTCATATTAACTTCCCCGCTACAGGAAAAAGTTATATATGAACAGTAACAATTTACAAACATTTCAAACAAAAGATTTTTAGAAATCGAATTTGAATTTAAACAAATATTTTTATTTACTTAAAATTTTCTGATACTTTTTTCTGTGTATGTTACAATTCTTAGAATTTGTTTTAATGTGTAAATAAATGTTAAATTCACTTAAAATTTTATCATTTTCCAAAATTATGAAAAATTACATGATTACGAACATCCGGCATTTATGTTTTTTCCGAAAAAAATAAAGTTGAAAATAACAAGGACCTTTTATAGGGACCAAAAAAAAAAGGAAAAAACAACATGAAAAAATAAATTAGTTTTTAAATACACCAACTTTTGCCACAAAACTACATGACCATTATCAAAAATACACACTCGCAAACTAATACCAATGGAGGCAAAACTATGTTCACATAACTATGTGGTAGTAAAATCCAAATACAAAGAAAAAACATACAAAAAACTAAAATTGAACTCTAAAAACAACATGCATATTAATATAATTTGTAAAGACATAAGGCAGGCTTTTATTTTTATAGAAATATATTATTTAAATAACACTAGATTACAAAATAACTAAATTATTCTACGCACTAAATTCGACTACCTTGAAAATCGATTTTTAATTTTTTTTTAAATTTTGGTAGAAAGGTAACCTTTTTTAACTTTGAAAAAAAAAAATCATAAAAAGGGTTTAAAAAATATTTTTTTATTTGCAACGTAGACCTCAAAGAAGTTTAGCTTTATATAAAAAAAATCCATTGATTAATTGCGAAGTTATATACAATTTTGTAGAATATTATAAGTGAGTTTACAAAATTTTCACAATTACAATTACCACACAGCGTATAAGTATGTTAATACGTTTTAGTATAAACTAAAGTGTTGTTCCGTGTGATGCTCGTAATTGTAAAAATTTTATAGATAAATCCCTCATAATTTTCTATAACATTGACAATATATTCGTAATTTATCTATGAATTTTCTTAATATATATCTCTATTCCTTCGTTCTACGCTTAAAAAAAAATTAATGGGGTTTGTAAATTTTCTATTTTTAACCCTTTTTTCAATATTTTTAGGAATTTTCTACATCAAGTGTTCAATAAAAGCTCATATATTTATTATACGTACAATCAGTTTAGATATCAGTGCAATATCGTATTAATCATACGTTTAGGTTGCCCTAATAGTATATAGAACAAAAATATCTATTTTTACGGGACCCTCCGAATGGAGATATACGGTTCACCTTCGGCTGAATCCAGGAAGAGCGGACACACGTGATGTTTTCAGCTCCTCCGCAGGGATGCTCTAGGAGGTCACTAACACTACACTCAAAGTGGCGTAGGAGGTGACCTACGCAAGTCGTACACCCAAAGAATGTTGGCAGAAGGTGATCAACTCCCCTCACGCACTTAAAATCTTCGTAGATTATGACCATCACACGACACATATTCAATAAATGGTCATAAGAAGTGACCAACGCACGACACACAATCAAAGGAACTTACACAGGGCGTCACCTACGCTCGGCACAGACACAAAGGATCTTTGCAGGGGGTGTCGCAGGAGGTGACCAACTCACAACTCATACTCCAAGGATGTTCGCAAGAAGTAACCTACCAAAGGGACAAACTTAATAATATTTACAGGATCTTCGTACGAGGCGCCCATCATACGGCACATACTTTGAAAGGATTTTTGCAGGTTTTCGCAGGATATTTATAGGACCGTGAAGGATACTCACAGGACCTCGAAGGATACTCGCAGAACTTTACAAAATATTGGTAGAACCTCAAAGGATATTTTCAGGACCTCAAAGAATATTTAGAGGACCTCGAAGAATATTCACAGAACCTCCGAAGAAATTCGCAGGATCTCGAAAGATTTTCACGGTGCCTCAAAAGATAATCACAGAACCTCAAAGGATATTTGCAGGACGTCAAAGCATGTGACAAACGTCCTATGATAAGTTCTCAAGAGCTACACATATCAAATATCCATTTAGATCAGAGAGTGACAGTTTTAATATATCAATATTATAAAATATTCAATTTCAAAAAATGTTCTTAAAAATTGAATATTGAAAAATAAAAATTAACCTAATACACAAATTTGTGTCCTAACACTCAGCAGTACAAAAACTAAGTCCACACTCCCTGTTTAGTAGAACAACTAACTTTAGTTTTTGTTTAAATTATACAAAAAAAAAAATATAAAAGATTTGGACAAACAAAAAATATAAATAATTTTTTTTAAAGTGTGTAATTTATACTCATTCTCATACACAAACAACAACAAAATTTACATGTATGTAATATTAGGAATGTTTGGATGAATGAATGAATATGAATCCATGTGGTTGTAATAGTAGTAGTAATTTACTAAAACAAATGTAACATTGTGGTTGGTATTGTATGGTACCAGTTACCGGTGGTTTTTACTATTTCTAGTTGGGTTTTGTCAATTGATATACATATAACCCCAACAACATTTTTGTATATGTACGATAATATCTATGCAAGAAAAAAATCAACTATCCTATGTCCTATGAAAATATATCGAATTGTTTGTTAGCTTTTTACAATAACAACAAACGACCTATTAAACTCTTCAAATAAATGAAAATTTGAAGTAGATTTTCTATTGTTTTCGAATGTGTACTTTATATCTACAAATATTTTATGGTAGAACAATATTTGTTACGCCATTGCTTTCTTAACAATAAATCACAACTACTTCTACCATTAAAATTTGAAGGAATTTGAAGAACGTTTTTTTTTAAATTTATCTAAAGCCAAAATTTTCTAAGTTTTTGGGCATAGAGAATTGGTCAGAATTGCTGAATAAGTAGCATAATATTTCTCCTCGAGAGCGTAAGTATTTGTTTTAAGAGTGTATCATAATTCTCTAAGAGTTATTTATCTTTTTAAAGATTAACTCTTTACAAATATATATATAGGAATATATTCCACATAGTTTTTCTGGGATCTCTTATATTTTTATGGTTTAGCTTCTATAAAATTCAAAAATTTAAATTTTCTTTATTTCCCGCCATAGTTTTGTCGTTATTATATTCCACAGAAGGTCATCAAACATTTCAAGGTTATTCTTTTGTATCATAGCGACATACTTTTTTATGTTGGTCCTAGGACAACATTTTAATTATTGATAAGGAAATATCCCTGGATTTTTTGTTTATGTGTTTTTTAATGCTATTTAATTAGTAAATTGTGTGATTATAACATTAACTACATATACTTCCATATAGGTTTAATATTCATAACTATGGTTATTTTGAGAAAAGTTAGGCGGTCTTAAATATCGAAATGTATTTAGAATATAGCAGAATTCAAATTTTAAGGGGAAAATATTAATAAATTTGGATTGGATGTTTCAACTTAAAATTTTAGCATTTTACCTATAAGGGGGTTTCATAGGTCGTTAAAGGGCTCACTTTTGATCCTTTAACTCCCATTTACACCATGTTGTTTTATCGAAATTTCATGTTTTTTTATCAAAAATTTATATTCAGTGAATTAGTTTTTAAGGGATTCATATTTAAAAATTTTTTATTCAAATTTAAAGTTTTTTGAAAAAGGAGTTTTCCTTTCGTAAAAACTTTAGAAAATATACACGACGGCCAACATGGTGTGATAAATTGGAATATTTCAGCTCTGATACATATATACATACATTAGGTGTGATAAAATGGGATATTTCAGCTCTAATACACATACACATCAGATATGATAAAATTGGATATTTCAGCTCTAATACATATATACATCTGGTGTGATAAAATGGGATATTTTAGCTCTGATACATATATACACCAGGTGTCATAAAATGGTATATTTCAGCTCTGATACACATATATATCTGTTGTGATAAAATGGGATATTTTAGCTCTGATACATATATACATCAGGTGTGATAAAATGGGATATTTTAGCTCTTATACATATATACATCTGGTGTGATAAAATGGGATATTTCTGCTCTGAAACATATATACATCAGGTGTGATAAAATGGGATATTTCAGCTCTGATACATATAAGCATCTGGTGTGATAAAATGGTATATTTCAGCTGTGATACATATATACATCTAGTATGATAAAATGGGATATTTCAGCTCTGATACATATATACATCTAGTGTGATAAAATGGGATGTTTCAGCTCTGATACATATAAATATCTGTTGTGATAAAATGGGATATTTCAGCTCTGATACACATATACATCTGTTGTTATAAAATGGGATATTTTAGCTCTGATACATATACACATCAGGTGTGATGAAATGGGATATTTTAGCTCTGATACACATATATATCTGGTGTGATAAAATGGTATATTTCAGCTGTGATACATATATACATCTAGTATGATAAAATGGGATATTT
Organism: Eustalomyia histrio; assembly: GCA_949748255.1. Taxonomy (NCBI): domain Eukaryota; kingdom Metazoa; phylum Arthropoda; class Insecta; order Diptera; family Anthomyiidae; genus Eustalomyia; species Eustalomyia histrio. The sequence continues at coordinate 156,174,047 of OX456524.1, read as the reverse complement.
CAGCTCTGATACATATATACATCTAGTGTGATAAAATGGGATGTTTCAGCTCTGATACATATAAATATCTGTTGTGATAAAATGGGATATTTCAGCTTTGATACACATATACATCTGGTGTGATAAAATTGGATATTTCAGCTCTGATACATATATACATCTAAAATGGGATATTTCAGCTCTGATACATATATACATCTGGTGTGATAAAATGGGATATTTTAGCTCTTATACATATATACATCTGGTGTGATAAAATGGGATATTTCTGCTCTGAAACATATATACATCAGGTGTGATAAAATGGGATATTTCAGCTCTGATACATATAAGCATCTGGTGTGATAAAATGGGATATTTCAGCTCTGAAACATATATACAACTGGTGTGATAAAATGGGATATTTTAGCTCATATACATATATAAATCTGGTGTGATAAAATGGGATATTTCTGCTCTGAAACATATATACATCAGGTGTGATAAAATGGGATATTTCAGCTCTGATACATATATACATCTGGTGTGATAAAATGGGATATTTCAGCTCTGATACATATATACATCTAGTGTGATAAAATGGGATATTTCAGGTCTGATACATATATACATCTAGTGTGATAAGATGAGATATTTCAGCTCTGATACATATATACATCTGGTGTGATAAAATGGAATATTTCAGCTCTGATACATATATACATCTAGTGTGATACGATGGGATATTTCAGCTCTGATCGTATATACATCTGGTGTGATAAAATTGGATATTTCAGGTCTGATACATATATACATCTAGTGTGATAAGATGGGATATTTCAGGTCTGATACATATATACATCTAGTGTGATAAAATGGGATATTTCAGGTCTGATACATATATACATCTAGTGTGATAAGATGGGATATTTCAGCTCTGATACATATATACATCTGGTGTGATAAAATTGGATATTTCAGGTCTGATACATATATACATCTAGTGTGATAAGATGGGATATTTCAGCTCTGATACATATATACATCTGGTGTGATAAAATGGGATATTTCAGGTCTGATACATCTAGTGTGATAAAATGGGATATTTCAGGTCTGATACATATATACATCTAGTGTGATAAAATGGGATATTTCAGCTCTGATACATATATAGATCTAGTGTGATAAAATGGGATATTTCAGATCTGATACATATATACATCTAGTGTGATAAAATGGGATATTTCAGATCTGATAGATATATACATCTAGTGTGATAAGATGGGATATTTCAGATCTGATACATATATACATCTAGTGTGATAAAATGGGATATTTCAGCTCTGATACATATATACATCTAGTGTGATAAAATGGGATATTTCAGCTCTGATACATATATACATCAAGTGTGATAAAATGGGATATTTCAGATCTGATACATATATACATCTAGTGTGATAAAATGGGATATTTCAGCTCTGATACATATATACATCTAGTGTGATAAAATGGGATATTTCAGCTCTGATACATATAAACATCTAGTGTGATAAAATGGGATATTTCAGCTCTGATACATATATACACCTGGTGTGATAAAATGGGATATTTTAGCTCTTAGACATATATACATCTGGTGTGATAAAATGGGATATTTCTGCTCTGAAACATATATACATCAGGTGTGATAAAATGGGATATTTCAGCTCTGATACATATAAACATCTAGTGTGATAAAATGGGATATTTTAGCCCTGATACATATACATCTGGTGTGATAAAATGGGATATTTCTGCTCTGAAACATATATACATCAGGTGTGATAAAATGGGATATTTCAGCTCTGATACATATAAACATCTGGTGTGATAAAATGGGATATTTCAGCTCTGAAACATATATACAACTGGTGTGATAAAATGGGATATTTTAGCTCAGACATATATACATCTGGTGTGATAAAATGGGATATTTCTGCTCTGAAACATATATACATCAGGTGTGATAAAATGGGACATTTCAGCTCTGATACATATATACATCTGATGTGATAAGATGGGATATTTCAGCTCTGATACATATAAACATCTAGTGTGATAAAATGGGATATTTTAGCCCTGATATATATATACATCTGGTGTGATAAAATGGGATATTTCTGCTCTGCAACAAATATACATCAGGTGTGATAAAATGGGACATTTCTGCTCTGATACATATAAACATCTGGTTTGATAAAATGGGATATTTCAGCTCTGAAACATATATACAACTGGTGTGATAAAATGGGATATTTTAGCTCTTAGACATATATACATCTGGTGTGATAAAATGGGATATTTCTGCTCTGAAACATATATACATCAGGTGTGATAAAATGGGACATTTCAGCTCTGATACATATATACATCTGATGTGATAAGATGGGATATTTCAGATCTGATACATATAAACATCTAGTGTGATAAAATGGGATATTTCAGGTCTGATACATATATACATCTAGTGTGATAAGATGAGATATTTTAGCTCTGATACATATATACATCTGGTGTGATAAAATGGAATATTTCAGCTCTGATACATATATACATCTAGTGTGATACGATGGGATATTTCAGCTCTGATCGTATATACATCTGGTGTGATAAAATTGGATATTTCAGGTCTGATACATATATACATCTAGTGTGATAAGATGGGATATTTCAGGTCTGATACATATATACATCTAGTGTGATAAAATGGGATATTTCAGGTCTGATACATATATACATCTAGTGTGATAAGATGGGATATTTCAGCTCTGATACATATATACATCTGGTGTGATAAAATTGGATATTTCAGGTCTGATACATATATACATCTAGTGTGATAAGATGGGATATTTCAGCTCTGATACATATATACATCTGGTGTGATAAAATGGGATATTTCAGGTCTGATACATCTAGTGTGATAAAATGGGATATTTCAGGTCTGATACATATATACATCTAGTGTGATAAAATGGGATATTTCAGCTCTGATACATATATAGATCTAGTGTGATAAAATGGGATATTTCAGATCTGATACATATATACATCTAGTGTGATAAAATGGGATATTTCAGATCTGATAGATATATACATCTAGTGTGATAAGATGGGATATTTCAGATCTGATACATATATACATCTAGTGTGATAAAATGGGATATTTCAGCTCTGATACATATATACATCTAGTGTGATAAAATGGGATATTTCAGCTCTGATACATATATACATCAAGTGTGATAAAATGGGATATTTCAGATCTGATACATATATACATCTAGTGTGATAAAATGGGATATTTCAGCTCTGATACATATATACATCTAGTGTGATAAAATGGGATATTTCAGCTCTGATACATATAAACATCTAGTGTGATAAAATGGGATATTTCAGCTCTGATACATATATACACCTGGTGTGATAAAATGGGATATTTTAGCTCTTAGACATATATACATCTGGTGTGATAAAATGGGATATTTCTGCTCTGAAACATATATACATCAGGTGTGATAAAATGGGATATTTCAGCTCTGATACATATAAACATCTAGTGTGATAAAATGGGATATTTTAGCCCTGATACATATACATCTGGTGTGATAAAATGGGATATTTCTGCTCTGAAACATATATACATCAGGTGTGATAAAATGGGATATTTCAGCTCTGATACATATAAACATCTGGTGTGATAAAATGGGATATTTCAGCTCTGAAACATATATACAACTGGTGTGATAAAATGGGATATTTTAGCTCAGACATATATACATCTGGTGTGATAAAATGGGATATTTCTGCTCTGAAACATATATACATCAGGTGTGATAAAATGGGACATTTCAGCTCTGATACATATATACATCTGATGTGATAAGATGGGATATTTCAGCTCTGATACATATAAACATCTAGTGTGATAAAATGGGATATTTTAGCCCTGATATATATATACATCTGGTGTGATAAAATGGGATATTTCTGCTCTGCAACAAATATACATCAGGTGTGATAAAATGGGACATTTCTGCTCTGATACATATAAACATCTGGTGTGATAAAATGGGATATTTCAGCTCTGAAACATATATACAACTGGTGTGATAAAATGGGATATTTTAGCTCTTAGACATATATACATCTGGTGTGATAAAATGGGATATTTCTGCTCTGAAACATATATACATCAGGTGTGATAAAATGGGACATTTCAGCTCTGATACATATATACATCTGATGTGATAAGATGGGATATTTCAGCTCTGATACATATAAACATCTAGTGTGATAAAATGGGATATTTTAGCCCTGATATATATATACATCTGGTGTGATAAAATGGGATATTTCTGCTCTGCAACAAATATACATCAGGTGTGATAAAATGGGACATTTCTGCTCTGATACATATAAACATCTGGTGTGATAAAATGGGATATTTCAGCTCTGAAACATATATACAACTGGTGTGATAAAATGGGATATTTTAGCTCTTAGACATATATACATCTGGTGTGATAAAATGGGATATTTCTGCTCTGAAACATATATACATCAGGTGTGATAAAATGGGACATTTCAGCTCTGATACATATATACATCTGATGTGATAAGATGGGATATTTCAGCTCTGATACATATAAACATCTAGTGTGATAAAATGGGATATTTTAGCCCTGATACATATATACATCTGGTGTGATAAAATGGGATATTTCTGCTCTGAAACATATATACATCAGGTGTGATAAAATGGGATATTTCAGCTCTGATACATATAATCGTCTGGTGTGATAAAATGGAATATTTCAGCTCTGAAACATTTATACAACTGGTGTGATAAAATGGGATATTTTAGCTCTTATACATATATAAATCTGGTGTGATAAAATGGGATATTTCTGCTCTGACACATATAAGCATCTGGTGTGATAAAATGGGATATTTCAGCTCTGAAACATATATACAACTGGTGTGATAAAATGGGATATTTCTGCTCTGATACATATATACATCAGGTGTGATAAAATGGGATATTTTAGCTCTTATACATATATAAATCTGGTGTGATAAAATGGGATATTTCTGCTCTGACACATATAAGCATCTGGTGTGATAAAATGGGATATTTTAGCTCTTATACATATATACATCTGGTGTGATAAAATGGGATATTTCTGCTCTGAAACATATATACATCAGGTGTGATAAAATGGGATATTTCAGCTCTGATACATATAAGCATCTGGTGTGATAAAATGGGATATTTCAGCTCTGAAACATATATACAACTGGTGTGATAAAATGGGATATTTTAGCTCTTACACATATATAAATCTGGTGTGATAAAATGGGATATTTCTGCTCTGAAACATATATACATCAGGTGTGATAAAATGAGATATTTCAGCTCTGATACATATATACATCTGGTGTGATAAAATGGGATATTTCAGCTCTGATACATATATACATCTAGTGTGATAAAATGGGATATTTCAGGTCTGATACATATATACATCTAGTGTGATAAGATGAGATATTTCAGCTCTGATACATATATACATCTGGTGTGATAAAATGGAATATTTCAGCTCTGATACATATATACATCTAGTGTGATACGATGGGATATTTCAGCTCTGATCGTATACACATCTGGTGTGATAAAATTGGATATTTCAGGTCTGATACATATATACATCTAGTGTGATAAGATGGGATATTTCAGGTCTGATACATATATACATCTAGTGTGATAAAATGGGATATTTCAGGTCTGATACATATATACATCTAGTGTGATAAGATGGGATATTTCAGCTCTGATACATATATACATCTGGTGTGATAAAATTGGATATTTCAGGTCTGATACATATATACATCTAGTGTGATAAGATGGGATATTTCAGCTCTGATACATATATACATATGGTGTGATAAAATGGGATATTTCAGGTCTGATACATCTAGTGTGATAAAATGGGATATTTCAGGTCTGATACATATATACATCTAGTGTGATAAAATGGGATATTTCAGCTCTGATACATATATAGATCTAGTGTGATAAAATGGGATATTTCAGATCTGATACATATATACATCTAGTGTGATAAAATGGGATATTTCAGATCTGATAGATACATACATCTAGTGTGATAAGATGGGATATTTCAGATCTGATACATATATACATCTAGTGTGATAAAATGGGATATTTCAGCTCTGATACATATATACATCTAGTGTGATAAAATGGGATATTTCAGCTCTGATACATATATACATCAAGTGTGATAAAATGGGATATTTCAGATCTGATACATATATACATCTAGTGTGATAAATTGGGATATTTCAGCTCTGATACATATATACATCTAGTGTGATAAAATGGGATATTTCATCTCTGATACATATAAACATCTAGTGTGATAAAATGGGATATTTCAGCTCTGATACATATATACACCTGGTGTGATAAAATGGGATATTTTAGCTCTTAGACATATATACATCTGGTGTGATAAAATGGGATATTTCTGCTCTGAAACATATATACATCAGGTGTGATAAAATGGGATATTTCAGCTCTGATACATATAAACATCTAGTGTGATAAAATGGGATATATTAGCCCTGATACATATACATCTGGTGTGATAAAATGGGATATTTCTGCTCTGAAATATATATACATCAGGTGTGATAAAATGGGATATTTCAGCTCTGATACATATAAACATCTGGTGTGATAAAATGGGATATTTCAGCTCTGAAACATATATACAACTGGTGTGATAAAATGGGATATTTTAGCTCTTAGACATATATACATCTGGTGTGATAAAATGGGATATTTCTGCTCTGAAACATATATACATCAGGTGTGATAAAATGGGACATTTCAGCTCTGATACATATATACATCTGATGTGATAAGATGGGATATTTCAGCTCTGATACATATAAACATCTAGTGTGATAAAATGGGATATTTTAGCCCTGATACATATATACATCAGATGTGATAAAATGGGATATTTCTGCTCTGAAACAAATATACATCAGGTGTGATAAAATGGGACATTTCTGCTCTGATACATATAAACATCTGGTGTGATAAAATGGGATATTTCAGCTCTGAAACATATATACAACTGGTGTGATAAAATGGGATATTTTAGCTCTTAGACATATATACATCTGGTGTGATAAAATGGGATATTTCTGCTCTGAAACATATATACATCAGGTGTGATAAAATGGGACATTTCAGCTCTGATACATATATACATCTGATGTGATAAGATGGGATATTTCAGCTCTGATACATATAAACATCTAGTGTGATAAAATGGGATATTTTAGCCCTGATACATATATACATCTGGTGTGATAAAATGTGATATTTCTGCTCTGAAACATATATACATCAGGTGTGATAAAATGGGATATTTCAGCTCTGAAACATATATACAACTGGTGTGATAAAATGGGATATTTTAGCTCTGAAACATATATACAACTGGTGTGATAAAATGGGATATTTCAGCTCTGAAACATATATACAACTGGAGTGATAAAATGGGATATTTTAGCTCTTAGACATATATACATCTGGTGTGATAAAATGGGATATTTCTGCTCTGAAACATATATACATCAGGTGTGATAAAATGGGACATTTCTGCTCTGATACATATATACATCTGATGTGATAAGATGGGATATTTCAGCTCTGATACATATAAACATCTAGTGTGATAAAATGGGATATTTTAGCCCTGATACATATATACATCTGGTGTGATAAAATGGGATATTTCTGCTCTGAAACATATATACATCAGGTGTGATAAAATGGGATATTTCAGCTCTGATACATATAAGCATCTGGTGTGATAAAATGGGATATTTCAGCTCTGAAACATATATACAACTGGTGTGATAAAATGGGATATTTTAGCTCTTATACATATATAAATCTGGTGTGATAAAATGGGATATTTCTGCTCTGAAACATATATACATCAGGTGTGATAAAATGGGATATTTCAGCTCTGATACATATATACATCTGGTGTGATAAAATGGGATATATTTATATGAATGAATATTTCTGGGAAAACATGTATGAAGATTTTACACATAGCGGTTTGGGATAGCCCTTTTAAATACCCATTTTTTAAAATTTTCTAGCGATATTCCAAAAAGTACCTGAACAATGAATTGGGTCAAAAAGAAACAAAGAATATGCCTTGAAATTTAAAAAATCAGTGGCAATTTAATTTTTCCACCCATATTATATGGATTACGACCCTTTGCTGAATATAGTCCGCTTTCCAAAATATGACCAAATTCGTACAGTGGTGAGAGTATATGTATACTTAGTATTATATACAAATTTTCTACATCTTCAACGCCTTATAACTTTTTTCTGGGTATGAATTGACACTTTATTCTTATTTTGGTTGACATTCTTATTTGATTTTGTTGAAATTGACTGTATTACTTCGTTACACTGCTTTCACTCGGCAAATGTTTAAATAAAAATATAGTAAAATATATGTCGTTATGTTTAGCCAATATATTGAATTAGCATAAAGACAACAAAAAAATATAAAGCTTTAATTATAGATGATGTCTGCATTTAAATGGCATTCATAATGTATATGCACTCAAAATAGTAAGTCAGTAAATAATTATTTTATAATTACCTTCACTGACGTATTTACCTATCAATACACCATTAGTTGGTGATGTTGTTTCTAACAACAAATATTGGACGATCGGCTTAGAATCAATTCATGAGTGGATTCAGCGATGTCCATGTATTCTTTTTCGCACACTTTAGACCGAAAATATTAAGATATTTTAATGTTGTTTGGTACACTAAACAATATCGTACGAAGTGTGGATAAAATCGATCTATGTTTATATCCAGCGCCCATATAAAATTATTTGAAAAATGGAATTTTCGCAGGCTGCAGGTCGCAGAAATAAAGATATTTTATTGAAACTTGTACACTGACTTATGTAAGCCTGCGGACAAAGTGTATTGAATTGCTCTAAGTTTAATCCTAGTGCTCTTACAAAGATTCTACAAAAATTGTGTTAATTATGATGTTTCGAATGCTACATGCCTTAAATATAAAGATACACTGATTTATACACTAAAAGATCCATGCAACATTTTATGAATTTTTTTTTTTCGTAAATTATACGAAACTTTCGTAAGTTCAATCAGGAATTGCCTAATTTAAACATATATTGACACACTGCTAATGAATCATGCAAAAAACTACGAAAATATGTCAAAATAACAAATTTTTTTTTTGTAAAATATACGAAAGTTTTTACTATCTTATTTTCTTATTGTGTATGATGTTTGTACATTAAAAACAGAACAATCTGAAATTTGTTTTGTTGTTTAATGACAGATGCCACTTGACTAATGTCAAATGATTTTTGTAATTGTGACGCATCTTATTAAATGTTTGCTAAACTTGTCTCATTTAACTACCAGTATTAACCAGGCAAATAGATATAAATTACAGTTCTAAAAATATCCTGTAAAATTTTTCTTGTATGTTTACTACTTTTACAATTTTTCCGTTCAAATACTTGTATACATTTCAAAATTTAGTTTTTTTTACTAGTTTTATGTAGAAACATTTATTCATAGATATCGTAAAATAAAATTTTCAAATCAAAACTAAGAGAAATTAAATTTAGACTTAGAGATTAATTAAATTGCAACCAAATGATATTTTCTTATTAAATTTGTGTTGTTTGAATTAAAAAAAATGTAAATTTGATTTTCTGCTTGGGTATTTATGCATAAAATATTAATTTTTTAGAAGAAAAAAAAACTACTTAAATTAGCATGCATTATTATGATTAAGTATATTCATATAATTGTATACAAGTATTTTACAGGTTGGTTGAAAAGTTCCTGCGCTCTCCAAGAGAGGGCACTGCTAGCTCTAAACCTTTTTTTTTCTCAAGTTGGTATAACTGTACTGAGAACACATGCAAAGTTGCAAGTCATTCTGTCAATTCTTTCTTTGTTTACAAGCCATTTGAAGTTGACGTGTCATTGATTTTTTTAATATGGAAAAAATTGAATATCATGCAGTCATTAGATTCTATGTTTTGAATGGTTTAAAAGCAAAGGAAATTTATGAACAATCGTTAGAAGTGTATAAGGAGTCCTCACCTTCAAAAAGCACCGTTGAATTTTGGGCTGGTGAATTTAAACGTGGTCGTACCAGCCTTGAAGACGATCCACGCGAAGGACAACCAAAAACTGCAACCACAGCAGAAATCATTGAGCAGGTACATAATACGGTTAACTAAGCGTGAAATTGCTAATGCCATAGGCATCTCAGACGAACAAGTACTCTATATTTTACATGAAGAATTACGTATGAAAAAACTGTTTGGAAAGTTAGTGCCGCACACATTAACAATTCAACAAAAACTGGATCGAAAACAAATTTCTCAACGTAATTTTGAGCGTTTTAAGCCGAATAAAACCGACTTCTTGCGTCGTTTTATAACCATGGATGAGACTTGGATCTACCATCATGATCCTAAATTGAAACAAGAACGTTTACAGTGGACTGAAGCTGGTTGTTCAGCTCCAAAGCAGGTGAAGTCACAACGATCAGCAAAGAAGGTTATGGCATCAGTTTTTTGGGATGCAAAAGGAATTTTGTTGATTGATTATCTTCAGAGAGGTAAAACAATCAACTCTGAATATTATTGCAGCCTTTTGGATTAGCTGGATGAAAAAAATCGTGAGAAAAGACCTGGTTTAAAGAAGAAAAAAATCATTTTTCATCAAGACAATGCACCTGCTCACAAAAGTGTTTTGACGATGGCTAAATTCAAAGAATTAAAGTACGAATTGCTTGAACATCCACCGTATTCACCAGATGTGGCTCCCAGTGACTACTATCTCTTCAGAAATCTTTAACAACTCCTTCGTGGAAAGCATTTTTCTTCGAATAAAGAGGCCATATCAGCCGTAGAAGGTTATTTTGCAGAGCTTCCGGAAACCAATATAAGGATGGGATAAAATTATTGGAAGATCATTGGAACAAGTGTATTGAGCTTCTAGGAGTTTATATTGAATAAAAATATATATTTCGTAACAAAACAGTATTCTTTCATTTCGAGCGCAGGAACTTTTTAACCAACCTGTAACATAATCTATGTAAATTACAAAAAGTATTATAATTTATTTTTCACATATATATGTTGCCATGTGAATATATTATATTTGCAGGCAAACATATTTTATTAAAAACACTGTAAATATATTTTACAGAGTTTATTACCAGCAATTATATATTTTTAGCAGGTTTTTTTTCAGCGCGAGCAAATATCTTTTTCTATCGATCGAAAGTTGAAATTATTTGGAATGCTTTGTTTAATGAGAATAACAATAATTTTTTTTATAAAACTCATTATTAAACCTTCTTAAAATTTATTTTGAAATTTTACTGACATAGGTTATAATACACACTAAATGAAAATAATATGAATGCATAATTGAGAAACATATGAAAATAAGCAGCGTTAGGAAAAAACCTTAAATGGTTATATAATTTTATACCAAAATAAAAGGAACAATTTTTTGCTCATATGTACATTTCAAAAAATTAACATAAATTTTAAAGCGCCTGAAAGAAGTAAACCATTATTTAGAAAAAAAAAACTTTAAGTACTAAATATAATAAATTTATGATTTTATATTTACATAAAAATCTTAGTTATGGCAAAAAAATTGGACAAAATTCCTTAAGGTTCCTAAATATGAACACTAGCAGAGGATCATGGGTTTTCTACAAATTTAAATATAGATTTTACATTCAAAATATGGTAGCGATAACCATATTCACTAACACTTATGTACCTACAATAAAAAATAATTTTATTTTAATGTTGCCGGATCCGGTAGGCCGGAACCATTTTCCCACAAACATTGTCTGTATTAATACCAATGCGTTGTTTTTCTATCTTTTCACAAAATCTCAATCTTTAAGTTGGCGAAATTATACCCATGACTGCTACAAATACAAAATAAATTTCGATTATTATCAATTCAGTGATAATAATATGATTGTAATTAGAAGACAGGAATATGATATGCTTAATGAATCCCCTAAATCCCCTAAAATGTAATAGAATTTACAAACAACTTTACTATAAGTAGCCTGAACAAAGTTTGTTATCAATTTTTTAAGAAATAACTAACATTAAATTATTAACATGATGTTTTCTAACAATACATTTCAGCCGACTTACAGTTTGTGCATTACTGCTTATAAGCCAAAATTTTGTCTTAATTCAATAATATTTAAGATACTTAAAACCAACAAAATTTACAGAAAACCCACAATAGCACTGTAACTGCAGTGCTGTCTTTTACAATAGTATGCTTAACAGAATAGTAAAATGTAATTGGGCTGACAAGAGGGAAACCATGGTTTCATAAATATTATATTTATTACTAATGTACTGTCTTCATTTTAAATATCTACATATTATTCAAAAGAAAAATATAATTTTGAGGACAAAAAAAGCAGTGAATTTCCTTATGTAAATAATGTCGCATAAATGTAAATTCTTTAGAAATGTTTTTTATAAAATCATTTATTATTGTTTATATGCTTAAATAGTATTATGATATGTTTAGTAAATTAAACACAAAATGTCTTAAAATATTATAGCATTTTTTGTCGTAATTGTAACCAAATTAAAATTACGCAGTCATGTGAATTATAATTTACCGCCATCAAAAAAAATAACAGAAAGACAAAATATATTACCAAGTTAAATTAAAATATGCCAGACTATTAAAGAATATTTTTTTAAAATTTCTTTAGATAAGATTCCTAATTGCCTTGTAATAAATTTCAATTTTCTGTTTTTATCAGAGTCTCTTTATATTATAAAACAACTTGTATTACATATTATCCGCAGTTTCAATCAATATAATCAATAAAAAAAAATCATGTTCAAAGAGCATCACATATTTTTCGATTTATGATTGTGTCAACCATATTATGATAATGAAATTATTATTATTTTATCATAATTTCATATGGTAATACTCAATATATTATGATTGAAATTCGTAATGATCCTAGTGATCATCCAAGGTGATGACAAAATCGTCATCAGTGGTTATAATATGATTAGGAAGAATCATGTATAAAATTTTATGCTCTCAAACAAAACTAAAAATTTTGAATTATCGAACGAAAATTGATTTTTATATAAAATTTTATTGAAAATGTTTAAATTGATTTTTCTCGTAAAATAGGCACCGGAGCGCGAAAAGCAGCTTAATTTAAAATAATTTATTTTTTTTTGACAAAAATCAAATTTTATACGAAATTTTATTAAAAATATTTAAATCAATTTTTCACCCAGAGTGCAAAAAGCACATATCCATAAAATCCAATTCGCGATGCCTCTCACCGCATTTTATTTTATTTTCCAAGATAAAAAAAATGTACTCAACTCGTGGAAAATGCTTAACAAACTAATAATTTTCAAGACAATTGAGCAATTGACAATTTGTGATATTTGACTTGACTTAGCATTTTTTTGATAAATTAAACTTAGCTCCTTTACACATCACTGTATAACAATAAGAAGGATTGGAAAAATTAATTTAAATCTACCTCTTCATTAAATGTGGACTTGACACGTTTCCACACTAAGCTAACGCAATATTTAGCTTTACTCGACTTAGAGAAATTAAATCTATGGTAACCTGCAGACATACGTTAAAGAAACACAAACAAATAAAATTTGCAAAGTAAAACGTTACGGTGATTGTAATAAAAATGTAGACAAATATTTCAATGAAGTATGTAATAAAAAAAAATTATATACTTATGTACATCATCACTGATGCTGTAACTTTAATAAAGTCTCGCATTTCCTTAATCAAATCCATTATTAAATGAAATTACAAGAATGAAAAAAAAAACGAAGGAAACAACTGAACACAACAACAATAGCAATTTTTTATTTTACTTTATTTTCCAGCTAAAAACAACACAGGAACAATAAAATCAACAACACTGACATCATTACTGTGTTGTAGTGTTTCTTAGTATATATAATATGTATCTAACTACTAGTTAGTATGAAATCTTAAATAACCTGTGTGCATATAAATTATGGCACCATTTATTTTTAGAGGAAGATTTTTAGGTCAATGAGACTTAAGTTTTTAAATAATTATGAACAAATTAAAAAATTACAAAATTTTAGAGCTTCTTATATAGGCAAATATCCAAAATATCTCAAAAGGTAGAACAATTATTTTCCAGTCGATAATAATATTGACTATTTAGGCTTGGAAGTGAAAAATTACAAGTTTTTGAATACTTATTGTCAAATTCCATAAAAATCAAAATTCCTTTGTTTTAATTTTTGATTGTAATATAAATTTTGAGTAATAAGAATGTATTAAACAATGAGCATAAAGAAAATGGAACATACATTCCGAGATTTATGTTTATAGTATGTTCTTAGCCACTCGGAAGATAAAAATAATTCCAGGTATAAAAATAGTTGGCAAAGTAGCGATGTTTATCTTTTTAAAGGTATTGTTGTTGAATAGACCAAGGAGGACTTCCAACCTAAAAGCTTAAAGTCAGCTTAAAGTTTTTGAAATAAAAACAATCGTTTTCATACATGGTCGTATATGGTCATATATTGATATGACCATATATGGTGTTATAAATGATTATATGTTCGGATATGAAATATATGTTCATATACCTGTATATGTTATATTAATTCATATATGCTCATATACGGTCACATACCCTAAAATATTGGATACGAACATATATTATATCATATATGATTATATATATTGCACTATGTTATTAAAAAACTTCTTCACAACTGTCTTGAAATTCTTACTGATAACTATTAAAACCAACTTAAGATTTTGCCAATACAATTTTAAGTAAAAAATATCGACGATCATTTTATATTGTCGTCATAGTCGAGATTTCCATAGACATTTCTAGATTGACTTAAAAATACCTAAGGATCATGAGTAAATATATTATGGGTTTTTAGACCTATATTTTTATGTTTTATACACGAAATGATAAACTGATCTTACATAGTAAGATAAAGGGTATCGAAACTGTGCTATCAATAATATTTCATTTAAATCATCTTGTATAGTTTGGGATACTTTCCTTGTAAGTCTTCGTAAAAAATATAAATATCATATTGTTTAGGAAGTGTAACGAATTCCTAATTTTTTGCTTTGCTTTAGATAGTACCTATATATTTGTAATAAGTACTCGTATGAATGTGTAGGTCTACTATTTTTTGAATAGTAGATTCGTTAAGAGGTATTGTACTATTTTAAGTACCTTTATATAAATTGGCATACTACTTATTTAAATACAGTGGGATAAAGACGAAAAATTAATAAAACAAAACCTATAAATTTCGAAAACAACAGAAGGTTAATAGATCATCTGAAATGTTAATAGGAATTATAGTTATGAACTAGATTTAGTATTCTGTTCTTTAATCTAATAGGAATAGTTTTTAGTGTATATATTAAGTTTTTAGAATATCTTTAGGTGTTTCGCGACAGCTTTTAATGAGTGTGGTCAACGGAAATTTCCATATAAGCAGGTATAATTTTCGATTTTTTTAAAGCATAAACCTTTATTGATATTTTTAAATTAATTGAAATATACCACTGTGTATTGTGCTGATTAAAGTCAAAAATTGAAATACCGCTTTCACAAATCTGACACACATTCACGCAATCAGGCAAAAGCAGTAAAATAATGAAAGAAAAAAAAATTGTACATTCATATAAAGATACACACATATGAGGCTTTCCATACCAGAAACAGTATGATTATTATATCAATGTTTAATTTACATTATTTATATTCTATATAATTCAAATGGAACACAATGAAGCCGAGCTACATGCTAAAACTGTAAAATTGGCTAATTCACTGATAAGGTACTTCTGGGGAAAAGTCTCCTCCTTAATGGCCTAAAAAACCGCATAGACTTGAAATATGTATGTTCCCTGGATTTAGGGCTAATTCACTGGTAGGATACTTTTTGAGTTTTCTAAATCAGAATTCAAGAGCGAACAATGCCTACCAAAACGGCTAAAACATCTGAAATTAAGAGAGCTAGAGGAATTGAAACACTATAAATGAAAAACTTAATTAAGTGCAATCGGGAGTGAACAATAGGGAACGAGTCGAACTGAAACACTAAACAAGGGGAACGAATGGAATGGAAAACGCGTGGAACTTATACATCAAGTGTATAAGAAATAGAGTGGGACAAGTGGATTTGAAACATAAGACAAGGGGAATAAAATGGAGTGGATCGAGTGGATTTACAACATAAGACAAGGGGAACAAAATGGAATGAAACCCGTAGAATTTAAACCCATAATACGCCAAAAGTAAACCTTAAAATAATAACATGAACTGCAAAAGGAAAAAAATATATATTTAATGGTAAATATCCTTAGAAAAAGGATTGAATTTTCTTCCTTATATATTTCGATATTTTAAACTACGGGTAACAAAGCATCGCACTTTTAAGCTAACAAATAATATATGAATATATGAATACTGAATTGGTCACTTCGCTTACTTTTTGAAAAACTTGATAAATATTGTTCCATTTTATTTTTATTAGCTAAACACTATGGAAAGCCTCATATTTAGGTTAAAGGTATAAAAAACATAAAACATACGAACTACACATTACATTTAAGTGCTAAGTATGTATGTATAAGATACTCCTGCATTCATATATCACACACATAGTGTTGGTAGTAATTTCCAGTAATTTAACACAGATTACAAAACACAACGTGTGATCAACACTAACAACAGCAACTTAAAAATCCTCCAACAATTTTAGCTCTTTGTATGTATGTACTATGTAGTCACATCCTTAGTTGGAATCAGAGACAAACAAAAGCCAATAACAGCAAACTCATAAATATAAATATGAAAATTATGATTGAGAAAGGGGTAAACATTTGGTTGTATAAAATGTATGTTACAAAAATTAGTGACACTACATAAATTCTTGAAAAAGTATGAATTAAACATGCAGCTGTGTATACTTCTCCATACAATAGCTAGAAAATTTTTTAAACGAACCAAAACAAATTAGACAAAATTTTTTGCATATATTAAGTACCTACATACTAACTATAAAACTCAATATTCATATTAACTTCCTGCATACATACATATTTGTGTTTATCTGCATAATATAATGAATAAAAAAAGTTAATGAAAATATTTAGCTTTAGAATTAAAAAGTATACTTTTTTTATGGCATCTTTAACAACATACACAACTTCTTAAGCTTCATACAGTAGCAACATGTAATTAGTGTAATTATTACACCAACAACTACACAAATTACTTTAACATTCTAACGATTACCTTTTTAATGGTACAGTTAGAAAGAAAAAATAGTATAAAGAAAAATGGTTTTTAATAACATTATTAATTTCCATTCATAATTTATTTTCTTTTTAGTTTTTATCTTCCGGATTTTCTACATTGTAAAAGTAAACTATTAATGCAAACGATAAGTTTTGTAACATATTAAGTGGGTCATTTTATTATGCACTTTGCGCAAATACAAAATAATGATATTTTTCGAACCATGTTTTGATTTAGTGGGCTATGTGGCGTATGAGTGCTTTTTTAATTTCTGTATATGAATTAAAATCACTCCATCGTATGAGCGATTTTAATTCATATATAGAAATTAATAACACTCATACGCCACATACTCGTAGCCCACTGAAGATAGTTTGCCATTGTTTCTTACATACGAAAAATGTTTACATTGTGAAAGGACTTTTCACATTCTCAGTTTTTTCACTTTCGCGAATTATATATATATTTTTTAATTTTAAACACTACACAAGCTCTGGTTGCCTATACATGGTGGGGCAAAAGCAATCATCTGATTTTCTTTCGCTATAAATTTTGTTAAAAGTAAAAACTCAGTTGGTTTTTAACTGATTATGTGTATTCGCACCTATAAATTTGGTTTTATTTAATGCTGGAAAATTATGTCCGACTTCTCCAAGCCAAGCCAAGCCAAATCACCTAAATGCGAAATCGCACTAATACAAGTGGCCCCTACCCAGATGGTAAACTTCCGCTAGGAAAAATTCAGTCGGCATGGCTCTATATTCTCTTAATAACTGCATATCACACTCTGACTTTGAGAGGTTGTAATGGTGCTTCCTGAATTACGTGCGGATTTTACATCCCCTTCGTCGTTGAGTAACATAATCGCGACCCAAATCCTTAAAACCAATTCATTGTTATTCATTATCAATTTTGCATGCATTTACCTCAGGAACGTCAAAAAGACTGACATACCATGCCATTTGCCAAAATTGCAGTACTTTTTGCCCCATCTTATATATAAATCTGGGCGTTGTGCTGTAATGGTTAGCAGATGGTTGCGGGTTCGATCCCCAGCGCCGGCCACATTATTTTAAATAAATATTATATGAGTTTTCTATCCATCCTCAATACCGCAGTGCCCTCCATGTGGCGGGAAACAACTGTTATGAGAATTATCATCTCGCGAATTATCATCTCGTTGCCATATTTAAAGCCCTATCACCACTTTTCACCTGCTCCTGGTTATTAAAAAAAGCTTTTATAAAGATCATTAGTGAAACAAAAAAGTTGAATTCTTTAAAATTATTTTCATTTTCAAAACCAAATCAAAAACAAAACTCTATTCAATATAGAGGACTTAAAATGGTCGTCGTAATCCTATTTAAAATACAATACTAAACTGTTATCTTAAGTTTCTACTTATACGAATTACAGTTGTTACGTTATTATTAGTTGTTGATTTTTTTTCACAATTTTTACTCAGATTTTTTTCATTTTTTGTGAGGTTTTGTTTATATTCATAAATTACATCTGGAAACTATTTCTCGATGATGTAGAATACAAGCAATCAGTAGTAAAGAATAAGAATCTACAACTACACCCACATCCATAGAACAAAATAAAAACAAATCCAATTCAATTCAAAATGCAAATGCAATCAGTGACAATAATTGTATACAAGTCGGTATATGTAAGTGTATTTGTAATATTGCAACTACCACTTGCAATACGTACCACATAGAACTGTAATGGTAGGCAATGTCATTGAAATTCATGGAAAATCAAAACATAACCCTAGTATGGTAAATGAAAATGGGAACACAAAACAATAACAACAACAACTTGAAATCAAACAAACAAAACTCAAAAGTGGTTGGTTTTGGTTTGCTATACTTGAACTTTTATTTTTATTCAAGCTTCAAGCATCATTTTGCTGTATCTGAATTGGAAATCATTGAAAAAAATATTTCATTTATTCGTTGCCAACAAATAAAATCTACTACAATTATAGTATCGACAACAAAAACTACAGCAACAACAAAGCCAAAATTACTGACAGAAGGATTAAAGTAAATACAGGAAATGAAACTTTACCAATGTCACTCTCTGTTTTTTTGTTTTTTTTTTTGCATACTTTCAATACTTTTAAATCTAACATGAATTCCGAACTAAAAAGTTTCATGTTTTAGATTTTAAGACTTTTAAAGTACCGCTTAACAGTTTAATTTATTGCGCCTAAGTGCTGGCAATACATTTGTTGACTTCTATGTACTATATATGATCCCTTTACACTATGCTATATTGCACTAACAAAAATCGATGGCAAACTTATTTTTACTAACATTACACAATGGGCCAAATAACTTAGAAAATTAAACAGATTTTTTTTCTTAAATGTAAATAAATCATATTTCATGAAATAAAATTCAACAGTTTAATTATATTGCTTAATATAAAAATCTCTTAAGTAATTTAAAAATATTATTAATTGTAAAAGTTGTGTAGTGCACCATAGTTACAATTGAGTCTGGGTGCAAACGTTGTTTTCTTTCTTGTTTTTAGTTTATAATAGTTTAGTTCAGTTCTATACTAAATTTGTTGAACTTTGTATACAAACTATTGGCTCATTCTTGTTCTCATCACCATCAGCAGCAAACAGCTGTAGTTGTAGTAGTAGTTGTAACATCACTGGCATCATCATTGACTTAGGGCATATAAACGCACACACAAACCTACTTAAATAAATCCCTGCAAACATTTGTATAGGAAGATATTTTGAAATCGTTTTGCCTAAGGAAAAGATTTTTATTGCGGCAATAACACCAGTTTACAGATATTTCGCGCACTGATAACTAATTTGTTTTATGTATCCCGATTTACAGTTAAATACAAAAATCGCTATACAACGCCATTGCTGATGATCATTTCGGGCTATTTTCACCTAATTTTTCATCTTTCTGTTAATACTTCGGGCGATAAATTTTTGTATTCTTGTCGGATATTCTCTTTGAGAACTTCCAAAGTCTGTAACTTGTTGGCATTGATTGTTACAACCCATAAGGAATACCCTAATACAATTGAAATATATGGTTTCAAAAGAAATTCTGTTGTATTTACTGAATTTCCGTCGGTTGGCAAAAAAATCGTTTGTCCCAATGAATCTGTTTTCTCTGTGGTCCTTGTAAGTGGCACTACAATCCGTTTGGGTTTTGTTAAAATTCAGAAACAAATATGTCTCCATATGTTTTTGATCCTTATGAAATTTTAATACTATCTTTCGATATCCGTCAAGCTATCGGTCTGTCTGTTAACATGGCGATCAAGCGGGGTTGTTTATTTTTAGCCAGATCAATTGAAACCCTCCGTGTAGTTTGGTTTTGTAATTGATTAAAATCGGTTCAGCGGTTAAAGATGAGCTACATCTTACATCAATTTGCAAAGATGTTAACATCTTCTCATAAGAATTATACAGGCCAAAAATTCTACATCTACAAAAGATGGTCCTTTCTTATTTTGTTCCATCTGACATCTTTCGTTATTTTAAGTGTCATCACTAAGAAAATGTCAAAAAAAATCGATTTTCTTTGTGTCATCACCAGCAAACTGACATTGCAGAAAATAAACCAAAAAAATTATTCAACATAGGAAAATAAGCGGCACATTTAAGAGTTTCATACTTATGTCTACCAAAAATTTTTCTTCATCATCATCTTTTTCCAGAATGGCCTTTAATATTTCAATGTTCTGCTACTATTCCAATGATTAATGCTTTCTCTATTTTCTTTTATTTTTTTTGACAGCTGAATAAATAACAGATGAAAGATGTTGCCAATGTAATTCACAAAGATGTTGTTCACTGTAAAAACCCTATTAAAATTGAAATATATTTTATAATCATCTCCCTAAAAATTTTTCACCTCACAATATTTTCCTTTTTAACTTTTTTCCATTATTTAAAAAAAACACTGTGCAGTAAAGCTTGACAAGTTTGTTACTATAGCACTTTTTGTGGTACTATTAGAACCTTAAGAGTACTATGATGCTTCTTTGACTTATTTGGTACTATTCCAAAAGATCCGATTTTATTTATGACAACTTTTTTGTGGTATAATTTATTGTAAAAACTTTTTTGTTACCTCAACAGTTCAAAAAATGAATTTAATTATCAGAGGTATTGCAAATGGGCTTAATGTTGCATTTCAAGATTTGGTAAATTATTTAAAGAAAAAAATTTACAGAAATCTACTTTTGGTACTTTTAATGGTGTATAAACATCCAATTAAAATTATTAATTATTATCCCTGGTGGGGGGTATAAAAGAAATTCAAATTCAAAGTTTAATGCTTTCATTTATTTCCAATTTCATATCACCGAAATATCTTTCAAATAATAACTTGTATTCTATATAGAAAATATCGCTTAAATATCTTCTTGGAAAATATTTGTTATCCTAATGTTTGCAGGGATGTAGTTAGTACATATTCAACTAGGCGGGATATTTAATGTGTTATAGTGTTTGTTGAATGCTTTAGGGAATTTGTTGCTGGTTACGCCTAAAGTTTACAAAATCTACAACTAATGTACTTTGTTGATAACTCATCCATAAAGTAGGCTATATTTTATTAATTGAGCCAACATAACTGCAGCACATAGGCCAAAAGACATTTTTTTTTGCAATTGTTCACGTTTGGTTTTTATTTTTTTCACTCTCTATTTTTTTTAAATTTTTATGTATGAGTGACCTCGAAATTATATGTCTGTTATTTTTAAAGAAAATATGTTTTCTTCCGGTTTAAAATAAAATCATTTATAATTAAATTAAAGCAAATGTTAAATATAAACAAATTTTAGACTGCCGAAAGTCAACTGGTATCTAATTCGCATTTATTGAAGTATGTGTAATAGTCCATTATTTTGCATTATATTCTAAATTTTGCATTTTTCAAGGTGCATTTTGAGAAAAGTCATAAAAGAATAATAATTCCCATTCGAAATACCTTGATAATATTTGATTATGTTATAGAAAAAAATCTAAAATACAGCTGACGAGGCATGTGTGTAAGGAGTTAAAAACTTGAGTTTTTTTTCGTTTTTATTTTTTGTTTTTTTAAAATATTTAAATTAAAGTGCGGTTTTATTGAAAAACGATTTTTTGGAGCTTTTTACTGGTACTGGTTTTCAGGAATATTTTGATTTTTTTAATTCGCTTTTGTAAAAATCCCACATTCTTATATTTCATTTCTTATTAAACTTTAATGTATATTTTTTTTATTTTATTTTTTTTTTTTTTTTTTTGATATTCGTTCTATTTTGGACCTTAACGAATTTTTCGTGAAGCCCTTTTTTGGTACTTTGTGACACAACTTGACCACCCTGTACCAAAACATGGCCATTATGTAGTATATAAAAATTCCTAAATTGAATTCCGTAATGCTGCCGAATAAAAAAGTACCTGAAATGTACAAATTTCTTCCCCTATTTTACCGCCAAGACCTTCGAGGTGGACAAAAAAGTGAAACATTTTATTCTTACCTTTTCTTTTAAATTTCAAAAAAATCGGAGTGTTTAGATTGGAATACTTTTGCTGTTAGTTTTCCGAACAAAAAAAAAATGTTCAAGGAAATGGAATATTTAAAACGTTTGTTATATTAGTTACGGCATCTACAATACAATATTTTAAAGTTAAATTTAGCTTTCAGTCCATGTTAGGGTAGAGATCGAAGATTTTCAAAATTTGATTTTATCAAAACTTTAAAAATGTTAGTAAAATAAACAATTTATGGTTAATTTACAAAAATTTTTTTGAAATTTTTTTCGTAGTTTTATGTGTGGATTATTGACAGCGTAGAAATATAATAATAATTTAACTTATTTGCTTCTTTATTTACTAAAATTTAACTCTAGTTAAATTAATTTTAATTCTATCTTTAAGCCAGTACATAACATACTGTTTCTGTTCATTTACAGATGTAGTCTTTTGAGTGTATTGCTTTTTTCCAGGTGCAAACGATGAACTTTATATAAAATTTTATCAATAAATTACAAAATTAATGCAGTAAAAAAAAGTTATGTTTTTAATTAAATTTTAGGAGGGAAAAATGCTTTGATATATAAGTATATATCAGAGTAAACCTTAACCTCTTCAAGACATACATATTAATGATGTCTATTAAATTTATAATTTTTGCAAAATTAGTCACATTTTCCAAGCGGTTTATCCTAAAGTGATTTATGTTTGTGTTGAATGGTTTTCAGATTATACGAATCATTTGTACAAATGTAGACTTACAAGGAAAGCCTCCTAACTCTTACACACCGATTTGGATGAAACTTAGATATACGGCAGAGAATAAAAATCTAAAGTTGGCAGTTTTATTATGTGCCCTTAAGATTGGAGTTAAGGGGTAAACAATTGTATTTAAATCTAAAGGTTCGCCTAACAGAAACTATCCTACAAGTTTCCTATGAACTGTTTGGGTTTTTTTTTTTTTTGCCACAGTTAGGGAAACAGTAACCCCATATGGTTTAAGTAATATAAAATAACAACTTTTTTTTACAACTGGTACACTTTTTTAGAGAAATTTTCAAATTTTTACAAAAACCAGTAGTGAAAATTTAAATTAAGCTTGATGGCAGTTTTTTTTCCCCAATAACAAAAGACTTTTGAAATAAAATAAATGCTATTTTTATTTAAAAAAATGTAATTGATACATTTTGCAAGATTATGCGAACTTGGTTGAAAACAACCAAATCCAGAAAATTTTTAAAATTTTAAAATTTTTTAAAAATAATTTATAATATAAGACGTTTTTAAATTTCTATCAAACTCATGGGTTAAAATCCGTATATAAATAATTTTAAGTATATTTAATGAATATATAAAATAAAAATGTTAATTTTTCAAAATTTGGAATTTTGATAATATTTAATAAAAATGCTATTTTGGCCCAGCGGTGTTTTTTGCAAATCTTAGCAACACATGTCTGCTGACATGTAGTACAATGAAATAAGTAAAAAAATTAGTAGCCGCTACTAAATTTTAGTAAACTATTTATAAAGCGGAATTTAAAACCGGTTTGCTAAAATCAGCAAAAAAAATTTACTAAATATTGTGAACATTAGTACAAAATTTTAAATTAATTTTTTTTATCGAGCATCAAATTTTTTTATTTTATTTATTTTTTTTCAAAAAATATTTTATACAAAATTAAAAACAAAATAAAAGGCTTAAAAATCTTAAAAAATGTTAAAACATAAACGAATTAATCATTTTGTTTTAATTTGGTAATTTCTGTTTTGAAAAATATTTAAATTAATTTTTTTTTTTTTTGCTTTTAATGTCATATTGTAATTGTTTTTTTGGGCTGATTTTTATAACTAAAAAACTTTTTAGTGCTATTTTAAGTGGATGTCCTATTTTCAGACATGAGTCGGTATATTCACTTCCGATCTCTTTTTTAATCTATGTAACATTTTAAGGCAATTTAAGTTTGTAGGTGTAAGTTTTAATTAAAAAAAATTTAATTCAATATCCACTTTTTAAAAATTAGTAATTTTGTTTGCTAATTTTAGCAAATCGGTTTTTAAAAATTTGTAAAATGATTACTGAAATTAGCAACGAAAATTTGTAAATATTCTGTAAAAACTCTGTAATTTGTAAAATGTAAATAGCAAAAAAAATTGCTAAATAATAATTTTTTTACTAAAAATCAGTAGAAAAATAGTAAAGTGGGATTGAAAACCGTTTACAAATTTTTCTACTAACTTTTTTTTCTGAGTGTATAAATAGGTTTTTGAATTTCCTACACAGAGATTAAAATTAATAGTTAAATCAATTATTTTTCCACATTAGATTTAACATCTCATTTTAAAGAACATTTTCAAATTAAGTATGAATCTTATTAAAGTAAATTTTATTCTAGTTAAAATTAACATTATCGTATTTATAATAAAATTTCAACATTTTAAGTTTCACTACTTTCGTATTTTAAACAAATTTAAGTTAAAAAGAAAACAAATTGGGTTAAAATTCAAAGCTGTGTACATTTAATTTAATTTTGTTTCTACTAATATCTTTTTCTATTTGTATTATTAGAAAAATTGTTTTTTTGTTTTTAAAGAAGTTATCATTTATGTTATTGTTAACTTAACAAGTTGTTTCTAAAGAAAACTCACCTGGAATTTTGACAATTGTTGTACAATATAAAATGTTAAAATTCATACTTTTAGTTAATTGTTTTTAAAGTTTTTGTTAAATTATAAGTTTTATTTATATTTTTTATTATATTCTCTGTGCATATTTAATATACAATTTCAGTTATTTATATTTAAAAATAAGCATTTAAAACACTTAACAGTTTTTGGCAATGCCACTTGCCACTTGCCATTTACTACTTACTACCTCTTGGATTCAAAATTATTTTAACATTTCTGTATGAAATTCAAAGATAAATGTAAAAATCTATTTGAAAGAGAGTTAATATAATTTAAGAGATATTTTTTATGGGTTCAGAGAATTAAATAAAATTTAGTCTAGTCATTTGATGCAACTTGTGGACTTCAAACAAATTTGTTGTGATGCTTGTCTCTTTATAAAATATTAAAATTCTCTTTTTAAATCATTTAAGGGTGCATATTTAAAAAGTATTTATTCAAGGGTGTAACGTATATTTAAATTTGAATTTGAATTCAAATTGTATACGTTACTAGCAAAAATGGCCCGGGGTTGCACAGATTCTCTATAGAGAGAAAAACATTATAGTAAAATCAATTATGATATTATATATAAATCTTATTTTTAAGAATATTTTAAAATAAAAAATTAATCGTATTAAAATCAATATGACTAGTGGAAATAAGGTTTTTCGTATTTTAATTAATATGTCAATATTTTAGATTTTGTTTTCGTATTTTAAAAATAAGTAAAAAAAAGAAAGCAAATTTAGTTTGATTTTAAAACTATATTTAATTAAATATTGCTTTTGCCTGATTTTAAAATAATTTTTCCATGTGCAGGCTTTTGCCTGATAATAATTCTTACACCAGGATACTGGTTTAATACAAATGTATCATTACTTTTTGAATAAATTGTTTGTTATGAAAAAAAGAAAAAAATATTTTAAAATACAACAGAAGTAATATTAAATAAACTAGAAATAGCTTTGAAATGAAACTAAGTATGTTTCTATTTAGCTTAAGTATGTTTCTAAATAGTTTTAAGAAGCGAAAACAACATTAAAAATTTTTAAATATAAATCTAAATACGAAAAAATGTATTTTACCTGAATAAGATTCATACTTAATTTAAAAATAAAATGCTTATTAAATATGATATAACTGGCGGGCCAAACCCACTATGTTGTTAGCGTAGAGGCAATGTAGCCTACCAAATTTCAACTTCTTAGCTCTGGCGGTTTGGAATTGCCGTTAAGAGGGAAGCTCATCGCTCTTTGGACCTCTATTTTTTGCAGGTCCCTGGGGAAAAATTTTAAAATATTGTTATCAATGAATTAACCCATACGCCATGGCACACATATCTCAAATTTAATGTTTCTAGGCAAAGGGGTTTTGGCAGGCCGGTAAGGGGAACACTTCCCCGTTTTACCCCTCCTCGTAAGAATTACCAAAAATACCGAATGAGTCTACGACAGAGGAAGTACCTACATACCAAAATTTCAACTTCCTACTTCGAGTGATTTTGGCATACTGTCAAGGGGGAGAATTTTTACCTCTCCCTGTAGGTTTTTCCGAAAATTTCGGCTTATTGATGTCTATGCATGAGGAGGAACCTTCACACTAGATTTCAATTTCCTAGCTCTAACGCTTTTGCTAGAGAGACTTCGCTGTTTAGAGCCCCATTTTTTACCACGTCTTTGGAAAAAATTCTAAAATGTATCTTTTTGCTGAATTAGCTCATAATTCAAAGAAAAAAATTTCAGGTTTCCAGCCAAAGGGCTTTGGGCAGGCCGTAAAGGGGTAGACTTTTCCGATCTGAGCAATTGTCTAAACAGTAAGCGGAACCTACATGCAAAATTTCCACTTTCTACTTTCAGCGGTTATAAAATATCTAGCCAAAGCTGTTTGGGTAAAAAAATCAAAAAGTACCCTAACAGTAAATTAGCCCATACTCCGTTGAATACACAGTTAAAAATTAAAAAATTCGACCTGATCTCTGATCGCCGGAGGAGGAACTTACACGCAATTTTTAAGTTCCTAGCCTCAGCTATTTTGGATAATTAACCCCATACCCCCTTCTTACACTCAGAAAAAAAGTAAGTAGAAAAATTTGTAAACGGTTTTCAATCCCACTTTACTATTTTTGTACTGATTTGTAGTAAAAAAATTATTATGTAGCAAATCTTTTTGCTATTAACATTTTGCAAATTACAGAATTTTTACAGAATATTTACAAATTTTTGTTATTAAATTCAGAAATCATTTTACCGCTGTGCTAAAATTAGCAAAAAAAAAATTTACTAATTTTAAAAAAGTGGTTATTGAAGGAAATTTTTATTTCTGATAATTAAAACTTATATCTACAAACCTAAATTGCATTAAAATGTTGTATAGATTAAGAAAATGGATCGGAAGTGAATATATATCCACTCATATTAAAAAATAGACATCCACTTCAAATAGCAATAAAAAGTTTTTTAGTTATAAAAATCAGTCCTAAAAACAATTAAAATTTGACCTTAAAAGTAAAAGTGACTAAAATTTTTTTCAAAATAGAAATTACCAAATTAAAACAAAATGATAAATTCGTGTATGTTTTTACAATTTTTAAACCTTTGATTTTTTTTTTAATTTTGTCTAAAATATTTTTTGAAAAAAAAAATTTGGTGCTCGATAAAAAAAAAATTCAAATTTTGTACTAATATTACTAATATTTAGTAATTTTTTTTTTGCTGATTTTAGCAAACAGATTTTAAATTCCACTTTACAAAAAGTTTACTGAAATTAAGTAGCGGCTGATAATTTTTTTTACAAATTTTATTGTTCTACACGTCAGCAGACATGTGTTGCTAAGATTAGCAAAACATACCGCTGGGTTCAAATTAGCAAAATTTCCGGTAATAACAGCAAAACTTTCGGTTGCCATTACAGACTTTTTTTTAGTGAGTGTACCACATTCTTATTAGGAATTTTAGAAGTGCTTCTTATTAAATAAATAAGCCTATACTCCAAGCAACCCATGTAAAAAATATTAGGTCTCTATCAAAAAGGGACATTAAATACCCTTATTTAATACGTTTAAAAAAATACAAAAATAACATCAGTTTATTAGGTCACACTCCAGAAAACACACATTTTTAATTTTATGTAACTTCCCATTTTTCAAATAGGGCCTTACCATTGAATTCGTCCATGCTTCACAGAATAGATATTTTAAATTCCTAGAGGTACCTTATAAGTGAAACCTTATGTTTCTAGTCAAAGTTGTTTAAGCAGGGTGTAAAGGGCAACTCTCCCCTTGTAAACTCTTATTTTACCACGTTACTGGCGAAATTCCCAAAGGTACGTTTTTTCCTCTTTTTGACACCTTACCAGTGAATGAGTCCACGCTTCAGGTTTCTAGCCACAGTTGTTAGAACAGGGCTAAAATAGGGGAATTTTTCTACTTTTAAGCCCTAATTTAATCACATTCCTGACGAAATTCCTCTTTCCTTTTAAGTACTCCAATTTTTGACACGTTCTTATCGAAAATTCCAAAAGATATTTTTCGATTTATTAGGTTATACTTGAGAAAACATATAAAGTTAAGGTTTCTAGCCAAAGTTATAAATTGAGGTACAAGAAGTACTCGGCTGACACTTTCTAAATCAATAGAAAAATACGTAAACTTAAAAAAAAACTGAAAAATATTTATATATATTTATTTATATATTACAATATATATTGTTACGATTTTACCCTTTATAAAATCGTTGATTTATTTTCCTTTTAAATAAATCGAGTTATTTCTATATTGCAAATAATTAACACTGTTTGAAATTATTTATAGCTCTATTTATTTATAACAGTCACTAAAAATTACAGAAAAAAACGCTTAAATAGCACACTTTATTTACATGATTTAGATAGACTAAACGTTAGCCACACTTTAGTTCTTCACACTCTGCGTTTTACTTATAAACCGAACTACTGCGTCACCGAGTACCAGTATTTATATGAGTAGTCAGGTATTCTAGTTATTTCCAGTTTATTACGACACTAGATTTTTCCAGCTGTCAAAATTTGTGTAAAGAAATTTCAAGTTGTAGAAATTTCTTGTAACACTGCCGCCCACTTAAGCCTGTTCGTCCCGAACAGACATAGCTATTCATTTTCCATAGATGGCTAGTTGTTCCAGATGGACAACCTTCATTTTTGACCTTGGGCTCTGTTCTTTCTGTATTATGTATACCACATCATTCAACCTTTTAATTACTCTATAAGGTCCGTCCGTTTGTAGTTTGGGAGATAATCCTTTCTTTAGTTGCGGGTTAAATAGCAGAACCAGCTGACCCTCATTAAATCCTTCAGAATTTGCCGCCCTATCGTACCTCGCCTGACTATTTAAATTCGATTGCCAACAAACTCATGAAGCTCGTTAAGGTCTTCTTGTTCCCGGGAAGCGTTGTCGTTGTCTTTATCTATAGCGGCGGGCTTAACACCAAATTCTAAATCGCCAGGAAATTTAAGTTTCGTTCCGAAAATAATTTTTGCAGGTCTCCGGGAGGTGGAATCGTGAACAGATCTATATGCCAGCAGAAATTTGGGTATGTGTTCGTCCCAGTCCTTCTGATGAGTACTGACCACTTTTCTTAAGTATTCTTCTAAAGTGCGATTGAATCTTTCGATCATACCATCAGATTGCGGATGTAGCGGGGTGGTTCTTCTTTTTCTTATTCCATCAACTCACACACTTCCTTGAAGATAGCAGATTCAAAATTCCTTCCCTGGTCAGAGTCTAATTCTAATGGAACACCGTAGCGGCACACCCAGTTGTTCACAAATGCGCTTATTACCGTTCTGGCTTCCTGGTTCGATCACCACAAGAACGTAACGGTTTCCGGAATCACTGACAGGGAAAGGGCCTGCTACATCCATTGCTATCCGCTCAAATGGGGCACCCGAGTTGTATTGTTAAAGTTGCCCACGACTTCTTCTTACTGGTCCTTTAGCTACGATGCATTGCGCGCAATTTGCTATCCAGTCGCTTACAGCTTACTGGCAGCCGACCCAGTAGAATCGTTGTTTTAACATCTCCAGGGTTTTCGTGACACCGAGATAACCACCACTGGGACCGTCGTGGAACTCTTTTAATACTTCGTCTATTTTGCTTGACGGCACGACAATTAGCTTTGTCTCAGTTTTGCCATCCGCATTTTCCCATATACGGTATAAGCAGTGATTAATTACCCGTAGACTGTTCCACTGGGCCCAATACGCCTTCATTAGCGGACTTTCAGCTGATATTTGTTCACGGGTAGGCCTCATGTCCTCTGCTTTGGCTGACATAATTTTTGACAGTATGGGGTCATTCTGTTGCGTCGCCGACCAGGCTTCACTTGACTCAATATGTGTTAGTCTTATATCAACAATGCCCTTTTTTCCTTCAGCCCGCGAACAATGTTTGCACTCTAAATTACAGGGGCGTCTTGAAAGGGCGTCCGCATTGCAATTCTTTATGTCTTTCCTCTGCTCGAGGCTGAAATCATAGGCTTGAAGTCGTTCAATCCAACGAGCTAGCTGCCCTTCTGGTTGTTTAAATTGCAGCAGCCACCTGAGTGCAGAATGGTCGGTTCTTAGTTGAAAGTGCTGACCGTACAAATACTTGTAGTAGTGCTTTACACATTCTACCGCCGCCAAGAGTTCCCTCCGTGTTACGCAGTAGTTCCTTTCGGGTTTCGAAAGTACTCGACTGTAATAGCCTATAACTTTTTCAGTTCCATTAATCACCTGCGAAAGCACACCTCCTATTCCGTGTCCGCTTGCATCGCTATCCAGCAAAAATTTTTCTCCGGCCACAGGATATCCAAGAATCGGTGTCGTACATAATAACTCCTTGAGCCTTAGGAATGCTTTTTCTTAGGCTTCGGTCGCGCCTTCTTAGTCAGCTCATGTAGACTCGCAACCACACTGGCAAAGTTTGGTACAAATCGTCGGTAGTATGTGCAGAGGCCTAGAAAGCTGCGCAACTCGTGCAGATTTTTCGGGCGAGGCCAATCTTTTACAGCCCGAATCTTATCTTCATCGGTTGATATACCCTCTGCAGTTACGCGGTGCCCCAAATACTTGACTTCCCTCTGGAACAGTGTACATTTCTTTGCGCTAAGCTTGAGTCCAGCCGCAGATATTCGCCTTAAAACTTCTGCTAAGTTCTTCAAGTGTTCATCGAAAGTTTTTCCCATGACAATTATGTCATCAAGGTACACTAGGCAAGTTTTCCAGTGGAGTCCTTTCAGCACATTTTCCACTAAGCGCTCAAATGTTGCTGGAGCATTGCAGAGTCCAAAGGGCATCACATTAAACTGCCATAATCCATCACCTGTGCTAAAGGCAGTTTTCTACTTGTCTTGGTCACAAATTTCTACTTGCCAATAACCACTTTGCAAGTCCAATGTGGAGAACCATTTGGTTCCTGCTAGCGTGTCAAGAGTGTCGTCAATTCTCGATAGTGGATAACTGTCCTTCTTGGATAGTTTTCTCTAATCAACACAGAATCGGGTGCTGCCATCTTTTTTCTCAACTAAAACTATAGGCGAGCTCCATGGGCTAGAATATGGTTCGATTACTCCACTACGCTCCATTTCGTTGACTAACTCCTTTACTTCATTTCGTTTTGCTAGAGGAATACTTCTGGGCGCCTGCTTTATTGGACTCGCTTCACCAGTATTTAATCCATGTTTTACAATCGCCGTTCTCCTTTGACTTTGGTATCTCATGGCAAAGACAGAACCGTATTTTCTGATTAATTGTTTGGCTTTATTTTTATCAGGCGGGGCCAGTTCTTTAACCCATTTTTCCACATATTCTGCCAGAATCATTCGATCTTCAACGGACGCATTGGAAGGTTCCAAGTTCTTTTCGCAACTGATAATTGCTTCTGGCGCAGTACATTTGGCTATTTCGGAGTTCGCTCTGACAACTTTTTCACAATTTGATAGGTTCAGTACTTTTACAGGAACTCTTTTGTCTTTGCTGGTTTTCACGAGGGCTTTCGCTGTTAGGTCACTTTTTATTTCTGATGGTTCTACCACCCACAAGCTGTTGTCCTCACAATCTCCCTCCATACGCACCCATACTAAAGTTTCTGCCCGTGCTGGTATTTTTTGGTGGCTGATGGTAACTAGCTTTCTTACCTGATCCTCGCGTTCATATCCAACACAAAGGGGTATTTCAACATTCTGCCAAATCATAACTTTTTGCCCCATATGCAGGTTAATGCCATGACTGATCATAAAATCTGCACCAATAATTACTTCATCCACAATATCGGCAACAATAAATACGTGACTGACGCTTATGTTGGCCATTGTTAGTTTCACATTAACCTTACCATAGACAGAATCCTGTTCTCCAGTAGCTGTTCGTAAACTTACCACGTGCAATGGTTCAACAGGCTTTCTAATTATATCGGGCCTGATAATGGACTGTGATGCTCCTGTATCTATGGTTAAAATATGCTGTTGTCCGTTGATGCACCCATAATAAGTAAGATTGCTTTCCCCTGCTGTGCTATTGATATGGAGATTGTGGGGCCATCGGTTGTGGGAGCTAGCGCATGCCTCGTAGTGCTGGCTCTTTTTATTTTAATGGTGACTCTTGAGGTGATTGCTGATCGGATCTGAGGCTTTTTCTGGGTGCTTCGCAGTTTCGCTGAAAGTGTCCCACTTTACCGCAGTTGTAGCATTTGTCCTTCGGTTTGCTTCGCTTTTCACCTAATGCCTTCATAACTGCCTCTGTTAACTCTGTTAACTTTGTGCTTATATCCTTTTCAGCAGTTACTTCGAGGTTACGCACCTTAAATATTTGTGGCTTGGAAATCACCTTCGCAGTCTCTTGGACCAGCGCGAATGAGACAGTTTCAGCAAAAGTATTTCTGCGTAGCACACACCGCATGTCTTACATCAGAATCCCGAATTCCATTCACAAATGCTTCAATTTTGAACTGATCTAGGAATGGATGATTTTCACCTGGATAAGTCAGCTGCACCAACCGCTCAATCTCTGTCGCAAAATCTTGCAATGACTCATTTGCTTTCTGCAGTCTACCTCTTAGTTCCATTCTGTATATTTCTTTTTTGTGTTCGCCACCATACTTTCGCTGCAGTGCCACCATTATGTCGTCATAATTATTTCTGCAGGTGATTGGCACACTTTCTAGAATTTCTGCAGCGTTTCCTTTTAAGGCCAGAATCAATTCTATAGCTTTTCCACATATTTCTGGCGGCCACTGTCTCGAACTGGAACTTGAAAACATTAAATGGTATGCTGCCGTCAAAAGGGGGGGCCTTTACTCCACCAGAACTTTCCTGAATAATTCGTACTGGGCCCTCTTGACATTTACAATTATTTATTTTACTTTCCAGATCTTGCAGTTTTTTCTCGACGTCATTCTCTAGGTCGGTCACTCTTTTTGAAACCTCGGGAATTTCTCTAGAAGTTTCTTGAAACTTTTCTTCCACCTTAGCTAACAATTTTTCGTTATCTGCTCTCGATGTTTCTAGCAGTTTCGTTTCCATCTTAGTTAGCAGTTTATCGCTATCTGCTCTAGAAGTTTCCAACATTTACATCTTGTCTGCTCTAGAAGTTTCTAATAGTTTCTTGTTGTCTGCTTTCGAGGCTTCCTGAAGTTTAGCTAACAATTTTTCGTTGTCTGCTCTAGAAGTTTCTAACAACTTTATGTTGTCTGCTCTAGAAATTTCTATTTTTTTTTTCATCATAGCATCAAACATTGCGCTTAACTCCATATTACCTTCTGTTTTACGGGTACTAACCTCCATTGATTCTTTTTCATCAAATTCGTAAGTCGCAATGTCAATGTTACGCTGCTCGAATTTCTCTATCAGCCGCTTTTGTAATTCTGTATTATTACCTGCTGTCGGTAGCTCCAATTTGCTCAATTCCTTCTTGAGCTGTTCCACTTTAAGCTCCTCCAATTTCATGACTGCTTATTATTTTGCAATCCCACTTCTGACACCAATTGTTACGATTTTACCCTTTATAAAATCGTTGATTTATTTACCTTTTAAATAAATCGAGTTCTTTCTATATTGCAAATAATAAACACTGTTTCGATTGCATCTCGGATATGAAATGGTGCGCCTTCAGTTCATTCAACTTGAATCCGAATTCCTCGATGAATTCCGGAATCTGCTTTACCACGGTCTCAAGGGAACATCTGCCGCTGCTAATTATCCACTGTTTGAAATGCACCTCCTGAATTAACAGCTGTTCAAACTTTTCCGCCGAATATTGCTCTAGCTCGTCAATCTTCGGACAATTGTCGCATTTGGACAGATGACAATTTTCCGTGGGGTATGCGCACAACGACTTCGACAGGAGGTCCCTATATGTTTCAATTTCACCGTGAAATACTTTCAATTTCTTGCATGGAAAGAACATTAATTTGATGTTTTGATGAAACATGCAAACGCAGACTGAATGCGTTCCGTGCCTGTCTAATGCCAGCACGCATTCTTTTGGTCGTAGGATGGCAAACTTAGAAAATCCCACTTTTTCTGCTGGGTATTTCTCTTTGAACTGATGGTATGCTTCGGATAGATTACATAATAATAATCTGCGCTGCTTGTGTACTTTTTCTCCATCTTCACGTGTGATAACATAGTCACGTGTACCTGGGCAGGCGCGGCTGTTGTCATCATTGCAGTAAAAATCTTGAATCAATTTCACCGTTGCTTCGCTGAGGGTCCTTGAGCCAAATTTCTTGGTGGGAGTAGCCAATATGCCCTTCTGTCTAACTAATTCTTTGCTTCTTCTCGCGATGTAAAAAAATGTTTGAAACTGTTCAGAAATCTTGCGTATAGACCATGATTGAGGCAGCACAGATAAAATGAGATATTTCTCAGGAAAAGTGGTCGCTAAATTGAATTTTCTTTTCAACTGCTCAATCATTTGTTTGCCGTCATCAACGTCATCTGCTTGACTGCATTCGTTATCAGAGCCTTCATCAAATATTGTCGCGATTGCACTCATAACCTTGCCTTTTTTATCTTTCCTGTATTTTCCACTTCGCAACTTTCTTTTTCTAATAGGCGTTTCACCTAAAGTGGTAATAGCCTCATTCAAAGGACTCAAAGACATATTGACCATCGGAATGTCTGCCTCACTATCAGATGAAACATTTTGTTCAATTGTCATTTCACTCTCGGATTGTGGTTGCATTTGTTTCAATGCATTTGCTTGTTGAGACAAATCGATTTTACACTTGGGGCAAATGAATTGTGCTTCTTCACCGTATTGTATATTTAATTCATTCATGTATCGCTTCGAAACACCATTTAATTTTAATACTTTTATCATTTTCGAACGATGTCCACTCTTGTTAAACGGATTGCAGCAAAATTTATTCATTTTACTTTAAATTGTCTTTACAGCTTCACTCTTTACTTTACAAAAAAAAAAACACTAACACTTTCACGTTTAGTATTCAACTGAAATTTGACTCAGAGTGTGTGAAGTATTTATATTTATTTTTTGGTAAAAAATAGGTAAAAAAAATAAGCGATATTTGCTTTTCTTTAATAGGAAAATTTGCGTGAACTACTGGTCATAAAATGTTTTTTAAAGAGGGACTTAATTGGTTACTGCCAATAAGCCGACCACAGGTCATAAAATGTTTTGTAAATTTTTTAAATTACCAGGTAATAAATATTTCGCCATATTTATGGAAAATCCGTGTTTTATGACTTTGTATTTTTAACTGTAAAATAATTTTTAAAATTTATTTTTAATAATAAAATAAAATAATGTTAAATAATTAAAAATAATTCAATTATAAAAAATATAAAAACAATGAGAACAAGGTGGTCTTTTAAATGCTCTTCACCTGTCCAAACAAGGAGTCGGGGCACATTTTTTTATTGCTGATTCTTAAAGTAAAAATTATGAGGAATCCAAAAAAAAATAAAATTAGCCGGAAAATTTAGGAGCTTCTGTGGAAAATCGGAAAATTTAATTTTCATGGGAAAAAAGGTAAATTTCTGAGAAAAATTAGGAACATTTTATTTTTCAATTAAAGCCTGATTCAATACCTTTGCGATCGCTTTAGTAGTTTTTTTTTAAACAACTTTCAAAGAGGTCCCTTATGAAGAATTCTTCAATTTTGTCACATGACAGTGGTGTACACCACCACTAAACCAGTCACTATAAAAAAAAAAAAAATATGTAGGTACATTATTTTTTGCTAGGCAATCGATTGAGACTATTTATTTTAAAATCGGAGAGGGGTCGTCCAAAAATTTGCCAATTTTGATCGTTTTCATATGGAATTGCTCTCTATTTATTTATAACAGTCACTAAAAATTACAGAAAAAACACTTTAATAGCACACTTTATTTACACGATTTAGATAGACTAAACGTTAGCCACACTTTATTTCATCTTACTCTGCGTTTTACTTATAAACCGAACTACTGCGTCACCGAGTACCAGTATTTATATGAGTAGTCAGGTATTCTAGTTATTTCCAGTTTATTACGACACTAGATTTTCCTAGCTGTCAAAATTTGTATGAAGAAATTTCTAGGTGTAGAAATTTCTTGTAACAATATTAAGAACTAGTTAGGAATCTATTTGAAATTTTGTATTTTTTAATTTCACCTATAAAACTCTAATATTAATATTTAACCACGTCTTCAGCGCCCACTTTTTAGAGAAATTTAAAAGTTGATCCTTTTTTTCATATTATAGGAGGACAATCAATCATGTAAGTTTGCCTGCCATGTATTGAAATCCTCATTTATAGATAAGATGTATACGCCATCGTAGACCAAAAATAACTAAAATTCTTTCATTTAGTTGAACGTTATTGCCACGCCAGTTTAAATATCGAAACTAAGATTTATTTCAAAATTATTATGGTTTTATTTGCATTTCTCTAAAAAATAAATTAATAGGGAATTTTAAAGGATTTTCACTCTGGAATCGATTTTTGACGCAACTGCTTACAAAATTTAACAGAATTGTAATTGACATGTAGTATTTAATTACATTTGCATAAAAATATGTTTTAAAAATTATACAAAATTGGGCAGGGGGTTTTAAGTTTTAATTCTGCAAATTTTTTACCATTAGAACGAAAAATCTGGCAGCTATATCCCCGGCATATATTTGCAATGTACTGTATTGACAGTATTTTGGGGAAAAAACAAGCTTTCGGCAACTTTTAATGCTATAATTTTTACGATATTTATTCAGCACATAAATATCCTTGGAATATGACAGAAGATGGCGTAATATTTATTATCTTTGTACTGTACAAGAACAAAAACTGTTCACATTTAATTTTTAAAAATAATGTAATTAACAAAAAAAAGGACCAAGAGATATTTAACAGAACTTCGAAGAAATATGATTAAATCCAAAATTTAAGAAATTTTACATTAGCAAGGATATTGGGAAATCTTAATAACAGAGTCGTGTTAATTAGCAGATGTTGTTGAAAAATAATACTACCACATTTTGTATTATGTGCATATTGCAAAAAAGTTTCCTCAAACAAGTCAAAATTTTCTGTTAAAAAGTTTTAAACATTAAGGTCGTGTTTGCAGATGACGTTTTGCTTCACACGAACGTAAATACAATAACAAAATACATGCAATACAAAAACAAAATACATGTAGTCACTTAATTGTCTAGCGACGTACGTCTTGGGGAAACCCCATATAAAATATAATTAAAAGTATGTACTTGAGTTTTGTGGACATTTTGTAAATCTTGAAATCAAGTAAAACAGGTCTAAAATAATGCTACTAAAGATTCAAATTTTCTTAATCACAAGACTCAGGAAATATAAATTTTGTATAGCGTCAAAGATCTGTATGGAACCTTTTGTTTTTTTTTGCCGTAAAATATTCAAATTTATTTACATTTGTCCAAATAAGTAAATATTTTGACAAAAAAATTTTAAACATCGAAGCTTTCGACTCAACGAGTCTACTACAAAAGAAAAAGCCATTTTTATTATATTTGCTTATTTTGGCATAAAATTGGCTATTTTTTTCATGAAATTGCTGGGCCTTAAAATAGCCTTGTTTAGATTTTTCTTTCTTAAAGTACATAAACACAATTTTTTTTCTCCACAAATTTAAAATGTGTTTCCAACAAGTGTTATTTTTACTTTTGCGTTTTCCTTTTATCCAATATTTTTTTTTACCTTTTCTGGTGAAAAACTGAACTATAAAGCGAGTTTTAACCTATAAAATGGGGATATGAGCTAAAACTTTTCTAACACATAAATATATAATCCATATTTTAATACATACCTGTAAATTTTAGCTTTATACAAAATAAAAACTACAACATAAAATTTTTCTCTATAAATTTTGCAATATTCCTGCTATAAATAATTTACCCACTATAAAAATACAATCCGGGTACTACTGTGTAATTTATAAGGTATAAATTTTACAATCCATACGCTATAAATAACTTACAAATAGTCCATTTACTATAAAGTACAACCCTATAAATAGTCCTTTTTACTATAAAAAGTAAATCCACAAACCACAACATATATTTTTGCAGTAAATTTGCAATACACATGCTATAAACAATCCTTCCATTGTACTATAAAATTAAAATTGTACTCTAACATATAGTCCACTTGCTATAATATTTGCATTCCAATTCCCTTAAATATAGAATCCTTTTATTACAAAAAAAATATATAATCCAACTGCAATAATAATAATAATAATATTCGATGTCTGAAAACGATTTTTTACACACATTTAATACATATTATAGCAATTTCTATTATTTTATACATAGAAAAAAATCGTTGCCATTTTAACTAATAAAGTCTTTTCGCAAACATTATAAGAAACCTAGTAACATTTTACCAAGTTTTTAGTTCTTTCTGCTCCATTTTTAAATAATTTATATGAAAAATGTTGGGTTTTTGAATAGTTTTATTAATTTTTTTCTTCTTTCTTTCAATAAAATTTACTTTTTTTTTATTATTTTATTGATTTAGTTTTAATTAATAATAAAATTTTTACAAATATATAATTTTTATCTAAATAAAATTCAACTTAAATTTCAAATCACAACATAATTTTAAATAATATGAATTATGGCAATTAATCAAAAAACTTTGATATATAAAAACAACTTATTTAAAAAATCTAAAATAAAGTAATTAAAAGTTGTTTTAATTCAACCTTTAAATTTTTATTAAATAAAAAATTCTTGAACTAAAGGTCAGTTGTTATTATAAAATAAAATATGTATTTCTTAATATTCCGATATTCATCAAATGTCATTCTTAGAAGTACATATATATAAATGTTTACATAAAACCCAATTTCAATAAAAACATCTTAAATGCATTTTAAAAATGTCCAACTTTCATACTTTTTAATGCCAGATTACTTCATATACTCTAGTGCATTATTTTAAAAAATCAATTTAAATATTTTTCAAAACAAAAAAATACTTTTTGCGTTTCAGAGTTCATCACACCTTTTTCTTTTAATACATCTACTTAATAGACTTAAATCTATAGTAAACATGAGCGAAATTCTAAATAAATAACTTCATAGAAGAAATTTTTTATGAAAAATTTCCAACTTCAATTATTTCCAACAGTGTCATTGTATAAGGATATTGCGAAAAAGGTGCTACCTATTTATGGATTATATAAAATGCACTTGTTGCTGTATGTTTACAAGGTAGTACATAACATGGGTCATCATACCTTAAGTTTTACAAGAAATCAAAATGTTTTCAATACTAGAAACAACTCCAACTTAAGGGTTTCAAGATGTCGACTGGAAATGACCAAGCAAAAAATTGAATATATCGGTAGTTTGGAGTTTAATAATTTACCTGAATTTTTAAAAGAGGGTTTAACAATTTCTATATTTAAAAATAGATTGAAAGAGTATCTCCTGGATAATATCGAAATGCTTCTGATATAATTTTGTTTTTCCTTTTCAGCATGTGTATTTTTATGATTTTGTTTATTCTTTACACTTAAAATTTTTAATCTAATTAAAAGTTAACTATATTGCCAACTTGTCTCAAAAATGCCCTAGTGGCGCTGAGACACATATATTGTATGGAAGTGAAAAGAAAATAAAAAAAAATGCCAGAAATATGCAAAAATTCTAGCTTTTAAAGGTAAACTCATTTCATGGTTTTCCTAAGGATGGCATTCGATGAATATTGAAATATTGAGAAATATATTAAGTTTTATTTGTCTATATTTCAAGCTTGAGGATATTTTACTTAATAAAGTTTTACCCTAAGCAATCGAGAATAAGAAAACTACTGAAATAATTTCAGTTTATAGATAACTTCGGTTACTGATTTTCCAATACAAATGAAATGTTTTCCAAAAGCAAAGCTCTACAAAATAAACTTGGGAAAATTTACCACGTTTGAACTTGTTATTTTAGCTAAGAACTTGGTAAATGTTACCAAGTTGTTTGCATAATTTATACAAAAAACTATACCTATGTTAAAAATATTTTAAAAATATTTAGGGAATATTGTTTTTGCCTGTATACTTTTTAAAGGTTGATAAAAAAGGGATGCAACAATTTGCTTGCAAAGGAAACAGTGTATGATTAAAAATAGTGATACAGCTACATCAATACTGATGTATTGCAGTTTTAAAATTTTCATATCGGTATTAATGTGGGCGTGGTACCTTTATAAAGAAAAGGTAGCCAACCATGATTAAAAACAAAATTTTATGTAACAAAAATATTTAAAAAAAAATCATTACACTGGAAATATCCATTCTTAAAAATATGAAAAAATGTTAAACTAACAAAAACTTTCGTAAAATAAACGAAAATTGGTTTTTTGTTGTTTTGCCATTAATTTCGCATTTTTATGCATGGATTATTATGAGTGTATAAAATTTTTGACATTATAATGTTAATCGATTATTAATTTTTTTTTAGTTCATTATAAAATTAGTGCCATATTTTATTTTATTGAAAACAAATTACATTCCACTTCCATTTTTTCCAGAATTCATATAAAACTTCTTTTTGGTGTTAATTGATATTTAAATATATTTTTTATTGATTTAACATTTCTCTATTTTTACATTTTGTAGTTTTATGAATAAAAGTATTGCTATTTTCAATACCAGTACAAATATTATTTATTAATTATTTTATTATTGTTGTATTTTTGTATGATAAAGTAATATAATTAAATAAATTTATGATCACTGTAAATCAAATTTTAAGTTATGTATTTTAAAATTATGTTTATGTTATAGTATGTATGTTTATGTGATAAATAAACTGATATGTTAATTCAGTTTAAATTGAAGTAAACAATTTGATTTATAAAAAAATAAAAACGATCCCAAGAAAATATTTCGGAATATAGAAATGGTTTTCCCTATCAGTCCGAAAAAAAACTTAATTTGAATTGTTACCTTTAAGCATTTCCTTGAAGAAGATAAAATTATTAGAAAAAACCTTTGGTTCCAGAAAATTCAAATCTGAATTTTTATAGAAAAACAAAAAGTATGTTTCTTCAATAACTTATTTTAAAAAAACATTATGAAATGTAAAATAAAACAATTTTCGGGATTAGGTAACAATTTCACAATTAAGAATTTTTAAAGCCCGCTCGTCTTTGTCGAGAAACCAATGACCCACAAATAATGACAGTTTGGTGTATAGTTTAGAGTGGTGGCATCATTGCCCATTGCTGCTGGAAACGCCACTTCAGTCAACTGCGAGCGCTACGGAGCCATGATTACGGAATTTTTATGGGCTGAAATGAAGAATATGAACTTGGATAATCTTTGATTTCAGCAGGATGGAGATCATGTCACACAGCTTATTAAAAAAAGCAATATTTTTCTTGTGAAATGCCGTTAAAGACTAATAATCCAGAATCGATCCATACTCTTAGGGCTAATCTCGTCGACAGGATGAACTACTGCGATGCCAGCCACGGCAGCAATAAATACTGGGAATATTTTTTATTTCTAATAAAGCCATAATATACCAAAATAAATTAAGTTTAGTTCATTTTATTCCAAATCGACGTGTAGTTATTGAAAGGCTTCCCTTGTGAGTTTCCACTAATAGAGGGGCATTCATTCAGTTTATTTCGAAACAAAATTCAATCATATAAACAGAATTCCATCATCGTATGAAAAGTTTTTAAAGACAATAATCATCTAGATTTACAAAAAAATCAAATTTTACTTTTAATGAAAAATTTTACAATAAAAAATTAACAATTTACGCGTAACTAAAATTTATTAAATGATAAACATTATAAAAAACAATTAAATCAATTTGTATTCATTTTATGGTTGGGATTCAAATTGTTGTTCTATAATATTCAAATATATTTAGGGAAATTTTCTAAATTTCCCTTGTTAAAAGATCCTCAATTAAAACTATATCAAATTTTTGTTATTTATAAACTTGCACATTCCTTTTTCGCTATTCCTAATCCTAAACAAAAAATACAAAATATATCCAAGGTATTATTTACACAAGTTCAATTGTATATTAAAACCTTAGTATCAAAACCTAAACTTATGTTACCAATTACGGCTCTCCGGAACTACGTTTTGTTTGAGCTTTGAAAATAGGTCTTATACTAAAAAAGTAGGCTCAAATGTCTCTTAAACTATTCTACGCAAAAAATTATACATACTGGTTTAAAGCCTGTAACGGGACCTGTCACTTTTATATGGCATTATCTAAGGACGAGGTTAGTTGACCTCTTGTGACATGTTACAGAGCTAACCGAAGAAATGTCAAAATGGTCAATTACCCCCTTTTTATACGCAGAGAAAAGAGCATCATGTTATGATTGAAATTCTTAATGATCATAGTATAATCCTTGGGATCATAATGTGTTCCTAAATGATGATCATATAATAATAATCATTAGGCTCATACCACGATAATCTCGAATCCCAAATTATGTTTAACTACATTTTTTTCTGCATTAATATTCATATTATTTCTTCTGTGGGATATTATCCGGAGAACCGTGCACCATAATAAAACATGCACTCAAAGATTTTTTTAAATTATAATTTAAAAAAATAACATCTTACTATCACACATTTACTCACGCATTTTCTTATAAAAAAATTTAGATTTTTTCAATTAATTCCAATGGTGTTTGAGGATCACCAGTACTTGTACCGCCATTAATAAATTCTGAACTTAAATCACTAATAGATGTTACCACAGTATTAACGATAGTATTAACAACTTCGGGTATAGTGGCCACTGTGGCGGCAACTGTTGATAAAACCGCTACCGCAGCCGTTGAAGTAACCGCAGATGGAGGTGCCATTGTTGTAGTGGTTATAGAACCTATTGCTGCTAAGGAAGTCGTTGTGTTAAGTGAGGATAATGCTGGAGAAGCTTCAGTTGTCGAAACTGGTGAAAAAGTGGAAGTCAAAATAGCTGTTGCTACTGCTGCAGTATTATTAAGAATTGTTGCACTTGTTGTTGTTGTTGTTGTTGTAAATTGATAGTATGTAGGATGGTCCATTATATATGGATATTTGGGGCATGGATTTGCAATTTGAGCACCTAACATAGATTCAAAAACATAACCGATAAAAGAGCCCACTGTCAGGCCCACATTATAGGATAATGTCATCATAT
The DNA here is from genome assembly GCA_949748255.1 of Eustalomyia histrio. Lineage (NCBI taxonomy): Eukaryota > Metazoa > Arthropoda > Insecta > Diptera > Anthomyiidae > Eustalomyia > Eustalomyia histrio. The sequence continues at coordinate 156,129,670 of OX456524.1, read as the reverse complement.
TACCAGTAACTTCTCTTAAAGTAGCATTAACTTTGGCTGGGGCTAACATCATGGGAAGACTACCTGCCAAGCCGTTACTTACACCCAAAGCTATGGTGAAAATAAATGCGGCCATTTCGCCAGATATAACCGGTTGATGTCTTGGAGCACAGCAGAGTAGCAAGAGTGGTACCAATATGATTCTTAAGCCCGACATTAGAATTAATTGTCTCCGGGACCAAGGATACGGAAGTCCTGCCAATGTTTTGCCTATTAAATCTGATGTATTAAAGGTAAACATTAATAGAACTGGCATCCAAGTGCCTAAACTGCACGATACTATTTCCGACTCAATTCCTGGATATAAAGATAATGTAACACAATATGCCAAAGCTATGCATACCATGTAGGGATAAATTGATTGTGCTACTTGCCACCGAGAAGCAAATCCAGTTTTTAAATCGCTCAATTTACCGGGTGTACATGTTCCAGGTGTCAATACATGTTCCACTTTAAATGCCACTGTTGTGGGAGTTGTCGGTTCTTGTGGAGTACCTGGTATATCTGGTAAATTATTAAGACCTTCAATAACACTTTCACCAGCCGAAGGATTTGATAGTTCATATACAGGATTACTAAAACTTAATGCTGCTGGCGTGGTTTTATTGGCTATTGGTGCTGTAGGACTGTTGGGTTCCAAAGTCAAAACACCATATTTGGCTGTTGGGGTTGTGCCATCGATTTCGTTCTGGAATATGATAAAAAAAAACAAAAGTGTGTTGTTCAGTTTTCTATTGCATCAATGAAAATTTCATATGGACTACATTTTAGTGAAGAAAGTTTTCGAAACGGTCTATATGGACGGTTTGAAAACGGAGATGGGATTATGGTACGGAATTTATTCCCGGCGAATTGGACATTCATGTCTTCAGAAAGTTGTCGTATTTTTCAATCTAATCTATTCCTGTTTGAATTTATGTAAGGTCTGTGGTTATGAGAAGACAGTAAAGCATTTGTTTTGCGAGTGTCCGGTACTGAGTTAGCGGCGTCTTAGATATCTGTGAAACAGATTCTTTGATTTTTAAAGGGATCTGTATTGATTTAAAATTATTTATGCTCTTGGTTTTTCTATGTGGATGTGGGAAGGATTGAAGGAATCTCAAAAATCTTCGGAGCCTTTTTCATTATCGGATCTATTCATCACTGACGACTTTTATTTGTGATTGTCCCAAATACAGTGGACTCTTCTGCGGAACTAGCTTGAGAACTACATAATGCTTCAGTCAGTGCCAACGCCGATTACTATTTGTACCCTACACTACCAAGTGGTCAGGAAGAATATAATAAGTTGGTGATGAGTTTTGTAATAACCAAAAAAATTGCTCATTGATCCATCTTTTAATATACTAACTGATTTAGAATCATTTCCTGTTTTGATTTAAGGATGTCCGTCCGTATCGCAAATAGATGTTTGGATAAAATTTGGTACACAAGCTTTTATTCGCACGAGTTCTATTCCATAGAAAGGAACTTTCTGAATTAGGTTTAAATTTGGAGAAAATCGGACTATATTTGGACGTAGTGCGCATATAAGAGCACCTTTCTGGTATTTGAATAAATAACCTTTTTGGACAATTTCATTCAGATTTATCTCTATATTTCCCGCACTATTCATAAGAAAGGACTTTGGATTGCTTTCCCAAATTAGACCCACATTATACTTGCTGTAGGGTATCATATAATCGGCATGCCCGACTTAAATTTTTTCTCATTTTATACTTACCAAACGATCTTCATCCGGCCGTAAAACAATTTTGGCACATGCCTTCATATGATAACGTACAAATGGTGAATTCATTGTGGCCAAATGTAACAAATAGCTAAACAAAATATATAGAGTCGAAGTAAAAAAGAAAATCACAGTAGAAACACGATCATTTTGTATAAGCAGTTTAGTACCAACACGATTGGAAGACACCAAAAATCCGGCTAAACTTTCACCAGTCATAACAGCTTGTGTATAACGTTTAGGAAACATACTGGCAAAACCATAAAAACTTGATTGTTGTACTGAAAGAACAACAAGGACAACAACACAATAAATGGAAATACAATAAATATGTTTTTCTAAAAGATTATTACCTGTACAACCTATAGCCACCAATGATACGGCTGCCAAATTAACGGAATATGCTGTATTGGCTGCAAACATATGCCAGGCGACTTCACATACGGCTACAAATATTAGTGTTGTAAACGATATAATATAACCGAACATTACACGCACACGAAACGGTGCCAGCGAAAGGAAAACATTATTCAATAGTACAGTAGCAAAGGCAACTACTATATATGTCATGGACATATCTAAAGCAACTGAACGTCCTGGAAAACGTGCCTGCCAATAATCCGAGGCAATTATAAAACTAAAAATAGAATAAATGTATAATAAAAATTAAACAAGTTATATCATAAGACTAACTTTGATTGCTCTACATTAATAATTAAAAAAAAAACTGCAGTAAGTCATTCCAATGAAGGTCACTAAGAACAGCGTCAATTTCTTTAAAATGATGAACAAAACATAATTTTAGAATCAAATCTCCTCTCAACAGCGGACCATCTCTCTCTCGGACACGGACACAAGGATAAACTATGTTTTTATATTTTTGTTGGGCTTTCAAATATCTCATTGCGAAAAATATGCGTTTTTATCCCCCCTTTTTATACCTAAAAATCTTTGATATATTTAAAAAATAGATAAATTATAGATTTTTTAATAAATATAGATGTTTATTATTTCCTGGATAACTGAGGAAAAAAGTTGATCTAACAATTTAGAAGGATCTATTTAGGTATTTAGAAGGATCTATTTTGATCCGAAAAATGGCAAATCAAATTGGATCTAATCTTTGTATGAAATCTAATCTAATGTTTATGATAACTGATAGATTTTTTTTTTATAAAAAGGGAGTTTATTATTTGAAATACTTTCCTGGATAATAGAGTGAAAAAAGTTGATCTTATTTGATCCGAAAAATGCCAGATCAAATTAGATCCAAAAAATTTAAGAACAGATTGTATAAGATTAGATTCATTAAATGGAATCTAGTTTAAACAAAAATATATAAAAAATGTTTTAAGTTAAAAATAAAAAAAAAAAATTTTAAAAATAAACAATGCCCTCTGCAGGATTTGAAAAATATATTTTAACTGTCAGACTTTTCCCTTTTTTGCTTCAAGTATCTAGAGCGGTTCGGCTGGATATATAAGGGTGCACTTTTTTATTTTTAACCCAATTTTTATAACGTCCTTATTGTAAATTCCAGATAGTATATTTCAGAAATCCCTTTGAAACAAAAACATCGATATATTACACTTTAAGATCCGACTATAAACGCCGATGATATAACGAAAATTCTAAAAAGGCGGGTCGCCGGCAAAAAAATAATTTATATTCAAAGGTGTATGGCCAACTTTTTTTTTCTGGTACGGTGTTATGTTTACCTTTGTGTTAACAGTCATTTTTAATAGATTCTATAGACAAACTTTTTTGAGTGTACATTTAAAAAAAGAAAAACATTTAGTTCGTCACAACACAAAGTAGTGTATATCCCAATAATAACAAAATCACGCGAAACACAAAATGTTGAGCGAACAAGTTACACAAACAATAACTGACCTATTCTAAACTTACCTATTGTATGGTAAAACGAAACCAATGCCTGCTGCCAACATTGCCAGATAAACCATATGTTTTTGATCTTTGGGGGCACGAACATCATTCTCAGGACTATCCATGGGTTCGTGACGTATACCGGAACTACGACCTTCAAGCGGTTCATATGTAGTAGATTGTGTGGACTCCATGATAATTTTATTTGTTTGTGTGCAAACAACAACTCACCATCAATAAAATACAAACGAAACGGAAGTAGTTTTTTTAAGTTGTTGATTACATGCAAATTTCACAGGATATTATGCACTCTGTGGTACAATAAATGATGAAACAACACAAGTATTAGGTGTTTAGTAATTGCTTGAAATGTCAATGCTAATAGCAGCTTTAGACTATGTGACGCTGAATTTGAGGAAATAATTGTTATGGGTTTTCCCTCAAGCGACTTGTATTTATTTATTTTATTTTATTTTTTTTTTTTTTTTTGAGAGAACAGAGAATGGAATGTGTACAATACAAAAAGTATCTGATAAGATTTTGTTAAATATTTATTTTATAATCGAATGATTTTATTTTTTTCTTCTAATTTCTAGACGTATGTTTGTGTTTAATACTTATTGATTATTTTTCAATAAAATTGTTTTTATTATATATTTTATTTTTTTTTTAAGATTCACACAAATTCCTTCACAAATAAAATTATAGATTTTTTCACACTTGACGAAATTTTTTTTACATTCTTAAGGCGTTTCTCTATACAAAAATATTTTCATTTTTTTTTATTTTTACTTTAAATTTATAATAAACCCAATATTTTCATTACGTTTTATTAACTTTTTAATCGGATTTTATCAATTAACTGATTTAACTACAATATCTATTTTATTTTCTGGAATTTGTTTAAAAAAATATTAATAAAATTTTTCGTGTAGTATTTTCTGTGATTTTTTCTTATGTTTTGCCGTTCTAGAAGTTTGCGCATGTTTGTAAAAAAATTGATTTTCCCTTTAGTGTTTTGACAATTTTTGAGTGGCCTCTCTCTCTCTCTCTCTGTTTATTTGTTTTCTAATTCCTTATCAAACTGTCAAATTGTATGAAGTTGTCAGTGCTTTATATATTTTGATTAAAGATTTTGTCATATGAAAATTAAAATAATTTTTACATTAACCGTTATTTAAAGATGATTTTGGTTATACTAACCTAACACTAGTCTCAGTGTTGCCAAGTTCTAACTTAAATTTAAATTTTTACAATAAATACATATTAGATATTCGTGTAGTCAACAGTAATAGTTATTTTGAAGTACCCAGAGATAAAAATCATATTTCAATTAACATCTCATTCTTTACAAACATATTTTAATTTAGTATAAATCTTTTTAAAGTAAATTCTACATTATATATTTTTAATTTTATCAGGCTCAAGATCATAATCTTTTTAATGATACTAACGAATAGTAAACACTAATTTTTTTATTAAATAGAAAAAATTGAAAGGATCAGCGCTAGAGGGAGTGCATACTTTCGACCCGAGCGACCAGGTCATCTTCAGCCTCCTTCTGAACCACCCAACACAAATAACTCATGGTTATGAACAGGCATTTATATCACACACTCTAAGGAAAATGACTATGTGAAATTACATTTTTCAGTTAGTGAATGATTACCCGTACAAAAGAGCTTTTTCCATCTATTTATAGAATTACCCTTTGGCAACCATCTTCGATTTTCGAAGCACAAATTGACAGGGTTGCCATTCCAAATGTTAATGTTTCCATTTCTGGGAACCAATTGGGAATCTGGCATACTAATATTTTTTCTTTCACAACATATTTGAGTGTTGTTTATTATATTAGTTTATAAATTTTACACTCAAAAAAGCTTGTCAGTTACTATTGTACATGACGGCTGTTTGCATTAATTGCTGTTCTTAATTACAATTGTTTTTCTAAGGAAAAATACAAAGCAACTGTTATTACAGTTATTAAAAAAAACAATTAAGCATTTAAGATTGTAACGACAAATCTTCGAAAAACTAATTTGTACGTAGAATCCCTTGCAAATGACAGTTAAAACAGGGGTATTAGCAGTTCAAAAGTGTAAAAACTGATAAAAAAAAAAAACTACTGCTTCTTACAGCATTTATTTTTTACGGATTTATGATTATTCATTAATAATAAATTAATCACCATTTTGTCTATCGTTCAACCCCACTGATGGTGCAACGTGCAATGTCGTAAAAATAACTGACACAATTTCACTATAAATATTTTCAAAAAAAACTGAAAAAAATTTATAATAAAACTACTGAATGACATATTTTGTAAAAAAATCATCTTTTATAAAAAAATTTTTCATAAAAAATCCTTTCATTAAAAAGTACCTCCAAAATTTTTCTACATTAATAAAGAGGATTTTTGGTTTACAATCATTCAGAAGTCATTTTTTATTTAAAAGATTAATTTAAAATATTTTAAAGTTTTGTTGGTCTCAAAGCATCTAATAATTCTAATAATTTTGTTAGTTTTGTAATATTAATAAATTCTTGACAAAACTAAATTTTGTCAAATATACAAAAGTTTCGTATATTCTACAAAAGTTTTTTTTGTAAAATGCTGCATTGATTTGTTTCAGTGAATAGCAGTTTTGAAACAAAAAAAATCTAAGAGCATTTTGCAGTTAATTTTTATTTCCTTTTTATACATTGAAAATGTAAAAAGGGTCTTTCTTTTTCTGTCCCCCTGATACAGGGAAAATGTTTTATAGCACAAATATATTTTGTTATTTTTACGGATTTGAATTTTAAAAATTAAATTTGCTTAAACAAAATTAAAACAGGATTATGCTTATACTAGGCACTTCAATGAATACATACAGGGGTCAACCTGACAAATTCTTTGAGTACATCTATACATTTTTGAAAAGACTTGTATAGGATTGTTGTTGGTCAATTTTCCACCAAAACCATTAAATTTTTCATTAGGAACTAGTTACATTATATTTTGATGTAAGTAATGGATTCAGGAGGGCCAAAGGTTGAATTTAGTATGTAAATGTGCATTTAAGTTGACTGGCCAATTAAATAATATAATAATAATAATATATTGGAAAATTTAACCAAAACTCCAACATTTGGCCCCGTCCTTTTTTTATCTTAAGATTCAGTGGGACAAAGGCTTAGACAAAAGTTTAGTTCAACTGGTTATTTAAATAATATTACTGACTGAAAATCTTAGAAAAATATAACCTTTGGCCCCTGTCACTTTTTTTGAGGGCCAAAGGTTAATTTTTTGTATGAAGTTAGTTCAATTGGATAATTAAATTATATTGTATTATATTGAAAAACATCAGAAACGCCCAACATTTTCAAATCGAATTTTTTTTTGTTATAATTCAGGGGGGCCACGAGTTGATTTTTCTATGTAATATCTGCTTTTTGTTCAATGGCTTATTAAATAAAATTGTAGATTGGAAAATATCTGAAAACCCCAACATTAAAAATCTCAGAAAAACCCAACCTTTGGCCCCGTCTTTTTTGGTCTTTAATATTTATGGAGGGGGGATGTTAGTTTTTTTTGCAATCTGCGTTGAGCTGATTAAATAATATGAATTACAGTTTGAAAATTCTCGGAAATAACATTTTGCTACCCGTCATTTTTGGTTCTTAATATTTAGAGGGGCCAAATGTTAGTTTTTTGTGTACAATATGCAGTTAGTGCAATTCGCTAATTATAATATTGTATATTGGAAATTATCAGAAAAGCCCAACATTTGGAACTGAAAGTTTGTTGTTTGATTCAGAGGGCCAAATTTTAATTCTTGATTTGGTGTACAGTTTTCATTTAACTCAATTTGCTAACTATATAATATTATGGATTGAAAAATATAAAAAAGTTAACCTTTGGCCCCTGTACAATAAATTCTTTTTTTATATTTCCAGAGATATGCAAGGCTGACCCTCAATTTGTGCATTTAAGTGTCTAGTATGGAAACGTTTTAAGATAAAATTTAAGCATCAATTGATGAGATCCCTCCGAAGCCATAAACATAACCGAGATAATTATACTAAAATAAAAGGTAATTTTATCTAAAATTCAACTCCGTTAAAATAATAGAAAAATTTGTAGAACTTTTCGCCAATAATGTATCCTAAATTATTTTTCCCCGGGTAAAAAGTTGAAAAAAGAAAGACCCATTTTTGAGAAACGCAATTTGTTGGAACATTTTTGACTTGATATCTGTGTTTAGCAGGCCAAAATACTTTAAAAAGGTCTTAGTATGTGCAAAAATAAGACGAAAATTTTTGAGTAGTGTGGTTGTGTTGTATTTTTCCATGGAAAAACAACTGTAATTATAGTTAAAAATAACTACTACACAAACAAGTGTTTTATAGTAACTGTGAAACATTTTTGAGTGCAGCACCAAAGGCCCAACTACAATTGGTTTAAGAGACTTAAGCTTTGTTTTGGTATGAAACGAAATAAAAATATTTAAATTTAAAAAAATTTGAGTTTCGTTTCATACGAATTTTCATTAAAAATTTTATTTAAAAAAGAAAAATCAAAAACTTTTGTTTAAATAAAATTTGAATGGAAAAATGTACTTTTTGATGACTATAAAACACTTATGATTCTATATATTTTTTAAGAAAACTATTAGGTTTTAAATTTTCCATAAAAAGAAAAACAAAGCAATTGGAAAATTAAAATTGTTTTTTGTTTTTCTGATGAATGTGCTTAAGCCTCAAATTCACAATGACCTGTTAGCTACTAACTAGTACACACTTTAACTGCCACATTTATTGTTTTCCAAAATTTTAACTGCACACTCAGTAATCGGGCATAAATAAGTTTGATTGCTTTTGAAATAAATTTGTTTCTTTATAGAAAATAAAATATTGTACTTTGAAATTTTATTATTATATTTGTTAAGATAATTCTATTGGACAGCTATTATAGAAATCAATTGTATAAATAAGCCTACTAAAGCTATTGTTGACACAAATGGTAGTCAAAAATTAACTTTAATTTTTTTTAAAGCTAATTTTTGTTTGAATAAAAATATGTACATATGTATGTCCAGTTATTAAAAAATTATTAAATTTGTAAAATATTACACCTACATTTTCCTTATTATAAACTATCACCCAAATAATTACTTCCCCTAGGAGGGATTTTTCCATTTGACTTTTTTTATGCCATCACGGAAGGTCGTGTCTTGGCATAAACAAATGCGCTGATTATCAAAGCTAATACACCTAAAATGGGTAAAACGATAGTTTTCATTTGATTGTGTATTTCCACATTCTCCATTTTTCGTTCCTTGCGCTGTTTACGAGTTTCTTTAACTTTGCCTTTTAGTTGTCGCATTGTGGTGGGGTGGGTGGTGTAAAGAAAGTTCTATAATATGAATAAAAACGTATTAGTAGGAGAATTATTAATTAAAGAGCACAAATACTTACTAGTTATTTACAAAATAAAACAAAATTGAATCGAAATAACCAGGCCGGTACCTAAATTAATAATAACACTTATTTTATAATTAATTACTTGTTGCTTCTAAATAAAAATAGTTTTAATACAGTGACATGTAAATGGGCACTGTTGTCAATTCTGATTTTACAAAAAACGATAAATATTACAAAACATCTAAAACCCAGTTATATCGAAAACGTACTACTGTAATATGCTGTAAAGTTGTTATTTAAATTACCCACTAAATTGAAATTGATTGTTAGCGGGACTTGTATTAAACGTGTCGAATAAAAACTAAAAAACCATTCATTGTTATAAATAAAACTTAAAAAAACATTCATTGTTAAAAACCGCTAGACAAGAGGGAAAATCACCAAGTGTGCAATAGTGTTAATGTTGTTGAATATATAACAAAGCTAGTAATTGTGAATTCTTACTCAAATTAACTTGGCAGCATTCGAGGCTAATATCTTCACTACTAGCTTAAGCGAATATGGCAACCTCACAAATATATATGTTTAACATGGCAATGCTTCGTAGAATTTTGTCTTGGCTAATTTTATTTTTTACTTTTTAAGCATATACTTAAACCTGATAGAATTTTTAAAGATGGCAGCATCATAAACAATACATTACTCCATATGCCCTCTGTTGTCACTCCCTGTAATTTTGAGATATATTTTCCAGCAATAGCTGTTTATTCGCGAACAGCGCTCTCTATTAAAGCGAGTAGGTCAACAAGAGAAACCAATTTGGTTTTTAAAGGAAATGGTACATTTTTCCAACGAAAGGGATAACACTTTTTAATAGCAATACTTCCGAGTTAGCGCTGGTTTATCTTCAAAATTAATGAGTTTGGTCTCCTTCAGCGTTGCCAGAAAAGTTTATGTTAAATAGCTTAAAAATTGTTTTAAAAACTTTAAAACCGACTAGTCATTCAAAAGTCCAAATCTCAGTTTCTAAAGAATTCAATCCAACATTCGATTTTCAATTCTTGTTGACTATGGAATAATTGAATTCTCAAACTACAAATGAATTCTTAGTTAGTCTCAATTGATTTAATTTTAAACAACTTTCTCCGTTTTAATCATTCTGTTTGTCAATCCCTCAATCAATTGTAAATTGTTGGGAATTCAATCGATTTTTACTTAATCGATTTGCAAATTTATGATTTATAGTTCATACGATTTTGTTTCATTCGGTTGAGTAATGACGTTTGACTTTTCTCATTCGATTTCAAAATTTAGAAAATTAATAACTACGTTTAGTTTTAATTAAAGGATGTTGAAGATTTTTTTTTAAGTACAAGAAAAACAAAAATAAAAAAAAAATTAATTAAATTAAATGATTGCTTAAATCGCGAATGAGATAAATTGATTAAATTAATTCAGATGTGAATTTGATGAAACGAATTCCAAAGAATGAATTCTTACGAAACCATCCCATTTTCTAATAATTATTCAAAAAATGGCAGCACTTGCAGAGTTAGTAAAGCCATAGAGGAAGAATAGTATAGAGGATGCAACGCCGGCAGCGGCCAAATAAAATTTTTTATTTCTGCAAAAATGTTAGTAAATTTCCCTGTTTTTAAACCTTTTTAAAATCCAATTGGGAAATCTGCTAAAAACTAATTGGATTTGCAAAGAAAATCAACCTTTGTAATTTGCCCATATAAAAAAGAGAACGTTTTTTACAACGTGAGCGACATGGTGTGGTGAAGCAGTCACGCAAACTTTGTGCTATTGACTTAAAAACAGGGAATTTTACAGGGAATTTGCTCAATTTTCCCTTGTTTTCTCTCAGTTTTCGAACCTTTGTATTCTGTATAAAATTTTATTTGCCGCTGCCGGCGTTGCAATCTCTATACTAATTCTTCCTCCATGGAGGCACCAAAAGCACTAACGAAAACTTATAAAATCGGCAACATAGTACATTTCTATGTTTTGGTACAAATAAAATTTTGGCATTTTTGGTAAGCAAAAAGCCTTATATATTTAAACCTTTTTCAAATCCTATTGGGAAATCTGCTAAACACTAATTGGAGTTGCAAAGAAAATCAATTAGAATTGCAAAAAACCAATTTGTAAAGATGCAGAACCTTTGTAATTTGCCCATATAAAAGCAATCATTTTTGCTTTTAATATCGGAAAATACATATAATACCAAAAAAGCATAAAATCCGGGCTTAAAAATGGCTTGTGCTTAATCTGAGTCCATTTAATGAAGTTAAAGATCAATTCCAAGATTATTTGGAACTTTTTAAGTCAACTGCAAATTTACATTTTTAAAAACAAAGAAAATTGTCTGGTATCGCTTTTCACAATTTCTATTGCGCTTTTTACTCCCACAAAGTTGGCATCACTAAAGAGAATTAGAGACACAAAGTTTGATAAAAGTGTGGGTGCATCACTAAGCTAAAACAGCTTCATTTTAGTTTTTGTGGGATTTTCGTAAAGGTCGGTTCTTTTTTAGCGCTTCTAAGCCAAAAATTATAAGGTAAACCGCGGTCGGCTAATTTGTTTTGTTTTTTCCGTAGTGTTGTATTCGGTGTGATTTAAATAAAAAATATATTAATATAAAGTGGGCACTAATGAAAAATTACAAAATCACTTTTGTGTTCTTTTTGACTTAATGCCTGAACGATACATAAAACTCATGTTAAAATACATTCAAAACATTAACAAAATAAACTGTTGCTTTGCACATATTTTTCGTGTTTTAACATTAGTTTTATGTCACTTGTCAAGTTTTATGTTTTGTCAACATTAGTTAAAGTTTGGCGTTTTGCGTAGTCGAAAAACACCAAAAATATTAACAAAGCAGAAAGTTGTCATCATTGCTTCTAATAAGTTTTCTTAAATTGTGCGTCGCAAAATAAAAAATATATATTCTGTTCAATTATAATTTAAACAAGAGAAATAATTTAAAATTTGTAAAGTTTAATGTTTTTAAAGTGTTTCAATAACAAGTTCATCATAATCTTTGATATAATAAATTAATTGAAATAACACAACCACAATTCCAATTAGGAATTCTTATTGGAAATCATTTTTTGTTTAAACATAACTTCTACTGCAAATAACTAAAGAAACACCTGCAAAGGTAAGATTTTCCATAAATATATTGATTACTTTTATTATAGACGGTATTATTAAGGGTTGGTAAAAAAAAATTTTCTATCAACAATTTAACCAAACATTTTGTAAAATCGAGGCCGCCAGAATATTGTGAAAAAAGCATAAACTCAGCTGTTCACTTTTTATGAAGAAGTTTGCGGATTTTTGTTGTTGTTGTTTACAAACAAAAACCAAACGAAAAAAGTAAACATACCACATTAACACTATCATTTCCAATAGTGTTTGGCTTGAATCACAATTCGCTGTAGAATGAAGTGTAAAAAGGAGAATAGAACCAAATTTATTCTGCAGAGTAAAGTTTTCTATAGTTGTGAATGGTCTTTTAAAGCACATGGTTTATATTAAGCCACATCCGGTGTATGTAAAATCAGAAAATAGAATAAAAATTAGCAATTTCTGAAAAAAAAAAATTAGTTCGCAAATATTTAATTGGCAAAACTTCACAATATCGCACACATTTGGTTGCTATCGTTGGCTCACCTAATAAAACTTATTATTTTTATGGAAAATACTGAATTTTTGGGATACGTAAATTTTTTTTGATATGAAAAAATTTAGAAGAAAAATTGTGAACATGTGGATCATTGTGTTTATTTTACCAAAGTATAAAAAAAAGCTTGAGAAAAATATTTTTATTTCGTAATAAATGTTATTTTGTGTTTTTTAAGAAAAACATTTTGTGAACAAAATCGGTTCAATCGAAAATTTTTAACTTTTAGTGCCGCAAGCAATTTTTTTGGGACGAAAAGCAGTTGCAATTGTAGCGAAATTGGTATTTCGAGTTATTATTCAACGTATTTTTTTTTTTTTTTTGGTACGAAAAACATTTATTTAAAAGTAAAAAATTGCCTTTATGGCTTTATATAAATTGAAGGAAATAATTTTCATATTTATTATTAAATAAAGTGAATTGTTTTTGTAAAAAATGTTTGAGAAAAATATTTTTATTGTGTAGGAAATAGAATATTTTTTGAATAAAAGCGGTTCGGTTCCATAAGCCTCCGTTTTGCACATGTATTTATATATCTTAATAAAACTTTACTTTAATTGCAGATGGAACTAAATGACATCAATTACGGTAATATTATATTACCAGCAGATGTGTCGGCAGTTGTGGCAACACCAATGTTTCAACGTTTAAAATTTATAAAACAAGTCGGATTCTTAAAAATTAACAATATTTTAGAACATGAACACACACGCTATAATCATTGCATTGGGTTAGTAGTAATACATTTTCGGCTTTATTGTATTTGCTGTAATCTTTGTTTAAAACATTTATTTAAAGTACCTATCATGCTGCCAGCAAAATGTTGGATGCATTGGAAAAAAATACACCCTGGCTAACGGATAATAATAATTACATACCACCAGTATTTCGGAAAGCTGTACAGGTAAATATAAAAAAACAAATTGCTACAAAAAGTTTTAACAACCAACTAAACGAATGTGTATTTGTATGTTTTTCTAAAGGTAGCAGCTCTTTTACATGATATTGGTCATGGTCCATTTTCTCATACATGGGAGCGTGTAGTTGAGGGTTATACCCATGAAAATGTTGGATTTTCATGCATAGATGAAATATTTAAAAATTTAGATGAGCAGCTATTTCCAGAATTGCGAATTAATAATAATTATGGCATTGAATTAATAAAAGCTCTAATAGAAGGAGATATGAAAAAATTCTCACAAACAATACCAACAAATTTTCAATTTATATTTGAGGTAAGTAAACCAATACAAATCATTGCTCTTAAAATAATTGTTAACACTTTTTATATCTTACTTGTAGATTGTCAGTAATAAGCAATGTAAAATAGACGTTGATAAATGGGATTATTTAAAACGTGATTTCCATTATTTAAAACATATATACTCTCCCAATACTGATTTTGAAGATGTTTTCTTAAAAGCCAGAGTTTCGTCATGTGGTTCTCACATTGAATATCGTTATGAAGATTATAAAAAAATTTATAATCTTTTTGCAGCCCGTTATAATTTTCACATTAATTGCTATTCACTGCCACAATATTTGATTTGTGATAGTATTTTGAAATTAGCAGTTCACGAAATAAATCCCACAATCAATAATAAATTAGTCACCGAAATAGACGCAAAAAATGTACCGGAATTTCTAAAATTAACCGATGCAAATATATTGGATTTAATACAAGAGAGTGACTTTAAAAGATTTCTTAAATATGAATCTAAATTTCAACTAGTTAATGAAGATGATCTCCAAATATGGTAAGTGTATTAAAATTGAAATTTTACTTTTTAATAAATATCTTTTAACAAAAAGAAAAACTTTAAATTTCAGACCTCTATCATGAGTTTTGATGTACCCCGTGTAACTGAATATATGCCTAGTGATAAGGATATACATTTTTATGGTGATATTAAGTGAGTACCAAATAACGATTTCAAATATTTATTATTATGATTTTAGTTTGAAACAAGCCCAGTTCATTAAAAACATAATTCATTGATTTAATTCTTAAATCTCATTCATTTTTCAACAAATCGATTCCCAAAATTTTTTCCAATGATTGAATAATTTTCTACTTCAATCAAACAATATCAAATTCAAAATAATAAATTTAAGTTTGTTGACTCTTTTTTAATAGAATCAAACGAATTGATTTAATATTAACAAACCATTTCATCAAAAGTGTTTCATTTGATTTATATTTTATGAATTTAACCATAAGAAATACTAATTCTAATCAAAATTGAATCGATATAAATTAGACTAAATAATTATCTTTATTCAATATCAAATTAATGGTTTTAAAGTGATTATCACTGAATGAATAAATTTGTATGTAAATTGATTTAAATAGAATTATATTTTTCAAGCTCAATTTTACTATGAAGCTTTTATTCCTTTATAAATTGTTAACAATAGCGCTATCCAAGTATTTTTTATATAATATTTGTGGGGACTTCTGCAGTTGAATTCAAGTTTAAGCAATACACCAAAAATCCTTGCGTTCAAGCTCCATCTTCAAGCTTAAATCAAGCCAATTAAACATGATAAAAATTATATTTTGTGCATTTTAATGCATTCACATTTCCTTCCACATGAAATTGCTTTACGTTTGTAAAGAAAAAAAAAAATTCGATGAATTCTTAAAGTACTTGAATTTTTAGTTTTTCAATGTTTTTGGGTAATTTCTTGGATGCACGAAACTGTTATCAATAAATTAAAATTTTTATATAAAAGGCAATTCCCTATTGTTATTTTATAACACAAGCTCTTTTAAATTGGTTAGAAAATAAATAGTTCTATGCAATAGCTAAAGAATTTTTAACTCTTTTGTAAGAGATGTGTTTTTGAAAAAGTATTTTGGACAAATTCTACAAATATTTATTTTTTTAAATTAGGAATTCTCAAAATTGGAAAACTTTTCGCAATAGTATTCCAACGATGCGTATTATTAAGCTGATTATGGAAAAAATAACTAACACTTATTTCGAGGATACTTTAGTTCTCTACCCGCATTAGAAGTTCTGTACTGTATTTTATTTTTTCTAACTCGATTATTTTGACAAAATAGGTCCTTACAGTTTGGTAATGCTGAGTGTATTATATACAAATATTTAAAAAAATCTTTAAAGTAATTTTGGTCCACCACAGATTCATTTTGTTTGAAAAAGGTATTTTTATTTTTGAAATGTGCTCAAAACATCTCTCCTAGTCATGTAGTATAAATATAAATAGTTTTAATTAAAAAATGTTTAGTACATTTCTAAAGCCAAACAAAAACTACTTCTTTCAAACTAAATGATGCTGAAGTGGACAAAAATTACTTATGAAATTTATGTAAATATTTTCTCGGAAGTAAATTTTAATCGCGCAAAGCAAACTATAAAGATCCTTGTATTTTTTTTTTTTTGTATTCTCATAATCAGCTCAACAATATGTACAGTTTGAGCGAAAAATTGGGTTGGCAATCATACTTGAAAATTTTTTGTTAAGTAATTTTAAGTTTATCGGTATTTTACTTTATTTCGTTAGATTATGTTAGAGCTAACGGTATTTTAAATTATTTCGTTATGTTATTTTAAGTTATTTCGTTAGAGTATTTTAAGGATACCGGTATTTTCAGTTATTTCGTTTTTGGTATTTTAAGGTAACAAAGAGTCATTTTGAAAGTTTTTTGAATCATTAACAGTATTTTAGGAATAGTGTTTGCCAACTATGTTACGAAATCATTCACATGCTTTATTTTTTATATATTGTAAATAAATAATCTCAACAATTTAATTCCTTTTATCATGATCACTCACTTGAATCATTAAATAATTTACAAATTCAATTCTACTACAAAAAGGCTGAAAGATTTTTAACATTCTTTTTTCGTAAAAGATTAAAAGAAATGATTGCGATTTATTATTGTAGTTTGCAACTAAATTAATAACCTTTTATTTACTGTATGGGCTATATCTAAGATATAATTATTAGCTTCCTAAAATATTTATATTTTTCAATTATCAACTCAAATGTTGCCAGACTCATTAATAAATCAATACCTTAGATCTTTTATAAAATGAATTGTAAAACAACATTTTGAGCTGTCATTTTGTAAAAGTATTAATATTTAAAGTTGTTTGTAATTCCATTAGGAATGAATTCAACTAAGAATGCATTCTATTAAATATTAACCATCTAAGTCGTCGCTAACTTGTTTACACACAAATAGCATGTAATTTTCATTATGAATACGGTATTAATTTCAATCTGATTTGTTCTAATAACATATTTTTTTTAGTAATGTGGCATCGCTTAAACAAATTAT
This sequence comes from Eustalomyia histrio, assembly GCA_949748255.1. Classification (NCBI taxonomy): domain Eukaryota; kingdom Metazoa; phylum Arthropoda; class Insecta; order Diptera; family Anthomyiidae; genus Eustalomyia; species Eustalomyia histrio. The sequence goes on along the minus strand of OX456524.1, from coordinate 156,112,600 downwards.
TTTTCACCAGCTGTTCTTTATTGTCAAATTTATATCCAACCAATTTCGGTTAGACTTAATTTAAAATCTATATAAACCATATCTGAAAAATAGAATTCTAGATTTAACTAATGCTTAACCAATAAACAAAGCTAATCTACATTCCAAAAACTAAGCCTTAGAGTTTATAATTAAATAACTTGAATATTTGTAATAGAAAAATGTAATAGAAAAATGAAAAAAAAAAAAAATAAAATTTGAAGATTCAAACAGCGGTATTCATAATGACAAGTTGGTAGCTACTTAAATATCACACTTAACGTGCTTTTAACTAGAACGTATTTAATTATGAATACTAGTAAAAGTTCTTAAATAGAACAGTTTTTTCAATTTTTTAGAACAAACTAGTAGCCGCATAGCCGCCGAGAACTTTTTCTTAGCCGCAACTGCCGCCGATCTATCGGGGGCTGATCCGCTTATAAAATACATACAATAAATAAGATGAATTTTTTAAATTCTTGAATTGTTTAATTCAGCTCAAACTCACTAAAACAACAAAATTTTAAAAAAAAATTCACACCACACTTAATTTTTACACTTTCATTACATTCAAATCATTGCTACACTCAATCTAGATAAAATTTAATTCTTAATAATTTAAGTTTTATGAAATTTTTAAAATTCAATTTTTCATATTTTTTGTGTTTTTTAGAAATAAACCCATCGTCAGTGATCAAACCGAAAATATTAAAAAAATCTATAAATATTATTGTGATAAAAGGTTGGTACAAATAATTGAATACTTATAAAATATCAAACAGAGCTGGGAGTAATCAATTACTTTGTAATGACCATTACCTATTTTCATTACCATTATTTAAAAGTAACGGAAATGAAAAATTATAAGGACATTCTTTCCATTTCTTTACGTTATGGTAATGAAACTTTTAGTACATTTGTTAAAAAAATTGAAAAACTATCCTTTTACTTTCTACACTATTATGTGGTCAGGGTATAATGAGGCTTTGCGACTAAGAATAAATGTTTGAGTCGGTTTAACCGATGTCAGTCCGTCTGTCCTATACATCTAAACTTTGTAATCAAATAACAGGTTAGATGAAACTTGGTTCATGACTTTGTTTAGAATAGGTGTATATGCAGAATAGATAGGTCCTTTCTCAATTGGGATTAAATTGTAATAAGACACACAAAAATTTGGGTTGTGAATGCTAGATTAAGACCGTTAATCACGTTTAAGATAATTTGACTATAATTGAACCTATTCCAAATATTTTTTTTGCTGTAAACCAATACTCAGGAGATGCTGCCCACTAATAATGTGCATTGTGGTGATATCAGGGATTATGGGAAGGATAAAATAGAAAGTAGTGTTTGTGGACTTTTGACTTGAATTTCTCTAAGTTTTAAGTATCAGAAAAGACATTTGCTGGGAGTTTGTCCAAAAAGAATAAACAAGATGGAAGTTATTCATGCTCTCTAAAACCTTCGAAATCCTGGAGCATATTGTTAGCCGCATCCTTTTGCCTGAACATCGGCAAAAGGATACGAAAGGTAGTGCTGAAGAGAGTTGCCGATGAACACAGTTTCAGTACCAGTGCCAGTATGCCGTATGCCGTATGCTCACTTACGTCAAGATACACAGGAATGCCACAGAATATCTAAGGCATAGTAAAGGGATACTCTCTCGAGGTCGGGCTTTCTGGTAGAAACGAATTTCCAGCAAATAAATTAAGCAGAAGGGTGGCTTCAAACTTTTGAGGGTGCGGAGTTGGAAAAAGGAAAGATCGCAAATGTAAAGATATTAGGATGAACTTTATTAATTTGGAAATTTATATTTGCCCGCCATGCTCATAATAAAGGATCAGGACCCTTCCCGGAATTCGGACCACTTTCCAAAATTTTATCCAAATTATACTTGGTGTAGAGTATCATATAGTCGGAGTGCCCGACTTTAATCTTTTTTTATTAATTTTCATTTGTCTTTATAAAAAAGCCTGTGCACACAATTGTTCAATAATATTACAAAAATTAAGAAAAAAAAGTTAAACAAATGAAAATCAATAATGGAAATTAAGAAATTGATAATGAGCAATTACGAAGTGGTAATGAAAATGTAATGGTAATGATTTTGGCCCATCTCTGACATTAAATAATACAAATGATTTAGTTTTTTCTTTTTTTTTTAGTACGGAAACAGTGTATTATTCAGTACAGCAAATTAAATAATACAATTCACGAAATTTATAAAATTTACCATGTCGTAAGTGGTAAAATCGTTTTATAAGCTACTGGAAAAACTAAGTTCTATGTACCTTTGAAACTATAAATTATTTAAATGATTTAAATTTTTATTAGTTTTTAATTATTTCCATGTTTTTTATTTTCGATTTTACTATAAAAAAAAATACTTAAAACAAGTGTAAACAAAATTTAAATATATTAAATTTTAAGATCTTTTAAATAATTTCATGCTGCGTTTAAATAACAGCTGTTATGAACATATTGCAAAAATACTCTGGGAAAAAGCTTTTTTATATTTATGAAAAACTACTTAGATTTTCGTTTAATGTAACACTTCATTAATATGATGAAGCTGTTTCATAAATTTATGAAACCTTATATGAAGAATTTAAAAAAAATATTAAATAAGATTTATGAAATACTTTTTTATATTTATAATATAATATGATGGTTTTTTTTATTTTTATTTTTATTTTTTTTAATTAAAAATAAAAATACAAACTTGTTGGGAATTACAAACAATTACAAACAAGTTTTGCTAATAAAAAGATGAAGATTTATAAAATATTTATCATAAATTTTTATGAAAGAGAAGAATTGAAGATAAACTGCTAATGAAACAGTTTCATCAATATGATGATTTCCCAGAGTGTGGAATGTGAAAAAACAGCCTTTGTACCCATTTTTCAAATCACAAAGATTACAGAGTGCAATAAATTATATATTGTAAACGCAGTCTTAAAGAATTTAAATATTTTTAAAACGATTTTTTATTAAATCTTAGTTTAATATTTCTTTAATTTCAAATCAATTTTAATGTGAATATTCGTTAATCCATGTCTCAAATATTAGATGGTAAAAACTGTATTTTACTTGTCGTTGAATTTGTTTAAGAATATTTTTTATATATAAGTTCAATGTTATTAACACGATGAAAGGCTATTTACACAATTAAAATTTAACCCTTTGGGGACCACAGGCAAGTATGCTTGCTTAAGGATTTTGGCATTTATAATTGGCCAGACAAAAGAAAAATATAGTTCGTTATTTAAGGGATGAAAAAAATAAATCAATTTTTGACAATCCTAATGAGGCAAATTTTTTTGTAAAATAACTTCTATAATTCAAGATCACGAAATAAAATTGAAGCTATTCATCCAAAACTGCGTGTTCGTCAAATGGCAGATATTTTTGCCATTTGAATCTGTGTTGATATTACTATTTGGTCAGAGATAATGAAAATCGCAACAAAATCAAAATCGCTTTGGCATAAAATGTTGTTTGGTCCTCATAGGGTTAAAGGATATTCAAACAATTAGCTTTTAATTTGTAATTTGTATCGTTAAACGTACAAAAGTAATAACTTCATAGTCAAAATCAAAAACGGGGAAAATTGAAAGAAATTCATAATTTTTTATAATTTTAAATCCAGTTGAAAGTGGATTTTAAATATATAATTCTGAATATATCGATATAATCAAAATCCAGTTTACAATTGATTCCGATCATGATAATCTTCTAAAAATTGTCATACGATTTTTGTTCAACTTTGTATTTTGTTTTTATTTGTTTTGTCCGTTTTTACTGTTTTTAATCCATTCTAAAAATTTTATCAAAATCCGCTAATTGTTTGTAATATTGCAATCATAATCTTTCAAACTGCCAAAATAGCCTGTGTTGTGTTATCGTATATTTTAATTTCATAATCAGGAAGATTCTAAGTAATCATATTATGTATAAGTTAGTAAATAATATTTTTATTCCTAAAATATTTTGAATATTTACTATCCAAATATTTATTAAACTACTTACCAAAGCTCAAAGCCAATATCCCACAAAAAGGAGGAATAAATTAAAAGTATTTAAGACTTATTTTTATAACTTTATGTTTTATTGTTAATTTTATGTTTTTAATTAAATAAAAAAAATCCTACAAATTAAATAATTATTTTATATTTTAAAAATTTCATATTTAGAATCACATACTTTTAAAAAAAAAATTAAGGCATTTAATCTAAACTATGTGAGAAGTTGTCAGCAGTTGCCTATATGCAATCACAGACTAATCACAGCTTATACACCGATGTGAAACAGGTGACATAGATCACACAATTTTCATATACAACATAAGGTCCAGAGCAAGATAAACACAAAAATATCTATGTAATTTGCATTGATTTATCTTTCTTTGTTTAAACTTCACGACTTTCGTTTCATATCTGTAAATAATCTGTGATATAAACTGTTTTGTGTATATATTTGTTTCATTCATAACAGTCATTAAAATTACACAACAATTTAATAGCATTTTCCATTTGAAAAAATTCTGAGCATCTCGAAAATTTCTAAGAAAAAGTCTTTTGAATTAAAGGTTAACAAAATCTGCTATTTTTTGAAAGAAAATGGTCCCAGAGATCAAAATTTTTTTAGCCTATAGAGTTGTTTTCCTTACAGAAAAGTTCTCAGAATGTTTGAAAATTCGGCGATTTTTTTATTTATCAAAATATTTTTAAAATTTGAATGTGAGAGTATGATATTTCGACAACCTTTCACATAGTTATAGAACACCCAATGTCTTCAAATACAATATATGATAGTATGCCAAATCAATTGCAGAGAAACGTCAAAATAATGTTCATGGCTCTATATCCAAGTTTTTTCTTCAAAATCAAACAAAATTTGTTTTATCATTTAATTTTTTTTTTCTTCAAATAATAAATAACTAAACTTTACCTGTTTTTATTTTTTTTACTAAAATTGACCTTGTTTTTTAATTGATATTTCTTAGCAATGAGATGGGAAAAGTGCAATTGAGATCATTTTGATGTTTCTCTGTAAACGATTTGGCAATTGTTTGCTAGAATTTTATTGCACGTAAAGATAACGGGAAAACAATTTAAACAGTTTGATATTAATAGAAAAAAATAAATAAAAAACAAATAATGAATTAAGACAACTATTTACTATAAACAGATATTTATAACACAACAAAGAGACAAGAAACAAATATATTTAGGGCCAGTCTTATAGTCAGCACTTGAAAGGAAAGTATCTCGACCTAAACACTTAGATTTTTTATGAAATTTGGATAAGTCATAGAATAAATAAATCTATGAAGAACATATTGTCTCGCCTTTTCGGTCACCTCGAGGACCGAGGGGGAAGAATTTTTAACATTTTTGGGTACTTTTTTTGTTCGGCATCATGTCGGAAACATTAAGTTATACTGCTATGGCTGCAATATTTATACTGCAGCCATAGCAGTATACTTCAAAAATCCCTTTTCTCTTAGTTTAAAATTCTGAGATAGGATAGACAGGAGGTCGATCTTAGATTTTTTTTCTATCACATATACAAATTTCATCAAAATCTAGGTAATTAAAATCTAAGTCATAAATCCTACTAAGTGCTGTCTATAAAACCGGCCTTTGGTAAATTTAAAACCTAGTTAATAATTAAAATTTAAAAACAAATTAAAATGCATAAAAAAACAAATTAAAATGCATAAAAAAACAAAATAAAACTAAGATTAATATTAATAATACAATATTTTATACATTTTCACAAAATTTTGAAATAAAAAAATAATAAAAAACTAAAAAATACTAACAAATTTTTCTTATTTTATATATTATAAATAACAATATCATACAATATTTATTCTATTTTTGTTTTAATTTTTCTTTAAAAAATCACTTTACTAATGCCAGTTTCCAAAATATAATAGGCAAAACTTTGCGTTTGATAAGAAATTTATATGGGAATAACAAAGCTTTAAATCACCTAAAATTAATGCCGAATTACCAGGCAAAAGATGTAACCCGATTTTCCTGGATTTACTTATAATTGAATATTTTGTAAGTACTTTCTTTAATATTTAGTTATGTTTCAATAATGTTTATTAATTTTCTATTTAATTAGGTTTGAAATCATTAAATATATTACCACACTAAAAACAAATTATCGGATTTTTCTGTTTGCATAAAATGTATATATCTTCAACTTTGGTGACGAGATTTACAAAATAAGAAATTTGATATAATCCTTTAAACACATCTTTAACAAGTTCGTAGCCGGCAATGATTTTTATTCCACATATTTATTGTACGATCGTACAGGTGAGTGAATTTAGAAATTTCTGTAGACTTAAGTTATGTTAAACCATATAATAAGTTCTCATATTTCCCATATTAAAAATCTAATAACAATGACAAAACTATGACATTTTAAATTGTCATAATTTTTTTGGTGTTTATTAAGAAATTTTCTAATAACAACCAAATACAAATTTGTCATTTAGATCAAAAAAAGTTAAGACAAAAGTCCGTTCCTTGTATAAGATTTGTTAAATCATATTAAGTGGTATCGAAGGTCTAATAACAAAATTGTTTGACAATTGTCATATTTGTTTTCTAAACGTGAATACTAAATTTAAATTTGTTCGTTCTCTCTTCTTTTGTTAAATTAGTTGATTTTTTTTTTAATACTTAAGGTTGTAGCTGGGCAATTGTTTTATCTGGTAAATGTGCCGCCAAATATTGTTTGTGTAAACGTTGTCGGCAAAATTGATAGAATTCTATTTCATTGGTAAAATTACGTCTTACAATATCTTTGACGTTTTCAGTAACGGGCGGTTTAAAGTTGTTTTTATTGATTTTCGTAAGATATTCGGCACTGGCTAAAAAGAAAAAGTTACAATTTGATAAATTTGATTTGATAATATGAATGTAAAATTAATTTTAACAAAACTAAAATTTGACAAAAACGGAAAAGGCTCACGAGTCATCAACTTTAGCTCAAAGGTGCGATTACCCAAAAGTTTTTCTTGATTATGCATTTGGGATCTCTCCAAACAATATAATGATAAATATTAAAGTCTTTGTTTCAGTTTTTTTTTTTTTGCAAAAATCTCTTTCAAATTTTAAAATATTTAAATTTTCCACATTCTAAAACTTTCAGAGCTTTGAAAAATCTTAAAATCAAAATTATTTCTCGCGAAAACTACAATTCGTTGCAACATTAAAAACGCAAAAAAAACCAATTGAAATCGAAATCGTATATGTTTTGTTACGAACAAAATTAGGTAAATTATTGAAATGATTAGAATATTCTAAAAATAGTTCTATTTGAGTTAAAGTTAATTCCGACGAAGCGGAGGATAGGCAGCTTCTTTTTCTGGCAGCATTGCGGTTAGGGTAAGCCGAAATTTTCATTTATTTTTAAGTCATTAAAAAAAAGAAAGACAACGAAAAATAATATCTACAAAATTTCAGAGAAATCCGTACAAATATTATACTTTTTAATGAAATAATTGTTAAATTTCAATACAAAAAATTCCGTGATATATTATTTTTTTTTATCTATACTTACTATCATAAATTTCCCGAACACCTTGAAAAAATCTGGGTATATATTTTTCAAACACAGACAGCGTAGTATTGAGATCTTCTAATACGCCCACAACAGCATATTGACTTTCTACAGCATGCTTGGCTCTTTCTAAAGCACCAACTGTATTAAATGGCCTTAAAATTTATAAGAAGGAAAATTTATTATACCCACGTTTAACACGTTCACACACACACACACAAAACTTACGTGCATTCATAGGCATGACCACAGAAAAATAAACTTTGTCTACGATGATCACCAATACCCTCTACGGTAACACCCTGGGTATAAGTACACTCCTGATCACCAGACATGACACACGATTCAAAATCTTTTTTCAACCAAGAGGGATGAGGCAAAGGTAAATCAGGAAAGGCCGCCTTACGTTCTACAAAATACCAAGGAGCACGAACATAGTAAAACCAACTAATAACACGTTCCACTGGATCTCGTACCACATTGATGTAAATAGGAGTCGGTAATTTAAATTTAGTGAAATTGGTATAACAAACATGTTTAATGAACACTGAAGGTTCGGGTAAATCACTTATAACCTCAGCTAATTCTTGCTGCTGATCTTCAGCCAAACGTATGGTCTCAACTTTTTGTACAGCATCACGATGAAAATGAAAATTATTACGCTCCGATAAACGTCTCAACAATTCCATAAATGTTTGACTACCTACTTTGGGAACACGATTAAAAAATACCAAATCCAATTGAGCTTTACGGGTATTATTGAGATCATGAACATTTAGTGATTGCATCTAATTTGAAAGAAAACAAATTGATTTGAAATGAAAAAAATATAAAGTTAAAATTGCGATTTTGAATAGAAAATACTGATACCGTTTTATAATGTTTCTAAATCATAGTGATTGATATGCGCTTTTTTCAGGGGGGCGAAAAATTAAAAATAATATTTTCAATTTTTTATTAATTAAAACTTATTTTAATTTTTTTCAATAATGTGGATAATTTTTATCAAGATTTAAAGCTAAATATTGTTTATATAATCTTTGTTTACAAAAATAATAAAATTCATATTCATTGGTAAAATTTTTGCGTATCATGGCCTTGACATCAGCATCGATTTTTGGTTTACGTCTATTTTTGTTGCGATTTGTAACTTGATTGTTAAATACTAAAAAAATACATTGAAATTACAGCAAATTTATTTAAAGATTAAATATAACTTAGGCGACTGGCGACAACGAATAAGTAATTGAAGTCAACACAACCTCGTATTTCAAAAACTAGTACTTTTCAGCAGGTACAAAAAAAAAATTTTTTTTTGGAAATTTAAAAAATAATGATACATCTTAAATTCCAAAAAAATTGTTAAAAATGTCACAAGTTTATTTTAAAACGTTTTTTTTGTCTCTCCTGGAAAGTGGTAGTTTTTTAACCCTGGGTATGGTGGTCTCGCATATGATCATATATGTTCGGATCTGATATATGAGAGTATATGAGCATACATGAGCATATAAGCTTCGGATCCTAACATATACTGTCATATATGAGACCATACATATATGGTCATAAAGTGAATTATATATGGACATACATATATCATCATCAATACTCTTATATAAGATCATACATCATGTATTATCATATATGTTTATATATGCTCCCATTTTCAACTGGGTACCTATTTATATATATTTACTTAACTGAGCACATCTGGTGCTTATTGGCAAAATTCTGGTTTTCGTAATTAATTTGTATTCCCTGTAATCAACAGGGATCAACATATTTTGTTGTCTATAACGCCAGACACCTTAATTGTTTATAAATTAGCAATAAACTTACATTCGAAACTTTCCTTAACTCCGTTAAAGAATAGAGGTATATAGTGTTCGAATACTGTCAAAGTAACATTAGTATCCTCCCAAGATCCTACCACAGCAAACTCACGTTCAACATTTCTCTTTGCCATTTGTATAGCATAAGGAGAATTAAAAGGTCTAAAATGTTTGCAATGACATGTTTTTGAAATCGATTTTAAAATCTCTAGTCGCTTAACGCAATACTTACAAACACTCTTCATCATCACCACAAAAAAATAACGACTGTCTTTTATAGTTTCCCACATAATCTTTAACACTAAATGGTATATATTGGCATTCCGGATCCCCGCTACGTACACAATGATTGAAATCTTTTTTAAACCATTCTTCCGATTTTATGGGAGCATTGGGATTTTTGGCAAAGTATATAGCATTTTTATATGAACCTCTTATATAAAAATACCATGATATTACACGTTCCACAGGATCTCGCACTAGATTTATATATATCGGTTTACCCAAATCATATTTGGTAAAATTTATCCAATTACAATGTTCTATATAAATAGTACGGGGCTTAAGTTCGGCCATCCATTGTGCTTGTAAACGCTGCTGTTCTGGAGTTCGTGTATGGGCAACACGAAGATAAGGACTTTTTTCTATTACATTATTATTAGTTTTGGGTGTCATATGTTGTAGCAATTCCATTAGGGCTTCACTGCCAACTTTAGCTGCACGATTAAAGAATAATACATCCAATTCGGCATATTTGGTATTATTTAAACGAGAGGGATTCATGCGATAAAGCTTTTAAGAAAGGGATGAATGGTTTAGATTTTTAAAAAATTTAACAGTAGAATAAAAACAATCTATAATATTCATATACGTACATAAGTATGGACAGTTAAAAGGTTATATGTTTGAATGAAAACAAAATTTTCAAAATGTTAGTTTAAAATAGGTAATAAAAAGGGCAAGGAATTCTATGCAAATGCATGTCTTTAAATATTTATTCAAATCACAAATTTTAAAACAACATGGAATCGATCTGTTGCTGCCTATTATTGCAAAAGTTCATATATTTGCATGTTTTGATACAAAATGTATATTTGGTGCTTTTTTATCGTGCTTTTTAGTGCATATTTTTTGTTTTTAAGTGGAATATTTTTAATTTGGATAGAAAATAAAGAAAAAATTTATATATTTTCATATTTTAATTCAAACTATTTGTGTATTTTAAAAATAAATGTTCTTAAACATATTGAAGACTTATTTATGTGGATTTTTGTATTTTGTTTTGTTGCAAAAATAACTGTTTTAAATGCATATTTTTCCTTTTTAGCTTTATTTTTCATTTTTTAAGTGCATACAATTCCTTGCCCTAGTAATAAAATAGGAATGAATTCGGAACATATAAATAGCGAAAATTTTAATTAAAATACAGATATTTTTTAACCAAGAATCTTGTTAATTTTCTAATTTTGTATCAATAATCGTGACAATTTTTGGTGGATTTAGAATGATAACTTCTTAACCGATCATTTTCATATCCTTCATATGTGATGAGGGTATTATTTCGTTTGTAACACATCGAAATATAGGTCCCATAATGTACATATATATAATTACATATCGATCTGTCCATCTGTACTATAAAATGACAAACGATCACGGGGCGAAGACGAAAGTAGGGTTGCTAATTTTTACCCAGATTGTTTGTTAGCCTCCCGCGCAGTTTTGGTTAAAAAGTTATGAATGCAAATGTAAAAAGTTATCTCTAATTTTACTTAAAAATGTGTGTGTTTTAGTACAACTCCATATTAGCATCTGGTGAATAAAAAATTTTGTCATATACCTTCACCAGACGCCTAGAGGTGAATAGTATTTTTTATTCACCTTAAAAATTATTTTCACCTCAATTTTTTTTTTTAATAAACATTTTTTTAGTTCAAAAAATTTTTTCACCGCAAAATTTGTTTTCACCTCAAAAATTTTTTTCAACACAAAAATTGTTTCACATTCGAAACCGTTTTTCATCATAAACATTTTTACGCTTGAAATCTTGTTTATGATATTAGCTTTTTTATGCCTTTTTCTTATTTTTTTGAGAATGAGTATGAAAAAATATATTTAAAATAAAATTACAAACTTCAAATTTTTAAATTTATTTATCGATAAAAGAAAAATGTTATTTTCAATCAAAAAATGCCGAACTTTAATTTGACATAAACTGCTACAAAATACTTGCAGTGATACCAACTTGGTGCTTTTGGTACTATTCATAATAAAAACTTAGCATTTTAACATTGATCTTTTATGCGCTTTGTACCCTCTTAAATTCGTTATCATTGGTTGATTGTTATCGATGTTTCTTTTTCTGTCTTACATTTGGTGTTTCCTTCTAAAAAAATCTATCAAAAATACTAGAAACAAGCTAATGTCATACGGCCTTTATATAAGTATAATAATTTAGAGTACCACATAAATTTAATGATTAAAGACTTATTCTTTATCGCCAGATGCTTTAAAAATTGTCGCAAACATAAACTTACTTTCAAAAACCTCTTTAACTCCCTTAAAGAATCGTGGTATATAATGTTCAAATACCGTCAAGGTAACATTAGTATCTTCCCAGGATCCCACAACAGCATAATCGTGTTCAACATTTCTTTTGGCCATTTGTATAGCATAAGGAGAATCAAAGGGTCTATAAATTATATGTAATATTTAGCCAATAAATGATTGTACCTTAATATCCCATCAACCGCCATAAATACTTACAAACATTCTTGATCATGACCACAAAAGAATAACGATTGCCTTTTATGATTACCTTGCTCATCCTTTATGGTATATGGAACATACCGACATTCTGGATCACCACTGCGTACACAATGATTGAAATCTTTTTTATACCACTCTTCCGTTTGCAAAGGTTGATCGGGTTTCTTTTGATAGAGCAAGGCATTTCTATAGGCTCCTCTAATATAAAAATACCATGATATCATACGTTCCACAGGATCTCGAACGAGATTGATATAAATAGGTTTGGGTAATTTAAATTGTGTAAAATTTAACCAATTACAATGTTCAATATATACAGAACCTGGCTCTAAATCGGCCAACCATTCAGCTTGCTGCCTTTGCTGTTCTATCGTACGAGTACGAGAATTTGATTTTACGGGACTTTTATTTAATTTTACTTTCATATCATTAAGGGTTGCCATATGTTGTAGCAATTCCATAAGGGCTTCACTGCCAACTTTAGCTGCACGATTAATGAATAATACTTCTATATCGGCATATTTGGTATTGTTTAAAGGCGACGGGATCATGCGATATAGCTTTAGTATGGAGAAGTGAAAATATATTTGATAAATCACTTTTGGTATTTTTGTATAGGTCACATAAAGCTTTTAAGTTTTAATGATAGGAGAAAGATTTAAGAATAAAGAAATTAAATTTTAAAAGTTTAATATTAAAGAAAAAAAAGAAAATTTTTATTAAAAATTAAATCGTTTTGTTAGCTAACGTTATATTTAATATCCCTGCAAGTTTTTATACTCTACACCACAACGGATAATGGTTATAATTCTGCAGGTTCTGAAATTAGTTCGAATTAAAATACCCGTGAAATTGAAATTTATGTTACTGTAACAATGTGTTCCAAAGTTTTGTTTGAGTTTAACTTTTTTTCATTAAATGAGCAACGATCATTTAAATCCCTTCATCTTTCACAACCTTTCACATCTTCTCTATCCGCTTTCTATAAAAAACGTACTATCATAAATCACTTAAAATTTGATTTTAATTTTCACTTTTACCTAAAAATAAAATACAGAACTTGCCCGAATAAATAAGGATTTTTCGAGGTCCATCAATAATTTCATCGTTGGACCTAAATCTCTTTCCACCGAGCCATTTCTTTAGGTTTGGAAATATCAAATAGTCACTGGGGGCTAAATCCGGAAAATTTGGCGGATGAGGTACCAATTCCTAGCCTAATTCATGGAATTTTGCCAATCCTTTGAAGATGTCACACGATTACGTTTGTGGTCAATTGAGAGCAAACGCGGCACCCATCTTGCAGACAGCTTTCTTAAATCCAACTGATCATTTAAAATCGAAACCACACTGTCATAGGCATCAACAATCTTACGCACTTTTACTCTTTGATCGGCCAACACCATATTTTTCGAAATTTTCGGGTGTATTGATCTCAATTAGCCGTCCAGAACGTTCAGCGTCATTTGTACTTGTGCGACTACAACGAAAGTCAGTAAACCACTTTTTTACCATTGAAATCGATCAAGCTTTTTCTTGGTTTGATTGACGGTTTTTTTTCGCAAAAAATAATGTTTTATGAGCACTCGAAATTCCCTTTTTTCTATTTTTAAAAAAGTCCACGAGAGTATGCTTTGAACAGCTGTTAAACGCAAAGTAAATGACGGAACTTGCTCAAAATTTGACAGTAGTCTATTAACAGGTGGTACTTGATGGAGCAGTGTTGAATTTCATATAACTACGAGGGAAGTTCGAAAAGTCACGGACTTATTGATCCGCCCTCGTATATGCGCTCAAATTTCGAATCCAAAGACATATAGTAATATACTGTGCATGTACGTGTATGATTATGGATGCCCATGTTTGATCATATAAAAGCCCATGCATGATCATGCATGTTCATATACATATATTTCGATTTTCACATGAGTAGAAACATTTTCAAAAATATAACAAATGTTATTTCCAACACATAATTTCAATAATTTTATTACAATTTCATTTCCTTGAGATACAATTGAAAAAATTTTGTTTACACAGAGAAAACAGTTTCATTGCGGCAACCAAATTTTGTTGACTGATGAATTGTACTGTTCCAAATTTTTTGATTTGGTTTGAGTTTCGAGAACAATATTCCCATCAAATTCCTATTGTATTAATTAAATTTTTGTCGTTAAAACAAAGATATAGGTGGTGGCTGCAACCAAATTATTCTGTTCGCTAGAAATCAGTTTTCTTTGTATTATAACCTAATTCAATAAGTTGTGTCTCTCCAATTCTTTTAAACTTATAGCCAAATACTGCTTATATAAACGTTGTTTACAAAAATAATAAAAATCATATTCATGTGTAAAATTCTGACGTAACATATCCTTAACATCCTGATCAATTTTAGGTTTTCTGCGATTTTTATTACGATTTGTAATTTTATCATTGTGAACTAAAATCAATAAATAAACATTAACTTTCTATTACAATTATAATATAATACAAATAGAAAACTTACGATCAAATAATACCCTAGCTCCCTCAAAAAATCTGGGTATATATTTCTCAAATACTGTTAAAGTAATATTAGTTTCTTCCCACGTACCGACGACAGCATAATCACGTTCAACATGTTCCTTAGCCATTTGTACAGCAGCGGGTGAATTAAAAGGTCTAAAAGGGGGAAGAGTGATATGAGTAGTTTTTTTTTAATTTTTCGATTTCAGTTTACTCACAAGCAATCATCATGATGACCACAAAAGAATATTGACTGTCTTTTAAAATTTACCGCATAATCTTTAACAGTAAATGGTATATATTGGCATTCAGGATCACCACTACGCACACAATTATTAAAATCTTTTTTATACCACGATTCAGACTTTATCTTCCTATCCGGAAATTTATTATATTCTATGGCATTTTTATAAGCTCCTCTAGCATAGTAATACCAAGATATAACTTTTTCTACTGGATCTCTAACCATATTAATATAAATGGGTTTAGGTAAATCAAACTCATCAAAATCTATCCAATTTATGTGTTGTATCCAAATTGAACCATCAGCTAAGTCGGTTATTTTTTTAGCCAGTTCTCGTTGTTCATAAGGTTTATGTTGGAGTCTTGTCATCGCATGTAAACCCTCACGTTCGAGGGTTAAATGATCATGGAATTTTTCCAGAGCTATAAATAATTCTAATACAGCTTCACTACCAACTTTGGCACCACGATTGAAAAATATCACCTCTATTTCAGCCTTGCGAGTATTATTCAATCTATGGGCAGTGAGAGTTTTAAGCTGAATAGAAAGGAAAGAAGAGAAAGCATTTTCGAAAGGGTTTTGATAAATATTAATATGATTAAAATTCAATAATTTATCATACTAATGGTGAAATGTTTTAAAAGCTTTAGAGGTTTGCTCTGGAAAATTTATTGAGGTTAGTTTTGAAAGTTTGCGGAAAATTAAAACAAAAAAAATTTCAATAAAGGTTGGTGAAAACAGAAATTTAATGTATGTTAAAAAAATACTTGAAATCATCTATTTATAAAGAAGTTTTATTTGATAAGATTGAATTTAAGAGCTTGGGATCAGAGTATACTTTTTTAATTATCATTGGCACGCAAGGTTTCTTGAAATCCTAAAAATGGCGAAAACAGGTTTTTCCTATAATCGGGATTTTACTACAACGCAATTTATTTGTTTTATACAAAAAATGTTTCATGTATTTAAAAATAATTCTCCTCTTCTTTAAAATACATTGAGTTTATTCGCTTTGATTTCACATAAACAACACTGTACAACATAAAGGACAACTATAATTAAACATTTTATATACTCTTGAGCTTTTCTAATGCCTTATTTATTAGCGGAAAGATAATCGCTCCAAACAACTAAGTTTTTTCATTGCCTTTCGCAAAGTATAAAAATACGAGTCTAGCAGCAGTAAATTTATTATAAGTTTTTTTGGAATGCTCGATCCCAATTCTTTATGGCCCTTTCTGATTCCAAATTTACTGGCCCCTGACCAAACAGCCAATACCCTTAGACCCGTCCCTCTGTTCACAAATCAGGTCAATTAAATTAAAATATATCAGGAAATATTTTTAAACATTTTAAAACATTTTGAGAGGTACTTTTCGATGCTTAACGAGTTTGGTAAAAAATTGGAATTCACGGTATAGAACGTCCCGATGTGGGACAGAAACGTATTTTAGTTCCTTTGGCGATCATACATTTTCCACCGAAGCAACTTTAAGTTTTTAACGATTTTCGAGATCTTTGTCGCTTGGTAAATATAATTTATTAGTTCACGTAGTGTAACATCAAGCATATATTTCAATATAATAATTTAAAAGAATCATGTGACGGTTTTGTCTTTGTCATATTTTATTTGTATTTCGAATAAATTTCTAGTTTTTATTTCAATTGAAAATAATTATCAGTTTAATTTGTTTATTACTTTTTTAAATACTTATTTAAAACTCATTAAAGCTTTATTAAGAAATGATAATTTTTGTTGATTTTCCTTTTCCTCTAATTTACTTAAATCATTCAGATGCAAAGCCAAATATTGTTTAAACAAACGTTGTCTACAAAATTGATAGAATTCAATTTCTCGGGTAAAATTTTTGCGTACCATTTGTTTAATATCTTCACTTATTTTGGGTTTAAAGGGGTTGGCGTTTTGAATATTAGAACTTAGTTCCACTAGAAAAATAAAAAAAGATTTTTTTTAGTTTAATACATAAATCAGCTATTTAAAAAAAAAAAATCATACTTACTGTGATACAGTTTAGAAGCTCCTTTAAAGTAACGGGGTATATAATTTTCGAAAACACTTAAAGTTATATTTGTATCTTCCCAAGTGCCTACAACAGCGTATTCCTTTTCCACAGTACGTTTTGCCAATGCCAAGGGTAATTTTGAATTAAACGGCCTAGAACATACAGTTTGAAATGTTGTTTTTATGTCTTGTTTTTTCATTTACAATAAATCAATTCAAACTTACATGCATTTTTTCTCATCATGACCACAAAAGAATAGTGTTTGTCGTCTATGATCTCCAGCTTTTTCAAATCCAGAACCCTCTATAAAAGTACACGCTTTATTCTTATTCACAACACATTCATTAAATTCAGTATTAACCCATTGTGGTTTGGGCATTTGTCTATTATTTCTCCTACGATTGGGTACAAAAATCCAGGGGGAACGTATATAATAATACCAGCTAATAATTCTTTCCACTGGATCTCTAACCATATTAATATAAATGGGTCGTGCTTCTCCGAAATCGGTAAAATTTAAATAATTCATATGTGATGCAAATACGGTACCATCTTCTAAATTACTGATATTTTCAATCATGTTTTCTTCTTGCTCCTCATTAAATATGGCTTGAATGCCAGCGTGTTGTGGATCAATTTCTACTTCAAAATTGAGAACTTTACCCAATTGTTTGAGTAAACTTATTAATTGTACACTACCACTTTTGGGGACACGATTGTAAAATAATATATCCACTTCAGATTTTTTTGTATTATTCAGTTGATTGGCTTTGAGAGTATAAAGCTGGAGTAGAAAATTTTGAAGAGCGGGGGTTTTTTTTTAATTTATATATGATTTTTTTTATAATATCTAAACAAACCAAAATAGGGTGAATGTGTTTTAAAAGCTTTAGGAAGAAGGTCAGTAATGTGTTAGGTTAAGAAATTGTATATTGGAAAACAAATAATTGAAATTGAATTAAATTGTTTAGACTGCAGAGTTTGTGTGGTAAAAATGGATTATGGGCTAATAGTTACACTGAAGTTAGACAATTTATCCATTTTTTACTAGATCAACTTTTAATCTTTTTAAATAAATATAATAAATATTGTTACCAAAAGTATGTCAAACTTTTTGAGTGCTATTTCTAAAGCTATTTGTTTTGGCGCTATGAAATATCTCCCTAGTGAAATAACCCCCAAATTCAGAATGAAATAATACACAAATATTTTTTGGCCTTTTATTTCGTTTGGGGACTTTTTTATAATGAAACAATCCCCCAATTAAAAATGAAATAACATCCAAAATAAATGAAATAATACCAGAATTTGTATTTTTTTTAAATTTTGGGGGTTATTCCATTTTCCAATATAAAGGTTATTTCACTTGGGGGTTATTTCATAGAGTCATCTGTTTTGCAAAAAAATAAATAAAAAAATTAAATTTTGTTCAATAATAAACTTCTTTTTATTAGATACATAATTTTTCAAATTATACATCAACTACAAAAAAAATATCCCTGTAATAAAGTTTATAATTATTAATATATCCCTGTGGTCGGTCAACTTTAAAGCTTTACAAAATTTTAAAAGTTTCTTTTTTACAAAAATAAATTATAATTTCAATATGTATTTAATTAAAACTAATGCACATTTACACGCGAGGCAAAAGTGCTACTAGATATAGAGCAAATAGCTTTAATAATTCACAATAGAGCCATTTTTTAGAGGTGTTTTTTTTTTGCACTTAATAAATATCTGCGAACTTTTAACAGTAGCACTTAAGTTGGCTTTTCCAAAATTTTTGTGGTCTAAAAAACTTCTCACATATCTATATGTACCGTATACACCAAAACACCCCTTAAATCACTTTTTTAAAAATTTTATTAATTTCCATTTTACAAAAGAACTTATTTCATTTGTGACCTTAAGCATTTTTATATCGTATGTTTTTGTATGCAACAAAAATGAAAAAGAAGGTAATAAATTTTAAAGTTGTTTTCTGTATCTGTGCAATTAATGCTGTAAGGATAAGAGAATTCTTAAATGAATTTGACAAAACAACTTCAGTAATTTAAAAAATTCCACATGATTGTTTTTAGTTTTTAACAATTTTACAGGAAATTGTTTTTAAAAAATTGCAATTTCTGAATAGAAAGCAATTTATAACAACAGTTTTATGTAACAATAAATGTGTTGTTTAGCTCTTCTGTAAAATGTGCATTTTTAAAGTAAGTGCTTTTGTCAAAAGTCCGCAGATATTATTTAACTAAACTGTTTAATAACTGCATCCTTATTAATAGCAATGTATTGTTCGGATTCCAAACTTAAATAAAGAGTGCTAAAAAGTTATACTTAAAAGATCTGGTTTAAATTTGTATATGCAGGATCATTTCCGCAAAAATGTAAAGAGAATCTACGCCAATCCTCATTATATTGATTGTGGGAATCAAAAACACAATATGATTTTATCTGTTTTTTCACACAATCATTGAAAGAAGATTCAAAGTATTCTTGATTTTCCAACGGCATATTCGGATAAAGTTTTAAACGATTCGCATATATATCCGCAGATCTAAGGTAATAATAGGCGCTCATAACTTTTCGTATGGGATGGCGTATTAAATTGATGTAAATGGGTCGTGGTAACTCATATTTAGTAAAATTAATCCAATTGGTATGTTACACATATGAGGAGGCCTCCGGTAGATTGATTAATTCTTCGGCAAATTCTAATTCTTCCTCAGGGATTCGATGATGTTTTTGTTTTGCATTTGGGCACTACGATGAAGTATAAAATCATTTAATTTGGATAAAGTTATTAAAAACGTAAACATGGATTGACTGCCTACCATCTCCATGCAGTTAAAGAAAAGTAAATTCAGTTCGGCCAAACAAAAAAAAACTATTGGTATTTAAAGTTTGGGAAAATACATTAAATGCAAATAAGCTTTCGAAAGCTTTGTTAGGAAAGCTTAATATGGAAAAAGAAAAAAATTGCTTTGAAAAATCAGTACATAAAAGCTTTGCCAAGTCTTGACACAGAATAAAAAACTATTTTAAAGTTTAATAAAAGCTTGACATGTAAGGTTTTATTAAAAATCATTTTTAAAGTTGTTCATAAAAGTGAATTGTTAAAGTAAAAATAAAAAAAAGAAGGATTTTAAACTGTAAATAAATTTTGTTAAAATTGAACAGAAAATAGCTTTAAAATATTTTGTGAGAAGACAAAACAGAAAAGCTTTAAGAAAAATTTGGATTTTTTAACTTCAATATTTTAAATAAGCAATTTTAGAAGCAAACATAAACTAATTTGGAAAATATTTTTGGATTTGGTTTTCAAACCAATACATTTAAGAATTGGTTCCACTAATACCGATTTCATGAAACGGATGTAATATGTAAGGTATAACTGCCCAAAAACTACACTAATAGAAAAAACATGTTGATAAGAATATAGAAGAAGCTTTTATTTACAAGACTTTGTTAAACTATCAAATATTCAAGTTCAATAAAAAAATCTGAGCTTCAAAGTTCTATAAAAGCCCTTTATTAAAAAATCAAACTTTAAAGCTATACAAAAGCTCTGTATAAATAATCAAACTTTATAGCTCTTTTTAATAGTTGTATTTTAAAAATTCAAATAATCAATTATGAATAAAAAATATTTTAAAATTACAAATAACCTATTTAATAATTATTTATTCCAAATTTTGCAAAGCAAAATATTGTTTATACAATCTTTGTTTACAAAAATGATAAAACTCATATTCTCGTGTAAAATTTTGTTTTACTATATTTTTAATTTTATCACTGATCATTGGTTTCCATGCATTTCCATTGCGTTTTTCACCCGCCAAACCATTATTTTTATCTAAGAATTAAAAAATTAATTCAATAATTGAAATTTTTTTTTAAAAATTTGTTTTTATAACAAAATTTACCATAATACAACTGCGTAACACCTTTAAAATATTTGGGTATGTAATTTTCTAAAACTTTTAAAGTAACATTAACATCTTCCCAAGAACCAACTACAGCATAATCATGTTCAACAATTTCTTTAGCTTTTTGTAAAGCTCCATAAGAATTGAAGGGTCTATAATTATAGAAAATTGAAAAAATTCTTAATATATTTTAATCTTTTTAATACAACAAATAACCTACTCGCATACGGGATCATGACCACAAAAGTATAAACTTTGCCTTATATGCTGCGCTTTGGTATGTTCAAAATCCGCACCTTGCATATACAAACATTCTGGATCCTTTTCCAATACACATTGTTCAAAATCTTTTTTATAAAATGTTGTTGGCCGAAATTTTTTAGTTAATTTATACATTTGTACTGCAAGCCAGGGTGTACGACGATAATAAAACCATGATGTTACCCGTTCTATGGGATCACGTACCATATTTATATAGATCGGTTGTGGTAAATTATATAATCGAAAGTTGATATAATTTACATGCATGGAATAAGCATATGATTCACCCATATTGTGAAGTTTTTCTGCTAACTCTTCTTGACTGGTTTCATCTAAATAATACGATATGAGTTCTGAAAATGGTGCTCGACTTACACCGAAATTATTCTTTTCACTTAAACGTCTGATTAGTTCGATCAATTGTTCACTTCCCACTTTAGGAACACGGTTAAATAATAGAAAATCATGTCTGGCAAAGGGTGTATTGTTTAGTAATTTCGGATAAAGAGTATCAAGCTAATTAATAAGGAAAATAATTGCTAATTAATACGGATAATATTTGTTTCGGTATAATGGATTTTTATTTTTAACATATTTCTTTAATTTCTAAACTACAAGAAAACTGCAAATATTTTATTGGAAAATTAGTTTAAATTTAAAAATGCTTAAAGTTGGGAAAATATAATCTCTCTCACCAACATATTGATTCAAAAATTAATTAATTAAGTTTATACCAGGGGGTGATAATAGAAATTTTATTTCTTTAATGTCAATGCTAAAGATAATGATTTTCTTGAAAATTTAAGTTTTCTATTAAAAATTTTGCATGGTTTTAGTTTAAAAAAAAATGTAATTTTTTGTTATAAAATTCTCGTTATTTCGCGATATGAAACGAAAATTCAAAATTTTTCAAAACTAAAATCTTTTTCTATAATTTCGTTTCATATCATGGCAAAGCTTAAGACTTAGTGCTATAGGAGGGCATAGAAAATTTTCTCAACTTCAATTTTCTTTATTTTATCTGTAACAAAAATAATGTGGAGGGTAAAAAATTCTGGAAGGCTAAATTAAATGCTTTTTCTTATTTTTGCTAAATATTGTTTATATAAACGTCGCCAACAAAAATAGTTAAACTTATATTCTTCAGTGAAATTACGTGGTAAAATATTTTTTAATTTCTTCATTACGATGTTTTTGAAACATTTCTTTAGTATCATCCATATAATATTATAAAAAAACGCAATAAGATCTTAAGTCCAATTAACATTAATCAAAAACTAGAAGTTTTTAAAAACATTTAGTTTTTGATTCAAAATTAAATTTACTTGAAATTGTTTAAAAACTCTTCATCATATTTAAGAAGGGTCATCAATTTATATTTTCATGAAACAGCTTCATCATATTTATGAATTTTTACATTGGACGAAAATCTTTTAATTTTTTTTATTATATTTATATGATGAATCTTTTTTTCCTGAGTGTAGGGTATCGGTCTGCCCGAATTTAATCTATTTACAAGTTTGTTTATTTTTTTTTAAAAAGATCAGAATATGTTTTATTTTTGGTATAATCAACTTTCAATCTTCAATATATTGATATTAATTTTTTTTAATACTCTTCCTGATTATCATCATCACTATCAGGTATTAATAATCATCATTATCTAATTGAGAGTCTTCACTAATGGCAGCATATTGTAAATATAAACGTTGTTTACAAAATTCATAAAATTCTATTTCATGAGTTAGATTTTTGCGTAATAATTCACGTGTTAAATCACTAACGGGACGTGTCTCATTGTTTTTATTAACCCGTGACAATTCATCTCTGTGCACTGAAATAAAAAAGGCGGGAATAAGATTTGTGACAAATTTCAAAAATTCAAACAAATTCTTACGGTAATAAGTAGCTTTGGCGTTTTTAAAGAATCTTGGTATATAGTGTTCAAGAACAGTCAGGGTTATATTAGTATCTTCCCAAGTTCCTACTACAGCATACTCTTCTTCCACAGTACGTTTAGCTTTTTGCATAACTGCTTGAGAATTAAAAGGCCTAAATTAAAAGAGGAATGTATACAACACCGATTGTATTTACTCGTTATTGTTATTATGAACTTACAGGCATAATTGCTTGTCTTGACCACAAAAGAATAGAGTTTGACGTCTATGATCACCGCCAAGATTTTTTCTTTCCATTTGATTAAATTGACAGTGTATATCCTTTATCCGAACACATGTATCCAAATCCATTTTCATAAACTCATCGGAAGGCCTTTTAGGCGCCACATCACCCAATTTGGCAGCCATATCTCTATAATACCATTCAGCTCTAACATAATAATGCCAAGAGATAATTCTTTCAACAGGATCTCTAACCAAATTAATGTAAATGGGTTTGGGCTTATGGAATCGGGTAACATTTATATAGGCTAAATGTTGACTGTAAACATGTGGCCGTCGTTTAGCATAAATTTCGTTTATAAGTTCCTTTTGTTGTGGTGGTTTTAGTAATATACTTTCTCGGGGTTTGCCCGGATTTTGAGAGTGCATGAAATTATTAACGTTACTCAAACGAGCCATTAATTGCATCATCGCCTGAGACCCAACTTTTGGAACACGAT
This sequence comes from Eustalomyia histrio, assembly GCA_949748255.1. Taxonomy (NCBI): domain Eukaryota; kingdom Metazoa; phylum Arthropoda; class Insecta; order Diptera; family Anthomyiidae; genus Eustalomyia; species Eustalomyia histrio. Next base: position 156,088,811 of record OX456524.1, on the reverse strand, counting down.
TAAATATAACCACATCTACTTTAGCCTTTCTGGTGTTATTTAAAGCAAGTGCTTGTAAAACTTTACCATAATCGTCATCATCATCATATAATTCATCTTCCTCATCATATAAGTCATCTCCATAATCTTTATATATATGCTTAGAAACATCTTTAATATATTTCGTTTTCTTATGTTCATGTTGATGTGGATGTTTCCTTTTTTTATGACGATCAAAATCTGAATCCACATTACTATCACCGTTTTCAATTTTAATGTGATTTTGTTTATTTCTTCGATAACGCTGTTGAAGATTTATTTTTGATTTTTTTTAGGAAATTTCAAAACTAATATCAGGACCTTTGTCCATGATTCTAGTCTCTATATGAATTTCGGCATTTTTGATGTTTTTGAATTATTTGTGAATGGTGCTTATGAGGGAAAAGTATCTTATCAAAAACATAACTATTCAAGCAGATTAGTAAACTAATTATTTTTAGCAAAAATATGGGTTTACACAAATGAACAAACGACAATTTTAATGATTTATAAACTATGGACTTACACAAATGAACAAAAGACAAATTAAACGATTTATAATAATTATCACCATTTTTAAGAACTTTGGTTATTACAACTACTTTCTTAAAGATACACGACTAAATCTTAATTTAAATTATAAAAACTTGCTCGATTAAGCCTGAATTTTGCTTAACAAGAACTTCTGATCAAAACTTAATTAAAACTAAAAGAAAAACTTCAATTTAATCTAAATATAGTTTGACTATAAAAAGACCAACAAATGAACCTTAAGCAGTCTAATTTTTTTTTGTCTACCGTTTTTTTTGTAAAAAAGTTTTAAATAATTTAATTTGTATTAACATATATAAAACTATAAATTTATTGAGGTATTCATTTTGGCATAAAACTACACTCCCATGTAAAAATCGAAATATATATGATCATATATTTGTATTAATTGTCATATGCGTCCATGCATAGTTTACAATACCACGACCTCATATATATGTCGAATACCCTCAAATTTCGGATCCGAATATATATGGTAATATATGAGATTATCTATGTTTTTATATTGAATTATACATGGATGTACATGATCATGTATGTCCATGTATGATAATGTATGTTCATGTATGATATTGTATATCCATGTATGACAATGTATGTCCTTTTATGATAATCTCCATCTACATATTTCGATTTTTACTTTGGATTATTAATTTTTTTTGTTAAATATAATCTAATAATCTTTTTCATCTTCATCACGATCAGGTATTAGTAAATAATCATCATTGTCTAATTGAGAGTCCTCACTAATGGCAGCATATTGTAAATATAAACGTTGTTTACAAAATTCATAAAATTCAATTTCACGAGTTAGATTTTTGCGCAAAATTTCACGAGTCATATCACTAACGGGACGTGTCTCATTATTTTTATTAACTCGCGACAAACGATCTTTGCCCACTGTAAGAGAAAAAATAAAATAAATGAATGCGGAATATGTCAAAATTAGGAAATTTCTAACAACATCTTACAATAATAAGCCACTTTGGCATTCTTAAAAAATCTTGGTATATAATGTTCTAAAACTGATAAGGTAATATTAGTATCTTCCCAAGTTCCTACTACCGCATAATCTTCTTCCACAGTACGTTTAGCTTTTTGCATAGCAGCTTCAGAGTTAAAAGGCCTAATTTAAGTGGAATAACATCAGAAGAGAGATTTCTCATTACTAAGTTGACGAACTTACATGCATAATTGCCTGTTTTGACCACAAAAGAATAGCGTTTGACGTCTGTGGTCACCGGCGGGGTTTAAAATTTCCATTTGATTAAATTGACAGTGTATATCCTTTGTTCTTACACATGTATCCAAATCCATTTTCATGAAATCATCGGCGGGTCTTTTAGGGGCTTTATCACCCAATTTAGCAGCCATATCCCTATAATACCACTCAGCTCTTATATAATAATGCCAGGAGATAATTCTTTCAATAGGATCTCTAACTAAATTAATATATATAGGTTTAGCCATATGGAATCGTGTAAAATTTATATAAGCTATGTGCTGACTATAAATATGTGGTTGGGGCTTAGCATAAATTTCGGCTATAAGTTCTTTTTGTTGTGGCGGCTTGAGGAATATTGTCTCATGTGCTTTACCCGCATCGCGAGAATGTACGAAATTATTAATTTTACTTAAACGTATCATTAATTCCATCATTGATTGAGATCCCACTTTGGGAACACGATTAAATACGATTACTTCTACTCCAGCCTTTTTGGTATTATTTAAAGCATCTGCTTTTAAATTATTACCCTCCTCATCTTCATCATCATCATATAATTCATCTTCTTCGCTATTATCAGTATATTTAAAATCATCATTTTCTTCATGTTTTGGCTTCTCATGTTTGTGTTGATGTGGATGAGAATTCACCTTTTTATGTTGATGTGAATCCTTATTATTTGTATCAATTTCGATATGACCTCGTGTATTTCTGGGATGACGCTGTTAAAGGGTTATGTTTAAGAATTTTGAACAACTAAGCATTTTAATTTACGACCTTTCACCATTAAGCTGGATTACGTGCACTTGGTTTAATTCTTTTTAATGTTTTTTTTTTTTGTTTTTTTTTTTAAACTTTAAAATGAAGGTTATTATCAGGAAAAATACTAAATATTTAAAAACTATTTAAGCACACAAATTAGTAGGAAAATTTTGATATGTACAAACAAACGTACACAGAGAAAACAGATTCTTGGTGACAACCGAATTTTTCGCCAACTGCATAATACGCTTGAAGCCATCGAATTAACATGATAGAACTTACATAGAAATAAATTTCATTGTGACAACCCAATAATTTGGTTGCTGCAGTATTAAAAAATATTATGAGAAAAATTAAAACGGATTTCTACTGACAAATTAATTTTTTGCCAATCAAATGGTTCAGTTGAGGCAACCAAATTTTTCGGCAGTGACTACCAAATTGTTGTTGAGACAACCTAGGTTGCAGCAACAAAATTTTTGGGTTCTGTTGACACAAGCAACTAAAAAATTCGACAACCACAACCGAACTATTAATTGCCCCAAATTACACAAAATTTAAACAGAAGTTTAATATTCCATGACATAAAATATTCCATAATTTTTTTCCTGTTTTTAAGAGAAAAAAATGTACACAATTATTCAATAACCGAATAATTCGGTTATTACATATTATTATAATTGACTGAATATTTATTAGATCTCTACCAGAAGACCTTGAATCAAAGTGCATAAATTTTACAATTTAAATTAATATTTTTTTGACATATTTTTGTATGAAAATGCAATTTTTTAAAATTTCCCTAAACTTGCTCGAAAATAAAAAAATCTGACTTTTTTTCCCACACGTGAAATACCTTTATCGTGATCTAGACTATAAATCGGTAAGGGAAGGAATTTGAAATTGCAGAATTAAATACACCGATCGTCTCACATTGTCTTTGAACTCCGAACTATGATGACTACGGGAAAATGAGACTGTGATGCTCAGAAGATTAAATCGTTTAACTAAGGGACCACCACTACGCTTCTATCTACGCCAGAATGGTTTCACTTAATCTCTTTATATACAAGAATTGAGTGGCTACAGGCTGACGTACTCAACATCTCCCAGCCTATACCGCATTAGCTAGAAAGCTTAAATACCTCGGCGATGGTCAAACAAGCGGAAAAGTTTTCCACTTAACGGCCTATTCAAACCCTTATAGCTGGAATTCTATAATTCAAAACATGTGTTTTTTGCAAATTAGCCCCCATTAATTTAATGATTATGAATTTTTTGCAATTGATATAATTTTGACGTGAAATAAAAAAATATTATTTTTTCTGTTTTATGATAAAATTTATTAAATAATCCAAATGAAAATGGAATCTAATATAAACATACATATATGATCATATGTGATTACAGCATATGTACATATATAGTGTAATATATTACATATAGTTCATATATGACGATATTTATTCGGATATACAATTTAAGCTTATTGGGCCGTATTATATGATCATTATGAGCAATATAATTATAAACGGCCATATACCCCGTAATTTTGGAATCCAAACATATATGGTCATATATGATGTACACATACGAGACCATGTATGATAATATATGTTCATATACAAATCCACTTTTTCCTGGGAAAGCTTTTTTCCTTATCTTTTTACGAGCTTTAAAAAAGTTTTGCTTACTTCTCTACGATAATATAGAATTTAACTAAATAAACTTATACGATTTGAAGTTTTAACATTATGGGAATGCAACAAATTTATGGCTAAATATTGTTTATACAAACGCTGTTTACAAAATTGATAAAATTCAATTTCGTTCGTAAGATTTTTACTTAAAATCATGCGAACCTCATCGGTAACAGGAGGTTTAAAAGAATTACTATTGGTTTTTTGTAAACGATTTTCTTCCTCTGTAATATACAAAAATTATAAACAATTAAGAAAGATTTCCAAAGAAATTGAATTTTAAATATTTACTGAAATATTCCTCAGTAGCACCAGAAAAGAATCGAGGTATATAATTTTCTAACACAGTTAAAGTAACATTGGTATCTTCCCAAGAGCCGACTACAGCATATTTGGATTCAACATTATGTTTGGCCCTTTGCATAGCTTGATAAGAATTAAAAGCCCTAATAATGAACAGAGAGAGAGAAAAAGATAGCTTTATACAAAAAGTTTTCTTTATAAAACTACTCACATGCAAGTTTCCATATCTTGACCACAAAAGAATAACAATTGTCGCCTATGATCTTCTATACCTCTGAAATCATCTTTATATATATAATTCTCCTGTACGTGTGTTAGTGACTGCACTCCTCCTTAACGGCTGGGCCGATTTCGATGAAATTTGTTGTGTCTGTTTTATTTGATCCCTGAATGGTTTAGATTCACAATTGACCTATATGGGTACAATGGGCGTGGCACCTCCCATACGAAGTAAAAATGTATTTTTGTATATCTGGAGTACTGTTACAGTGGGAGTCTTCAAACTTTGTGTGAGCTTTTTTTATAATAATACTCATAATCTCCCAAAAAAATGAGTGCCATCCAAGCAATGGGCGTGGCACCTCCCATACGAAGAAAACATTCATTATTGCATATCTGGGGTACTATTAAAGTGGGAGTCTTCAAACTTTGTGTGAGCTTCTTTGATAATAATATTCATAATCTTCCAAAAAATATGGGGGATCCAAGCAATGGGCGTGGCACCTCCCATACGAAGTACAAATTTATTATTGCATATCTGGGGTACTATTATTGTGAGAATATTCAAACTTTGTGCGAGCTACCTAGATAATAATGTAATCCTATTCCTAGGCAGAACAACGTTTGCCGGGTCAGCTAGTTTTGTATAAAAGTACATTCCGGATCATGTTTTAAAACACAATCAGAAAAATCTTTTTTCAAATATGGTATACTAGGCAATTGATATTCTTTCGGAAACATAGTTATACGCTCAGCAATATACCAAGGCGCCCGTATATAATAAAACCAAGAAATAATACGTTCCACTGGATCTCTAATCAAATTCATATAAATCGGCTGTGGAAAACCAAAGTCTGTAAAGTCTATATAAGCCACATGTTTAGAATAAGAAGCGGGTTCTCCCTTATCCAATATCTCTTCGATAAGATTAATTTCAAAGGTGGGTAGTAGCAATATAGTTTCTTCATTGCGATCTTTATCACCTGTTGCCTTGAAACCATTACGCTTGGCACAGAGATTTAACAAGGCCATCATAGTTTGACTACCCACTTTGGGTACACGATTAAAAAATAATATATCTATCTCAGCCTTGGGAGTATTATTGTATTGATCCGGTTTCAAATCATGTAACTAGCGAAAAAAAAATTTTGAAAGAGACAATATGAAACTGGCGAAAAAGACACACACATAAATTAGTGATGAAAACTATAATGATTTGTTTTTTTTTTTAGGGAAAAGTAGAACACAATATTTACGAAAACGTTTTGAAAACCCAAACTACTTCTACACCAATATAAAAAACAAAAATCCATATTTTTTTAAATAATATTACATAAAAACACAAAATATAGCAACTTATCCCTGTTTAATTTTACTTACCTGATTATGTAAAAAAACATTTATTTTTTAATTTTTAACAATAACATTAAAAAACACAAAGCACGAGTAACTTTTTTTTATCAAAGTATAAAAATAATGAAAGGCTTTTTTATTTTAAACTTTTTTTAAAAAAACGCCTAAAATGTTTATAAATTTTAGAGCTCATTAATTGGGAAGGTTTTTCGAATTAATTACAGGAGCTTAAAACATTATAAATTAGAAACTTCATAGCTTTTACGGTATAAACCTTAAAACTTTCATTAATTTTTGAAAGAGCTTAGCCGAAAACTCATATTAAACGAGATAAACTTAGTCAAAAATTTAACTTATTTTAAATATTTGAATACTAATTAATAGAAATGTCTTGAAAACTCTTTTATAATTAAATCAGAAGAGCTTTTAAGAGCAATTATTGCTATCATGTCAAAATCTATTAAAGAATAATACTGCTAAAGATTCGTGAAAAGCTCATATACTTATATCGCATACTGTGTAACGTGTGTAAAGTCTATATTTTATGTATGGAGTTTGCCATAAAACTCCTAAAGTTATTAACTTTACACATTGTACACAATATACGATTATTCCCCTATTATTTGTTATATATTATTTGGATAAACAAATTGCCAACTGAATTAAAACGTGTGTTTTGATTGCTACAACCAAAGAATTAACCGAATTCTTTGGCACAACCATAATCAAATAAAGATCATATTCTATTTTGAATGCAGCTACTAAAATTCAGTTGTATAACCCCAATTTTTTTTGTGGAAACTAGTAAACAGTTGTAGCAACTGATTTTAGTCAAAATAGTCAAATTTAAGTTAGAAAATGACAAAATCTTTGTCTGTATGTAATTCTTTTTTTTAACAAAAGTTTAAATTTCATTGACTAAAATTTAATATTTTTCAAAACAGCTTTTTTTGTGCTGAAAATACGTATTTTAAAGCTATTTTAAAACTTTGCTTTGATAGCTACGAAAGTTTTCTTTGTTGTACTCGTAGCTTAAAAGAGATGCTAGTTTTACCAATCTCTAAATTAAGAACCGAGAAATCTTTTTAAAGCTTTTCACTCTTTCTAGGGATTTACTTAAAGAATAGTATTTCACTAAGCGAAGAAGTAGTGGTTAAGCCTAAGTAGAAGTGTATAAATGTGTTGAGTCTATACATATTGTTGCTATTAGGAGCAAGCTCCTTTTTTTTCTAATGTTGTATTTTAGTGAGAAAAAGTATTTGTGTAAGGAATCATAAGTGTAATTGGGGTTCATTTTTGGGAAGGGGGTTTTAAGTAATCCGGGTTTTAAATGTACAGGCATTTATTAAAAAATCTATTTATTTTAACTAAAATTTTCCGTTTTAATTAAACCTTTGTTAAAGATAACAGGTAGAGGGAGAGAAAAAAAAGGTTAGTTTGTTAGAGATAGTAAAAGAGCAAAATAGAGGGATAATACTAATATAGAAAGCAAAAAAGGGTATCATAGAGAAAGAGACAGATAAAGACTTTATAAAAGTCTTAAAAAAGTTCAAAAGACAGAGGACAGAGATAGTTATAGAGACAGTTTAGATTTGCAGCAAAAAGCAAAAAATGAGAGTAATGGTTTAAGACAATATGGAAGACAATTAAATAAAATTGATCGACAATAAAAAATGAGCTTTAATGAGAGCAATGATTCAAACATGCTCGTAGTTACTAATAGTAATACAGAGAGAGATAGAAAGAAAAAGAGATAAAAAGGAATTGAGCCCAATTTTTTGTTTGTGCGAAAGTGTGTATATGTATATGGGTGTTTTAAAATGTAAGTGTATGTATCTAAATGTGTATGGGTATGTAACTGTGTAAATGTCAATAACTACAAAATTAAATTTTCACAATTACACAAAAATGGTTTTTAAAGTTTTTAATGGATTTTATTCTTAAATATCACTTGTCAATAAAATGAAACAGTGATATTATTAAACATCCATTTTCCTCATGCTTTTACAAATGATAAAACGATTTCATAGTATTATAAACGTTACTAATGGATAAAAAAGAATGCATATCAATCACCATGAATATTTGCTTAAGCAAAAGTTTTTATGTAGTTGTATACCTACATATGTATAAAAAGATTTATATATCATTAAAGTATAAATAAATACGGCTATCAGTGCAACATTTCCATTTAGGCGCATCTGCTTTTTTAAATATATTTTTGTTCCAAAATATGGCTTAAAACAAATGTTTATTTTTAACCACTTTTCACACACATTATCATCATGCTTTTATTTATTTATTTTTTTTTTTGAATGCGAGATATTACGATAGCAGCATGCTTTTTTATGCAGAAGATAGAAGACAGAGAGCATTAAAAAGTAATTGAAACCCGTACCGTAAAAATTTAATATGAATGCTCTTTTTCTTTTCTAAATATGAAATGCTTGATGATGGTTGGATTTTGAATGTTGCTCTAATGATATACATGATTTAGGCGCTCATGAATTTTGAGTCAAATTTTTATTTTATATAAAATAAACTTACCTGGCCAGTACTTTTGAGATATTGATAAGTGCCATGTAATGTATTAATATCTTCATGTTCTGAAATGAAATAATTTAAAAAGGGAAATGTAAAAATGTTTTTTGGCAAAACTTTTGGGGAATTCGCATAATAATGAAATATTTAAAGATACAATTTGTATGTTAAATTTAATATCAGTGATATTAAAAACTACAATTCGGGAAAATACTTGTTAATTTGAAATTCAAGTCCTGTTATTTTATTATTTTATATATAACAGGATAAAATGTACAAATATGGTGCACAACATTATGGCGCCCACACAGGGAGCAAAAAAAAAAAAAATTAATAATGACATAACTATACAAGGCCAGGCAACGCCTTTTTATGAAAATACTTTTTCCTTTCAAAAATATTAAAAGTTTTTTTTAAAGGGTTTTTAAAGTTTAAGCATTTACTTTAAAAGAAAAAAGCTTAAATCTTAATTTAATATAAAAAAAAGTTTCGTTATAATATTTTAAATACTTGGATGAAAAAATGGTTTAAAGTTAAAATAATTTACGTAAACAAACTTTAACCTAATGCAAATTTGCATTTTAAAAAGGAGATTAGGGCGAATTTTTGATTTTGTAGTATAAGTTCTTTGATTTTGAAGATTTTCTAAGATTTTAAATTGTGTTTTGGTGTTAATTAATTATGTTGTGATTTCGGAGTTCAGATTTTATTCCATTTCAATGCGATCATTCAATTTTAAAGCACTTTACCAGTGCCAAAATTTAGTCTTAAAAAAAGTTCTAAAACAGTTCTTTTAACTGCGAATGTTGAGTTTGAAAAATCTATATCAAGCTTAAACATCTTAAATGAAGTTAGATTCATTATATTTTTTAAATCTTTTATTGATAACTATTATTCCGATATATAACACTTAAAACAAATTTGATTAAATCAAATACAATTATATGATGTTCGATTCAATTATATCGGAGTTTTGGTTTCATCTAATTTTATCCAATTGATGAAATTTTATAGAAGTAAATAACATTTTATACAATTTGATATATTAAATGTTAATGCGTAATAAGTTAATAAGTAATCCCAACTAAGAGTTTTGATATATTTATATATTAATACAATTGCTTAAAAATATATATTGCAAAATATGTAGTCATACATAATTATACAGCATGTATCTTAATATATATATAATTATATTTTTATTTATATGACACTTCATATAGTGCAATATATGACAATATCCAATTATAAATATGTCTATATATAATTATATATGATTATGTACGTCACATGTTATTAGATGTTATTAGATATCATTGTATCTTTTTGATAAAATTTTATTAAACTATATTTTATTCCATTAAATTAGATCTAATTGTATCAAATAAATACTAATTATATCAAATTAGATCTTATATGATACAATTATTTGTTCCTATTTTTCGGAAAAAATTATGTATAACAAAAAGTAACAAAATATTTTATTTTTTATATGAAATATTATATAATACAGGATATGTAATTATATATGGAACATACGTAATTATATTAAATTGTATCATTATAAAATCATTTTCTTTGGGAAAGCTAATTTATATGATATTTATTTTTTACTTGCAGGTAATTTTTTTTATTCTTAAATGATGTTTAAACAACATCATCGGCTTCGAATAACAAAGAACATACAACTTTACCTTATCTTTTGTAAGAAATCTGAATATTATACTTCAAAAAAAAACAAAATTTTCATTGAAAATGTTCAATTGTGTGGAACATAATGGTAAGTACTTACATTCGTTTAGTTTTGTATACGATAACACTAGGTCACAAATAACAAACTTTTGTCTGTTATTTGTTTCTAGCATACTTTTTCTCATGGATTTGGACCTACTGAACACGAAAATGAATTTTAAAAATTTTTCTGTCGATTGGTTTGCGAGATACAAATTTTTTAATTTTTTTTTTTTAATTTTTGGAGGTACACTTACTATTTTGAGCATATCTTTAGTCTTCTTTGACCTATTTTATCCTACTACTACTCAAATTAAAGACAATTGAGCCGTCTACAACTTATTCTCAGAAAATTTTCAAATCGGGTTAGTAGTTTTGATGTTGGCGGCTTAAAAAGGTTAAAAAACTGCGTTTTTTTAGTAAAAATGTGGCTGAAAAATTCATATAAAAATTCATATAAAATGTAAAACGCGATGTTAACAGCGATTTTAATTTTTTTACGTATAGCTGACACTTTTCCAAAGAAAATAAGCCCTTACTTAACAAAATCTGATGACAAATGGCCGACTTATTATTTTTTTGGTAAACGACCGAAATTCCGCTATTTCACGATTTTTTGATTTTCATTATTTGCACAGCTTACCTACCCAACGCAAACGAATAAATACATTTGAACTTAATTTAAAATAAACAAAGTAGTCTTCGTATATTTTTTTTAAATTTATTTACAGCACTACATGCTCATACATATTTAAACATAAGGAGACACGGTTATCAATTGCATTTCAAAACTGTCTGTGAAAGTGTAAAGAAGTTAATATTTAGAAAACGCAAGGAAGACAATGAGTAAAAGACTACGTGTGTTCGAGTGTTTGAACGATCCAGACAATTTCTGCAATGTTTGTGGCCAGTTTATAAAAAAAAATCACGCACACAAGTTTACTCCAGCAGTACAATTGCACTATTTGAATTATTTTGGTATTTCACCAAATATCACAGAACCATGGACACCTAAGTCGCTGTGTGATCTTTGCTATATAATCTTAACCAACTGGGCAGCTGGCGGAAGGTAAGAATTTTTATTTAAACACATTATACATAGCGAATATAGTAATTTATTTTAATTTTAGCCGCCATATGAAATTCGATACACCAATGATGTGGAAAAAGCCGCTATGCCATTCCACAGACTGTTATTTTTGCCTCACCACAAACAGTGGGGTAGGAAGATTTTTTAAATGAAACTACGCTCAAGTGGGATCGTTTGCGCTTCCAGTACCACATTCGCATGATGTGCCATATCCAGTGTGCCCTGGTGCATCTCTTCAAAAAGCAGAATCGTCAGAAGAAGAGTCTGAGTCAAATGCAAGCGAATTTGAGCCGGGTGCAAAGCGAAAATTACTGTCACAGGCCGAACTAAACGATTGGGTGCGCGATTTTGGTCTCACTAAGGAGAAATCCGAACTTTTTGCGTCTCGGATGATACAGTGTGGATTTGCGGCTTCAGAAGTGAAAGTATCAGCGTACAGAAACCGTCACAAGGAGTATGCAAAATTTTATACAAAGAAAGACCAAATATGTTTTTGCAGCGACATTTCAGGCTTGTTCCAAGAGCTTCACCAAATTCACAACCCCAACGAATGGAGGTTGTTTATTGACAGCAACAAAGAGAGCTTGAAGGCAGTTCTCTTACATAATGGGAATGAAAAGCCATCTGTTCCTATTGCTCATGCGGTTCATTCAAAGGAGAACTATGAAACTATGGACATTTTGCTGAAATGCATAGAGTATAGGAAATACAATTGGAAAATATGCGCCGACCTTAAAGTTGTGGCCATTCTGTGTGGACTCCAAGGAGGCTATACGCGACATTGCTGTTTTCTGTGCCTTTGGAATAGCCGCGCTGATGATCAGCATTATATAAAAAAAAAATGGCCGGTACGAACGAAACCTGTAGTTGGAGAAGCGAATGTTCAGCGCAAACCACTAATAGAGAACCGTGAAAATATAATACTTCCGCCGCTGCACATAAAATTGGGTTTGATTAAAAATTTTGCCAAAAAATTAGACAAAGAAGGTGAAGCTTTTGCCTATTTACGGTCAATTTTCCCTTACCTTTCGCTGGCAAAAATTAAAGAAGGAGTCTTCGCAGGACCCGAGATAAAAAAAATGTTGAAAGATGAAAAATTCCCAAAGCTGTTATCACCCATCGAAGCCGCAGCATGGAATTCCTTCAGGCTTGTTGTGGAAAACTTTTTAGGAAACAACAAAAGCCCGAATTATAAGGACATAGTTGAGGATCTGGTAAAGAACTATGAAGCCATGGGAGTGCACATGTCACTTAAAATACACTTTCTGGATTCTCATTTGGATTTTTTCCCTGAGAATTTAGGAGACGTGAGCGACGAACACGGCGAGCGCTTTCATCAGGAATTGAAGGCTATGGAACGACGCTATCAGGGCAACTATGACACGGCTATGATGGGTGACTATATTTGGACCCTAATACGTGAGACCGATTGCAGCGAACACAAAAAACAAAGAAGAAGTCAGCAGTTTTTCCACATGGCATAAAATGTACACTTATATCTTTGTTTTTACTCATTTTTTTGTGCGTTGATTTGCTTAATTTAATTAGTTAGTTTAATTTCGTTAGTTTAGCTAATTGTGCGATACATTGAGCATGTAGTGCTGTAAATAAATTAAAAAATAATATACGAAGACTACTTTGTTTATTTTAAATTAAGTTCAAATGTATTTATTCGTTTGCGTTGGGTAGGTAAGCTGTGCAAATAATGAAAATCAAAAAATCGTGAAATAGCGGAATTTCGGTCGTTTACCAAAAAAATAATAAGTCGGCCATTTGTCATCAGATTTTGTTAAGTAAGGGCTTATTTTCTTTGGAAAAGTGTCAGCTATACGTAAAAAAATTAAAATCGCTGTTAACATCGCGTTTTACATTTTATATGAATTGTTATATGAATTTTTCAGCCACATTTTTACTAAAAAAACGCAGTTTTTTAACCTTTTTAAGCCGCCAACATCAAAACTACTAACCCGATTTGAAAATTTTCTGAGAATAAGTTGTAGACGGCTCAATTGTCTTTAATTTGAGTAGTAGTAGGATAAAATAGGTCAAAGAAGACTAAAGATATGCTCAAAATAGTAAGTGTACCTCCAAAAATTAAAAAAAAAAAATTAAAAAATTTGTATCTCGCAAACCAATCGACAGAAAAATTTTTAAAATTCATTTTCGTGTTCAGTAGGTCCAAATCCATGAGAAAAAGTATGCTAGAACCAAATAACAAAATGGCTGTTGCCTAGTGTAAGCAGCAAAAGCTTGTTTTTGCTTCTTTGAATTAAGAAAAATTTAACAGTTTCTATACAATGAAGTTGATGTTTCGGTTTTTTTTTTTTGAAAAATTAGAAAATAAAGGAAGCTAAAATACATTAAAGTAATGAATAATAAAAAATTGTTGGCAAACAATTAACAGGAAAATTTTTGTTTTTTTTTAAACTAACAAACATGTACCAAAAAAGTATATATGGACCACAGAAGATGTAGTCAATAACTAAATTGAAAACTTTGTTAATTTTATTTAATAAATTTTTTTCCAATATTATTTTCAATACATTTTTGAAGTTCAATGTTATCATAAATCATGTTAAAACACAATAATCTAAAACATCCATCTACATCTTATATGATTTGAAAATTCATTAATTCATGTTAATGGTGTTTTTTAATACTATATTTTTGCTGAAAAAAAAAAGAAAATTCCTATTATACTTAACAACATAGTAAGTGGTTTTTGTGATCATATTTATAAAAAAAAGTGTGGCGTTTACATCAACATTTTTATGGAAATTTTGGAAAATGGAGGCACAGAGAAACAGTTTATTTAAAACATCCAATAAAGGAATTTGCACAATTTTTGAAGTTTTTTTTAGAAGCTTTATGTATTATGTTTTTTAACGAAATTTTATGCCAGTTAATACATATTAAAATTTCTGGTCCCTCGGAGTACCAGGTTTTACTAATATAACGAAAATTTTGTATATTAAACAGTTTTATTTTGCTATTCTTATCTCAATTGGATTTAGCAAACAAAATCTGCTTAGCTCAGTTTTTGTTTAATTAAGATTTAACAGCACTTTAATTTAATTTTTAATGATTCAATTTAGGGAAATAGCCTGAATTAAAACTGTTAAGATCCGTTTACTTCTTTTAATTTATAAAATAACGTTATTTAAGCAGGGTTAAATAAAACATCAATTTCTTGGGGTTTCTAATAAAGGCTGTTCTTTTAAACTAGAAAATCAATTGAATTAATTAAATTTGCAGCCATATCTGTTGACGTATTATTTTGACAATTGTCTTTAATTCAAATTTATTTTATTTACAGCAATAACTATTTTATTATTTTACCATCTATATCATCTGTTTATCATCTATTTACTATCGGTTTACAAGCAGCTAACGAGCCACTTTTAAGGAAAACTAACGGTGAGTTGATACATTTTATTTTTAAATTATAACAAATGAAACGTAGTAATAGTAAGAATACTCAATTAACCGCGAAAAACATGCATATCATATTTGCAGCCACATTTTTATATATTGTTGATCAATAACGAATTACATTGTTGATCAATAACGAATTACAATCTCTTTATTTACTAAACTTTTTTTACACGCAGAGAAAAAACATGGTTGCAATATGATCACTCCTACTATATTGTGCTTGCTGCAATCGGGTATGGTTGTCACAACCAAGTTATTGGTTTTCTAACCGTCATCATGGTCGCTACCATCATTATTTAGTAAACATTTTACTATTTTATGATTGACACCTTCTATTTTATATCAAGATTTGCTGTAACCATACTGCAGTAACAAAAATTCTAACTATGAAAAAATATGATAATAATGCAACGATAAAATTCTGGCAACAATCAATTAATAATTACACAATCAAAGAAAGAAAAGTTCTTAAAGTCTATGATTTTTTCCTTAACAATTTTTCTTCAAAAAGTCCTCAATACTAATTTTTTTTTTAGAAAAAACATTTCTTAAGAAAATATTCTTTAATTTAAAGAGCTTTTTCATAGTTTCTAAGAACTTTTCCTTTAAGAAACTTTCTTATATTATGGATCATATAATGATAATCCAGGAATCATTATATAGTTATGAGGAACCATAATATGATAACCTTTTGAGCATACTATGATTACGTGCGATCATATTATAATAAATTCATTATAACATGTTTATTTAGGACCATAATATGGTCATTTTTTAATCATTATATAACTGCAGGGACCATATTATTGTAAAAATATGGTTATTTTATTATTATAATATGATAACTATAATGTACTATATTATTATTGGGATTATGGCTGGCACAACCATAAACCTAAAAATATATAATGCTCTTCGAATATGATTGGCCCAACCATGTTTTTTCTTTGCATGTATAATTATAGTTGTAGTCTAAACGCTTTAGATTATGTGCATCTGCATTTATGGTTTTCCTTTCTTAATTTTGACGGCTTTAAAATATAAACAACTATTTAAGTATAGGCGCGTGTGTAAGTGGTTTTTTGTTGCATTACAATAAACTTACAATATGTTATTAAAATAAATACGGTAATGAAATTAAGCGCTTTTTACTTAATGACAGCAGATTAAATTGTTTTTGACATTTTTAAAAATCTTGGGGAGTATTAATCTGGAATATACGCGAAATTTTATGCTCTGATTCTAGATTTCATTCGCAATTTTAATTTATAATGCATTTTTAAGTTACAAGTTAATGTTTAATAAATTTTAAAAAACTGTTTCTATGACTAAGCTCTAAAAATTATCAGATGGTAGTTGTCAGGAACAGTGTTAATTTTTAATTAACTATGAGGGAAGTTCACAAAGTTACGTAGTTGTCCAACGGCCCTCGAATCTCCTATGCCACCCAACGATTTCAATATAAAATTTGGGCATGTGATAGAAGGCAGAAATTCAATTAACACGTATTTTTTTTTAACGACCCAATCTCATGTCTGTAGCAACTTCATTATATTTATGAACTGTTACATTGAACGAAAATCTATGAAGTTTTTCCATCATATTTATGACTTTTTTTATAACTATGATGAAACTTTTTTCCTGAGTGTACCTCTCATCTAGTATATGGCCTTAACTTGTGTCACTTAAATTGTCATGCCTGCAGTGTAATAAGTTAATTTAGTATCCTTTAAAAAACTATTGTCCTTAGAATTATTAGAAATAAAGGAAAATACGATTTAATTATCATCACAAAAAATATCAACAATAATATCAATACAATGGCAACAAATAAAATTAATTTAAATTGTCTTTATCAAGTGCAAGGCATTATGAAAACAAAACGTAACAAAAAGAGAAAAAAACGGAGCGATACAAATGAAATACAAGGAAAAGTGCATGGTAAATACTGCATGCGACTATATAGTACAATAGTACTACATTTAGACTACTTTTAAAATAAATAACAAAATTAGATGTTGTGGTGTAATGCTTAGCGTGTTGGACTGTTACACAGAAGGTAGCGGGTTTGATCCCCAGTGTCGGCAACATTAATTTAAAAAAAAAAAATAATATGAATGAGTTTTAATCTCGTTCTCCTTCGGTGTTCCTATAACACTTAACCCCACCGAAGTAAAATAATATAACAGGGCTTTGAATTAAAAAGCAACAACTGTTCTAGAAATTGAAATCTCTCGCAATTTCGGCGTTTTAATATTTGAAGCCCTTCATCTTTCACCAAAGAAAGCAACACATCAATTACAAGGAAGAATTTACGGAGTTTGCTACTCTTTTCAAAAAAAAAAAAAAATATATATATATATATATATATATATATATATATATATATATATATATACATATTAAAATAAACATTATT
This sequence comes from Eustalomyia histrio, assembly GCA_949748255.1. Taxonomy (NCBI): domain Eukaryota; kingdom Metazoa; phylum Arthropoda; class Insecta; order Diptera; family Anthomyiidae; genus Eustalomyia; species Eustalomyia histrio. The sequence continues at coordinate 156,071,463 of OX456524.1, read as the reverse complement.
TCGTCCTTATATGGTCCCTACAAGAATATATTATTTTGCAAAATTTTCGAAAATGAAGAGAGAATAAAATGATTGTGACGATTATAAGATGTTTATGCATTATAGCATCATCTGTATCAACAATTCAATTGTTTTATTCACAATAATATGTTAGGGCACTTGAAAACGATTTGTAAATACATTTAAAGATAACTCATATCACTGCAAATATATTATGATTAGCAGAAAAGTTTGGTAAGCCAGGGCCAATATGTTTAAAAGCTTTTGTGCATTCCAAGTGATCATAGTATGATCCCAAATGATGATTATACTATCATAATTTGGTGTACCCATTCATGGTCAATTATATTTTTATCTCTGCATGTTGCTTTCTGCGTATGCAGAATAAGATTCTTATTCTGATTTCTCAGATTTTTTTTTTGCGACATGCACGTTGTGCATCGAATAGCCGTATAATTAATATATGTTATATACAATATTTTTTACAATTCAAAATTTCGATTTAAACTCAAATTCAAACAGATATCAAGACAGTCTAAATTGGTTGAACAAAAAAAAAAAAAAAAAAGTAAACAACTAAAATAAATACCCCCCTCCCCCTTACAAAAAAGAAAAATTTATATATAAAAATAAAAAATTGCAATACAAATAAAAATACACATTCGTAATAAAATTGAAAACAAATGCTTTAGAGATTTTTCAGGAGGCTACATAAAGTCTGTTTAAGCCTTTTACATACAACAAGCAGTACGATTTTAAATTGCATGCCATCAATATGTTTCAGCTTGTGTTATAATACAACTATTGCACTACCAAATTCCACCCAATTTATTCGTACTTCACTTGATCATTCATATATAAAAATTGGGCACAAATTGAATGCACGAATAACGAGAGTAACATAGTGAAATCATAGAAGCACAGTGGGACATTCTGGGAAAAAAATAAAATGAATGGTAATAAATATATTACTTCTAAACAACTAATTCGATCGGTTAAAAATACTTGCAACTATTGTAGAAGAGGAGTTTAGCTTTCAAAATATTGTATACAGGGACACTCTGTTTCAACACGTTATGACCTACATACATTGTGCCATAATCAAAAACCCTTTGAAACTTCCAACTTTTACAAAAAAATTTTGATTCAATGGTGATATACACATTTGCTTAGCCATGATTCGAGTTTTTTTTAGATTTTAGTCGATGCATTACTCCACTTCTATATTAGTTTTTATACGATCAGGTAAGTAGTTTAGAAGTTCTATATATATTACCATTTTTCTCCAGCATACCCCACTATGAGACGTCACATAACGTTATCGCAGTCGACTACACTGTATATTTGTGGTACTAAAGAAATAATAAAATAAAAATTTGTACCCAATAATAATAAAAAAAGCCAAATTCATAACAAACCACTATATATATTAATGAAAACAAATAGTTAACTTAACTCTCGGTGCGAGTATGGGGCTTTCCATATCAACTGTTCAGGTGAAAGAAAAGTATATTGTTCCAAAAACTAGGCGAAGTAGGTAATTTTGCATTTTTTTTTTCCCCAGCTCAAAAATTATTCAGTAATAATCTAAAAACTAAATTGTACTAAAAGTTAAAATTTTCGATGAAAGATCAACTCTTATATGAAAATGAACGTAAAAAATAAGATATCAAGTCAAATATGATATCATAATTGATTTAATTATAATTTTTTCTTTTTGTATAAGGGACAAGAAATACTGCAAGTTTGACATCAATAAAATGTACTTTTTTTATAGCTGAACAGTTGGTTTGGAATGCATTATATGTAAATACTTGAAATATATTGGCTAGGAGAAAAAGTTGTTTCAGATAAACGTTAAGAAATTTTTTCTATTTAAAATTTCCTTAAAATTGGGCTACTTTTTTGGGTTCTAAAACTTCTTTTTTATTATCTAAAAGGAGGAGCAATTATGTAATAATGTTACAAAAAAGTTTCATACCAGTTTTCACATTTGGAGATTAGATAAAATTTGAGTGTCACAAAACTTTAAATTCGCTATCAAGAATATAAATTATTATTTTTTCTATAGCCCAATATCAGACATACACATTTGTGATTGCCGTGTGCGATTGTATATTATGCACTACATAAATGAATGAATTTTTACACTAGTCTACAAGTTATTTTAACTTTTAATGTTTCTACGGCAAAACTACTAAAAATTTGATTAATCGCTTTATTTAGGCGTGGTAGCGCAATAAAAGTTGAAGATGAATCAAGATGAATCCAATGTTTAAATAATTTATTTTTTTTTTGCTATAAATAACACTATCAGTAATATGAAATTACATATCGAAAAATGTTTTTATATTAAAATTTATGACGATCTTCGCATTTTCAAATTTGCGAAGTTTAGCGCAATTGACAATAAACATCAATACGTTTTAACGAAATTACTGATGCTGAGTAAAACAACTGTGCTTAATTTTAAAAATATTTTTATATATTTTCTTAAATATTTTTTCTATTTTTAAAAATTTGCAAAAGTTTGTGTTTACATCCTTTCGCTTAAAAATCGTGGGTTCAAAAAAGTTAGAGGGCGTTCAAAAAAGTAAGAGGGACTTTTAGTGGGTTAATATTGTTGTCACCTCTATGACAAAGATATTAAGTTTAATATCTTAGGAATGGCTCTAAAGTATTTTACTTGTTAATGCTGCAAATGTCTGTAAGCTAGTGTTATTGAAAATATTCTATTTATGCGAAATAGTATGAGAATGCTGCTGTAAAAAAATAAACTATGCAAACAATTCGTTATACAAAGTGTTATATAAATTGTTTGATTCTTATGCATACAGCGTTGCCATACATACATAAATAAGAATAACTAAAAGCAAAAAAAAAAAAAAAGATGCAATTTTAGCACCTGAAATAATAATATATTGATTGAAATGTGAAATTTTATTTTGGCAAACATTTGCAACAATACATAAATAAATTTTAAAAGGATATAGCCTTAATTAACCAGCTAACCGCAAGACCGTCTCTAGGCGAAGTTTATAAAATTCGCTAAATACTCTCAAAAAGCTTAACAGTTTCTAACTGACAACTGTTTCTGGAGTAATCATTAGACATGTTTTTAATTGTAATTACAGCTTTTTTTTATAATTTTTTTGATATATTTCATCAAAAAAATTATTATCACAGTAACTTAAAAAACAAAAACTAACGAAAAGAACTATCTTACAAACAACTTCCAAAACAGTATTTTTATAGTAAGCAGTTAATTTTTAACAGTTATTTAAAATAAAAATAAATAATGTTAAGCTTATTTTCATTATTGGCATATTTTTAGAAAGCAAGAAATAGATACAATTTAAGAAGTAATGCTGAATAAAAGCGTATTTTTAGCGCTATTTTATTCCCTCACTTTCAGTGAGACAGAGTGTGTGGACTTATTTAATTTTTGATATAATTTATTGCTTTAAAGTGGGACATTGCGACCAAAAATTATGTCACATACCCGCAAAAAAATTATTCTACAAAGTAGCACTTCGTTTATTGCGGGTATATAACATCATTTTTGTTCGCAATATCCCACTTTATTTTTATTGTAATTTATTGCTTCTAATAAATTACAATAAAAAGCCAACAACATTAAAAGCTCCGCCTAATTTTATTTAAATTTTGCGAAGGAAAGAAGAGAGTAGCGCTAAAAATGCGCTTTATTTGTGAAATGCTTCTAAAATCGTACGAGTATGTATTTATTGCTAAGTACTTTGCAAATAAAAATCAGAAAATTGTTTTGTATATCCAATGCATAAAAACCGGAGCACAAAGAAAATTAACTGTAAAAATTATTAGTTTTTTTTTTACCAATTTTTGTCAAATGCTTATTAACATTTTTTTTATTAAAAATTCATCAGTTTAAATAGTTAACGATTTTTAAGTTCCATTAAAAATGTAACAAATTAACATTTTGTACATGACCTTATTTCCAACTGACCATTTGATGTACTTCATAAACAAAATCAACTAAATATTCTTAAGAATATTTTTTTTTTATGTTTGTTTTATGTTACTTTTCTTCCACTATTTAACACCAACTGACTAAATGACTGAATGCAACTACCACAGAGTTAGTGCCGCCACTACTGCAACAACTACTATCACGACTGCCACTACTCTGGCACTTAATCTTTAACAAGTCTGATTAAGTTTATTTTTTATAATAATGCAAAAATTTGCACTGATTTTATAAAATCTTTTGCATATTTACATAAAAAAGTTATAATATTTTTCTGTTAATTTTTTTTGTCAAAGCTGTTCATTGGTAGTAAATTTAAAAATAGAATAAAATTTAAAAATATTGTATTTTGATCCATTAAGGATGTTTTTTGTTAATTAAATTTAATAAACTTTTACTTTCACATCCGTATTTAATGAATACTTGAATAATTTGACTCAAATTTCGGGAGGTGGTCTAAATTCCGGGAAGCATCTTGATACTTTTTTATAAACAGTTCGGAAAATATAGAACAAAATTTCCCAAATTTTGTATGTAAGCAAATACCGGTAAGGTGAATTTATATGGGGACTAGATCTAAATATGGTTCGATTTTCTTTAACTTTGGAAACATGATTTACGGTCCCTTATAACATTAAATAAAACACTTAAAATAGAATTGGATGTCGGAATCCATTCGAAAGCTCCAATTGCACACATACGTGCGAAACAATGACAAATCGTTTTGGTAAATTGCTAATTTCGCGTTCCGGACCTACAACTGTCGGCCTAGATCGTGTGATATGGCATCTCTGAATTTTATTCTTTGGGGTTATCCTCGTCAATGAGCGAACTACGATTGAAGACTTGAAAGCTAACATTACTAGTGTAATTCGCGAGATACCAGTAGCATGGAAAGATTGATCGAAAATAGATTTTCTGAATGGACCACCTACAGCGTAGTCGCGGTCACCATTTAAATGAAATGATCATTAAAAGTAAATATCAAAGATTGTTCTCTCGGGTCATAGTAAAGATTCCGACATCCAATTATATTTTAAGTGTTTTATTTAAAATGAAAAAAGTTCTAAATAGATCATTTTTTCGATCAGTTCGATATTTTTAGTGGCTGCAGTGGTGTAGACTACAAATATTTCTTATATTTCTCTAAATACAAATTTTGTTAAATAGCAAAGCCACAGTCAATTAATTCTGCAATTGATTCAATTGAAAGTATGATTAATATTAAAATTCAGTTAAAAATTACCAATATTAAAACTTTCGCACGTTATAGTTATCATTATATAACTTTATTCGATCTTATTTTAATATTAATATTCATTTTTTTTAAGCTTAAGATCTTTTTTATAAAATTTCTTATTTTATTTTCGATATTTCGCTAACAATTTGTTAGCATCTTCAGGAAAACAAAATTTTAATAATTATGTTAATTATTTTTTTTTATTGAAACAATGATCATATTAATTGACTATGACTTTTAAATTCAACAAAATTGTGATTAGAGGAATTAAAGACATAGTTTTTGTGTATTTTTTTATACAATCTCAATTAATAGCTATGGATTTGTACATCATTTGTAAATAAACCAAAATTTTATGTTTTTTTTTTAATTTTTTTTTTGCATACAAATGTTCAAAATGCGTTTAAAAACAAACATTCTGCGTTACTTGAATCTTTTGAGTCCTGCAAGTACTGATGCTGGAAAATGATGGACAATGTGCCAACATAAGAACAAAATACTATAAATTCCATAAAAAGAAAAACGCATTTTGTACACAGAGAAAACATATACATTTGGACGACTGAATTGTATGTTTGCAGCAAATGAATAATTAAGTTGTCGAGTCAAATGTATTCTTCACATATTTAAAATATATTGTTTCAACTGTAATTCTGTTGTATTAACCGAATTTCCGACGTCACAAACAAATATTTTTGGGGTTTCAATCAAAAAACATTTTGTTGTCACAATGATGAGTCTATTTTCTCTGTGTAGAAACATAATAGCAAAAAGTCGTTGTAGTAATATGCAAGATAAAACAAAAATGAACAGAAAAGAGTAAAAATAAAGTCTGGTAGAAAAAAAAAGTTGTAGGATAGGAAATCATCAGCATCATCGTCATCATCAACAACAACATTAACTTACTGGGTGCATCCAAATGATTACTGCCTGTCAGACCAAGTGCTGAAAATTCTGATGGCTGTAATTTCATTTCCATCTCTTTAAGACGACTGTTGAGTTTATTTGTGTGCATAAATAGGAAAAATGTACAGGATATGGCAAGTAAGGCAATCAATTCAACAGATCTGGAAATAAAATAAAACCAACAAAGAAAGTGAATTAATAAAATATTCGGTCAAAATATACAATAAATAATGAAGTCAAAATATCAAGTAAAAATATGATTTTGTGTGATACACTTGCAAATAATGGTGATGAACCCGGTTATTTTTTTCAGTACTTCACGTCATCTTTTCATTGTCTTTAACTTTTTCTTTAATCTTTTCACAAATATAAAATCATTTCTAAAATTCCTCCATTTAAAAATTTTGTTGTATAATAAAGCCATACTCAATTGTCTAATTGATTCAGTTAAAAAAAAATATGTCAATATTAAAACTTAACACACATGATAGCTATTAATGAATATTTTTTATTGAATCAGCTGCAGAATTAATTTACTATGGTCTTGTTGTTCAACCTAATTTTTAATTGTATGTACCTTTTGGACTAAACATTTTGGGAGAGTCAGATATTTTGTTTGTTTTGGTAAATTTTGGATATGATGCTATTTTAATTTATATAAACTTCCACAGAACCAGTTCCTTTAATTTATCAAAAGTGGGCAATTTATCCCTTTAGTACAATGGATGCCAGTCCAATCATGTTCGTACAAACTGCGCGTAGATATGTTTTAGAAAAAATTTTGAATTTTTATATAAATAAAAACTTTACCGTAAGAAAATGTTCATCAATATTTTTGCTTTCAATAGAAATGTTATTGTAACGTTTTCTTTTAATTTTGTTCCGGTCTAAAGTGCTTGTCTTGGATTCTATACTTATATATTTATTTGCTGTTGTTTCTATAAAAAAAAATTCTGTAAATACTACAACAGTTTTATGTTTTCTTTTCTCACAATAAAAAGAAAACAAATCTTCAGTAAGGTTGTCCAATAGGAAGTCCAGAAAATAAAAAAAGTTTCGAATTTTGCAGGCCTTTTAGAATTATGTTCTTTTTAATAGGGTTGTGAATATTATATATGTATTTGAATGAACATACTTGAATCTAGTCGCCATATTTGCTTAAATGACCTTTTTCGGGAATGTGTTTTCCATCCAGTTCATAAAAAAAATTAGGAGCCTTCGTGGAATTCGGCCTGCTTCCCGACATTTTACCAAATTTATACTTGGAGTAGGGTATCATATAAAATAGGCCCTACTTTAAATTTTAATATTGAAGGTTTTTTTAGAACCGATTAATATTTGGACCTATTTCCCATAGAAAAGTACTTTTTGAATTGATCTTAAATGGATTGTAAATTTTAGATGGGATCATAAATCTTGCGTCCAAATTTGAAAAAATCGGACCATATTTGGACCTAGTCTTGTTTACAAAAAAGGATCAGAACCCTTACCGGAATTTGAACCGCTTCCCGAAATTTTATCCAAATCTTACTTAGGATATTACATAGCCAACTTTATTTTTTTTTACTTGTTTTTATTATGGATCAAATTTTATCCACATTATAAAAATTAAATTTTAGTAACGTCATTGTTCTTATTAATCATCATAACCACATGTTTGATTGCTAAGAAGACAAGAATTGACCAGAATATACCCCAGCTACTTTTTTTTAGAACCAGTTACCTCTCAATCTATTCCAGAACAGGTTCTTATACAACCAGTTCGATAAAACGTGTTTTAGAACTGATTACTGGGAGTAAGGTTTCAGTTGTAAAACATAAATTAAAGCATATTCTAATGCAGTATAGGGTATTCTGCAACCTGTGCTTTGGATTTTACCTTTTTACAGGGACTTTTTTTGTTTGTTTGTTTAAGCTTTTCTGAAGAGATCTTTTTGTAAATAAACAGATGTTGAAAGAATAATATACAAAATCTTTTTTAACCTTTTCTTTTAGAATACACAAAGTCTATAAATGGATCTAGTTGATTTTCAAACAATTAAAAACGAAAGTTCTTTATTTTTGAACCATTCTACTGTAAGGCATGCAGTATGAAAAAGACATACAGACATGAAGCCAGTCATTTGCAATAAATTATTTGTTGCACCTGATGAAACATAAAATAAATCCCAAAGTTATAGTTGTTTTTTTTTTTATTTGTTTAGTATTATTTTTTATTATGATGTTTTTTGTAGTAATGTTTTCTATTGAAAAATGGCAATGAATGGTTAAATCTACATTTATTATTACTTTTTTTATATATAAATTTTACTTTTATTGTTGTAGCATCATTTTTTAGAGTATATAGTTTTTACGCAACAATGCAATAAATCAAAATAATAGACAGTAAAAAATACATATAAAAAAAAAAAAAATAATGAAAATTGTGAACTTAAAAAGATTAATTTAACAAAAACAAAATGAATTACATACAACTATAAAATGCATAAAAAATATTTTGATACAAATAAAACAGTTTTATAGCAAAAGTAAATTCTTTATTACTAACGCAAGGAACTTCATGCAAATGCATTTTTTTTTCTCGACAGTGTGAAATCAGTATGTATTTAATATTTATCCAAATCGCAAGATTTACAACAAACTGACATCGATTTATTGCTGCATATTTTTTTTTGCATATTTTTACAAAAATGCAGATAAATATTTGTATATTTTAATACAAAATGCATGTATGCATATTGTATGTTTTTTAATGCATATTTTTCGTTTCAATGCAGTATGTTTTTAATTTGCTAAAAAAAAAATATTTAAAGATGCATACATTTTCATATTTTAATTCAAACACAATATTTTGTTTTTGTTTAAAAAAATTTACATTCTTACAAATTTTGGCGACTTGCAGAAATGTGTTGAAAAATGTTCCGATTGGTTAAAAATTAAACAAGTTTATATTTATTCAGGTTTTCCATATGTGCTTGTTTAAAAAAAACATTTTTTAATGCATATTTTTATTTTCAATGCATATTTTAATTTTTTAGTTGTATTCTCTATAAGCAGTTTGTATTTTTACAGCTTGCTATTTTTATTACATTGTACGCTCGGGAAAATAGTTTATTAGTAAAAGGAAAATTAATCAAAGCAAACATAAATTTATTTGAAATTTAGAAGTAATAAAGACTGCATATTTTTTATCAAAAGACGGAACATAATATTTTTGGCGCCCAATGTAGGGTTTAATTGGAAACTGTATTTAATTAATATCGTATATAGAAACTGCTACATTTTCAAACATATTATTTATTTATTTTTATTTTATTTTATTTAACAATTAGAAAGCCAAATACAACTTTTTAATAACAATTAGTTAGTAAATATAACTACAACAAACACAAACTCATTTATGAAAAATACTTCTAGTTTTTTAAAAATAAAAAAAACTTTTCTATTAATATAAAGTCAACTTTAAAACACTGACTTCTTTCTCAAAGTATTGCCAACAACAGAACAACAAAACAATCTTTCCAAAAGGAAATGAAGATATTTAAGTCTACCAACAAAAAGCAAACAGAGTTATAAACACGTATAATAGTTAAAGTAAACAGAAGTAAAAATGATGATAATATGTTTATAACAAAGTAAGAAAAATATGAATGAAAAAAAAACTCTACAAAATTTTCTTTTCATTTTACAAAACACAAAAAATTAAATGGACAAAAACAATAGCATTAGAGGTAGTAATAGTAGTAAAAGAGGAAGAACAGACAGATTAAGTAGTTTTTAGGACTAAAGCAACACAATAGCAAATAATGACAACAAAAACAAAAGTAATAAGAACATTAACAATAACAACAACAACTATCATAAAAGCACTGTTAAAAGGGATCATGTATATAGAATTATATTACCACATTTTAGATGAACTACAAAAAAGAGGATTAGTAAGTTTTTCTTATTTTTTTTTTCCTACAAAGAAAATATGAAAAAATGCAATGACTTTGTTTTAACTTGATTTTTTTTATAATATCGTTAATGTAACCAACTTATTAGGAATTCATTACCGACCTTTTTTTGAACTCGTAGAATTGGGGAACATTTTTCTATTTTTCATTACCGGTAGTTTTAAATATTGGAATATAGTAAGAAGAAAATTGAATTCTTTTTTCTAAAAAATAATAAAATTGTTATCCTTCCTTTAACCTAATCTATTTTTAACACGTTCTAACTGGAAATGCCAAAAAGTATTTATTCAGTACATTAGCCTATAACCCAAGGGATACATATTTTAAATTTTAGGCTCCAAGGCAAAGCGGTTTGGTCAAACCGTTCAGGGGAACACTTTTCTCTTTTTAACTCGCACTTTTATCACGTTCCTAGTGAAAACTACAAACTCTTAGTAATTAGCCCATACTCAAGAGAACATGTATTTTAAATTTCAGGGGTGACACTTTTTCCTCTTTGTAACTCCCATTTCTAGCACGGTCCTGGCTGAAATTCCCAAAAGTACCTTAACATTAAATTAGCTTTTGGCTCTGTGGAACACTTATTTTATGTTTAAGTTTCGGCCCAGAATAAGAACGCGACATGTAACGATGCTCCCAAAATAACGACGTCATACGACGGTGACTGCAAAAACTGTCATTTTGATTTTAGTGTAAAGAGTACCCTGGAGATTCTTTTCTCTCCAGTGTCTCCTTCCCTTAGAATAGAATTAGAAACAAAAAAACAAGACAATAAAAAAAAACTTTTTGAAAATAAAATAGATTCTATTTCACAACTGCAACGCTCAACGCGTTCTAATTGTCAATTTGTATGGAAAAATACGGTACGTTGTTGTTGTTCTGGGACGTCACTTAGGTTTCTAGGCAAAGTGGTTTAAGGGCATTATGTGTAATGTCACATGAAACAAATATTCCCTAATTCCAAATATTCCCTGGGATATAACATAGTTTTTAGAAATCAGTCATTCAGCATTCAATGTTTGAACAGCTTCATCGTCATTGATGCAATCTATATCGTACTTTTTCGAGGATTATGGATTAATTTAGCCTCTTATGAAAGTTAGTTTGCCACCTTATTGTGTTATTTTACACTATTCCATTTAAGTTAAAGAGATTTTTGTTTGTTATGAAAAATATAAATATATTTATTAAGTTTTCTTTTTTAAAACTTTTTCACATATAACATTTTTTTTCCTATATTTTTATGTGGGCAGTTTGTGTCCATAAGTTTTGCTATGTGGTTTGTTAGATGGTTATATGTGTATTTATGTTGCCATTTATATTTTTTACTCCAAACTACCAGTTGGTTGTTTGTTTGTTAGGTGCAAAAATGAATTTGCTTGACCATCTGTGAAAATGAGAGAAATATAAATTTTTGTTCATAAATAAAGTTTTTTCTTTAGATCTTTATACTTTATAAACTTTTTTTCTCTATTTTTCCCATGATAGAAAAACATAAAAAAGGTTTTTTTAATAGAATATTTCTTTCTAAGATTTTTTTTTATTTATTTTCTTCCGCTATTTTTTATTTTTTGTTGTATTACAAAAAAAGTTATAAAAATATTCCTTTCTTTTCATGCGAACGAATATTGTTGAAGTTTTGTTTTTTTAACTTTCAGTATGGAACGTTATGGTTCCAATGGTTGTCATTTACTTTGTCGCTTAAATAAATGCTTTGGCTAAATTATTGTTAAAAATTTGCAAGAGAAGAAACAACAAATATAGTAACAAAGAAATATGAAAGTTATAGTCGGCCGAGGACGACTATGTAATGCCATATGCTTTATGTTTGTTGGTCTCACTTTTCCTGAGGTTCAATGCATTTTTAATATTATACTCGCACTAGAAGAAATATTTTTTTTTCAATTTTGGTTGGAATTTAATAAAAATCCGATTTTTTTAATGGTTCCAAAAATTATCCAAAATATTTTCATGTCCTTAGACATATTATAAAATATCAATTTTTCTCAAGTATTACAAATTTTTATATAAAAAATCGAGAGGAAAATTTTGATAAATCTATTTGTAAGAACTGTGTTATATATGCTTTCTGAAGGTACGAGTATTTATCTTTAAACTTCAATATTTAAAGTCAGAGTTTATATAAAATTACTTTTTTTTTATAAACCGCAATTTAATACGTTACTTTGGTCAAAGGCCGAAGATCCTTAAGTTGACTCAACTTCGTATTAAAGTCTTACGCCCCTGATAGGTTAAAGTTATTTCCACTAATAATAGTTTAATTAGAATTGTATATATCCATAGTATTTGGTAGTCACAAACATGAACACTAACTTGCCATACCCTAAACTATTTAGTTAGTTCTGTAGGGTATACAAAAAAATATACTCATGACTGTAAAGTGTTGTGTAAATCCTGTTTAAGTACTACCCAGAATTCATGTTTTAGTCTGCAGGTTTTATTTTTATTTTTTTAGCTTTATTTATTTCATAATATTTTTTGTTGATGATACAATTACAGGCAGTTAAAGGAAGATTTATTTAAAAACAAAATATAATTCTACGACTTTACCACTGCGAATGACACTAAAATTTTCTTAGATTCTCTATCACAACATTAAATTTTAGGCCTCAAGATGGTAATGTTTTTCTGTCAGCAAAAATATAAAATTGAATTTCGACAGTTTTAAAAGGCATATAAAAAATTGGATGATTTTTGTAGTCCTACGGTATATAGCAGATCTTGTTATATAGGAAGGATATTATCTGAAAGGGCAATGCTATCAGATCTGAGAAAAATATGGTTTTATAAATTGAATTTACAAATTAAAACAATATTTAAAACAAAAATTTTTACTAAATATTTTATCTCTCCTTTAAAATTTGTTTAAGAGCACATAACACATTTGCATTTTATGCTAACATAATTTGGCTACTCTGAAATGATAAATCAAGTACTCATGAAAAAAACTACTAAATTTAAAGACTTTTTTTTCAAATATTTAAGTTTATGTAACAAATTCGCAATGATTTTAAAAAACTATATCTTTAATTATAGACTTACATTAAAAAAAAAAACTTTTCAATGAGTTTATCATCAAATTTTATAAACAAAAAATATTGTTTAATCTGAAAACACCTTTCACTAATCAAATATGTACAGTTAAACCTGTATTATATATAGGTACTACAATTTTATATCCATCATGGCAACTTTTATACTATTTAGCGATTTTTTTTCTTCTGCATAGTTGTCGCATATATGCGTATAATTTCAATTTCCTTTTTTCACTTTTTTGGCATAATATTTTTATGAAAAATAAAAAAATCCCAGTACAATTTAAGCTTAGCATTACTATGTCATATAATATAACTAACAATATGGTTATGAGACACATACTGCAACAACAGCAGTAGCAACAGCAGCAGCAATAGCATGCAACAGTACGAACTACAAAACATCAGTAGCATATATACCGAATATGAATACTTATTTATAAATATTTCTTTTTTTTTTTAACTAGGGAATACGAGACAACATTTATTATAAACGTACATATGGAGCATGTGTATATAGAGCAGCAGTATCATTCACTGTTACCAGAGATAGTAATGTTGTTAAAGTAGTATTACACTATGAGGAATTTAAATTGAAAAATTTTGTAGTTTTTAAATTATCAACATTAATTTAAAAAAATTATCGATATTTATTTTCAAATTCGAAATTATGGCAGAAAAATTTCCACTTAAAAAAGTTCGTCGGTTGTTAGAGTCAACAGAAAATTTACAGTTAAAACAAAGGTATATTCAGTTTAAAATAACTAAAAAATTTGTATATTTTTAACTTCCACTTATATTTAATTCATTGCTACAACAGTCCATTTACTACGAAAACTACAACCAGTAGTGGTGGACATACAAAAATTTGCCATATATCATAAAAAGGTGCATAAACATGTGTTTTTTAATAAAAACTAATAAAATTTTAAATGCAAAAAACCAAATTTAAAATATCAAATATAACCATAAATCTATCCATCTCTACGGTCATAATTCCTTATGATAATTATCAAAAAACAAACAAATTTTTTACTTATATTTGTCAGTTGTTTCAAAGTGTTTGTAGTAAAAATTTGTCAGTTAGTTTTACATTTTTCACATTTTTTGTTTTAAATTCAATTTTATTAAACAATTAATTAACATTTTTACTTAATTATATCCCCGCAAATTCTTTGGCTTGTCTTCTTTTCTGCATTTAATATTTGTTTTTTAACAGTTAAAAATTAACATATTTTAAGTCAATTTTAAATCAAAATACCTTTGTGTATGCAATACATTTGTTTTAACTGTCATTTTCAGTAGATTTTACTGACAAACTTTTTTAAGTGGAGGACAATCTCATTCCATTAGGAATTTGCAACTAGTTTCTGAATCAAATAATGGTTTCTATATCAAAAAGTTATGTAACAATAACCAAATTTTAACCAATATTAAGTTACCATAACTAATAAATTCTTTACAAAAACCAAATTTCTATCAAGAACAACTTCTTTGCAAACAAATTTTTGATTGTAGTGTTAATATTATTTTCTGTTGGAAATGGTGTTTGAGTAGGGCATCATTTTTAGTTGAATTTTAAAAGATTATGTAAGTTACTTGATGTTGCCGTTATTATTGCTATTTTTTTCCGCCATTTTCGACAAATGCCACTGTGCATATTAGTGTTTGTTGCAGTTTTAACATTAAACTCGTGCTTCTGTGGCGCTACATGCAAAGTGAAAGATATGTTTGCAAAAAAAAAAAAATAAAAAAAAAATCAGAGAAACGCATATAATAATTGTAACATGTAAAGGTTTTCATTTTGTCCATATAACTAAATATACATTATATGTTTATGTGAAACTATGATGATGATGCTGCTGATGATTGTGACTGGTTTTGTTGTTCTCGTCGGCGTTTGGTTTCTGTTTGGTGGCAGCACCACCAAATGCTGAATATGATTACAACGTGCACAAACTTTCAAATTTTGTATTTTATTTTTACATATGTTGTACTCTATTTTTGTTTATTTTTTGAATCTTTTAAGAAGATTATATATAGTCGGAAAAGTCTGACAAAATGATATCCTGCTTTTTAAAATAATATAGTTACCATTTAAAAAATTGGTTAAA
Source organism: Eustalomyia histrio (assembly GCA_949748255.1). Taxonomy (NCBI): domain Eukaryota; kingdom Metazoa; phylum Arthropoda; class Insecta; order Diptera; family Anthomyiidae; genus Eustalomyia; species Eustalomyia histrio. Next base: position 156,056,182 of record OX456524.1, on the reverse strand, counting down.
ATTTATGAGTAAATATAAGAACTTATCGAAATGTATAAGTTTTTTCTATAGAACTTTCCAGCAAAATTTTTTTATAACAGGTTTTTTTACCACCGGTTCCATGAAATATATTCTAGCAGTTTTTACCGGTAGAAAAATTGTACAGTTTCACTATCCCAGAATCAGTTCTGGAACCGGTTCTAAACGAACATATTTCTAATGCGTCCATACAAAAAAAACCGGTTATATAACATAAATTATCATCTATGCTAATGCGGTGTAAGGAATTTAGATTTTAGCATATTACTGGGTTATTAAGTACGAGTATAAATTTTTACAACACATGGGAAACGCTAACGAGAATTTTTATTGAACTTGAACGATTTTTATTGAACTTGTTTCCCACTTTTTTATTTCAAATTTTTTTTTGAATTAAAATGAAGGTTATACAAAATTCGGCACTGCCGATTTTAATGCTTCCATTTATTTTTAATTCATTGTCGCACCAACCCATTTGCCACAAAAATAACAACCAGTAGTGGTGGACATACAAAAATGATAATAAAATTTACCATGTTTCGTAATAATGTGTATTAACATGTGTTTTAATGAAAACGAATTAAAGTAGACGAATTTTAATGCAAAAAACAACATTTAAAAATGTGAAAATTATATATATATTGTCACTTTTCGTAAAAATTTGCGATTTTAAAAATTATATCAAAACATTACATCACTCAAGAAGTTTGTCAGTTACTATAATATGTACCAGTCAATAGTTGTGTTTAACTATAATTACAGTTGTTTTCATATAAAAAAATACAAAACGACAATTATCACAGTTATCTAAAAAAACAACTATCTAAAAGTACTGTATTTCGTAACAGTAGTTTCTTAGCTATTTTTAATACTCTAATATTTATATTGAAAAAAACGTAAATCGAAAGATAAACATGTTTTTTATTTTTAAATTATGAAAATATATATTTATAATACCGAAAAAAATTTTGTTAGTTATTTTTACTGCATTTGTTTGTTATTTTATAACAGTTACAAATAACTACATTTAATGTCGCCATTTTAACTGCATATACCATTGTTACAACTGTAATTTTTAATAGATTCCAATGACAAACTATAAATCACAAAAATCATTAAAATTTTGAGGCTAAAATAAAAATCGTTGGAATTATTAAGTTGTCAGCAAATTAAAATATATATTTTGGTAAAATAAAAATTTGTTTTAAATTTATGTAGATTTAAAAATTTTGAACTGAAAATAAAATAGTCAAAATGTATAATTTCTTTAAAAATATATTTTGTTTTTTTTTTTTGCAGATTTCCTGTATTACATCAACTTTAATATGAAAAATTATTTAAAGTACGGGGTAAGTTTGTATTTAATTGACTATGTTATGAATATGAGTTTATACAAATGTGATAACTAGGGCAAGGAATTCCATGGAAATGCATGTTTTTTTCTCAATTGTTTAAAATAATTAAAAATTTATTCGTAAAACCAAATTTAAACAAAATTCCATTGATTGGTTGTGGCATATTTTCATGTTTTCATATTTAAAAATATTATGTTTTCGCATATATTGGACTTTTTAATGCACATTTATTTGTTGCATAATTTTATTCTTTAAAGTATTTTAAAATTGTAATTCAAACAATATTTGTTCTTGCTTTTGTTTATTTACAAACATAAAGCATATTAATTATTCATAGCTAGGCTGATATCTATATTTCAATCTAGCAAAAGATCTCTTTAGAACCGTACGTTTTGTGAGAGATAGCGCCGCTAAAAAGGCAGAGCTTAAACAAAAAATCTGTTAAAAAATATTTGTTGCTCAGTTCTTGTCTTCTTAGTAATCAAACACGTTTTCCCAACAAGCACTATGGCGTTGCTAAAATTCGAAAACAAAAAATTTTGTTTTTAAGAGTAACAAATGGTTATACTTTTTCATTTTAAAATTCTTGCTAACGCAAAGAAAAGTGTTCAATTTGGTATCCATTTTTCGCAAAAAAATCTTCATTTTATTTGCATATTTTTTATAATTTTAATGCATACATTTTAGTTTTAGCTGCATTTTGTAAGAACCAATTTTCGTTAAATGCATGAAATTCCTTGCCCTTATCATAGCTATGCATATATTTTCATTAATCGTATGTTTCATATTTTCCAAATTATATTTGAATACAAATTGCACTATTAATCGTATGACATATTTGTAAATAGTAAAAATCGTTTAGTTATGCTACGGAAATATTTAAAATGTATAAAATATTTGAAATTATATAATTTGATGGCAAGTTCATTAAATATGTTCATCTGTTTATAACGTAAATGTGACATTATAATTGATTTTAAAGGTGAAATCGTTTTCATATTTAACTTTTAGAGAAGTTTGCAAATAAAGGGTTTTTCTCAGTTTTGTTTAACAATTTTATATGAAACTTAGTCCGATCGGAATATACATATTTTGAAGAAAATTAAATTCTTTTTTGCTTAAATTTTAAACCCCATTTTTACCACGTTTTTAGTGGAAATACATATTTTTAATTTCTGATTTTAGCGCCCCGGTAGGCTAGTTAGTTTCGTGCTAGCTTATCAGTGCGCGGGGGTCGTGGGTTTAATTCCCACCAGAGGCTCTGGTCTGTTTTCGCTACAACGAGCCGATAGCCTTTGTTGCTAGAGCTCGGTTAGGGTATTAGAATATAATTTGTAATTGTATGAATAATATAAATAAAAATAAAAAAATAAAAATTTCTGATTTCTAGCCGTTATAAGTTATAATTCGCAGCTCATCACAAAAATTTTAAAAAAATGTTTTATTTGTCCTCTGTAGAAGGAACCTTCATTTTAACTTTTAAGTTCCTTTTTCCTCTTTAAAACCCATTTTTATCACGTTTCAATTAGAGATTCTAAAAAGTATCTCTTCAGTGAATTAGTCATAACACAGGAAGCACGTATATAAAATGTCAGATTTCCAGACCAAGGTTTTGGTGCAGAACGTTAAGGAGAAGATTTCACGTTTTTGCACCTTCCCGTGATAATTTCCAAAAATGACTTAGCAATGGCCTACGCCACAGAAGCATCTTACATGACAAATTTCAAGTTTCTTGCTCAGATGGTTAAGTAGGGTTATTAGGAGGTACTTTTTCTTGCCGTTTTTAACCCTATTTTCACAACGTATCTCTTTGAGTAAGTGCTTGTCCTAGGGGTAAATTTAAATTTCATATTGTTAACCAGAGAGGTTTAGGCTAGGCGTTAAGGGGGACCCTTTTTGTTCCTAATCATTGAAACTTCCAAAAACCAAAACTTTTGTTAAAAAAAGGTTAGTAGCTGCGTTTTCTATCGAACTAATTTAACTACTTTAGTATAAAATTTTAATAATTAGGTTTAAAAGCTGTCTTGCGCTTTAAAGGGTTAATGGTACTAGATTTAAAATCTTTAGTTAAATTCATAAAACCTTAAATATATGTTCAATTTGACTTAGCCCTTTTTGTTTTAGAATTTTAGACTTGTCCCCTTAACACCTCACTGCATAACAAGTGGGAAAGAAACAAGTTCAAAATTGTTCTGCAAATAATGCATTTTTACCTGTTTATCATACCGCATTTAAAAAAAAATTTTCATAAAATTTTGTTCTTTTGAAACTGAGCTGACGATACATGACACGCAATACAAATTTAATTACCAGCTTATTTTCTCTAATTATAGAAGTGATTGAATAATTGTTTAAATTATGAAAAAATTTTCTTGTTATTTAAAATCGTTTGATAATAAAATAGGCTTTCAAAATATTTCTTAACTTTCTATATATTTAAATTCAAGATTATGAGGTGTATAGAAAATATTCAAATATTTTCTTAAATCAACTTGAAAACAAATATATTTAAATTACTAAATTTAACACCAACTTCATTTCCAAAGTCAAGGAATTGATATTGAATATTAAACCAACAGATACATTACCTTAACCTTAATTTACATATTCTAGAACTCAATACCGAAACTTGTTTAAGAAAAAAAAAAACCTGGGTGAATTTGTAGACTTTAAGCATTTAGGCGTGCAAAATATTTACAATTTTAAATTATTTTTAACAAACTATTATCATCAGGTATTTAACCTTTTACCAATTTATTAATAAACTTGTTTTTTTTTGCAAAACAAAAAAAAAAAAAAGATTTCAAAGAAAAAGTAAGAAACTAAATATAAAAAACCATGTGTGGTTAATTTTTTAACTTACTCATATCTTGACATCTGTACATGATAGAAAGAGTTGATATGTTAAAAAATAGAAGTTAAGCCGGAGGCTGTTAACAAAAGGTTAATAAACTCATTAATAGAAAAGCATATATATATTTTTAAATTTCTTGTATTGATCATTTCTTTATCAAAAATTTTTGTTTTCTTTTTCAAACCACAGCTAAAGCGGTATGATATAACATTTATTAATTGTTTGAAATAGAAACGAACGTAGCAGTTAAAATGGGCCCCTTAGGTCAAATGATGATGATCTAGCATAAATTAATTTTGAAAGCAAAATACATAAACAATATACATAAATAAACAAAAAAATTCTAAAGTTTATTAAACCTAGAGTTATTGGTAGATAAACGTGGCATAATATACACTTTGAAAAATCTTAGTAGAGTACTGCAAAAAGAGTTGCTATAAGCTGTCCTAGGAAATGTTGACCCTTTGTTCAGTTCCATGACGTGTATCAAGAGGTCTACTAACCTCCACTTAATACAAAGCTTTTTAAGTTACAAGTTTAATATATCAGTACACTGTAAAAATACGTTTGTAATTAAACAGTAGTAATCACACAAATAAAATATATCTTAACTCCTCGTATTATATTTTTTTCAATACCAGAGTCATTGTTAATTGATTGTAATTGATTTAATAAAAAAAGTTTAATATTGCAAGTGATGACTATTAGTTTTGAAAATTTTTTAATTAAATTAATTATACAATCAATTGACTAAAGTTTTTACTCATCTGTTTGTGAATCTTTTAATAAAAGTACCGTTTAAATCGAAGTATAAGTAAATTGCTTATGAAACACTTTAATCAAAATATTTATGCGAATAAGCGAAATTTATTTTATCCATCTTTACATTTAACTTTATGTCAACACTTTCTAAAAGATAACTCCCAAGTGATACTTGTCCTGCATTTTCCAAACAACATTGTAAGAGTATTATTTTTTAAAATTTTATTCACAAATTTGAAATAACGTATAAATTTAAATTAGCATATCACATATACAGATATTCAATGTATGTTAGGGGTATAGCTTTATTTTTAGGCGAAAAAATTACATTGCTCCGTGATGTGAGCAATAATGTTATGACAACAAATATATTTTTGGAGAAAAAACGTTTCGCGCCAAAGCCCATAGAAAAAGGAACAAAAATAGCTGATGGATCGATACAAAATCTTGTGAAATAAGTAGGAAATTTAGGAGGCTCCTAATCATGAATCTGCGATAAAAAATAAAAATTTAAAATGGTGGATCCCAAATAGCAGCTGTGAATTTTAAAAAAATTATATTTTGTATCTAAAAAACAGATTTATAATTGAGTTTGGTTTTAAATATGAAAAGGCAGATCAAACTTGGCGATGAACATATCGATGGCTTACTGTAAAAAGGACCTAACTGTTTTTTTTAATTCATAAAAGGTTATTCCTTTACATTTAATGAATTGAAAAAAACTTAACAAAATCAATACAATTTTTATTGTTGTCTATAGGTATACAAAGAACTGTTGAGTTTTCTCCTTTACTTCTGAAGATATAAAAACTCGAGTTAACACTTTTCTTCATTAAGCCATCGATATAAAATTTAATGCAAAATTGAATCGTGATCAGTGACCTCAAGTCAATTACAAATGTGTATTTTTAGATGCAAAATATTAAATTTTTAAGATTCCTTAATTTTGAGTTTTTTATTATGATTCACAGCCGCCAAAACTTTCTATGTGATCTTTTCTTTTCCATATGGGTCCTAATCGAGCCTTCAGCTATTTTTGTTCCTTTATCTATTCAACCAATTTTTAAAATACCACATTTATAGCGATTGCTTAACCTTCCATTTGAAAATCGAGATATGTACATAATCATACATGATCTTGCATGGAAATATATGATTACATATGTTCATACATTATTTTATATATGCCCATACATGATCAAAATTTCGAGGTAATATTAGCGTAATGGTCATATATGAGCATATATTTATGAATCATATATGATTAATATGTGAGCATACATGATTTTATATGACCATGTATGTCTATATACCCTTAAATTTCGGAACCGAAGGTGTATTTTAATTATTGAAATCCCCACACATGGACGTATATGATCATATGATCACGTATCACATTTAAACGGCCTGTACTTTTTTGCGTTGCCTACTTTAGATGATATGAACCAAAATTGATTAAAAGAGAATCTCCAAAATTAAATTTGTGTACCTTTACTTAAGAAAATGCGAAAAATTTTTTTCGGTTTCCGGGAAATGCGAAATTAAGCGAAAAGCCACCCAACTTCATTCTTTCAAACTTAAACGCTTTGCAACGTATACTAAGTTTATTCCTTCTGCTAAATTTCATAAAAATTAGTGTGTTCATTAGTGTGTTTGTTCAAGTTAAGACGATGTCCTTTAAATATATTCTTATAGAATACTGTATGTCTGTAAACCAAACTAATGACTTATTTATTACTTGGAAAAAGCTCATATAAATTCAAGACCAAAAATAATAAATTGTAAAAGAATCTATTGCAAGAAATCAAATTAAACAAAAAAACTGTGTTCCAAACTTCAATGCCTTTGATGCGGGAACTTTTTTAAAGACCACAAAAAAGAAATATCATATTTCTTTATATTTTGCCAAAAATACAAAATAAGTTATATCCCTAATGTTGCTATATATGTTATGTATGTAAAATTTTTCTTAAAACTTGTATTTTCCATGGCAACATTTCACACAAAATAAATTTGTTTCAATTATGATTGACACAGATTTAGCGTAAACTTCAAAATTGAAATCAATCATTCGTTCTTTCATATGCATTGTGAAAAAAGGAAATTTTTCATTCTGCATACATTTTAAATCCAAATTGCAAATTTGTTTAATAAAAAAAAGGACTTATAAAGCAATCACATACATATTCATACCTAATTTTAAAATCAATTTTATTGAAAATTCTACTAAAAACAATTGGTATTAATATCCATCAGTTTTAATGGGTTTTTAATTTTAAATTGTATTAGATTTCAATAAATGGAAAAGTTTTAAAAAAACATGAAACAACATCAGGAAATTGAAACATTTTTGTTTTTAATAATCAAATCACGAAATCAGTTTACTACCAAATTTATATATTGAATTTATATTTATAAACATGTTAAGGGAAATATTAAAAATGGGATTATGGTAGACTTTATTAAATCCTATATTGCTATGAATATTTTATTGAAGAAAATTGTCTTCAGCAAAATTTTTAAATTTAGTAAGTTTTATGTAAGAAAAGATCCCTGAAATTTTGTAGTTTTTGTTTTAGAGTTCGTCTAATGGAAAAGTTATCTGTGTTGTCTTGAATTCATTTTATTGTGCAGTGAGTTCTCTTAAGGAATTAATATTTTCGTTTGATTCTCTAAAGGAATTAACTTTTTCCTTTAATTCCCTGTAGAAATTAAGTTTTTTATTTAATTCTTCGAATTTAAGTGAATACAATCATTTAATTCATTGAAATTAATTCTGGTGAATGAACTCAAAGAGTTATATTTTAACGAATGAATTTCCTGGTCAAATCATAACGCATTTATTTAAACCTGGTTTATTCAATTATTTGGCTAGAAATTTATTCCCTACTGATTTTAAATTCAGTCCTGAAAAATTACAAATTTCCATCAAATTCCCTGAAGGACATTTTTCTTTTAATACCCAGAATAAATAATTTTTATGAATTTAAACGTAAGTTCAAGAGAACTTAACTATTTTATTCAAGCAATGAATTAATTAACAGAAAAAACAGGAATTAATTCCTATAAATGAATTTCAAGAATTACAATTTTGCAAATAAATTTGCTGACCAAATCATTATTGAAATAATTAACTAATGACTAAATCAAAATAATTCACATATTGGTCAAAGATTTCATTTCCTACTGAATGAAATTGAAATTAACGTTTAATTCCCTGAATGAATTAACTCTTTTTATTTATCATTGAACTTAAGTTTTCCACTTTATGCCCAGAACATCTAAACTTTTCAGCTTAGAATATAAGCAAATAATAGTGATTTAACTAAAACGGATCTTATTAAAGTCCATATCTACATCCTTAAATAAGGAATTAAATGAAAAAGTAATACCTTCAGGGAATTAAAAGAAAAAGTTAATTCCTTTAGGGAGTCAAACAAAAAATTCAATTCCCTGAGGGAATTCTTTGAAAATTTTAATTCTTTTGGGAAATCAAGATAATGAATTTAAAGATTTGGGTCAACAAAGGTGAGATCATTTTAAAACGTATGATTTAGCTTATAAACTTCAGCAAACCAATATCCGTTATATGATCCACTCATATAAAAATCCACTATGTTATCCTCAAACTAACATTTTTTTTACTTAAAATAAAGGGTGATTTGTGCTTTGCTTACGTAGGGTGCAAGTAGATGTTATATTTCTTTAGCGTCGCTAAATTTATTGCAATTTTTTTGGGGGAAAATAATAATAAAACAATAAAAGAAACATTTTAATGACGTTTTGGCTATTAAAACAAGACTTGTATTACAATGAAAATGTGAGCATCAGTGTGCAAAACAGTGATGTTAAATTAATTTTCTTAAATAGTACAAAAATTTAATAAAAAAAAAACTTTTTTGGCCTTATTAAAAAGTCTACAACCGGGGAACCTACCGTTTTTGATGAAAATAAGATTTGTTTTCAAGAAGACAGAACAGAGAAAACGTTTATTTTTCTGGATTTCAAACCACAGTACCTATCTCTAAAGGCTGGGTTCTTAACTATCCTGATAAAGAAATACAACATTTGCCAACAAAAATTTAGATTTCGGGTCTCAGACAGTGAAATGAATTTTAGAAATTTATGTGGTACTTTTTAAAAAGTACTAAAAATTGTACTTAAATCCCAATCCTTAATAGTACGCACATGATGAGAGTGTGAAATATAGATTTAGTTGTATGTGTGTGTGTATATATATGTAACAATACAATGGGTTTAGTAATACACGTTACTTTATGTATGTAACATAATTGTATAAATAATATTTCATAATCATATCATATCAGTTTCTCATATACACACACAAGCAATTACACAATCATCCTCACATCTATATATTCTTACAGAGTTTCTGGTATATGTGTATTATTTTATCTCCTGATACTCATATGTGTATGCATGTGTTTGGGCGCGAACTTTTTTAACGCCATTCATACCACTTTTACATCCATCCATCCATCCAACTAACTATACATTCAGTCACCCATCCATTTATTCCTTCATCTATCTATCCAGCCATGCTCAGATATAACCATCAGTTATTTCGTTGTTATATTTCACGTATAGTTTAGAACGTGATCTCATAAAATAAACCGTTTTTTTGTGCGGATTTTTGTATTCAGTTTTTATTTTTTGTACAATATTTTTATTTTATTAAACGCGGTTTTTATATAGTCATTTTATATTTTCGCTGAATTTTTTTTTTTTTTTTTGTTCTATGACAGTTTTTTTTTTTGGAAACAAGATAATAGTCATTTAGTTTTTTTATTAGTAAGGCTTGCACATGATGATATTAATACAGGAATATTTGAATACAAACTTATACTTTTCTATCAGAAATATTATTCATGTTTATATTTAGTTAATTATATTATTTTATAAAATTGCAACACTCAGTAATGGTGGATGGGTACCTTAATTTATAATTATTTTCAGAGCGCACAAATTTTGGAGTCATAAATTAAACATTATTGTAGCATATTTGATTTTTTCAACATTTCCAAATGACAATAATAAATGAGTCAAAAATAGCTCAGAAAATTGAACACTTCTTAATAATGCTCATATTAAGTATTTTATGAGTCATTAAGTAATGTTTAGAAAGAAACTTCATTCGATGGAGTCCATTGGTAACACAATCACATAGCCATGATTTCAGCAGGTTTTTTTTTTTGCTATTTAATAATTTCCAATTATACACCGGTTTTTTGATAGAATTTTTAAGGTTCTTTTACCGCATAAATTTGTTGTCTTTGGTAATCCCTAGTGAAATGTAGGAGATCATATTCGTAAAACATTTTAAATCTAAAGCTTCTCCTAGGCGACTTTTATGGACTTAATGACCCATGAAAAGGTTAGATATAGGGTTAAAATGTACCAAAAAATTCTGCATAAAATTTAATTTTTGGTTTTTATGTTTTATATCATACAGTGTTGGCAAAAAAATAACATTTTTAACATCCACAAAAATTTACCTGTATCCACACAGCGCCATGGATTCGTTATATAACGCCATGGAAAATTATTCTTAAAAAGTTTTTAGCTTAATAATTTAAACGATTTGTTTTCAAGTCATTAAAATGTTAATTTTTGAAGGTACCTTTACATTTTTACTTATAACTATTGAACCGCTTCACCGATTCTGCTGACTACGTATCTAAAAAATCAGCCATCTCCATTACCTATTTTGTACGTGATCTCCATTTCAACGTGCAGAATAACTTTGTTATGTACACTCCGCTTTTTAAAGGGATTAAAAATATACAAAATCTTGCATTTTTTTTATTTTATCATGATTTTAAATTATAGGTATTATGCAGAGTTGTTTATTTAAATGAATTAAAAAAAAAAACAAAACCAAATTATAGCAAATTAAAAATAATTAACCGGTTTTTTACGACTGTTGAAAGCAATTAAGAATAAATTGGTGTACAAAACAAAAAGGGTAGAGAAACATTTATACTTTGATTTAATATAGTAATTTTACACATAGATTTATAAACATACAAATACAAGTAATAGCACAGAAAGAGAAACATTCACTGGAATTACAGAAATATATTTTCTACACAACATTACAGTTTATTATTATCAGTATTAGCAGTAAACAGTTAAAAGTACTCTAGAAAATTAGAAGAAAAAACTGTTAAAAAAAACACAACAAACTGTAACACTACATTAAGTGCTTACAATCTGTGTGGTAAAATCAAAATGACTTAAAAACATTGACAATGTTAACAAACGGATTAACAACATAATATTGTACTACACACACTGTATTGTTTAAATAAAAGTGTGGCATTATTTATTATAGTTGTTGTTTTTGTTGGTGGAATCTCATGTGCAACGAGAAATAATTTCGACAATTTTCTACTTAAACCTAAAAACAGAAAAAAAAATGTTTTTCAGTTAGGAGAGCTGCAAGAGTGAGCAATTTTAAAACCTAATTTTTTTTATTCAGGTTGATATTAATGTTTCCAGCTTAAGTTGTCAACATTTATTAATTTCTAAAAATGGCGCCCAATCAATTGGGTTTATATCAGACAATTGCAAAATCAACTTTTTTCTTGAAAAATTCTTCTTCACATTTAATAAGTCAACAAAATTTACTGTAGAATAAAATCAGCATCATGTTACTGAACGCGTAACGGATCAGTTTGAATCATATGTCGATTATGTTTACTGCAAATTTAATCACTCAACAAAAAGTCAGCGTTGAATAAATCAGAAAAAACAACAAACAACGCGTATGAGTGTATTCATAATTAAAACAAAATAGAAACACATTTCATATTGTTTACATTAGGGTGGGACTTAAATCCGCTTTTTTAGAATTTTTATTAGTAATAAAAATATTCTTCTTTCTGAAATATAAATATTTTTTTGGAAAAAAAAATTTAGGTCGATATCTCAGGCTTGCCTTATCCGGAAAAATTTAAATATTGTCTAAATTTTTTTTCATCTATTTTGATTGGAAAATTAGGAAATATTTAACTTTAACCGGATTGGGCGAGCCTGAGTTGTCGACCTAAATAAAAAAAAAAAAAAATTTCACAAAGAACAATATTTTTGGTATTCCTAATAAAAATTCTAAAAAAACGTATTTTAGACCCACCCTAATATACATATAACATTTATAAAATGTGTTTCTACAAAACCACCCCCTTTTTATAGATAAGAAACTATTTTGTTTTAATTATGATTACACTCATACATGTTGTTTGTTGTTTTTTCTGATTTATTCTACAAGAAAATAATTATTGTTGGCTCGAATGAACAGAAGAAAATCAATGGTTTAACAACGACCAATGATTATAAATCAGTGACAAAACAATTTGCACGTCGTTTGATTGATTTAAAATCATCAACAAATATGTTTGTTGGAGTATATTCAGCGTTTGAACGTAAACACATATTTATTCTTGTGTTGATTGCGTATGAACGTTTTGCAATCAGCAAATGCAGTTCTCTGGTTTATATGAAATTTCAGACTTTAGGTACCAATAATTATTAATAACAAAAAATGGTGACTGTCGCTATTGGTTTAATAATAAATTGATAGAGTAAATTTAATTGTATACATTCTCACTGTGGAAATTAAATAAACTTCTAATTTATGTGACACTCACTCCTAACTCCATAATGTCACCTACCCATCTTTATAATATTTAAACATTGTATTATAGTATAGCATAAAAGCCTGAAGTGTCTTGAAAACTGTTAAAATATTTTATAAAGTATAACATTTTGAAGAGTTTAATATAATGCCTTCACATTTTTTTATAGACAAAATTTATAACTTAATTAAACATTGTTTCAATTAGCTAATTAAAGTGTTAGAAGAATATTTATTATAAAAAATATTGGTGACTGGAAATAAATATTAGCAATATTTTGTAGAGTTTTCTAGGGTATATAAAAAGTAGAGTTTTACCCTTGACATATTAAATGAGATCATATATATATCAACTTGTTTATTCATTTGTAAGACATTGAAATATAGATCTAAGACCCTAAAAAGTATATACGAAATCTTAATGTACATATAAATGCCATTACTTGATTTGTTATTCTTAGTTTTTCAGTTAATATTAAGTTTATTCCTTCACCTCATAAGAAATAAAAAATCGAGTTAGGTTCTTTCTACATTAAGTGATCGATATATTCCTGAAGTGGCGATCATTGTGCTAAGACACAAGCTAGGTTGCTCGTACTTTGAGATTTTTTGTTATCCTCCAGAGCAGTTTAGTATTAAAAATGTGCAAAATCGGTGCGGCTGTAAAAAAGTTATGAATAAAAATGTCATAGTATCTCTAAATATTTCATAAAAATGAATGTATTTTATAACAATTTCTTAATAGCGTTTGATGAATAAAACATTTTTATATATTTTTTCACCAGACGCCTAGAATTGAGTTATATTTTATATTCACCGCAAAAATTTTTTCACTTCAAAAATATTTTTTAGTTCAAATATTTTTCCACATCTAAAATTTTTTTCTCAGCAAATATTTTTTTTCATACAATAATTGTTCACATCCAAAAACATTCTTCACCTCAATTTTTTTACCTCGACAATGTTCTCTCAATTTCACCACTCTGAAGTGAGTAGTTGCTGATATTTTTAATTAACATAGATTCTCGATCATGAGATGTCCGTTTGCCCGCCTGTGTGTCCTTATAAAGCTTGTAATGAAACTACTGGAAGATTTTTTTTCAGATTTCCCCAAAAATAAAAATTTATTAATGTAAAATTATAAAAGAAAAGATAACATTTCATTAAAGTACTCTAAGTTTCCTCCCCAAAACGTTTTGGCGAATGCTCGCCTCGTAAAGTAGGCTCATAAATCATGAATCCAAATACCGAATCACTTGGTCGGATTTTGGTTTTGATTAAAAATATACTAGGCAAGGGTAGCACATAGTTGTCATTCTTTACTTTAATTTTTTTATAGCCTGTTTAGATGGTGAAATTAATGTACTTGATTAAAGTTAGTTTTCTTTTTTACTACTTTTTTGAGTTTTAATAAAAAATCATTGTTTACATATGCATTTTTTGGCAGTTGAAAACAAATGTTGGGTTTAGAAAATAATTTGTCGACAGCGCTAAAATTTTTTGCTGCAGCTTTTTAACGTTATAACAAAACGCATAGTTATACAGAATTAGTAGTATGAATACAGAGTTGTTTAGAAATAGTAATTTGTTTAGAAGTCACTATTTGGCTTTCGGTCTGAAACAAAATCTGTTGAAGTTAGCAATTCAGAATTCATTAAATTGTATTCCAAGCCCAATTATGTAAGTGCTTTTTCTACTAACTTTTCTTTTTCGGTTGAACTTATTTAGATCCCTTATATTATTTAAATTTTTCTTTATGGTAACCCTAATTTAAAAAGTAAGACAAATTTAATGTTTTAATTTAAAATCTAAAAGAAAATACTCCAACATCCATTCACTTCTTACTTTTCCGAGGCAATATTTTATTTTCATGTTTTTCCCCCCAACTTTTTTCCTTTTTTTTTTTCATTACTATAAATGAAAATCCATAATGAAATAAATTTGTTTAGAAATTAATTCACAATAGTAATTCGTACAAATACTTTTTCTTCTGAAAATTTCTTTTCGTTTATTTTTTATACAACCAGTCACTCCTAGCACGGCATAACCAACACAAACCACCATACGAAGTATGCATCATCATCCATACTGTGTGAAGACCAATATGACAATTGTTAAATTGACACGTTTAGTCAACGACCATGACTGTGACTGCAATGGAGGTTGTTTTTGCTACTTCTTCTTTTTTTTTTGCGCGTAGTTTTGAAATTGGAATTGCCTTCACTTTGTGTGCCTTGCTGCCAGTCTTTTTTCAATTTTAGTTGTTTTTTTGTTTATTTTTCTTTATCTTGTGCCATTACCACCGTAGCATTTATAATTTTCATCGCAGTTTTTTTTTTTGCATTTTTTCTGTGTGTCGTATTGTTTATGTTTAGATGAAGATGATAATCATGATGCTGAGCATTGTCATTATCATCATAATCCAACATCCCAATCCTACCATCTTCTTTGATTGTCTATTTATTGTGTTTCAACCATCTACGTAACGTTAATGTTATGTTACTTGAATTGTACAACGCTATTGCAAGTAAAACACACTCCATTGTATAAATTTAACTCTACTTCAAAAATTTAAAATAAAATTATTTTAATAAAAATTGAAATGATATTTAAAGAATTAATTTGGCAATATGTGGGTGCCACGAAATTGGTTTGACCACCTCACAGTCCTATGGTTCAACATACAATATTGGGTATTGGGAATTGACAGTATCCTCAAGACCCTACTTTGAGATTTTCCAAAGGTTCTGATTGATTGTGTCGTCCATAATCTGTCTTTTGCCTCAACCCGCAAAAGGTTTGGCCTACAATCAAAGAAAATGTTGCTGTCATAGGTAAATGTTTAGATTGAGTTGGAAATTCTCTCAAGAAGGTAATTTTTATAGATGAGAAAAATAAAGCGAAACAGAGCCGAACTTTGCGATACCCCTGAAGTAAACTGATACACGGTGGATGGGATCTCTTCTTTAACAAGACGTGTAGTGCGAAAATTAGCGACGTCCTATACACTATAGAACGAAAACCTTGCTTTTACCAATCTGGTGAATGGATAGACTTCAAAACTCCAAAAGAAACGCTACCAGGTCCAATGTATTTGCGAACGTTTATCATAGTACAATTGGGATTCTTGGGATTGGCAATCTTCAATTATGAGGAGAATGCTTGCACGGTACGAAGTGCAAAAAAGCTTAGCACATGGGCGAGCTAGTGTCGAAAAGATAAGCAGGAAACATTTTAACTTTCGAGTTCTGGCAGCGGTTGATCGCTTTCCGGTTGGAATGAATTTCTTGCAAATATTTCAGCCACAAATAGAAAAAAAGATTTCTTGTTCCAACCAAATTTTGGTGCTAACAGAATCGTTCGGCTGCCACAACACTAATTCGGTTGTTCCAATTTCTAATCTCAGATTTCTAGTGTATTAAATTTAGGTTATATTTCCGTTTTTATATTTGATGCCTGTTTCGTATATAGAGACCCCAAAATCCTTCGAATATCACATTCTAAGCAAATCTGGGTTATAATTCACATTACACAGCATAATACTATTCTTTTAAAAAAGTTCCAGTTTTGAATTGAAAATATGATTTTTCTAACGCACTGTATGTACCATATTGTTTAGTGTAGGGCATAAAAATAATAAAACAAACAAATTGCAAAAACGTTACCATAACTGAAAATTTTTGTTTTGTTTTCAAAGATATTCTTTGCTTTTATTTTTGTTCAGTTTATTTTTTTTTTAATAATAATTGCACGTTTCAATTTATTGTTTATGTTTAACTGTGATTTTTTTATATTATTCAGCTATCTTGTAATGTTTTTACAACTTTGTCTAACGAATTGTATTGTTAGGTATACAGTGATGTCAACTTTTTGGAAGTCAAAAAGCTCTGGAAATCAGTAATTAAAAATTTCATGTAATAATGCAAATTTTCAGTTGTTTTTGCTTAAAAATGTTAAAATTGAATTAAAAACATTAGTAACATAAATTAAAATAAACATTTTTTAAAAGCAAAACGCTCTGACCTAGAAAAATTTGATTTTTAAGAAACGCTAAGTTTAGCTCGAAAAGCACTCAGTTGTCATTGCTGTTGGTACATTATCACGTTGACTGCAAATATAAGTAGTTTGTAAATGAAGTTATGAGTTGAGTACACGAATGAATGAATTGAATGGGTGTTTATTTTATTTCACAAGTTCAAGTATTTATTTTAGTAGTAAACAATATTATTATTTTTTCTTAATGGTATCATAATAATTAATACCTTTCTTCACATTGTTTTAGTTTCGGTAATGTATTACACAATATAATTTATAATTATTTTGACCTGTTACATTTCCCTACATACGTATGAAAACAAATACAGTGGGTGACATAACATTAACGATCAATTTGAAGAGTTGGATATATAATATCAAATGTCAATTTTTGAAATCAGCTTCAAAGATTTGAAAATAATTAAATCATTCGTAATAATTTAATTTCTGAAAATGAATATATAAAAATTGTTTCTGATTTTTGGATTGTATACTGACTTTTTAAAATCGTGAGAGTTATGATTTAATTCTTTGAATCGTGATATAACATTTACTCTAAATTAATTAATCTTTTAAATGAAAATCGAGTCCTTTCAAGGAATGAAACAATCTAAATTAGTTCGCGCATTAAGAAATCTTTGATTCACGTATCAAAAAAAAAAAAAAAAAACAAATTACACGAATTATCTTTTTATTCTTTGATTCGCGAGTTTATAAATCATCTTTTTGAATCAATTCTTCAAATTTCTGTCTACACAGAGAAAACAGGATTTTTGTGTCAACCGAATTTAATGTCAACTTAATGATTTGGTTCTAACAACCGAATTATTTGTTTGCAGTAACCGATTTTATTGGTTGTCGCAATTTAATGTATTTCGGGAAATAAAATTTGCAGTACAAAGTTCTGCTGTGTTAACTAGAAACGAAGACTTTTTCAAATTTTTCAGTGGCGATTTAAATTGTATTCAATTTAATTTTTATCACTCACTGTATTATTCATAAAGCGTGTAATATGTTATAACACGAGTCTAGTCTACATTAAAGTGTTTATTAAAAAAACATTAATGTCAACCCTTTTTATACAATTAAATTTTTAATGTTTTAATATTTGAAAATTGTAACTTTTTAACAAAATTGCAATAAAAATTAAAACAAAAACAAAAAAGAATCAATTCATAAAACAGCAATATGCGGAAATTTTTTCTTCTTCAGGATATCAAAACAACACTGTAGTTAATCAAATTACAAAGCAATAATTGAACAGTGTTTCTAGGGTTGTATAAATGAGGATATGAACAATGTTTTCCATTGACATAAAATAATAAAAGAATTTTATATAACCCAAAAACTACTTAAGATCTGATGACCTATTATGGTACATACCTGAAATAAAATTATATAAAAGTTTAATAAAAATCATAAAAAACTAATATTTTTCTAAACTGGGTCGACATTTTTCTTTTATTGTGCGAAATCTTGTCACTTGTTGGGCGCCATTTTAGTTGAAAATTTTATTTAACAAAATTTAAATGAAATTAATTATTTTCCTAATAATATATAAAATTTAAAGTTGAATACATTTGATATCTACTATTTGCAGTTTATTTTCTTTACACATTTTTTACTTCTTTATAATTTACTTTAAATTGAATTTAAAAACTTTCCACAAAATCATTTAATACTAAACCAAAAAAAAAATGAAAAGAATTCTGTTAAGATATAACAATTTTCAAGGAAATTTTCTTAAATTACTTCAAAAAACTATGAACGTATTAAGGATATACATTTTTGCGTTTAAAACAATTTCTTTCCTTATTTTTGTTCATTTAAACTTTGACTGTCGATGATGATGTGCTATTCGCAGCCGTCTTTTCCCATATTTTTAGAATTTAATGTAAGTTTTATAGCTGTGGCAACAAGTGATAATGGTATATGTTAATAATTCAGTACTTCTGATATCAAAATATTGTATAAAATCCTAATTTGTTATAACTTTTGAATTGCAAAAATTTTAAATAAATTAAATTTAATAATAGAATTAGATGTAAATTTTGTGCTTTAATGCAAGCATCAGTCCTAATAAATTCTATTATTACTTATCTTGACATAAGCTATTATTACTCCCACAATTATAAACAATCCCAATATTGAAGCTATTGCCAGTGAGAGAGAATAAATTGCAAGTAGATGCAACACATTAAAAGTTTCTCTATTTTTTTTATGTTTTGCGGAAAAAATAATGATGATGAAGAAGCAAAAGTTGAAACTTCATTAATTTTTGTTTGCTGCCACGCATAAGAAGTAAACTTTGAGGCTGGCAACTACAACCAGGCAATGCATTATCATTTGTCAGCTGAAATAAATCTGATATTAAAAACTTAGTTGATCCTACAAAATAAAAACAACAACAAACATATATAACATATTAGGGTTATAAACAAAATTAGCACGGCCTCGCAGTGCTAATTTTTTGCATCAAAAAGTGCAACTCTTTCATATCAAAGACAGGGTGAGTCACGTATTATCAAATTTACGTAATAGGCAGTTGTTTACGAAAACTTGACGCATGCCGGGCTTCTGTATATAGAAACCGGGCCCTGTTTTGTTGACGGTTCCAACATCGATAATTTTTGTTTGAAATTGGTATAAAAGCCACCAGATTTATTGTTACAAAGTGTGTAGAAGAGGATCTCCTAGAACCACTTCTAGAACAAATCTGTTTAAAACTTCATAGCGATCGGTGTGTGAAATTTTAATATTCAATTTGCTCAAAACTTATACCCCTAATACATATGCATGAACAAACATGTACATTTGTTTGTTTTTGTGGTATTAAGAACATATTGTGGGCATAATGTGACCAGTTTAACTTAGTTGGGAGGAATCGTCCTTAAAATTTGTTTAAAGTTACAACTTTCTTTAAGTCCCAACTACAATTGGCTTAAGTGACTTAAGTTTTGTTTTGGTAGAAATACAAATTTTTCAAATTTTGATTTCATACTGATACCGATCACTTTTGCTAATTGTAGTTGGGCATTTATTGCCATTTGAAACAAAAAGTTCCTTTTTAAATAAGAAGTACTTTTTAATAAAACTAAAAAATTATCTTTTTAAATGTACCATTTATTTGTTAATACACCTTTAAAAAGTACCTTTTTATTAAAAATCACCATTTCTTTAATAAAAAGTAGCCTTTTTTAACCGTACCGTTTTTAAATAAAAAGTACCTTTTTGAATAAAAAATACCTTTTTAAATAAAAGTACCTTTTTTCATAAATGTACCTTTTTTTCAAAAAAAATTACTCTTCCTTTTAATAAAAAGTACATATTTTAATATTGAAAAAAGTACTTTTATAAAAAATACTTTTTTTTTTAAAAAGGATCCAAAAATACTTTAATAAAAAATACTTAAAAAAGATATACTTTTTTTAATAAAAAAGTACATTTTTTAAATAAAAAGTACATTTTTTTTTAATAAAAAAGTACATTTTTTGTAATAAAAATACGTTTTTTTTTTAATAAAATGTACTTTTTTGAATAAAAAGCAAACTGCAACATTATTGTCTGTATTTTTTCGGGTATCAAAAAAAATTAGTTGGTACCATTTTTATATCACATATGCTACATCCTACATTGTGGTAATATATTCCGTGTAAAGATAAGGTAAAATTTAGTTTGCCAAAAATTCGACACTCACTTTAATGTAAAAAATTAACAGTTACGTACATTACGAATACGTTATCAAGGTAATAAGTAACGTTAGCAGCAAATTAAAAAAAAAAAGAACTTTGAAATTAGTAATGAAACTAGTGGCACTATTTTGTTTTTTTGTAAATTAAAGTATTTCCTATAAGTTTTAAAAAATAAACAAACATACATAAACTTAAATAAACCTGCATATATGCACTATATATAAAAAAACATTGCTTCAAATAAAGAGCCAAGTTATATGCGATGTGTACGACAAAACTGTAATCTTAGAAGTAGCAGTAAAACAAGAAGAAGATGCATAGTTTTAAAGTTTTGATGCGAAAAATTAATTGCAACACCACAAATGACATGATGTCGTGATGAATTGGTAAAGCACGCACTTTTATGCGGCAACATGCAATGACACAAAAATGCAGCAATTACTCCTCGGGAGTTTTGTCTTTTGACAATGTATTTTAGAATGATGTTCTTTTTTCATTTATTCTTCGTCAACCATTAAATCACATGTGTAGATTTTAGATGTGTTTGTCATATGAAGAAGCCTGAACTTTTGAAAATTTTCAAAACAGAACATTGCAAAAAAAATAACAATGTTACCACAAATTACATTTAACCCTCAACCACCTTCAACATTATCTAAACTATGTTCAATTCGAACATTTTCATCATCATTGGTTGAAAAAATACACCTTCTCGTCCTCTTGTATGGTATAAGTTAAAGAGCAACTGTGACAATTCTCTCTCCACATGAAACGTGTATTTCTAACTTTTTTCCTCCAAATTGCTTATATGTTCGTGTGGATTTGCTGATTTTAAAATCCTTTAGATTGGAAAAAGTAGAAAAAATATTAAATAAAAGAACTAACATAAAGAAGTCTAACTAGTTTCTCAAGAAAATTCTTGATGTTGTATAGAAATAAAAAAGCGAAAAAGAAAAATAATTCTAAAAAAATTGTCTTAAGATTCTACACTAACAAGCTGCATTATGGTAGTATAAAGTTTTGTTCTGTTAGCAAAAGCTGGAAATGCACAACGGTAGTAGTTGCTTGTTGCAGTTGCAGAAATCGTATTTGAATAAGTTTTGTTAAAAGTTTTTTCTTCTACTTTTCTAAAACTTGGAAAATATTTATAATATATGTGTGTGTGTGTGTGTTTGTTGGCGAGATTTAATTTAGGGTTGCCAAACTTGTAAAGAAGAAGAAATTAATTAATTTGTATAGGATAAATCCACAAGCGATATAACTTAACTGGGAGAAGTATAAAAAAATTCTCTTGTGTTCGCTATATATTTTTCCCGCTTTGGAGAAATTCTTCCTACCAATTGATGTGTTGCTTTTTTGGAAGAGGATAGATAAGAGAATAAAGGTGATGAATGACTTCAAATTTGGCAACACTATAATTGTGCGAGATGTTAAACTTAGAACTGTTTTTGCTCGTCATTTCATGAGAAGTATAAAAAAATTCTCTTGTGTTCGCTTCTCTTCGAATTTGTCAACACTATAATTGTGCGAGGTATTAAATTTGAAACAGTATTTGCTCGTCATTACATTAAAAGTTTAAAAAAACTCTCTGTTCGCTTCTCTAAATTGCAGTTGATGAGAGTGTATCCAACGGAAACCGAGTATCCTTAAGTTCAGTATTTACCCATCTGCACTCCTAGTGAAGTGGGAGCCTTAGAAAGAACTTTACGAAACCTTGCTGCAGCATTTGTATTAACCTCTAATTCTCCAAACAATCTAAAACACGACTCTCTTTTCGGCCCACGAGTTGGCTTCTTGAAAACATTAAAACTGAGGCAGTCCTATCCACCTCTTATGTAACTTTTAGCAGGTTTTCATATGATGAAGTCTTTCCTTTGAGTGTACTATGACTTTTATAACGTGAATAAATTATTATAAATTTGTATATTATACTTTTTGCTAAGTTCTTAATTCGGTTTGCCTTTGGCAACTCTGTCTAGAATTGTAAATTTATTTTTGTTTAGGAATCAAATGATGCCTGGCACACAACCAAACCCATATAAAGGAGATTTAAACAAAACTCACACATAATCATAAACAATCTACCCAGGTATGTGAATGCCAGAGGAGCAAAAAACACAAACACACAATTTTCTGCAAATGATAAGAGACTTTTGTTATTGATTAAGCAGAGCTACGCAAAATGTTTTCGAACGTGATGTGTAAAACTTAAAATACAAACGTTAACAAAATCAAATAAACTTAAAAAGTAAAAGATATAAATAAGGTAAATTTGAAAAATAGTAATTTCGGCGAAAATGAAAAAAAAACTTAATTATAATGAAAGCGTAAAAATAACAACAGAAAATTGTAACAAATAAAGATGATATTTTCGTATAATTTAAACTGACAACTGAAAAACACGAAGGAATAGTGTTGATACGAAAAGTTGATAGGGGTTATCGAATAGTTGGTATTCGATAGTTAGGTATTCGATATTTAAAAGAAACTGCTTGATATTTGTATAGTTGCATTATGGGCAGATTTTAGCTACAGCAGTAATTATATTCCCACCCATGTTAAAATCATGGGTTGATATAGGATCGTAAATGGGCATACATTAACATATACCATACGTAGTTTAATATATGATCATATGTGATCTCATATATGTCGATATACCTTCGAATTCAAAATTTGCCGGTTTATACCATATATTGGCAAATGTTACATAAAATTTAGATCCAAGAAATATGATCATATATGAAATCATGTTGTCATATATTATACTATGCGTAGGCGTATATGGTCATGTATGATCATGTATGTTCATTAGACCGTACCACCTTATAGGCAAAAAAAAAAAAGTTCAACGTACACCCTCAAATATAAAGTATTTTAACAAGAAAATTTCGAAAATGTTTTTCGTTATATCTTCGTTATTTACCGTCCGATCTTAAAGTGTTGTATATCAATGTTTTTTGTCTCGCGGAGGCCGATGTTTTCCTCGAAGGAGCCATTGACCTTAAGTAACCCGTTCTAGTATTAACCCACCAGATCTCAGTTGCTACCATCTTAATGTACTACCCTAATATTTTAAAATGAAAGCTCGCAAAAAGCAATAAACTTTTGCTAGTAAAGAATTCCAATAATTCCAGCGGAACTATTATTTTATTTTTTTTTTAATTTGTATGTTGCCGAATGTAGGGCATTTTTATTTTTTTGTCATATCTTCTGTATTTACAGTCGGATCTTAAAGGGTTATATATCAATGTTTTTGTCGCAATGATACCAAGCACCCTTTTATACTACTTAAGGGGTAACACCTATGAAAATGAAAAAATTGTTTTTTCCAAATTTATCTTTTTTAAATTATTGTATTAAGTAGTGAGAAAAATATGAACTTAATACTACCAAGCACTAAAAAAGTAACCGAATTCACTATCAGTACAAATAAGTAGCAACAAAATTAAATTTACGAAATGTATATAAAAGAAACTATAACAGCCGTAAATTAGAAAATTTTCCAAACTAACGCATTATGTCACCAACATAATGGTCCATATTCCATATAATGTTAATATAACGAGCAGGAAAATATAAAGTAAACATTATAAGGAAAATGAGGAAAAGAAGAAAAACTTAAACAAAAAAAAAACGCACCAACAAATTTTAATTAATTTGAGACTCGTATTAGAAGCATGTAATGTAAGGCATTTGACACCTTAACTAAAAGAAATGCACAAAAAAAAATTGGAACATGCGAGAAGACGTGGAAGGGAACTATAAAGATTATGCAAACGAAAAGAGTCTTAATACCAAGAATGAAAAATGTCAAGGGATCGCGGAAAGCAAGTATGAACAGTAATTTGCTATTTAATTTTTGCAAAAAGATTTTACACAGTAGGGGAATTCAGATAATTTGACATATGTTGAATAGTTTTTGATTTATCCAACTAAACTTATTAAGAGAATTTATATATGTAATGTAAAAGTTTATTTAAAACTAAAAACTTTTTAATTTAAAAAGTAAAATAGATAATTTATTTAGTGAGTGTTCGCAATATATCTTTAGCTTTACATGACTTGAAATATTAATTGTTGGAAAAGTTGATAGAAACTTAAATGGGAATTCTTGTACATAATATTTCACTTTAATTGTTGTGGGATCGTACCGAGGGTATGCGTCAAGTGAAGGCTCTTTTACTTAGGTTCCTACACGCGATTTAAGATGTCTAAAAAGGGTTCAAAAGTTTTGCCATTCGGGGCATAGGATTTACTTGTTTGAATGAAAACTGTTCCTTCATCGTATTTAAAGCTCTATTTATAGAACTACCCTTGTACTTTTACTTTTACATACTGTGGAAACCCACAGGTTTTTTTTTTCTATATTCAGTATCCTACCGTCATTTTTAAAATATTTTTGGAGTTTTTTTTGTGTAAAATGTTGAACGTTTCCTCTTTTTTTACATATTTGGGTATGTACTTTAGGAGTAGAACAAGTAAAAATCATCGTCTCTTTTACAAAATTTTTTGATTTTTGTATTCGCAGTTTCGACTTAATGTCGTTAAACTAACCTTGAAATTTTAAAAGTTTTTTATAAAAAAAATTATGTTCAATTTTTTATAAAAATCAGATAAATATTTAGATATTTGTAACTACCTTTCGAACACTATCGTCTAGCAAAGAAGGCAATCGAAACTATACTATCGGATTTTGATAAAACTAATGTCGAATCCGGCTTCGGCTTTTACGCGATTTGGAAAATGTATGTGGTGTTAAAAAATCGACCCGTTTTTATTTTCCTTTTTATATCTTTTCACCTTAAGAAACCATATGAAAATTTGGCGGCAGTACAGGATAGAGATTTTTAAAGGGTATTCCCTGGTAATTTTTAACTTTTTGAAAGTTGTTTGTTGTAAAAAGGGAAAAGGTTTTTTCATATTTGTGCTAGTGATTTTTCCGATATTTTCAAGAAGTATTTTTTTGGTACTTTTTGGAACAAAAAGGTATTATGTTTGCCAAACTTCCTCTTTTAAAGAATGTATTAGTTTTTATTTCAAAATTATTTTTTGACGTGTTCTTAAAAGCAGTTGAATTCCTTTCCACTATATTATATTCTTAATCACCAAGGTGGCTGGTTGACAGGTTCTTCTTTTCAAATCAGTTTCGAGTCTGCTAATCTACCTACCACTAGCTGTTATTATTATTGTCTATTTCACTCACAATACTCATACTTTATCATAATCTGTTCAGAATAGCTAAGGATAACTTGATATATGCCAGAATTGTTAAAAAGTTATACCCCTAATGTACTAATGTATCTGAGGATATCCCATATAAAACTAGCAAGTTAGTGTTTTATTCAGTTTCAGGTTTTTCCTGTTTTTGTGTTTAATTCTCCTTGACTGCAACCATACGTAAGGTACGTTGAATTTTGAAGCCAACGACCCACTTTCTCAAACCATATGCGGTAATGTTGGTGGTTTACTGGGTTACCAGGTTTACCAGGTTTACTGCAGAAGAACTTTCTTTTGCTGCATCTTCTTCTTGTTCACTTTTATCTTCTTGTGTCTTTTTTTTTTTGTTTAGTTTTGTTTTCTTGCTGCAGCCCGTTTGTATCTACTAATGTGTGGTATAGTATGATGACGATTATGAGGTTTGTTTTTGCCTGTTACTTTTGAATTTTATATTTTACTTTAATGGGTTTTTAACTTTTTTTGAAGCCATTTTATTTATTTTTTATTTTGGTCTGGAAAAAAGCCTGCATCATACATACATGCAGGTATGGTACTATGTGAACGTACTTACATTTATAAAAACAAACATTAAATTGACAAGGTGTTTTTCAAATAATGACAACTAAAGCTGTTTCTTTTCTTGGCCATTTTATATAAAACGCTTTATTTTATTTAAAATTTTATTTTACGATTTAAATAATAGATTGTTGTTTGTGGTACATACCTGCAAATAAAAAAAAAAGAAAATAAAATTAAAATTATTTATACCAATATCTCTGCAATACACCTAAAATCATACATCTTTACTTTAATTGAAATTTCTATTAATTTTCATTTTAAATACAAATTTTTAGTTGAAAATAAATAAATTTACAAAACAACAGAACGTTACTAAAGTTTTACAAATTATCTCATTTTTAACCGATTTTTGCTAGAGAATAGTGTCAGTATAAATATAACTATTTTCAAAATCCTATCAAATTCACAGTTAAAAAAATCACTTGTATATTATTACAATAACATTGTTTATATTTTCTTCTTTAATAATCTTATTAAAAACAACATCTACGTTTTATTTTCAAATTATGTCAATAATTCAAATACGTTTCGCTCTATTTTGTCTTTGGTTTTATTCCACCATTGAAGTTGTTAAGTGTGTCAAAGCTAAAATAATTAAAGTTTAACTTTATATATATCTCGCTACTACTATGATGGTGCAACTTAAATGCACTAAAAAAAATTATTCAGAAAAATAAACTCAAGTTAACTAATTTTAACAGTTAACAACTTTTAGCTGCCTTTATTTACCTCCTGTTTTTATTAAGCAAACGAAATAATTCATATAGAGGAATTGTGTGTATATTGTTATTGAGTGAATTATAAAAATAGGTTGTTAGTCTATATGAAATTTATGAATTTTTGCATAAAAATTTCATAATCTTAGAAAATGTTTCATTAAAAACTAGTCCGCTTAGATAAAATGTGAATCGTCCATATCTCCAAAACTAAACGAGAGGTCAAAATCTACACTCCATATCCCACTACCGGTTCCAAATTTCGACTTATTTGGCTAGCTTTTGAGATCGAATTTATTTCGAAAACTAACCATCGAGACAAGAGCTTTAATTTTCAATATCGCTCGTATTTTGAAAACTAAGCGGAAAGGAATTCAAAATAAGCTATTTTTGAAAAAACAAAATATAAAAATCGATAAAAAAAAATTTTAATTTTTAGCATTTTTTAATTCGTGTTTTTTTCAAATTCAACTTCATTAATTCTATCAATTTTTTTAAATTTTTCTTTGGCTCCTTTTTCAATGTAAGCCGTTTTTTTTTGTAAATTTTGCAATTTTTAAATTAAACGATTTTTGGCGGTTTTTTGTAATGGCGATTTTTAACTTTTATTTTTATAGTTAAGCGGTTTTTACTGTTTATTTATAACAATTTCCCACGTTTTTATTCTCTCCTAATACTCTAATAATAATAAAATTAAAAATGTTAAATCCCTGGATATGCAAATCTTTTCCTGTTTTGGCATTCTACCAATCAGAACAGTAGTTCAGAATTTTTCTTTTTATTACCATTAATTCTCGCGAAAATGGATGGCAAAATAAATTTTTACTTGAAATATGGATGCTTTACTTTATTTTATTAAATTTGTTAAAAAAAAATTTCATTCTCGAAAATTCTTCCATCGCTGGCATTTTTTTATTACTTTTTTGTTCGATAACATGTCGAAAATTTGCGAAATTCGAAAAATCGACATAAAAATTATGTACTTTATATTGTTCTTTGAAATCTCGTTCCATTTATACCATTTTTTTTATAAAGTTTCTTTAGAAGAAGTGTTAAAATAATTCAAAAAACTATTTTCGTTTTTGGTACCATTTTTTTATTCCCTAAACATCTGAGATTGTTTATAAAAAATCGGTAAAACTTAAATTTTTATATCAGAATTTTAATTAAAATGGTGTGTAAGCGTTGGAAACTTTCTTTTTAATGTAAACCTCCCTGTTAAATTCGCTTAATAACGTTCGTAATAATTTATTGCTGAATTGACAACATTGTTTTCTTAAGCCTTAAGTAGATGCATATTTTCTTAATTCTAAACATGCATAATATGAAAAACTTTATACTAAAAATAAACATACATATGAGGTTTCTTATATCGAATGCCCCGCGACAGAAACAAATATATCACTGCGAAAAATTTTTTAGTGTGATAGATCAATCAATATATATATATATACATATATAAAAATCGACCAAATTTATTTTAATGTTTTTTGTTTTTAAAGAATTTGCATATGTTTTTCTTGTTTGGAAAAAATATTTCTTTAATATTGTATATCGAAAATATTCAGTAAGAATTAATATTTTTGCTCTATATATAAGCAATACGAGAACGTATGATTAATATGATTTTGCTTATACGTAGAGATTTTCTAACTGATTATTGAAAAAATATTATAATTTTTATTGAATATTTGAGACAAAAATATTCAAAGGAAATTTTTTTCTAAAACGAAACCGAGTAGTAACGCACTGAAACGAAGTTTTTTATAAATAAAAAAAAAAATTGGTGGATTTTTAAAAATATTATTTTTTTTTCAAATTCCTATAAAAACTCTATGGACATAGAAGATCTTTAGCATTTTCCACATTCCATTAAACTATAATTTAACCACGCCTACTTTACTCACTTTTTGGATAAATTTAAAAAATATTGTTTAGAACCATAAATACTAAACCTTTTACACTGATACTACATACTTTCGTTAACTGACCATTTGTTATGGAAAGCCTCATATAAGCAAATTTTCTTCGTTTTTATCTTTTGTTGGTTTTGTGTTTAGGCATGAACAGATTTTTAGCACAATTTGTAAAACAGTTTCGTGCATATAATTTCACCAAGACTTAAAACCGCCAAAAAGATTAAAATTTCATATATTATATAAGACAAACTTATTGTTTATGTTAAAAAAAAAAACTAATTTAAGCTTATAAAAACCAAAAAGGTAGCAGCTACAAAAAAGTTAAATAAAATGTATAAAACTTTCGCTACTTTTTGAGATGGTTTTTAAAATACCACCTTTAAAAACAAAAGAAATGTTCTAATATCAAATAAACATCTTAAAGAATCCAATAAAAATATTAACAGAAAAAGTTTATAATTTAGTTTTTGATTAATGTTTTCAAACATATATTAGATAATAATATTCAAAGATAAATTTACTACATGAAATTTACCTTAACATTTTAAATTTTTATGCTGTTTTTTTTTTTTTTTTTTTTTTGATATGAATACAAATTTTGTTTGTATTTATATCGTGATATCCTTTCTAAACTTTATTAAACTTGTTTATAATGATGCCAAAAATACAGTTTTGCGGTTTTGAGTTTGATTGTAACAATATTCATTGATACGTTAAATAGCGATTTGATACAATAACGCCTTTAGCATGTTCAGGAATATCATAAATCTTTGTGAAAATAATATATAATAACGCGTATATTTCAATAAAATATGGCAACAAATATGTTACCATTTACGTGATACATATTTTGTGAAATCATCAATGTATAATATCATAAATGTGAAAATTTAATGTATTTGTAAATACCTTAATAGGGGATTTTCGCTTTATATTTTTTTTTAAAAAAGATTTATAACCTCTATAATTTTTGTTGCAAAATACTCTACATATGAAATTGTGGGTAGCAGAAAATGGTTTATAGATTTTATAGAAATTTTTAACAAAAAGGAAAATATTATATTTTTATAAATCTTAAATCAACATTGAGTTGTCAATTTCACATTAAGGAAAATAAAATTGTAAACATTACGTTGTAAATGATTTATTAAAAAAAGCTTTCAGCCTCTTTATATTTACAAAAATAAGGTAAATTAACTACTTTTAGCAAGGCTGAGCATGTATTTCGGCCTGACAAAAGATACGTTAGAACCTTGAGTTTTAAGAAAAGCCAGAGCCTCTAGGAGAAGGAAGAGCTTAAACAAAAAAATCTCTTAAGTTCTGACTTTTTCGAATTCTAATGAGATGTTTGGCCGAATCGAAATGCATGCATCAGCCTAGCTAAAAATAGTTAATGTGCTCTGTATTTCTAAAAATACAAAACTTTTAAAAATATATTGTCCCGATTATTTTAAAATTTCAACAAAGTGCTTAGTTATTTTATATCTAGTATTTCCTAAATTTCCAACAAATTATCGTTTACTAATTTACCTACTATGATTTATGAATACATGCTAAAATTGTTATAATTTGTCTTAAAAATTTAACTCGCTATTAAACATATATTTACACTAAATCATGTATTTTTTGTAGGTCACTTGGAAAAAAAATTAACAGAAAACTTGCATGTTAATACAAATCTTTATATTATTGTTTGTACATTTTAAGTAATTTTTTGTTAAAACAAAACATTTGTTAACTTATTTTTCCTAACAATGATGTAATCTGTGTAGATTTTTTTTTTAAATGCAGAGTTTGTTAAGGTATTGATAATAAACTCAATGGCATCATATAATACTAGCTTAAAATGAAAATTTTATAGATGGCTGTAAAGAAATATGTGTATAGTTTTTGAAAAACACAAAGTTTGGCATGGAATTTTAACTGTCGACATAGTCTGTTTTAATTTATGGGCACAGAATTTATGACCACTACACAACCTAATAAGAAAATTGTGTTTTTTTTTTTGTAGGAGGGTATTGGAAAATACTATACAGTGTTAGAAAAAAATACTAGAAACGATATTTTATATTGTTTTTTTTTTAACTTTTAATTATCCAGAAACTCGTTAAGTTTTTTTTTACCACGTTGTTGTCACAAATTCAAATAACTTTCTTATCGGTGAAATTAAAAAAATCGTTCTTATCGGTGGTTTAGGCAGGCCGTGGAGGGTAAAACTTCCCCTTTTAAGCCTCTTTTTCCACGTTCTTCAAAGAAATTCAAAAAAGTACCTTTTCACGGAGTTAACCCATATACTAGCCAAATGGGTTTAGGTAGAACGTCAAGAAGGAAACTTTTTCTCTTTTTTTATCTCCACATAAATTTTCAAAAATCTCGTCTTAGCCAATGAAAATACGCCAATAAATAAACCTACATATCTAATTTTTTCGATATTAAACCGCGCCTATGTTACTTCGTTCACTTTTTGAAAATTTTGAAAAAATTGCTTCATTTTATCATATAGTATATTGCATAAATGGTAGTTTGAAATTTATACAATCTACTTTTTTCAGCTGAGTAGTTGCTATGGAAAGCCTCATATGTATATCTGTAATCGTGATTATCCCAAAATTATTCCCAAATTATAAAAATAAGGAGACCTTGGCTTATTATCATATCTATCACGCTCCGATCAATACCGAAACGAAAATTTAAAAACTGCGGTTGCAATAGTAACATGTGTCTTCAAGTATCACGAGGTTTATTTCATACACTCAGAATATTATGTAGTTAACTGTTTGTAGTTTAATAAAAAAGTTTTCCGTTCCATTTAAAAATAAAGGAAGATACATTTATTTTTCAAAGAAACATCTATATTAACTTTTTTATACATTTATTTGAAATAATTTACTATCATTTACCGATTTTTTTCAGTTTCATTTATTTTTTTCATTTGTTTGAAATTTACCCACAAAACGGAAACTTGTGGTTTATTTGTGTCCGTAACAGTTATTACAAATTTAAATTTTGTTTGCTGTCTGTTTCAAAAAAAAAATATTCAAAAAATTTCAATTTGTTTTTTTATTTAAATTGGTTGTATATATACAAAATTTTTCAATACAATTTACAAGAACTCCATAAACACACATACATATACAAATACATTCCCACAAAAAGTGTTCATAGCTTCATATGCATACATACATTTTGTATTGTACGAGTATATTAAAAAAAAACAAAAAATACAAAAACGGAAATAATTTCAAATAAATGAAAAAAACATTTATTTTTTAAGGATTGGTGGGTAAAATTTTGACATTTATTTTAACTGATTATATCAGTTGTTTCTTACGGATGTGTCAGTTGATTAATCAACATTTAAAAATAAATAACAAATGACATTTAATTTAAATGAAAATTAAGTAGACCGGTTTTTAAATGAAATATCATTTCTTTTAAATGATATTTTCAGTTATTTTAACTTACAAACTTTTTTAAGTGTAATATTACCTGTTCAATTTTGTTATATTTGCAAAATACCGTTATAAATCGGTGTTTCGGTGGTTTAGCGTTATTATAACGGTAGTTTAAGATATTACAAAATTGAACCGGTAAAATAGCGCAATAAATTTGGTTACACAAAAAGACACTTGCCTTTAATGGAATGGCCATTTTAAAATTTTCATATCGGTAGCTGTGTAGCCAACTACCGTTATTATGAAAAGGTATTAAATGCCAACCATGCTTATGATTCAATACTACAATCATAATCATTATGTTTTCATAATTTCTTTAAAAAATTGACTAATTTTGTTGCTGATTGCTTTTCTTTAAACAGATTTTGGAAAATATAATTATTTTTGAATACATTTGCATACAAATTAATTCTTTTTATACTAATATTTAAATTGAATTAATGAACTATGTTTGTCAAAAATTTATTCAAACGTTTTTTTTTTTTGTGTACTACAAAAATATGAAAAATCTAAAGTAAATTTACTTTCTTATTATTTTTGCCTACACTGTATACATAACTTATTTATTTGTCATTATTGAGTAAATACTTTACAAATTTAATTAAGATTTTCTTGGTTTATACAGATTATGACAAATAAGATAATTATTTTATATGATAATTATACAATTTATAATCTTTATTATACAATTTTTTTAATCATAATTAAATTTTATGAATTTTTACTAGTTCAGTGACTTTTTTAAATCCACACATATGTACATGTATATATATATACATATTTAGATTTCTATTGAAATTTCATTTGGTTAAAATATATTCTACCAAATATGTAATTAAAACTGAAATATTTAAATAAATATTAGTTTAGTTTATGCATGAAATAATATATGAATATTTTAATTTTAATATATTTGAATTTAATACATACAATTTAAATTAATACTGCATAAGTATTTAATCTTAAATAAAGAAAATAAAATTTTTTTAAAATGTTTGTACCCAATAACATGCAGATTTTTTGTTAATTGACAAATAAAGTGTTGTCAACTTTATGCTAGAAGGTGGTGAAGTGTACAAAATATTTGTATACTCGTATGGTTGGCAACTCATTGTTATTGTATAAAATCACTTGTATGTGTGTTAATTAATTTTAACTCTATTTGCTAGCTTATTTTTATACTTTCAGTTAATTTCTCTTAATTTCTCACATAATTTATTTTTCAGACAAGTTTAATGGTGTAATATATAATTTAAACATAATTATTATTATGTTTACAACATACACATATAATTATTATTAAATGTAGATATGTATTCCCAAGTAAATTATTACCAAACACCACCTTAAATAAATTAAAAATAGATTTGTCATTTAATTGTGAATAAGGGATTATAAACTAATTTTAAAATAATGATATGCGATAATGTGATAAAAACTTAAAAACTCAATCTTTTTGATATTAATCAACTGTTTCGTTGGATTTTAGCCAATAAAACATTTCATTACATTAATAAAACTGTTTGTAATATTTTAAACATTCAGGTACAACGTTTTATAACAATTATGAATCTTCTATTTTGCAAAGAAAATGTTCATTAATATAAAAAAAGATTCATCCGGATTAGCTGAATACATTTTTTTAAAAGGACCTTATTTGCTTAACCCACTTTAAATATTTTATTAAAGTTATTAAAAAAGATAAAAAAACAGCATGAAATTTTAAAACATATTTTTATACAACATAATTTGATTATATAACTCTTTGTTACATTTTAATAAAAAGAGTATTGAAATACAGCTACAAACCATATAATAAGTACATATTTAAATTTACAACATAATATAATTATAATTAATTGAATGTCAATTACAGGGGCAGCTAGTGCACAGATAGAATTTTATTGCATACAAAATTAATAAAATTTAACTTCACAAAGTGAACGAAACTATAAAGCTTTTCTTTAATTTTAATGAAAAGCTTTATAATTTTTATCAATCTTGTTTTATTTTAAATGAAACTTCTACATTGAGTGTACAAAGAAAATTATATAAAATTATATTTTCTATAAAACCTAATAAAAACTTGCATAAGGTTAATGAATAGTTTCAATGAAGATAATCTTTTCAGTGTGAAAATTTATATAAATGTATTTTAATATACAGTGCATTACTCATAAAAGTGATCCATTTGAGAAAATATTATAAACGTAATACAAAATTGAAAATTTTTTCTATATAATGTATATAGAAAAAAATTTCAAGCTGACTACGATGTCGGCAGCGAGACATATGCAAGTGATTGCTCTAAGGGTCAGGAAATAAACATCGTGACGAATACGAATGAACTCGGCTATTACTCTAAAATTAATTGATTATCGGCAAGTGCATAGCAAAAATGAGTAATGAGAAAAAAATTGCTAATATTCTAGAAGAGATCGTTACACTAAAATCGGGCAAAAAATTTAGCTGAAGCTACTAAAAAATTACTTCAAAAGAGACCTGCAGAAAAATTGCTAAAATTAACAATTTTTTTTTTTTTTGCTAAATACTAGTAAGATAAGAGCAGCGAATATAAAACTGTTTAATATACTAAACTGTAAATACCCAAAATCTCTCAGATGATTTTCGTCTATGAGAATTTTTCAGATTTTTTATAACCCTGTGTGAGGATTTTCCACTTCTTTGGAAGGGCTGAATATATTTGTAAGATAGGTGAGCGAATTCTCAGAATGGTTGTAGATATGGATGCAAAGTACAAGGATTGTTCTTAGTTGGGATTTTTCATAACCCGGGAAGGGATTTATGGGAATGGATTAGATCCATCAATCAAAGGACAGAAGTTCTATTTTACAAAGTGGACTTCCTCGCTTACGGGAATTATAAAAGCCACCAAATCAAAGAAATAAGAACAACTAAAATCATGTATATTTAACAGTTTTCTTGCTGTTGTAATGTTACAAATATTTAACAAAAAAAATCGCTAATTTAAGAAGCTATTTCTGGAGGACTCTTTTTGTTTATTATACTCGTATAATTCACTCAAAATTTTCTCTAGCAGTTTTCTTTGCCCTCTATAATATGTATATGAAAATTTCTTTCTTCATTTTTCGCAATTATAAAAACAGTTATTAAACCTAAACCACAATAAAACAATCGCTTACTTTGTTAAACACTTTTTAATGTATATTTTTTTTAATTGCTTAAACTAAAAGTGATAATTAGTTTAAAAGCTAATCTAAGCAATAGACATACCATAAAAAAAAACTTGCAAAGCATGTTTTAAATTTAAATATTTTATCTTTTAATATGTTGTTTAAACATTTGTCATGTCTTTCAAAAAGTAAAACTCCCACATTTGTAACATAATAATAATATAAATTTCAGTTTTTTTGCTAATCTTAAAAACATTTCTTTATATTCATCATCACCAAACATGATGATGTTATAACATATTAAGGTGAAAGCCCAGTTTAATTTGCAACTAGTTACCACCTAAATTTAGCAGGGAGTATGCTAGGTGAAGCGTAACTTAGATATAAAGAAATTACAAAACAAATAAAAATCAAATTCGGTAATAATACCAAGATTTAAACATGTTTGTAGTCAGATAATATTCAATTATGATTTGATTTTTTTTTTGCTTGTAATTGAAATGGAATACAAAAGGGTGACTATGCCATGCCTCACCTTAAAGTTTAAAAAACTTCAAAGTCCCAATATTATATGATTCGGTGAATAATAAAATTTTAAAAATTTAATTCAAAAATTTTGCATCAGAATGAATATGAAATGATTGAATTTTTAAATAGATAGATCAGAACATAAATCAGGGGTTGATTAGTCACGGGGGCTTGAAATTTCTTAAGTGTTTTTGTGTGTTTAACAACTTTTAATCCCTATATTTATAAAAAATTTAAACTACTACAAATATCCGCTTTAATTGTTTACTACAATACATTAATAAACACTAAATTGGCAACTCATCTTACAGTGGGAGGTCATACAAACAATACACAAAAACATGTTGTAATATAAATGTTAGTTATGAAAAAAAATATATATGTTAAACAAATATGTTATAACATGTTTCTATAAAAAAAACAATTGTTATAATTATAATAAATTATCTTAATATACTAAATTAATAAAGGGTGTCCCAAGAAGAACGCAATTTTTAAATCTGGCAACATTCGAAGTGTCATTGTTTGACATTTGAACAATTGTTATTGTTTGCTAGTAGAAGGTACGAGGTTAGTAAAAATGGAGCGCTACACGAATGAACAACGCATTCTCATTGTGAAATTGTTTTACCAAAATGGTGAAAGTTTTGCGGCTACAGTTCGCAAATTGCGGTCAATTTGGGGTCACAATAATGCTTCAAAAGAGTCAACTGTAAAGAGATTAATGGATAAATTTGCCGAAACTGGGTCTGTTAGTGATGTAAAGACAACAACGCGCCATCGACCAGGTCGATCGACCGAAAATGTCGCAGCTGTACGTGATGATGTCGCTCAAACTCCATCCACCTCAATTCGACACCGAGCTCAGCAAATTGGTGTCTCCAAATCCACTTTGCAGCGAATTTTGACGAAAGATTTGCATCTTCATGCATACAAAGTTCAATTGACTCAGGAACTGAAGCCAGCTGACCATGGACAGCGAAGGGAGTTCGTTAATTGGGTATTGGAGAGACAACATGAAAATGCTGATTTTGCCGATAAAATCATCTTCAGTGACGAGGCCCATTTTCATCTTGATGGCTTCGTCAATAGGCAGAATTGTCGCATTTGGGGTGAGGAAAATCCTCGAGTGATTCACGAGAAGCAAATGCATCCTCAACGTGTCACTGTGTGGTGTGGTTTTTGGGCTGGAGGAATCATTGGACCTTTTTTTTTATGAAGATGAGGCAGGTCAAGCTCAAACAGTCAATGATGTTCGGTATCGTGAAATGATAACCAGTTTTTTCTTGCCTAGAATTGAAGAAATGAATGTGGAGGGCATGTGGTTCCAACAAGACGGCGCCACATGTCATACAGCCAGAGAAACAATTCAATTGCTGCATCAGTCATTTCCCGGTCGTGTTATTTCGCGTTTTGGAGATCAGAATTGGCCGCCTAGATCGTGCGATTTAACACCATTCGATTTTTTTCTTTGGGGTTTTTTGAAGTCGATGGTTTACGCGAATAAGCCGACGACGACTCAAGCCTTAAAAGAGGAAATTGGACGCTGCATTAATGAAATACCGCAGCATTCATGCAAAACGGTCATTGAAAATTTCATTAAAAGATCGCGTGCATGCCAGTTAAGCCGCGGCAGCCATCTGCACGATATATTGTTCCATACATAACCTCATTCTGACTACTTTACGATATAATAAAGTTTTACGATTTTTTTCTAAATATCTGTCTTTTATTTAAAATTTAAAAATTGCGTTCTTCTTGGGACACCCTTTATACAAAATTGGCAGCATAAAGTTTAAAAAATTAAAACAAAATCTGTAGTTGTTTTTAATACTCGTACTTTTTTCGAAGTATAGATTTGTAATCGAAACAAATATTTGTTTTATAATTTAGCAAAAATAATATTAAAGCTTTTTTTAAGACTTTCACTTTATGCATTTTAACTATGTTTGTGTTTCCAATTTTTGTATTTTTTAACAAATTTTTTGTTTTCATCTTTAACGCCACCTGTAAAGTTTTATTAATATTTACCTTATTTAGTTATTATATACATATTTATATTTTTTTTTTGCTTTTTTTTTGCCATATTTATCAAACTAGATTAAGCGCTAGTTATTCGCAGTATTATTAATTTTATATAAAATATAGAGTTTGTGGAAAGTGAAATGAATTTTTTAAGACCGCAACAAAATAGTGAAAAATGTAAGTCATGCCTTTAATGGTCAATTAGCATCATTATATGTTAGATTTTTATATGATTTTTTTTTTTAATAAAAAGCGAAACTTTTTAAATTTACACCGTTTTAATATGTACACATATTAAAAAATGATTCAGACAAAGATATTTATATAAAATTAAAAAAAGTTAGACAAGGAATAGATTAATTTGCGAATACATTAAAAGCCAATTGTTATAAACAAACAAAAGCTAGCTACACTTACTGTTAATAGCCTTTAAATATAGTGTATACCTGTACTTTACGACGGCTTCACGCTGGAAATAACCCCAGAAAAGCTTAGGCACAATTTTTCGTATGGGAACGTTTTTAAAGCATTTCCTTTGCCTTCTTTCTAAGTTTCTTAAAAAAAGATTTTTAAAGTCAGAAGTTCTTAAATAAACCGAGTGTGGTTCACTCATTTCTTACCTTTTCAAAAAACTTGATAAATATCTTTGATACAGTAAATCAAAAGTTTTCCCTTCATTGTCCCAACACAATGATGATGTTGTAATATTTCCTTCCACTTCAAGTACAACTCACATATGTAGTTTGAAAAAAAATTCAAAGTCATGTTTAACTGATTAAACAATTCGTATTGTAATAATAAACCAACTCGAAAGGAAAACAAAAACTTTAACCAAAACCGCAACAAAATAAAAGTAGCAATCCATCAAATGTTGTATTGAGCATATAGGAATGATTTTTTAAAAAAGAATTATGTCTGGAAAATATTACAAAATTTTTTTTTTTGATTTTTCTTCATTATAAATTGTGTTAAGATTCTGTGTTTTTTGATATTTGTTTTTCCGGCTTATATTTCTTCATTAACAATGCAGGTAAATGTCATATTAATATCAAACGTATGTGGGTACATACTCTGCATTCAAACTTTATGTATTTGTACATGTAACATATGTATGTAATTTAACATACCAGAGCATGCACTATCAATATAATTGTCGGCAAGTAAATAGAGATGGAAAAACGAGATGCTGATTGTTAGTGACAATCACAGAACTATAATAGAAGAAAAAAAGTACCGTTTTTATTAAAAAAGTACCTTTTTAAAAGAAGTATCTTTTATAAAAAAAGTATCTTATAAAAAAGTACCTTTTATTAAAAAAGTACCTTTTTATTAAAATGTACCTTTTTATTAAAAAGTACCCTTTTATTGAAAAGTACCTTTTTATTAAAAAGTACCTTTTTATTGAAAAGTACCTTTTTATTAAAAAGTACCTTTTTATCAAAAAGTACCTTTTTATCAAAAAGTACCTTTTTATTAAAAAGTACCTTTTTATCAAAAAGTATCCTTTTATTAAAAAGTACCATTTTATTAAAAGTACATTTTTATTAAAAAGTACCTTTTTATTTAAAAGTACCTTTTTATTGAAAAAAAGTACCTTTTTATTTAAAAAGTAACTTTTTATCAAAAAAGTATCTTTTATAAAAAAGTACCTTTTATAAAAAAGTACCTTTTATAAAAAAGTACCTTTTATAAAAAAGTACCTTTTATAAAAAAAGTACCTTTTATAAAAAAGTATCTATTATTAAAAACTACCTTTTATTAAAAAAGTAAATTTTTATTAAAAAAGTACCTTTTGTTAAAAAAGAACCTTTTATTAAGAAAGGACCTTTTACTAAAAAAGTACCTTTTTAAAAAAGTACCTTTTTTTAAAAAAGTACCTTTTTTTAAAAAAGTACCTTCATTAAAAAAGTACCTTTTTTTAAAAAAGTACCTTTTTTAAAAAAGTACCTTTTTTTAAAAAAGTACCTTTTATTAAAAAAGTACCTTATATTAAAAAAGTACTTTTTATTATAAATGCTTTTTTTTATAAAAAGTGACGCAAAAAATGCGAATTTTATTTTAAAACATATCTTTTGTACCTTTTATAAATATTATGCACGTGCTCTGTTTTTTACCTTAATATTATCTTTAAATTAATGTCACCATTCCATCTCTATGTCTTTGTGTTCTCGAATAAAATCAATTGTGTGTGATTGTATGAAATTGTTTTCATATTCCATTTTAACCATGACCAGGTATCAAAACAATTAAACAAGTCAATCACTTTATTTTATTGTGTAGTCGACGTAGAATTTTTTGTTTTTGTATGAGCATATCTCACACTCATTCGAGGTTAGATTTTACTGTATTAAAACATAAATCTAGATTTTTTTATTCTTTTAGATTTTCGGTATATTCTTTTAAATACGTGCTGCCCTAGTTTCGTTAGAGTTCAGACACAACGAGTTATATAAAAAAATGTCTATCCGTTGTACGTTTTTTTTTATAGATAAACATTCATATAATATATGTGAACATAATTTTTGTAAAATTGAAGATCAAACTGATGCACAAACTAATTCTACTAAAACGGATTCCATAAACTAATTCCAGAAAAACCAGTTCTAGTTGGGAGTAAATGAAGCAGCTGCTTTTGGAAATATTTTAAATTAAAATCATTCAGAGGAAGTTGTTTTACAACTAACTCATTGAAACAGAGAACTTTACTAATATGAGTCTGGGGAATTAAAACTTCGGTTTATTTAAAAAAATATCTGAGAAAAATTGATAAATCTAGAGATTTTCGACAATTACTAAATATAATTTTGACTCTTATGAAGTAATTTATAGCAGCTGAAATCTGTTTATAGATCCCCATTTTTTACTAGGTGTGATAATTTAAGTGATGAATGTGCTTATTAGTATTTGAAGTTTGAGCTTTAAGAGTACAAATTTCAACTACGTACTTCCATACAATTGTACATAAAAAATATGAACTATTTAGATCTAACATACTCAACATAACATACATACATACTTATTAGGGTGGCAATGCGATTTTAGCTAATGCACGTTCAGAATATTGTGCCAAGTGGTCTAAAATTGATATGGTTAATGTTGGAGCCACATCGGATAACTCTAAGCCGCGTAACTTTTTGGTAAAAGTCTTGAAATTTAGAACATAAGATTATGTCTTATGACACATCGTTTCTAATAAAATTAAGTATGATGAACACGAAAGATATGAAAGCATTGCTCAAAGAATTTTCGATATATCGCGATTTTTTTTTTTTTTTTGCTTAATTCAGTTGTATTAAGAAATACCTTTTTAGAGAAACTTTTGCGATATCTTGAGCACTTTAAGAGCAATTTAGAAACTGTTTTATATGTGTTGAGCAAACAATTTGATTAGAAGCGATGTACCGTATGACACAATTAAAATAACATATTTTTTGGATTTGTTGCTAAATTTGGAAGTTTTTACCTTAAAGAGTTGGTAGTTATTCAATTTGGTCCAAATATTAATATTATGAGTTATAGACTAAGCGGCACAATAACTCGTTCGGGCTTCATGATAAAAAAGAAGAAGATATTTTCCCATATTGTATTTCATTGCCACTATAATACGCATATTAGCAACATCATGTATACACACAATCATATATTTTTAGAAATGTTTAAAATACATTTGAACAGACAGAATCGCACATTTCCATGTGATATTCAACGGGGTCATATTGATGGTCATAATTTGATAGACGTAATTACCATAAGGATGTCAAATGAGTTCTGTAATTAAAAAAAGTCGTTTAGCATGTTTAACACAAATTGTAAATTAAAAACATGAGTTACTTGGCATCAAGTTATGACCATTAATACATGTACATATGTAAAATGGTAATATTTTAGACACATTGTAAACGTTTTCGACTTTTTATAGTCTAAACTATTTGGCTGGTGGTTGTATAGCTGAAAAGTCTCTTACAAAGTGCAGTTAGTAACGAACAACTGACGGTTAAATTTTGTTTTATGCATTTTGAAGTAGTGGCCATCTCTACCTAGTGGCATTGCCTTTGGTTGTTTGGGTCAGCAAATAATTCGTAAATTTATTCACTCGCCTTAACAACCGAAAGTTTTTTTATTCAAACGTTTTGTAGTTTGTTGTTGTGTCAGATTTTTTGTATAGTTTTCATGAATTTGTTTTTGTAAACCCTACACTAGGGAAAATATAATTAAATTGAGGCCCAGGTACCTTTGCATAAAAAATTACATTCTTGTGTTAAAAAAGTAACTTCTTTTTATTAAAAAAGTAATTTCCTTTTTTGTTAAAAGTAATTTTTTTTAAAGCACCTTTAATAAAAAATTACCTTTTATAAAAAAGTTCTTTTGATTTAAAAGTTCCTTTTATAAAAAAGTATCTTTTATAAAAAAGTATCTTTTATAAAAAAGTACCTTTTATAAAAAAGTACCTTTTATAAAAAAGTACCTTTTATAAAAAAGTATCTTTTATAAAAAAGTACCTTTTATAAAAAAGTACCTTTTATAAAAAAGTACCTTTTATAAAAAAGTACTTTTTATAAAAAAGTACCTTTTATAAAAAAGTAACTTTTATAAAAAAGTACGTTTTATAAAAAAGTACCTTTTATAAAAGAGTATCTTTTATAAAAAAGTACCCTCTTTAATAAAGTATCTCTTTATAAAAAAGTAACTTTTATAAAAAAGTTCCTTTTATAGAAACCATTTTCACTGCTTTTCCTTGTAGTGCTTCATATGGTCATTGTAAAACCTTCTTCCTTATAGTTTTTTTTTGTTGATTTTTGGTTTCTACTCGTATTTACTTGTTTGTATGGATAATGTTTGTTGGTATATTCTATAGAATAACAACAAAAAAATGCTTTACAAGCATTTTCAACATTCTTAAACATCGTAATACCGCCTTGGTAAGTAGGTACTACTAGTACAAGCAACAGTAGCAGTAGTGTTGTTTGTTGATACTCTTGTTAAGTGTGTGTAAAATGTTTGCTGTTAATATTATTATTGTTGTTATTGCTACTTTTGTTGTTGTTAACATTGAGTACATGAATATTGTGCAATTTTTTTGTAATTTTGTTTTTTTTTCCACTGATTTAATATTCTTTTCCTGTAATAGTTTCGTAGCACTTTACCAAAAAAGGTACAATTTTCTTTTATGCCAATTCATTTTGTAGTAAATTGAAAATTATAATTGTTGTAAAGCATAATTCTTTTCTTTTGTTCTTTACCGACAATTTATTAAAAATGTACAAAACATAAAACGATTTTAGACGGTAATTGAAATGAATAAATTTATGAATTTTTAGTCGTTTAAAGGAAAATTTAATTCTTTGTAGGTTGTCCTTATGTTGGCGTTAAAAATATTACAATAATTTTGTTACGCTCTTGTATTTTTAGATTTTTCATCACTTTGAAATTTATTCATGGATTTTCTTTATAAAAATGTTTTCTGCATAAAAATTTGGACCTTACTTATGGTGGTTAAAAGTACCTTTCTAGTTTGTGGGAGACTATTTAGAAGGATTACTGTTTACAATATTTATTTTTAAAAATCACAGTTGATATATGCAGGATATACTACAAAATGCCAAAGTACCAAATCAAAGAATCACAGTTTACAATATTTTTAAAAATCACAGTTGATAAATGCATGATACTACAAAGTGCCAAAGAACCAAACCAACTCTCAGCAAAAATGTAAGTACATTTTATTTATACTTTTTGTAAACATAATCTTAAGACCTATTTTATACCGGGTTAAAATTATTTCACCTCAAAGACAGTACCTTTATTACAAAATTTATTTGCCAAAAATTTTTGGTGCAAAAGTTAAGAAGTGATTAAATTTTATGTACTTAAATTAGTAATTTCTTCTACTGTGTTAAACGTACATTTAAAATATTACTTAACAGAAATTACCCCGATTTTTAATCTTTAACAAAATCAGTTGAAATTATAAATAATTGAGTTAAAATTTAGTAAATTGACAAAAATTTTAACCAAAATTGTTAATAACAATAGATTATATTTTAAGGAGAAAATCGCAAAGAAAAATTTAATACATTTTTAGAAAATCAAAGGAAAAATTCCGAGGATATGGCTAATTATATGCTGCGGACCAGATCAATAGAAAAAAGGGGGAAAGGCTAACGGCTTAACGGCCTACCAATAACTTTTTCCAGAAATCTTAAATTTAAAATGTGTTTCCCTGACAATAAATTCCTCAACGCTTTTAGTTAAATATCTAAAAAGTGTTTCCTGGTAAATTGGCCAAGTCATTAATAACGCAATTGTATTCATTTTTACGTATGGGCTAATTTACTGATGAGACACGTTTTGAATTTTTTTTTGCCAGGAATTTGGTAAAAACACGGGTGTTCTAATGAGTAAAAGTCTCCCCCTTATCATCCTGTCCAAACCACTTTGGCGTTGTTATGTCATGGTTAGCGCTTTGGACTGTTACACATAAGGTTGCGGGTTCGATCCGCAGTGACGGCATGAGTTTTCTATCTCTCATACATATCGGACGTCCTGCTTCGGTGTTTCCATATCACTTAACCCCACCGAAGTAAAATAACATAACAAGACTATGAACTAAAAAACGTTAACAATTTCGCCAACTCTTTTTAAATGACGGGCAACAACTGTTCTAATATTTATCATCTGGCGCAATTACAGTGTTGCCATGTTTAAAGTTCTTCATGTTTCACCACTTTTTATCTCTCTTTTATGGCCTTTCCAAAGAAAGCAACACATTAATTAGTTGGAAGAATTTCCTGAGTGTTGCTTCTCTTTATAAAAAAGCTACCCCTTAATGGCCTGCCTAAACCCCTTCGACTAGAAATCTGCAATTTAGAATGTGTTCCTTTCAGCATGAGCTAATTTACTGAGGATATAC
The DNA here is from genome assembly GCA_949748255.1 of Eustalomyia histrio. Lineage (NCBI taxonomy): Eukaryota > Metazoa > Arthropoda > Insecta > Diptera > Anthomyiidae > Eustalomyia > Eustalomyia histrio. The sequence continues at coordinate 156,011,302 of OX456524.1, read as the reverse complement.
TTTCTGGAATTTTCAATAATTTCATGTTAATAATGGGATTAAAAAAAATAAAGCTTCCAGCACAAACAGAAGGAGATAACAACTTGAAATTTTATCCATATTTTAATTGTTATTGATATTGAAACATCTACAAAAAATTTTAAAAATAATTTAAACAGAAAAATCGTTAGAAAAAGAATTACAGTTTCTTTTTATTATAATATATTTCGGCATTTAAAACTACCGACAACGAAGTATCGGGCTTTTAAGCTGTTATAAATATTTATATATATTTTTGGAACAAAATTGGCTATGACTTCGAAATTTATCCATGGATTTTTTAAAATAAACCTTGTTTTCTTTTAAATAAAACTTGCGTTCTTATTGATTTTTTCTTTTGTTTATTGCGATTTCTATTAAAATTTTTTATTTTTTTTAATTTATTTTAAAATATCGAAGCCTCAATTTTTATGGTTTTTTGCGTTAGAGAAACAAACTAATTTTAGCTGACGATATATTTTTTCCATTAAAAATGTTTCATTAAACATAAATAACGACTGAATTTTCCCTTAGGCAAATATTTATTGGAAAAAACTCAGATTTGTCAATATGTCAAAATTCGTTAAAATACAAAACAAATAGCTATAGGTAAATGGCTGCCTATTTTGTATTTTATAAAAAGAAAAAGTCTTCCTCCTAAATATTAATAAATTTGAAAGTTAATAGTTTCCACATATTTGACGAGCATTGATAAATTGTTGAAATAATCAAGATAGAAATAATAATGTATATTGCTGCAATAATCATACTCGTATGATGGTGACAATTATTCTTTGCAATTTAGTACACATTTTTCTATGACTCAGTTTTCAAAAAAAAAAATTATTTCTTTCACAAGTACCGCCTTTAAATGAAGGTGATAATATAAATAAATACTTGCTGAATTAAAAACAAATATTTTAAGAAATTGCTTCAACTATTTTTGGTTACAAAATAAAACAAAAAATGATAAATCTTTTGACCAAATATAATAAAACTCATAACACACAACAAAAACTGTGACATAAAATGCATGCACTGCACGAATGTTAAAAAAAAACAGCTGGACAAAATTTGTTAATTTTAGGCCTTTGTTGAGAGTTTTTTTTTTTTGGAACAAGGGAGTTGTAGTTTGAACCACAAAAGACAATAAGTAACAAATCCAACCTGTACTAGCATACATTTCCAACAAATTAACAACAAACTGGATCCATGAAAGGCATGTATGGAACTGTGCAAGTTGAAGCACAATCATGCAACACACAAAAATCTTAAAAGTCTTGTTACTAAAACAATTGATACCGGTTTTTTGTTGATGTTTAGTTTTTGTTAGTGTGTAAAAATTTCAATTAAAAAATGAAAACTGGGTGATTTTCATTTTCAAACGCGTTTGTTTTTTCTTTGCTGTTGACCAGTTTTAAATTAGTTTTAGTGTTTTTTTTTTTGCAGTATATAATAACAAGATACATTCATTAAATTTTTGTTGCTGAGTCGACAATTGTAAGCGACTATTTTTGGTATTGAGATCAACAACAATTTTGATCCGTATAACAGCGGTTATGTTCCTCCACATTTAAGTCTCCAAGGCTTTTAAAGTGTTGAGAGTTTAGCAAAATAAAACAAAAATAACTAAACTTACAGTCACGAACAAAATAGGTTTTTCTAATTTTATGCTTGTGCCCTTTATTTTCAAAAATTAAAATAGGTGTTCCCCCAAAAATATTAGTATAAGATGCAAAAAATTATACAGATTTAAAATAAATCATTTGTTTTATAGTTTTGCCACCCGTGGCGTGGTTTTTTAAGTTAAAACTGTCATATTGGTATTTTATCAAATTTATATTTTAACTTTAAGTTATTAATAAGTGTCGTTTAAAGTCTTTTAAAATTGTTTTAAATGAAGCGTTATTTTTTTTTTTACACAAACAATTATTTCTTCGTTTTAAACGATTTTTATAAATAGTTAACAACACTGAAATTTGAAAATCATTCAATTTATACTATGTTTTCCACCATATGGAATAACAGTCAAGTTTTCTGGCACGTTATAGTATAAATACTTTTGTATTAATTCTTTTTTAACTTTTTCATATTTTTTTGGGTAAGAGTTTATTTTTCATTTTGTCCTTTATAAATATAGTCCACAAGTAAAAACTTTCAAAAAACCTCAATTGTATTGTCCGTCACTGTAAATATAATAAGGCGTGTTTTAACATGTTGAAACAAAACTTATTTTGAAACTAACAATTTCCTACTTTTCGCTTGCAAACAAAATGAAGTAGAAGAGAAAAAAAGTAAAAGGAAAATTTTAAATTATACACACTTTTTTAAATCTCAGAAAAACAATTATGGAAAACTTCCTGTTACTTTTAAAATACATTTCTTTTTTAGATTTATCAATGTCTAAATAAAAACTATGTTGCCTTTTTTAAAAATAAAACTGAATCTCAAATTTAGTGTTCAAAATCCCCACATTTTAAATCGTATAATCACTTTAAGCCTTTGGGGCTATATTTTCAAAATTTAAAGTGTTTGCTAAAGAGTTGAAATATTTTTATAGAAAACATAATTCATTTGTACTGCCATATACCCTCAAATTTCGGATCCTAAGTTATAAGGTCATATATGAAATCATGTATGGTCTTATAATTGCATTGATGTATTTGAAATAAATACCCCATGGTATATTTACAAGACCATATAAAACTATCACTTGAAGTTTGAGATTTTATATTCAAAAAATCGATTTTTTTTCAAAATTGGGCTTAAATGTTTTTTCTGGGAAAAATATTATTTTTTTTTTTCGCACGGTTCCTTTTAAAGTTCTGAGCCACTGAAATATCAAAATATAAAAAAAATCGATCTTGGTAATGTGAACACCCAAAGGATGTGAATTAATGAGCAAATTATAAGAAAAATAATAAACAATTCTTTTCCGTACTTTTAAAACGCTACTAAACACTACTAGCGGCCTCAAAGTTTTCTTAAAATTGTTTTTTTTTTTTAAATTCCCGTGATTTTCTTATAGCAATGGTTTTGCAACTTTAAAAAGCTGACGTGTAACAAAATTATGAAGAAAAAAATCTTTAGATACTTTCTGCAGCATAGCCCAAATAGCTAGAAGAGCCAAATTAAAAAAAATCTATGTACATATATATTTTTAATTAAATCTTAAACTTCAAGCGTTGGTTGAACCGTTAAGGAACCTACCAAAAAAAAAATTTAGTTTTTCCGTAATCAGATCATAAATATGTATGCAAAATTCTAAAATTTCCCAAACATCGCGGGGGTCTGATGTTCATATATATTTCGATTTTCACACGAGTAGGATCTTCCTATTGGAGGTAGGACTAAACATGGACCGATTTTCATAAATTTCAATAGCATTCTTCATTAACTTACCACATACGTATTAATGTGGGTTATAAAAATATTAAGAAAAGTACTTTCCGCCAAAAATTCAAATTTTTTTTAGCATTAAGAAAAAGCATCACAATTTTGATGAAACAAGTTTTAAAATTAAATTAAAATTCATTAATATCAGAAAACTACCTCTGTCAGTTTACTGTTTTTTTATTTAAAAAATGGGGTTTTAAATTTATTATTAATTCTGTTGTTGTTCAGATTTTTACTAATTTTAAGCCATCAGCAGGGTTTGTCCTGGACTAATTGAAATTTCATTAGTATTTGCGATCTGTAGAATATCAACGAGCATAAAATCCTATTTAGAAGGACATTTGTAATTTTATGAAATTTAGTATATTGAGGACGCACCCCAGAAGGATATCGTATGATCGGTCAGGATTGTAATATTGTTATTTTTTTTAAATATTTAAAATTCTAAATATTTTTGTTTGTTATTTTGTTTAAAATGTAATAAATTAACCTAAGCGGAATAAGATATGGATTCAGCTTAAATAATGGTTAATCATAAAAGGTGAAAATCTTACCTTTTGGGATAAGGAAAACGCCTGTATTTGAAGGCTGTTTCAACATCACGCATTTTCATTTTAAAAGATTTTTCAGCACTTAAACTCATAGAAAAAAAAAATATTATCTACTTTAAAATTTCTCAATTTTAAAATAATTTTGCAAAAAATATTTTACCACTATTTTTTCTTTTTGATTTTGTTCTATTTGTTTTTAAAATAAGAACTTTTTAATAGTCTTCTTTTTTTTAAATGTGTCACTTGTTTTTTTTTTTTTTTGTATTATTATTCGTAATTCAACTTGTATAACTTATTATCTTTTTTTTTTGTAAGCCAAGTTAAGAGCATCAAATTGATAAGACCGGCTTTTAAGCCTTTCTACAACAACACGTTTTTAAGCGAGTTTTTCTTTTGCTTTAGATAACCAGAGCAAAACACGTCTTGATCTTAAAACGTTCGCGTTTGCACTGAATGTTTAAAACTTACAACCAAGTATTTTTGGCCAAAAACCAACTCGCCTATATCTGCCTGAAGTGGCTTAAAACCAAACTGTGCTCTGTTGTTGTCTTACCAACAAGTGTTTTTTGTTTCTTTTCATTTACTTAAGTCTAACTTTACTGATCGTTTAAGTTGTGTGTTTTTGTTGGTGTAATTTGACGTCATACCAACATTAGAAACTTTTCTTTAAATATGGCTCCTTGTCTGTTGGAACATATTTATATTTATTTGCTTTATGTTTGATTCTCTAAACTTTTTCTCTTTTGGTAACAGAAAATTGTTTATTTTAAAGAAGACAACTTCAACAAAATTTACTTTGTGGTTACATATTTTACATCATGTAAACAATTGTGTAAATATTGTATGACTATATATTTTAAAATTAAAAAAAAAGGTTTATATATTCGAATGTTGTAGATTTGAAAAATATTAATGATTTTTGACGATCACTTAAAAAGAGAAAATTCAGTATTCATACTTATAGGTGCAGTTAGGTTGGAATATGTTGAAAAATAGGAATCTTTAGAACCGACTGATGTCCAAATTTAGGACACCCACTTAAGTTCGAAAGTCGGCTTGTTGTGCGCTCTAATGAAGGTTTAAATTTTATTGAGCATCGAACCACTACTTTTTCTTAAACAAGCCATTTTCGCGGTATTGCGACTAGCAGACTTCAGTCAAGATAATCTTTCTTAAGAAAACCTGTGACTTATTAACTGCAGATATATTTTTTATATCAATTCAGTGCTGTTTATTGATTCCGAATCGTACAATTTTGCAGGCTTGAGAAACTCTTATTTTATTCTAAATTAAGTCACATCATTCATTACAATTGCCACATTTTATAATTTTTGAAAAATTATCAATTGGAAACGCATAGTTGACAACATGTAGTGCACAAAACATTTGTTCAAATACAAAAGAACAAATTAAAAACTTAAAGATTAATCGAAAAAGGTGAAATGATATTTGGGAATAAAAACGTTTAATTAAAATGTTTAAACAAAATAATACATACACAAATATTAGAAGGAAATATTTTAAAAAGTAATACCATGTAAAACTATGTGTACTTACTAAAGAACCAAAAGACGGTTGTTAAAAATATTGATCTTAAAACTAATTAAATTTCCTAAAAAAACAAAATATTGTTTAAGCATAATATTTTATGTATTTTGAAAAAAAGTGTATCTTGAAAAAGTATTTGTGCTAAACCTACAAAGTTTTAGAATCTTTATTGAAAAAAAAATTGTATAACTTTTACCAAAATAAACCAGTTTTAAGTTAATGACTTTAGGCATTTTTTTTATTTTTGTTAAACCAACCACCAATATCTATAGGGTCCGCCAAATAACTTTTTTTTTTTGAAAATGCTATAAAAAAAAACTACTGAATATTTTCTCAAATTTCTTTTTTTATTTAAAAGTACAATCCTTCCGGTCGATAATGGAAAATAATTTCATTCAAATGGCTGCCTCGGCTGGCCATGCAGTAGCCTACACGATCGGTCCAATTTTTAAGCACATTATCGATTGTGTGCAGCTGTATTTCACCAATGGCTTCACGAATATTGTCCTTTAAAGCGTCAATTATCTCTGGCTTGTCGGCGTAGCACTTATCTTTGACGGCACACCACAACTATTAGTTCAACGGTGTCAAATCGCAGCTCCAAGGTGGCCAAACGACATCAGCTCTGCGGCTGATAATGCGATCTTCAAAAACAGGGCGCAAAACATCGAGTGTAGCTTCGGCTGTGTGTCAATATTCTCCTCTTCCATTGTTATGAACAAAAATTCGTTCAACATGGCTCGATAACGATCGCCATTGACTGTAACGGCCACTCCTTGCTCATTTTCGAAGAAAAATGGCCCAATTATGCCTCTGGACCAAAATCCGCACCAAACAGTGACTCGTTTTGGGTGCATCGGCTTTTCAATGTATGCGTGCGGGTTTTCTGTGCCCCAAATGCGACGATTTAGCTTGTTTACATACCATACCGCCAGGTCAAAATGAGTTTCATCTGAAAAAATGACATTAAAAAGATGACATTCTGCAACATTACCATGATTTTCAAAGTAATGTCGCAATATTTCCTAGCGTTGTTCAAGCGTATACACAACCATATTCGTTCAGCGGAAGGATAAAACTAATTATCTGTCAAATCAGACATGAGCTAAGTGTTACCATTCACGAAATAAGCACTAGTTGAAAAAAAAAAACGTTAGATGGCGGACCCTATAAAACAACATGATATTTAAAAATTTTGCAAAATATTTACTAAACACTAAAAATAATCTACAACCAAATGACCGGTCAAATTGTTTTACATAAACTCAAGAATTCGTATTATTTAATTTAATATATTCATAGAATATTTAAAATTTAGAGGGGGTTGAAAATTTTCGATTTTTAAAAACTACACCGCGCGAGTTATTTCCATGTATTAATGACATTAATGACAAAAAAGTTTCGCTGAAACTCGTCTATTAAATCTTTTCATTAAATTAATATAGTTTTTAATTAAATTCCATTTTATTTATTTAAAGTTTCATGCACATAAGAAAAAGGTTTCATTTAAAAATTTTTTCATACAAATTAAAATGCTTTTTATTTAAGAAATTTTTCATTCAGTTTCTGATGAAAACTTGATTAGTGTACTGAACATTTTTGTTGGCAATGGTTGAATAAAATTCTCTCTGTGTTCACATAAAAAACTACAACTAACACAGAAATATTTGAATATTTAATAGAGTTATCAGCTTAATTTCCTTTGTTTCATTGTACTCATAATACGAGTAATAATACGACTGCAACCAATACTGCTAGATGATTTTGTCAAAACATTAACAATTTCACGATATTTTTTTTTTTTTTTGGAAAAATCATCAAAACAATTTAAAATTATTGAAGAACTTTCTTCAAACAGATATAATGAAATTTTTTTGGTAAAAAGTGAATAAAAAATTTGTACAATTTTGTGAAAAAGCTTTTATCATTTTTATGGAATTGATTTTAGCGAAACCTTTTCATAGAGTGTTTAAAATTTTTAATAAATATAATAGAGGTTTTTCAATGGAAGAGTTCCCGCGAAACTTCATTGGATCAATGTAAAATTAATTACTAGCATGCAGATAATTCACTCAGTGTGGTTGGTGAAAATAAAATAAATATAAAGAGAGCATGTATGAAACTTTTGAAACTGATTATACGCTTTACGGTCGGGGTATTATGAGTTTGTGTAACATGCGACCCGATTTCATCAAACTTTGATATCCTCTATCTAAGTCAGTTTGTCAAAAAACTTTTACCACATTCCACTTTCGAAGAAATCGCGTATAAGAATTAAACATAAAATTCGATGACTCGAAACTTATTTTTATTAAAAAAATTTAAAAAATGTCAGTAAAACCGATACAAAGAATAAAAAAAATATAACAAGCATTGGCAACCCAGTAACAAAAATACATAATTCTCTTTTTGAGTAGTCACACTTAAAAAATAATCTCCCTTATTAATCAATTGTTTTATTATAAAATCAAAACTATTTCGTTTGAATGCAGCCAATGAATTTATTACATTCATGAATTTTTTTATAACAATTGTAAAACTTTTCATTAATATTAACAAATTTTTCTTTCGTTTGTAAAGAATATTTTTAAAAAATAATTGATATTTTCATTATTTAAACTAAATTTAAAGCAGCTTTAGCAACGAACTTAACAAAATTATATAAAATGTGTCTTAAAATAGGAAATTAAGCTTTTTATATATTTGGTCCACTCTAAAGTACATTAACCATATATAAAATTTAAATTAAGCAGAGAAATTTAGAAAAAAAGCAGCGATAATAAAACAAATTATGTAAAAAAAAATTAAGAAAGAGGACATTGAACTATAATAAATAAGGAGTAAACTGGTTTTTATATACTTATTTTTTGCAAATATTGATAGAACATCGTTGATTTAAAGCAATCGACAATAACATCATTAATGATTTTATATCATGGCAACCATTTATACTACTTTCAATCAAATTATTAGTAAAATGATGATAGTATACTATTATAGGTGGTTATTTTTTATTTTTCACTATCACATTTTGTTCAAAATACAAATGCACTGAAAAAAATCGTTGGCAAGTTATAGATAGCATGTCAATTAATAAAAAATTTTGCATACAATAAGCAGAAAAGAAAAAAAACTTTCCATATTTTTTTTTGCATAAAAAACTTAATTATGGGATATAATTACTGTAATTCCGTTACTTTTTAAGGACAACATTTTGTAAATAGTTACATTGTCAAAATTCGATAACTAACCTTAAAATTTCTTAAATTTCATGTTAATTTCCAAATTACTATTTTACTCAATATTTTACTATAAATCAAAAAAAAATTATAAAAACTACAATGGTCAACATATTTTCTACAAAAAAAAAAATGAAAAACTGCATTGTTTACGTTTGTAAAATCACATGTAAATAATGATTAAAATAGCCAGCGCAATTACAAAAAAAAAATATACAGAAATTGTAACGTCAACAAAAAATTTACAATAAATGATATTTTAATTTAAATACTCTGTTTTTATTTTTGTTTGCAACAACAATTACAAATTATTAACTGTCAACAAAATTATATAAAAAATAAAATGTAATTCAAACCATGTTTATTGTTGTATGTAAATAAGCAGGGTTTTAAAGGCTGTATTTCTGTTATTTGTGATTTTAGCTGAAACTAGGAAATTTTATAAACAAAATAATTTATTTTTCTTTGATGTTAAATTTACCTATAACAATTTATATGTAAGATTTCTTAAGTACGCACCTCAATACTCTTAGAACTCCGTCTTCAATGGATTTCTTGGAACAAAGGCAAATCTAATGCCCCTTACTTCAATAACATTGATACCTAACAGTGCTTAGATACCTACCGGTTTGTGTTCGTCTACATAAAATATAAATAATACGTTCATACTAAGCACCAAAATACATATTTAAGTTATTTTTTCAAGTTTTCGAATTAAAATTTGTATAGAATTTGAAAGTCGAAAACTTTTAAAATACGTATTTTGGGGTTCATTATAAACGTATTATAAGCACTAATATGTTTAAATTGCTTAAACTTACAGGCACAAAATGCATGTAAAGAAAACAAATGTGATAGTGACAATTTTAAATTAAAATCACTAGTGGTCTATAAAAAGATAATAGTGTTGAAAATTTTGCTTAAAATATAACTTATTATATTTTTGTATTTCCGAAAAAAAGAAATCCCGGTTAAATAATTATTTTTGAATCAAATCTAATTAGTTATTGAAATTGGTTCCGTATAATTGAATCAAATAAAATAAAATTAGACATTAAAAAATATACTTTGATTGGATTGTATCGGAGATTTCGTCTCATTTAATTATATCTAATTAATCCAATTGTATTAATTTAAATATATTTAGATGTTGATTCATATAAGGCAATTTAAGCAATATTAAATAATATTAGCTACAATTGCAACAAATATGGTACATACATATTTATATTAAATTGTATCGATCTATATTTAACCAATAAATTAATTTTTAATTCAGAATTTTAAATTTCATTTAAAAATAATTTTAAATTAATTGGCATTCGTTTCTTGGAGCTTTTCGTTATGAATTAGAAAAATTAAATTAATATAAATTTGTACAAAATTCATTCAGCCGTGATTTAATTCTTTGAATCTTTATGATTATTATATACGTTTTACGTTGAAACTATGCAAAACCCAAAGTATTTATTTAAAAAAGGAGTTCTCAAATTACGTATATAATATAACCTATAGACAATTACACATTTTTTTAAAATTATTATATAAAGATGTTTGATGTTTTAATAAAATTAAAATACATTGAAAACAAAATATCTTGCACACAAATTAAGTTTAAGACAATCGGAGAAACCTCGAATATCGGAACAAGAAAAAATACGTTTACAATAATATTTAATAAGTTATAATAACTATATATGAATTTGACAGTCCTTGCAGTACCATGAAAAGTATCAAAAATTTAATATGTTTTTTAAAACAATATCAAAAATTCCACAAAGCTAAGGTACCAGTGTATTTTGACCTTTTCTTTACGTGAAAAATATAAAAATATATGTGCTTTTAAAACGACTCAAATGAGATGTGCTATCAGATCTGGTATCAGATATAAAAAGATCCGACACAAGATATGATGATAATATCTGGCCACAAAATATTTCAGATCTAATCAGATCTGCCCATATAGTGTATCACATATACCATTTATTTCATCTAAGATCAGATCTAGTACTAAGATTATATCATATTTAATTAGATCTAAGCATTTATAATCAGATCTAATCTTTTTTACACGGTCGCTCACATTTGTTGGAAAGACTTGAACACCGCTTTAAAGCTGAACGGGACTTCGAAAGACACCTACATTTTTCTATGTTATTTTAAACTCAAACCAACAATAATTTCATATAGTTTTATAAAGTTATAAGAAATAAAATAAAAAATGGGTAATTTTTGACCTCATTTCTGAAGCCCTAAACATGAGATTGGGCGGTTTAAAAACAAATAGCAAATAGGTGGTTTTGCTGGATAGTTCTTTGAAATCAACTATAAAAAGGAGGGCTCACTAGAAAGAACTAGAATGCCCCGTTCTAGACCGAAACATTTACTTTTTAAAATACATTAACATTAAACTTACCCAAAGGTGAATAAAATCATCTCTATTAATTTTTATTGAAAGCTTTCAATGGCTTATATAAATATCCTCAATATTAGTAAAGCAATGATTAATGTCATAAGCTGCCTATAACTATTACACGAAACGCTAGTAGTAACTCCATTTCAATAACCTTTTTTAACACAAAAATATTTAAAATAAAATTTGAAAATATTTACAAAAATTAAATTGAACTGAACATTTGATATACAACAGGATGATTCCAAATTTCATTACCTTAAAAAAACATATATGCACACAAGGCATGTTCTATAAAATCACAAGAGTTTTTATACAACTTTTTTATCTTTTCCGTATTTTATGAATGGTTTAGTGTTAAAATAATATTTATTAAAATTTCCCATTTTATGTCTTTGCGATTCTTTTTAAGGGGGTTGTGGGAGTTCAGAAAATGCAAATTTTTAACCGCTACCTAAAAATAAAAGCCATTTATAAAAAAGATTAAAAATATAATTTAAAATTCGGTTTACCAGGTTTGCAAACGCATTTATGCGTGCATGTTCTGGAATTAGAACTTTAATCCCCTTGAAGTTTTTATCACTAACATTAAATGATCAAGTTTATTGCATCAAATAGTAACATTAAAAAAAACGAAAAAACCGGTCAACCGGTTTTTTCGTTTTTTTTTAATTTGAATAAAAAGCTTATATAATTTGTTTATTGTTTTAATTATAAACAAAAAAAAGTAATATAATATGTAAAGTAATAAAAATAAAAAATACATTCCTTGAAAAAAATATTTTATTTATTGGTTTTAATATTTTTTTATATAATATCTTAAAAAATAATATAATAAAGTTTGTAAATTGGTAAAATTAGGTACGTTAGTAATTTGAACGTTTAAAACGTTTTTCATTAAATAATTTTTTTTTAATATAACATTTTAAATATGTAAAAAGAAAATCTATCTTTCACTTCTAAAATAATATTTTAGAAATAATATTCAATTTAAATGTTTCGTTTTAAGACGATTTTTTTGTTTGCTTTTGATAAAGCTAAAAGTGAAAAATTCTTTCACAAATAGTAGATGTTGGACAAATAGTCAAAAGACAATGATATAAATTTTCCAACTTTTCAGTTCTTTTGTCGCATTTATCAAGATATATGAAATTATCATATAATGATGAATTATTTTGTACAGTCTCTTTTTTAGGATTTTGAATACTGCTTATTTAGATCAGAAATTAAACTATTTGAATTTGAAATATCCAAAGTAAGGTCTTCATCGCAATCTATCAGACTTACATCTAAATTATAAAAGTGTTTTAAAAAAATAAATAAAGTAACCCAGTTGGTGATGTAATTAAAAAAACCGGTCAACCGAACAAAAAATACCGGTTTTCGGTTTTCTTCGAATTTAAAAAATATTCGAAACCGATCGGTTTTTAAAAAAAAGAAACCGGTTGACCGGTTTTCGGTTTCGGTTTTTGAATACTCTCATATTAATACTGATATAGCATAATAAATAATACCCATTTTTGACGGGTCGATCAAAGATTTTTTTCTATAACATATCCAAGTTTCATCAAAATTGGAGCGTTTAAGTTGGGGTACTTTCCTTGTGGTTGTGTAATTGTCATTATGATGCTGAATGAATTTTTTCATAAAAAAATGAGGTTCCACCATTAAAAATTTTTAAAAATTATATTGATCGTTTTTTTTTCATTACTTTTAGTTAATAAAGATACAAACTGTCAGCAAAGCACATTAGTAATATTAAATAAAGAAAAGTATGTTATGAAAAATAACAATTTGATTTAAGAATTTTATTTACTTTGTGTAATTAGTATTTTAATATTACTTTAAACAATTAAAAATTAAATTAAATCGCCCCGACCAACAAACTAAACTAAATAGAGCATTTTATAATCATTAGATTGATTAGTTGAATTGAACTAGTTCGTACACTAACGACACAACTCTAGTTTTTATTAAGTACTCAAGCAAATCGGATGTTTTAACACGTCGTCCGTCCGCAAGTGTTATTAAAAATAGTGAAAGTGCATTAAATCATAGAGTAAGAATACATATTAGTAAAATATTAAGAAAACAATTATAAAAGTCTATAAAGTGTTTAATTTAATAAAAATTATTAAATAATTAAAGAAAAAACAAGCAAATTGTGAAAAAAGTACCGTTATTTGTGCATTTTTTTATTGTACTAGAATTTTTTGTTTCTTTGATTTGCTTTGGTTTGAAATGTGTTGTTTGGTTAGTGTAATTTTGCATTGAGTAAAAAAAGTTATCAGTGAAAAGAGAATGAGTAAAACTTATGATTAGTAAAGCAACAAACCTAATGTCGAAAATTAAAAAAAAAAAAACATTGATGCTTTACTATGTTGTATTTATTACAATTTTTTTTTTATTCTTTTCAATTCCTCTTCATAATTATTGCGTATTTTATTACTGTCTAATTTCTCTTAATGGGTATATTAGTATGTATATCTTTTAAGAGGGATTGGTAATTTTAAATTTATGAATTCAACCAGTTCAGTTAAAAGTATTATTCTCTTTTGTACAGGTATATTATTTAATGTGCATTAAGAAATGATGTTTAATAATAAACTTATTTCAATATTGTATTAATAAATATTTCATGTACTTAGTGCTAAAATTTATAACTTAAAAAAAATCGTCTTCCTTATTCCATTCGCTATTTTGAATTTGTAATAGCTGTTGTCAGATTAGTATTCAGCGATTCCATAACTTTTTAAGCAAATTCTGAAACTTTTTAAAAAAAATCTTCCATTTTGTATTTTAAAAATCTAATGATAAAGAAAAATATGTTATGAAAAATAACAATTTAATTTTTGAATTTTATTTACTTTGTGTAACTTACAATTTTAATATTACTTTAAACAATTAAAAATTAAATTGCCCCGACCAAAAAATTACTAATGAACTAATTTATAGAGTATTTGTAGTCATTAGAGTGATTAGTTGAATTGAACGAGTTCGTACACTAACGACACAACTCTAGTTTTTATTAAGTACTTAAGCAAATCGGATGTTTTAACACGTCGTCCGTCCGCAAGTGTTATTAAAAATAGTCAAAGTGCATTAAATCATAGAGTAAGAATAAATATTAGGAAAACAATTATAAAAGTCTATAAAGTGTTAAATTTAATATAAATTATTAAATAATTAAAGAAAAAATAAGCAAATTGTGAAAAAAGTACCGTTATTTGTGAATTTTTTTATTGTACTAGAATTTTTTGTTTCTTTGATTTGCTTTGGTTTGAAATGTGTTTTGTGTTATTATTTTTTTGCATTGAGTAAAAAAAGTTATCAGTGAAAAGAGAATGAGTAAAACTTATGAATAGTAAAGCAACAAATCTAGTGTAGAAAACTAAAAAAAAAAATATTAATGCTTTACTATGTTGTTGTATTTATTAAAAATTTATTTTTTTTATTCTTTTCAATTCCTCTTCATAATTATTGTATATTTTATTACTGTCTAATTTCTCTTAATGGGAATATTAGTATGTATATCTTTTAAGAGGGATTGGTAATTTTAAATTTATGAATTCAACAAGTTCAGTTAAAAGTATTATTCTCTTTTGTACAGGTATATTATTTAATGTGAATTAGGAAATGATGTTTGATAATAAACTTATTTCAATATTGTATTAATAAATATTTCGTGTACTTAGTGCTAAAATTTAAAACTTAAAAAAATCTTCACCTTTATCGCATTCACTATTTTGAATTTGTAATAGCTGTTGTCAGATTAGTATTCAGCGATTCCATAAACTATAAAGTATAACTTTTAAAGCAAATTCTGAAACTTTTTAAAAACATCTGCCATTATGTATTTTAAAAATCTAATGATAGCTTCGATTTCAGCGAACCCAAAAACCTTAAAGTAAAAGGTTTTGCTTCATTCCTTAACATATTTTAAGAGTGGTAGTAGTAAATATCTCAATTTGGGACTTCATATTGGCTCTTCTATTAACTTCACATTCCGCCACTCGACTTTTGAATTTACAGATACTTACATGTAAAGCCATGATATCGTACAACTCTGTACATCAGGTTTATTTTGATAAAGCTGGGTTCTCCCGTTGACACGAAATGTCCTATATATAATTATTATTATCAGTTTTTTTTAAGTTACACCCCCTCTTTAAGTACGACAATACTATAACACATTTTTATTTAAATTTAATTTTTATTATTATTTAATTTGTTCTTTATTTTTGTTTATTTTTTTATCTTTAATTTAATACATTTTTTCATCTATTTGATTCAGTGCGTTTTCATTTATAATAAATACATACATACTAATTTAATATAGTACACGGGTTAAATTATTTTAAATAAAGTATAAAAATCAACAAACACATTAGTTTATTCTAAATATTTACACAACTGAAAAAGGTTTTTGGTGTTAAAGAACTAAAAATTGGGTTTTCTTATTTGTTTGTTTATCTGTCAAAAAAAGGGATACAAAATTTATATCAACATAAATATTTGAAAAGAGTTTTACAATTTTTATTATTTTTAATACAATATAAAATTTAAACAGTTGGCACAATCGTTTGTTTTATTAAACTTATATATTGATTCTTTTCAAGGGAGTTTTAATACACTGGTCAAAATTTTACTAAATGCAATGTTTTTTTCGATAATTTTAAAAAGGTTAACGAATACTGTTGAGGGTGCTTGCATCATCCAAATAAAAACATAAATTTAAAATATTTTAGAAAAATCTGTTTGCCTTTAAGTGAAATTCATTCAGTGTATGTAGACAATCAAAATAAATTAAAAAAAAAAATACTTAAAAAAGTCTGTTGAAGAGAATTATATAAATACAAACTTAAATTGTCTAAATTCCTCTTTGTATTATTAAAATAAATTAATAATACTGCACTTCGAAATAAGGCTGACCAGGTGTTTTTAAAAATGGTATCATTTACAGTCTTAATAACTGGTCAAAAATTTAAATAATGACAAAGCTTGAGAATTATTAAAATTTAATAATTCAAAAATTAAATTCCCTATAATAAAATATATTGTTAAATTTGAAAACAAAGAAGTCTATAAGAAGTTATAGTTATAATTTGGATTTTTCTTAATTTAAACCTGATTCCTACAATAAATCTATAAAGTGCGTGTATCTAAATAATTACAAAATAAATCGGTTTTTCAAAATATATAATATTCTATAATATACAATTTTTACTTATATATATACTTAAAATGTACATGACTTAATACTATATTTTTGAGTTTAATTTTATTCATAATGAATGCTTTTTAAATGTCTGGTGTTTAGAGTTTTATTAATTTATTTACTTCTATTTTATTTAAAATTTTTTATTTATTTTATAATTACCTAAAATATGTTCATTTACCTTTTATTAGGTAATATTATTTATAATTTATTAATATTCAACCATTATTTATTTTGTTTGGCATTCTTTATATAATTTTTTTAGGATTTTTTTATTAAAATATTGAACCTTAATATGAATGAATATAAATAAATCAATGGGGGTTGTTCTATGAAACCATATAAAATTATTTATTTTCACATGAAATTATGTGTGGTTGTTCTTTAAAAATGAATAATTTTATGGGGATTCGTTTTCTAGATTACCCCCGAATATGTACAAAAAATTTTAAAAATTACGAAAGTGTTTAAAAAATACGAAACTTTAAGCATATATATACTTTTTTTCATAAGTTGGAATTCAGTAATCCTCTTGTTTAAGTTTTTACCATTTTAAAATTTTTGCCCACTCTAATAAGATTTTTTTTTAACTCGCAAAACACTTTGGTGAAATGGACATTCTATGTAAATTGTTTTGCTTTTTAAAAATTTTGTATATTTGATCTTTGAATTGGTATTTGAATGATTTTAGTTCGATTTGAGATCATATTATCACATTTTTTTTCTAAATTTTAACTTTATTTAGTAAAGTAAATAGAAAATTGCAAAAAAAACCTGTAAAAGCCAGCAGGGTAGAACACGTATTTTCGGACTGTGCTACTACGACACCGGTTCTCAATATCCATGCCCTTTGGGGCTAATGATTGATGTTGATAAAGATAGCATTGAAAAATTTCGATGTATTTTCTAATAATATGAAATAATTTTTCCAATTAATTGTTAAAAATGCAATTTTTTGGTCCTGGGTTTTAAGACATATGTATTGCAGAAAGCGGTCCAAATTCTGATCATTTGTTTAATGAACAGATTGGACAATATAGAGTCATGATTTATGGTCCCATATAACATTCACAACCCAAATTCCAAACATATTTATATGATTGTGTGTCTAGATGCCCAATAAATCTGTGGGTGGCAGATCTTAATTCTGACCGATTTACTCAAATTCGATATGGTTAGTAAGATTCATATTTGCGACTTGTAGTTTGATTCAAGTTCATTTATGTAAATAACGGGCAAGCGGGGTTAATTGGGGACTAAGTCCAAATATAGCCCTATTTTTCAAATTCGAAGCCGTGGTCCGATATAACATTCACGAACTAAATTGTAAGCCCAATTCAGATATTATCTTCTCTGTGAGGTAAGACTAAATTATGGAGTGTTTCCAACCAATGTTCCGATTTCTAAAATTCGTGTAGATTGGTATCTATATTTTCGGCCCATTTCATAAAAAAAACAACTTGGACAGTTTCCCGAAAAATGACACAAATTATACTTGGTGTAGAGTATCATAAAGTCAGAATGAACAACTTTAGTCTTTTTTTTTACTAGTTTTTCGGTTGGTAAAATTTAATAATATTTAGGAATTTACAAAAAATAGTATGATAATAAAATTCGGCATAACTGACTCATGTTGAAATGTCAATTTTTTGTTGTAGTGTAAATTGAACTTAAAACTAACAACTGCTGGTCTCCTTATTTCATTTTTAAATATTTAGCACACACGTTAAAAGGTAAAGCATACTTTTAGGTCGTTAAAAAATATATATATAAAAAATTAAACATCTAATTGAAAACAATTTTTAATTTAGTTAAAATTCTAAAATTCAAACAAAATGCATACAAAAAAACAATTAAATTTTAATTAATAATAATTTAAATTTTAATTATTTGTTGTTAGTCCTTCTCAAATTAATTTCAATGTTAACTATACGTTTTATTATGACAAATTGTTGAAATAATTATAAATTTGGTTTTTATGTTGGGACTTCTCTATATTTTATGTATATGACAATGTGTTATTTAATGTGTATGTAATTTACTTGAGTTTTCATGTGACAAGTGCATTTTATTAATTAAAAACATAGTATATACTTCCTAAATATGTATTACAAACTAGTTAATAGAGACTTAATTATTACGAGTTTTATATACAAAATTATAGGCTTGTATTTAGGTGTTCTTGTGAATTAGAGAAATTTTTAAGAACAACAAATAAAAATTTTTAATTTGATGTTCTAAGCTACTGACAATTTAAAAATCGTAAAATTTAAAAGCAAAATGTTTAATTTCTAGCAAACTGTGGTGTAGCACCACTTCTTATGAAAACATAATTACTTTAACAAATAAATTATTTGTATTTACAAACAGATGAGCTTTTTCATTCTGCCTTCACTTTAAAGCGCAGAAAATACGAGTCATAAAATAAATTGAAAAATGTTAGGGTTTTACCTAAAATCTTCCAATGTTAGCAGAAACCTTTTTAAAAAATTTAAATTTTCTTGAAAATCCTTTAATTATTAATATCCCACAATTTTCGGGTGCACAGTATTCTTTACAAATTAGTTATAGCCCAGTTTGAAATTAAAAATTATTGTAAATGTATTTTGTAATGTGAATCTTTAACGACATCACAACACTTTCGAGATTTTCTTATAATATATATATATATTTTTTATTTTTTTTAACTATGTCCTTAAGGTGCTTTTTAACTAATTCCGTGCCACTATTTATAAAGTATTTTTTTTTAATTTAATTTTATGTTTTATTGTTAATTAGTTTTATTATTTAATTAATACTATTTTAATTGTGGCTATTTTTTGTTTCTTCCAATATTTTGGCAATCAATTACATTACATTTGTTTTATTTTGTAAAGGTACCTAATTTACACAGTAGTTTTTTTGAAATATATATTTTTTAATACTTAAATTTATTTAAAAGATCGTTTAAAAAATAGCTTAAATATGATTGAATAATTAAAAAATAGTGAACACAATTGTTTAGTAAGAGTCAGTTTTTGAAAAATAGTTCAAACTTAGATTACAAACAACTAATCTGTTATAATTTTAAAATTCTTTTGATTTTCCTTGATTTAAATATTCAAACTTGGATTACAAACAACTAATCCGTTATAGTTTTAAAACTCACAAATTCTTTTGATTTTCCTTGATTTAAATATTTTTTAAATACAACCTAAGTTATTATTGTATTAGTTGCTAGATTAAACTTAAAACTTTTTCCAGATTTAAAAAAAAAACTGTTAACAAATTAAAAGTAAGTTTGTACTGAGCTTTCGAAATTTTTAATTAATATAAAAATTGGCAGTGTTCTAATCTCGAAGGTTTATCTCTCTTCCACTCTAGCGCCATACTGTCACAGGTTGGCTGCATGTGCTTGTAATAAATCCTTAGCCGAGATTTAAAACTTGAACTTTAGGTGTTCAGGAAGCTATATTTAAAGCTAACATTTAGTTTAAACTTAAGTTAATAAAAAACAATTCCTAGAAAGACATGAAGTAAATGGTTTCGTCTAAATTAAAGAGACAAAGCTTAAACTTAGCTTTAAAAAATTTTAAACGATGATTTAACTTCCATGAACTGATTTCTGTCCAATATTATATTTCTTTATTTAAAAATTAATTATAAAAAATTTTTAAACAAAATTCTTATCTTTCTAGCAAAATGTTCGAGCAACTACTTATTCTTCGGTAAATAGCCATTACTTTAACACTGGTCTTTGATAGTTAGGAAGTTAGTAGGTACTTACTTCTTGCTTAAAAATGATTCATTATTTCACCACTTCAAGCTGTAAGGAATGACGTATTTTTGTGCTCATTGGTAAGTCAAAAGTAAATACTTTCCTTATATGATATGTCTGACAAGGAGAGTCTGCAGGTGGCTTCCTGCAGATTTTGATGAATTTTGGATATGTAATAGAGAGCGACAAGATTAAAAATATTCGTTACAAAATATATCGGCCAAAGTTTATACTTTGGCGATGAACATGAATTTTAAAGTTGTTTGGAACATTTTTGTTTGCAAATTTTACTTGGAGTATTTCATTGAATAGATCTTTAAAATACATTTCACTTGATATCCAATTTCTATATATTTCTTTGGAACGAATTTGATTTAAAAAAAAAAAAACAGTGTAAGTTTATTTTTTGTGTCTCCTCTATTACACATCCAAATTTAATTCAAATTGGAGTGAACCATACGGTAGAACTTTCTTGTGAGTAAAACTAACTTATTTACCAAAGAATAACTACTAACTTTTTTTGCTGAATTATTGTTAAATCAGAAATATAATATTATTATTTTGTCCTGACACGAACCTGGCGAATGAGGCTTGAATTATTGATCGTTGAAATATATAGTCGAGCACTTACATGCGCGTCAAAAAATAATCCCAATATTTTTTTTTTCGCAAAATATATTAATTTTCGAGAAAATCCTTTAAAAAATTTGAATTAATTTTTATAGTGCGCGCAAATCGGTGTTCTAGTATAAAACGCCTGCATGAACCCCATAACGCTTTGGTGCCTTAAATCTAGATGTTGCGAACTTGTAGACAAAGTTTGATCTAAATATACCTTTTTAATTTTGTGTAATTTTTTAAGTTGTCACATGCCATGTCGACTATAAGATACCCTACACCATTCTGTTTTCCAGATTGTAATAAAAAATTATAAAATCAGTAAGGAATTTCCAATTTAGGTCCCGATTCCAACTAAAATCAATTTACTTCATTCTGGACCCCATATGAGTCAAAATACATTAAAATTTCTTTAAATTTACGACCTGTGGCGTGCGAACCCATTGAAACTAAAATTTATCGGCTTTGTCTGCGAAATGAACTAAAAAAGTGATTCTGAGTCTATCGATATACTAAAATTACCGATCGTTATACACCTTTAAAATCTCCATACAAAATACATACATTCTAGCAAAGTATGGAGAATTTTAAGGTGTCCTAACATTTTCACTAAACTTCTGCAAATTTTTAAAAAGTTATCAAGTCTTCTTAAGAGGTTTTGTTTTAGCAATAGTATACTTCAAATTAGCATTGGAAGTGTAGAGGCTAAAATATCTTGTTGCACATGAGAGCAGAATGGATCACACTGGGTCTTGAAGAATTTTTTACTTGTCCATACTAGGAAGATTTCCTTGTCAGCAGCGTTGTCAAATAAGAGCTCTTCCCGTTTCTGGCTACCAAAAAAGTTCAAATTTTTCTTTTCTGCTAAAATATTCTCTCTAAATAAGATTTTGTTCCTGTTTATATGGGAATTTCGAGATGTTCTTGTCCCGGTTTATGTTGCCATTTGAAAAGTCGAATAGGTGAATGGAAATAGTTAAAATTAAAAAAAAAAAATTGTAAAATTGATTTGGAGAAAATTAAAGTGTTTATTATCTGGGTAATTGCTTAAATTTCATAACTTAAGATTCAACTAAGTTTAGACTTTAGTAGAAAATAATGAAGAAAAAAACTGACTCTTTAAATTTTTTTAATACAGTTATAGATAAAAAATAATAAATTAAGATTTAATTGAAATTACTTTTAAAACTTAAAATTAAATTTAAAAATTAATTACAGTGAGGTTTCAGTTTAACGAATAATGTGTGGCCATTTCGCTATACCGAATTATCTTCTTTTCTCAAATTCGCGAATTTATTTAACGGTAATTCGTTAAGTCAAGACTTCACTGTGCATTTACATATTAAGGCAGTGATTGTATCGTTACTTGAAAAAAAATAGTAAAACATATAATTAGAAAATTCTATTTAAAAAATCCTCTTTTCTAAAAAAAAAAACAATCTTTAAAGTAATTCTTTTTCAGTTTTTAATTCTGTAGCCTTTTGAAAAAAAATATATATATATTTTTCTCGGAAACCCTTTGTATAGATTTTTTACCAGATCAAGCAAGCAAGCTGATATTATTAAACTTTTATGGTCTCCTCAAAAATTCATACAAAAAGTATTAGTTCTAGTCAAAAAACTATCTTGAAAAAAACTTTGTCACAAAACAATTAAAGTCATTCAAAGTTGTTTTGCCAAAAGTCCACAGATTTATATATTTTTTTTTAGTATTACATATTACGCTATAAAGATTTTTGTGTTTTTTGTTTAAGCATTTAGAAAAATTTCATTTATCTTGTTTTTATTAATTAATTTTTATAGTATACAATTAACTTGTAGTTTTTTTAAGTCTCCCAGAGAACAACACTTCAAATATATCCTAAAATTAATAAAACAATTCTTCGTCTTTCTCCATCCAAGCCGCATGCCGTTTTGACAACATATCACACTGTAGTCTCCCGGTCGACATGTATATATTCGACCGGTTGCAGCCCGTGTCAGGAAGACGGATCAATGAATAGTGATTCTTTTTTGAATTCCTTTTTCAGTGTCCCACCATTAATGATAGATTTTTGTAAAACAGTTTTCTTACGTTTTCTCAGTAGACCAAATATACAAAATATCAGGCAGGCAGTTACAGCGGCAGCTATACATCCAAGGGCGGCAAATACACCACCAGGCAGTTCAAGTAATTTACGGGCCGTACCACATTCTTCTTCGGATTCATCAAAACCGGAAGGACAATTGTGATGACCTGAAAAGATAGAAAAATTTAAAATGTTTTCGTTAATACAATTTTAAAAGTAAAACAAATTTATAATTCCGAATTTCTTATTTAATGTATACAACATCATAAAGTAAAACTTTTCTGTCAGTATTATTGCTTTAAAAATCATTTGCTTTGGAAACTAACCAAAACTTTATACCTTATATATGAGACTAAAAGAATACGACCAATTTCAAAACAAAAATATCCCTATAAAACAGAAATACATACAAAGGAACACTATAGTTAGGATCATAACAAACAACATTCATTTAGTCATTCAAACTTAAATCATTTGAGTGGAATGCATCATTTATTCGTTTGCCATGCTATATTTTCGATATATACTCAAAGGAATGAATTCATTTTCCTGGTCCTATTGTTATTTGTCTCACTTGTCACTTCCTTTGTAATACATAGTAGGATGGAGCTCACGTTTTAAGTGATAACGTGCTATCGTTGTAAAATAGCTAAAGAAAATTACCAAATTCACTACGTAAAAGAGTACGAATTGTGAACTTAATGGAAATGTTGGCTTCAAATGATAAAAAATAACGAAAACATTTTTAAGGTGTTATAGTTATTGTGGTAAACAGGGTTCAGGTTCGGGTTAATCGAAATAAAAATTTCAGGTTCGGGTTCAACATTTATAAAAAGTATAAATGTTTTATTAATAGGAAATTTATTTATTTTTCGTTTGCAAATTTTTGAAAATTTCAATTGTTTTTAAAATATGTTTTTTTAGCATTTTTAACATCTTCGGGACATAGCATTACTTAAATCTGCTATCTAGATATAAAATGCTGCAGTCAACAGTGGATTATTAATAAAGTGGTTTTCTCTTTTTATAATACGAGTATTTAAATATAATTCTTATGAAAAATAAGCCAGATTCTATAAAAATCGCCTAGTCATCTGTTCTTCTTGTAGTTTCAGCGTTAAATTTTTAACAGGTGCAAAACCTTCTACGAATTCTTCACTAATAATCCAAATTTTATCATTTATAGTTAATGCATCATCCAGTAGTTCCGAACAAAAACTTCTGTATTGCAATAAGGCTTGAACCATGTCATTACTCGAATTTCATCTAGTTTGACTAGATTTTTTAAAGTTTTGCTTTTTAGCTAAAGAAGAAATTTTTGGTGTTCGCAATTTTTGCAAATAGCTCTACATTGATCAAGTATTTTCCTAAAAGAAGGACTAGATATAGTGTGGAATGCAAGAAATGTAATGTTTTTCATGATGTTTCTATCAAACATTTCCCACGCTATGAACAGCAAGAATATTTTTTTTTTTTATATTTTTGAGCCCAAACCTGGTTAAATCTTTGGGTTCAGCGGGTTTGGGTTCAAAGTTTTTATAAACAGCGAACCTGAACCCGTTTGGGTTCGGTTTCAGTCCCTGATATAGACAAAATTTATTTAGATGTGATAAAAATTAAAAAAATAAATAATAAATATTTCTAAATAGTGATCTTTTATGGAGTGCAGTAAAAATAAAACAAATATGCCGCATGTAAGTAATTGAGATAATTTTGTTTTTATTTATAATCATTTCTATTTATTTTTAGATCATCGTGTCGACAATTCGGAAGTCTGGATATTTTTATATTTTAGAAAGTTTTGTTAATTAGTTTTAGAATCATAAAGAAACAATTTCAAGATTTAAATTTTTAGCAAATAAATTAACTAAAATATAATTTTTCTACACATTTTTTGAGTTTTTTTTTAGACTACTAATATTCAGCAAACTATTTTTATTGATTGAAATACAACTTTTGCTGAAATTACTAAAAAATCACCTCACCATTTTTTTTTTTTTTTTGATGTTCATAAGAAAGTTACGGGAAGGCAGCTGACTTCCCGCAACTCGTCAGCTTCCCGAAATTTGACCCAAAATTTTTGGTATAGGGTATCATATAGTCGACATGCCCGGCAGTATTTTTTACTAGTTTTTTATTTAACCTTATACTTCTTAATGCTGGGCTAATATATTAAAGCTAAAACGTTCAGAAATTTGAGCAAATATCAGCAGTATAATCAAGCTTTAGTTCTCATCAGTTTTGTTATAGCTGTAGAGTACATTCATTGAGGCTGGAGACGAGAATCCAAAATTTGTTGCACAGTGTAATATTTTCGTTATAATTGAACGTCACAGTAATTTTTTTTAGGAAGTAACGCGAAGAATTTGATTAGATGTGATAACGTATAAATGTTGATTAATTATGTACACTAAAAGTCAGCGTGCATGCCGAACACATTTTTGTGTATTTTGAGTTCTTTACTAGTTGACGCAAAAGCACAAGTTTTGTCTTCTACAACATTTGAAAATCCAACAGAATTTAGGAAATTCCTTTCTTATATGAACACAAGCATATTTTGTGATTCCCATGATTAAGTCGAAGATTATGCAGAGATTGTGTTTAAAGGAATATGTATTCACAATTTAAGCTGTACAAAAATCATTTTTTTATTGAAATAATACCTTCTAAGCTCTGGTTTTTTGCTATTATTGTTGCAGTATCCTAAAACCGAGAAATGCAATTTGCAACGTGGTTTTGTGGTTTCAGCAAAAAATATAAAACTACTGAAATATTCACTAGTATCATAAGGAAAACAATATGTTTTCTTATGCTTTACAATTGAAACAAACAACATTAAAAATTCAACAACAATAAAAACAAAACACTTTGAAAAATGCTTGTTAAATAGAGTTGCAGAAAGTATAAATAAATTAATTAACGAGTAATCGAATATTAAGGTATTCAAGATTTTAAAAATCCATTAAATATAGAGAGTTAAAAACAAACCAAAACTTCATCTAATTTTAGTCAAATGGCTTTTGGACTATTACAAACTTGAAATGTTTCCAGATGGCCTGAGGATCAGTTACAAACAAAAATTTCGCATATCTAATGGCATACAAGAACCTGTAACGAAAAAGGAAATAAATAGTTAGATAATACTGTGCAACAAATTTTGGTCATCGTCGTCAGCCAAATTTCCAAGGTCGATGTATTGTATTGTTCCTATTTACTTCTGGTATAGGTTCTCCAATTGTCTTTTTTGCTTTCTTGGGAACAGTTCCCGAGAACTTAAACTATAAGATGTACCCACCATCCAAAGGTGTACGCCCATAGGGATCCTATAATTAAAAAAAAAATAAATTGTTGCTCCTTATTTGTTTCTTGCTCTTCTGCGAAAATAAATGCTTTTTTATTTAAAGAGTCCCAATATTTATACGCCTTTGGAAAATGGGTCTCCCCGAGTTCAATAATCCTGTCATCGAGCCATCTAGCTAGCCAGCCGGTTCGCTAGCTAGCTAGCCAGCCAGCTCAAGAGCTACTTTGTTAGCCAGCTCGCCTCCTAGCTAGCCAGCCACCTCGCCTGCTAGCTAGCCAGCCAGCAAGCTAGGTAGCTCGCGCCGCTAGCTAGTCAGCTAGCTAGCTTGCCCTCTAGGTATCCAGCCAGCTAGCCCGCTAGGTAGCCCGCCTGCTAGCTAGACAGCTAGCTAGCCCGCCAGCCAGCCAGCTAGCCCTCTAGCTAGCCCGCTTGCCAGCTAGCTAGCTAGCCCGCTAGCCAGCTAGCTAGCCCGCTAGCCAGCCAGCTAGCCCGCTAGCTAGCCTGCTAGCCAGCTAGCTAGCTCGGTAGCCAGCTAGCTAGCCCGCTAGCCAGCTAGCTAGCACGCTAGCCAGCTAGCTAGCCCGCTTGTCAGCTATCCTGCTAGTCAGCTAGCTAGCCAGATTGCCAGCTAGCTAGCCGCTAGCCAGCTAGCTAGCCCGCTAGCTAGCCCGCCAGCCAGCCCGCTAGCCCGCTAGCCAGCAAGCTAGCCCGCTAGCTAGCACGCTAGCTAGCCAGCTAGCTAGCCCGCTAGCCAGCCAGCTAGCTAGCCAGATAGCTAGCCCGCTATCCAGCTAGCTAGCCCGCTAGCTAGCCAGCTAGCTAGCCCGCTAGCTAGCCCGCTATCCAGCTAGCTAGCCTGCTAGCCAGCTAGCTAGCCCGCTAGCTAGCCAGCTAGCTAGCCCGCTAGCCAGCTAGCTAGCCAGCTAGCTAGCCCGCTAGCCAGCTACCTAGCCAGCTAGCTAGCCCGCTACCCAGCTAGCTAGCCCGCTAGCCAGCTAGCTAGCACGCTACCCAGCTAGCTAGTCCGCTAGCCAGCCAGCTAGCTAGCCCGCTAGCTAGCCCGCTAGCCAGCCAGCTAGCTAGCCCGCTAGCTAGCTAGCACGCTAGCCAGCTAGCCAGTCCGCTAGCTAGCCCGCTAGCCAGTCCGCTAGCTAGCCCGCTAGCCAGCCAGCTAGCTAGCCCGCTATCCAGCTAGCTAGCCAGCTATCCAGCTAGCTAGCCTGCTAACCCGCTAGCTAGCCAGCTATCTAGCCAGCTAGCTAGCACGCTAGCCAGCTAGCTAGCCAGATAGCTAGCCCGCTAGCCAGCTAGCTAGCACGCTAGCCAGCTAGCTAGCCCGCTAGCCAGCCAGCTAGTTAGCACGCTAGCCTGCTAGCTAGCACGCTAGCCAGCTAGCTAGCCGCACGCTTGCCAGCTAGCTAGCACGCTAGCCAGCTAGCCAGTCCGCTAGCTAGCCAGTCCGCTAGCTAGCCAGTCTGCTAGCTAGCCAGCTAGCCAGCCAGCTAGCTAGCCAGCTAGCTAGCCCGCTATCCAGCTAGCTAGCACGCTAGCCAGCTAGCTAGCCAGCTAGCTAGCCAGCTAGCTAGCCCGCTATCCAGCTAGCTAGCACGCTAGCCAGTCTGCTAGCTAGCCAGCTAGCCAGCCAGCTAGCTAGCCAGCTAGCTAGCCCGCTATCCAGCTAGCTAGCACGCTAGCCAGCTAGCTAGCCAGCTAGCTAGCCCGCTATCCAGCTAGCTAGCACGCTAGCCAGCTAGCTAGCCCGCTAGCCAGCCCGCTAGCTAGCTAGCCCGCTAGCTAGCTAGCCCGCTAGCTAGCACGCTAGCCAGCTAGCTAGCCCGCTAGCCAGCTAGCTAGCCCGCTAGCCAGCTAGCTAGCCCGCTAGCCAGCTAACTATCCTGCTAGCCAGCTTGCTAGCCCGCTAGCTATCCAGCTAGCTAGCCTGCTAGCCCGCTAGCTAGCCAGCTAGCTAGCCCGCTAGCTGGCACGCTAGCTAGCCCGCTAGCTGGCACGCTAGCTAGCACGCTAGCCAGCTAGCTAGCACGCTAGCCAGCTAGCTAGCCCGCTAGCCAGCTAGCTAGCACGCTAGCCAGCTAGCTAGCCCGCTAGCCAGCTAGCTAGCCCGCTAGCCAGCTAGCTAGCCAGCTAGCTAGCCCGCTAGCTAGCCCGCTAGCTAGCCCGCTAACCAGCTAGCTAGCCCGCTAACCAGCTAGCTAGCCCGCTAGCCAGCTAGCTAACCAGCTAGCTAGCCCGCTAACCAGCTAGCTAGCCCGCTAACCAGCTAGCTAGCCCGCTAACCAGCTAGCTAGCCCGCTAGCCCAGCCAGCTAGCTAGCCCGCTATCCAGCTAGCTAGCCCGCTAGCCCGCTAGCTATCCTGCTAGCCAGCTAGCTAGCCCGCTTGCCAGCTATCCTGCTAGCCAGCTAGCTAGCCCGCTAGCCAGCTATCCTGCTAGCCAGCTAGCTAGCCCGCTAGCCAGCCAGCTAGCCCGCTAGCTAGCCAGCTAGCTAGCCCGCTAGCCAGCTAGCTAGCCCGCTAGCCAGCTAGCAAGCCCGCTAGCCAGCTAGCTAGCCCGCTAGCCAGCTAGCTAGCACGCTAGCCAGCTAGCTAGCACGCTAGCCAGCTAGCTAGCCCGCTAGCCAGCTAGCTAGCACGCTAGCCAGCTAGCTAGCCCGCTAGCTAGCCAGCTAGCCCGCTAGCCAGCTAGCTAGCCAGCCCGCTAGCCAGCTAGCTAGCCCGCTAGCTAGCCAGCTAGCTAGCCCGCTAGCTAGCCAGCTAGCTAGCCCGCAAGCCAGCCAGCTAGCTAGCCCGCTAGCTAGCCAGCAAGCTAGCCCGCTAGCTAGCCCGCTAGCCAGCTAGCTAGCACGCTAGCCAGTCCGCTAGCTAGCCTGCTAGCCAGCTAGCTAGCCCGCTAGCCAGCCAGCCAGCCAGCTAGCTAGCCCGCTAGCCAGCCAGCCAGCCAGCTAGCTAGCCCGCTAGCCAGCTAGCTAGCCCGCTAGCTAGCCTACTAACCAGCTAGCTAGCACGCTAGCCAGCTAGCTAGCCCGCTAGCTAGCACGCTAGCCAGCTAGCTAGCCCGCTAGCCAGCTAGCCAGCTAGCTAGCACGCTAGCTAGCACGCTAGCCAGCTAGCTAGCACGCTAGCCAGCTAGCTAGCACGCTAGCCAGCTAGCTAGCACGCTAGCCAGCTAGCTAGCACGCTAGCCAGCTAGCTAGCACGCTAGCCAGCTAGCTAGCACGCTAGCCAGCTAGCTAGCACCCTAGCCAGCTAGCTAGCACGCTAGCCAGCTAGCTAGCCCGCTAGCTAGCCAGCCAGCTAGCCCGCTAGCCAGCTAGCCCGCTAGCCAGCTAGCCCGCTAGCCAGCTAGCCCGCTAGCCCGCTAGCCAGCTAGCTCGCTAGCTAGCCTAGCTAGCTCGCTAGCCAGCTAGCTAGCTAGCTAGCCAGCTAGCTAGCCCGCTAGCCAGCTAGCTAGCCCAGCTAGCTAGCCCGCTAGCCAGCTAGCTAGCCCGCTATCCAGCTAGCTAGCCCGCTAGCCAGCTAGCTAGCCCGCTAGTCAGCTAGCTAGCTAGCACGCTAGCCAGCTAGCTAGCCCGCTAGCCAGCCAGCTAGCTAGCCCGCTAGCCAGCCAGCTAGCTAGCCCGCTAGCCAGCCAGCTAGCTAGCCCGCTAGCCAGCTAGCTAGCCCGCTAGCTAGCCCGCTAGCCAGTTAGCTAGCCCGCTAGCCAGCTAGCTAGCCCGCTAGCTAGCCCGCTAACCAGCTGGCTAGCCCGCTAGCCAGTTAGCTAGCCCGCTAGCTAGCCCGCTAGCTAGCCCGCTAGCCAGCTAGCTAGCCCGCTAGCCAGCTAGCTAGCCCGCTAGCTAGCCCGCTAACCAGCTGGCTAGCCCGCTAGCCAGTTAGCTAGCCCGCTAGCCAGCTAGCTAGCCAGCTAGCTAGCCCGCTAGCTAGCTAGCTAGCCCGCTAGCCAGCTAGCTAGCCCGATAGCCAGCTAGCTAGCCCGCTAGCCAGCTAGCTAGCCCGCTAGCCAGCTAGCTAGCCCGCTAGCCAGCTAGCTAGCCCGCTAGCCAGCTAGCTAGCCCGCTAACCAGCTAGCTAGCCCGCTAGCTAGCCCGCTAGCCAGCTAGCTAGCCCGCTAACCAGCTAGCTAGCCCGCTAGCCAGCTAGCTAGCCCCGCTAAACCAGCTAGCTAGCCAGCTAGCTAGCCCGCTAGCCAGCTAGCTAGCCAGCTAGCTAGCCCGCTAGCCAGCTAGCTAGCCCGCTAGCCAGCTAGCTAGCCCGCTAGCCAGCTAGCTAGCCCGCTAGCTAGCCCGCTAACCAGCTGGCTAGCCCGCTAGCCAGTTAGCTAGCCCGCTAGCCAGCTAGCTAGCCCGCTAGCCAGCTAGCTAGCCAGCTAGCTAGCCCGTTAGCCAGCTAGCTAGCCCGCTAGCCAGCTAGCTAGCCCGCTAGCCAGCTAGCTAGCCCGCTAACCAGCTAGCTAGCCAGCTAGCTAGCCCGCTAGCTAGCCCGCTAGCTAGCCCGCTAACCAGCTGGCTAGCCCGCTAACCAGCTGGCTAGCCCGCTAGCCAGCTAGCTAGCCCGCTAGCCAGCTAGCTAGCCCGCTAGCCAGCTAGCTAGCCCGCTAGCTAGCCCGCTAGCTAGCCCGCTAACCAGCTGGCTAGCCAGTTAGCTAGCCCGCTAGCCAGCTAGCTAGCCCGCTAGCCAGCTAGCTAGCCCGCTAGCCAGCTAGCTAGCCAGCTAGCTAGCCAGCTAGCTAGCCCGCTAGCTAGCCCGCTAGCCAGCTAGCTAGCCCGCTAGCCAGCTAGCTAGCCCGCTAGCCAGCTAGCTAGCCCGCTAGCCAGCTAGCTAGCCCGCTAGCCAGCTAGCTAGCCCGCTAGCTAGCCCGCTAACCAGCTGGCTAGCCCGCTAGCCAGTTAGCTAGCCCGCTAGCCAGCTAGCTAGCCCGCTAGCCAGCTAGCTAGCCCGCTAGCTAGCCCGCTAGCCAGCTAGCTAGCCCGCTAGCTAGCCCGCTAACCAGCTGGCTAGCCCGCTAGCCAGTTAGCTAGCCCGCTAGTCAGCTAGCTAGCCCGCTAACCAGCTGGCTAGCCCGCTAGCCAGTTAGCTAGCCAGCTAGCTAACCCGCTAGCCAGCTAGCTAGCCCGCTAGCCAGCTAGCTAGCCCACTAGCCAGCTAGCTAGCCCGCTAGCCAGCTAGCTAGCCCGCTATCCAGCTAGCTAGCCCGCTAGCCAGCTAGCCACCTAGCTAGCCCGCTAGTCAGCTAGCTAGCCCGCTAGCCAGCTAGCTAGCCCGCTAGCCAGCTAGCCACCTAGCTAGCCCGCTAGTCAGCTAGCTAGCCCGCTAGCCAGCCCGCTAGCCAGCTAGCTAGCCCGCTAGCCCGCTAGCTAGCCCGCTAGCTAGCCAGCTAGCTAGCCCGCTAGCCAGCTAGCTAGCCAGCTAGCTAGCCCGCTAGCTAGCCCGCTAGCTAGCCCGCTAGCCAGCTAGCTAGCCCGCTATCCAGCTAGCTAGCCCGCTAGCCAGCTAGCTAGCCCGCTAGCTAGCTGCTAGCTAGCTAGCCAGCTAGCTAGCCCGCTAGTCAGCTAGCTAGCTAGCACGCTAGCCAGCTAGCTAGCCCGCTAGCCAGCCAGCTAGCTAGCCCGCTAGCCAGCTAGCTAGCCCGCTAGCCAGCTAGCTAGCCCGCTAGCCAGCTAGCTAGCCCGCTAACCAGCTAGCTAGCCCGCTAGCGAGCCCGCTAGCCAGCTAGCTAGCCCGCTAACCAGCTAGCTAGCCCGCTAGCCAGCTAGCTAGCCCCGCTAAGCCAGCTAGCTAGCCAGCTAGCTAGCCCGCTAGCCAGCTAGCCAGCTAGCTAGCCCGCTAGCCAGCTAGCTAGCCCGCTAGCCAGCTAGCTAGCCCGCTAGCCAGCTAGCTAGCCCGCTAGCCAGCTAGCTAGCCCGCTAGCTAGCCCGCTAACCAGCTGGCTAGCCCGCTAGCCAGTTAGCTAGCCCGCTAGCCAGCTAGCTAGCCCGCTAGCCAGCTAGCTAGCCCGCTAGCCAGCTAGCTAGCCCGCTAGCCAGCTAGCTAGCCCGCTAGCCAGCTAGCTAGCCCGCTAACCAGCTAGCTAGCCAGCTAGCTAGCCCGCTAGCTAGCCCGCTAACCAGCTGGCTAGCCCGCTAACCAGCTGGCTAGCCCGCTAGCCAGCTAGCTAGCCCCCGCAAGGGTATCCTCGGGCGAGGATAACGGGAGTAACGCCCCCGCGGACCCTAGTTTTGGCAGGTATGGAGAGCGTCCTAAAAAGGGTACTTGTGCTCAGTGAAGTCCTGTGGCAGGGCGATAGGATGCCGCCCTCAAATAGGTATCCAACCAAAAGGGTACACTCGGGGGAGGTGTAATTAGGAGCGTGACGACTCCGTGGTTTCCCTAGTCACTACCCGCCGAAAGGCATTAAGACCAAGCCCAGTACGGTCTTAATTATGGCATTGCTGGACACTGTTTTTGGATTTTGACGCACCCTGGGCTGACAGTTTGCGGCATTCTATGACCTTAGTAGGTGGAAGTGAAACTCCACTGAAATGGCTCATGGGCTAATGTCGCAGCTGCCTCCGTCCTATTAAAACGTGGCGAGTCTCGGAGTACGTTCTATGTTTGTCACCATTGGGTTGGTGGTGTAGGTTCAGATGGATGTTTCCTGATTAGTACGGATCTGGCACTGATGTACGGCCCCATAAGGATCTTATGTCAACCCTCGCATGGCCTCCCTGCATGCATAGATAACCATGGGATCTAAACGTAACTACACTTCAAACGGCGATAGCGGCTTCGAGTTGGGACCCAATAACAATGGAAATGAATCATAAATATAAACAGCAGAGAATGAGCAAGGAGAGAAAAGAAGGAGAGGAAGATGAAGTGATCGTAACGAGCGTGGATAAAGGGGGCGTGAAAGACCCTTTTGGGAAAAGCTCGAGGATGGTAAGGTCACCTCAGGCAAACGGGTCAAAAGGACCACTAAGTGGAAGAGTGGGAACGATAAGGGACTATATGAGCGTACCGGTAGATACCCGCGGTACAGCAGTCTCTGAGGAAGATGAGGGGCACCTATTGCAGTTGCGACAAGCTGAGGAAAGAGCGTTTATTGAGTTGGGCAATAAACTGAGCGCAGCGAATGTCATCGTTTCTGAGGTAAGGAACGTACACAGGACGGTACGCGATAATCTGGACTCTGCTTACGCACTTTACCGGCAGCTAAGAGAGTACAGGGAAGCGATTGATATTAACCCGTCGGTTATAAGGGTTAAACAGCGGGATGTACAATCTAAGTGCACCCAGGTGGACCTGACCTCCCCGGTTCAGGAGAGGAAACGGAAGGTGGCGAGGACACCCGCGACAATTGGAGCCCTACATGCTCAGGTGGTCGCAACCCCACCATTCCGGGAGGGGAAACGGAAGGTTGCGAAGGCACCCGCGAAGATTGGAGTTTTACATACACGGGGGGAAATTAATACACCGGATACCCCAGCAATACCGAGCGAGTGGAAAACAGTAAGCTACCGAAAAGCAGAGAGGAAAAAGAGCAGAGTAACTAAAATCCGCGAGCAAGGAGAAGCAGTAACGATCAGGACTAACACCTCGCGGTCATACGCGGATGTCATAAAGGAGATGAAGAGGACCATCAACCCCACTGAGATTGGAGTGGAGATACAAGGTATTAGGAGGACAAGAGCTGGAGAGTTACTGGTTAAATTGAGGAAGGGCGAGGGTCAGGCCGAGAAGCTCAAGAGTGCTATCGGCAACACGCTTGGTGAGGATATAATGGTCAGAGCTGTTGCCAAGAATCTGATCATTGACATCAGGGATATGGATGAGTCAACGGAGAACGCTGATCTCATTAATGCCCTAATGGAAGCAACGAAAGTGGAACAGGGCACGACGTTCAGGATACTGAACATTAGAACATCGTTTGGAGGGACCAAACAGGCGCTCGTTCAATTACCTGAGCATCTAGCGGCACCACTACTTCGCGCGGGGAGAGTCAGAGTAGGGTGGATTATGTGTAGGGTACGGAACAGAGTTAGGGTGACTCAGTGTTTCAGGTGCCTGGAACAGGGTCACATCGCGAGTCAGTGTAGGGGCACGGATAGAGGTGATCTGTGCAGGAAATGCTGTAACCCGGGACACAGGTCAAAGGAATGTAGAGAGGAGACGAGATGTATATTATGCCAAGATAGTGGCTTGGTGGATGTTCGTCATTATATTGGTAGTGCTGCGTGCGTAGGCAATAGGGGAAATAATGCAGCGGAATGATTATGAGATTCCTGCAGATAAATCTCGGACGAGGAAGGGAAGCACAAGACCTGATGATACAGAAGGCGACAGAGGATAATACGGACATACTGTTGATTAGCGAACCGTATGGAAACCTACCATCTCAGGTTTGGTACGAGGACACGAATCATCGCGCGGCCATCATGATAAGGAACAGGAGTTTTATAGTTAGCGAGGTTAACGAATGCAACGCTGGCTTTGTATATGCAACAGTGGGCAATATTAGGGTATATAGTTGCTACTACTCACCGAATATGGATTATGATCTATTTGCAGAGGCTCTCAGTGTACTTGATGTTTCCATCAGGTCTTCGGAATATAAGGTGGTCATTGGAGGTGATTTCAATGCCAAATCCCCTGAATGGGGCTCCAGGACCCTTGATAATAGGGGTAGTGCGGTGGGTGATATGATTGCTGGTCTTGGGCTTACGGTATTTAATGCCGGAGATAAACTCACCTTTCGGAGGGGAACGGGTGGAAGTGTTATCGACATTACTTTTGGGACAACGAACCTCTACAGCGGGAGCATGGATTGGATGGTGCTGGAGGATCTTACCTTGAGTGACCACCAGTACGTTTCGTTTAATATAGATGACCATTCTAATACGTATCAGCGGGATGTGGACCTCCCAAGATGGAATGTCAGGAAGCTGGATGTTGGGAAATTGTCCGAGTATATCACACGTGCTAAGGAGAGAAACGTGGCCAACCGGTCCGAGATATTGGATGTGGAAGATGCCGCAGAGTCTCTGACCAGGACACTTACAAAGGCTTGTAATGTCGCAATGCCAAGGGTTCGGAAATATGGTGGCAAACGCCCAGTTTACTGGTGGAGTGACGAGATACGTGAGCTGAGGGCAAAATGCCTTGCAGCACGTAGGGCGTCGACACGTAATCATGATAACCTGGTCCTAACGCGGGAATACAGGGCGGCGCGCAAAACCCTAAGGGCGGCCATAAAGGACAGTAAGAGAAGGTGCTGGACGGAGCTATGTAATGAAATAGATATGGATCCATGGGGCAAACCGTACAGGATTGCAATGAAGAAGCTGGGCGTGAATAGACCTATACCTGGCATTAAGGAACCAGAGTGGGCGAGAACTATAGTGGAGACGCTTTTTCCTTTTGATGAGGATGGGCTAACTAGTGCAGCAAAGTTAGAGGTCGACGAATACATCCCTTTGAACGTGGATGAAATCAGACAAGCATGCGGCAAATTGAGCATGGGCAAGGGCCCAGGACCAGACGGCATACCGAACGAGGTCATAAAGATGGTATGTGGCATATGGCCGGAACTTTTACTCGGAGTTTTTGACTCATGTCTAGTGAACGGGATCTTCCCTACTAAATGGAAGATACAGAGGTTAGTTTTGTTGCGGAAAGGGAATAAACCACTAGATGAGCCTAGCACTTACAGACCACTCTGCATGCTGGACTCAATAGGAAAGCTATTGGAGTGCGTGATGTTGAAACGGTTGGAGGAACGCATTGAAAACCTTGGGGGCCTATCCGCCAGGCAATATGGTTTTCGCAAGGGAAGGAGTACCGTAGATGCCATAGCCGAGGTTTGCAAAAGTGCGATACATGCCAAAACAACGGGAGAATACTGCGCAATAATAACATTGGATGTGAGAAACGCGTTTAACACGGCGAAGTGGAGAGTGATATTACAGGCTTTCAGGAGCAGGGGTGTAGACGATTATCTCTACAACATAGTGGCAGACTATCTCAACAATAGGATCCTTTTGTATGAGACCAAGAACTGTATGGAGAGATACCGGATAACAGCGGGGGTGCCTCAGGGCTCAGTCTTGGGACCTTTTCTTTGGAACGTGATGTACGATGGTCTCTTGGATCTGGACCTACAACCGGGCGCGAAACTGGTGGGCTATGCTAGCTAGCCCGCTAGCCAGCTAGCTAGCCCGCTAGCCAGCTAGCTAGCCCGCTAGCCAGCTAGCTAGCCCGCTATCCAGCTAGCTAGCCCGCTAGCCAGCTAGCTAGCCCGCTAGCCAGCTAGCTAGCCCGCTAGCCAGATAACTAGCCCGCTAGCCAGCTAGCTAGCCCGCTAGCTAGCCCGCTAGCCAGCTAGCTAGCCAGCTAGCTAGCCCGCTAGCCAGCTAGCTAGGCCGCTAGCCAGCTAGCTAGCCCGCTAGCCAGCTAGCTAGCCCGCTAGCCAGCTAGCTAGCCCGCTAACCAGCTAGCTAGCCCGCTAGCCAGCTAGCTAGCCCGCTAGCCAGCTAGCTAGCCCGCTAGCTAGCCCGCTAACCAGCTGGCTAGCCCGCTAGCCAGTTAGCTAGCCCGCTAGCCAGCTAGCTAGCCCGCTAGCCAGCTAGCTAGCCCGCTAGCCAGCTAGCTAGCCCGCTAGCCAGCTAGCTAGCCCGCTAGCCAGCTAGCTAGCCCGCTAGCCAGCTAGCTAGCCCGCTAGCCAGCTAGCTAGCCCGCTAGCTAGCCCGCTAGCCAGCTAGCTAGCCCGCTAACCAGCTAGCTAGCCCGCTAGCCAGCTAGCTAGCCCGCTAGCCAGCTAGCTAGCCCGCTAACCAGCTAGCTAGCCCGCTAGCCAGCTAGCTAGCCCCGCTAAGCCAGCTAGCTAGCCCGCTAGCCAGCTAGCCAGCTAGCTAGCCCGCTAGCCAGCTAGCCCGCTAGCCAGCTAGCTAGCCCGCTAGCTAGCCCGCTATCCAGCTAGCTAGCCCGCTAGTCAGCTAGCTAGCCCGCTAGCCAGCTAGCTAGCCCGCTAGCCAGATAGCTAGCCCGCTAGCCAGCTAGCTAGCCCGCTAGCTAGCCCGCTAACCAGCTGGCTAGCCCGCTAGCCAGTTAGCTAGCCCGCTAGCCAGCTAGCTAGCCCGCTAGCCAGCTAGCTAGCCCGCTAGCCAGCTAGCTAGCCCGCTAGCCAGCTAGCTAGCCCGCTAGCCAGCTAGCTAGCCCGCTAGCTAGCCCGCTAGCCAGCTAGCTAGCCCGCTAGCTAGCCCGCTAGCCAGCTAGCTAGCCCGCTAGCCGCTAGTCAGCTAGCTAGCTAGCACGCCAGCCAGCTAGCTAGCCCGCTAGCCAGCCAGCTAGCTAGCCAGATAGCTAGCCCGCTAGCTAGCCCGCTAGCTAGCCTGCTAGCCAGCTAGCTAGCCCACTAGCCAACTAGCTAGCCCGCTAGCTAGCACGCTAGCCAGCTAGCTAGCCCGCTAGCCAGCTAGCCCGCTAGCCAGCTAGCCCGCTAGCCAGCTAGCTAGCCCGCTAGCTAGCACGCTAGCCAGCTAGCTAGCCCGCTATCCAGCTAGCTAGCCCGCTATCCAGCTAGCTAGCCCGCTATCCAGCTAGCTAGCCCGCTAGCCAGCTAGCTAGCCAGCTAGCTAGCCCGCTAGCCAGCTAGCTAGCCCGCTAGCCAGCTAGCTAGCCCGCTATCCAGCTAGCTAGCCCACTATCCAGCTAGCTAGCCCGCTAGCCAGCTAGCTAGCCAGCTAGCTAGCCCGCTAGCCAGCTAGCTAGCCAGCTAGCTAGCCCGCTAGCCAGCTAGCTAGCCAGCTAGCTAGCCCGCTAGCCAGCTAGCTAGCCAGCTAGCTAGCCCGCTAGCCAGCTAGCTAGCCCGCTAGCCAGCTAGCTAGCCCGCTATCCAGCTAGCTAGCCCGCTAGCCAGCTAGCTAGCACGATAGCTAGCTAGCCCGCTAGCTAGCCCGCTAGCTAGCCTGCTAGCCAGCTATCTAGCCCGCTAGCCAGCTAGCTAGCCCGATAGCTAGCCTGCTAGCTAGCCCGCTAGTCAGCTAGCTAGCTAGCACGCTAGCTAGCTAGCAGCCCGCTAGCCAGCTAGCTAGCACGCTAGCCAGCTAGCTAGCCCGCTATCCAGCTAGCTAGCCAGCTACCTAGCCCGCTATCCAGCTAGCTAGCCCGCTAGCTAGCCTGCTAACCAGCTAGCTAGCCCGCTAGCCAGCTAGCTAGCACGCTAGCCAGTTAGCTAGCCAGCTATCTAGCCAGCTAGCTAGCCCGCTAGCTAGCCAGCTAGCTAGCACGCTAGCCAGCTAGCTAGCCCGCTAGCCAGCTAGCTAGCCCGCTAGCCAGCTAGCTAGCCCGCTAGCCAGCTAGCTAGCCCGCTAGCCAGCTATCTAGCCCGCTAGCCAGCTAGCTAGCCCGCTAGCTAGCCCGCTAGCCAGCTAGCTAGCCCGCTAGCCAGCTAGCTAGCCCGCTAGCCAGCTAGCTAGCCCGCTAGCCAGCTAGCTAGCCCGCTATCCAGCTAGCTAGCCCGCTAGCCAGCTAGCTAGCCCGCTAGTCAGCTAGCTAACCCGCTAGCCAGCTAGCTAGCCCGCTAGCCAGCCCGCTAGCCAGCTAGCTAGCCCGCTAGCTAGCCCGCTAGCTAGCCCGCTATCCAGCTAGCTACCCCGCTATCCAGCTAGCTAGCCCGCTATCCAGCTAGCTAGCCCGCTATCCAGCTAGCTAGCCCGCTATCCAGCTAGCTAGCCCGCTAGCCAGCGAGCTAGCCCCCTAGCCAGCTAGCTAGCCCGCTAGCCAGCGAGCTAGCCCCCTAGCCAGCTAGCTAGCCCGCTAGCCAGCTAGCTAGCTAACCCGCTAGCCAGCTAGCTAGCCCGCTAGCCAGCTAGCTAGCACGCTAGCCACCTAGCTAGCCCACTAGCCACCTAGCTAGCCCGCTAGCTATCCTGCTAGCCAGCTTGCCAGCTATCCTGCTAGCCAGCTAGCTAGCCAGCTATCCTGCTAGCCAGCTAGCTAGCTAGCCCGCTAGCCAGCCAGCTAGCCCGCTAGCTAGCCAGCTAGCTAGCCCGCTAGCTAGCCCGCTAGCTAGCCCGCTAGCCAGCTAGCTAGCCCGCTAGTCAGCTAGCTAGCCCGCTAGCTAGCCCGCTAGCTAGCACGCTAGCCAGCTAGCTAGCCCGCTAGTCAGCTAGCTAACCCGCTAGCCAGCTAGCTAGCCCGCTAGCTAGCCAGCTAGCTAGCCCGCTAGCTAGCCAGCTAGCTAACCCGCTAGCCAGCTAGCTAGCTAGCCCGCTAGCCATCTAGCTAGCCAGCTAGCTAGCGGGCTAGCGGGCTAGCTAGCTAGTGGGCTAGCTAGCTGGCTAGCGGGCTAGCTAGCTGGTTAGCGGGCTAGCTAGCTGGCTAGCGGGCTAGCTAGCTGGCTAGCGGGCTAGCTAGCTAGCGGGCTAGCTAGCTGGCTAGCGGGCTAGCTAGCTGGCTAGCGGGCTGGCTAGCGGGCTGGCTAGCGGGCTAGCTAGCTGGCTAGCGGGCTAGCTAGCTGGCTAGCTAGCTGGCTAGCGGGTTAGCTAGCTGACTAGCGGGCTAGCTAGCTGGCTAGCGTGCTAGCTAGCGGGCTAGCTAGCGGGCAAGCTAGCTAGCTGGCTAGCTAGCTAGCTGGCTAGCGGGTTAGCTAGCTGGCTAGCTAGCGGGCTAGCTAGCTGGCTAGCGGGTTAGCTAGCTGACTAGCGGGCTAGCTAGCTGGCTAGCGTGCTAGCTAGCGGGCTAGCTAGCGGGCCAGCTAGCTGACTAGCGGGCTAGCTAGCTGGCTAGCGGTCTAGCTAGCTGGCTAGCGGGCTAGCTAGCTGGCTAGCTAGCGGGCTAGCTGGCTGGCTAGCGGGCTAGCTAGCTGGCTAGCAGGATAGCTGGCTAGCGGGCTAGCTAGCTGGCTAGCAGGATAGCTGGCAAGCTGGCTAGCTAGCTGGCTAGCAGGATAGCTAGCGGGCTAGCTAGGTGGCTAGTGGGCTAGCTAGGTGGCTAGCGTGCTAGCTAGCTGGCTAGAGGGCTAGCTAGCTGGCTAGCGGGCTAGCTAGCTGGCTAGCGGGTTAGCTAGCTGGCTAGCGGGCTAGCTAGCTGGCTAGCGGGCTAGCTAGCTGGCTAGCTAGATGGCTAGCGGGCTAGCTAGCTAGCTGGCTAGCGGGTTAGCTAGCTGGCTAGCTAGCGGGCTAGCTAGCTGGCTAGCTAGCGGGCTAGCTAGCTGGCTAGCGGGTTAGCTAGCTGACTAGCGGGCTAGCTAGCTGGCTAGCGTGCTAGCTAGCGGGCTAGCTAGCGGGCTAGCTAGCGGGCTAGCTAGCTGACTAGCGGGCTAGCTAGCTGGCTAGCGGGCTAGCTAGCGGGCTAGCTAGCGGGCTAGCTAGCTGGCTAGCTAGCGGGCTAGCTGGCTGGCTAGCGGGCTAGCTAGCTAGCTGGCTAGCAGGATAGCTGGCTAGCGGGCTAGCTAGCTGGCTAGCAGGATAGCTGGCAAGCTGGCTAGCAGGATAGCTAGCGGGCTAGCTAGGTGGCTAGTGGGCTAGCTAGGTGGCTAGCGTGCTAGCTAGCTGGCTAGCGGGCTAGCTAGCTGGCTAGCGGGCTAGCTAGCTGGCTAGCGGGTTAGCTAGCTAGCTGGCTAGCGGGCTAGCTAGCTGGCTAGGGGGCTAGCTCGCTGGCTAGCGGGCTAGCTAGCTGGCTAGGGGGCTAGCTCGCTGGCTAGCGGGCTAGCTAGCTGGATAGCGGGCTAGCTAGCTGGATAGCGGGCTAGCTAGCTGGATAGCGGGCTAGCTAGCTGGATAGCGGGGTAGCTAGCTGGATAGCGGGCTAGCTAGCGGGCTAGCTAGCGGGCTAGCTAGCTGGCTAGCGGGCTGGCTAGCGGGCTAGCTAGCTGGCTAGCGGGTTAGCTAGCTGACTAGCGGGCTAGCTAGCTGGCTAGCGGGCTAGCTAGCTGGATAGCGGGCTAGCTAGCTGGCTAGCGGGCTAGCTAGCTGGCTAGCGGGCTAGCTAGCGGGCTAGCTAGCTGGCTAGCGGGCTAGATAGCTGGCTAGCGGGCTAGCTAGCTGGCTAGCGGGCTAGCTAGCTGGCTAGCGGGCTAGCTAGCTGGCTAGCGGGCTAGCTAGCTGGCTAGCGTGCTAGCTAGCTGGCTAGCTAGCGGGCTAGCTAGCTGGCTAGATAGCTGGCTAGCTAACTGGCTAGCGTGCTAGCTAGCTGGCTAGCGGGCTAGCTAGCTGGTTAGCAGGCTAGCTAGCGGGCTAGCTAGCTGGATAGCGGGCTAGGTAGCTGGCTAGCTAGCTGGATAGCGGGCTAGCTAGCTGGCTAGCTAGCTGGCTAGCGTGCTAGCTAGCGGGCTAGCTAGCTGGCTAGCGTGCTAGCTAGCTGGCTAGCGGGCTGCTAGCTAGCTAGCGTGCTAGCTAGCTAGCTGACTAGCGGGCTAGCTAGCAGGCTAGCTATCGGGCTAGCTAGCTGGCTAGCGGGCTAGATAGCTGGCTAGCAGGCTAGCTAGCGGGCTAGCTAGCGGGCTAGCTAGCTATCGTGCTAGCTAGCTGGCTAGCTAGCTGGATAGCGGGCTAGCTAGCTGGCTAGCGGGCTAGCTAGCTGGCTAGCTAGCTGGCTAGCGGGCTAGCTAGCTGGCTAGCTAGCTGGCTAGCGGGCTAGCTAGCTGGATAGTGGGCTAGCTAGCTGGATAGCGGGCTAGCTAGCTGGCTAGCGGGCTAGCTAGCTGGCTAGCGGGCTAGCTAGCTGGCTAGCTAGCTGGCTAGCGGGCTAGCTAGCTGGATAGCGGGCTAGCTAGCTGGATAGCGGGCTAGCTAGCGGGCTAGCTAGCTGGCTAGCTAGCGAGCTAGCTAGCTGGCTAGTGGGCTGGCTAGCGGGCTAGTGGGCTAGCTAGCTGGCTATCGTGCTAGCTAGCTGGCTAGCAGGCAAGCTAGCGGGCTAGCTAGCTGGCTAGTGGGCTGGCTAGCGGGCTAGCTAGCTGGCTAGTGGGCTAGCTAGCGGGCTAGCTAGCTGGCTATCGTGCTAGCTAGCTGGCTAGCAGGCAAGCTAGCGGGCTAGCTAGCTGGCTAGTGGGCTGGCTAGCGGGCTAGCTAGCTGGCTAGTGGGCTAGCTAGCGGGCTAGCTAGCTGGCTAGTGGGCTAGCTGGCCCGCTAGCTAGCCAGCTAGCTAGCCCGCTAGCTAGCCAGCTAGCTAGCCCGCTAGCCAGCTAGCTAGACCACTAGCCAGCTTGCTAGCCAGCTAGCCCGCTAGCCAGCCCGCCAGCCAGCTAGCTAGCCCGCTAGCCAGCTAGCTAGCTCGCTAGCCCGCTAGCCAGCTACCTAGCCTGCTAGCCAGCTAGCTAGCACGATAGCTAGCCAGCTAGCTAGCCTGCTAGCCAGCTAGCTAGCACGATAGCTAGCCAGCTAGCTAGCCCGCTAGCTAGCCCGCTAGCTAGCCTGCTAGCCAGCTATCTAGCCCGCTAGCCAGCTAGCTAGCCCGATAGCTAGCCTGCTAGCTAGCCCGCTAGCTAGCCTGCTAGCCCGCTAGCTAGCCTGCTAGCCCGCTAGCTAGCCTGCTAGCCCGCTAGCTAGCCTGCTAGCCCGCTAGCTAGCCTGCTAGCACGCTAGCCAGGTAGCTAGCCCGCTAGCCAGCTAGCTAGCCCGCTAGCCAGCCAGCTAGCTAACTAGCTAGCCAGCTAACTAGCCTGCTAGCCAGCTAGCTAGCACGATAGCTAGCCAGCTAGCTAGCTAGATGGCTAGCGTGCTAGCTAGCTGGCTAGCGTGCTAGCTAGCTGGCAAGCTGGCTAGCGGGCTAGCTATCTGGCTAGCGGGCTTGCTAGCTAGCTGGCTAGCGGGCTAGCTAGCGGGCTAGCTAGCTGGCTACTGGGCTAGCTAGCGCGCTAGCTAGCTGGCTAGCGGGCTGGCTAGCGGGCTAGCTAGCTGGCTAGCTAGCGGGCTAGCTAGGGGGCTAGCTAGCGGGCTAGCTAGGGTGCTAGCTAGCGGGCTAGCTGGCTAGCAAGCTGGCTAGTGGTCTAGCTAGCTGGCTAGCGGGCTAGCTAGCTGGCTAGCTAGCGGGCTAGTGGGCTAGCTAGCGGGCTAGCTAGCTGGCTAGCTAGCTGGCTATCGTGCTAGCTAGCTGGCTAGCGTGCTAGCTAGCTGGCTAGCGGGCTAGCTAGCTGGCTAGCGTGCTAGCTAGCTGGCTAGCGGGCTGCTAGCTAGCTAGCGTGCTAGCTAGCTAGCTGACTAGCGGGCTAGCTAGCAGGCTAGCTATCGGGCTAGCTAGCTGGCTAGCGGGCTAGATAGCTGGCTAGCAGGCTAGCTAGCGGGCTAGCTAGCTGGCTAGCTATCGTGCTAGCTAGCTGGCTAGCGGGCTAGCTAGCTGGATAGCGGGCTAGCTAGCTGGCTAGTGGGCTAGCTAGCTGGCTAGTGGGCTAGCTAGCTGGCTAGCGGGCTAGCTAGCTGGCTAGCGGGCTAGCTAGCTGGATAGCGGGCTAGCTAGCTGGATAGCGGGCTAGCTAGCGGGCTAGCTAGCTGGCTAGTGGGCTGGCTAGCGGGCTAGTGGGCTAGCTAGCTGGCTATCGTGCTAGCTAGCTGGCTAGCAGGCAAGCTAGCGGGCTAGCTAGCTGGCTAGTGGGCTGGCTAGCGGGCTAGCTAGCTGGCTAGTGGGCTAGCTAGCGGGCTAGTGGGCTAGCTAGCTGGCTATCGTGCTAGCTAGCTGGCTAGCAGGCAAGCTAGCGGGCTAGCTAGCTGGCTAGTGGGCTGGCTAGCGGGCTAGCTAGCTGGCTAGTGGGCTAGCTAGCGGGCTAGCTAGCTGGCTAGTGGGCTAGCTGGCCCGCTAGCTAGCCAGCTAGCTAGCCCGCTAGCTAGCCAGCTAGCTAGCCCGCTAGCCAGCTAGCTAGACCACTAGCCAGCTTGCTAGCCAGCTAGCCCGCTAGCCAGCCCGCCAGCCAGCTAGCTAGCCCGCTAGCCAGCTAGCTAGCTCGCTAGCCCGCTAGCCAGCTACCTAGCCTGCTAGCCAGCTAGCTAGCACGATAGCTAGCCAGCTAGCTAGCCTGCTAGCCAGCTAGCTAGCCAGCTAGCTAGCCTGCTAGCCAGCTAGCTAGCCAGCTAGCTAGCCTGCTAGCCAGCTAGCTAGCACGATAGCTAGCCAGCTAGCTAGCCCGCTAGCTAGCCCGCTAGCTAGCCTGCTAGCCAGCTATCTAGCCCGCTAGCCAGCTAGCTAGCCCGATAGCTAGCCTGCTAGCTAGCCCGCTAGCTAGCCTGCTAGCACGCTAGCCAGGTAGCTAGCCCGCTAGCCAGCTAGCTAGCCCGCTAGCCAGCCAGCTAGCTAACTAGCTAGCCAGCTACCTAGCCTGCTAGCTAGCACGATAGCTAGCCAGCTAGCTAGCTAGATGGCTAGCGTGCCAGCTAGCTGGCTAGCGTGCTAGCTAGCTGGCAAG
This sequence comes from Eustalomyia histrio, assembly GCA_949748255.1. Taxonomy (NCBI): domain Eukaryota; kingdom Metazoa; phylum Arthropoda; class Insecta; order Diptera; family Anthomyiidae; genus Eustalomyia; species Eustalomyia histrio. The sequence continues at coordinate 155,966,787 of OX456524.1, read as the reverse complement.
CTGGCTAGCGGGCTAGCTATCTGGCTAGCGGGCTAGCTAGCTGGCTAGCGGGCTAGCTAGCTGGCTAGCGTGCTAGCTAGCTGGCTAGCGGGCTTGCTAGCTAGCTGGCTAGCGGGCTTGCTAGCTAGCTGGCTAGCGGGCTAGCTAGCGGGCTAGCTAGCTGGCTAGCGGGCTAGCTAGCTGGCTACTGGGCTAGCTAGCGCGCTAGCTAGCGGGCTGGCTAGCGGGCTGGCTAGCGGGCTAGCTAGCTGGCTAGCTAGCGGGCTAGCTAGGGGGCTAGCTAGCGGGCTAGCTAGCGGGCTAGCTGGCTAGCTAGCTGGCTAGCGGGCTAGCTAGCTGGCTAGCGGGCTAGCTAGCGGGCTAGTGGGCTAGCTAGCGGGCTAGCTAGCTGGCTAGCTAGCTGGCTATCGTGCTAGCTAGCTGGCTGGCTGGCTAGCTAGCTGGCTGGCTGGCTAGCTAGAGCGGGCTAGCTGGCTGGCTAGTTAGCTAACTACCTGGCTGTCTGGCGAGCTTTCTGGCGAGCTGGCTGGCTAGCCAGCATTAAATATCTACAACAAACAATTTTTATTTAAATAACTTGTGGAATTTTAATTGTTCAATTCATTATCCTAATCCTAATGAAGCAAATAACACTTACAAATGCCTAAATATAACTGTAATTGCATTATTTTTAATTATTTAATATTATTTTCATAGCACATTATTAAATAACTCATTAAAGCTATTGAATTTCAACAGAACTAATTAGATCTTGAAAAGGTAATCATCGTCATAGCAATTTTCGTGAAAAATGGGCGGAAATAAGTATTGTAAAATTCTGTTTTTAAGTCTAAAATTTTAAATGATTTTCAAAATTTTAAATGATTTTCAAAAAGTAATTTTGTTAAAAATTTCAGTTCCAAAATCAACGATTTGTCAAATAGAAAATAGTGGCAACTTCCAACTGTAAGAGAAGATCGAAGATCGAACCCAAAGGGTTCCCAGAGAAGCTAATTTCGCTAGATGTTAGCCTACCGAATATTAAAAGAAAACCCGAGAATATGGTCTCAGAAGTTTAAATGTACAAAAAAATCGTATGTGTCAGAAAAAAATGTCGAAAAGCTCGGCTTGACTTTGCCAGGGCTTGCTTAAATTGGACACAACAGCAATATAAAAATATTTTATGTTCAGATGAATCAAAGTTTAACCTGCGGTGATCAGATGGAACAACTTATTCTCGACGACTTCGAGGCAAAAAGTTTAATCCTAGGTACACCAACGCCTCAGTGAAGCACGAAGGGGATGTTTAACGGGTAGTGAAATAAGTTCAATTCACCAAATAACTGATACAATTGCAGCCACAATCTATGGGCTTTCTTAGATCAGTTATGCTTTAGTATACTGAATGGGAAATGCCACTATCATGGACATTCCAACACGATAACGACCCCAATATCATGATTTAGAACATGTGGCTGATTTCAAAACGCAATATATGTAATACGGCGTTTCAAAATTATGATTTTTAACGAATATATTGAAAAGCTTATAGCCTCAATGTCTAAGAGATGCTCCGAATTAATTTAAAACCATGGACATGTCAAATAAGTAAATTCAAATTCAAGTATTCAATATTTGAATATCGACAAATATTGTTAATATTTATTTTTTTTTTATTTTTTAAGTTGATTACTATTTTTATTTATTTTTATAAAATAATAGCAATAAACGAATCTAATTAAAAAAAAAATAAAAACCAAAAGTATTTTGATAATACTAATTTTTGGTTAATATGAGGTTTCAGTTGCAAAGGTTTTGACTACTACTGTATATATCGACATGTTACAAACGTAATGACAAACTAATGTATACCCTTATCATATATGAAATCAGCTACCATTCTGTAACAGTTACATACTTTTTTATTTGAGTGTACAGTAAAACTCATGGTACCCCCCTTGTCAAAATAAAAAATCTCCCAAATTTCTCAAATATTACGTAACTGAAAATATGACACTTATTATTTTTATTTTGTGTATTCACTTGTATATACTACCGCAAATGCAAAAATATTTCACTTGTTTAACTAAATAAAACTTGTAAAAATTGTAGACCAATATAACTCCATATTATATTTGATTTTATTGCAAAACTGTTGGCATCCCTAAGACTTTTATTGATTCCCTTTTAAAAACGTAACGATACTTTTCAAATTTCCAAGAAGCATTTGTTTATGACAGGAAGTGAAGTCAAGTAATTTTTTAAAATGTCGAGAAAAGAGTTAGCAATAGAACAACGAAAAATAATAATTAATAGTCACAAAATGGGTATATCATACACTGAAACTGCTAAAATTATAAATAGAAACAAATCCACAGTGCAAAGAGTAATAAATCTTTTTCAAAGATGAAAAAGAATTGAAAATAAGCCACGAACAGTCTACTAACGCTCAATAATTAAGATGGACGAAAAATTAAGCCATTATTAAAAAAGACCCATTCAGAAATGCACCTAAGATATCTTCGGAGTTGAAGAAATCATTGGGGAAGCTGTTTCTGTTAAAACGGTACGTACAGCGGTCAAAAAAAGTATTCGACAAACTGCTTGTTTTTCATAATCATGAAAAATATGTTAAAAAAATCCTACAAAATGAAAAATATAAAAATGCAAATTATTAGCTTAAAGTGTTATCTCTTTATTTATGAAACAAAAAATACAACAAAAAACAATATTCTGGAAAAAAAATACAAAAACAAAAACATGTAATATTTCAACGCAAAAAAAGTATTCGACAACGTTGCTGTGGTTGTGATTAACGGGAAAAACACCGTTTCTTTGAAATTTATATTGATGTCTTTCATTATTACTAATATTTTTTTAAGTCTTAATTTCATTTATTGAATTATTTGTTAACATGGGTCGAAAGGGTGCAGATTTCTTTAGATGTTAAAGAAATAATAATTACACATTTTTAAAATGGAATAACGGAACAAGAAATATCAGAAATTGTTGGAAGACCTAGAACAACTACACTACATCATAGATAAATATAAAAAAACTAAAAGTATTGAAAATGTGCAAAGAAGTGGGCGTCCAAAAAAACTTAATGAAGTAAACGAAAGGTGGATCTTGCGTGAAATAAAAAAAATCCTAAGATCAACGCTACAGTTCTAACAAAACAGATAGAAAGCCTAATACCGAGTTGGAGGAGCGAAATATGGTGCCTACTGTAAAGCACGGTGGTGCCGGTGTTATGGTCTGGGGATGTATGGGGGCTTCAGGCGTGGGTAATATAGTTTTCATTGATGGAATAATGGACCATCAGTACTACAGAAACCTACTCAAGGAAAATCTTAAGCCAAGTGCCGAAATTTTGGGTGTTGCAAGTGATTTTCAATATTATCAGGATAATGATCCAAAACATATGGCCCTAAATACAAGGTTGTGAATGTTGTATAACTTAACAGACTTAAACCCCATCGAACACCTATGGGCCTGCTTAGAGCAAAATATAAGGAAAAGAAATTTCAGGAACAAAAACCAGCTTAAAGCAATCCTTCTAGAAGAGTGGCAAAAAATTGACCAAAACTACATTTTAGATCTTGTTAAATCAATGCCAAAGCGTTTAAAAGCCGTTATAAAACAAAAAGGAAGGGCAAATAAATATTAATTATTTATTTTGAATCAATATTTTCCCGTTAATCACAACCAGAGCAACATTGTCGAATACTTTTTTTGCGTTGAAATATTACGTTTTTGTTTTTGTATTCTTTTTTCCAGAATATTGTTTTTTGTTGTATTTTTGTTTCATAAATAATGAGATAACACTTTAACCCATTAATGACCACTGTACCAGTATTGGTACACCTTATTTTTTTTCCTTTTTCTGACTCTATTCGCCCTATAATTCGAGTAAAATAATTTTCTTAGAGCCAACTTAGTTTTGAAATTAAAAGCAAAAGATTTTTCTAATCTAATACTGTTATTATACTTTAAATTCATATCGTTTGATGGCTATTGAAAAGTATTAAATTTTAGCAACATTTTTCGTAAAGGTAAAATTTTAATTTTTAAAATTTGTTATAAAAATTTAAATATATATGTATAATAAGTGTTCATTATTTAATTAGGCACTAATTGAACCTGTTAAATCAAATTTTACAACACCAAATTTCAAAACGGTGTGTGTGGGAGAGCCGGTTTTCACTTTTTGCTCCTTGACAATTTACAAGGATATCTTAATTTTTTTTCAATATCGATTTTACTTTATCCTATTTGACGCCTTTGCCTACAACATAAATATATTTTTATTGAATATTTTCCGCCAGATTTTATTTGGCCATTAATGGGTTAAGCTAATAATCTGCATTTTTATATTATTCATTGTGTAGAATTTTTTTAACATATTTTGCATGATTATGAAAAACAAGCAGTTTGTCGAATACTTTTTTTGACCGCTGTAGGTGCATTTTGTAGGCCGGTTACAATGTTCGTAATGCTCAATAGAAGCTGCACTTTACCGTAACAAACAGAAAAAAGCTTATGGATTCGCAACGTAATATAAAATTAAAGCAAACTACTTTTGGGAAAAGTAATTTTCTAGGACAAATGAAAATCTAACATTTTTGGATCGATCGGACGTGAATTGGTGTGGCGAAAAAAAAAATGCGACACGCTGAATACAAAGCATATTATAAAAACTTTGAAGTATGAGAGGCTGGAGTAATGGTATGGGGTTGCATGTCAGCAGCCGGAGTTGGCAATTTAGTGTTCATTGAGGAGACAATAGTTTACATGAACATTTTGATAGAAAATCTTAATCAGAGTGCTGAAAACTGAATATTCGAGATAGTTATTATTTTGAACAAGACAAAGATCCTAAGCAAACTCCAGCTCAAAGTCCCGATTTGAACCCTATTGATCACTTGTGGGATAATTTAGAAAAACGCATACGAAATCACACTATTTCTAGTAAAGCCCAGCTAAAGAAAATACTTTTAACTGAATGGGGTCAAATATACGAAAACTACACAAAGAAGTTTGTGCCCTCAATGCCGACATGGTTGATTGTAATTCTACAACATAAGGCATATCCTACTTAGAATTAGGTAAAGCAATCCAGTTCAAAAATCACAAAATTTTAATAAAGTTTTGTTATTTTTTAGGGGTACCATGATGTTATGACTTTTGCTGTGCAAAAATGTGAAGTTGCCATGATCTTTAATTTTTTTTTATTGTTTAGATAAGTGAAATGTTATTTCGATTTGTTATAGTATACAAGTTAACACACTAAATAAAAATATTTTTTTTAGAAATTACGAAAGGTTTTTTTTTTATATCTAGAGTACCATGACTTGCTGTTCACTGTATATTTATTTAATATCACGAATATTAAAAATTATCTTGACAAGAAAAAAATATTCATCACCGTACGTATGAACGTTAAACCAAACCAGGTCACACAAGTTCATGTTAAAATAAATAAAAATACAATAAATGTAAATAAAATTAAAATAAAAAACAAACATTTGTAAACTCGTAAATAAATAAAGAACGAAAGCTATGGTTGTCCTTAATTGGAATTTTTTGCGGGATTTTCCTAAAATGTACATATAAAAACTAACCAACAAAACCCAAACCAAATGTAACAGGGGGAAAGAAAAAGCATATTTTCTACCCAAAAACCAATATTTAAAAAAAAATAGAATTTTACAGGAAAACCTCAACCAATAAAAATAAAAAACCTCTGTGAAGGTGAAATGAACAAAAAAAAATGTTAAAAAAGACGAATAAATTATTAAACGCCTCGTAAATTTTGTTCATAAGAAGCACGTACAATGCTCCATTACGAATAGAAGTTGATTTAACCCAAATTTCTATAGAGCAACAGCAGCAGTACCATCATTTTCATCAAGAACAACAAATACGTATTCCACGACTATGACATGATGTCGAGTAGAAAAACATACAATAAATTTTCCCTTTAAAAAACAATTTTGCATGTAGTATAAAACAAATCAACTACTTCTTACATTAACTTTGCATTGTAATGTGTGTATGAGTGCAATGAAATTAAACCATATAATGGGTTTGAGGGTATATGGAACCCAATTGAATATTTTGTAATTGGGGAAAAAGAGTTTGACATAGATCTTTAAAGGAAATATATCTATATCTCCTGAAATGACTCTTTAATTTGTCTCAAGGACCTAATCAGGATACCTTAAACGGACATTGTCTTAACTTGAAAACAAATGGTGTTTTTTTGTTGAATTTAACGGAGCGAATTTATTTCACCCACATTCAGGTTATGGGTCCTATTAATACAATGCATTTTATTGCTCTAGAAATAAGCTTAGTGGAACAATTCCTACGGAGCAATCAAATGGTGCATCACATTCTGATGGTGCATCAATGAATCAGTAGAATTGTATACCCTATTGGTATTCATCCGAGCACTTTATAGGTGATATAAATAGTAAGGAGATCAAAACAAGTGAAGTAATTTCTACGCAGTTTCAAGAAAACAAGGTATTTACATGGTTCTTTTGGCGGTCGAATAATATTTTTATTCTAGCGGACATGACACTGAATTCTCACGCCCAGAATATCGAGTGTGTAGCAGTTATCAAAAATGAGGATATGAACAAATGACGCTGTTGAACTCACAGCCCTAAGGGTCAGCACTAGGGTGGATCGAATTCGGTCTTAGAAGGAATTTCGCTTAGAGTAGGTGGAAGACAAACCGTGGATAAAGACTTCCATTACAACGAATGTAACTCTTTCAACCATTATCCTAGCATCATCGAATTTGGAGTCGAGAAAACAAAGTTTCTAGTTGAAATGCCAGAAGAAATCGTTAAACTCATCACAACGTGCCTTTCCGTAAATAAAAAGTAAACGTTTCGAAGCTGTTGTTAAAGCATTGCAAAGTTCGGAAAAATAAAAAAAAATAAAAATGTGAAAAGGATGCAAGTGTTCTCACTTCATACTTGTCAGTGTCTAAAAGAAGAAAAAATCGAGTGTATTGGTATTCACCCACAAAAAGTACATTGGTATATTCATTAGTTCCGATAGATGATTTAATTCAGAGAAAAGCTCAACGAAAATAACTTGGGAAAGAATATGGTCTAAATCGAAGCTGAAATTGTGAAAATTAAAATCGCCAGCAACCACAATCTCACTATTTGGGAAACTCTAGGGTCCTGAAATTCGAATCAGAAAAGGAGTGAAAACCATTAACTTTTGCCAACCACAGGCAAGTTTACATGCTCAAGGGCTTTTACTACCTATATTTGTTCAGGTAGAGGAGGGTTGGGGAAACACAAATGTTGAGGGTGGTCCCATTTACCCTTATTTGGTCCCACTTATCCCTTGGGAATTCTCAAAGAAGACTTTTATTTGACAAACAAAATGGAGGGCAAAAATTAATATTATTGTGTTTAAGATCTCGAAAAAAGCAATCAAAATCGTTTCAGCGATATTCAAATTGAATCAAATATCACAAGTTAAAGCTAAAAATTGTACCAAAAACTCTTTTAAGGGTTAAAGAAATATTCAAAATTAAGTGGGAAAAACAGTACAAAAAAACAACAAAACAAAACGGAACGGAACAACTAAAATTACAAACTTAAACATGTATACATACTCAAAGACTCACTGTAGCAGACAGTAATACAAGAAAGGTGTCCTCGCGATCACCCATCGACAGTGCTGAAATTTTGATATGTGACAGAAGAGAGAAAATAAAGAAACATGCCGCTTTTTATAGCCGTTTTTTAAATATTTTTTTAAGTTATTTTTCATACTTCCCATCATTAATTAAAGGTAAATTGGGTATCAAACGAAATGTATACATATGCAAGACCTATCTTCAAAAAAATAAAGTTACTTAAAAATTAAAAGCAGTGAAGAGCATTTTTTCAATTCCTATACACGCGTGTACAGGCTAAAAAATGCTGTTTCCGCAACGTCGGCACACGTACACTGCTATAAGCTACTTGGTGTGGCTGACGATAATTGAAATTCGGCTGTTGCTTTCTTGAACTAGTGAACGTCAGGTTGAATTCTGTTTCACACACAAGCTAATATGGAATGGAATGTGTTGTGCCCTTCACCGATGTAAAAAAACTAAATAGTTCCTTAAGTTTTACTATCCCATTTTTAACCCCCTAGTTTTAATTGTATACATGGATATATCCCAACAAACCAAACGATATTGTTTCGATACCATAACAATTTCATTTCGCTGATAAGTTTGCACGAGAATGATATCATAATAAATAATAGGGACAGTGGGGAAAAATGCCCCTTCGTGTATGATATCGTTTTTCCATAAAAAAACGATGTCATAATGACATGGAAAATATCAAGCAGCGCGATAATATTTTAGATATTCCATTAAAATGTATCATTAACGATATCGTAATAAACCAAAATATATGATATCGTTAACGATATCTAAAATATATATATTTTTTTGAAAATATATAAATTTTTAAATAAAAACCCGCGATTATGAGAAAACAATTTATTGTTCACAAAATAACTAATTACATATTTAATATTAAAAAATTACAAATATATTTTACACACTACTTCTTTGATAAAACATTTTTGGGGAAAAATATGATAAACTTCTGCTTAATGCCGATCTGAAAGTGATAAAAAAAAGTAAATATAATTGATTTATTTGAAGTCTCACCCAATTATGACAATAAAGATTACTTACTTTGTTCCATAGTTTTCTATCTCCAAAAATTATTTCCATATACATTTGATAGAGCAAAAACCCATCACGAAATTGGTCTGAAACAAATAAAATATTTCCATATATTGCGCATTTTGCAAATATGTTTACTTACCATAAATTAATTAGCTGGGCCAAGTTTTTATTAATTTGAGTCCACCTTTTTTATTTTAAGTTTGTTTAATATTCGAAAACTTTTTTTTTTCAAACAAAAGAAATTTCAAAATACATTTTCGTTTTTCTATCGTTATTTTTAAAAAATGTGATACCATTTGTTAATATCGTAAACGATATCACTAAAGTTTTGAAATATAATATCGCAACGATACTGTATCGTTTCTAGGTTTATTGGGATGTTTTCCTGTCTATTACATTTCCAAAATTTGAACAAAGTTAAGGGATCCCCCCAAGTATACTTTCCTTGTTAGTATAACATTGTATATATTTATGAAGTAAAATAAGAGTAGTATGTACTTACCATCACACCACAGAATGGCAGCTATACATGCATCAATTTCAGGACATTTATATTCACAGTCTGACTCTTTTGGATAGAATCCAAAATCACTTAGCGTATCGTTACCACTAGTACCCGTAGATGTAACAACACCGCCAGCAACAGTACCAACTCCAACAATGCCACCACTACTACTACCAGTTCCTGTACTGCTTGTATTGGTTTGTAAATCAAATTGTTGCAATAGAGTATTTTTAGTACGATGTATTTCTAACCATGTAAAAGCAATGTCACCAGGTTCCTTTAAAATCGGTTCCAATACCAAACTAACCGGTCTGAAAAGTAAAATATAGTAAATTAAAATGTATTAAAATATATCAATATTATAGGGAATACACTGTAAAGTTTGTAGAAAAATTTTCAATTTAATTTTTCATTATCTGTGATAATTATAGTTTTATCCTTTCATAAATTTTGTATACATTTTATTTTGTAACATTTATTCCTTTTTGTTGTTGTTATTGCATTATATCTGAGTAAATGAAAATAATGTCAATAAAATGAGCCAAAAATTGTCTGGTGTTGCTTTATTATATTGTCCATCCCCTCCCATAATGAACTCTCTTGTTTACATTTTTTTACACACACTTTAGCAAAGAGGTCGAGTTTTTGCTGTTGTTTTTATTGGTGCTAAAGTAAAATTAAAAATCAAAATTTAATTCTAAAATGTTATAGATTTTGAAACGTGCCGGATCATTCATGTTTATGGGTATGTAAGCTTTAAATTACTAAACAAGTAAAGGAAGGAAACATAATGAAAAAAGGGATAGCACAATGGCGTAGACTAATAATGTTTTGTTTGTTCATAAAGAGGAATAAAAGACTTCGATGATGTATTTTTGTGCGCCAAGTAAAAAAGTGGCTACACAAAAAAACCCGCTCTATCGACAAACTGTCTCACTGCCAATAAATTGTTTTAACACTGCAGGTACATGCTATGAGCTAAAGACGCTCCTGGTTGGAATATCCCAGTCATGTCGTAGTTGTTGGTATACAGATATAGCCGAAAAATGGCAATGAATTGTTTTTAGGACATACGCATACTACTAAACAAATACACGCACTGAGACACAGACTAACACATGTACATACAAATATAAATGGCCGAAAAATAAAAACATTAAACGGACTTTGAACAATGTACTATAACAAAAAGTTGTCTCACCATAATTCACTAAGACTAAATTTTTGGTTTTTAATTGAACAATTATGCTTAAGAAAAAACTTCTAATCTTATTATAAGTATCTCTATCAGTTTTTGCAACCGCAAAAGTAAATAGACCTACAAAATACTTGCCCCCACTAAATAACGACATTCACAAATTTCAATATAAAGGGTTTGTCTTTGCAGATTTGTGACAGGTAATAATTATCAACCTACATATTTATCCAATTGCTGACATAAACACTTCTACTAGAAAAAATTTAAGGCAGAAATGAGATGAACAAAGTCTCACAAACTTAATTCAAAAAATATTATCATAAATGTAAAAGTATTAGTTAAAGTATGTGTGATAATGAGTGTAGGATAAATTTTTTTACAAAAGTAATGTTATTGAAATGGATTGATTGAAAACTTCTGCCTGCTAGAATTGTAAATAAAATGTATTAAATTTGTATTATAGGCGTTATAAGCCCTTTAAGGTGCGAAGTTAATCACTATAACTTAACCTAAAAAAGAATATTATTACTCAAATTATTTTTCATATAAAGATATGTGATTCGATTCTAAAAATTAAAATTTCTGAAATTTTACTTAAAATAAGTGCGAGAACGCACCTGAAGTTTAAAAAAAAATTGTTCAAGTTTAACAGCTTCGTTAAGACCAAATATGTCATTAAAATATCTGTCAAACGTGTTTTAAATTGATTTTCCTAATTTTTAAACAACTTTTTTTTGTTAAAATACTGATAAAAAAAACAAAAACAAGTAAAAATAGGATTAAATTCGGCAGTGCCGAAGCGTTAAAAATCCCCCAACAACATCCAAAAAATGTACTCTACTGTTTTTGATACAAATAATGTAAAAACCTTTACAAGTCAAATTATGGAGGTGAAAAAAAATTTGGAGGTCAAAAACTTTTTTGGATGTGAAAACAAAATTTTCAAATTTTTTTAAATGGTATTTATGACTAGGACTTAAAAGGTATCTAGAGACACAAAACCGTAGATATTTAGTTGAAATTTGGGTTGCAAATGTTGATTAATATTTTGCTTAATCCTTTTATCAATTTTAGATAATCCATTATATTAACGAAATCTTTTTGATTTTCCATTTCAGATGACCCAGTCCTCACCGCAAGATGATTTTTTAGAGCCCCCGGGGATTGGATATAGCAACAGTGTGGAAGTACAGACTTTTGCCGATTTTAATATGGCGACTGTAGAAATTTTAAATTGGTCTCTTTTAAATTTTTTTAAGCATTTTTGAGCATTTGTTTTAATGTTTTTTTTTTTTTTTTCTAAAATTTTCAGATAAAAATTTATTCTTTACAAAATAAGGTCAACGGAAAACTACAACAAATGCCTTGGATAAACGAATACTTGCAGTTTAAATGTCATAACAGAATATAGGAGATATATCTCAAAGTAGTTACCTTTTAAAACAGGATTTAGGAGATACGTTCTAAAAAAGTTTTCTTCTTAGAGCGTAGAAAATGTCTATAATTTGAGATAACCTTACTGTCAAATATTGCTTCGAAGGAAGTCCGGTCGGTAATGTTAGCAGTTGTTTCGAAAGAAGTTGCATAAATATAGCTCTTCTCTCAAAAGAAGTGGAAATTGTTACCGTCTACCATTAAATTTGTACCGAAAAAGTGATTTCCTTCCCTATTTATAATTTTTTGTTTTGTAAATTGGTACAAGTATATTTCTAAGTGTATGTGTGTGATAGTTTACACAAGTAATTGTGTTGAATTCAGTTACTTACACAAAGACAAAACAACATGCGTAAGTTGCTGTTGATGATGTTTGTATATGTTCAGTAAATTATCGACTTAACATACACATTCAATGTATTCTATACCCCATAAAGTACATGAGAGTTTAAAGAACGATATATTTTAGAACAGCCGTATATTAAACTACTCTATCCAAAGAATATATCTAAAATGGTGTTTTATGTGCTTTAATGTTTTCGGACTAACCTCATGTATTTTTTTGCTAGAACTGTTTTTATGGAATGAGAACAAAAAAAAAAAAGAAGAAACATCAGTATTCACACGAAATATTCGTAAAACAAAGTTCGTTTTTTTTCAATTGCTCTTTTTTTGGTAAATCTTGCATGCATATGCATGTACTAGCAGCATCATGTAGTCAGGATATATTGTCGTAAAATTTGTGTGCTTAATACTTAAAACAAAAAATTTTAAATTCTATAGGAGGCGTGCTACTGAGTGTGTGTTTTTATAACACCTACAATACAAGATTGTATCGATTTTAATGAGTGTCTACCTCAAGGGTTAAATATTTAAAAAATCCTAAACCTAAAAGCCTTTTGGTAACTGTGAATACAACAGTTTACTTGTAAAAGGCAGAAGACCTAAATCCTGTTAAATGTGTGTGGTATTTTTGTTGTTGCTTATAGGCCAAGTTGCTGTTGCGGTAGTTTTTCTAGTGAATTACGCACCAAATACACTTTTCGACTTTAGTGTATTTCATTTATTCATGCATTAATAATGTAGTTTGGAAACAACATTGTGCCAAACAAAAATGAACAATTTTTGACCGTTTTTGGCATATTTGACTTGAACATCTATTCAAAGGATAATAAATTTAAGGATAAGAAATAAAGAAAAAAAAAATTCTAAACTTGCTATCATATATTTTATGGGTCTCTTAAGAGTAATAACTATTGCAATAATAATTTTTTAGATAAAAAGTACAAGGTTTTTAATATTACTTACCTGTTACTAAATAAAGGTTGTCCATTAGTCCAATCTTCTGAGAATATGTGCAAAGATGTTGGTCTGGGACCACTTTGTGCAGGACACACAACACGCATGGGTTTTAAAGGTCTACCGGAATATATCATTAAACGATTTTTGGTATGACATCGCATAGCATCTTCTGAAGTAGGATCCACCGGTAAATAGGAACCCCAAGTTTGTATAAACAATGACTTTTCCAAAGTCTGAGCCTCAATATACCAGGATAAGCCTTCACAACTGGAATCTTGTGATTTCATAGGATATTTTATTTCATCTTCACCGCCAGCTCCTTTCAATTTTAAACGTTTACGACATTCACTAACTCTTTTAAATTCATATGACGCAAAAAAATTAACATCGGCAAAATCTTCTGATATATTAAGTCTGGTGACGGTAAAAGTTAATTCCATTATTCGTGAATTTGAAACAAACGTTAGAGGAGCGTTATTGTACAAAGCACTAGAGTTGTCACAAAAACAACCCATTTGTATTTTAACATCTCGAAAGGGTACATCATATAATTTCAATTCGGTTATTCTACCTTCCGGATCCAATTGATTACATTTTGGCCTGCCGGTATGTAAATCATTGTCGGTGGTGCACGCTGTTCCCTCACCAAAGGAGACATTATGCAAGACTAGTCGTACTCTTTCTGAGGGACCAGCTTCAAAACGATATAAACATGTTAAATTTTTAGCACCTCCTCTACCATAGAGAAATACATTGCGTGGCACTTGTATATTTCCTTTACGTTTACGAAATACTCTTGAGCAGAGGGCTGGTACTGGTTCTTCACCTCTTCGTCCCGGCCATGGTTCACCACCCTGTTCTGTATCCACAAATTCATAATTAAGAGCAAATTGTGCAGGAAATAAAGCGGTGCCGGTATGAGTGTGAAATTCCAATTTCTGTAATGAAAAGACAAAATAATACAGTTTAATAAAGTTTTCCATTTATTTTGCTTACAACTTTTGAATGAAGGGTGGAGAAATTTATTCCATTAGAAACATTTCTCTAAAATCATTTTTTCATCGTCAAAATCATCCTTATGAGATCAGTATATCCTGCATTTAATAAAATATTACACACTGTGCGAGCTTTTGACTCGATCAAGTCCTCGGTTGAAGCACATGAATTGGATTCTGTATTTCGCTCAAATGGTTTAGAAATGTCACAGTGGAAATCATTAGAGGATATCCCTAAAGTATTATTATACATTGAAGAACACCTGGTTCAGACATGCTCCCTTCATATACAAGCTCTTCAATAGCTTTAATAGCCCCCCTGAGAGGTTTTAGGTACATTGCCCGATATTTCTGATGTTTTCGGATAATATGAATTCCAGTTTAAATTTGATAGGAAAACTACCTACCGATGTTTAGATATCACTCTAAGTCCTGTTTCTAATGGATTCCAAAATATATCAATTATAACAATACTTTGAAAATACGTATTTAAAAAACTGTGCAGTTTGGGATAAAATTTGGGTAAAACAATTCTAAGAGCATCGAAAATCTAGAACCAGCCAATTTGGAACAGTATTTTCTAGAGAAGTTTTACCAATTTTAACAAAAAAAAACAATCATAACAATTTTTTATTTTGAAAAATGTTTCAAATTCCGAAAGTATAAGAGATACCTAAACAAAACATGGCAACGTGGGTAAAAGAAAACATTTTCTGCAATTTGATTAAAATATCGTAATATTTTTTAAGTATAAACAGGAAATAATTATTTATTAGGATATTCGTAGAATCTGCGTGACAGTTTAGATTAGTCTATTACAAAGTTTAAATTCTTTTCCTCCCTTTGGTAACAATATAAATATTTAATGTTTTTACTTAGCAAATTAAGCCAATATGTATTTGTCAACCTTCTTTTAATGACGAAGGTGTAAATAGTTAAAATTGCAATTTCTCTTTTGTAGTATTTACCCTTATCATGATTTTACATACAATATTTACTTTTTTAACTTGCTTTTCTCCGTAACAACGTAGCTTAATTTAAACACGTAAATCAAATTTAAACACTTGACTGGCTTTAAGGCCCAAATCAATATACCAAGTAGCGGGAATTGCATAACATGCGACATTTACTTTGCCAAAATCAAATTTTTAGTTCCTGAAAAGTAAATACACGTAAAGTGTATACAAATATGTATATACGAAATAGAAAATAACGTAAATAAACTACAGAATATCAACATCATGCGACATATTTTAAACGTAAGTACGTAAGAAGGAATTATATGGTAAGTAGTACAACTGCGGGTTTTGATTAACCATTAAAACTGTAAACTACCGCTGGCCATTTAATATCAATTATTTGATAAAGTGATCGAAACAAAGTTTAATAATTCTAATTAAATATAGTGATCAAACATTAAAATTGATTTTGCAATAGATTTAATATCTTTTTCGACATTTTTTTGCTCGCATTTTGACGAGAAATAGCAACTTTAATTTTCCAACAAATTTTAATATTATAAAATGGTGTTGTGTCCTTAAGGAACATAATATTTAACTAGAAACGGTAGCAGCAGCCAAGAAAAAGAATCAACAACAAAACGACAGCCATATACAAAATTTTATTTAGTATCAAAACCAGCTAACGAAACTTTGTACATGTTTTGGCTGTTTGGTTAAGGAAAAATGAACAAACTAAAGCTAACAAAAATACTGTGGAAGTTTTTTTTTATTATTCGTTAACTTAAAAATGTATATTTATATACTACCTTGCACTTCTTTATGACCCCTCTCCCTAGTCTTTAGTATTCCTTGTTATATTGTCGTACTTTAGCAATATTATTTGCATTTTATCTTCTTAAGTATTTTTTCCCCACCAAAAAAAAAAAAGCGAAGCATGAATGTCTTTATGACAACCATGAAAGAGTCTAAAACATTTGTAATGAAACCAACTTTGAATAGGATTGACCCATTAATTTTTGAATATACCACTCAAAATTATGAGAATATCTCAGCCTCATATGTATTTTCTTTCAATGAAGTTTTTATCAATTTTTTTTACCGGGTGACATATTCTTGTCTCTTACAGAAGGGAATGGATGTATTCTGCCCGAAAATCCTAACAGCCGAACAGCATGAAGTTGACAATCATCATTACATCGTTTTGAATCCACATTTTTACTACGTTTCTGGCGAGACTTCCAAAAAGTATCTTATTAGCCAATACTCCAGGTAGCACAGGTTTTAAATTTCAAGTTCCTAACCCCAGCGGATTGGCCATGTAACTACTTTGAAGGTTTCTAGCCAAAGGTGTTTTTGCGGGTCGTAAAGAGGGAAACTTTTCCATCTGAGCTTCTACCAAAATTTCTAAGAATCCCAGCTTAGGAACCATTATGCCAAATTTAAAATGTCTAACTCCACCAGTTTGGACTATGCGATGTTAAGTCGGCGTTACTCTTTTATGTAGGTATATAATTGATTTTGGACATGGTGACCTCTAGAGTCGCAGAGGATAACTCTTAGATCATAAATGACACCAGATGATGTCCTCAGGCGGATACTATCGCACTTACGTTGATCATAGACTATTTTCTTAAGGAACTCGATGACTTTAAGATAAGAAAAAAACCTTACCATATACTAAAAAATTTCCATTGCATATACTTTTACTTTTAAATAGTTCTAGGAATATCAAATATCCATTAACCCATGTCATTATAAAATCTAAAAGAAATGAGACAATATGGTCTTTGGTTGGTATGAAGTAGTCTGGGATTACTGTATAGCTAAATCCTTTACTTGTAATGACCTCCTACTCGGTATCCAAAAAGGCTAGATGGTATAAAATAGGCTACCAAAGTCTCTTTGGAAGAACTTGGGGTCTTATAAAAAGACCCGCTTAAATTGATAACTTCCTATTTATTTATCAGGACCGAACAGATTCGTGCTGACAACCAAATTTCTAGCCAAAAGAATGTGTTTTGTGCGTAATGTGAAAGTAGTCAAAAGCGAGACACACGAATAAATATGAAAAGTCTTAAAAAAGCATCTTCGCCTCCTTCTTCTCGCTATTTTTTACTATCTGAATTTAAGATTAGGTTAATAGAAAAAATACGGGACTGGAGCATTTGGATTCACCGATCTTAAGAGCCTAAAAGGAGAGTATTATATGAACATGTGTTCGGCTGTGTTTAAGCTTGGTTTTCATTACGCTTCGTATCATGCGAATGTCTTTGCTTTAAATGCTTTTACATCTTACTGCCTAAGAAGCAGGGGTAGGCGGCGATATGCTGCTTTAAGCTTGGAATATTAATGTTGTTTGTAGCTTACCGGTCAATGATGTGGCGTCAATACTAGTATTGGAATGCCGAGAAGCATTCTGAAGCCTACCTCAGAATAATTTGCAGTTTTCAGCCTATTTGAGAAATTCTAAGGGCGAAAGATAGTCCTGTTCAAAGACACAGTTAAAATGCATTTCTAACTTGCAAATTTTATTTCAAAGTTCGTTAGTTTTCGACAATATCCTCTGACAACCTATGGGTTGGTCACATTATACACACTTTATTGTGGCATATAGCACTATTATCATCTCCAGGAGCACTAGCATAGTAGTCGTTGCAGTATTTATAGTAGTCAACGTAGTATTAGTTTCTATAAAACTTCTTCGTGTAATTTAATTAGAAAGTTGAGTGTGACTCTTGAGCTTTTTCTATGCAGTGCAGCATCTCAATAGTAATAGTGGTGTAGTAGCTGGCTGCGAAGCTCCACCAACTTGAAGCTCTAAATATAACATCAAGTTGTAGAAGAAAGGTGTCCTAACTAATACACACCGAATTTAAGTTATACACTTAAAAAAGTTTGTAAGTTAAAATAACTGAAAATATCATTTAAAAGAAATGATATTTCATTTAAAAACCGGTCTACTTAATTTTCATTTAAATTAAATGCCATTTGTTATTTATTTTTAAATGTTGATTAATCAACTGACACATCCGTAAGAAACAACTGATATAATCAGTTAAAATAAATGTAAAAATTTTACCCACCAATCCTTAAAAAATAAATGTTTTTTTCATTTATTTGAAATTATTTCCGTTTTTGTATTTTTTGTTTTTTTTAATATACTCGTACAATACAAAATGTATGTATGCATATGAAGCTATAAACACTTTTTGTGTGAATGTATTTGTATATGTATGTGTGTTTATAAAGTTCTTGTAATTTGTATTGAAAAATTTTGTATATATACAACCAATTTAAATAAAAAAACAAATTGAAATTTTTTGAATATTTTTTTTGAAACAGACAGCTAACAAAATTTAAATTTGTAATAACTGTTACGGACACAAATAAACCACAAGTTTCCGTTTTGTGGGTAAATTTTTATTAAATATCAAACAAATGAAAAAAATAAATGAAACTGAAAAAAATCGGTAAATAATAGTAAATTATTTCGAATAAATGTATAAAAAAGTTAATATAGATGTTTCTTTGAAAAATAAATGTATCTTCCTTTATTTTTAAATGGAACGGAAAACTTTTTTATTAAACTACAAACAGTTAACTACATAATATTCTGAGTGTATTTTTGGAGAAGAGAGGCAATTCGTTTTGATTCATTAACAAATTTTAAAATTAACTCTTAATTCATTGGCAAAAATAACTCTGGCACTGTGTTAACAAGGTTTTTAAATATTTGCAAAAAAAAAAAAAAATGCCAAAACGTGAAAAATCAAAAACAAACAGACCCGATTTTTATCTCATTTTCTTGTTAGAGAGGTCACATACGAAATAACATTGTGTTGAACTTTTTTCCCTTTTATATAAAAATCTCATTCAAATTAGCGTGTAAGTGTTGGAATGATTCTCTTTTTAGTGGCTGTTTGCCTATTTCTACCATGTCTATAGACTTTATCCTCAGCAGGACAACTTTATAAATATTTGTATATTATTCTTGCAGTTTTCGCATCTAATATATTGTTATTTTAATTTTATGTTAAACCTTCATACACAAGTGTTGATGATGTTGCCAGCTTTTTTTATTTTTGGACATCATTTTATTTATTTTTGTTAAAATAAAAATTCTCTACTTTTTGTCCTTGTTACTGTTGATTTTTTTTTTAATATTTGCATATTTACTCGTTATTACCTCTTTTTTGTAGAATTTTGTTATTTGGTAAGCTCTGTACGGGTTTTGTGCGACTGTTAAGAGCCAAGAAATTGAAATATTTCTCTGTTTATAATAAATTCCGTAAAAAATATTTATAAAGTTAAATTATACAACAAGGTTTTCGTTATAGTCGGTGTTGGTGGATTTTGTAAATTGCATTTACAAGTGGTAATTGACGAAACCAATTTTATATTTCATGTTAATCTAACGAGATTTTTTTGTATATAATGTTTGTTTGTATAACAAAATGGTTATTATGTAGATTTTGTAATGAAAGTAAAGGTGCTTGTTAAAGTAGATTTGTTTTGGTAGAGAAAGTAATATACAAATCTGTATTTTTTTTTTTTTTTTTTTTTTTTTGGTATTTATTTATTAAATATTAAAATATTTTACCGCTTTAAGTAATCGGGCTCACATTTTTTGAATTCTCTACATTTTGTTGCTACAAATGCAAGAAAATAATTTATTAACCTTTTAACACTACTAACGTTTATGAAAAATTGTGCTCTTTCTAGAGTTAAATAATGTTGTAGCTAAGATAATATCAGAAAATGCTATCCACGAGCTCAAACTGTGTGACTTTTTCCAAAGAGCATTTTTAAACTACATATATTTTAAATATCTCAAATAAGTAGCAATCCTGGGTCCGAAATAAAGGCAATATGGCTATCAAAATTAATGTTTTCCCAGGTACTTTAAATCTGTGTACAAAAAAAAAAATAAATTTCATATTTTACGATTTACAATGAATCAGGCTGAGTCATATGTCCTATTGCACCGCGACCAAGTTGATCTATTGTGCTCCTAAGACATGTTTTAATACAAAAACGTCATTTTGAGCCCACTTTTTAACCCCGAAACGTGAGGTTGAAAGCATTTTTGATTGAAATTTTTTTTCTTAGAATTTGGGGACCATCAAGGTGAAAGCGCTAGTTAAAATGTTTAATTGGTTCATTTTTTAAAACAAGATTTTTTTTAGTTTTCCTTTAAAAGGAAATAAACTTCGAATGTTTTTTCGTTTAAATCAATAATCCTCGATAGAGATTTTTTTTAAATTTATATTCAATTAATATTTAATTCAGGAAAAAAAGCTTTTATTAATACAATTTTTAATTAAATTAATGAAAATATTCATTAAATTAATGAAATTTTCATTATATTAATAAAATTTTCATTAAATTGATTAAAATGTTCATCATAATAATAATTACATTTTTTATTAAATTTATGTCATTCTTCATTAAATTTATGAAAATTTTCATACAATTTAAAAAAATTTTCATTACTTTTATGGAAGCTTGATTTTTAAAATAAAATTGTTTATACATTTCATTGGTTACACTTCAACGAAACATCGAAATTGTTAAACGAATTCTAATCATTAAGACAACCAACTTAGAAAATTAATGGAAAGTTTTATAATTTTTATAAGACAAGTTTCTCTCAACGAGTAGGAAACCTGTGAAAATAAATTAGAATCTGTCCATATTTAGACGTGTCTCCCATAGAAAGCTCATATCTAAACTGGGCAAAAATGTTGTGTTTATACACACACAAAATCGTAGATATCTGGATATTTGTGTTGTAAACGTTATATAGAACCATAAAGCATGCTTTCAAAATTAAAACGACATAGGACCTCATTTGGACCTAGTCCTCATATAAACCAACTTCCCTGTATTTGCTTAAATGGACTTATTCGGCAAATTTCAATAAAATTTTTCTCATTAATTTGCCTGCCAATATATCAAGGGTTATGTCCCTTTCCGGAATTTGGTCCTCTTCCCGGAATTTGGTCATCTTCCCGGAATGTAACCAAAATCGTACTGTGGTGCAGGGTATCTCGGGCTTGACCAACTTTTTTCACCATCAAAACTATGGTTTTTTGGAAATTATTCTTAATGTCATAAAGATAAATTTCTCCGTGTACTGACCATATCACAGTCTTACTAATGTAACCATCAAAATTATAATGAAACGTTTCATAAATGTTATGCGAGTAAAAATGTATTCCATTTATAAAAGTTACCAATTTTACATTACAATAATGAATTTTGATTCCTCTTTTTTCATATGATTTCTTTTCTGAAATTACAACACTCATTTAACAACAATTTCATATAATTGGCTGCGTTACATACGTTACTTTTTAATAAAAAAAACCTTTTGTAATTCCTGTTGAAAAAATTGTTTCCCTTTAAAAAATTTCAATGTAATTTCCAGTTAATAAATTTTATATACATTGCATACTTCAATAATATGTCCATGTCTTTTTAACCCTTTTTGCCATAACTTTGATTTTTCCTTCCTTTATCTCATCCTCACCCATCCACTTGCATTCACCTACAAACAATTTTGCACTCAACCATCAGTCATTTCAGTTGGTCAACATCATCACCGTCGAGGCATCATCAGCAGTATGAAAAAAAAATCTCAAATTGTGTTGTGCACCACAAAAAAGACTATTAAAATTTTATGACTTAATTTTAACTTTTTTTTTTATATTTCATTTAAAAAAAAATTATTACATTTTGTACTATGTATACTTCTACTCCAACATACGCTCGTTTGTATGCACCTCTAATGAAAAATTCACATTATAAGTGTTTTTTCGCTTTATTCCATAATTTTAATGTTTTATCAAAAATTTATATTCATATTTTATTGTGGTTTCATATGAAATATAAAACACAAATAAAGAATATTTTTATAAAATGATACAACAGAGATGACAATATTATGAAAAAATATATAAACAAAACTATTTTCAATATTTTAATTGGATATAAATTGAAATTTCTTATAATTAGAGATATGTGATAGAAATTTGTTAAATTTAAATAAACAGTAGTGTACGTTTAGTAGGTGAGGCACAAAGAGACAATTTTCCTCAACCCTCCCATTTTTGTAAAATGTTTGTGAGATGGTATTCAAAATTTGGAGAAAGTATTGCACTTAACGGCAATAAAAAAAAATTGGAAAAACCAGGTTAATCGAAATCTTCTTCAACTATATCCTGGAGCAATAAACCAAAAATATATAGAGAAAAATTTGAACAAATACCGCAAAGGTGGCTTTATATGGGGGACTGGGGTCCAAATATTGATCAGTTTTCTTTAAATTTGTAGGCATATTTTATGGTCCTATATAACATTTTAATCAAAATTTCAATCACATATTTACGGTTTTGTGTATCAAAATACCATTTAGTATCATTTCAAAAAGTACCTTTCTATGAAAGATGGGTCCGAAAATTCACCAATCCTTACTAAATTTAACTACAATTTAATTGGCTTAAGATGCAAAGCACTAATACAGCACTTTGTCTATGTTATATTATATAAATCCTTTTGTCATTTCATATATTATTTAAATATTTTAAAATCAATATACTAGATATATTTTGCAAACTTACCAAATCTCTACCCGTACTAACATAGCTCTCCAATGGGCTACAAGGACGTAATCGATTAAGACCCAATGTGTTGCCAGTGCTACTAATTGCTGTATGATCGCACAATTTAGGTGTCTCATAATCATAAATTTCCAACATTAAACGACGTTTTCCCTTAGTGCTCATCAAAGCCAATGCAGTTTTCTCACTACCAGCACTGCCAACGCCATACTGTGTATCTTTCGATGTTTTGCTAGATATATAATTTAAGCTTTCTTTAACAGCTGACAAACCATTACTGCCACTTTGTTTGGATGAGCCACCACCACCACCACCCGCCTGCTGGTAACCACTATATTTATTTTCCTGGTTAAATATACTCGACTGTGTTGGGCCATAAATATAAGTATCAACAGGATTCCAAGCATTATCAATGTTAACACGTATATTTTTACCCATTTTGGGATTTTGTGGACTGTAATAATAGTTACTGCCATGACTAGTCTGATCCAATATGGTTGGTTTACCCCCATCGGCTGAGGAGGCTACCGGCGGTGGAGGTGGTGGTTGACCTGTTGTTACACTTGTTTGTTTTATTGGCACATATGTGCCATAACTGTCCCACATACGTAGACGTGTTATCCAGGGTGGTAAATCAGCCTAGAAGCAAATAGTAGAAGAGCAAGAAAAATATGTTAAAAAAAGAACACATGCAGAATATACAAATAAAACTGTGCAAGTAAGACATGGTGGTGTATGTATCTTGATGTATGTGTGGGTATTTGTATAGGTTTATGTGCAATAAGACAACAAGTCATAAATGTCCACATTACATACGTATGTATATACTAATGAAAGTTTGTTGTTATATAACGGGATATTTTAATATACATATGTATATGGGATATGCCTTCGGCTTTATTGTAGTTTATTTTAATTTTTGTAGCTTCAAATACACAGTGGTGTGATGACTATCCTTAAAAGCTGTAGGACGATTATCGTTTATCATCCACTTAAATTATTGTGAAAAAATTTGTTGAAAGACAGTAATTTTGCATCTTTAAAACAATAGAAATTTAACTTTAAAAGTGTATGATAAGCGTCGATGATCTTACATAATCTCGGCACTAGTTTTTTTTTTGTGAAATTGTCAATTTTAAAATCTTCTATCCTTAATTAGCATTCAATTTAGATTGATTGAAGGATAAGTACCATTACGGTCTCATTTTTTTTAAATTTATATTTTATAATCAGCCTTATTGCGGTTGGCGTTGTCGATGTTGAAAAATACGCCTTCAAGGTCCCAACGTTCTCCCCACAGGGCCTGCACACCACAAAGTCACTACATCCCAATTTCGAAAGGTGTGATCGTAGTGAATAGTGGCCTTTAGAATTCCGATTGTTGGCCATTTCCCATTTCCCCAGCCTCAAAATAATCCTTATCCTGTTCACGTCCGAGTCTCCCCACAGCACTCTCGTAATCGCACCAACATTATCCCCATTCCAGATATCCTTGTGCATGTTGGTGGCCCATTGTCGAAGCTCCGAAAAAGTTTCGGATCCCAGAACAAGTCGTCAGACCCCTCACTTCGCTCCTCTTCCCAGTATCCAGGTATCAATATCAAGTCAGACGACCCCTGCCAGAGTAAGCGTTTGTCATCCTCCTGCAGTTCAAAACCGTCTTCGATTTAACAGACTCCTCTGACAGATCCCTAGCCACAGCCTAACTAACAGTGAAGATGACTACACCGCCTGAATAATCAGTCGCAGTTAAAAACCGAATGCACTCCGTAAAAGCTGGAAGTCGGAAGAACATTTCCATTCCCAGATCACAAAGGAAACCTAAACCAGTTCTTCCATCCAGTTTGGAGCCATCAGTGTAGAAATGAATTCCATTGGTATCATCCAACATACCTTCATCCCTCCACCGCTCTCTGTCAGAAATAAGAAAATCACAGTGTGCTAATAAACGTTGTTCCACCATATCACATTCCATATCCAAAATGTGATAGCCTGGCAGATTTTCAAGGACTCTGATGTCGGCTACGCCGGCCTCCAAGAGACCACTTCCCAAGCACCATCAGTCTGTAAGCCGCGAGTGCAGTCTCATTTCTAACCTGAACATCTATCGTTCTGATGGAGAGTTTCGTCTCCACTGCCCTTGTAGATGTCGATATAATCGTGCCGCTAATGGCCAGACAACATAGCTGCTAAACCCTTTGGAAGGCATATGTCATTAACGACATTTGGGTAATTCTTGGACCCAATCCCTATTACATTCCTAATCCTAAATTATATATAAGCTCTAATTATTTAAAATCTCAAGAGTATTTTATAACTTACAAACACTTTATTAAAAATCTTTACAAAAAAAAATCTTAACTTTCAAATCTTTTATGCTTTCCATATTTACAAATTAATTCCAATTCGTTGCACGGTGCAACATAGAACCGTTTTGTGTTTATGTTTGTTTTATTCAATGTTTTTTCTTTAGTAATTGCTGTTGTTTTACTGTTTTTTATGCTACAGTTGATATGGTATTTGGTTTTAATTTTTTTTAAGCAAAGTATTCTATGGTAGTGTTGATGTTAAGTATTAAAATCTCAAACTCCTACTATGGAATTTGTTTCGGAAAAAATACAAGGGATTCTTGTATACGTTTTTGTTTTAGATCTTGTTTTAGTTTTTTTTTAAGTCGTTAAAACCATTGTTTAGTTAAACCTGAAAGATGTGTAGATGTAACACATTTATGTACATTTATGTAAGTATGTATAACTTTAAAGAGTGTTTGCAGTGTCACATCTTTATGTATCGTGGCAGTTTTTGTGTGTATTTTTTATGACACCCTCTAGCGACAGTTAAGTTTATTTTTTTTAGTAGTTGTTGTTTGTACTCGTCTTACTTTTAAAGTGTTGACGTAAAAGTGCAGAAACTTGTTTGTTTTCATTCACTTTTTGTTGTTGCTACTGTTGATGTTGTTGTTGTTGTATCTGTTTGAATTGTTAATTTTAAGGCGTTAAAATGTTAAGTAAACTAGGTCTTTATAACATTCATTTATATTTTATATTCATAAAATACACTAACACACACGTTCACATACTAATACAACCTAGTTTTCATATACAGTAAAGTCCCAATTTAAAGGACGATTATATTATATATATTAACAAA
This sequence comes from Eustalomyia histrio, assembly GCA_949748255.1. Lineage (NCBI taxonomy): Eukaryota > Metazoa > Arthropoda > Insecta > Diptera > Anthomyiidae > Eustalomyia > Eustalomyia histrio. The sequence goes on along the minus strand of OX456524.1, from coordinate 155,940,915 downwards.
ACAATACAACAAATTGTAGTCAACTTTCAGTTGGCGAATTTTCTAAATCGAAAATGTTTTTAAATCGAAAATTCACTTAACCGTTACTGCACTGTATATATAGTACATATGTACGAATATTTGACAAGATGCTTTCTTAGTAACACATATGTATATGTGTGATTTTGACACAAAGTCATTAACCATTAGGTTTTTTTTTTTTTGCAGTAATTTGTAATAGTGCACTATTGGCCAGAATTTTTATAAAAAAACTGAGGGGTTGTTATGCATTTCGATTCGAAAGAAAAAAAAAATACAAATAGAAGATACCAATCGTTCTCTGTATAACGATTTATGCAAATATGCAACTATGTACTCCTAATACAAAAGCGAACATCATATACCTTATACCTTGGCGGAAAAAGAAAAAATCTTAAAATGTTATCATTTTTATATATATAAAAAGTTTTTAATTAATAAGTTCAAATTAAAAACATGTGTTTTTACACTAAATCTGGTTTTTTAATATTTGCGGTGCGGAAACTTTGAAGGACTGGATTAAACAAAAAGTACAATACAAAACAAAGACAATATGAAATTATGGTAAACTTTATAGTTAAACATCTCGATTTAGCCAAAGGCAACTTTAACATTGTTAATGCTTAAAGCAAGTCCAACGATTTGTGGGCAAAATTACGATTTTAGTGTTCGAATTGAATTACATAATAACCCCCTTAACTATTTTCTTATTATCAGAGTTGGAAAATTCAACACTTTATGACATCTAAGTTGTTTAATTAAATTTGTACATGAACGCATTTGCCCTTAATACTAATTCTCTGTTTTTAGAAAATAATTTAAAAATTAGTTTTTTCTTTTCTTACTATGATCTTTTTTCAGTTGAAAACATTCTGGTTTGAAATTTTGTCTTATAATAGGAAATTAAAAACTCTGGCCCCGTGTGCCGTACTGTAAGTGTTTAGGCACATATATTATATTACATATTTCATTACCCTTACACATGTACATGTGTAGAGTATGTTACTAATTATGTTCATGTTAAGTTTTCTTTGTTGTAAAATAGTGATTAGCTGGGGTTTTTCTTTTTGTTGTAATGTTTTTTTTTTCATATGTAGGAAAATGTTTTTCTTTTTAATATTAGCTTCGTCTTTTTACTCTCATTTTGTAAAAGAAAGTCCCAATTGTGTCAGTTTATGTGGGAGTATATTTGTGTTTTATGGTTATTTAAAAAGGTAGTATGTCAGATGTTAAGGGATTTAATATTAACATCATTTAACATAAACATAATACAAGGCTTTAATGAAGATTAACAAGAGATTTATAACTTTGATACTAGGAAACATATGTAGAGCTATCAATAAAAGGCTAATTTCTTAAAGAAAAGGTCTAAAATAAAACATAGGAAAGATTTACGAAGACGTTTTTAAAATTTTATTTAATCGCTTATTTTGTGACGATAAATGTAGAAGAAATATTTAAGCTTTTAATACTGAGCAACATATTCTGGGTCATCGCCGTCAAGTTCCATGGTTGCAATTTAAATTCGAAGTACACTATTGTTATAGATAAGTTGTTTGTTTTATTGCCGGCCAGGTTGCGAGGACTTAAGATAGTTTCATTATTTTAATCCAGGGGATGGGCAATTAACGGGCTTTGTTCACTTTCTTAAGCACATTTTTACTACGTCCTATGCAGAAATACCAAAAAGAGAATAGAGAATATACAAAAAGAGCTTGGTGAGAGCCGTTTAACGTGAAGCCTCGCTCCCTTTTTACCACATTCCTGAGGAAAATTAAAAAGTGCCTTACAGGAGAATTAGCTCAAACTCCAGGGATATTTTAAATATTAGGACTTTTTCCATTTTGAACTCCAATTTCCTAGTGAAAAAAAAAAAAAATTAAATCCTAAAACTTATACTTCGGGAAATACATTGTAAATTTCATCTCTATAGCCAATGTGGTTTGGGCACGCTGATCAGGTAGAACATTTTCCCACCTTGTAAGCCAAGTTTCTGGGGAGTATTTTAAAAAGTACTTTTCACTGAATTGGGAGGTGAAGTCCCCATCTAACATATACCAAGTGTAATTTGGGTTATTTTTGGACCTAGTCTATTTATAAACCCACCTGCCGGAATTCACTATTTTGCCATTTAATTCAGATTTATAACCATAGTATCAGGATCAGAACCCTTCTCGAAATTAAGACCGCTTTTCGAAATAGGACCTAAATTATCCTTATGTTATTGTAGGGTTTCATATAATCGGCATGACCGACGTTAATTTTTTACTTTTTTGTAGAGGAGAGTTCATATTCCAATGAATAAATCAAAGTAGCCATGGATATATTCGGCAGTTATTTTATATATGGAATTTATCACAAATTTTATTGTACTACTAGACATATGAGTGTTAATTAATATTAATTTACACTCATACGTTTTGTAGTACAATACACAAATGATAAATTTATATAAAACGAAAGTACTATTATTGTTTATTCTCTTTTGAGTTTAAGCGTATCCTGTAGTTATCTTGTAGGTCCTTTGTCCAAAGTTATGATTAATTTTTAAAGGAAAGACTTAAACCTACTTTCGTTTTCGTTTAAAGCATATAAGGTTTGACGGCACCTTCTTGAAACAGTAATTTCTTGAAATTTTTAAATTTCGTTTAAAACAAAATAATCAAATAGGGAAATTTTTTAACCATATTCGGATTCAACTCGTAACAAAACAACTTTACAATTTTTTCAATGAAACTTAAAAAGTCTCAATTAAAATTTGCAGCAATTCAATTTGGCGGATATGTACATAGTATGTATTTTCTTATTGAACGATATATAAAGTTGCAACACATACACATACTTCTTTGTAAATGTGTGTGTTTAAATACATGCACAGAAAACAAATAAATTGTATGCATATATCCTTGAAGAATAAAATAAAATTATGATGCTGCAACGTAAATATTTTTATTTTTTGTATTGTTTCTTTAACAATTTTACACACTTCTACATGGTAGCTGCTAAGTATGTGCATTTATATAAAACGAACAACTTAAATATCCTGTAGGCATAAAAATGATGTTTATTTGTTTAATGGAAAATAAATATATTTTCGCACATAACTACATCAGTCATTGTCAACAGAGAATAGCAGAAGTTTCAACATTAACAGCGTATGTCGATGCAGAAATTATATTTTACCTTCCTTCATCATCATACATCTTTTGGTGTTTGCCAGTCAGGTAGTTGGCCAGGCCATTGTTGTAAGCTCTAAACCTTTATTAATGATATTTTGGACCCTCGTTTGACGTTTTTTTTTCTACATAAGTATGTATGTAGTACATTGTAAAAAATACATATGTAGTTGAAATTAATTTCATTGTGCTTGCCGAGATATAGAAATTAAAATAAGTGTTTCATAGAGTATGGACGAATTAATTTTGGAATTTTCTTCAGCAACGTAGAAGTTTGTTATTAAGATAGTAGCTTTAATTAACCACATAAGGCCCTAATGGCTCGGTTATGTAAATGAAGATTTAATAAAAAAAAAAAAAAAAAAATGGCGGCTCAAAAGTGTTAAGTCTCCCTCTTAAAAGTCTGCTTAAACCGGAAATACAAAATATGTTTCTCCTGAAGTATATGAAAATTCGCTTTTAGAAATTTTTGCCAGAAACTTGGTAAAAATGTTTATTCCTTATTCGACCCTTATTTTGTCAGTATTTTTTTTAAGAGTGTATGTTGATGTATATAGAGACAAGTGCATATATGACTGCATATCATTGTCCTCATTTCACTTTTTTTTAGTTGACTTCATCGTCCTCATACACAACATCATCATCACCATGAAAAATTTAACCATAATGACAATGTTCCACATAAAACGCACTTTTCATATGTTCTTGCTTGTATTTAACCCTTAAATATACCTTTTGTAAAAGTTTTAAAGCAGAAAATGAAAAGTTTCTTTAAATTACTCAGAGAATCAATGAAAAGTTCCATTACAAAAAACTTATTTGTCGCATTTTAATACAGGAGTATTTTGTTTTATTTAATTTATTGATTGAAATTAATGCCTTTTCAGTTTTAAATTTGTTACAGATTACCCATTCCCCTCAGCCAACTTCTATCTTGAAACCTCTTGTGATATAATAGATGTTCTAGTATCTGATTCCTACAGCCATATTATGTGATTCTCTTTTCTTTTTGACGCCTTGTTCATAAGAGTGTTAACTTTGTCTGTTTGATATTGCATTATTCATGCATAGAACATACATATATGTAATTCAATGAGAATCTAAACCATTTTTGACAAAAATTTACTTTAAGGTTGGCTTAAAGTACCTTTAAAAAAAAGTAATGGCTATAAATAGGAAAAATTTGACTGAGATTTTCGTTAAAATCTCGTCCGGTATGGAAAGTTTCAGAATTTAACATGAGATTTTCATTAAAATCCCGATTTCAGTCTAAATCTGAGGATTAGGATGGAATTGCAAATGCAGTTTAAAGCATAATGCGTCTGTAAAATATTAAAATAAACCCAATTGAGGATAGTTTCTTATGGAATATCCTCTATCAGGGATGCTGAAATTATTTTCTTTTTTTTTTTTTTTGTTTCCATTTATATATTTTTCTTTTGTTTTGCTTTGAGCTTTCATCTTATATGCAACGTTTAATATTTCATCAGATTTTTTCTTGACCTTTTTTTCTTGCTTCTTTTTGCAGATATTCCACTTTTACTATTTTTTTTTTTAATATTTCACTTTACGCCTCTATGTGTTGTATGTATATTCTCAATTTTGACTAACTATGCAAGATGAAAGAGTTTTATTAATGTCAATTTCTTTAAGTGAAGTCAACATGTTTAAGCAAAAAATGGCTGGGGAAACTAACTAATAAAAAGCAATAAATTCGGCAATAAATGTTTGAGCTGAACAATATTGTTTGAGGTTTATTCACCTCTATGCTAATATGAAATTGTATTAAAATACACAAATTTGTACACTGATACTAGTCCATTGGAACTTTTCCATTAAGTTAATGCAAATTTAAAAAAAAAAAAACTTTTTGAAAAATATCAAAGTTTCAATGAAAAAATGGTTTCATTTACAGTATGAAGCTTTTCATTAATTTTAAGAAAATTTTCGTTCATTTTGTAAAGAAAAGTTTCGTTAGTTAAAAAATTTCATCATCTTTGTGAGTTACAAGTTTAGAGAAACCTTCACATTTTCATTCATAACTAGAGTGCTGTTTGATAAGTCAGTAATTTTTTTAAATAAAAAAATATTTTTTTTCGGCAAAAAGCGTTTTAATTCTCGATAGTGATGAACTAAATCATCACTTCAAATAATTTAATTTCTTGGGAATATGTAATAGGTATCCTAAAGGTCCTCTAAATAGGTGTTTGTTTCAGTGATGACCTCTTCATTCGATCAAAATTTCATACCGCCGAGCCATTCAGGTTCATAGCCGAGCCGTTTCTTCAGTTCGAAGCTTAATTTAGAAATGTTTGCCATGGCAACTACACACGTGTGTTATTGTGTGTTTTTAATTCAAATCAATGTTGAATCTATCCAAAAGCTGTAAAAAATATTCGTTTTACCACATGCTTTCCAAAAACTGTTGTCATAACCTTGTTAGCCCCAAGCCTTCTTTAGTGCACGTGCACCCGGAAAAGTCCACTGCTTTGACGGTTCCTTGATCTCTGGTGTCTTATAATGGATTCATGTTTTGTTCACGATTATGAAACGGCCCTATATTCACGTAAAATGTGATATTTTTATGTCCAAAATCGTAAAATGTGTGGTTGCGAAAACACATAAATTTCTATTAGGACAATCATATTCAAATGGGATTGCTAAAAACTTTGGATTTTCCATTTTCGATGAAATTTACGAAGATGCCCGCTTCAACATATGGTAGCTGCCAGGAGCAGTGTTGAGGGAAATTCAAAACGGCACATTGTCAAACTGCCCTTGTTTTGTCACTGGTTTATAATCATCGGTCGTTGTTAAACCATTGTTTTATTCTGTTCATTCGAGCCAACAATAATTATTTTGATGTAGAATAAATCAGAAAAAACAACAAACAACGTGTATGAGTGTAATCATAATTAAAACAAAATAGTTTCTTATCTATAAAAAGGGGGTGGTTTTGTAAAAAAAACATATTTCATAAACGTTATATGTATATTAGGGTGGGTCTAAAATACGTTTTTTTAGAATTTTTATTAGGAATACCAAAAATATTGTTCTTTATGAATATTTTTTTTTTTTTAATTTAGGTCGACATCTCAGGCTCGCCCAATCCGGTTAAAGTTAAATATTGCCTAATTTTCCAATTAAAATAGATGAAAAAAAATTTAGACAATATTTTAATTTTTCCGGATTAGACAAGCCTGAGATATCGACCTAATTTTTTTTCCAAAAAAATATTTATATTTCACAAAGAAGAATATTTTTATTACTAATAAAAATACTAAAAAAGCGGGGTTAAGTCCCACCTTGTTAAATGTAACTAACGCTTTAATTTATACACGAAATGCATATATGTATATAAAACAATTTCATATTATTCAACGCCAACGTACGGTTTCAACGGTTGTTTTCATACCATTCATTGTATTCTTGTTCGTTCGGGTCAACAATAATTATTATAGAATAAATAAAAAAACAAAACAACGTGTGTGTGTATTCATAATTAAAACAAAATAGTTTCTTATCTATAAAAAGGGGATGCTTTTGTGGAAACACATTTATATATGTTATATGTATATTAGGGTGGGTCTCAAATCCGTTTTTTTAGAATTTTTATTAGGAATACCAAAAATATTGTTCTTTGTGAAATTTTTTTTTTTTTTATTTAGGTCGACAACTCAGGCTCGCCCAATCCGTTTAAAGTTAAATATTGCCTAATTTTCCAATCAAAATAGATGAAAAAAATTTAGACAATATTTGAATTTTTCCGAATAAGGCAAGTCTGAGATATCGAAATAAATTTTTTTTCAAAAAAAAATATTTTTATTTCACAAAGAAGAATATTTTTAGTATTGTATTACTAATAAAATTTATAAAAAAGCGGGGTTAAGTCCCACCCTAATGTGTGTTTCTATTTTGTTGTAATTATGAATAAACTCATATGCGTTGTTTGTTGTTTTTTGTGATTTATTCAACGCTGACTTTTTGTTGAGTGATTACATTTGCAGTATACATAATCGACATATGGTCCACACTGATCCCAATTACGCGTTCAGTAACATGATGCTGATTTTATTCTACAGTGAATTTTGTTGAATTATTAAATGTGAACAAGAATTTTTGTGTATGATTAAATCAAGAAAAAAGTTCATTTTGCAGTTCTCTGTTATGCACCACAGTATATGGAAAAACCTAACAAATTGACAACACTTATAGGTTTCTTCTACTTCTTCCATCTTGATTGGAGTAAAAAACGAGAAGTTTGATTTTAATTTTATTACCTTAAACAGGCTTATCTCTGGTGGCAGGAAAAACTAATTCAATGCTACTAACCAAAACCACTTTTATTAAATTTAATAACAAAAAATGCAGAAAAGAGGATAATAAGATCAATTTCGTATTATATGGAATAATAGGATAGACGATATAAACTTAGAAAGGATGTTATTTGCTGGGAAATATTAAGCATTAGTTATATTTAATATATCTTTAAGTCGACAATTAAATGGATAAAATGGAAAGATAACAAAAAGATTTTTTTTTAATACGACAAAATGTATGTGCTTACCGCAATACATACATTTTCTAACCTATTAACTCCAATAAAACTCTAATGTTAACAGTAATCACTATCTTAAAGGCAATAAGTACTACAAGTATTTACTTACACTTTTGTCAAATGACACCCATGTAAAAATCGAACTATATATGAACATACATGATCATACATGGTCTTGGATATGATAATACATGGGCATACAAGGTCATATAGTTCCCTGCATGGTTCGATATATGACTATAGTGGTCTCATATACTCGTATGAACATATATTTTCGGATCCGAAATTTGAGGGTAATTTATGCTCATATATTATGCTCGAATGATCTGAAGATACAGTCATATATGAGATCATATATGCACATGCACAAGTATGATAATGTTCGTTAATGTATATTTCGATATTAACATGGTGTGTTCAAATAATGATATTTACCGGTCATGTAAACGAATGGATATAGGATATAGGTGTTCTCGTAATACCTACAAGCAAGATTTTATTGGATTTTCCATAAATTCTCATTTGTATAAAGTTTTTGTAAATAACTTTTAAAAATTAAGAATCTACGTTGAAAAGCCTTCATTGGCATTCACGCATCAAATGTAAATTACAAAATTTTAAAAACGAATGTCTAATCGAATTTAAGAATGGTGGTCAAAATAAATGAATAGAACATTATTATGCATTGAAAAATTTGTCGATTCAAAATATATGTATGTGTGAATAACAAAAAGTACAAAACTAAAATGAAATGCCATTGTAAGTCATTTACAAATATAGAGGAATTAATTCAAGTCATCCCAGACTTTCTAGCATAGGTTATAATACACAGAAAACGGATTCGTTCTCACAATCGAACAGCATGGTATTGGCAATCAAAATTTTCGGCTGTGACAACAGAAAACCAATAGATAAAAAATTAATTTGAAAATCACAGCAGAATTTCTATCATGTATTACAATTTTATAATTATCACATAGCTATTCTTTTTTGGCAAATAAAAAAAAGATGCTTCATATATACAAATACCCACTATTGCAGTAAAGTTGAGGGAAAATATATGAAGTTTATAAATGAATGGTTATGGAGAAATGACTTGCTTGTAAAGAGCAGTATGACTAAAACCACATACACACACATCCTTATTTCAAACTTAACTACATATACACTACTCTACCGCAAAAAGAACATTACGCATTGTCTATTTTATAGTTTTGTATGCATTTCGAATGTATAATTCATTTTTCCCAGTAAGTCTTGTATGAAAAAGAGAAATACAAAAAACTTAAATACAATATAACTATATAAATGTTCTATACAGGGTGGTCTAAATACCGGTATCTTTTCAAATTATATGTTATTTTGACACTGATATATTTTTTCTGTTAGAAATACTGACTATTTATCATACCGCTTTACACTTGAACAACGTTGGGAAATATTGCAAACTTATTTCCAAAGTGAGTGCTGTGTTGTCCAAATTATAAGTTTGTTGAAAATAACTTTTTGCTGAAATGAAGCAACCTCCGATCGTGCTGTATGCAAGTTTGTGCAAAAAGTTTTTGAGACTGGCTAGCTAGTGGACATTACTCATGGTCCCCGTAGTCTTAGGGTTCGTACCGAAGACAATGTGGTTGATGTGCCCGAAAGAGTGCAGCTCAATCCAAGATCATCGACTCGCCATCGATCTTGTGCATTTCATGCACAAGCATGATGAGAATTTTGCACAAAGTTCTCGGATTATTCGCTTACAGGCAATTGAAGGCAAAGAACTATCCACTTCGTTACGGCTTCTGAGTTTAGGGCTTACGGAAACTCCAATTGCATATCGAATTTGGCCAAGAAATCATCTTTTCTGACGGGGCGCATTTTCATGTTGGCAGTTTTATCAACAAAATTGTAAAATCTGGGGATTGGAAAGCCCACACGTCATTGTCGAGAAAGTAGCTTTTCATTCAACCGCGAGTTCTACAAAGCCATGATTAAGGCCTTTTTATTTGCTGAAGTGGAAGATATGAATTTAGAAAATCTTGTCGGGTGCCGTTAAAGATCGATGATATGTGGATAATCCAGAAACGATCCATACCCTTAAGGCAAATATCAAACGAGTAATTCCTGGGATAGAATCAGCCTTGTAAAATTGTACTGACAGGATGAGCTACTGCGAAGCCAGCAGCGGCAGACACATGTTCCATAAATATTGGGAATATTTGTTATTTCTAACAAAGCCACAATATATTAGAAGAATTTTTGAAAAGATACTTGTTTTTGAACCACCCTTTATATACATTGGTTTACCAATACTACTTTCCAAGTAGAAAAATAAGAAGAGACCAGCACTGGGGTGAGCACCACAACAGTAATTTTCCAAAGCCTAAATGATAAAACAAATCTACGCGACAACCAATGCTTTACAACGTGACTGAACATTACCCTAACGGACATTATTCCCAATATCCGGTTTTGCGATTTTTTTTAAGAAATCTTGTATGGGAAACATTTTAAATTAAAACCCGTAACCATTTCGCATATATTAATTAACTTTAGATATTTTGAAAAGGAGAAGAAATTCAGGGAGAATAAGTTTGGACTGAGCTCAAAGTCCTCGTAGTTCATTAAAAAAAATATATATTTAATTATTTTATAGTACCAATATTTCGTACATCTTTCAATGACATCATCTGGGTTAATATAGACTTATTTTACAAAAATCTACAAGAACCTCGAGCTTAAAGGTTTAATAAGTCTAATGAATAATAATATTCATCATTTCTTAGAAGGGTCTTATCGTGGCCCAAATCCAATTAATACAAAATGCCAATTTTTCGTCGAAAAATAATTATCTTGTACATTAAATTTGCATGAAAAACAAATTGTATACAATTTTCATATATAACTTATTATTTTTGAATATGTTGTGAAGACAGGGTTGCTTCTTATTTGTAATATTTAAAATATAGGTGTTAAAAGGTCTTCGGAAAAAGTTGCGTGATAGCTAAATGATTACAAATAAACAAAAAAGCTTATACAACCCCTTAATTGAAACAAAGAATCAGTCATACATAATTTTTAACTTAAACCAACTTTAATTTCTTAACAAACCACCAGTTGTATTGTCATTCAAAGCAGATTTTGATAATAACAATTATATTTAAAAGTTCTCGTACATATTTTTATATCAGTGTATAAATGGGGCGTGAACAGAATTATAAAAGAGCCCCTAAAGCTTCTGAATTTAAAGCTATATGAGGGTGTTTTTATTTAAGACTCCAACATTTGGGAGCTCTGAAAATGATCACATAAGTGTTATATGGGGTTTCCACAAGACGTTTGCCGTAAGTCAAATGAGCCATTTAAAGCAAAACGTGATCTAGAGTATTGTAAGATTCAAAATTATAGAGCACACAGAAATGTTTTGGCTGGATTCTTTGAAATATAAAGAAACCGAAAAAACAAATAATGTGGCCATATTAAACCCTTTGGTATTAGTTTGGGCATTGACATGAGTCCCTTGAAATTTTTCTGCTCCACAACACATCTAAAGCCTATTGAGTTTTGCGCTTTTGCATCGGATGATCTCCCATATTAGTTGGTCACATGTTCTTATACTTATATAAACAAATTCATCCGTAAAAGTATTTGATTTTTGTTTGTTTAAGTGTAGATATTTTATGTATTGAAGCACTATGTAAAATATATATTATCTCTCTTAAAATACTTACTCGACCCAATGTATTGTTATCGTGTATTGCTTGCTGCAGTATTTGTAGATTGTAACTAGTAAATGATAACCAAATTAGGTCGCCAGGATAACCATGAAAATGGTATGTGCAAGTTGTATTTGGAGGAAGTGTATGACGCGGACTAACAATGCGTCCCATCCTTCCGCGACGTGAGAATAAAACATCATCTAAAAAAAAAGAGGGGAGAGAGAAAAGCCAAATGAATATAAAATATATCTTTATAAAGAAAATGTAGGGATTTTGAAAACTAAATTAATGGTATATGGAGGAAAAACACATTATACGCGTATATAAAACAATATAATTTTAAGTATGTATTTTGTGGATAAGGGTGTTTTGGTTTTTAGTTTTGTTGTAGTTTTAGAAATATTTTAATATACAATTTTTTGGGTTAGACTCTAATTAAAGTTAAATAATATGAAATATGAATGTGGTTAAATTTTTGTTATTAAATATTTTATAATATATTTCAGTTAAATATAAATACTATATTTATTTAAAGTATTTATATGTAAAAAGTTCATTGAACTATTCCCAAGAATAATTTTTAATATTTATCTATTACGATATTTCAACCTCTGGAAATTAACAAAAACAAAAAAATACCTATTTTTTCTTACAGGTATTTCGATGCGGCAAAATATATGCTCCTCATAAACCGAAGTTTTAGAATAGCCAAAGCCTCAGAAGAAGGCACAGTTTAATAAAAAAAACTTATTCAAACGTATATTTTGATCTTAATAGAACTCAATTACGTGGTTAAGTTGTTTTTCTATAAAAATTTATAAGTTAAACTATCAATGTTTGGTTGTGTCAATCCCATACGTTAACACTAAACATTTATTTTAATAAAAACTAAACTTTTGGTTTAGTTTTAATTGCAATATGATTTTGTTTATGTTAATTTCATTGATTTTAAGTTTTTAAGAAAATTTTAATATTAATAAATGTTTTAATATATAATATTAAATACAAAACAATTGTATTTGAAAACAAAAAAGTTATAAACTTACAAAATTGAGCTAAGTTGAGCAATCCAATACATTTCAATTTTGTAAGTGTCTTATATTTAATGAATATTTGAAATTGAAAAAGGAAGGAGTCCTTTAAAAAATACAATAGTTTAATAAAAATTAAATAAAACCCCATACACACTGATCCCCAAAAAACGTATTTTCGTTTTTTTTTCAAGTTTTCAACTTTTAAATTCCATAGAAATTTGAAATCGAAAACTTGAATGGGGTATAAAACTCAGCAGGTCTATACACCACTTCCAAGTAAATTATACATAGTTTGTACCATGCGCGGTTCCAGCATTACTTATTAAGTGAGAAAAATTCGTTCGCCACCGTGTCTAAGACAATGTGTAGTATTTTTTCCACAGTAGCGTATGATTTTTCCTTAATTGCGGAATCCGTGTATAGTTTGTACTATCCCCTATGTAGACCTTCCATAAAACTTATAATCAGAAAGAAAAACTTTTCAATATTTTCTACATTTCCTTGACTTCCCTTTCTTTAGTTTTGAGATGTAACATTAAAAAATATTTTGTTTTTGACATCCTTTTATAAGTTTTTTTGTTAACTATTTTGTAGTTTTTTTTCACTTTTGTAGATTTTAATCATTGTGAAACTAATCCTTAAGCTCAAGGGAAGTAGGTTGACTTCAGTTTTTTTTTTATTTTTTTATTATTAACTTTGCCCTTAGAGTAGAAAAATAAAGTAGAAAGTATTTGAAAATTACTTCACATGTAAACAAAATTGCAGGTAAACTTTTACACATTTATATACTTTAAACAAGAAAGAACCGTTATGTGGTCTTATCGAATACTTTAATACCCGACGCAGTATGTCAAAAAACCAAAATTTTTAAAGTAAAAATTAAACAAATTATTGTAATATTTAAAATAGTTGGCAAGTTGAAATTACGGAAAATACAAAATAAAGCCATTGTCATATATTGGGTGGGTGCGAACCAGCTAAATAAAATTTAAACTAAATTCAGGTTTCCAAATTTTTTTAAAGAAATTTCATAACTTTTTGTCTATTTGTATTTAGTTAAGAATTTATTTAGCCACCTCGCACATGGCCATTGTTAGTAACTAACGTACCTTAATTTGCTGGAAAAAATTAGCTTTGAAAAAAAGACGCCTAAATTCCTTTCCTGTTTTTGCATGAAAAAATTACCAAGCAGAACGCAACAGGCACATTCTAACTGTTTTTTTTTAAATTTTTCAGAAGATTATCACGCTTTAATTTTTGCACTTAAATCACATGAAAACTTATTAAAATTATATTAAATATGTAAATTTATTAAAAACACTATAAATTTATTATAATTTCACTATTTTTAACAATTTTTTCTGGCGAGAAATTGAAAAATAAACTTTTTTCCGGCATCGTGCGTCTTCTCACTTATATTTTATTTTTCTGTTTGGCTACTTCTTGTTAGAGACCGAAGCCGAGTTGCTACAAACGGCGCGTAGCCACCGCCCACTACTGTCGAATTACGCCGTTATTTTAACAATTACAGACCTATTATATCTTATTTTCTTTATTTAATTTTTAATGTATTATTGAATTTGTGTAATTTCAATTGGAAAATAAATAAATTCATTTGTATTGTTTAAAATCGAATTTTGGTTTAAGACATTGACTTAATAGAAATTAGTAGTAACAAAATAAACTTATTTCAAGTAAATCATTAATGTGTTTGTGCCGCAAGCTATCAAAGTTGGCTTATGCCACTTCCATATAAATTTGGCATAAGCCAATGATAAGTTTTAACTCTTAACGTTACTTATGTCAAATTTTTATGGGAACGGCATAAGCAAACGTCAAAAGCTTGCCTCTAAAACACGATAAAGCTAGTTTGTCAAATCTGCCAAATATTTTATTGGGCAGGCGACACGCTTGACGAGCCGTCAAACAATACACGATTAAATTCATATATAGCCGTCAACATGCTAAAACAGCGCTTGGTAGTGTATGGGCCGCTTAATATTTACATGTCACAGTATATACAAAAGGTACTTGCTATGAAAACCTCCTTTTTGTAGGCTAGTGCTGTAAAATATATTTACTTATGAATACTCGATACCTTTTCGAGTACTTGATGATTAAAAATTATTTTTAAATATGATAACAATAATTGTAATAAGCGGATTCTTGTAATATCGTATATGAACCAAAAGCATAGAATTTTTATATCACATTTATGTCAAAAATATTTTGTTCTGCTCATTTCACAATTATGTACGACATTAAATTTTTTTCCTTATAAGTAGAGCTGTATTTATATAGTAAATTTAATGGCAAAATTTGTTACATATTACTATTGTATAAAATATTTTAGCGTCGTGGAATCAAAAAATTAAAAATTTATTAAATTATTGCTGTTAAAAGTTGTTTTGTGTTAAATTAAATGTTATAAATAAATATTATAATTGTTTTTGATCAGAATTCGATAATAAAAATCTATTTAATTGTAATATTGTATGTGCAAGGGGGTTTAAATATATGGAAATTGCCTTTATTTTCCGATTTTTTATATATATAAATATTTTTTTAATTTCCAATAGTAATTCCAGGTAATAAGTATCCATTGAGATAGCGAAATATTGGATAACAAATAAATAATTTTGTATAAAATAGACCTTAAGCTTGAATTATTATTATTACCTGGAATTTGTATCAAAAAGGTCGAAGAAATTGAACTGAATAATTTAATTTCCAATAGTTTTTAAAATTTTGAAAATATGTTTTTTTTTGAAAGTTTACGATAAACCTTGTTTCAAATTAATAAATGTAGACACACACAATACATATACATCTTTTGTAAATTAATCGTAATGTGTGTGTGTCTCTTTAATAAACATTTGGCAAAACTTAAAAAAAGTAAACTCATTAAAACCCTGAAATAATTAAAATTTTTGTAACGATCAATAGATCAATTGTTCAATATGTTACAAACTAGCTGAAAAACTTAAATTTTCCATTACAGACACTCTACACCAAAATGTATTAAAGCATACATATGTACTTATGTAGGTATGAATATAACATAGTAATACATTATTTAACGAAGGAAGGATATTGAAAAAGGTGCCTTTAGCTAACATGTTTGTACTTTTAGGATGTTAACAAATTTTTTTTTTTGCTAGTAAATTTCTATTTTTGTGACACCAACATTTAAAGCATTTTACACTTTTGCCACTTATTTTGTTAACAAAATGTGAAACAAAAATTTTAGAAATATAAAGATTTTACAGACATGCACTAAGGAGACCCTTAAATTATAAATTGTTGAATTTCTAGGATAATAGCTCCTAGTTTGGAATGAAATTGAAAATGTTGGCCCCTTTCCGATTTTTTTTTTTAAATTCCCAAAAACTTTTTTTTTATAGCTTAGAGCATATCATTTTACTACTGCTATGCTGATCATAAAAAATATTGACAATATTTTAATCGCTCAAAGTATTTTCAAGTGATTGCTTTTTAATGTTTTCCTACTTTCAGAAAAATTTTCAAATGTTTTTCATAATTACATTACAATGTTTTCATAATATAACCGACTTTTTTTTGAATTTACTCAATACCGGTCAGAATATTTTGATTTGAGTTTGATGTTGCATTTTGGTGGAGGACGTTGCTGGAAAATGCTGAATCCGAAACCGGTAAAAAATAAAATTTTTTATTTTTTTTTTGTCCGTGGGGGAGTAACATGATATAAATTGTACCGCGGAATATCTCAATGAAACTATAAAACCATTAAAAAAAGGCTTAAATTTGGCTGTGCTGAAGCTTTATAAACCCTCCACTAATGACCTAAAAAAATGTTCTCACTGTTTTTGATACAAATAATGTAAAAAACCGTTATAAGCAAAATTATGGAGGTGAAACAAATTTTTTGAGGTGAAAAACTTTTTTGTTTGTGAAAACAAATTTTGTGGTTGGAAAACAATTTTGAGAAAAAAGTAGTGAAAAAAAATTTGAGTGGTGAAAAAAGTTTTTTTAGGGTGAAAATATTTGAGGTGAATATAAAACATTATTATTGAATTTTAAGGGACTGGTTAGAAAACAAGAGAAGATATTTTATTTGCCAACCGCTACTTTGAAATTTTTTTAAGATACACCGATTTGTATGGAAAATTTAGAGGTACCTTCACATTTTTAATCATAACTTTTCACCGCTAGACTGATTTTGCTCGATAGTATGCACATTAATCTATGTAGGTCAACATGAGCACCCCCGCTTGCGTCTTCGCACCGTGTTTTCACAAAGCTTGGTGTAAAATCAATAAAATTCGGGCAAGAAAGTGTTACTGAGTGATATTCATTTGAAGTCTATTGTCATTATTATTGACCCCTGTTATTATTATTGACTCCTGTTTGACTCCGGTGTTAGGTGGTGTTTCCAGAGGACGTTATTCCTCATGCCAACATCACTCAATCACCTGACGAGAAACTATTGTGTAAACCTCCTATTCCAGTTTTTTTTAAGGGATACCTTCCTTTTCTGATTTGACTTTTTTTTCCTATTTGTCATATCGAAAGGCTGTCACTTGAGTTTTCATTAGAATTAAAAACTAGTTGAGAGTGTGATTAGGATGTAGATATAGATATATTTTATATTTTAGTCGTTTACAACTAGGTCAAGGATTAAATTGGGACAAAAAATGCAGGAAAAAAACATAGAAAATATAAGGTAGAGGGTAAATGTTTATATCACATTTTAATTTTTAGTTTTTAAAGTGTTATTTAGACTTACTACAACTTGTTCTATGTTTAGTCATCTATCGATGTAGCTTTTTTTTTATTTTCTATTTTCAATTTTTATTTTTGTCAACTTGTAGTAATTGTTTAAATCTAACAAGTAGAGAGATGTTGCTTTGTGATGCCTGATAACGTTGAAATTAATTAACAAACGGAAATTGTGTACACTTGAATGCATTGCGCCATTGATTTATAGTCATTAGTAAATTGCTGCAGCTTTTCAATAACGAGCAAATACAAACACATACAAAGCAAAGCAAAAAAAAAAAAAAAATCACACAACAACAATAAGAATATAGGCGTTTAAGAGGATTATTGCTTTTCTAATTTAATAAGATGTATTGCATGATATTAAATGAAGAAAATTAATTAAAAGTCATTAAAAATTGCATTTGAAAAGAAATTTGTCAATTTTTGAGAATTTAGTAGAGTTCGTTGAAAGTCTACTTTGAATTTTTATTTTTATTTTTATTTATTAATTCTAGAGGAAAATTGAATTAATTATATTAGATATTTCTAGAAAATAATAATAGAAGGAAAAAAAATTCCCATATTTATTTTTTATTCATGCACTCAGAATATTATGTAGTTAACTGTTTGTAGTTTAATAAAAAAGTTTTCCGTTCCATTTAAAAATAAAGGAAGATACATTTATTTTTCAAAGAAATATCTATATTAACTTTTTTATACATTTATTCGAAATAAATTATTATCATTTACCAATTTTTTTCAGTTTCATTTATTTTTTTCATTTGTTTAAAATTTAATAAAAATTTACCCACAAAACGGAAACTTGTGGTTTATTTGTGGCCGTAACAGCTATTACAAATTTAAATTTTGTTTGCTGTCTGTTTCAAAAAAAAAGTATTCAAAAAAATTCAATTTGTTTTTTTATTTAAATTGGTTGTATATATACAAAATTTTTCAATACAAATTACAAAAACTTCATAAACACACATACATACACAAATACATTCACACAAAAAGTGTTTATAGCTTTATATGCATACATAAATTTTGTATTGTACAAGTATATTAAAAAAAAAAAAAATACAAAAACGGAAATAATTTCAAATAAATGAAAAAAATATTTATTTTTTAAGGATTGGTAGGTAAAATTTTGACATTTATTTTAACTGATTATATCATTTCTTTCTAACGGATGTGTCAGTTGATTAATCAACATTTAAAAATAAATAACAAATGGCATTTAATTTAAATGAAAATTAAGTAGACCGGTTTTTAAATGAAATATTATTTCTTTTAAATGATATTTTCAGTTATTTTAACTTACAAACTTTTTAAGTGTGTGTGTAAAGTAGACCTAGGAAACTTACAGTATTTATTGTCCTATATGTTACACTCACCAAAAAAAGTCTGTAATGGCAACTGAAAATTTTGCTGTTATTACGGGAAATTCTGCTAATTTGAGCCCAGCGGTATTTTTTGCTAATCTTAGCAACACATGTCTGCTGACGTGTAGTACAATGAAATTAGTAGAAAAATTAGTAGCCGCTACTAAATTTTAGTAGACTTTTTGTAAAGTGGAATTTAAAACCTGTTTGTTAAAATCAGCAAAAAAAATTACTAAATTTTATTAATATTAGTAAAAAGCTTTGAATTTATTTTTCTTATCGACCATCAAAAATTTTTAATATATTTTTTAAAAAACGAATAAATCATTTTGTTTTAATTTGGTAATTTCTGTTTTGAAAAATATTTTGGTCAATTTTGTTTTTACTTTTAAGGTTAAATTTTAATTGTTTTTAGGGCGGATTTTTAGAACTAAAAAACCTTTTTAGTGCTATTTTAAGTGGATGTCCTCTTTTTAGACATCAGTCGGTATCTTCGCTTCCGATCCCTTTTTTTAATATATGTAACATTTTAAGGAAATTTAAGTTTGTAGGTGTAAGTTTTAATTAGAAATAACATTTCCTCCAATAACTACTTTTTTAAAATTAGTAATATTTTTTGCTAATTTTAGCAAATTGGTTTTCAAAAATTTGTAAAATGATTTCTGAAATTAGCAACAAAAATTTGTAAATATTCTGTAAAAATTCTGTAATTTGTAAAATGTAAATAGCAAAAAGATTTGCTAAATAATAATTTTTTACTAAAAATCAGTACAAAAATAGTAGAGTGGGATTGAAAACCGATTACAAATTTTTCTACTAACTTTTTTTTCTGAGTGTAGGTTAGGTTGGAAAGAAGGAATTGGAAGTGAAGATATTCTTCACAATCAACTTATGTCCAAAAATAGGACCTTCACTTTAGCCCGAAATTCAGCTTTGTCCTATAAGTTACGAACGAAAAATGTGACTTTTTAAATTTTTCCAAAACGTATACAAAGTAGGCGTGGCTAAATATAAACTAACTAAGCGCTAATCTTTATTATTTATATTATTTACTATAATTAAATGGAATTTGGAAAATGCGAGAAATTAAAAAGAATATTTTGTAGTCTCAGAACTGGTTCTGAATTTTTGGTGTAAAATATAACTGAACTTATCTGAAAATCGAGCAAAATCTATCTATGTAAAATAGTAACTGACTGACTTATAATCACCCAGGCCAAAAAGCTTCAAAATCAGCACGTACATAGTTTCGCTCTCCAGTAGAGACATCCGCTGTTTAGGTGAAGCAAACCTGTAATATGTGTTCCGTGAAATCAGAAAAGTGGTATAATAAGATGGGGGTGAAGAAGGGGAGAAGACTCCCCTTACGAAACCGCTATGACTAGAAACATAAAATTCACATTATGTGTTGCCTGGACTGTGGGATATTTCACTAATTAGGTTCTTTTTTGGATATTTTGCCAGAAATGTGGTTAAAGGAAGAGGCCCCTTAGGCTAGAAACCCGAATCTTATATTATGTCTTCCCTGAAGTATAAATGGGAGTGTCAAACGAATAAGTTAATGAATCCACTCGGGTTTATTTTCATGAACTTTTATATTAATTTAAAAGTAATGGAAACAGTGGAATTGAAATAATCAACACAGGAAACAAAATGAAATTGAGCGAGAACAGATTTTAGTGATGTTTGTCGATTTCAACATATTTTTTTCTATTCTAGCAATTTTTCTCTGCCTCATCGTCCTAGCCAAACCCCTTGATCTAAAAATCAGAAATTCAAAATATATAGATATGAGTTTGAAATAATTTACTTTTTGGAATTTCGCCAGGAACTTAGTTAATATGGGATGTTCAAAAGGGGAAAATTATCCTCTTTAATGGCCTTCCAAAACTACTTTGGCTAGAAATCTAAAATTTTAAAAATGCTCTCCCTGATGTATCAACTCAGTCACTGATAAGGATTTTTTTTTTGGAATTATCGACAGAAAATGTCAACCTTAACGCGCTGTACAAACCGCTTTGGGTAGAAGCCAATATGGGCTAATTAAAGCACTTTTCGGAATTTTCGCCTGGAACTCTAACACGTTCAAAACAGAAAAACTCCCCCCTTGGTGGCCTGACGAAACCGCTTTGTTTAGAAACCTGAAATTTAAAAAAAAAATATGTCCTGAATTATTGGCTTAGTCATCAATAAGGTAATTTTATTAATTTTCGCCAGAAACTCTCTAAAATTTCGGGTTTAAAATATTGAGAGTCTCTCCCTTTTCGAACTGCTCTTTTGGCTAGAAATCTGTAATAATGTACTTTAGAATTTTTAATAAGGACTTTGTAAAAATTGGGAAAAGGTTCTCCCATTAACGTCCTTCTCAAACCCCTTTGGCTAAAAATTTAAAAATCAAATTATAAGTTCCCCGAAGCATGAGCTAAGTTATTAAAGAGATACTTTTTGAAATTTCCAGCAAAAATTTGGTAAAAAAATGGCGCGACAAAGTGTTTTAAAATCTGTTACTAACTTTTTGTGGTGTATTTTTTTTTTGCAATTTATGATGATGTGAGATATTTTAATTTATACAATTTTTGTGATATAAATACTTATAATTTCTTATTAGCTTTGTCATAGTTTATAAATAATACAAATTATATATTAATACCCTAACCGAGCACTAGCAACAAAAGCTTTTGGCTCGTTGTAGCGAAAACAGACCAGAGCCTCTGGTAGGAATCGAACCCACGACTTCACACTGATAAGCTAGCACGCTACCAACGGGCGCTGTTCTTAATATAAAAATGAGTTCTTAAAATTGAGCTATAACCACAGAAAATACAATTTTTTTTTATATGTAAAATGTTTGATACCATGTTGCTAAAAATATTTTACTAATTTGAGTAAATTGGGCAAATATTTTTATATCTGTGAGTAATCATTTGGATATTTTAATTATAATTTTCATCTTATTATTATTATGGTAGGGGATAATAATAAATCTTTTAAAACATTAAATATATTTCTATAATATTTTTAATGCTTTTATAAATAAGCATATTAAGACAATAATAAAACTTTTTTTTTTTTGTTGATAATATCCACACATTAATATTTTTTTCGTGTTTAGATTACAACTTTATTAATAATATATTATTGAATTACATGTTAATGCTTTAGACATTACTTAGTATTACATATTAATGCTTTAGACATTACTTACTATTTACCAATATCAAATCTGTTCTGCCTAAAAGTTATTTAATTTGCTGGAATTTTATATTTATCTTAACTTTTAAACAAAACCGAACAAATTTTTATGGAAGAAAAAAAAACTGCAAACAAAATTTCTTAAAATATAAGTCTTCATCAATACTGGCAAACATTAAATATGAATTGTATTTAAAGAATATCTAGCTCAAAAATTATTGAGTTTGTATTGGGTTATTTTCTTCTCCTGCAAAGTGATAAAAAAATTAATTTCGATTTTTTTACATTAAGTCATCGATATACATAATTTAAACCTACACCCAGACACAGGGAATTCTATATATGAGGCTTTCTATATTAAAAACCCGGATAAATATTGACAAATTTACTTTAGGAATCGGTCCTCTCTTCACCTATCTCGTGATATGTATTTTTGGAACCGGTTCAGTTTTCACCTATCAGGGGCAGGTTAGAATTCCCAACTGCCTCCTTGTTTCTTGCAGGGAGATTACTTAATTTATGTGAAATTTGGTCTAAATTTTGCTGTGATTTTTATTTATAAAATTATTTTAATGTTTTTTCTATCTCTTCCTCCTCTTTGTTTTAGAAAATATATTTGTTGAATATTTTTCATAAAAAAATATTCAGTAAAAATTAATATTTTTGTTTCATATATATACATACGTATGCTAAATATTATATAAAGTATACGCACAGCTACTAACTGATTATAGAACAAATATTTGAATTTGTTTTAAATATTTGCGACATATAATATTTAACGAATATTTTTATCAAAACTTTTATTTCTGTTCCTTATTTACGTATACTATATAAAATATTAAGTATACCCACAGGTACTAACTGATTTTAGAACAAATATTTGAATTTTTATTGAATATTTGTGACTTACAATATCCAACGAATATTCTCAACAAAATGAAGTCGAATAACACTTTCTGAATCAATAGAAAAATATATAAACTTTTCGGGAAAACAAAATTCAAAAATTTTGGTGGATTTTTAAATAAATTTAATTTTCTGTTACAGTAAATATATATATATATATATATATATATATATATATATATATATATATATATATATATATATATATATATATATATATTTTTATTATTTTTAAACTGTCCATATACAACTCTATTGACAAAATTAAATCTCCAGCATTTTTCAAATTCCATTAAATTATAATAACTATTAAAAACTTGCTGAATTCGCCAATATTTAACTACGTCTACTTATTTCATCTTATAAAAGATGTGAACATTTAATTCCATGTTTTATTCGTAGCATTTAAAACAATTAATGGCGTAAGTTGGTTATTGATATGATATATATTTTAATTTTTTGCCTAGACAGTAATTATAAAAAGTCCCATATTTATATTATAATACTGACTCAATGATAAATGTATTATATTGTTATTTCCGTTTCAGGTTTGTAAGGATATTCACATACAATATCGCCGACCAATACTAACAAACACTTTGAATTTCTGTTTTTATGGCGGCCATTGTTAAATTGCATATGGTTGCTTATTTATTTCCGTTGACATCAGCTTTATTTGTTATTTTTTATGTATAAAATCTGAATGATTATCATAAATTGAAATATTTCAAAGTGTGAGTAAGAATTTATGTACATATTTGGATAGGATTTCCTTATGAGTTGGTATCTTTATGAGAAAATCTTATGTGAAAAATAAAACAAATCTAATGAAGCATAATTGAATAATATTGAGATTGAAATATTATAAATATATTTGATGTATCTTTACAGTGACTATAAAGATGTATAAAATAGATTTATAGGATATGTGAGTGAATACAAATAATAAGGACGGTATTTCAATCCGATTTTAATGTATGTTAAAAAAACAAAACCTCTAATAGACCTGTCTTGGCTTTTGGATCATCACGGGGTTTTAAGAATTTTCCAAAAATTATTACGTATATCAAACACCCTGTTTTTCAAGAATACATTACGTCAGCAGTCTGATAACTGCGTGTACTTCCTTCGTAGTTACTTAAACATCAACACTGCTCCTGTCAACTACAATCTGTTAACGTATTACTGCCTTATTTTGAGCAAGCTGCGTTATGTAGTATTTTTTTTAAAGAGAAGCAACACTCAGAAAATTCTTCCTACTCGATAATCTGTTACTTTCTTCGCGAAGGGGATAGAGCAACACTGTAATTGAGCGAGATGATAATTCTTAGAACAGTTGTTGCCCGCCATTTAATGAAGAGTTGGCGGAATTATTGAAGATTTTTTTAAGTTCATAGCTCTATTTAGTTATTTTACTTCGGTGGGGTTAAATGCTATGGGAACACCGTTGCGTTTTGTATGGGAGTTAAAAACTCATAGATATTATTTTTCTAAATTGATGTTGTCGTCGCTGTGTAACAGTCCAACGCGCTAACCATTACAGCACAATTGAAACGTTTGTGTTTGACAGCTACTGAAAACAGACAACCTCGTGAATTTCGACGAAAATGGAGAAAATTTAATTTCGTGTGCTCATAATTAATCTTTGCATAAAAAAACCTTTACCGAAACCAAGGAAAGGCTTGATAAAAAATATGGGGAGTCGGCACAATTAACTTCAATGGTTTAGAGGTGGCTTAGTAAGTTCCGTTGTGGTCGCAGGTCGCCAAAAAAAAAAGGATATCGTCGACGAAAGTCATGGAATGATATTGGACGATTAGAGAATCAAAGTCCGTGATGAGGCTAAGGCTCTAAGCATCCCAACTGCATCACATTTACATCAATATTTGAACATTAAAAAGTTATTCCTGCGATGGCGGCGGGGATTACTCACACTCGACCATTAGCGCAACTTTGAAAAAAGTGGTGAAAATCTATAAATTGGGCTACGAACTGCTACTCCATCCGCATATTCTCCAGATTTAGTCCCCTGCGACTACGTACGGTATTCAAACCTGAAGAAATTTGATCACTTAAAACACTATTACGCATCCTTGCTAGGACAAAAGTTCTTATGAAAAAAATATTTGCCACTTTATTGAGTACAGAAATGCTTATAGAGTTTTTTTTCTGTAAAACCTTTGCTTTAAGAGTAATAGCGCCAAAATGCTTTGAAGTAAAAGTCGAGGGTGATTGACCTGTTTGCATTGGAGAGTATCAATTATTCTAGTGACATCATTTTGTGCGTCCAAATAATGGCAAAAACAAAACTTTTGTAAAATTTCTATACACCTAATGGCTGCTCTAATGTATTTATTTAATAAATGTACAAATATATATTATTCAAATGTTTTAATTTAAAATACATATATTCATTTTGTAACCATAAACTTATTTATGCATATCAATGTATTTTAGCATTATTTAAATTTATAATTAAGTATTCTAAAATTTAGTTTCGCCAACATTTGTATAATTTATACTTATTTATTAAACAAATTTTAAATGACAAAAATATATTAACATCTGTACATCAAAGGACAAAATATTCTAATAATGTAAAATCTTCTAATAAAGGACACTTAAGTTTATGTCCTCCTATATGGCCGTATATAACCTCAAATTTAGGATCCAAAGATATATGGTCATATATGAAATCTTATATGGACATATATTGAACTATGCATGGCTATATATGATCATGTATGCCTATGTATATGCCTGGGCTATATATGCTATATATATTTCGATTTTCATATGGGATATTTTGAAAAAAGCTCTAAATTGTTCAGAGCTTAACCACGCCTTCTTTTTGGAAAATCCAAAAAGTTGCTTTAATTT
Organism: Eustalomyia histrio; assembly: GCA_949748255.1. Classification (NCBI taxonomy): domain Eukaryota; kingdom Metazoa; phylum Arthropoda; class Insecta; order Diptera; family Anthomyiidae; genus Eustalomyia; species Eustalomyia histrio. The sequence continues at coordinate 155,915,310 of OX456524.1, read as the reverse complement.
TTAATCGTATCATATGGGACAATAACTACAACATTGATACAATATACTTTCTCCAGTGGCGAAGCAAATTTTATGGTCTCTTCCGGTTGACAGCAAAGTCGTGCAAATATTTAACTTTAAAGTTACTTTAGTAGAAAGAAATATAATTAAATGTACTTTGCAATTTTATTATTTAATTATATTTGTAAATAATAAGTTCTTTTAAATACTTTGTTAGCAAATTAGTTTTCATTCGTGAAAACAAAAATTTCAAGTGTTACCCCAAATTTATATATCGCATAATTGTTCTGGAAAACTTATTTAAACTTTTTAATTAATTTTAATTGCATACTTTTAGCAACTGCAAAAAAGTATATAAATTAAGTGCATTTAACCAGATACAAATGCATAAACATATTGTTATGTTACTTGTTGTTTTTTTTTTCATGTCTAATATGTATGAAACCACAAAAATTTATGTACATATTGTTTAAATAGTCTTTTTTACACTCTAAAAATGTTTGCTAAGTTTAAAACATTTTCGAAAATTTTAAAACAAAATTAGTAAAACTACACTTAAAATAATTTTCTTCACTGCATTGAGAGAGTTGTTATACCCAACACCACTACATGGTCAGAGTATAATGAGTTTGTTAATACTAAAAAGTATAGTCCTAGCACTCAAAGAAAAAACATGGTTGGGTCAATCATTTTCGAAGAGCATCATATATTTTTGGGTTTATTGTTGTGCCAACCATAATCGTACTATATTATGGTTATCATACTATATCGTACTATATTATGGTTATCATATTATGATAATAAAATAATCATATTTTTACCAAAATATGGTCCCTACAGTTATATTATGGTTTAAAAATTACCATATTATTTATAATCCTAAATAAACTTGTTATAATGAATTTATCATAATGTAATCGCACGTAATCATAGTATACTTAAAATGTTATCATATTATGGTCCCTCATAACTATACTATGATTCCTGGATTATCATTATATGATCCATAATCTAAGAAAATTTCTTAAACGAAAAGTTCTTAGAAACTATGAAAAAGCTCTTTAAATTTAAGAATATTTCATTTAGAAATGTTTTTTCCTAAAAAAATTAATATTGACTTTTTAAATAAAAATTGTTAAGGAAAAAATCATAGACTTTAAGAACTTTTCTTTTTTCGAGTGTATAATTATTTATTGATTGTTGGCAGCATATTATCGTTGCATAATTATCATATTTTTTTCATAGTCAGAATTTTTGTCACCACAGTATGGTTACAGCCAATCAGGATATAAAATAGAAGGTGCCAATCGTAAAATAGTAAAATATTTAATAAATAATGATGGTAGCGACCACAACCACAACAACTTTGTTGTGACAACCATACCCGATTGCAGCAAGCACAATATATTAGAAGTGATCAAATTGCAACCATGTTTTTTCTCTGCATGAGAATTACTATTTGAGTTGATTTTTCCCGATATTTGCTTAAGAATCATGCATACAGTCAGGTATACGAAGAATAATTTTTCATCGCTAAACAGCTTCGCAAATCATTTAGAATTGGTACCCTGATAATGGAAAATTTTATGAGCTTAAATAAAATTTCATTGGCTCAGTTTTAGTAAAACTGTAAAAGATTTTTTAACCTACTTATTATATCGAGTGTAACTTGTAAGATTTATGTTATGTGTTGTTGAAAGTATATGTATTTATTATGGAAAATAAACTATATTTTCAATTTATTTGATTTTTTCTTTGTTTTTTTTTGTTGCAATATTTGTTAAACATACCTAAAAAAAAATAGCCACCCAAATGGAAATTAAATTTTAAAGAATCAATTGAAAATAGGGAATTCAACTTGTTAAATATCTTTAACACAATGCGACAATATTGTTTAAGCCAATTTGGTTATTGTAATGTAAGGGAAGCATATATGTAGATATTCAATAAATAGGGTTTAATTTAGCAGGACAAAAGGATATCATAAATGTGCTGTCAAAGTTGCTGCGTTTTTGAATTTCATTAAGTATTCACATAAGCATTATAAAGCATTATATGAATTGCAATTACTGTTGTGAAACTTTGAAGTCCTTTTAAAAGAATACAAGGAATACTTTCACAATTATATCGATTTTTTTCCGTGTGAAAAATAAAGTTAAACATTTTTGCAGAATTTTATCAATCCTGTAATTTAAAATAAAATTTTATTTTCATGACAGCATTAGGATTAAGGGAGTTAAATTTTAAGCCATTTTGTTGTACACTTGTTTACGGTAGCGACAAATGTTTGCTTAGGAACTTGAAATTCTAAAATTTCTGCTCTCAGTTAATTTTTTGTTGTAACTATTGAACCATTCGATTAACAACAATTTCTGTAGCCAGCATGAATCTTTTTTGTCTGTAAGGAATTGGGGCGGTAATTTGGAAATGTAGGACAGTTCTGAAAAAAAACTTTTATTTTTAAAATATATTGTCAATGTTTATTTTCTTATTCTCTTAATTGACATATTAAAAATATTCATCCTTTATTTGTTATTTCCAATGGGGTTGTATATTGTTGATTTTATTTATTATTAATTTCATTGAAAATTCAAAAAAACTTTTGTTTTTATTGTTTATACAAATATGCTAATGTATGTTTATTGTCTGTATTTGTTTTTACTTATGTATGTGTGTGTAAGTGTGTGTGTATTTGTGCATTTGTTTGTTTTGTGAAATTGTATGTGAATTTAAATAAATAAATTAGATCTCTTTTAAAAACAATAACCTTATACAAGGTGGGGTAATAGGTATCACCCTATTGTAAAGTGTTGCCATTTTTGCAAATCGCATTGTATGTAAGATTGGTTTTGATAGTCATGGAGTAGACACGTGCAAAATTTGTAGTGAGCAATAACGAATAGCTAAGAAGTAAGATTTTGGAACTCAATGACAAAGTTGATGATTTTTCAACAAAGTTAATCATTAGTGACGAGTTTAATTTTTATCTTAACGACCACAGCAATAAGCAAAATGTTTGTTTCTGATGGACAGAAAAATCACGTGTTAGATTTTTTGAGATCCGGTACTGTTTTCACCTAACACCAGACTAATACTTTTCGACCTGTCACGTGATAGAGACTTTTATAACGCTCACGTTATAGGTACTTTAGGAACCGATCCTGTTTTCCAGAACTGGTACTTTCAGACCCATCACTTAATAGATACTTTTAAACCGGTTCCGCGATAGGTACTTTAGTAACCTGTCCTTTTTTTACATATCATGAGATAAGTATTTTAGACGGGTTCCAGCTCACCCCTTTTTCCCGCAGGCAGTTTTGTTAATGTATAATTTTTAAGAAGTAACACTCGCCTGCAGTATCAGGAAAAAGGTGGATAGAGGTAGTAAGCATTTTTAAAGCCCTTAAAGTTAAAGCTTATTATTTCGTAAAAATACTACAACAGTTGTGAGACATGTTCTTTTACACCAATGCTGCGACATGTCACAGAGGGCAAATTGAACCTCTCCTAAAATGACCGGTCCCTTTCATATAAAAAACGGGTCCCTATAATAGGTCCTCTTCCCACAGGGAAGTTTCGTGATATAAAATTTTCAAAAGCTGGAAAAGTAAAAATGTACACCAATTAAAAAAAAAAACTAATATTTTAGAAATTTTCTTAAAAATGACAAATTTTATATTCAGAGATCTGAATTGTTCCCTTTTTTTAACGACCCACCTTAATGTACATATGTGGGTATTACATAGTTGTACATACGAGTAGATTTAAAATAATAAGTAACGTTAAATTTTAACTTAGCAAATATCATCACTGTTATCTAACATAACATATTATTCACTACGAACTGGGGTGTATCGCTAGATGTAATCCAGCCGATCTACTAGGGTTTGTCAGGGAACAAGGAAGGCTGTTACTGATGAGGGGACTGTAGGGGGAGTCTTGTCCTATGTAGTTTCTTTGTTTCTTCGGACCTCTCAACTTTTTTCTTCTTTACTTCTCTTTCTCTCTCTCCCTCTCTCTCTTTCTTCTTCCTCTATACTGAAGGTATTCACAATGGTCTCCGGGTGGAAATGCGTCCCTTGGGACATAACCCTTCTTAACCTAACCAATTATTCAATAAAATTCAAAGGGACATAAGAAATTCTAAACTGATATTAAATAATTATAATGTTTCTCACAAAATAAAAAAATAAAAAACTTCGATCTGACAAATTTGGCAGTGTCCACAGCAAATTCAAAGTTCAAAATCACTCAAAGTTGTAAAAAAAAAGTATTTACGTTTTCTACAGCGGTATTCATAATGAAAAATTAGTAGCTCGAACCACCCTAATGTACGATAATAAATAAAGTTTTATCATCCATGCAAACATTAAATATTTCTTAATTATATGCAATATTTTATAAAATTAATTAGCTTTTAAATAATAAATATTAAAATGCTAATGATATAAAATAAAGAATCAATTAAATTTTTATAAAAATAGAGGAAAATATATACATACATATATATATTTGTTTTAATTATTAACCCATTCTTTTTTCATTAATCAATGATTTAAAGGGTGTCCCAAGAAGAACGCAATTTTTAAATTTTAAATAAAACACAGATATTTAAAAAAAATCGTGAAACTTTATTATATCGTAAAGTAGACAGAATGAGGTTATGTATGGAACAATATATCGTGCAGATGGCCGCCGCGGCTTTGCTGGCATGCACGCGATCTTTTAATGGAATTTTCAATGACCGTTTTGCATGAATGCTGCGGTATTTCATAAATGCAGCGTCCAATTTCCTCTTTTAAGGCTTGAGTCGTCGTCGTCTTATTCGCGTAAACCATCGACTTCAAAAAACCCCAAAGAAAAAAATCTAATGGTGTTAAATCGCACGATCTAGGCGGCCAATTCTGATCTCCAAAACGCGAAATAACACGACCGGGAAATGACTGATGCAGCAATTGAATTGTTTCTCTGGCTGTATGACATGTGGCGCCGTCTTGTTGGAACCACATGCCCTCCACATTCATTTCTTCAATTCTAGGCAAGAAAAAACTGGTTATCATTTCACGATACCGAACACCATTGACTGTTTGCGCTTGACCTGCCTCATTTTCATAAAAAAAAGGTCCAATGATTCCTCCAGCCCAAAAACCACACAACACACTTCTCGTGAATCACTCGAGGATTTTCCTCACCCCAAATGCGACAATTCTGCCTATTGACGAAGCCATCAAGATGAAAATGGGCCTCGTCACTGAAGATGATTTTATCGGCAAAATCAGCATTTTCATGTTGTCTCTCCAATACCCAATTAACGAACTCCCTTCGCTGTCCATGGTCAGCTGGCTTCAGTTCCTGAGTCAATTGAACTTTGTATGCATGAAGATGCAAATCTTCCGTCAAAATTCGCTGCAAAATGGATTTGGAGACACCAATTTGCTGAGCTCGGTGTCGAATTGAGGTGGATGGAGTTTGAGCGACATCATCACGTACAGCTGCGACATTTTCGGTCGGTCGACCTGGTCGATGGCGCGTTGTTGTCTTTACATCACTAACAGACCCAGTTTCGGCAAATTTATCCATTGATCTCTTTACAGTTGACTCTTTTGGAGCATTATTGTGACCCCAAATTGATCGCAATTTGCGAACTGTAGCCGCAAAACTTTCACCATTTTTGTAAAACAATTTCACAATGAGAATGCGTTGTTCATTCGTGTAGCGCTCCATTTTTACTAACCTCTTACCTTCTACTAGCAAACAATAACAATTGTTCAAATGTCAAACAATGACACTTCGAATGTTACCAGATTTAAAAATTGCGTTCTTCTTGGGACACCCTTTAGTTAATATGCCAAAGTGCAAGCCAAATTTGGAAAGGGATTTAGTTGAAATTACATGGACCGAGAAAAAACTAAAATACATTCAAAAAGTTGTTTCCTAAAATTCCAATACTTTTATTTTTATATACTGTGAATAATAATTTATTGTAAGCTGGATATTAGTCTTGCTTAAGAAAATCGTCAGGGGATGAAGTTTTTAGAATTTTATGGAAATATTTTTTTTAGCTTAGGTGAACATGGGATGAACATTCTATATGATTTTACATGGGTTTGTACACTCACAATATTATGTAGTTAACTGTTTGTAGTTTAATAAAAAAGTTTTCTGTTCCATTTAAAAATTAAGGAACATAAATTTATTTTTCAAAGAAATATCTAAATCAACTTTTTTTATACATTTATTCGAAATAATTTACTATCATTTACCATTTTTCTTTCAATTTCATTTATTTTTTTCATTTGTTTAAAATTTAATAAAAATTTACCCACAAAACGGAAACTTGTGGTTTATTTGTGTCCGTAACAGTTATTACAAATTTAAATTTTGTTTGCTGTCTGTTTCAAAAAAAAATATTTAAAAAAATTCAATTTGTTTTTTTATTTAAATTGGTTGTATATATACGAAATTTTTCTATACAAATTACAAGAACTTCTTAAACACACAAACAAATTCACACAAAAAGTGTTTATAGCTTCATATGCATACATACATTTTGTATTGTACGAGTATATAAAAAAAATACAAAAACGGAAATAATTTAAAATAAATGAAAAAAAAAAAACATTTATTTTTTAAGGATTAGTAGGTAAAATTTTGACATTTATTTTAACTGATTATATCATTTGTTTCTTACGGATGTGTCAGTCAGTTAATTAATCAACATTTAAAAATAAATAACAAATGGCATTTAATTTAAATGAAAATTAGGTAGACCAGTTTTTAAATGAAATATCATTTATTTTCAATGATATTTTCAGTTATTTTAACTTACAAACTTTTTTAAGTGTATCATATATGGCTATAGCTGATCAGATATTTCTGTATATATTTTCATATACGTTTCATATACGATAATATATGTTCGGATCCGGATTGGGATTTTAGGGAAGAAGATCGTATATGATCATGTAAGGTTTCATATTCGATAATATATGTTTGGATACGGATTCGGATTTTAGGGCAGAAGATCGTTTATGATAATATATTTTGATATATATTGATATATACGGTAATGTACTCATAAATTTCGTATCCGAATATACGTATATGGCTATACACGATACCATATATGATCATTAGACCGTACCTCAAAAAAAAAGTTCACCGTACACCCTCAAATATAAAGTATTTTAACAAGAAAATTTCGAAAATGTTTTTTTTTTTTTTGGCCGAACGTAGGGGTCGCCATTTTATATTTTTCTTTATATTTTCGCCATTTACCGTCGGATCTTAAAGTGTTGTATATCAATGTTTTTTGTCTCGCGGAGACCGATGTTTTCCTCGAAGGAGCCATTGACCTCAAGTAACCCGTTCTAGTATTAACCCACCAGATCTCAGTTGCTACCACCTTAATGAACTACCCTAATATTTTAAAATGAAAGCTCGCAAAAAGGCAATAAACTTTTGCTAGGAAAGTATTCCAATAATTCCAGCGGAACTATTATTTTATTTTTTTTTAATTTTTTTTGTTGCCGAATGTAGGGCATTTTTAATTTTTTAGTCATATCTTCTGTATTTACAGTCGGATCTTAAAGGGTTATATATCAATGTTTTTGTCGCAATGATACCAATTTTTTACATCAAAAATCATTGACCTCAAGCACCCTTTTATACTACTTAAGGGGTAAAACCTACGTAAAAAGCCTATATATAAAAACTTCCTTTTTTTATTTTCTTTATTTACGGAGATGTGTTAACAAAGATTGGTTTTCACAAGATTTATGAAGGAGTACAAAAAAATATTTGTTTTACACAAAGTTTTACAAAATGATAGTATATTTAGTATAGAGGTCCATGGCACGCAGCATTACTTAATAAATTTTTGGTGGATTTCTCTGAAATTTATAATGCATATGGAAAACTAAATTATCTTTGGATGCGCGTAGCAGTTTTTGATAGGTCAAATACTTTTTGACTTAGAGCTGTTTCTTTACGAGTATAAAAAATAGATATTTTGACTTTAACACTTCGCTGTTTTGTCAAAAATTAATATACCCAAAAACTCATACGCTTTTCTTTAGATAATTTGGTTAAATTATAGGCATACGAACCATTGCAAAGGTCTCTGTAAATGGCGTTCCATTCTTACAATGACTCCATTTTTGTAGCCAGTGTTGGTAGGAGTTCCATCGCAACTAATAGCTATTAAGAAGTCCATATTGAAGTTCTCTTGACTCAAATAATACAGCCAACTTCAATCACGCCAAAATATGATCGATTAAAATTTGTGTTATTTTATAAGTGATCCACGGCACTCAGCATAATTTAACCAATTTTAGGTGGATCGCTCTGAAACTTTTTAGAAAACTAAATTATCTAAAGAAAAGCGTATGAGTTTTTAGGTATATTAATTTTTGACAAAACAGCGAAGTGTTAAAGTCAAAATATCTATTTTTTATACTCGTAAAGAAACAGCTCTAAGTCAAAAAGTATTTGACCTATCAAAAACTCCTACGCGCATCCATAGATAATTTAGTTTTCCATATGCATTATAAATTTCAGAGAAATCCATCAAAAATTGATTAAGTAATGCTGCCTGCCGTGGACCTCTTTTGTAAATATACTATCATTTTGTAAAACTTTGTGTAAAACAAATATTTTTTTGTACTCCTTCATAAATCTTGTGAAAACCAATCTTTGTTAACACATCTCCGTAAATAAAGAAAATAAAAAAAGGAAGTTTTTATATATAGGCTTTTTACGTAGGTTTTACCCCTTAAGTAGTATAAAAGGGTGCTTGAGGTCAATGATTTTCGATGTAACAAATTGGTATCATTGCGACAAAAACATTGATATATAAGGGTTATATATAAGATCCGACTGTAAATACAGAAGATATGACAAAAAAATTAAAAATGCCCTACATTCGGCAACAAAAAAAAAATAAAAAAAAAATAAAATAATAGTTCCGCTGGAATTATTGGAATACTTTCCTAGCAAAAGTTTATTGCTTTTTTGCGAGCTTTCATTTTAAAATATTAGGGTAGTTCATTAAGGTGGTAGCAACTGAGATCTGGTGGGTTAATACTAGAACGGGTTACTTGAGGTCAATGGCTCCTTCGAGGAAAACATCGGTCTCCCCGAGACCGATATACAACACTTTAAGATCCGACGGTAAATGGCGAAGATATAAAGAAAAATATAAAATGGCGACCTCTACGTTCGGCAAAAAAAAAACATTTTCGAAATTTTCTTGTTAAAATACTTTATATTTGAGGGTGTACGGTGAACTTTTTTTTTTTGCCTGTAAGGTGGTACGGTCTAATGATCATATATTTAATTATATACGAACATATATGGTCAACTATAACCATATATGATCATATACAAGCCAATATTTTTTTTATAAAAATATGTAATTTAATAAATTAGCATAACTAAAAATCTTTCACAAAGTTTTCAATATGCTTTTTACAATATTTCTATGTAAGCAAAAAAAAAAAAAAATGTGGAAAAAAACAATAAAATTTATTAATTAACATTTTAGACATGTGTTATTGATAAACATGTTAAATTTTATGTTAATATGTATAAATATTTTACATTATATGAATTTTTAATACCTAATATTTTTTTTTTGTGAAAAAAAATCCATTATAATACTATTATAAAAATTAACATATTCATGGTCATAAGTTGACACGACATAATTATATAACTGAGATAACACTGCCAAATTAATTTTGTATAACAATGTCATATGACGTGCTTGTTTCTAATTGTAAATAATTATTCAAATAACAAAGTGTCACATTATGTGCTTCGATATTTATTTATTACTTTGAATTTACATTTGTTTGCGGTCATATTTTAGAAAAATATAATTGAATTTACGTTACTCGCGGATATTTGCAGGGGATAAAAATTTAATGTATCGAATTTTGAAATTATTTATAATAAAATAAAAAAAAATATAATAATTCTTTGTTATTTAAAAATTGAGCATTAGAAATTGAATTCGTTTATTGTTTCTATTTAGGCCCTGGGCGAGTTGGCTGGATTTAAAATTTCTTTGAAAAATATTTGAAAACATTTCATAGAAAATTTGAGAACCTTTATTTAGTTTAGATTGTATTTAGCCAGTTCGCATACACCCTTAATATTACAACAGTTCGATCTCACATTTACTTTACATCTGGTTGTGATTGCTTATATAATTTCAATTTTATATTTAATGAAAGCTTTTAATATCGTTTATTTATTTAAAAATAACTTTGTGGTTTTCTATAGTAAGTAAATTGTAATATTTTTTTTTACATACATATTTATCTGAATTGTATGTTTTCACAATGTTTTAAGTAAATATAATTGTGGTTTAATAGGAAGCAATAATAACAACAACGAAAAAAAACTATTTGTTGAATATACTTTTTTGTGCAAATTTATTTACTTTTTAAATTTTTTTTGAAAAAAAGTACCATAAATATGTATATATGCAAACTGAAGGGGGAAAAGAAATAATTAACTAAAATACAGTCTAGAAAATTTGTTAGTGTGTATGTATGTGTAAGAATTTTTTAAACAAAAAACCACATGAATTTATTAATCAATTCACATTAAATCCTGTCTGGTTTGAAACTTGCTTGATAATTAAATAAGACAAAGGTTTTCTTTTGTCTTGAGAACTAAAATAGCAAAATTGAATGGAACGGGAAACGATTGGATTTAAAAAAAGGAACAAAATGAAATAGAACGAGGAAATGAGTGCAATTGAAACACTAAACTTAGGGAACGAAATGGAATGGAGCGGAGAACGAATAGAATTGAAACGAATAGGAATGAAATGGAAGGGGAACAAATGAAGATGAAAAACTAGGCAAGGTCAAAACAATGGAATGGAACGGGGAACAAGTGAAATCAAAAGACTAGAAAAGGGGAACGAAATTAAATGGAGTAAGTGGCATTAAAACACCTAACAGAGGGAACCAAATGAAACGGGGAACGAAATCGAACGGAGATGCAGTGGAATTGAAACACTAGATAAGGGTTACGAAATGGTATGGAACGGACGTCAAGTGTAATTAAAACACTTGACAGGCCGAATGAAATGAAAAAGAACGGGGATTAAGTAAAGTTGAAACACTAAATGTAGGTAACGAAATCGAATGGAACGAGTGGAATTAAACACTTGACAAGGAGAATTGAATGAAACGGGCAACAAATGGAGTTGAAAAACTAGGCAAGGTCAACGAAATGGAGTGGACCCCGTTCCACTCCATTTCGTTGATTTGAATTGACACAATAGACAAGGGGAATGAATGGAATGGAACGAGGAACGATTGGCATTGAAACACTAGACAAGGCTATTGAAATTTTATAGAACGTAAAAGAACACGAAGTGGAACCGAGCGACCCTGGATTTTAGTAAAATTTTGTTTTCTATTTTATCGGAGAAACTCGAAATCATGATATGGAAAACCACAATACCTATGCTCCAAATATATTTAATTTTCTTAAGTCTTTCTAAAAAACTAAAGGCCAGACTACACACAGAAAAATAAAGTGCCAACTGAAATGAAAAGAAATTCGGTTAGCACAAACAAATTCAAATGTAATTGCTAAATATTTTTGGTGTTGCAACAAAAATTCAGTTGTATTATTTGAATTTTGTTATGGAAACCAACATTCATTTGCACCAACCGATTTCAGTAGTAGAAACCGAATATCAGTTGGAAATTGTCCAAAATTTGTCTCTGTGTGTACAATTGGCTAAAATGACTTAGGCTTTGTGTTGGTATAAAACGAAATTTTAGAAATGCAAGTTTTTAATTTAAAAAAAAAATTGAATTTTGTTTCTACTGATACCTAGCTTAAGTCACTTAAGCCAATTGCAGTTGGGCCTTACATATAAAAAATATTAGTTTTTTTACTTTAAATCGGCTCATAAATAAAAAATTGGCAAGTTTAAAACATTTTGTCATGCTCAAGTGCCCTATTTTGGGACCTTATGACTCAGCTGCCGATGCTTCTGTGGACTTCAGCGTCAAAGTTTTAGCTCGAAATTAAGTTTGAGATGGGTTCAAGTAATTATTCGCAAAATTAACAGAGAAGAATTGCATAACATTTACAACCCCTTTTTTTGCTAAATAAAAAATATTTTGCACCAGCAATTTATTTTTTTGCTATAGCCTCCCTCATGCCTCCCAAAAAAAAATATAAAGATTTTTGAAAAGTACTATAAAATAAGTTCAAATAGATAACCAAATTTTAAATCTCCCAAAACCATAACCAATCTAAAATTTTTGATTAAAAAAAATTGTAAAAATTACGAATGTGGATTCTTTAAGGGAAAATAGCAAATTGTACATGAGAATTTATCATAAAATTCCCATATAATGTACTACGGCGCGTATGAGTGTTAATTAATATTCTATGACACTCATACGTGCCGTAGAACAATACATTTGAGTGAACATTTTGTAACAAATCATCAGACGCAATTGGCTACAAGTTTTTCTATCTTAATTTCTTTATTGGATTATGCAATTTATGCTTAAAAAATAAAAAAAAAAAAAAACTTTTATTTTTGTTTGTATTTTTTACGATTTTTTTTTAATTTGTTTTCAAAACCCCAAGATACATAAAAAAAACTCACACACATTCTTTCATTGCTCAAAACAGCTATTAACTAGTGTTCCCTCTCAAATTTTTTTAATTTATCATTTATTTTTCGAGTGTATTAATAATGATAAACATTACAAGTTAAAAAAAATATATGTATCAGCAACAACAGCAGCATAACATCATTGAAATGCAATTGCAATCAACATGGAAATCAGTCGAAAGCAAACGTACTAAACATACACATACAAAATGATTTGCATATGCATACATAAGACCACAAATATCAATATGTAGATATGTACATATACACAAATGCAAAATTCAAATACAGCCACACATATACGAACACAGAACTAAACAAATAGAAACACTCACACTAGTTTTTATGATATTAAAAGGTGCTTGAAAAATGCAAATGTAAACTACAAATAACAATGGAGCAGAATAATAAAAATTTAACAATAAATACTAAAAGTAAAAGATCTCTAAAAGTAAAATATCACATTGTAATCTAGAAATCTGTAATTTGGTCATATTTTTGTAATTAGAAAAATTTTAAATTTTTTGAAACACTTCTTTTGTAAATATTAGTTCATAATGTATATACTCAGTACAAAGATTTGTGAAAAGTTATTATTATGTTTGTTGGGGAGAGGGAATCATAGTTTACCACATACATGAATAGTAAACATAATTCACCCATAAGTAAGTGTATAAATGTGCACACATGTGTATGTGTCACACTGTATATAAATATATGCATGGATGTGTGCATTGCATATATTTTATTGTATAAGTGACTTGGATGTCATTGTATATCAAGAATTTTTGCCAATTGGAGTAATCGATGAATAAATCATAGGATTTCTGATTTTTTTTTTTTTGTTGCTTATCTGATTGTTGTTGGTATCATAGTTATAGTTGTGGTATCGTATCGTTAGGTGAAATGTAAAACCACATAACTAACATTTTAATTACAGGAGAAGCAAAAAACTTTGATTATAGAACAATGAAATTTTGTGAAGAATTGTAAATTATAGATATTCATTCCCATTTTAAATTTTTGTACAGGGCAACAAAAAAAAAAAAAAAAAAAAACAAAAAACTAAATGCGGAATAGTAAAAATATTTTATATAAGAATTTTGTTCATAAAACCACAATTTTGACCGTCTGCATCATAATCTTCTGTATATAAAAGTATAACGTGGCTGAGTGACTGACGGACTCAACATCTCTAAGCCCAAACTGCTGTGACTTAGAAGTTCACTCAGAATATTATGTAGTTAACTGTTTGTAGTTTAATAAAAAAGTTTTCCGTTCCATTTAAAAATAAAGGAAGATACATTTATTTTTCAAAGAAACATCTATATTAACTTTTTTATACATTTATTAGAAATAATTTTCTATCATTTACCGATTTTTTTCAGTTTCATTTATTTTTTTCATTTGTTTGAAATTTAATAAAAATTTACCCACAAAACGGAAACTTGTGGTTTATTTGTGTCCGTAACAGTTATTACAAATTTAAATTTTGTTTGCTGTCTGTTTCAAAAAAAATATTCAAAAAATTTCAATTTGTTTTTTTATTTAAATTGGTTGTATATATACAAAATTTTTCAATGCAATTTACAAGAACTTCATAAACACACATACATATACAAATACATTCACACAAAAAGTGTTTATAGCTTCATATTTATACATACATTTTGTATTGTACGAGTATATTAAAAAAAAAAAAAATACAAAAACGGAAATAATTTCAAATAAATGAAAAAAACATTTATTTTTTAAGGATTGGTGGGTAAAATTTTGACATTTATTTTAACTGATTATATCATTTGTTTCTTACGGATGTGTCAGTTAATTAATCAACATTTAAAATAAATAAGAAATGGCATTTAATTTAAATGAAAATTAAGTAGACCGGTTTTTAAATGAAATATCATTTCTTTTAAATGATATTTTCAGTTATTTTAACTTACAAACTTTTTTAAGTGTTGAAATTGTATATGAAGATTCCTCTTTCGGTCTGGGATTTTTGAAACTTCCCAAGGGGAGGGAAAAACCCGAACCATTTTGCCTAGAAAAATGCAAATTCAAAATATATGTTCACTTATTAGTTAAATATTAAAATCTGAGCCGGGCTTTGGATAGATATCTAAAATTTGAATAACATGTTTCCTAGATTAAACACTTAAAATTGGGAAAAGAAATGGAATAACACGTGAAACTATTGGAATTGAAACACTAGATAAGGGCAATGAAAAATAATTGAAACACTAAACAAGGGGAACGAAATGAAATGGATCGAAAATGAGTGGAACTGCAACACTAAAGGGGAAAAAAATTGAATGGAACGGGAAACGAGTGGAACTAAAACACTAGACAAGGCGAATGAAATGAAACGTGGAATTAATACACTAGACAAGGGGAACGAGCGGAATTAAAACACTATGCATGTCGAGATAAATGGAATTAAACACGTAACGAGTGGAGATAAGGAAAAGGAGTGAAATTTAAGCAAGGGGAACGAAATGGAATGGAACAGGAAACAAGTCGAATTTAAACACTAGACAGTGGAACGAAAAGGAATGTAACGAGGAACTATAAATGGAATGAAACGGAAATGTAATGGAACGGAGAACAAGTGAAATGGATCAGGGAACAAGTAGAATTGAAATACTAAACACAAGAAACGAATTGGAATGGCCAACGAGTATACTTTTTCAATTCTTAATTTAAAGACATGTTTAACAGACTTTTGTGCAAAGTTTTTTTTAGGAGTGTATAAACCTGGAATTTAAAATTTGTGTTCCACCAATTATTGGCTAAAAAAGGATTTTTGCTCCTTTACTCCCTTAAGTATCCAGACCAACTATTAAAATTATCAATTTGAATTGGGCGTTAACATCCTTCTTACTGGGGATTTTTAAAATTTTTGCGGGTAGGGGCAATAAGAAAAAATCTCCTTTAATGTACAATGAACCTTAAGCTAAAAGACTGACATTTAAACATGTATTCCCTGGATTATGAACTTATTCATTCAAGAGATACTTTTTGGAATTCCCAAAAACTAGGTTAAAAAAGGAAAAAAGAAAACCTTTAAATCGTCATTTAAAACTTTCGTTAACGAAGTATCGGGCCTTTAAGCACATCGACAATAAAACCACGTTTAAAAATTTTGTAAGTTACGTAGTTTTGTATTTCACCTACAGATAGATATGACTGTCATACTCTTTCTAAATTTTCTGTTCCATTCTATTTTGTACAAATACACTGAAAGAATTATCCTTTATTATACGTATGAATGACACTTTTTAAGTTTTTTTTTATTTTTCGTCTACCTAACTTGAATATATTTTGAGTTCCTCACCATAGTAAAATCTATAAAGTTTATAAAAATTAAAACAAATTTTATTTAAAAACGAAAATTCCAAGTATTTCTAATTTACGAGATATATATTATTCTACAGGTTGGTTGAAAAGTTCCTGCGCTCACCAAGAGATGGCACTGCTAGACCCAAACTTTTTTTTCTCAAGTTGGTATAACTGTCCTGAGAACACATGCAAAGTTGCAAGTCATTCTGTCAATTCTTTCTATGTTTGCAAGGCATTTGAAGTTGACGTGTCATTGATTTTTTTAATATGGAAAAAATTGAATATCGTGCAGTCATTAGATTCTTGTTTTGAAGGGTTTAAAAGCAAACAAAATTTATGAATTGTTAGAAGTGTATAAGGAGTCCTCACCTTCAAAACGCACCGTTGAAGACGTGGTCGCACCAGCCTTGAAGACGATCCACGCGAAGGAAGACCAAAAACTGCAACCACAGAAGAAATCGTTGAGCAGGTACATAATATGGTTAGTGAAGATCCAAGTTTGATTAAGCGTGAAATTGCTAATGCCATAGGCATCTCAGATGAACGAGTACTCTATATTTTACATGAAGAATTACGTATAAATAAACTGTTTGGAAAGTTAGTGCCGTACACATTAAAAATTCAACAAAAACTGGATCGAAAACAAATTTCTCAGCGTAATTTGGAGCGTTTTAAGGCGAATAAAACTGACTTCTTGCGTCGTTTTATAACTATGGATGAGACTTGGATCTACCACCATGATCCTAAATTGAAACAAGAACGTTTACAGTGGACTGAAGCTGGTTGTTCAGCTCCAAAGCAGGTGAAGTCACAACGATCAGCAAAGAAGGTTATGGAATCAGTTTTTTGGGATGCAAATAGAATTTTGTTGATTGATTATCTTCAGAAAGGTAAAACAATCAACTCTGAATATTATTGCAGCCTTTTGGATCAGCTGGATGAAAAAATTCGTGAGAAAACCCCTGGTTTAAAGAAGAAAAAAATCATTTTTTATCAAGACAATGCAACTGCTCACAAAAGTGTTTTGACGATGGCTAAATTCAAAGAATTAAAGTACGAATTGCTTGAACATCCACCGTATTCACCAGATTTGACTCCCAGTGACTACTATCTCTTCAGAAATCTCAAACAATTCCTTCGTTGAAAGCATTTTTCGTCGAATGAAGAGGCCATAGCAGCCGCAGACGGTTATTTTGCAGAGCTTCCGGAAAACCGTTATAAGGATGGGATAAAATTATTGGAAGATCATTGGAACAAGTGTATTGAGTTTCTAGGAGATTATATTGAATAAAAAAATATATTTCGTAACAAAAACAGTATTCCTTCATTTCGAGCGCAGGAACTTTTCAACCAACCTGTAAGTGTAACTGTGAGGAATTTCATAATTCTTTTAAAGATAATTCTTACAGTGTAACTACATACAAATTTTCCTCTATCTGTTTTATTTGTTTTGTTTGATTTTGATTTAATATAACTATGACAAATTTTGTCAATTTTGAAAATTCTTGTAAATATTTGATTGCATTATTTAAATAGTCAGGGAGAATTTGCAATATAAAAGGAATGTAGAGTTTAAGATTTATTGACAGAATTATTAAGTATGCATATAAATTTTAATCAATAATTTTTTGGTAAATATTTAGATATAAAATTAATTTGATAATTCATATTTATTTTCTATTAAGAAAAAAAAATTTGTTGGCTTTATAAATGATATATCTATAAAGCACTAACACTAGTTTTCAAAATTTTTACACAAATCTATAATAAAAACATGATTTTTTAATGAGAGATAAATTTATATATTGTAGAATAATAATTTGGTTATACTTATTAAATGTATCTAATCTATCTTCTAACTAAAAAATATACAATTTCAAAAATGTTGTTTGAATTTTTGACAACAGTTCAAATATTTCCTTTATAATTTTGTTTCTATAGTATGAACGCTTTAGTTTCAGAAGGAACAAATTTTAATGCAATTCATTCATTTCACGTTTCATATAATTTCCTTCTTTTATTTAGTATTTCAATTACACTGGTTTCCCGTTTCCAACAAAACCATGGTATCAACTACTTACCAGCCTATTAACTTTCTTAATTACTTTTGTTCGCGATGAGCCTAAAAGTAATGAGTGGTCATTACCTTCTCACTTACAAAAAAACACAAAGTAATGGTTGGTCGTTACCCTCTCGCTTACGAACAGCCAAAAAATAATAAGTACCCATTACTTTTAGGCTCATCGCGAACAAAAGCAATTAAGAGAGTAAATAGGCTGGTAAGTAGTTGATACCATGGTTTTGCTGGGAAGTATCTTATCATTCATACGGATTTAACTCCAAGGAACACAAATTTTAAATTTCAGGTTTCAAGTCAAAGCTATGTAGACAGGCCAATCCTTTTTTAATTCCCCATTTTTACAACGTTGCTGGGCAAAATTCCTAAAAGTAAGTTTACAGTGAGAAAATACATATTTTATATTTTAGGGGAGACTTTTTCCCTTTTGACTCCCTTTTTACCACGTTACACGGAAAATATATTTCAAGTTTCCGACTTGAAGCCAAAACGTTAAGGGACACTTTTCCCCATTGAACCCTTTTTTTAACACTTTCCAGGCGTAAATTACAAAAAAATACTTTATAAGTGAATTATCAGGTGTCTAACCAAGGCGGTTTGAGCAAGCCCTTTTGAGTCTTCGCATAGGAAAATATAAAAATCCTTTCGTAGCAGACGTCGTAGGGGAAACCTTCGTGATTAATTTCAAATATTAAGCTCTAGCTGTATGTGTTGAGCTATGATGAGTCAATCAGTAACGTTATTGCTTTATATTTCTTTTTTTTTATTTTTACTAACAAAACCCAGCCACTTTTAATTTTTCTCTATAAATTAAGTTTTTTTAAGATTAGTCAGTCATCGAGCAAAAGAAAAAAAAAATACCCTCCCTAGTAAGATTTAATTAAAATCTTGTTCTTTTTGTTTTGCCACTGGCTACAAAATGTTGATTATCTTACATTTCGTCTTATTCTTATAATTCTCAAGTTAATGTATCTACCGTAAATTTAATTTTTTACCATAATGTTTTAAAATTATACTCGACAACATTTACTAATATTATTTAATTTAATTATAACAACTTTTCCTTACTATTTTTTAGGATGGTTAATTATTATGCAAGATATTAAAATGATTATAGTAATTGAAACTTACCTGGATTGGTGGCATTTATATGAAATTCACAAAGATTTTTTGAACCCTGAGCAAAATCATATGAATCCGAATCGGTGAATAATATATCAACATCTAGTTCAAAGCCTCTATTGGGTATACCTTGTTGTAGTGGTGCCGAAAAGGGACTGGAATGAAAGGCAACTAACATTTCAGAACCGCTGTAAAGAAAAATGAAAAAAGCATAAGAAATGTAAGAAAACTAAGTAAAAGTGTTATATGTTAACAATACAAAATTTAGGCACACCATTGTATACGAGTATCAAATAGATTTATTTATAAGTCATACGTATGGGGGGTATGGGGTGAATATACATTTTTAAAATAATTTAATTTAGTTTGGATATAAATTCGCGAATTGTTGTTATTTTCGCCTGTTTTTAGCAAAAATATTTTTGGAATTTTTATTTTCTTTTTTTGTTGGCGCGACATATTTTTTTTTTTTTCATGCAAATCTTTATATCTCAAAATCTACTTTATGTAGGGTATTAACAAATTTATTAACACACACTTGCTTTAACTAAATTCCCTTTTTATTCCACTTTTTCTCTTTTTATACTGCCCGCTAGATATTTTTCGATTAAAATCCACATTTGTTGTCGTATTTGCTGCTATAAAACCACACTTTAGGGTTTAATTAAGAGTGTGGTTATGACGTTGACACCAAATACTGTGGAATAAGAGTAGATAACAATATGTGAGCTAGACGGTGTGGGTTAGTATATTTGTGTAAAGTTTACCTTTCGGTTTATGCATTCTTAAGTAGTTTTTGCAATGGAAGAGTACAAAAAATAAATAAAAAATGAAATATAAATAAACTTTATTTAACACACATGCCAAAATAGGAAATAAGACTTTGAAGCAAAAAATAAAAATTACACCATTTCTAAACTCTATATAAACGATTGTCCTAAATCATCATTACTAACACCTTGATTAAAAATTTTTTTTTTTAATGAAAAACATTTTAAAAAAATAAATAAAAGTTGTAGAGCTCTTGCATATAAGTAAGTTGTTAATTATATTAGAACATAAAACATTTTTTTAAATGGTGTTCTTTGTACATATTTTTCCAAAAAAAAGCAACTACAGTAAAAATGTTTGAAAGAAACATTGTATGCAAGGTGATGCATTTTTAAATTACTTATCGGAGTTTTGTATGGGGGATTTTTCTACCAGCATTTAACTTTTACAAACTCCAAATATATATTTGATACGTATTTGTTAGAAAAAAAAATTCTAAAGGTGCATTAGCAAAATCCGGATGCTAAGAATCTCAATACAATACAAAACAAAAATATCCAAAAACCTAAATAAACTTTTATATTTTTTTCTTATCCATTTTTAGAAAATTCTAAATGCAATGGTAGATACTATGTGAATACACTCGTACATATGTTGCACTTATTTTTGAATAAATATTTGATTTTTATTAGAAAGATAGACTGCACTAGTAGAAGGAATCCATATATCGTATCTATGTTAAACTTGCAATTTAAACATTCATGAACACACATTGGCATACCTGATTATATGGGATAATGTATAGTGCCATACATGATCTCCTAGAGAGTATATAGACGTATATTTTCATATAGAATAATTTATGCTCACATATCATAATATATGATCATATATCATCATGTACCCCGCAAATTTCGGATCCAAAGATATATATAAATATAGTATGGTCATACAGGTTGGTTGAAAAGTTTCTGCGCTCGAAATGAAAGAATACTGTTTTTGTTACGAAATATATTTTTTATTCAATATAATCTCCTAGAAGCTCAATACACTTGTTCCAATAATCTTCCAATAATTTGATCCCATCCTTTTAATGGTTTTCCAGAAGCTCTGCAAAATAACCGTCTACGGCTGTTATGGCCTCTTCATTCGTCGAAAAATGCTTTCCACGAAGGAATTGTTTGAGATTTCTGAAGAGACAGTAGTCACTGGGAGCCAAATCTGGTGAATACGGTGGATGTTCAAGCAATTCGTACTTTAATTCTTTGAATTTAGCCATCGTCAAAACACTTTTGTGAGCAGGTGAATTGTCTTGATGAAAATGATTTTTTTCTTCTTTAAACCAGGTCTTTTCTCACAAATTTTTTCATCCAGCTAATCCAAAAGGCTGCAATAATATTCAGAGTTGATTGTTTTACCTTTCTGAAGATAATCAATCAACAAAATTCTTTTTGCATCCCAAAGAACTGATGCCATAACCTTCTTTGCTGATCGTTGTGACTTCACCTGCTTTGGAGCTGAACAACCAGCTTCAGTCCACTGTAAACGTTCTTGTTTCAATTTAGGATCATGGTGGTAGATCCAAGTCTCATCCATAGTTATAAAACAACGCAAGAAGTCGGTTTTATTCAGCTTAAAACGCTACAAATTACGCTGAGAAATTTGTTTTCGATCCAGTTTTTGTTGAATTGTTAACGTGTGCGGCACTAACTTTCCAAACAGTTTTTCCATACGTAATTCTTCATATAAAATATGGAGTACTCGTTCGTCTGAGATGCCTATGGCATTAGCAATTTCACGCTTAGTCAAACTTGGATCTTCACTAACCATATTATGTACCTGCTCAATGATTTCTGCTCCTTATACACTTCTAACAATTGTTCATAAATTTCCTTTTCTTTTAAACCCTTCAAAACAAAGAATCTAATGACTGCACGATATTCAATTTTTTCCATTTTAAAAAAAATCAATGACACGTCAACTTCAAATGGCTTGTAAACAAAGAAAGAATTGACAGAATGACTTGCAACTTTGCATGTGTTCTCAGGACAGTTATGCCAACTTTAGAAAAAAAAAGTTTGGAGCTAGCAGTGCCATCTCTTGGTGAGCGCAGGAACTTTTCAACCAACCTGTATATTGACTAACCACGCACGTATATTATTATGTATGCCCATGTATGATCATATATCAGCCAACGATCATGCATTTTCTTATATATTTTGATTTTTACATGCGATGAATACGTCAATAGAGTTTTATTCGGACAATTTATAGAAAGAAAGAAAATCAGACTAAATAGTTCTTAATTTTTTTAATTTTTTTAAAAATCGTCCATTTTTTTATTTCTAAAAAAGTTGTTTTATTTCTAAAGAATTATTCCAGTTCGATTTGGAGAAAATATTCACAGTGGGGCAAAATCTATATATTATGGAAATAATTTAGTCATTACATACCGACTGGCTACATTACTACGAAATTTTACACAGTTATAGCCAAAGTTTTTTTGAGCTTCAGTTTTGAGGCAGACACCACAGACACAATGGGATTTGTGCTATTAGACCCCGAGCATGTCAAAATGTTGAAAGTTTTTTATTTTTTGATTTATTTTATTTTTAAAAAACTAAATTAAGCTAGTAGGCTAGTTGGTAGCGTGTTAGCTTATCAGTGCGGGGGTCGTGGGTTCGATTCCCACCAGAGGCTCTGGTCTGTTTTCGCTACAACGAGCCCATGGTCTTTGTTGCTAGTGCTCGGTTAGGGTGTTAGGATATAATTTGTAATTATATGATTAACATGAATAAAATAAAATAAAATATTTGTTACCGTTTGGGTTCAAATTTGCTGTATGATTTAATTTGTAGAGGAGAAAACTTTTTAAGTTGCACAATCTGAAAATTACAAGGAACATCTCTATGGTGTTGTTTAATCCAATTTGAAGGTTAATGGAGGGAATTATAGGTTCATATATTGTGGAAACAGGGCTTAAAAACTAATTTACCAACCTTTCCCTCTTAACTCCCTTCTCAGGCGACCACATACGAAAAAAATCATTCTAAAAATAATGTGCACATCGGTATTGGGTTAAACGGATTGCTTTTGTCGCTGGAAATTCCAAAGAGTATCTCAGTGAATAATATATCTTCAGGGAATAATCCCATGCTACAGGAAACACTCATTTTAGCTGGCTTTACTCCCCCATTTTAACAACATTTTTCCCACTACCCGGGATTTCTAGCAGAACGGGTTTAAACAGCAGTAAAGGTAGATAATATTATCCTTTTTGCTCCTCCCCATAAATATCTTCAGAACACCCTTCAAAATGAATGTTTTATACATACATCAGGGAACACATATTTTATATTTTAGGTTTCTAGCCAAAGACGTCTGAGCAGGCCATCAAGAGAGAGCCATTGAACCTTGGCAACCCCCATTTTCACTACGTTCCTGACAAAAATTACCTTATCGGAGCGCACAACTTTCGGGCTTAAATGTATGTGTTAATTTTGGACATAAGTCGGTTGTGAAGAGTCTCTTCACAGTTTTAAACTCCTTCATTCTACCCCCTAATTTTGAGATGTTATTTAAAAAGAAATGTGAAATGTAAGTGGATTTTGAATAAGGAAATTTAGCAGGAATATTTGTGGGTTAAAAATCACACATGTTAAGGTTTATTTAATTTTAAAGAGGGGGTGTTTCTGCCCGATTCGTTTCGTTTAATTCGATTTGATTTGTTTTCTTTCGGATTTCATCCTTTTATCACCTATATTCCAAACAATTTAAATAGCTGGCAGCCCTTGTAAAATAAGTGGCTGCCTACTACTATCGAGTATCAGGCGATTTACTGTTTGAGTATATATATACAGTAAAACCTTTCAATAATGCACACTCTTAATAGCGAACTTTTCTTATTGACGCAGAGTTTGAAAGTGGCGTTAGAAAACGCCAAATTTTATAAATAAAATTATATAGAAATAGTAGGATCCCTCTTAAAGGGATGTTGACGATACAGTAAGCTTTTTATTTTCTTTTGTGGGCAGTTCTTAAAATTTTTTCTGAAAAATTCTTATCAATATTTTTAAATAAACTTCAGTATTTGTGTTTTACTCTTAAGAAAATCTTACACAAATTCTATTAACTCCCTATAACTTGCAAAATTTTCAGTCATTATCAAGAGGCTTCACTTTATGTATATGTATGAGTATTTTACTCTCTTGTACCATATATCTTGTAGGATTTTAGCGTACATATTTTGTTTCCTACTTTTTGCTTGCGGATTAGCTTAACGTAGGTGGCCTGATATTTGTAACCTGAATTTTTTTTGTTTGGTTTTCTATGTCATGCATTTTGTAGTTAAACTTGGTGGCTTTCGAGTTATTTAAAATGCACATCAATGGCTAAACACGTAGAAATACACAATGTACACAAAGTAGAACAAAAACACCAATTGTAACTGCTTTTTTAAGATTTTCAATATATTTTATCTCGCGTATCGCTTTCGAATAGTGCATTCTAAATTGAAATATGTTGAAGAATTTTTTTTGTAAAAGTCTGTATTTTATTCGATCACAGTGTATAGATAAACATTTATGTATGTGCTATTTGTTTGTATGAGTTTAGCGGCAGTGTTTAGAATTTTAGAGTAACACCGGAAATGGAATAGAAAGCATGACTTTTCTATTTAATACAAACTATTTATTTATACAATGTTTGTTTTTTTTTTATGGGATAGAGAGTTGTGGCCAGTATTTGTGTACATTTTTTAAAATGTAAAAATCTAAATATCTAAGAAGATTCAAAGAAAAAAAAAATGAAAATTGAATGAGTTGCAAATATAAAACTTGTCTGATGTTAAAGAATAAAATTTATTTCTAAGCTAAAAGTCTTAAACTAACAAAAATTCTCATACTCAACAAAATCAGTAATTTTTATATTCTTCGTATCAAAAAAATACAAAAGATGTTGGAGAATAAAAGTTGTTTTTTCTAATAAAAAATAGTTGTCTGTGTTTGCAAGTTTTAAAATATATAAAAGAGTATATATAATGAATGTTTAATGAAAGTTTTTCTGTAACAAATTTAATATCTAAATGTGTTGTTTTGGTAAATCATAGTAAATTATTGTTCCCGTGAAAAACTTTTACTCGAAGTTTAAATTTAAAACTAACTCACTATAAAGATATTTTTAGAAATTTTCTCTAGGAGCGCGGAAAAAATCTGTGGCTAGAAAGCTAGAATTAATAATATGTACAAATTTAAAATATTATGGAATTTTCAGCAGGAACGTAGTTAAAATAGGGGTCTAAAGGGAAAAATTAAACCCTTCAAGGCCTGTCCACACCACTGTACCTAGAAACAGTGACAGGCGACCATTCAATCACTGTTAAAGAAAAATGGCGCTAAACGCGGGGCCCGAAACCACGACCTTGAGATTAAAAGTCTCATGCTCTACCAACTGAGCAAGCCGGGCATGATATTCTCAATATCAGGGTCATGCTCACTTAGCTCAGTTGGTAGAACATAAGACTCTCAATCTCTGGGTCGTTGGTCGGACCCCACGTTGGGTGTCATTTTGTAACAGTGATTGAATCCCTGCGCACGGCGGTGTGGGTATACATTTAAGCGGTTATTTTTTCCCTTTAATTCCCTATTTTTACCACATTTCTGCCGAAAATGTGTTTTAACAACAACCCCCTAAGTCTCACTGTCACAAAACCTAAAATCTAAAATATGTGTTCTCTTGAGTATGGCCTCAATCACTGATAAGTCCTTTTTTGGAATTTTTGCGAGGAACGTGGTAAAAAAATTGTATCAAAAGAGAAAAAGTCCTCCTCACTAGCTTGCCCAAACTGCTTTGAATCTTAAGGAACGAGTGAAATTGAGATAGTAAAATATTGAGAAATGAAATGGATGGGGATTCAGTGGAATTGAAAAACTACACCCATAAAACAGATTCGTGCTGACCACCGAATTTGTTGCCAAGCGAATGCTTCAGTTGCAGCAACTACCGAATTGTTATTAAGGCAACCAAAATACTGTTGTCACAGTCAAATTACTCATGTTTCAATTGGTTTTCAGTTGTCACAACCGTCAAATTCGATTACCACAACCGAGCCATTCGATTGGCTACAAATTCGGTCGTCAGTACGAATCTGTTTTTTCTGTGTATACTTTAGGAACGAAATAGAATGAACGTGTTGAATTAAAACACTAGGCAAGGCGAAAAAATAGAATCGAAATGGGAACAAGTTGAATTGAAACACTAAACACAGGGAAACTCGTTTTAGATGAACTCGGATAACTCGATGAAAAAAAATATATAGCGCAATATTTCATCCTATCGATTTTATATTCTTAAATGTGTGCTGAAAAAATTAGCTGATCTTATTTGATCCCAAAAAAGGTGAACCAAATTAGATCCAGCATTTTATTTGGGGATTTAGTAAGATCTAAATTGATCCTAAAAATGGTGGATCCAGCAATATATTTCAATTAAATCAAATCAAAAAAATATCAGTTTATTAAAAAAAAAGACTTAATTGAAAATAAAAAAATTCAGTCTTAAAAATAACAATGCCCTCTGCGGAGCTTGAACCCGATCAGCCAGAGTTGTACTGGTTTATATAATACCTGGCTTTATTAGAATACATTTTTCATGTCAGTGTGTTATATTATTTATATATAATTATATCTTTGTGTATAGTTAATATGAAACATTTATAGTATGATTAAAAATTTAATAATATTTAAGTAATATTGATTTTAGCTATTGGAAATGTTACAAAGTTATAAAATAGTCCTTAGAAAATTAATGACTACATTCTAGTTAAAAGCAAATCTGTAATAGTTTTTAAAAAGTAATTAACATTTTTATGTGTAAACATGAACATATAGTAGTAATGCGCCTGACTTTATGTTCTAGTTCAATTACAAACCAAAAATGCTAATGATGTAATGATTTTAAAATATGCACTCAGGAAATAAAAGCAGCTGCTTTTTTCCCATCTTATTAAAAACTACTTAAGAAAATTATTTCAAAATGCAAAAAAAAAACAAAAACAAAAAATAAACTTAAATAAAATAAAATTCTTTTTTAAAAATAATTTCTTAACTTTTATACAATATTTGTAAAATATGTTTGTTTTTATTATGTATTTTCAAAAAGAACCAAAAAAAAAATATATAATTAAACTCAACCAAAATCTAAAGTTTTATATGTATATTTTTATATCCCTATACAATCGAGTTGAAAAGTAAAACTTAAGGTCTAAAAAATTAATCTCAATTAAGTTGAAAAACTAAATTAAAATCTTGTGAACTTTATGCCCTACTTATTTACACAAATAAATATGTATATGCAAAGGCTGTAGGCAAAATGCCAGTGAAAGAATACTACGAAATACTCGTACTTCTACTATTTTGTTTATAATTTATTTCATTGTAAAGGATTTTTTCAAACAAGTTTTTTAACAATTTTTTTTTTCATGACAAATCGTTGGTTTGTAAATATTTAAAAAATATACAAAACATTAATATTCCAATAAGTCATGAAAATTTTTCACACAATATTTAAGATAGTCAAAAAGGGGGAAAAATAAAGATTTTGTTGAGCTGCGAGAGGTAATTGTTAAGTTACTTAGGCCTAATTTTTGGAATGTAGATTTGCTATGTTTATTAGTTCGTTAGTCAAGTTATATTTTCCAGATATGGAATTGAAACACTAGACACTAGAAATGAAAAGGAATGAAACAAGCCTGGATTTTAAGTGATATAAATCGATGCAAACATATGGATATGGAACGGGGAACGAGTGGAATTAAAACATTACACAAAGGAAAAGAAATGACATGGAACGGGGAAAAAGTGGAAAAAGTAGAGAGAGGGAGCTTATTCGAATAGAACTGGGAACGAAAGGAATTGAAATACAATATGAGGAAAAACGAAGTGGAATGGATTGGGGAACGAATGGAACTGAAACAATATATATGGAAACCCCCTCGGCATAGAACGGGGAAAGAGTGAAATTAAATTTAATAGCCAGGAGGACGAAATTTATGAAACAAGGAATGATTGGAATTAAAACACTAAATACAGGGAACGAAATGAAATGCAACGTTGAACGAGTGGAATTGAAACACTAAACACTAGGAATGAAATGGAACAAGCCTGAATTTGAAGTGATATTTCTCGATGTGAACATATGGTGATGGAACGGGGAACGAGTGGCATTGAAACATTACACAAAGGGAACGAAGTGGCATGGAACGGGGAACAAGTGGAAAAAGTAGAGAGGGAGAGCTTATTCGAAACGAACAGGGAACAAAAGGAATTGAAATACAATATAAAGAATATCAAAGTGGAATGGAACTGAAACAATATATATGAAAACCCAAACGGCATAGAACGGGAAACGAGTGAAATTAAAATGAAGAGCCAAGTGGACGAAATATATGGAACGAGGAACGATTGAAATAAAAACACTAAATACAGGGAACAAAATTGAATGGAAAGCTAAATGAGTGGAATTGAAACACTAAACACAGGGAACGAAATGAAATGGAACAAACCTGAATTTTAAGTGATATTTATCGATTTGAACATATTTTTTAAACAATTTTTCTTCATTTGAAGTTTTTCAACAACACTACCTTTCAATGATAACTAATTTTCGTTAATTGGTGCATTATTAGTGGTAATGAAATTTTAAAGGATTGTCATTAATCCATGAAATAAAATTACGATCAATAAAATTTTTTTATAGAAGCTTAAAAAATATTTTCGACGGAATGTTTTAATAAAGAAAAGCACTTAATTTAGTTTAAGAAATAGACAAGCAAAACCTAACAAAACCTTTAAAAAAAATTGTCATTTTGTATCTTCATAAATTTACTCTCGTGCATAAAGTTTTTTTTTTTTCAAAAAATATTTATATCCTCTTAGGCATTTGCCTTAATTTAAGCTTCAGTTTTAAGATCTGCCTCACTTTGCCTTCGCAATTTAGTTTAAAACAAAGTAAAATAAATTAAGAAATGTTGAAAAATTAGAAATGCTAATTGAAAAACGTTTTGCGTTGTTTTCGCTGTGTTTGTTTAAAGTACGTATGGATGTATTGTGTTAGTCAGTGGTAAAATTCATTTCATTTACATTTTAAACAGCTAAAGGTTTTGTATTGCAAATGAGCACTTGAAAATGTAAGTATGCAAAAGTAAATGAGTTTTTTAGATTTAAATTTGTTTTTCTACTTCTTCCCTTCTATTTAAATAATAAACTAAAAATTTGAGAAGGAAATTAAAAGTCTATTAGAATTCTTTTTATATAAAATGATATATAATCTCTAGTGGATTAAATGATAACGAATTTTTTTTCAAGGAATAGTTAAAAATAAATATCTTAAATAAATTTGTATAGGAAATTTTGTTGATTTTTTTAAGTTTTTCTTTACAATGTACAATTATTTAATGCTTGCTAAAATAACCAGAGTTAAGTGCTTTACAATGTTTATGAATGTCAAATTTGTATGGAGTTAAGAATAGTGTGTGCTAAGCTCTGGATTTTTTTTTTTTTTTTGAAGAACTACCCACCCTAATTCTCTATATGTAAAAGAATATCGTGACCGACTAACTGACTCACCGACACAACATCGTCCAGCCCTGCTAGTAATCTCAGATTGGGTCCTAATACTCCGGTGTAGACATCCACTGAAATGGGATTTTTAAAATCCCTCTGGGGAGGAGCAAAAAGGGGAAAAATCTGAAACTTTAACTATATATTCTCTAGAGTTTGGGCTGACTCTCACAAAAAGCACTTTGTGGAATTTTCTTCAGTAAAAGAGAAAAAATCCAACCCTTATCGGCCTGACAAACCGGTTTGGCTAGAAACCTTATATTTCAAATATATGTTTCAAGGAGTATATGCCAATACACCGATAAAGAACTTTTTGGAACTGTTGTTCCCTGGAGTCTGAGCTAATTCACGCAATAGGTTTTTTTTTTTTTTAATTTGGACAGGGATATGATAAAATAGAGGCTTAAAAGGGGTTTCATCTCTAATGGACTGCCTAAACCCTTTTGGCTAGAAATCTGAAATTTATAATATTTGTTTTATTTATATATGTTCCATTTGAAATTAATTCGTGGTTCAGATCCTTAAGGTTCTGAAAAACCCGAATTGGGTGAGTGAAACTGAAATACTAGACAATGGAAACGAAATGGGATAAAACTAGGGACTAGTGGAATTCAAACACTAGAGAAGGGGAACGAAATAAATGGGAAATAAGTGGAATAAAAATACTAGACAAGTGAAACGAATGAAATTTAAACACTGCACACGGGGAACGAAATGGAATGTAAAGAAGGCTGAGTAAACAGAAGTCAAGGGAACGAAATATAATAGAGAAAGGAACGGGCAGTGGAATTGAAATACTAAACACAGGGAACGCTATGGAATGGAGCGAATCTGAATTTCAGTGATATTTATCGATTTGAACATATTTGTTTCTATTGAAACGATTTTTCTCCATTCTTCTATCTTTCGAAAACTTATCTGTCAATGATAATTAATATTAATAATGAAATCAAACCCTTTAATCATTATCATGAATTTTAGAAATGTTAATAAAAACCTCCCCCCCCCCCCTATACATTTACCAATACGGCTTTAAATCGGGCATTTCAAATATATATTGTAAACTTACAGTAACAAAGTAACGGGCTTTTAAGCTGGTATCTTATATTTTAACCTTTCAGATTTTTTTTTTTTTTTATAAAATACTTATTCAACTTCATTAAGCAAACTAATCTATTTCCTGTATAAGTGTTTCTTATATATTTTGCTTGCTTTGCTTAATTTTCAGCAATTTTCTATTAAATTTGTTACCCCAGTTTTTTTTTTTGACTTTTCATTTTTATTTTATTTCTTCCGGTTTTCTAAACAACATCAATTATTTTGTTGTACAGTGGTACGCGTTCGATTAATCGCACTAGTATTTTTTAATTTATCTGTTGATTCATACAAGATATTAAATCGGCTTCTTCAAATGAAATGAAGCTCAATTAATGAGCTTTAACTGAGTATAAGAAATGAATCAAAATCATGTGCATTAAACAAATTTTGATATGAAAATTTGTTAAACTAAAATAAATTGGTGACACCGACTTTTAAATTAGTTGTCCATATTAAGAAAAGGAGGAGATTTTTTTAATTTATTTTTAATGAGAAAAAGTCAAATGGCACCTTTTTATGGTTTTTGACAAGAAAAAAAAGTTTCAAAAAATGGGCGATTTTATTCCCCCCATTTTATCGCTCTAATTGACGAAGTGACGAATGCAGAGAGACAGTTAGTTCTAAGAATAGGAGGAGATTTTTTTAAATTTATTTTTACTGCGATAAAGACGAATGGCACCTTTTTATGGTACTTTTGTGCAGATTTTATTCGAAGTTTCTAAAACAGGGACAGGGAGACAGTTTGTTCTTAGATTTATTATCTCTATTAAATATCAAAATGTCATACAAATCTATAAGTTTAGTTTAGAAAAGTTTGGAAAATATGAAAAATCTTTTAACACATAAATATGGTTACAGCGATCTATATACATATTTATGTATGTATGCGCAAGGAAACCCCTTTAAATGAAGAGGAAAATTTAATTGCATATGAGTTTATGTTTTTTATAGGGGATGTAGTCAAAAATATGTTAAGGATAAAATGAAAAAAAGGATAAATGGAAAAAAATATATAACATACCAATTATAAAGAAGCACAAGCTTGTAATATTTCACAGCATACATTTGCAAAATCTTATATTGTATAAATAAGAGTTTCTATTCAAACAAATTTAGACTTGTAAAAAATATATAGTCTTAAAATAGAGAGTCTTAAAATTTAAATCTAAGAGTTATTTTTGTTTTGCTTGCCTATAAAACTAGCTGATATGAAATTTAGAAACCAGAAGTTTTAAATATTTTTATGTTCCATGGAGTATAGGCTAATTCGCTAATTTCACGCTTTTTTAGATTTTCGACAGAAACGTTGTAAAAATGGGGCTCTAAAAGGGGAAAAAGTCTTTTATCAGCGGCCTGACTATACCAATTCGACTACAAATCTGAAATTTAAAATATGCTTTCCTTGGAGAATGCGCTAATTCCTTGAAAAGGTACATTGTAGAATTTTCGCCAGGAACGTGGTAAAACTGGTAGCTCCAAGGGGGAACAGTTTCTCGGCCTGCACAAACCTATTTGGCTATAAATCTGATAGGATACTTTTTGGAAATTTTCTCATGAAGTTAGTAAAATAGGGATACAAAGGGGTAAAAGTTCTTCACTTAAACGGTTGGCAAGAAAACTTAAAGGAGTGTAATTGAAACACTTAAATAGGGAAATGAAATGGAACGGGAACCCAGTACATTTTTTGTACACTCAGAATATTATGTAGTTAACTGTTTGTTGTTTAATATAAAAGTTTTCCGTTCCATTTAAAAATAAAGGAACATACATTTATTTTTCAAAGAAATATCTATATTAACTTTTTTATACATTTATTCGAAATAATTTACTATCATTTACCGATTTTTTTCAGTTTCATTTATTTTTTTCATTTGTTTGAAATTTAATAAAAATTTACCCACAAAACGGAAACTTGTGGTTTATTTGTGTCCGTTAAAATTATTATAAATTTAAATTTTGTTTGCTGTCTGTTTCAAAAAAAATATTCGAAAAATTTCAATTTGTTTTTTTATTTAAATTGGTTGTATATATACAAAATTTTTCAATACAAATTACAAGAACTTCATAAACACACATACATATACAAATACATTCACACAAAAAGTGTTTATAGCTTCATATGCATACATACATTTTGTATTGTACGAGTATATTAAAAAAAAAAAACAAAAAATACAAAAACGGAAATAATTTCAAATAAATGAAAAAAACAGTTATTTTTTAATGATTGGTAGGTAAAATTTTGACATTTATTTTAACTGATTATATCATGTGTCAGTTGATTAATCAACATTTAAAAATAAATAACAAATGGCATTTAATTTAAATATAAATTAAGTAGACCGGTTTTTAAATGAAATATCATGTAGTAAAGTAAAAAAATTTAGACACGTAAAAATCAACTTGTTAAAGTGGGATTTTTTCACAATTAATTAACACACTAGTCAAGGGGAACGAAATGGAATGGAAAAAGAAACGAGTGGAATTGGTAAACCAAACAAGAGGAACAAAATGGACTGAAATGGGGAACGAGTATAATTTAAACATAAGAGAAGGAAATTAAATGAATGGAACTGGGAACTAAATGGAATGGAAAGGGGAACAATTGGAATTGAAACACTTAGGGATAAAGTGCTTTGGTTAGAAACCTGAAATTTATAATAAGTATACCCTGGACTATTCGCTTAAACACCGATAAAGAGTTTTAAAAGTTTTCCCCAGGAACGTGGTAAAAATGGGGGTTTAAGAAATTGGAAATTTAAGATATGTATTCCTTGAGGTATCAGCTGAAGTTAGGCTTTTTGAAAATTTCAATAAGAACATGCTATATGTGGGGTGATAAAGAGAAAATTGTCCCCTTAATCATCCAGCAATAGCTACAGAAGCTAACAACTTGAAGTAGACGGGATTTTTGTAAATTTTTACGGGTAGGGGCAAAAGTGAAAAATTGTCCCCTTAACGTTCTGTTTAAAAAACCTTGAGCTAGATATCTGACATTT
Source organism: Eustalomyia histrio (assembly GCA_949748255.1). Classification (NCBI taxonomy): domain Eukaryota; kingdom Metazoa; phylum Arthropoda; class Insecta; order Diptera; family Anthomyiidae; genus Eustalomyia; species Eustalomyia histrio. The sequence goes on along the minus strand of OX456524.1, from coordinate 155,881,623 downwards.
TATATATTTACTAATAAGAAAGTTTAAAGAAGGAAAAATGGAACTAAAATCAGCGCCCTTAGTTTCCTATTCCAAACCGCTGAAGCAAGGATTTTGAAATTTTGGGGTTGCTAATTCGGTGTAGACATCCACTAGAAAGGGATGTCCTGGCCAAACCCCTTCTTCTAGAAATCTAAAATTATAGACTAATTTACTGATAAGCAAGTTCGTGCAATATTCAAGAAGAACATGGTGAAAATGTGTCAATTTAAGAAGAATTGCTCTTTTAATCACCCAGCCTAAACGCTGGAGCTAGAAATTTGGCATGTAGTTTCCTTCTCCAGCGTAGACATCTAATGAGATGGGATTTTTTTCGGAAATTTTTAAGTGGAAGGGCAAAAGGGAAAGCCTCCCCTAGACGTCCTTTCCAAGCCCCTTCGGCTAGAAATCTCTCATTAGAAATATGTTTTTTCACTTACTTTCTAGAATATCTATTGAGGCGTGGTAAAAATGGGATTAAAAAGAGGAAAAGTGCTCTTCAAAGGACTTTAAATAGAAACATCTACTACAAAAAAATTCAACAAATTTATTTTGAGAGGAAAATCCTTAGAATTTAATATTCTTCTTAATATACTCCGACATGTAAAGCTACCGATAACGAAGTATTAGGCTTTTAAGCTAGTGCTACTATTATACATTTAATGCTAATTATTTATTCTTTGTATTTATTTTTTTTTTTCTTTTTCAAAGTATAGTTGTTAAGCATATGTGATGGTTGTTCTGAATGTATTACGCATTAAGCTACATTTTTTTCTATAGAAATGTTTTGTATTTTTTTCTAAAGAAAATATATCAAAAGCATTATAATTTACCTTAAGGTATGCTTTTGTAGTATTAACAAAAAAAAAATAAATAAATATTTTTGTTTTTTTTTTTAAATATAGATATGCCAACCAAGAAAAGACCTTTGGCTAAAATATTATTTAAATAAAATTTTCTTTTATTTTGTTTTTTAGGGTAGACACTATCACGTCTAATGATGTTACAGGCAAAATGTTTATTTTTTTATACAAAACAAAAGTCTAGACCAGAGATTGTTGGATTATATTTTCAAATTTCAAAATATTTGTATTTTTCTTGGGTAATTTTCTTCGGGGGATTTTTAAATATTTCCATCTTTTTTTTTTTTATCTAAACCACATACGAAATAAAGTTTTGTTTTTACTGTTTCTATGTTACTTACCGTGACACAACTTTTGGTAACCAATCACCACCGCAATATTTTGCCAATACTGGATCATTAGTTGAGCTGCCATCATAGAAAATTAAATGATCACGTTCACCGGTACAATCGGACCAAGCACGTATTGAACGGGAGGTTTTATTAAAACTAGCAATTGACCTTAAAGGAAAAGCAAAAAGAGAAGGGAAAATAAGAAGAAGTTACAAAAAAAGTTGCAATCATTGTTTAAGCATAAAAGATATAAAATTGTTTCCCTGGAAACCTTAAAAATTCAAAGAAGATACTTTTTTGTTGTGACACAACAAAACAAAAAAAAAAACTTAAAATGAAAACCAAACACTGACTATAAAAAGGAAACTTTGTATAAATATAAAGAAAAAAAAATTCAAAACAAAAACTAAAAAAAAAAATAAACTTATTTTCAAATTCATCAATATGTTCTATCAATGTATGTTCAAATCATTTGATTTTACAAGTTATATTGAAGTTTTTTACTTGTTGTTGTAAAATGCAAAAGGATTTGGGGATAAATTGTTCACTTTTTTCCGTTTCATGAATAAAATTGTAAATCTTTATCAGGGCATTAAGATATTTTATTTATATTTGATATTCTGTAACACCTTCTTTTTGTGTAACATAAAACTTTATAGGACATTTTAGGGAATGCTGGCTAAATTCAGTATTTGAATTTAAAAAAAACTTCACTTATAACTGATAACAAAGTTTAACTCTCCAGAACTGTGACTTCTGTTTTTAATATTATACCCGATTTAACCCGACTCAACTGCCAATTATTCTCGTGAGTTACTTAGAAATATTTACTAATCGTATTTAGAACCTTTTTACCATTTCACGATTTAACCTGCCGATAATTCTCTCGAGTCACTTTCGAGTTACTTCGAACCATTTACGAAAATATATCTTTACCTGAATAATTCTAGAACCGAGACGACCCTAATTAGAGGTGTTGCCATAGTGTTAGCGGAAACTGTCTATGACATAAAATCGTGTCGATAATTAAAGGAACCAGACCTTTAACGAACCCACTCACAGAGTTTTTCCCGGCTGGAAAACCGCCATTTTTTTTAATTTTTGTTCATATTCGTATTCCGTGCTCGAAATCATTTACAAATGTGTCTTTTACATCCAAAATATAAACCTTTTTAAAATTCACGACCGGCATTTTAGATCCGCCATTTTGAATTTTGAATTAATTCAATTATTCTCTTCTTACACCCACCAAAAACAAGTCTGTAATGGCAACTGAAAGTTTTGCTATTATTATGGGAAATTTTGCCAATTTAAGCCCAGCGTTATTTTTTGCTAATCTTAGTAACACATGTCTGCTGACGTGTAGCACAATAAAATTAGTAGAAAAAATTTTCAATTTTAGTAAACTTTTTGTAAAGTGGAATTTAAAATTGGTTCGCTAAAATCAGCGAAAAAAAATTACTATATTTAATTTATATTAGTACAATGAAATCAGTAGAAAAAATTAATAAGCGCTACTAAATTTTAGTAAATTGCTGTAAACTGCAATTTAAAATCGATCTGATAAAATCAACAACAAAGTTTACTAAATATTAGTAAAATGGGAATAGTAAAAAAGATAATACCCGCTACTAAACATTGGTAAAATTCTTTACAAATTTTATTTAAATTAATAAGCTCTAATTAAGAAAAATGTTTGATCGATTATAGTGAACTAAACTTAATAAATTGTAAATTATATAAAAATTTGAATTTATAAAAAAAAATATTGAAAATGCACAAATTAATTGAATTATTTTAAATACACTTGTTGCACTTTAAAACTGCTAATTTCTGTTGAAATTTCTTTACAAAAAAAAAAAAAAAAATGACAAACTTATTTTTTTTTAAAGCAACATTTTTTTATTTTATTTTTTTCAAAAAATATTTCAGGAAAAATAAAAATAATAAAAACCTAATCGAATTTATCATTTTGTTATAATTTACTAATTTTTGTATTGAAACAAATTTTTGGAGTAAAATTTTTGGCTGAATTTAAGAACTTTTTAGTGCTTTTTTTTATCGGTTGTCCTATTTTTGGGCATGAGTCTGTTGTCAAAAGTATCTTCACTTCCGATCCCTTTTTTCATCCATTGTTGCATTTTAAGGCAATTTAAGTTTGTAAGTATAAGCTTGAATTATTAGAAATGAAATTTCCTTCAATATTAAAACTATTTACTAATTTTTTTAAAAAAAGTGTAAAATTTGTAATTTTTTTTGTTAATTTTAGCAAATCGGTGTTCAAAAATTTGTAAAATGATTACTGAAAATAGCAACAAAAATTTTTAAATATTCTGTAAAAATTTTTTTATTTGTAAAATGTAAATAGCAAAAAAATTTACTACATAATAATTTTTGTTAACTAAAAATTAGTACAAAAATAGTACATTGGGCTTGCAAACCGCTTACTAATTTTTTACTAATTTTTTTTCTGAGTGTAAGCACTTAATATAGGATCTTCTTAATATAGGAATTGTCTAAAAAATCGCGTTTTCATCGTCTGCTGTAAATTTCTTAAAATGGACTTAGTGCCTTTCTTCGAGGGAGCCGTGAGACAGCATTTTTAAAAATATTCAAATAATCCCTTATCGTAATTACACACAGTGTGAAGTACTTAAAGTCGATTACATTGCATGAACTTATGTAATTTTCTAAAGGAAATAATTCTTTTGAGTGTATTTTTGTTTTGTTAGTTTCCTTCCCACTAAACGAAATTTTCCTTTCTGTTTTTTTTTGTTTTTTTTTGTATTAACAAAAATTTCGAATTTATACGTATTGCACTATAAACATTATTTTGATTATTTTTTCAATATGCAATAAAGTATACGTAATTTTAATTTAATTTAAATTTTAATTTTAAATTTTCAACAATTAGAACTGAAGGGATTCGTGCTGGCTACCGAATTTGTAGCCAAGCGAATGGTTTTGTTATGTTAACTAAATTTTTCTGCTGTAACAAGCAAAAATTAATTGAAACACTAGTTATTTTACTGTAACAACAAAACTACGGTTATCTCAATAAAAATACACCACACTGATTGTAATCCATGCTTAAAAATACAAAAAAAATTTAAAATAACAAAATTTTTTGTAAAATAAACGAAAAATGGTTAATTTTACCAAAAACTTCGTTGTTTTGACTATAATTTCGTATTTTTAAGCAACAATTATTATGAGTGTAGTTACAATCGAAAAATTCGGTAGATTATACTAAACCATTCGGTTAACGTGTGATGGAATACACCCGTATGTTAGTTCCGTATTTACACTCATGCAATAAAATTTTGCATTTTGTCAAAACAACGAAAACTGCTGTAAAATGAAGAATTTTTCGTTAATTTTACACAATTTTTGATTATTTTGACATTTTTGATCATTTTGAATGCAATCAAAACGGCAAATAAAATAGTTAATTACTATTCCAACTTTGCATTGTTTTGTATCCGAGAAATCTACTGCAAGCTAGATTACGCTGCAATAAATTCAAATAAATACTTTTCGTTCATAGTGTATTGCTTGCAATAGTAGTGGCACAATATTTTCGTATGATTGGTTAAAATAACATTTCATGCTTTAGTTTGATTTTGCTTTGTGTGTTCAATTCAACGATTTGTATTAATTCTATGCAATTTACGTCAGGTGAAATACCAATTTTCGATTAGGGTTTTTTTTTACTGCTGCTGCTGCTGTTCCTGTTGTTAATTTCATTTCATTCTTTATTTCACAAATTCAATGGAAAAAAATAACACATTTGCAATCAGAGCAAAAACAAGTATTAAATTTCACACAATTTTTAGTTTTTTTTTTTTTTTAAATATAAGCAAACATTGGCGAGGAAAAATCTGTATAAACGCACATAAACTTTTTTATGCATAAATTTTAAAGCTGTTAAAAATTATATTTAAAATAAATATATTTTTTTAAGCTGGGAAAAACGTAAAATTAAACATAAAGATAAATAAAAAAAATTAATTTAAATCACCTGTGGTGTTTGGGACTTTTTTTTTTTGGTATACCAGCACAGAGAAAATAAATTCTTGCTGACAATCGAATTTTGTTGCCACAAGCAGAGAAAAAAGTATAGTTGAATATGTTTGCGAATAAGAAATTATTATAGTATAATTCTAATGATCATAAATATGATTCCCACTGATCATGTTATAGTTATCGAGAACAAATTTATCATCAATTATAACTATATCATGAACATAGTATAATCCTAATGATCATGAATATCATTCTTAACTGATCTGAGAACGAATTTATCACCATGTATACGATTATATTATAATCAATAGGATCATACTATGCACATTATTTATTTCAATCATAGCAAGATGCTTAACAAAAATTTGTTAGTTCCAATCAAAAAGAAAACAATTCTTCATTCGATTGGCAAACAAATTCGTTTGACGGCACGAATATATTTTCCTTGATATTATTCATACAAAATTATTTCATTGGACTATATATATATATTTTTTTTTGTTCACTCACCTCTTAACTAAAGCTTTATGTTGATTTTCTTGGCTTACAGCTATCATGGCATGTTTACTTGTAGGAACTTCTTTTTGTCGTATCGTCCAGTAGCACGTGACATTTCTTGGATACATTCCTGGATAATTGGGACTTTGTAAACGACATTTATTACGATAACATTCATCGAATTGTCGTGTACAATATGTACCAGGCGTAACACGTCCCAACTCTAAAGGTTTATCGGGTAGACCATACCTGCAAAAAAATAATAATATAAATGTGTTTTAGTATTATTTGTACAAATAAAACATGTAATTGTATTTATTTAAGTTTAAATATAAAAAAAAATGTTATTATTCTTAATACAGAGTATAACAAGTGCAATTGTAGAAATGCGTAAATAAAGTTAATACTAAAGGATTTTTATTGTAATACTTATAAATAGTGTGATTGTTTATATTTTGTTATTGTAAATACTTTTTTTTTTAATGTCAGTACATTCGGTATACCACATAAAGTTTTGATTAGATTAACTTGAAAAGTAGTTAAGCTAAAATATATGGTAATAGTAAAAGAAATTTTATTTTATCAATAATTTTCGTAGGCTTTAAATTTCTTTTTGAAAATAAGTTAACGTTCAAAAGTAGCTGTCTCTTATTCTGTTCATAAGAGTGAATAAATTGATGCGGCGTATGAGTGTTTTTAATTTTTGTATTGAAATAATATCACTCATACGTATTCAGTTGTTTTCGATTAAGAAAAATGTGAGTTTAGGCAGGTGTAACATATGGTGGGTCAATTTATATTAAACACATGTGAAAAATTACTCAATAAATTCGGAAATTTCTGAAATATAAAATGTGCAATAAATAACTAATATTTCGGTATAACGGATGGGCCTGTGCACTCACCAAAAAAAATCTGTAATGGCAACTGAAAATTTTGCTGTTATTACGGGAAATTTTGCTAATTTGAGCCCAGCGGTATTTTTGCTAATCTCAGCAACACATGTCTGCTGACGTGTAGTACAATTAATGGCCTTTTTTCACTGAGCAACATCTTTCATCAATTTGCAAAGATGTTAAGATCTTTCCATACGAACTATACAAACCAAAAATTCTACATCTTTCTACATCTACAAAAGATGATTCTTTCTCATTTTGTTCCATCTTACATCACTAAAAAAAATGACAAAAAAATCTATTTTCTTTGTGCCATCAGTAGCAAACTGAAAATGAGCGGCACATGTAAGAATTTCATTCTTATGTCTACCAAAAATTCTTCTTCATCATCATCTTCCTCCAGAATGATCTTTAATATTTCAATGTACTGCATTGAAATTCGGGTTTGTTCTTGCAAAGCAACAACTACTCCAATGATTAATATTTTCTTTAAATCCATTTTTTATTTTTAACAAAAAATATGCGTCCTGTTTTTTTATTTTTTGACAGCTGAATAAATGTCAAATGAAAGAAGAAATATGTTGCCAATGTAACACTTGTTTCACATTTTCAACATCTTCCACGTGTTTCACAAAGATGTTGTTCAGTGTAAAAAGCTTATAAATATGTAGAAAAAAAACAGCTAACGCTACTAAATTTTAGTAAACTTTTTGCAGTGGAATTTAAATATGTTTGCTAAAATCAGCAAAAAAAAATTACTAAATATTTTTAATATAAGTACAAAATTTAAAATCAAAATTTTTTATTTTTTTTATTTTTTCCAAAAAAATATTTAAAACATAAAACGAATTTATAATTTTGTTTTAATATAGTAATTTCTGTTTTGAAAAATATTTTAGTCAATTTTTTTTTATACTTTTAAGGTCAAATTTTCTGATTTTTAGAAATAAAAAAGTTTTTTTAGTGCTATTTCAAGTGGATGCTATTTTTAGACATGAGTCGTTATCTTCACTTCCGATCACTTTTTTTAATCTATGTAATATTTTAAGGCAATTTAAATCTGTAGGTCTAAGTTTTATTTATTAGAAATAATATTTACTTCAATATAAACTTTTTAAAAACTAGTAAATTTTTTTTTGCTAATTTTAGCAAATTGGCTTTCAAAAATTTGTAAAATGATTTCTGAAATTAGCAACAAAAATTTGTAAATATTCTGTAAAAATACTGTAATTTGTAAATAGCAAAAATATTTGCTGAATAATAACTTTTTTTACTAAAAATCAGTACAAAAATAGTAAAGTGGGATTGAAAACCGTTTACAAATTTTTCTACTTACTTTTTTTCTGAGTGTAACATACGATGGGTCAATTTATATTAAACACATGTGAAAAATTGCTCAATAAATTCAGAAATTTTAGAAATCTAAAATGTGCAATAAATAACGAATATTTCGGTACAACGGATGTGCCCGACAATGTGTCATTCGTTATACAGGGTGTCCGCCGGGAAGGTATACTACTTTGTTTGTTTATAATTTTTGATTAAATGAAAGAGAATGGATCTTATATTGATAAATGTTTTATTTAATGTCGGCAATTATGTATGGAATACAATATTAGATAAATATCTGCCTCTGTTAGCCTCACAAATGCGAACCCTTTCGAGCACATTTTTAATTACATTCTCAAACATTTCACGCCGCATTTCATTCATTTCATCACGGGGGCCAATCAACATCACCATTTCTTGAAATAACTTGTTGTGGAAAGAGGTCTCGCAGTAATTCCATTGTAATCCTGCCGATGTGGCATCGTCTTGTTGATGCCACATGTTAATCAAGCCCAAAGCATGCAGTTGTGGCGTTAAAAAGTTTTCAATCATAACACGATATCGCTGCCCATTCACAGTTACCGTTACGCCTAGAGTATTCAAAAACCGAAAACCGGTCAACCGGTTTCTTTATTTTTAAAAACCGATCGGTTTCGAATATTTTGTAAATTCGAAGAAAACCGAAAACCGGTTTTTAATTACATCACCAACTAGGTTACTTGGTCTCTTTTATTTTTTCCGAACACTTATAATCGTTTGTTTGGTTATGAAGATTTTGATGTAAGTCTGATAGATTCCGATGAAGACTTAACTTTGGATATTTCAAAATCAAATAGTTCAATTTCTTATCTAAATAACACAATAGAAAGTATTCAAAATCCTAAAAAAGAGACTGTACAAAATCATTCATTATATGATGATTTCATATATCTTGATAAATGCGACCAAATAACTGAAAAGTTGGAAAATTTATATAATTGTCTTTGGACTATTTGTCCAACATCTACTATTAGTAAAAGAGTATTTTTCACTTCTAGCTTTATCAAAAGCAAACAAAAAATCGTTTTAAAACGAAACATTTAAATTGCATATTATTTCTAAAATATTATTTTAGAACTGAAAAATAGATTTTCCTTTTACATATTTAAAATGTAATATTAAAAAAACTTATTTTATCAGGCTCAAGATCATAATTTTTTAATGTTACTAACGAATAGTAAACACTAATTTATTTTATTAAATGGAAGAAATTGTAAGGATCAGCGCTAGAGGGAGTGCACACTTTCGACCCGAGTTCGGTTCGTTAGTAACATTAAAATATTATGATCTTGCGCCTGATAAAATTAGAAATATATAATTAAAACAGAAAGATCAATTAATATACAAAATGTACACTTAAAAAAACTTATTTAATGCCAAACGTTCAAATTACTAACGTACCTAATTTTACCCAATATACAAACTTAATGATCTGTATTCATTTGATATGAATATAGTTTTATAATAATAATTTTTAAGATATATTAAAAAACATTAAAACCAATTAAAATATATTAAAACATATATTTTTTTTCAAGAATGTATATTTTTTATTTTTATTACTTTATATGTATATTAAATTTCCTTTTTTGTTTGTAAATAAAAAAACAAATTATATAAGATTTTTAGTCAAATTAAAAAAACCGAAAAAACCGGTCAACCGGTTTTTTCTGCAAAAACCGAAACCGGTTTTTTTAAAATTCGATTTTTCGAAGAAAACCGAAACCGGTTTTTTCAAAAGGCCGGTTTTTTGAATACTCTAGTTACGCCGTTTTCATTTTCAAAGAAGTAAGGTCCAATGATTCGTCCTGACCAAATTTCACACCAGGCTGTCACTTTTGATGGATGCAAAGGTGACTGATGAATAATTTGAGGGTTGTCCATTGCCCAGAACCGACTATTCTGTTTATTCACATATCCATTCAAATGAAAATGTGCCTCGTCACTCATTATGATTTTTTTCACAAAAATCGGGGTTGTCATGTGCGAGCTGTTTTAACGATTAAAACACGTTGGTTTATCGAATATTTTTCCATAATTAATTTGCCACGTGTCTACTTCACGACTGCCAAATATAAACTGTCAAGACTAATGTTTACCAAAATGGCGGCAAAACAAAGTAGCATACCTTCCCGGTGGACACCCTGTAGATATGTATCTATTAATAATAATCTCAAATTATCTGAACATTGGCTTTGTAGATTAACTTAAAACTTAATTTAAAAAACCCCTAATTGTATACAAAAATTTGTTCACTATATCAGGTTTATGATTTTTTTTTTAATACTATTAAAAATATTGAACAAAAAGTGATTTTTTAATATTATTTTTTTTTTTTAATTTAAATTCTTGTTAAAGTGAAGATATACCTCTTCACTTGAAATAGTAATAAGGACTCTATTCAGCTCTATTAAATTTATAAATAAAATAAATGTATTTATTATTGTAAATATGTAGATGTCAAAATCTTTCAAATGTCATTTTATGCAGTTATTGTATTTTTCTATAACTTGTTCAATGCTCCAGTTGTTGTTGTAATAGTTTTAGTCCTGTTCTGTCCCATATATGTTTAACACATACATATGACGTTGACACTTTATTTATAAAAATTTACTTTACTGCTAGACATATCATAAGACACTCAAAATAAAATGACAGTTAGTAAAGTTATAGAAAATTTAATAAATAATTGTAATGTTTTAAGGATATAACTTTTAAATGTTATAAATGAAACGGTTACGTTAGAACCGATTGCATAAAATAAGTTTTACGGATTTGTAATATAAAAATCAGTTCTAAAACTAGTTCCAGCACAAATTCTGGAGGATGCAGTTCCACTTTGAAATTATAGGAGAGCTTGCTTCAAATTCATTCAAAACTGGATTTGGAATAAAAAGAATTTTTTCTGCAATCAATTCCTTGAAACAGAATATTTTGAGCGTCAGGTTAAAAAACAGTTCTTTATAGTATGTTGTTAAAACTTTATTTGAAATTGGTTAAAGTCAACCGAAATTTTTTTACAAAATTCTTTACACTCTTTATTTCTGTGAGTGTGTTTACATGAGATTGTGTTTTAGTTTTGCCTGTCTTCCTGCTTGTTTAACAATATTGTCCTTTTGACAAACTTACTTTCACAACTATTGTTCTTTTTTTAGATCTCCGTTTTTTTTCTTTCTTTCTATGTATGTGTACTATTTGTGTGTGTGTGTGTCTGTGTATAAATGTGATGGTATTTTAAATTAACACATTTTATTTTTAGTTTTCAGTTTATTTAACAACAATAATTGTTATCTAAATACTCTCAATTTTTTTATTTTATTTTCTTCATTTCTTGTTTATTTTCTTGAAAAATGATTTACACAAGAATTATAATTTATAATAATAAATATTTTATAAAGAAAAATAAATGTTTTTAGACATCAACTCAAAGCTCATTCAAAGATGTATCAAGCTTTTGGTTTAATAATTTAAGAGAGAGTTTAGAAAAAATTATTGACTTTAAAAATATGAAACTATATTTTATGGTTTCTTTGAGTGTAACATTTTTAACATTTATGGTTATGCAAACATTTTTTTTTTATACATTTAGTAAAAATTTATGGTATTTTATTAATTTCTCAATACATTTTTAAGATGTTTCAAAAACCACAATAATATTTATTTTTAAATAAAATGTTGTTGCTATAAACATATATATTTTTTTTTTTGAAAATAAACCAGAGATTTTGTTTGTAGCAAAATGTGTTAAAAAAGTGCGGATAAAGGTGAACATATCTGGTCGGTAGGATCAAATGTTTTTTTTCTTAACCCTTAAGCTGGACGAATTTTAGTTCGTCGCCTAATTTGTCCACAATTTTGAGATCTAATCTAGATCTTATGAGATCTGTTCAGATGTGATCTTTTTTACATGGGTATCTCGTATAATCGCCCCTGCGCGAAAAGGACCTATCCCAGGACACATCAAGTGACCGGTTCATTGTGATGAGACTGGTCACAAGACCAGTTTTTTTTATATGAAAAGGGACGGTCACTTTAACATGGACTTGTCCTAGGAAGGAGTCAATTGCCCTATGTAACATGTCACAGGACTGGTCTAAAAGAATACGTCACACAACCAACCCCAAAGAGCATATACCAGGGAAAACGCCAAAAAAATGTCATGACTTTTATACCGGTCACGTGGTAGCAACTTTAGGAACCGGTTCTTTTTTCACCGATCTCGTGATATGATTTTTTGTAACCGGCCCAGTTTTCACCAATCACAGGACAGGTCCCAATTCCCAAATGACTCTTTTTTTCCCACAGGGGGTTTATACTGTGACATGGTCTTTTGCATTAATCCTGTGTCAGGTTCTTTTGCGTCAGAACTGTGACATGTTCCCTTCTATGGCGAGGCCATATTAAAGAACTGAACCGAGATCCAGTAACTGTCACAATGGACCTGCCACGTGACTGGTCCAGTGATAGGTCCGTTTCCCACTGGACATTGACAATTCCTTTTTGTACAGCTTTCATATAGCTACACAAATTTTAAAGTACCTCATGTAATTTTACCTTTTCTGGCAAATAATTTTGGTCTTAAGTGCAGTTTTTTGAGATCTCTCTAAATAATTTTGATAGCTTAAATTTTTGTAAATTCTAAAGAAAATTTTGCATTTTAGATCAAGTATTTTTCAAGTTTGTAGTTTTTTTCAGTAATCAAAAAGAAAATCGAATTAATTACGAGCTGTAGATATTGAGGTATTCTGTATAGTGATTTCACACTCTCCCAAGCGATCTTCAGTAGAATTTTAAAATCATTGTTTTGTTTCAGTTAAAGCTCAAAATTAAACAAAAATGCCCGAAGGTAAAGGTCAAAACTATTATTCATATATGTTATATATAATTAATTTACATAACTTTTGTCTCAACTGATTTTTTATTAAGAAAAATTTTATTGCCATAACCGAAAAATTCGATTGGTTATAAATTAGGTTTCTCTTTGCAGCTTCTTTACGGTAATTAATTCAGGTTGTATTTTGTTCGCGGTGGAAATTTTTTTGTTTAACAATTTTTTTAATATTTTAATTATGCCTTTGAATTACATCTACAAAATACCTTACATTCGATACATACAGGTTGGTTGAAAAGTTCCTGCGCTCACCAAGAGATGGCACTGCTAGCTCCAAACTTTTTTTTTTCTCAAATTGGTATAACTGTCCTGAGAACACATGCAAAGTTGCAAGTCATTCCGTCAATTCTTTCTTTGTTTACAATCCATTTGAAGTTGACGTGTCATTGATTTTTTTAAATATGGAAAAAATTGAATATCTTGCAGTCATTAGATTCTTTGTTTTAAAGGGTTTAAAAGCAAAGGAAATTTATGAACAATTGATAGAAGTGTATAAGGAGTCCTCACCTTCAAAACGCACCGTTGAATTTTGGGCTGGTGAATTTAAACGTGGTCGTACCAGCCTTAAAGACGATCCACGCGAAGGACGACCAAAAACTGCAACTACAGCAGAAATCATTGAGCAGGTACATAATAAGGTTAGTGAAGATCCAAGTTTGACTAAGCGTGAAATTGCTAATGCCATAGGTATCTCAGACGAACGAGTACTCCATATTTTACATGAAGAATTACGTATGAAAAAACTGTTTGAAGAGTTAGTGCCGCACACATTAACAATTCAACAAAAACTGGATCGAAAACAAATTTCTCAGCGTAATTTGGAGCGTTTTAAGCCGAATAAAACCGACTTCTTGTGTCGTTTTATAACTATGGATGAGACTTGGATCTACCGCCATGATCCTTAATTGAAACAAGAACGTTTACAGTGGATTGAAGCTGGTTGTTCAGCTCCAAAGCAGGTAAAGTCACAACGATCAGCAAAGAAGGTTATGGCATCAGTTTTTTGGGATGCAAAAGGAATTTTGTTGATTGATTATCTTCAGAAAGGTAAAACAATCAACTCTGAATATTATTGCAGCCTTTTGGATCAGCTGGATGAAAAAATTCTTGAGAAAAAAATCATTTTTCATCAAGACAATGCACCTGCTCACAAAAGTGTTTTGACGATGGCTAAATTCAAAGAATTAAAGTACGAATTGCTTGAACATCCACCGTATTCACCAGGCCATAGCAGCCGTAGACGGTTATTTTGCAGAGCTTTCGGAAAGCCATTATAAGGATGGGATAAAATTATTGGAAGATCATTGGAACAAGTATATTGAGCTTCTAGGAGATTATATTGAATAAAAAAATATAGTTCGTAACAAAAACAGTATTCTTTCATTTCGAGCAACTTATAATTTGTATATATATATATTGTATTTGTAGGAAAAAATATTAAAAGAAAAATAAACGAAAATCTGGTTAATTTTTGTCCACAATTTTTCCTTTTAGTTTTGTGATTTTTTGTAATATTTTTACCAATGTAGATATCCAAAGGAAAACATTTTGGAAAACGTTAAATCAACTTGATAATCGTGACATTAGGCCGCTTACTTTTTCTATCTTATGTGCCACATATTCAAATATCACCGAAATCTGTTGCTGTGATGACTTTTTGTACTGAACATGAAAAATTTGTTCAAAATTTTATGTTTGCTATAATCAAAGTTATTGCGAAAATATTTCCTTCTGGCATTTCCTTTAACCTCAACTACAGGCGGTCTTGTCAGTGAGAGATTTAACAATTTCATTTATATTTGTTGAAAAATACATTTATAAAATTTAAAATTAAACAACCGACAGTTGTTTGTATTTAGTTAAGCAAAAAATGTACATTGTATAAGTAAACATTTGTTTTTGTAATATCTTCAACAATTGTAAAATACTGAATCTATTTTGAAGTTTTCTTTATCTTTTTATTTTGAATATGTCGTTTGGTCTGACTTTGTCGGTATCTGATAAGTCTGTCTGTCTGTGTGTGTATTAGTTTGCATTAATGTGTCTTTATATTATATTGTTTGAATGTATTCTATTTGCCTGTAACAATATGTATAAGTGCAATTGTGTGTGTGTGTGTGTGTTTATGTATTGTTTCTATTCATTCAATATTATATGTTCTACATTTACCTGACAACAGCATCCGACTGACTTATAAATTTATATCTTATACTAAATTCAAATGGTTTTTCTTCTTGTATATTTCTGGGTGGATGAAAAACCTGTAACGAAAAAAACAACAGAATACAGAAGATGAAATATAAAATAAATAGTTAGTTGTAGAAGAAAAACAAGTTGAAAATAAAGAGTTTTTGTAAAATGGTTAAATTGCAAAAATGCATTTTTTCAACACACTTATACAGATAAACTTCTACAAAAAAAAAAATATATATTAGAAAAAAGGCAACTTTATGTTTTTTGTTTGAAATTATAATAATAAAAAGAAAAAAAAAACAAATAAACCGAAGAATATGCAATTCATATAAATTGTTATTTTTCAATAACAAATGTTGTAGAAAGATAAGAAAGTGCAATTTATGAAATTTTAATAAAATTTGTTTATTTTTATAGTGCGCATTTTTTTTGTATGGTTTTGTTATAAATAAGTAGAAAAGTAAGAGCAAAATGAACAAGCGTTTATTTAAGCTTTCAATGTAAATACCTCTTTGTTAAGAACACAGAAATAAGAAGATGAGTTAAAAGATACAAAATAAATTAATTTCAAATTAAAACTCCTAAAAAGTACTACTAGGCGTATGATTTATATGTTAATTAATGCTACTATATATTACTCATTCGCCCAGTGGTACTCGTATTTGTATAAATTTAGTAAAACACATTTTGTTGGATTAAATTTAATTAAAATCTATTTTCACAAAGTTTGTTTCTTATTTGATCCATAAAAACTTCAAGCATTTTTTGGTAATTCGAAGTAAAAACTATAAACTGCCGGGGAAAAAAATAAAAAAATGTCACAACATTATAATTTATTTACCATAAAACTGTATTAAAATGAACTATCAATATAGTTAAAGTAGAATGTTGCTCTAGAGAGTTTCATGATGAAAATTAAACCCCATTTCCATAAATAATTATTTACTGCCAAACACTTTATGTAACCTTTATGCAACAGCAACTAGAACTTAAAAAATGCGTATAAGATAGGGATGAAAATTTAAAAATTAAAGTTTGGTACTTTTTATTCAGAAAGTACCAAAAACAAAGTACTTCGTTATAACTGAGAATGGGTGTATATAATTTAAATATAGATTTTCAATATGTTATACTTGAAAAATACTCTTCAGTTCAATAAAATATTTCAGAAATCGATAAATATCGATCATATTCATAAATACTGATAACTAGCGAAAAATGTGGACAAAATTCGATTATAAGTATTCAAAAATACTGACAAAAAGGAATAAATATCGAAGGAATCGTTCATATTAAAATAAATGATTTTCGATTAAATCGAAACTGTTTTATTAAATCTATATTATCGACACTGATTAAGTCGAAAAAGGGCGGTATTACTAAAATATCGATAGCATTGATATAAGTTAAATAATAAAGATATTAAGAAATGCCGATAAAATTGACAACTATGCTATCGATAAATTTCGATAATATTTATAATAATTAATTAAAAAAACAGGATAATATCAAAGAAATCGATAGTATTCGATTAAATCGATATTATCCATAAAATCAATTAATATCAATTAAGTAGGTAAAATCGATAATACGAATACGCTAAATCGAATACGTAAATCAAAATACCAATTAAATCAATAACAATCGATAAATATTAATAAACTCGGCTCAATCGATTAAATCAATATTATCGTTAAGATCAAATATTGATTAAATTGATATATTCGATTGATGAAACGTCATATGTACTGGCATCGATAAAATCTATGTGCTTCGATAATTACGGATAAAATTGATAAATATCGATTAGCGATAAAATCGATAAATAAATATGCTGATAAATATCGACAATTTTTGATAAAATCTATAATTATAAGTAAATATGTTGATAAATATTGAAATTTTTTTAATAAAAATCGATAACTATTGGCAATCGATAATATCGATAAGTTTAGATAAATGTCCATAATTTTCGATAAATATCGATCATATTAAAAAAATATTTACAAAAAGCTATAAATATAGAAAAATTTAATAAAGAAAAATTTATAAAGAAATATGTTGATATATATCAATTAAGTTGATCAATATTGATCATTTCCGATAAAATCGATAAATATGGATAATTACCGATTAATTTCGATCATATTAAAATAAATATTGACAAAAAGCGATTAGTACAGAAAAACCTGATCATAAACATTTAATTGAATATTATCATAAATCATGATCTATCGATTAATGATTGCTAAATTCGATTAATATTGACAAATAATCATAAATATACAAAAAAGTAATGCACTATAGATATAATTGTATAAATGTATATTATCGATAAAATCGAATAATATGGATTAAATTCATAAATTCCAAAAAAAAACCTCGACAGATTTGAACTTTGTGGGGATTCATGAAATGCTTGTAAATCTCGTATACTGTATAAACTGTGTTAAGGCTGATCTGGTAAACTTACGAAAATCTACACAATTTATATGATATAGGAGGCTTTACATGAATCCACCTAAAATGAGAGTTAATGTGGTATCAAATATTGGTGCAATTACACATCAAAAAGTACCCGACAATGAAAACACAAGACAACAAAATAATTTTTTTCAACACTTAATGCAAATGTTTTTTTATGTATTTTAACCAGCTGAAGACGAAAATCTAATTTTATTAATTTTTCATGGATTGATTTTGTTCTAAAGAATTTCTTTGAAGGCAAAGTTTGAATATTTTAATTATATTTCGCAGCAAGGTATCAATATAAACACTGTCAAATAAGAAACAAATTTTTGCACTCAGTGCGCAAAATCACTGTAAACTAGTGTAATAGAAAATAAATAAAAACAACAAAAAAGAATGTCAATGAGGGTATTTATGATACTGTTCTGTCTTGTTCGTGCTGAATTCTGTTCTGTTGCTTTACAATAATTTTATGGTTTATTATTACTTACCTTAACCGATGCTGTCACCGTTGATGTTTCACTGAAATATAACTGTGGTCCTGTGGCTTTCCCACACCATGACCCACCAGTGAATGGTCGTCCCAATTCGCTGAGCTGTAAATTAAGTTGAAAGGTAGAAAATTAAAATGTGTGTAACAGCGAGAGTAGGTGAATGGAAAAAAAGTTGTATAAAAAAGAAATTTTTTATTTTTAAATTTTGGTTGAATATTTTTTTA
The DNA here is from genome assembly GCA_949748255.1 of Eustalomyia histrio. Taxonomy (NCBI): domain Eukaryota; kingdom Metazoa; phylum Arthropoda; class Insecta; order Diptera; family Anthomyiidae; genus Eustalomyia; species Eustalomyia histrio. The sequence continues at coordinate 155,863,351 of OX456524.1, read as the reverse complement.
TTTTTTTTTTTTTTTGCATTTGCTTATTATTAAATATGTATTTTATGATGAGTTGAGCTACAATATAAAATGTAAACTGTTTTACTCTTGTTTACTTTTTGTTTTTAATAAAAATTTTCATCCGTAACAGGATGTATGTAAAGGATGTAATGTTTATGTATATTATGTATATAATTATATGTAAATATTCATAAAACAAAGGAAATTATGTTGTTTTTATACATGCATATATGAATTATTTATGACATCATTGGTGATGGTAACAGTCAAACAAGGAAAGACTCATATTCATATTAACCTACAAAAAATGCATATTTTATAGTTTCATATATTTATATTCCAAAATTCAACAGAGTTAACATTTTATTGATGCTAAAGCTGGGATTAAATATTGTATATAATGACATCATCAGATTGTTTTTTTACATATTGTAATCTTTAGAAATTTCAATGTGTGGAATTTTGCACATTGCAAATATTTAATTAAAATATTGTTCTTTATATTAGTGACACCTAAATAAATATTAAGTATACGTATAAAGGTACTAATTGATTATAGAACAACTATTTAAATTTTCATTGAATATTTCAGATACAAAATATTGTACAAATATTTTCTCCAAAACTAAGCAGAGTAACATGGCAAAACTTTGTGAGTTGATAGAAAGACATCTGAGCTTTTTGAAAATAAATTTTGGCCGATTTTTAGATCAAGTGAATTATCTATTACACTTAAAACTTATAACTATGCCTTCGAAGCAACCAAAATCTGTATACTTAAATATTATTGTAACAAAGTTGGTTCACTTCTCTAAAAACTAGACCAAATTCCGATATGATAATTAGTTTTGTACTAAATAACCTGATGTAGCAAAAAAAAAAAAAAAATTTAACTGGTTTTTAAAACTTCAATAATTTTAGTAGTAAAACTAAAAAAAAGTTAATTTTCTCGTTGTCATTGTTTCAACTAAATATATTGCTGTGTACAAAACATAACAATTGTAGTAAATTTTGTGTTTTTTTTTCTCTAAACTTTTATGTTTTATTGTTGTAAAACTTGTTTGGCAAAAATTAACACAAAATGTTTGAAAAATAATGGTTGTGGGCAAAAATATGTGTACATTTGCAATAACATTGAAAAACAGTTACTAATATAAGTGTGAAAATCAAAATATATATGAACATATGTGGACTTGTACAATATATGACTATATATAATCTATGTATTTTCGGATCGCAAATTATATAAGACTTTATATTGTAATATATGAATCATATATGAATTATATGTGCCCATGTATGATCACACATATATGATTTTATATGATCATACATGGGCATACATGATCACATATGTTCATGCATGGTACAATATATGACCATACATCGTCTTATATATTTTCATATATCTTCGGATCCGAAATTTGAGGGTATAAGACTTTATACTGTCATATATGAATCATATATAAATTATTTGTGAGCACTTATTATCATATATATATGATTGTATATGATCATACATGGGCATACATGATCACATATGTATGTCCATGCATGTTACAATACATGACCATACATGATCTTATATATTTCCATATATCTGCTGATCCAAAATTTAAGGGTATAAAGCTTTATTTTGTCATATATGATCATATATGAGCACATATGATCATATATATATATGACTGCTAATGATCATACATGGACTTGCATGATCAAATTAAAAAATTTTTGATTGTATCTTTAACTGCAAAAATTCGGCTGGCGAAAGAAATTGGTTGCGTTCAGAATCTCTTTTCTGTCTGTTTATGTACGTTTAGCTATGTAAGTAACTGTATATTTACTGCAAATATATTCACTTAAACATACTTGTATAAGTTAAACCAATTTCAAATAAATGAAAATAATAAACAATTTAAAACATACATGTGAACATTAAGTACATACACTATGATTAGATTTTTTTATCCTTTTTTTTTGGGGAAATTAAAAATAAATTTATCAAAATAGTTTGTGGCTTAAAATTCTTAATTTTAACACAACAATTTTATAAAAGGAGTCTTAAAAAGAAAAATTATAAAAAAATCATCTTTAATATTCAAAATTCCTAAATTTTTTAGACAAATTAATTTGTATACTACGCATAACTTTTTGTATTTAAATTCTATAGACAAATTCACTTTTTCACTTGTCATATTATATATAAGAATTTTTTGGTTCTCATAGACGTTTTCTACAAAATCATGTTAAATTCCATTCGTTTTGGTAAATGTTATTATTTATACTAAGTTTTTTTGTAATACTTTTTGAATACAGTGTAACAAAAATGTTGATATATGTATTTATATAGTCATTTATACAAACGTATCTATTGACGGCCATCTAAGGGAACATTAATTTACATAAAATTTTATGACCATTTTTTTTGTTGGTGTTTAGAACTTTTCCACTACAATTAAAATTTTAATAAATAGCCAACAAATAGTGAAATGAATAATAATACATGTGTTTTTTTTCGTACTGGTAACATTTGTACATTATTTAAAGAGAAATTTAGAAAAGTGTTTACAATTAGTTACAAAATTAAAGTACACTTTCTAAGCTTTTTTCTTTTGTGACTTACAATATTATTATATAAAAAAACTTTAAAAATTTTTATTTTATTTTCTTGTCAACTAATATTCAGCAATATTTTTTTTTGTTATTTTTGCGGGGCAAACTGTCATTTTGAATTAAGCAAAAATTTAACTCGAATATAGATAAACTTTTGTATATTTAACAGTTTAAGTTTAATGTTCGTATCTTTCTAACATTTCGCAAAAAAAAAAAAATCTGAAAGTTTCAGCAGTTTTTTTTTTTTTTGATGAACTAATTTTTGAACTAATTTTTAGTAATTTTCTATTAATATTCGGTATGGTTTACAAAACTGATTTCTTTAATAGCGGGGTTGCGGAATATATATTTGGTATTTTAGGTCACATTAATATCGGCTCGTTGGGTACCGAAATAAATCCAAAATGCCTATGGTACATTTTTCGGTTACGATTTTTGTTACGATTTTTTTCAGCAATTTTTTACCAAAGAATAAACAAACACGAAAGAAAAATTTATTCGAATTATTTCGAGCTTTTTGACATTCAAAGCCCTTTAAAAAAGAACCGCAAAGAACTGAGCCAAAGTTGAACGCGGGTTGTTACCCCAGAATAAGCACTATCTTCCCGATGAAGAAAATTGTATAGGTACAGTGCAAAAAGCTTCTTAATTTGGTAATACCATTTAAGCTTAATATTGTACATTCCAGCTTAGATAGGGTCTTTTTACTGGACTGGCTACTGGGTCAAAACATGTACTAATTTTAAACATTTTCAAAAGGATTCATCATTCAATTCAGCAAGTACAAACTTATGTAGGGTGTTAAAGAAATTTTAGAAAATATCAGCAAAGAAATTTGAATTTTTAAAGAAAAAAATCTTAAAAAGTTTCTGAAAAATCCAACATCATTACAGCTTAAAATTACAACGCTTACTTGTACATATGTGGCTTTTTATACCAAATGCTCAGAAAGTACTCAGCTTGGTTTTGGTGAAAGTATTCTTCGAATATTATCTATATCAAATATTTAATACAAATTCTTACAACGTTTTGACAATAATTTGGTATTTTATGCATGAATTATTATAAGTGTATTTGCCATAAAATATACTGTTAGTTTGAAAATGATAGAATATAATTTTTTTAAAATGTTTTTAATATTTTCTTTTTTGTGCTAAAAATCTATTTCCATCGAAATCAGAAAAAAAATTCGACCAAAATAAATCACTACTTTAGAGAAATAACAAAAAATTTTAATCAATTTTTATATATATGCAACATTTAAGCTCAGTTTAACTCACATAATCATGTTTGTTGTGTACCTGATTTTCTGGCAAACGTTATTAAATACTAAAAAAAGGTCTTTTAAAAATAGGAAAAAAATACCTATTAATTCGTTTATATATAAATATATATGTATATATATATTTCAATATTTCCAATAAACCAATTAATTTTTTTCACCAGTGAAACAGTTTGTATAAAAAATATACAAACTCTATTTTTTCCCATGAGTGTTGAAAAAAAGAAGAAATTGTAAGGTTTTTTTTTATAGGTTATGTATAAAACCCATGCAATTGTATGATTAAAAATATATCGAAGGCTTAATGTAGAAAGGCCCTAACACAATTTTGTTATTTCTTTGTGAAGAAAGAAGTAGATTTAAAAAATTCCTAACGAGTAAAATCAGATTCTATCCATGATTTTCTTGGGTTCTCTCAAGCCTAATTTCTTATTCCCTTCGGGGACAGTTCCTAGCTATATATAGAGAACCGTGAGAAGCATAACACTCTCTTTGGTAAAGCATTAAATTTGGCTTTACCGATTTTTTATGCACTCTCTATTATTTTCGCTATAGATAAAAAAAAAATTTAAACTGATTAAATATTGTGAGAGTAAAAACCTTTTTAGTGCTAAAAATGTTTTTGGATGTGAAAAAAAACTTTTGTTTGGTGTAAAAAAAATTGAAAAAATGTTTGTGACGAAAAACAAATTTTTGAGTGAAAAACAAATTTTTGAGGTGAAAAATAATTTTTTGAGGTGAAAAAAGGGAGGTAAAAATCATATTTTAAGTTGAAAGCAATTTTTGAGGTGAAAAAAAAAATTTAGAATTAAAAGCAAATTTTGAGATGAAAAATAAATTTTAAAGGTGAAAAACCATTTTTGAGGTAAAAAACTAATTTTGAGCTAAAAAACAATTTTTGAGGTGAAAAAAAGAAATTAAAGGCGAAAAACAATTTTTGAAGTGAAAAACAATTTTTGAGGTGAAAAACAAATTTTGAGAAACAAATTTTAAGGTGAAAAACAAATATTGAAGGTGAAAACACACATATTGAAGTGATAAACAAATTTTGAAGGCTAAAACCAAATGTTGATATGAAAAACAAATTTTGAGATGAAAACCAAATTTTGAAGGTGAAAAACACATATTGAGGTGATAAACAAATTTTGAAGGCGAAAAACAAATGTTGATATGAAAAACAAATTTTGAGAAACAAATTTTGAGATGAAAACCAAATTTTGAAGGTGAAAAACACATATTGAGGTGATAAACAAATTTTGAAGGCGAAAAACAAATGTTGATACGAAAAAAATTTGAGGTGGATATAAAATATTGCCCCTAATGAAAAAATAATACGAAATTATGTTAAAATAAACGAATTTGCATGAGAAATGTTCATTTACAACATTATTACCGCTGAACCGACTTTCCCCATTTGTAATACCAAACTGCTCGTCTTTTTGCCATGATCGTCATTTCAACGGCCAGAGAGACAGACATACCCAGATCGGCTTAGTACAAAACAAAACGATACAGTTTCGTCTTCTGCTGAGGTGCGACTTAGTGCGTCTAGGTTCGTCAAAAGACTGCTTCCTTTGCAATAAAAAGCCAATATCGCATACAGCAAAATCCGAAAATGATAACATCGATATCCAGCAACTCTAGAGATTGTTTCGATTTCTTCGTCAGACTCTCAACAATGGTTGGCAAATGAGTTAAGTTCATCGAAGTAACTCATGAGAATAATTAGAAGGTGAGTCGGGCTAAGTCGTAAAATGGAAAAAAATGGCTGAATATACGATATGATATGAAATGGGGGAAAGGTTCTACACTCAGAAAAAAAAGTTAGTAGAAAAATTTGTAAACGGTTTTCAATCCCACTCTATTATTGTTGTACTGATTTTTAGTAAAAAATTATTATTTAGCAAATCTTTTTGCTATTTACATTTTACAAATTACAGAATATTTACAAATTTTCGTTGCTAATTTCAGAAATCATTTTACAAATTTTTGAAAACCGATTTGCTAAAATTAGCAAAGGAAATGTTATTTCTAATTTAAACTTACACCTACAAACTTAAATTGCCTTAAAATGCTACATATATTAAAAAAGGGATCGGAAGTGAATATACCGACTCATGTCTGAAAATAGGACATCCACTTAAAATAGCACTAAAAAGTTTTTTTTAGTTCTAAAAATCAGCCCTAAAAACAATTAGAATTTGACCTTAAAAGTAAAAAAAAAATTGACCAAAATATTTTTCAAAACAGAAATTACCAAATTAAAACAAAATGATTAATTCGTTTTTTAAAAAATATATTAAAAATTTTTGATACTCGATAAGAAAAATAAATTCAAAGCTTTTTACTAATATTAATAAAATTTAGTATTTTTTTTTGCTGATTTTAGCAAACAGATTCTAAATTCCACTTTACAAAAAGTCTACTAAAATTTAGTAGCGGCTACTAATTTTTCTACTAATTTCATTGTACTACACGTCAGCAGACATGTGTTGCTAAGATTAGCAAAAAATACCGCTGGGGTCAAATTAGCAGAATTTCCCGTAATAACAGCAAAATTTTCAGTTGCCATTACAGACTTTTTTTGGTGAGTGTAAATACGATTAGGTTTCCAACTACGATTAGTAAATATTTCAAAATAACTCACGAGAATGATCGGCAGGTGATTAAGGTTAGGTTGTGAAATTTGGAAAAGGGTCTAAAAACGGTTAAGTAAATTATATCTGAGTAACTAACAATGACAAGTGTCAGGAACAGGAATCTGGTCGGTTTATTAGGTATACTTCGAATGCAGACTTAATAGGGTCTTAGACCTTAATACAAATGGCATGATAAACTGATATATAAAACACTGTAAAAAAATTATTTGAAAGCAATTTTTTATTTTTTCATTAAAAATTGGCTTAAAAATTGGCTTAAAAACCTGTAACATATATCCAAGATTTTCCAGATTTTTATAAATATTTCTTCTCTAAAGAAAAAAAAATCGAAATACGGTCTTTCTACATTAAGCCATCGATATAAAAAAATATATTTTCATACATTTAATATACAATACAGTGGACAAAAAAGCGAATATATCTATTTAAAAATGGGATAATACAAAAGAATAGTAAGAGTGAAATGGAGTTGTAGGAAAAATTATACATATTTAAAAATCAGTTCGGGCTTAATTATGTCTCAATAAATATTTTAAATTTTTAGATAATTTGGTATCCAAATATAATAGTGTGTAATTTTATTTTCAAATTTGTCCACTGTGCAGCGTCAAACTTATGCAGTTATACTCAGCCAGACACACATTACTTTAAGCTTTGTTATACATTCGCATAGTGCATTTAAGTGTGAGTGTGGGTGTATGAGTGCGGGTGTAAGTATGCGTGTATATGTTATATGAACACATCTACATGTATTTAGGTTAAGTCATTTCAATTTTATTATTGATTTCATTGATAAAAAAAATTGTAAATAAATACACAAAATGCACAAAAATAAAAATAAAAAAAAAAAAAACAAAAATGTATGGATATGAAAATATAGTAAATTGATAACAATATACAAAATGTCTGTAAGCATGAATATAAAATGAATAAATAAAATATTGTTTTGCTTTAGGGAAATTGTAACACAAATAAGTTTTATGACAAACAACGTGGGTAGTTTGATGAAATTCTTTGTTGACTATCAACAAAATTAGTTTTAAATATTGAACATACTACTACAATACTTGTTAACCTGACCGATGACATGTATCAGAATGTAGGGCTGTATATTGAAAGAAATAATTACAATATTTTGCCTGTACAATATACCTGAAATACCTTTTCGTTTGTATTTAAGTAGATGTACTTTTAATTTTCCAAATGAGAGGATTTCTCCCACTAGCCGACCCTCGTAAATTATAAGCAATTATCGAAAAAGTTTGATACTCATGTAGTTATTATTATTGCCAACCAATCGAGTAGACATAGTATAGTAAAGGAAACGTGACAAATTGTTATCATAACAGACATTAAATATAAGGAAATAATTAGTTTGAATGTGGGAATTTTTCTGACAGAAAGGTTCCAGGGAATTTGGGATTTTTATTGGAATCTGAGCTAAAAAAAATTATATCATCCTTATTTACTGAAAATCATTTAAGAGTGTTTTCAATGTAAATGAAATAGGGGATATCAATACTACTTATATTGGTTTTTAGGGAAATATTTCTCTGTGACTTAAAATATGGGCGAACGTTGAATATTCCCATAATAATTCCAGGTCAGGTTTGCCAATTAAGTGGGACAATAAAATTTTAAGAATTTTTTTTACCGATATATGATTATATATGAAAGCATAAGACCTATTTCCTCATATTTCGTATTCGAATATATATGGAAATATATAAGATCATGTATGGCCATATATTGAACTATGGATGGACGTATAAGACCATCTCTAACCATGTATGATCATATACAAGCCCACGTAAGACCATGCATATTCATATGTATTTCGATTTTTACATGGGCTTACAATTTTTATAAATTTTCCTGTCTAAGAAATTTAGAACAAAATTTTTTCTCAAAAATTTAGAAAAACAATCAGTTGACTAACTGATCGACTAACAGCCCAGCATATACCGCCGGATTTAGGAAATTGAAATTTTGCACGGCGGTTTCTCCTCTGTCTTAGACATCCGCTAAGAAAGAACTTTATGAGAGTCCTTCCATGAGGGGTAAATTTAAAATTTAAAATATTTGTTTGCTGTAGTATAGGCTCATTCAGTGTTAATGTACTTTTTGAAGTTTTCACTAGAAACCTGAAGTTTAAAATATGTTATGTATTTCCTGGTGCATAGGCAAAGCCATAAGGTACTCGTTGGTGCTTTTGTTAGGAAAGTGGTAAAAATGGTTGTTGAAAAGGAGTGTTGAAGAAGTCTCCCTGTTAAAGGCCTGCCTAAGCTGGTGTGGCAAAAAAACAGATGGGATTATGAACTAAATAACTCATAAAATCCGTCTTTTGAAACAGAAACGGGATAAAATAGAAATTTGGAAGGGAGATGTGCCCGCCCTTAACGGCCTCCCAGCCTTGAAACACTAAAAAATTAGGAAGTGGAACTGAAATACTAGACAAGGGGAACAAAATGGAATAGAACGGTTTTAGAAATAGAACATAAATAGGGCATAAATTGTAAAAGAACAAGTAACAAGTGGAATTGAAATGATGGACAAGGGGAAGAAAATCGAATGAAACGGTAAAAAAGTAGAATTGAAAAAACAAGGGTAATGAAATGGAATGGAGCTGAGGAGTGGAATTGAAACACAATGCAAGGAATGGAACTGGGAACGCTGAATAATTGAAACACAAAACAAAGGAAACAAAATAGAATGAACCTGATTTGAATTTAACTGATACCCTTCCTTAACCGTCCTGACCGGTCTGAATGAGCAGAATTGAAATACTAAAATTGAAAACAGAATGGAAAGAAAGGGGGAACAAGTGAAATTAAAATACTGAACAAGGAAAACTAGACAAGGAATATGAAATGAAATAGAATGAGAATCAGTGGAATTGATATACCAGACACGCGAAGCGAAATCAAATGAAACGGGTAAAAAGTGAAATGGAAACACAAAACAAGGAGAACAAATTGTAATAAAATAATACAAACAGTTAACTACATAATATTCTGAGTTTATAAATATCGGAATGCATTGGGAGGAAATTTAATTATTTTTTCTAAAGACTTTAAATGAATTTATTTAATTATGTGAAAATGCCGGCCATTTTGGTATAAAATGGAGTGAATTGCAGTTTGTGGCATGTAACAGGACTGAATTAGAAGAATCTGTCACAGGACTACACAGAATTACGGAAAAAGACCAGCCACACAATTCACACAAAGCGAATGTGTCTAAAAATTGATTTTAACTAAATTAATTTAAAAAGTAAGAATTTAAGAAATCGTCTGGGTGTCAGAAAGGAACGATCCCACAAGATGGGTGAAAGGGAAGGCACTTTCAAATTGGTCCTATTTTACCAGTCATGGGACAGGTATTTTAAGACCGGTCACAGTACAGGTTCTTTGAATCCGATCCTGTTTGTATCGTTCACGGAACATGTGCTCAAACTTCAACTGACCCCTTTTTCCCACATGGTCATTGCACACTGATCACGTAGTATATAATTATCACTATAATCCATGATCGCTCCAATCCATTTTCTTCGTGTTAGTGTTTTAATTCCACTCGTTCCCGATTCAATATATTTCATTTTTCTTTTTTAATGTTTCAATTCCACTCATTTCCCTTTCCATTTAATTTTCCTGACCTATTGTCTCAATTCTACTCATTCCCTGTTCCTATTTTATCCTCTTTTCAAGTGCTTAAATTTCACTTGTTCGCCGTTTCTTTGTATTTTAATTCCACTCGTTTCTCATTTTATTCCCTTAAAGGGGAACTTTTCTCTTTTGAATCCCCATTTTACCACCTTCCTGATGAAATTTTATAAAAGTATCAAACTAACGAATTAGGCCATACTTCAGGAGACATTTATTTAAAATTTCAAGTCCCTAGCCTATATAGTTTTTGCAGGCCATTTAGGAGATTCTTCCCTTTTGAACTTATTTTCCCCATGATCCTAGCACAAATCGCAAAACCTTCGAAATAGGCCGTACTCCATAAAATGCCCTTTTTAATTTCAAATTTCTAGACACAAGAATTTAATCAAGCCGTTAAGGGGGGGGAGGAGGTGGAAGGGGGAATTTCCCTTTTAAACTCCCATTTTACCACGTCATTGTCGGAAGCTTTATGCTCCCGGGAACACATAATTTAAATATCAGATTTGTAGTCCAACAGGTTTGGTCAGATCGTTAAGGATTAAACTTTCCCCTTTTTAACCCACTTTTTAATACGTACCTGGCGAATATAGGTTGGCTTATTACTTAGTTAACCTATATTTCCCAAGATGTAAGGAGAGAGAACTTTTCTTTAAACCCCATTTTACCACGTCCCTGTTGTAAATTTCAAAAAACACCTTAACAGTAAAAATGTTTTAATTACGTTCCCGATGATGATTACAAAAAGTGTCTAATCAGTGGCAGGATGTTAGGGAAGATAAATTTTCCATTTTTAACGCCCAATTTATCACATCCCTGTCAGAAGTTCTAAAAACTTACCTTATCAGTAAATTTATTTAAATTTTTGGTTTTGAGTAAAAGAAATCTGAGCAGGCCTTTAAGAGGGTACTTTCCCTTATTGACTTCCTTTTTAACACGTTCCTGGCGAAGATTCTAAAAAATTCTTTATCAGTGCATTAGCCCATACTCCATATTTATACAGCCCACACTCTACATTTATCCATGTACAGAAATACGAAATTCATGTCAAAACAACAAAAACTTTCGTAAAATTAACAAATTTTCATTTATTTTACAAAAGTTTTAGTTATTTTGACATATTTTTTGTAGTTTTATTTAAGGATCAGTGCAGGGAAAATATATTTTAAATTTCAGGTTTCTAGCCACAGTAAGACAGGCAATCAAGGTGAAAATTGTCTCCCGCGCCGTAGGAATTTCCAAAGATATCTTTTTAGGGGATGCCTACGCAAAAAAAGAAACCTATATACCAAATTTAGGCATCTTAGCTTTATTAGCTGGGGCTAAGTCATTTTGAGTCAGCCAGTCATATTATTTAATAAGCTATTTTACTGGTTCAAGAACCGAAGAGTTTCAGATTTGGCCCAGTCTAGAGTACATGTAAGTAGTAGTATAAGGAAAACATATTTTTTATAAGTGAGGTCAGTTTTTCTACGTCAAATTCTATATGCTATATATATATATATTTTTTTTTTTCAAAGTGTCACTGGACTATAAACATTTTTGAAGTTCTCATAAATTCCGAAAAGCATCATTTTAATACATGATGTATGAAATCTTTATATTCTAATAAATCATAACGACAACTTCCGCATTTTATCAAACATTCATTCACATACATAAACAAATAATTTATGTATGATATACAATCATAGAATACAAACCAACATTTAACATTATACAATATACACTATAACAATATTAGAAGTTAAAGAAACAACACGAAAAAAGTTTTTTTTTTTTAATATTAAAAATTCTAATAAAATGTAATAAAATATATCAAATATCATATTATATGGCATAATAGTAGTTAGTAAACTTACTTGTTACAAAAATTGGGTAAATGAGAGCGTTTATGAGAGAGTAATTGTGTTTCGCTTTTTACCAGAGTTTACCCGTACTTTTTGTTTGGATAATATGGTAAAACTGTCAAATCATCATCAGCTGTTTTGCATTTGTGAAATAATTAAACTTACATAAAAAAACTTTATATAAAGAACATTTTCTTCTTAATAAAGAAAAATACATTTGAAAATGTAAATAGTTATTCGCCATTTTAAATATATTTATTAATTAAGCTGTTTTTTAATATGAAAAAATTTGAGGTTTATTTTTGGGTATGAAATGTGGTTTTGTGCATTCGCAGTATTTTGGGCATTTTATGGTTTTGTGAGAGAATTTTTAGCTTACTCTCATTTTACCAGACTTTACCCAAAATTACCTCGTACAGACCTTTTACCTCACTTCTGGGAAAGAAATCCAAAAAGCATTCTATGAGTGAATTAAAAATTATTTAAAATATCAGGTTTTTAGTCAAAGCGGTTTGGGCAGCCTGTTAAAGGGTAGACTTCCTCTTTTGAATCCCTATTTTACCACGTTTCTGTGGAATATTCCAAACACACATACGTATCAAATATCTGGTTTCTAGCCAAATCGTTTTTGGCAAGACCTTTAGGGAGAGACTTTCCCTTCCTTAATACCCATTTTTACCTCATTATTGGCAAAAATTCCTAATAGTAACTTCTAAGTAAATGAGCCGATATTCCAATCAGCAGAGGTATTAAATTTTAGGTTTCTACCAAAGGCGGTTTAGACAGTTCGTTAAAAAGGAGGATTTTCCCATTTTCTATCACCCATTTTTACACATTTCCGACAGAAATTCCAAAAAGAACCGCATCAGTGAATCAGCCCCTATTCTAGGGAACACAAATTATAGCCAAAGAGGTTTCAACAAGCCGTCAAGGGTGAAAGTTTTCACTCTTTTTTTTGTATCTAAAAACATATATTTTTTTTGTTTTTTTTTTTTAATTTCTTTAAATTTATTGTGCAAACATGTAATTAATACTATTGCTCAATTATTTAAAATACTAAAATTTAATGAGATATATTTTATTTATCAATAAAAGTTTTTCATTTCATATTTTTAAAATGTCCAATTTGCCCATTGTAATTCTCATTGGGTTTACAAAATAATACAAAACAACAGTTTCTTTGACTATCTTTGTCTAGGACAGAGATATTGTCTAAATGGCAGCACTTTATATGAGTTTTTTTTTATAAAGACTTACGGTTTTCAGTAAATATAAAACCAAAGATATTTTTTTTTTGCCTTATAAATAATAAACTCCCTAATATTAATATGCAAATTATATCGGATAATCTTAAAAATATCAACTTATGTAAAATATCAAACAATTTTTCATTACAGAATATAAATTGATTTATATTTATCAGAAATTTTAACTGAATGACTGTCTGCCTGCCAGCTTGTGTGTTATTGATTTCAAATAAATGAATATAAACTAACAAAGAAAGTATTCCAAGCTAAACCCTCTGATGATTATCAATATGTGATAAAGGAAAGAAATTAAGAATAATCAGTGGCAACTCTGTGGCAGTGTTTACAAGCAATATTATCTCATTTGCGGAACGGTAATTGGGCCATTTTTCTTTAAAGAAGGCAAAACTGTCTATGGGAACGATATCGGTGGATGTTAGCTCATTATGTCTGGCGAGAATTGCGTGAAAAAGGTCCGAACGGTTACTGGTCTCCAAGTCTGACCCCTCCGGACTTCTTTTTGGAGGTTTATTATTTGAAAAGCAATGCAAATTCATCACAGGCATGAGCAGAAGGTTCTTGACTTATGGTGTCAGAATCGATAATTCTATGGAAGTTTAAAAAAACGTTTTTTTTTTGTTTTTAAAGTTCAATCGCGTTTTTTCAAAACTCTAGTTAGTGTCATGATTTCTTAAAAAGTTGTGAACCATTTGAAATATGATTTCTTTGGAAAAAAATGATATAAAAATTAAAGATTTTAATCACTTTAAATACCAACGTAGTCCTAAAAACCGAGTCACGCCGATTTTAGATTTTATTTTCCTACACCATCTTCAAGCTTCATCAAAATTGTAGTGTTTAGCATAAAATATCTTCCTTGTTAATATGTTTGTAAAATAATCTTTAATTTCAATGACATGTCAGCATAATGATCGCTGCTGAAAGTTGTTTTATTAAATTGTAAAACTATGTATGTAAAATACAAAAAAAAAAAAAAAACAATGATGATTGTTTTTATTTAATTAACATACTTGTCAATACATTAAATATAAACAAATTTAATTTGTCTTTAAATCACTGTAAACAAAAAAAAAATCCTTTCAACAATTTGATGATTTTTATTGACATTAACAAATGCTATATACTAAAATTAAAATTAACTTTTTTCAATTCAATTTATATTTGAATTTACCTCGTTATTTTTATACTTTTTTTATTTTGTTAGTTATTGTAGTTGTATATCATTAAATTCATGATTTTATACGTGCTTATTCAACCTCATTTTAGTAAATTTAATTTCAGCTTTGTTTAACACACATCAAAACGTTTTCTGTATTTACACATGTATTTATGTGAATGTGTGTGCCAACGTGCTGGTGTGCGTCTATATTATTGTGCTGCAATACCTGTATGTTTTTAAACAAATTTTTAAATTTAAATTAACCATTTACACACAACAAAAATATATATGTATTCTATCTAATCAATTGGCTTTAAAGGCCTATTACTCATTGATTTACAAAAACTATATATATTTCAATTAAAATTGATAAAAACAAAAGTAAAAACTAAATCAATAAAAACTTGTCAAAAATTCTAAAATCTAAATTCTATATTGAAAATATTTATTGTAAACAGTGTTTATAACTTGACAATTATAACCTGAATTTTATTTCACAAATCAAGATAAACAATTTGCAGAGTTTAGTTATTGGTGTGTGCTTAACGAATATCAAAATAAATTACAGTTAAAGGATGTCAATTTATAACCATCGATTTGTATTATTTAGATTTCAAATGAATTTGGAATTTATTTAAAGAATTTATTTTGTCAATACCATCCCAGCAAAATCTTGTTAAAGGGTTTAACCTATTTCAGATATTACCTGGAAACCTAAAGAAATACATTAAAAATCTTGGGATTCATCACTACTTATTTAAAAGTTACGAAATAATGAGTTACCTGTATTAATATGCATCACTACTTATTTTAAGGCCTTAAAATAAAGTCTTACTAACATTGTTTTAAGTAATGACTGATTAAGAAGGATACAAATAATGAGCATTTGGTATTGTATTATATAACTACTTACAATGGGGAAGTACGATTTTATACAAGTTTATACAAATACCCGACTTTTATAAATTATTAATTGAAGTTACTATTTGTTTATGTTCGTATTTGGCTTTTATTTTATATGACTTATTTTACTCATTACAAGTGTGTACTTATTTTAGCCCTTATTGCTCATCAGTGATATGAGTATTTCCAGTAACTACTTATTTGTGCACTTTCTTGATAAGAACTAATTTATGTCTATACTCGTAACGCCAGTGACACCGTCATGTTGGTCATGTTATTTGGCCAAAGTGTAAGTACAGTCGAAGCCCGATATAACGAATAATTGTTAAAACGAAAATGTGATTAAAATTAGTTTATATAAAAAAATGTTTCTAAAAATTTATACCCGATATATCGAAAAATTGGTAAAAAAACAATATAAAAAAATTAAAATCTAAACAAGATATTAATTTTAGAATGGTTTTTTTGCGGAAGCTTCCAGTTTAGGCGTCTACCCACTATTACAGTAAGTTTTAACATTTATGATAATCTAAGAAAATTTAGAAATGCTAAAGGTGATGTAATATGCATGTATTAAAGTGTTACCTGGTAAAAGCAAGTTTTGCTGGGATGGTACGTTATGGTATTAAATGTTTTATAATTCTATTATCTCTATATATAATATAATAACGTGTCTGACTGATTGACTAACAGGCTGACTGACTAGTTGAATGACTGACTGATTAACTAACTTACTTACTGACTAAGTCTCTTACTGACTGACTGGCTGACTAAATTATAAGTAGTCGTGTACAGACTGACTTATAAGTAATCACTCACTGACTCACTTAATATCCATACTGCTGAAGCTAAGACTTTAGAACTGACTTTTGGGAATCCTACGGGGAGGGTCAAGACCGGGGAGTCTCCCCATTGTCGTTTTGACTAAGCCCCCTTGGCTAGCAGCTATAAACATACTCGTACTAAATTGAAACACTTAAATTGAAATACTGGAATTGAACGGTAAACGTGTGGAATTGAAACACTAGATATCAGCAACGAATTGGAATTGAACGGTGAATGTGTGAAATTAAAACACTAGAAAAGCTAACTGAAATGGAATGGAACGCTAAACTAATGGAACTAAAACACTAGACTAGGGGAACAAAATGGAATAGAATGGGAAAAGAGTAGAATTAAAACAACAAACAAGAGAAAAGAAAACGAATGGAGCGAGGAACAACTGGAATTGAAACATTTAAAAAGGAAAAGAAAATGTAGTGAAATAAAAGGGGAATGAAGTACAACGTGAAACAGGTGAAATTGAAACACAAATATTTTGCTAGAAAACTGGAGAAAAAAAATTATGTAAAACACAAAGAAAAAAATTTTCAGTTTCCAACTAAAATTCGGTAGTGAAATAAATGGGGAATAAAATGTAGCGTGGAACAAGTGAAATTGAAACACTAATCCTTAGCTAGAAATCTGGAAAAAAATGTGCAAAACACAAAGAAAAATTTGTCAGTTTCTAACTAAAATTAGGTTGCTACCACTAAAATCTGTTAGTGCAACTGAAAAATTAGGTTAATACAATAAAATTTTAGTGACAAGACCCAAAACATCAACAATCACTTTTGATTGATTTTGGTTGTGCCAATCGATTTTATTGATAGTCGCAATCAAAATACATTTTTCAATTCGTTTGGCACTTTATTTTTCTCTGCGTATGAGCTAATTCACTAAAAAAAAGTTTTTTTGGAAGTTTCACCAAGAACGTGGCGAAATTGGGTTTCAATAAGAATAAATATTTTTCTTAGAGTTTACCGACTTTATGATGCCCTAAAGTAAGTTTTATTTCAGAAAGCAGTCCGAATTTCGGGAAGAGTCCTGATTTATATTTCATGAATAGGGCGGAAAATATAGAGATAATTCTGAATGAAATTGCCGAAAATTTGCATTTAAGCAAATACCGGGAAGGTGGGTTTATATGGGGACTAAATATCGGACCGATATTTGTTACGGTCTCAAATTACATTTACATACCAAATTTCAACCCGATATCTACGGGCTTGTGTGCCTAAAATTTATAAAGACTCTAAAAAGCATGAAAGCTCACTTCAGATAGAAGCTTTCTATGGGAGGTAGTAGGTCTTAATACTGACGTATTCTAAGCAAATTTAATAGCTATATGTGACCTGTACTTTAAATAAAGTTAATTTAAGCAAATAACGGAATGGTGGGTTTATATGGGAACCAGTTATATAGTCTGATTTTCTTGGTTCCATGATTTATGTACCCATGGTTTATGGTTAGTGTGACTAAATACTATTTAAGCCAAATTCAGATATTCATGAAAAGTAGGTCTGTGTATGAACCGACTCTATACAAAATCAAAAGGGTTTGTCTTTTGACTACATAACAAATTTCATTCAAATATCTACATTTTTGTGACCTGTAGTTCTGTTGGGGCGCACCGACAGACGGACATGAGGACTTAGATTATTAAATCAAAATGCAGATCTAAGTCTGATATTTTTGAAAATTACAAACACCAGCACAAACTCATTTTACATTGACCACGCAGTGGTGTAGGGCATAAAAATGGCCTAATTAATCACCCAGATCATTCGGCTAGTGCCGAAGGATCCTGCGTAGGATCCTCCTCAGGACATCCATTCTGGATATTTGAAAAATATTTTGGGAAGAAACAAAAAAGGGAAAACCTCCCCTTAAAAAATCTAGTTTTCAGCTAAATATTAAGCTAAATGCCTAAGCAGTTTGTAAAAGAAATAAATCTTTAGAAGAAAATAATTCAATTGTCTTCTAAATATTTTAAGAATGTTTTAAACAATCAGATTTTTTTGCACATTTTTATAGGTATTCACACTGCTTTCCATTATAAATAGCGGCTTACAACTTTGGTTAAAATTGCATGAAATCTTCAAAAGAATATTTATAGAGAAATAAATTTATTGTTTTCAAGTTATATTGGCAGTAAAAAATAACTACTTACAAAAAATTATATTTCCCCTGTGCTACCTAATATAAATTTTCTTACTATTTCTCTTATATTCTTCCTAATTTTTCCCCCTTCCTTGGCTCAAACAATTCTTCTAATCTAAGCAAAAACTATCGTTTGTTTGAACAACCAAAAAAAAGGATATATAAATTCATGCTTAAAATAATGTAACAGTAAAATTGTACAAACGTTCTGTAGAGAAGGAAAGAAAGCAAGAAATTGTTTTTTTTGTGGTCGTTCTTTCATATTGTTTTGCACAAAGGAATTTTTCAAAAGGATAAAGAATACAAACTTATTATAACAGTCGATATGTTTTATTTATATGATTTTTGTTACTTTAACAACACTTCATTTATAACACTAGGTCACAAATAACAAACTTTTGTCTGTTATTTGTTTCTAGCATACTTTTTCTCATGGATTTGGACCTACTGAACACGAAAATGAATTTTAAAAATTTTTCTGTCGATTGGTTTGCGAGATACAAATTTTTTAATTTTTTTTTTTTTAATTTTTGGAGGTACACTTACTATTTTGAGCATATCTTTAGTCTTCTTTGACCTATTTTATCCTACTACTACTCAAATTAAAGACAATTGAGCCGTCTACAACTTATTCTCAGAAAATTTTCAAATCGGGTTAGTAGTTTTGATGTTGGCGGCTTAAAAAGGTTAAAAAACTGCGTTTTTTTAGTAAAAATGTGGCTGAAAAATTCATATAAAAATTCATATAAAATGTAAAACGCGATGTTAACAGCGATTTTAATTTTTTTACGTATAGCTGACACTTTTCCAAAGAAAATAAGCCCTTACTTAACAAAATCTGATGACAAATGGCCGACTTATTATTTTTTTGGTAAACGACCGAAATTCCGCTATTTCACGATTTTTTGATTTTCATTATTTGCACAGTTTACCTACCCAACGCAAACGAATAAATACATTTGAACTTAATTTAAAATAAACAAAGTAGTCTTCGTATATTTTTTTTTAATTTATTTACAGCACTACATGCTCATACATATTTAAACATAAGGAGACACGGTTATCAATTGCATTTCAAAACTGTCTGTGAAAGTGTAAAGAAGTTAATATTTAGAAAACGCAAGGAAGACAATGAGTAAAAGACTACGTGTGTTCGAGTGTTTGAACGATCCAGACAATTTCTGCAATGTTTGTGGCCAGTTTATAAAAAAAAATCACGCACACAAGTTTACTCCAGCAGTACAATTGCACTATTTGAATTATTTTGGTATTTCACCAAATATCACAGAACCATGGACACCTAAGTCGCTGTGTGATCTTTGCTATATAATCTTAACCAACTGGGCAGCTGGCGGAAGGTAAGAATTTTTATTTAAACACATTATACATAGCGAATATAGTAATTTATTTTAATTTTAGCCGCCATATGAAATTCGATACACCAATGATGTGGAAAAAGCCGCTATGCCATTCCACAGACTGTTATTTTTGCCTCACCACAAACAGTGGGGTAGGAAGATTTTTTAAATGGAACTACGCTCAAGTGGGATCGTTTGCGCTTCCAGTACCACATTCGCATGATGTGCCATATCCAGTGTGCCCTGGTGCATCTCTTCAAAAAGCAGAATCGTCAGAAGAAGAGTCTGAGTCAAATGCAAGCGAATTTGAGCCGGGTGCAAAGCGAAAATTACTGTCACAGGCCGAACTAAACGATTGGGTGCGCGATTTTGGTCTCACTAAGGAGAAATCCGAACTTTTTGCGTCTCGGATGATACAGTGTGGATTTGCGGCTTCAGAAGTGAAAGTATCAGCGTACAGAAACCGTCACAAGGAGTATGCAAAATTTTATACAAAGAAAGACCAAATATGTTTTTGCAGCGACATTTCAGGCTTGTTCCAAGAGCTTCACCAAATTCACAACCCCAACGAATGGAGGTTGTTTATTGACAGCAACAAAGAGAGCTTGAAGGCAGTTCTCTTACATAATGGGAATGAAAAGCCATCTGTTCCTATTGCTCATGCGGTTCATTCAAAGGAGAACTATGAAACTATGGACATTTTGCTGAAATGCATAGAGTATAGGAAATACAATTGGAAAATATGCGCCGACCTTAAAGTTGTGGCCATTCTGTGTGGACTCCAAGGAGGCTATACGCGACATTGCTGTTTTCTGTGCCTTTGGAATAGCCGCGCTGATGATCAGCATTATATAAAAAAAAAATGGCCGGTACGAACGAAACCTGTAGTTGGAGAAGCGAATGTTCAGCGCAAACCACTAATAGAGAACCGTGAAAATATAATACTTCCGCCACTGCACATAAAATTGGGTTTGATTAAAAATTTTGCCAAAAAATTAGACAAAGAAGGTGAAGCTTTTGCCTATTTACGGTCAATTTTCCCTTACCTTTCGCTGGCAAAAATTAAAGAAGGAGTCTTCGCAGGACCCGAGATAAAAAAAATGTTGAAAGATGAAAAATTCCCAAAGCTGTTATCACCCATCGAAGCCGCAGCATGGAATTCCTTCAGGCTTGTTGTGGAAAACTTTTTAGGAAACAACAAAAGCCCGAATTATAAGGACATAGTTGAGGATCTGGTAAAGAACTATGAAGCCATGGGAGTGCACATGTCACTTAAAATACACTTTCTGGATTCTCATTTGGATTTTTTCCCTGAGAATTTAGGAGACGTGAGCGACGAACACGGCGAGCGCTTTCATCAGGAATTGAAGGCTATGGAACGACGCTATCAGGGCAACTATGACACGGCTATGATGGGTGACTATATTTGGACCCTAATACGTGAGACCGATTGCAGCGAATACAAAAAACAAAGAAGAAGTCAGCAGTTTTTCCACATGGCATAAAATGTACACTTATATCTTCGTTTTTACTCATTTTTTTGTGCGTTGATTTGCTTAATTTAATTAGTTAGTTTAATTTCGTTAGTTTAGCTAATTGTGCGATACATTGAGCATGTAGTGCTGTAAATAAATTAAAAAATAATATACGAAGACTAATTTGTTTATTTTAAATTAAGTTCAAATGTATTTATTCGTTTGCGTTGGGTAGGTAAGCTGTGCAAATAATGAAAATCAAAAAATCGTGAAATAGCGGAATTTCGGTCGTTTACCAAAAAAATAATAAGTCGGCCATTTGTCATCAGATTTTGTTAAGTAAGGGCTTATTTTCTTTGGAAAAGTGTCAGCTATACGTAAAAAAATTAAAATCGCTGTTAACATCGCGTTTTACATTTTATATGAATTTTTATATGAATTTTTCAGCCACATTTTTACTAAAAAAACGCAGTTTTTTAACCTTTTTAAGCCGCCAACATCAAAACTACTAACCCGATTTGAAAATTTTCTGAGAATAAGTTGTAGACGGCTCAATTGTCTTTAATTTGAGTAGTAGTAGGATAAAATAGGTCAAAGAAGACTAAAGATATGCTCAAAATAGTAAGTGTACCTCCAAAAATTAAAAAAAAAAAATTAAAAAATTTGTATCTCGCAAACCAATCGACAGAAAAATTTTTAAAATTCATTTTCGTGTTCAGTAGGTCCAAATCCATGAGAAAAAGTATGCTAGAACCAAATAACAAAATGGCTGTTGCCTAGTGTAATGTTCAATTCATATACAATTCATTGAACCAGACAAACAATAGAAAACGGATTTTTATCGATTTACAACAAATTTTTGTTGGTATTTTTGGAATTTTGTGTATATTTCATATACATATTTATGCATATTTATGTTAGTTGAGAAGTTTTTTTTTAAAGTCTGTATATATTTCAACTTTTTTAGCTTATTGTTTACATAAGTATACAACTCATAGATGATTTTTTAAAATTTGTCTATAAAAATACTTTGGAAATATTAAAAATTTTTGTCTGTGATATAACAATACTTTTCGTATTTGTTGAAATTTTTGCACTTGCATTTAAAATGGGTATAAAACCTTACATTCAAACACAGAACTAAGACGACTACCGTAAGAATTGTAAGTGGAGCCTAGAAGACTGGAGTGTTTTACTCCTACGGGCCCACCTGCTTTCTTTCTTTAACATTAAATTGTATTATAAATATAAAATGTTGTTTTGCCTGGGCTAAATAAAGCTTGCCCGGAGTTCCCAGATTTTTAAAATTCATAAAAGGGGTGGCCATTAAGTTTTTTCGAAATAAAAAAAGTCCCCGTCGAAACGACTGATTATTGGAAGCTTTTACAATAAATAATATAAATGGGTAATAATAAGAGGTAGTCAAAGTCCTTAAACACATTTAATGAAGTTGAAGCCAGCAGCAAAATTTTTGTTGGCCACATATTTTATATGAAGACAAAAATGTTGTCAATGCGTTGTTGCCAACGAATAGAAACTGTTCTGTTTCATTTTTCAGTGCTAGCAGCATTAATTTTTAATGCCTGCAGCTTTGCAGCAATTTGCTTGTCATATGAAATATATGGAAAAAATAGATTTTGCTGCTGACTTCAGCTTTATTTGATATCTTCACGCACAAAAGTTGATAAAATTAAAGATAAAAAGTTAAAATAAAATTTCTAGTTTTTAAGTACCCAGGCAAAAATGTTCATATATTACTATGCATAGTCCCATAAATGTTCGGATGCCAAAATTGAGGGTATATTTTAAATATTTTTCATATATGCTCATATATTAAAAAAAGGTTTCTTTTGAAATTAATGCACTATTGTTATTGCAAAAGTAAATAACATTTTTATAAATTCTAATTTATTTTAATAAGATTTAAAAAAAAAACAGTTTCAAATTCTGTGTCAAATAAATCAGCAAATCTGAAATCTGACTTTCAATAACTTTTAAAGAACAATAATTAGTTGGTTTTCTAAGTCAATCATATATGAACATATATGAGTTAAAAATTAAAAATAGAATCATAAAGGTTGGTTGAAAAGTTCCTGCACTCACCAAGAGATGGCACTGCTAGCTCCAAACTTTTTTTTTCTCAAGTTGGTATAACTGTCCTGAGAACACATGCAAAGTTGCAAGTCATTCTGTCAATTCTTTCACGTCAACTTCAAATGGCTTGTAACATTTGAAGTTGACGTGTCATTGATTTTTTTAATATGGAAAAAATTAAATATCGTGCAGTCATTAGATTCTTTGTTTTGAAGGGTTTAAAATCAAAGGAAATTTATGAACAATTGTTAGAAGAGTATAAGGAGTCCTCACCTTCAAAACGCACCGTTGAATTTTGGGCTGGTGATTTTAAACGTGGTCGTACCAGCCTTAAAGACGATCCACGCGAAGGACGACCAAAAACTGCAACCACAGCAGAAATCATTGAGCAGGTACATAATATGGTTAGTGAAGATCCAAGTTTGACTAAGCGTGAAATTGCTAATGCCATAGGCATCTCAGACGAACGAGTACTCCATATTTTACATGAAGAATTACGTATGAAAAAACTGTTTGGAAAGTTAGTGCCGCACACATTAACAATTAAACAAAAACTGGATCGAAAACAAATTTCTCAGCGTAATTTGGAGCGTTTTAAGCCGAATAAAACCGACTTCTTGTGTCGTTTTATAACTATGGATGAGACTTGGATCTACCACCATGATCCTAAATTGAAGCAAGAACGTTTACAGTGGATTGAAGCTGGTTGTTCAGCCCCAAAGCAGGTGAAGTCACAACGATCAGCAAAGAAGGTTATGGCATCAGTTTTTTGGGATGCAAAAGGAATTTTGTTGATTGATTATCTTCAGAAAGGTAAAACAATCAACTCTGAATATTATTGCAGCCTTTTCGATCAGCTGGATGAAAAAAATCGTGAGAAAAGACCTGGTTAAAGGAAGAAAAAAATCATTTTTCATCAAGACAATGCACCTGCTCACAAAAGTGTTTTGACGATGACTAAATTCAAAGAATTAAAGTACGAATTGCTTGAACATCCACCGTATTCACCGGATTTGGCTCCCAGTGACTACTATCTCTTCAGAAATCTCAAACAATTCCTTGGTGGAAAGCATTTTTCGTCGAATGAAGAGGCCATAGCAGCCGTAGACGGTTTTTTTGCAGAGCTTCCGAAAAACCATTATAAAGATGGTATAAAATTATTGGAAGATCATTGGAACAAGTGTATTGAGCTTATAGGAGATTATATTTCGTAACAAAAACAGTATTCCTTCATTTCGAGCGCAGGAACTTTTCAACCAACCTGTATATATTCACATATAATGATATATAATGATATATTGTATAAATTCAAGTACCCATGTAAAAATCGAAATATATACATGATCATATATGGGCTTGTATATGATCATACATGGGCATACATGGTCATATACGTCCATGCATTGTTCAATGTATGACTAAACATGGTCTCATATATGACCATATATTTTTGTTTCCGACTGTATATTCCAATATCAAATTTTATATAATTCTAGATAAATATTTAATAACTTATATAACTTACTTAAAATTTTTATTTCTATATTTTTCCAATAAAATATATAAAAGGATTTTTTATAAATTTCCTTTTAAGTTCATTCGATCAAGTAATTTAATATTGCTTTTTTTTTTTGTTTTCTTTCAATAAATTTTAAATTACTTTATATACCACACATCAACTTCTGCAGACTTAAATATGTTTATCAAAATTTACATTAAAGTTATTTAAATTGTTATTGCTCAACTCATCATTTGTTGTTTGTGTGTATTCTATACTCTACTTATATATATCTATATATCTTTCAACAATATCAACTTACCTGCATAAAGCCTTCTGGACAACCAGGCAATTCACCAGTGGGACTTAAACTTGTCTCATAGCCATCGACATCTGTATCAACCATACCCTCATCAAAACGCCCCACAGTAAAACTATCAAATATTATCTGTAAAGAGATAGAGAAAAAAAATAAATAAATAAAAAAAAATATTTAATTATTGGAAAAAAAATGTAGTAAACTAAAGTTTATCATTTGGCAAAATTCAATTTAGTTAAAAGTTTTAGTTACAAGTTGCTTTTTAAAAATATCTTAGGTGATTTAAACTAAATTCCCCAACTGACACATTAATGATTCATTGTTTCGCTATGATGTAGTGTATATTGTAGATCTGATAGTGTGGAAACTAGAAAAATTCCTTTTATGTATTTTGACAATAACTTATTATTTGTTTACTATTAAACTGTACTTTTTTGTATTATTTATGCCAAGGACCCTTTAGTACACACGACATAGTCATCAAGGTTAGGAGATGTACTAAATGGGGTCTGTTGTCAAGAAATTGCTTAATTATTGCCGGTTGTTAATATTAATATAAATTGATTGATTTAAATTTTATAGAGCTGAAAAATATAACTTCCTATATGAGGCTTTTAATATCAACTGTCTAGCTAAAAAACAGATTTATTGTTTCAATGTCAAACTTGCATTATTTTGTTCAAAATTCTAAAAATATTCACGTCGATGCAAAAAGTTATGGATTGTTGCGTGTCTTCGTTTTGGAAAAAATATGTATTGAATATTGTCTATTCCAAATAAAGGGTGGTTAAATTTTTAGGGCCGATGTTGAATGTGAACCACAACCTAAACATCAAGTTTTTTTCTGCATTTCATTTGACATTTCTCAATATTAGACTAACTCAATTTGAACCATGGAAAGATACACAATCGAGCAACGCGTTAAAGTTATTCAGGCTTATTATGAAAATGGGCGTTCAAATCAAAATGCATATCGCGCACTTCGTGATTATTTCGGTCAATTTAATCGTCCAAATGTGCGTACAATCGTGCAAAAATTTGAGCAAACCGAGTCTGTAGGAGATGTTAAAACACCAGTACATGCTCGTACAGCCCGTACTGCAGAAAATATTACTGCTGTTCGCGATAGTGTGGCTGAAGAGCCGTCCACCTCAACTCGTCGTCGTGTCCAACAATTGCAGCTCTCACGGTCGTCGTTGATGAACATTATGCATAAAGACTTGCATTTACACACTTACAATGTGCAATTAATTCAAGAACTAAAGCCTCTTGACCATTCCAAGAGTGATTGTCGAAAAATCAATGCACCCACAAAGAGTGACTGTTTGGTGCGGTTTATGGGCTGGCGGCATCATCGGGCCGTATTTTTTCCAAAATGAGGCCTGTCAGGCAGTTACTGTGAATGGCGTTCGCTATCGTGAGATGATAACAAACTTTTTATGGCCCGAATTGGAAGATATGGATGTGCATCACATGTGGTTTCAACAGGACGGTGCCGCTTGCCACACAGCTAACGAAATAATGGCTCTTGCGCGACAAATTCAATGGCCGTGTTGATCATGTGATTTGACACCGTTGGACTTTTTCTTTGGGGTTATTTTAAAGAAAAGGTGTACGTCGATAAGCCAGCAACAATTCAGAAGCTAAAGGATAAGATAATTCGGCACATTAACGGCATAGAATCTCAATTATGCCTCAGCGTCATCTAAAATTTGGACCATAGGATGGAGGTGTACTGCCGAGATCGCGGCGGCCATTTGGCCGATATTTTGTTCCATACATAATTCAACCATACCATATTATCATAATAAAAAGAAATGACAATAATTTCCTAAATAATTTGTGTTTTATTCAAAATCAACATCGGCCCTTAAAATTTAACCACCCTTTATTTAATAAAAATTCAAATATTTGTTCTATATTAAATTAGGACAAAACGATAGTGATTATACGTACTGATATCCTAACTTTTTGTACTACAAATATTAAAATTTTTATTGAACATTTGTGATTTAAAATTTTAAAAGAATATGTATTTTTTCAAAACGAAACCCAATATTATGCTGAAGCATTCTAAATCGATAGACAAACATCTGAGTTTTTTTTTTAACTTTAAAAGTAAAAAATAAAAATTTAAAAAAATTATATTACACTAAAAATTCAGCATTATACCATTTTTAATTTTAATTTTAGTTTAGAAAAATGGCCTTTTTAAAGTTCTATTGATAAAGTAAATTTTTTATAATTAAATTATAATTAAAGATATACTAGAAATGAGCGCTAAATTGGTCAATTGTTAATAAGGCCTATTTCGCCACTAAATAAATACGGTAAGTTTTACGCTGATATAATTTTTCCTGCAGCGGGACAGTTGGTATGGAAAGCCTTAAATTTAAATGCTATAAATTCGTATGAAATGGGCTGTCTTTAACTGTACTGGAAGTCCTTCAAAATGAACATAAAATTAGGTTAATGTCACTGCTTTCAGATTAATTATAATTTTAAATCAAGGACTCTCAGAATATCGACGGGATACACAAGTAAACGGATTTAAATGAAAACAGTATTTTTGATACCCAGGTAAAAATCGAAATATGAATATACATGATTATATATATTCCTGTATATGATTATGCGTGAACACACCTGATCATATTCGTTTATATATAGTTCAATATACAGGGTGGCGCAAAAATAACCTTCCGATGTTTTTTGGCTGTAATTTAAAAAAAAAATGAAAAACTTTGATTCTTCTTGTGGATTATTTTTATTTGGTCTTTTAATTTTTTTACATCAAGTCGAGAATATGATGTCATGTAAATGGGCGCCGCCACAGTTGATTGTCATTTGAGCCCTTTTTATGGCATTTTCCATCACTTTGGCCAAAACTTCCGGCGATAGGTCCTCACATTCTTGACGGATATTGTCTTTAAGAGCTGCAAGAGTCTGAGGCTTGTTGACATAAACCCGCGACTTCAAAAAGCCCCACAAAAAGAAGTCTGGAGCGGTCAAATCAGGCGATCTTGCTGGCCAGTGCAAATCGCCAAAACGGGAGATTAGGCGCCCGGGAAATGTATCCTTCAGCATATCGGTTGTGGCACGTGCAGTGTGTGGCGTTGCACCGTCCTGTTGGAACCACATGTTCTCCAATCCCAATTCATCAAGTTGCGGCAAAAAGAACTCGTTGATCATTGCTCTGTAGCGCTCACCATTCACAGTAACCGTGTGGCCCGCGACGTCTTCGAAGAAAAAAGGTCCGATGACTCCTCCAGCGAAAACAGCACACCATACAGTGACTTTGAGCGGGTGTAATGGCTCTTCGTGGGTTACACGCGGATTTTCAGTGCCCCAGAAGCGTAAATTTTGCTTATTCACGTACCCGCTAAGATGGAAATGGGCCTCATCACTCATGATTATTTTTGATGAAAAATCATCTTCATTATTGCTCAAATAAATAGTCACCAATATTCCGCGTTCTGGAGCAGTGTAGCGTAACATTGTTTATTAACGTGTATTTCGATTTGTGTTTACTACACAAATGTCAAAACAGAACTGACATTAGGGGCCAATCGCAAAATTTATAGCATTTTCTGATAGGAGGATTACTTTTGCGCCACCTTGTATGACCATATATAATATCAACAATTTTCATATATCTTCAGATTCTTGTTTTGTTGGTATATGGCCTTATGTGGTCATATATGATCATATGTGAACATATATAATGATATATTACCATATACAGATTAAATAAAAAAAATGAAATTAAGAAAACGTTATCGAAGTAAACAAAATTTGTGGTGAAAAACGTTTTTGTTATAAGTATTTTAGTGGTAAAAATATTATTGAGAAGAAAACCATGTTTGTTTTGAAAAAAAAAAAAAAAAATAAATTTGGTTGGTAGCGTGCTAGCTTATCAGTGCGGGGGTCGCGGGTTCGATTCCCACCAGAGGCTCTGGTCTGTTTTCGCTACAACGAGCCAAAAGCCTTTGTTGCTAGTTCTCGGTTATAATATTAAGATATAATTTGTAATTGAATTTGTAATTTGTAATCATGATAGGGAAAGCCGCAATATTTATAAATCTTAAAATAATTAAATTTTTTATAATCTTTCGAAAAACCAATAACAAAATTATAGAATAATGAAAATATTAATTTTAGCATGTGGCGTAAAAAAATTATGAATAAAATTTATAAAAATTGCTAAATATCATTAAATTGAAAATTAAAAAATAACAAAAAAAAAATCCTTTTTTTATATTGCATAATGATTTTTCCAACTTTATATCTTTTTGATCACAGCACTGCATTTTAATAAGTTCAATGAAAACAAAAAAGGTCAATGAAAATAAATTACACGAAACGGTGAAAAATATATACATATTTTTTTTTGTTTTCAGCTTATATAAAATATTTCCCATACAATGTATCAAATCGCTCATCCAAGGCTGACATAGACAAATTATAAAAAAGTAGGTCAACTTAAGTGGTTTTATTAACCCATTTCCACACTTAATTAAAATCATTGTTAAAGGTTTGAGATAATTTCCCTATAAATTTTTTTTTTATATCTTAGCTAACAATTTTAATTAACCCTTAACTAACAAACAAAGCCAAATTAAAATAAAAAATAAATTGTTCTTAATTTTAGGCAAAACAAAAAAAAATCTGTTTAAAATATTCTAATTTAATTGCTCATAAAATATTCAAATACAAAATATTTAACTATCTTAAAACAACACTATAAATATATAACCACAAAAATTATACACAATATCCAACATCAGGATAAAGAGTAACAAAAAAAATTCACACAGGACAAGATTTTAACATTATCTCTACCTCTATAACTAAATACAGCAACACACTTTACTACTAGACTAACTAATACTATACTCCTACGCATACACGATGACTATAAATGGATTTATATATGTCGCTTGGAACAGCAGTATCGCAAATTCTATTTTAAATATATACTTTACATATTGTTAAAATAACAAAAGCCAGCTATTTACATGATTGCAATTGTGGTGTTGTTGGCTGATGTTGCTGTTGCTGCTGCTTATCTTAAATAATGATAACATCATTTTATATGACATTGACGTGAACATTAAGCGACAACTAAGCAAGAGTACAAAACATGTTGTAGAAGTGTACGGAAGTCACACAAAAGTTTAATACGGTTACAAAGCTGTTTCTACCAGTAGTGTCAAATTTTATAACACGTGGAATTTAAAGCTGTAAAGTCCATGAATTTTATAAAGATTTTATACCCACAAATGGCACAAACAACAACAACAATATGGAAGCTCTGTGAAAGCCAAAAATCATACCCGAAAAACACTTTGTTAACCACCTTTCGCACTTGTGTAGAAAAAAAAAAGAAAATGAAACAAAAAAAAACTCATTTATAAACATAACAAGTCCTTCAAAGGTTCAAAATACTCATACATAATACAATGGGAACGTATGCTTAAAATAGTAGAAGGATTTACTTGGGCTTAGAAATCTCATCTCATCTCATTTAACACTTAACTTCCCAGCAAAACTTTGGTAATAGGTTCGATATTCTCATGCGTTACCTTGTAATGGTAGCTCGTTACCTTTTTCATTATTTGCAAGCATAAAGTAATAAGTTACTCATTATTGATTACGTAATATATGATTTATAAATGTAAAGTAATAATTGTAATATTCTTGAAAATCTATTTTTAAATACATTACTTTGTGTTTTTTTGTAAGCAAAAGGGTAATGTATGTTTGTTTTGATAACACTAGCGAAAAGACGAAGCGCAACAATTCATTTAAGTTTACAGCAATCAAATACTATATGCGTCGATAGCTCAGTGGGTAGAGCTCTTGGCTGGCAACCAGATTTCCCTGGTTCGATTCCCATCTTGACCACATTATTTTTAATTACAAAGATTTTGAATAAAATATTTGTTATAATTTTTTTTATTAAAAATTCCTCTTTTTTTAAAATCTATTTTTAGACACATTACTTTTTCCATTCTCGTAACCATATATGTAACCCTTACATTATCACATCTAAAGCAATGGGTATATACATTACTTTGAGACTCATCGCCTGTAAAATTTATCAATGAAGTAAGGTGTAAAGTAATCCATCGACACCTATGGCTATACATTACTTTACCCATTATTTGGTAATGTGTGGTTTTGCTGGGTTGAAAAGCCCTTAAAATTATTAAGTGCTTTAAAATAAAACTCCTCTGAAACTATTCCGACAAACTCTGGATAAAATCCTAGATTTATTTTTTTTAACAAGCGCGTGTATTCGCATGAATCGAATTCTGTGTATTTCCCATTTTTACAAATATTATAATTTTTCTACTTATTTGGAAAAAAATATTTTTTAATCTTGAACTGAACAGAGAACATCTTAGATAATTTTAGAAAATATTAAAAACATCGGGGCTTCATAAAAAAAATTTAGATTCATGAATTCGTAAATGTCCGAATGAAAAAGTTTAGCTATAATCGTATGTATAAGGCCGCATAAATTCATCATAAATTATATATAATTATATATTACATTATTTTTTTTTAAATTACCTTATATTGTACCATATATGACCACATCTAGTTATATATTTATTTTGATAATATTGGATATAATTTGTATAATAAGATATGTTACTAACTATATATAACTTAACATCGCTTATACAAGATCATATTTATTCATATATGACTTATACAGATCCATATATATATATATATATATGGCTTATACAAAATCATATATAATTATATATGCTATCTAATATTTGAGATATATATCAAAATATATCAAAAAATACATTTTAATATGGTATAGGATATAATTATATATGATTCAATTTATGGTCAAATGTGAGAAATATTTTTTGATATGGTATATGATATAATAATACATGGTACAATATTTGCAAACAAATTTGAATATAGTTTCATATCTAGAGTATTTTTTATATGAAAAAAGATGTAATTTGATATAATTATATGTGGTTCTATATACAGCGGTATTCATAAAAAAATCTTAATTCAAGTTTCAAATGTATTTTAGTTAAAAAACATTTTAAGCCTAAAAAAGGTTTATTAAAAATTCGTATTCATAATCAGTATTAACTAATAAACGATTTAATGATTTTTTAACCTGAAGATGGCAACACTGTATTTTTTTATTTGTCATATTAATCGTAATGATGCAAATCAATGACTACTAAACCATACGGTACTCGTTTCTATGTATTTTTTTTGTCGTTTTTCAGAAAAATATTGTTTTTATAAAACAAAAAATTTATGAAAACTTGTTTATTAACTAAAAAAAGAAAAAGAGTCAAAACAAAATGCCCAATAAAAGTGTTACATAGATAATGATTTTATTGTAGAAAAAAAAGTATTCGAATAACCGGTTTTATTTTCTTTGTTTTGATTAAACAACACACCACTATAAAACACAATGAATAATATCCAAAAATATTATTATTTTTGCTAAAATTTTTTATCCAAAATTGAAAACGGGTAAATTTTCGTCTTTTTGTAAATTTTCGTCTGACGATTGTTTGAAATTTGGGCAATAGTTTCTATTATAAACAAAATACAACTAAAAATATCACAATTTCCATATAAAAATGGTTCTTACTAATTCTTTTCATCATATATAGAGGGTTTATTATTTCTTAAACAAAAACAAATAACTTCTTTTGTTTAAATGCCAATTTTTTGCAAAAATGTTTAAAATGAAAATAAACACAAAGCAATAATGTCATCTTAAAATTGGTTTAAAATAGGGTCGAACCAATTTTAAAATTCGTTTATTTGAACAAGGTTTAAAAAAGGTATTTTAAGCTAAAATTCGTTTATGAATACAATTTTAGCAAATTTTGCTTAAAATTGGTTTGAAACACTGTTTAAAATTTTTATGAATACCGCTGTAAAAATTTAACCCATTTCAAGAAAATAACACTCTAAGGATATAAGATATAATTAGTTTATAATAATCTAGGTACATATAAAATTATATATGAACTTTCTTTCCAAAAGTCCTATAAGTGGTGAAAATTTATATATCCCAGATGAAAATAATCATATATGTTCATATATCGTCATATATGGTGTCATGTATGAGCATATATAATTTCATGTATGAGCATATATGAACATATATGTCATGTATGTAAGCATATATGGGCAAATTCATTCAAATAAAACGTTCATATATGGAAATATATGATATCATATATGGCAATGTATGATAATATATTGCATATATTGGTCCATATATTGATTCGTATATGTCATATATGTTCATATATGAATACATATATTATTCCATATATGGGTAATATGTATTTTTAACAGATATGGCCATATATGAAGGCAAACTGTATCGACTTCGATAACTTTTGCAACAAAAAAACACTCAAACATCCCTTTTTAATTCCGTAGAAAAAACGTAATTTGCTAGAAGTTCATGCTTTTTCTGTAGAAAATTATTCAACAAAATACAAGACGTAAATACAATG
Organism: Eustalomyia histrio; assembly: GCA_949748255.1. NCBI lineage: Eukaryota > Metazoa > Arthropoda > Insecta > Diptera > Anthomyiidae > Eustalomyia > Eustalomyia histrio. Next base: position 155,829,694 of record OX456524.1, on the reverse strand, counting down.
AAATTGTGTTATTTTTATATAATACTTTTAATATAAGAACTGAAATATTTATTTGAATAATAAAATAATAAAGTAAAAAGGGTTGAAAATTAAAAGTCGATATTTATTACTAAATATCATTGGTGTAAACTGAATCTAAGAGAAAATATTGTAAAAAAGTACTCACATATGAACATGACCATATATGATCATATACGACCATATACCCTCAAATTACGGATCCGAGCATATATGGAATAATATATGAACCCATATATGAGCATATATGAACATTTTCACCTGGAATGTATTTATTTTTGTTTTGAATATTGTAATTATTTATGCACATTTTCTCTTAGTCCATATGATATGATTATATGTAATTAATTATAATATTATATATAGTTCTATATATAATTATATAAAATCTGATAAGAACAGAACCAATTTAGTCTAATCAATTTAGCCTTGATATATTAAAATTTTTCCCATTTTCCGTATTTAATTATATATAAGTCCCGAAGATATAATTATATCTAATACAGTTTTACGAAAAATGTAGTCGAATAAAGTCAGGCACAAACTGCTGAGTGCTTAACTCACTACAACTCTGACAGACCAAGTTCAAAACCAGGCAAAGGCATTGTTTGATAGAATTTTAATTTTTTTTTTTAATTTAAAATATTTTTAATGAGCTTTTTAATAAACTATATTCCATACATATATTGCTGGATCTTATTATATCTACCAATTTCGCATCAATTTAGATCCTTCTAAGTCCCCGAGTATATTTCAGCATCTAATTTGATCTACCATTTTTTTTTTTTTTATAAATTAAGATCTTTCTAAACCCCCAAATTTATTGGTTGATCTAATTTGATCTGCCATTTTTCGTATCGATTAAGTTCCTTTTAAGTCCCCGAATATATTTCTGTCTCTAATTTGATCTGCGTTTTTTCGGATCTTTTAGATCTAGCTGATCAGCTAGAAACGTTTCTTTTAAAATGTACATAGCTTAGATTTATTTTAAGGATTCCTTCCTTGTTTACACTTTGGTATGATTTTTGGTTTTGTTATGGTTTTAGTTAGCACTACTACCAGCAACAATGGTAAATAGTTTTTTTTTATTCTGCAGGTTAATAATCTTATCATCTTTCATAAAACACAAATTTTCATATGGATTTGAATCTGTTATTCGCAAGATATTATCCATATGCATGTTAGTTTTTCTTTTTTTTTTTGTATCTTTGGTTGATATATCACATCAGATATTTGCGGTTTTTATTTTTTACACTTACCTGTACAATGTCACCTTGATCATGCCCAGATGCTGTGAATGTTAAGTGACATAAAAATGGTAGTTTATTCCATTGGGGTGTTGGTACCTTAATGGAGTATGTACGACCAATATCACCATAATAGGTGCGGTTACAAACTGTAATAAAATGAGAAACAAAAACAAAAATATTAAGATGGGCAACAAAAAAAAAACAGAATTTTAAGGAAATTGTAATATTGAGAGAGAAAAGTACTATTTTAAGGATTTATGTGGTCAGTTTTTTTAAGAATATCTTTAACGTGGAAAATATTTTAAATTTAAATTATTTTTTGGTTTAAGAAATAAAAATACAACAGTGCTTTCTTGTTAGAAACTTTTTTGGAAAAATTTTCATGAATAGTTTTAATAAATATTTAAGGACATGCATACATACATGTTCAAATTTTGACTAAAATTATTTATAATAAATATTATAAATATTTAACAAAAACAAATAGAGATTTTAAAACAAATTTACATTAAATAATAAATATATTGTCGTTTTTATTTTTTTAGGGATAAAACAAAAAAAAATATATACATATAAACAAGATAAATTAAATTCATCATTAGAAAACAAAGAATATGAATAAATCTGTCAATGTTTTGTCAAGGTTAATAAAATGCAAACAAGAGTTAGGGGCTCTAGTTCATATTTAGTTCAATACCGTTCAATGAACTAGTTTGTTGATTTTAGTTCAGTAGCTCTACCGAAAATTTCTTTCAATCGTTCATATGATGATGAAAAAAGTCCATAGACAGAGTGATGGATTAAATAGTTCACATTATTTCAAACAATAAATCCTTCAATTGAACTAGTTTCTTTATGAATCATAAAAAACTAACAGAAATCAACCTACATCAAATGCAAAACAAATAAAGGGGGGAAACTTAATAAAGGTTACACGGCAAAGTTAATAACGTTATTTGGAAGAAGCCAGTATACAACAAAAATAAAAGAAGACATAGAAAATTGAAAAATAAACAAACAAAAGCAGCATACATTTTTGTTTATATTTTTAAATTAGAAAAGGCAACAACAAAATATTTTATTTTTTTTTCTACTTGAGCTGGTTTCTATGCCCTACTAGTAGTATTTGAATATTATAAGGGTTATGGAAATGAAATTGTTAAAATTGGAACACAAATCCAAACAAAAAATGCTAAATTTATAAATAAAATATAAATAAACTTTGGTGTAAACAATAACAACAAAACTTTCTTAATTTGACGGTGTGCTAGAAATATAAAATATTCAAAGTTTCTTTTTTCCTTTTGAAGAAAAGGGTTTTTTTTAAAGAAAAAGTTTTGATTGGGCTAATATTATTAGATACTTATATAAGATATAGCAGTAGGATTAAAAACAAAAAATACAATATTTAAATAACAGAAAAAATAAGATACGTTGATAGGATTATCATTGGAATAGGACATATCGCCCAATCTATAAATGATAGCATCTTTTATGCCCGGCATTTTTAAAATTTCGGTATTTGGTTATCTACATTTTAGAAAAAATGCCAGTATTTATAAAGTGAACAATTTACTGAAAACTGTTCTATATAAATAACTACCCTGTACGAAAAAGAAGTCAGTTGAAGCACTTGTACCGCAAACAGTACCTTCCATGTAAAAATCAAAATATATACATGGACAACATGATCATACATGGGCTTGTATTATATGATCATACATTGGGACCTATGACTATACACGTCCATGCATGGTTACACATATGGCCATAAATGATCTCATATATTATCATGCATAACCATATATTAATCATATATTGACATATATGATCATATATGATCATACCGTCGACTTTCAGACCTGAAAATATATGGTCATACATTAGATCATGTGTGGTTATATATGGAATCATGCATGGGCGTATATGGTCATATATGACCATGTATGTGCATATACAAGCCCATGTATGTTCATATATATTTGGATTTTTTCATGGGCTACCTAAAATTACCTGTCCTGTGATCTGTCCCGTGGGAGGTGAACACAGGAACGGTCAGAAAGTTCCCCACACCGTGACTGGTGAGAGTATAGATCCAGCGTATGTCTGTGAAGTTGTACAAACTTGATGAATTAAAATGTCAAAATTTAAAAACACTTATTCTAGCATTCAGTTGAATTTTTAATTTAAAAATTTTGAAAAAAGTTCTTTAAAAAATAATAATTTCAACAAAAGGATTTTATGTGTCACATTTGTAGCGTGCTAGCTTAGTGCGGGGAACGTGGGTTCGATTCTCACCAGAGGCTCTGGTCTGTTTACGCTACAATGAGGCAATAGTCTTTGTTGCTAGTGCTTAGTTAGGGTATACAAATATAATTTGTAAATATATCATTAATCAAAAAATCATCATATTTAAGTATTTTTTTTTTTTAATTTTAATTTTTTCGTTTAAGCGCTCTTTTTGCAGTTATTTTTTTGTTTTAAATTTTAAAATTTTTTAATTTTGCATATCGTTAAATTTTATGTATGATACATTGGAAAAATTAGAAAATTTTGGTAAAAAGCTGCCAAAAAAATATGATGGAGTATCGATTACAATTTTGTTTTATCAACTATTTATGGGCAACGGACCAATGAAAAATTTTACATTGCAAAAAGAGAGGAGATTTCTTAAAAATATAAAATTTTTTTGAACCCACTGTATATACTTATATTTTTACAACTTGACAAATAAAGGAAGAGGGAGAAAGCAAAAAAAAAAAAAAGAAGCACTTGTATGCCAAACAAAAATTTGTTCTGCCACTTTGTTATAAAACTTCAATGGCAATGACAAAAATATGATTTCATTTCAACGTCATCATCGTCATTGTCAACATAATCATCTTAGCTTATTTACTTCAACTTACCCGTGCAATGTCTTGGTTCATCACTGCCATCTTCACAGTCAGCTCTGCCATCGCAGTATTTATCCAATGGTATACAAATACTTGTGCTTCCTTTGCACGGATATTCAGAAACTCTACAGGCAATTACTATTGTAATTGCTAGTTGCACAAATATGAGCCAGGAATAGCATAGAAACCATTTACTCGTTAGGTACATCTGTAAGTAGTTGAAAACAGAGAGAGAGAGAGGAGAATGAAAAAAAGAAGACATATTACCCCAACAGTTGGGAAGAGATGGCATATTATTATATTTAGTAGTGTAGATAAAAGAATAAATTTTGAGAGGGGTGAAAGGTTTTATTGTAGAGCAAATAAAAATGGCAAAAAAAATTTAAACAAAAAATATGATAAAAAGACGTTAAAAAATATAATATTTATAATGGAAATGATAAATGAGAATTTATGTTGGTAATGTATACAGAACAATATAATTCTTCTTCTTTTTCTTTTTTTTAAACAATTTTATGCTAAATTTACATTTTTTTAAATGATATTGCAAAACTTTTTATTAAGAATGAAAAATGAACTACACTGAGAGGATTATCTTTAGGATATAATTATAACATTGACAATTAAACTTTTCATTAATCTAATGATAATGCAACTTTTTTCTAAAAATGTGATGTACTTTTTATATTTAATGTAATAATGTTCAATAAAAAAATATATCAAAATTTGGTTTAACAAAAAAAATTGTTGATAATTTTTTTTTTTTTTGCAAAAAGTAAAGCATTCTTAAGTTTCAAACAATGTAATAATATTTAAAATATTGATGAAATTATTCATAAATATGATGAATATAGTGGAAAAGTGGAAAAGGGTTGTTTTTATTAATATAGATATAACGAAACGTTAGATAAATTTATTGATTTTTCATAAATTTATTGAAATTATTCATAAAAATGATGAAATAATTTATGAAAACAATAAAATGTTTTATAAATATGACGAATTTTTCATTGGTATTATTTAATGTTTCATAAATAACATAGTGAGAAATTATACTGAACTATCAAAAACAAGTAAAGTTGAATTTATTACAATCTATGAACATACATGATCATAAATGCTCTTGTATATGAGAATACATGAAGAATTATATTGTTCTGATGAGTATGGATCATCGTCTACGTCCATGCATACCTCAATATATGACCACAAATGGTCTCATATATGATCATATATGCTTATTATGATAATATATATGTGAAAATAAAGGGTGGATAAATTTTAGAGGCCGATGTTGATTTTGAAATTTTTGCCATTTCTTTTTATTATGATAATATGGTATGGTTCAATGATCACCGCGACCTTAGCGGCACACCTCCATCCGATGGTCCAAATTTTCGATTACGCTGAGGCATAATTAAGGTTCTATGCCGTTAATGTTCCGAATTATCTCATCCCTTAGCTCTTGAATGGTTGCTGGCTTATCTACGTACAACTTTTCTTTCAAATAACCCCAAAGAAAGAAGTCCAACGGTGTCAAATCACATGATCTTGGCAGCAAATTGACATCGCCACCACGTGAGATAACACGGCCATTGAATTTGTCACGCAAAAGAGTCATTGTTTCACTAGCTGTGTGGCAAGTGGCAACATCCTGTTGGAACCACATTTCGTCCAGGTCCATATCCTCAATTTCTGGCCATAAAAGTCCGTTATCATCTCGCTATAGCAAACACCGACGACGAGTTGAGATTGACGGCGCTTTTGCTACACTATCGCGAACAACAGCAATGTTTTCTCCAGAACAAACTGGGTGAGCATCTACAGACCCGGTTTGCTGAAATTTGCGCACAATTCTCCCGATTGTGGACACATTAGGTCGATTATGCTGGTCAAAAAAAATGCACGAAATGCATTTTGATTTGAACGCCCATTTTCATAATAAGTCGGAATAACTTTAATGCGTTGCTCGATTGTGTATCTTTTCAAGGTTCAAATTGAGTTAGTCTGAAATTGAGAACTGTCAAATGAAATGCAGAAAAAAACTTGACGTTTAGGTGTGGTTTACATTCAACATCGGCCCTTAAAATGTAACCACCCTTTATATGATATCATGTATAGTCATATATTGGACTATGCATGAAGGCATGTAAGTGATCATGTAAACCCATGTATGATCATATTCAACCCCCCATGTAAAATTATGTATGTTCATATACGAGTATATTTCAATTTTTACATGACAACCTATAAGTGTATAACAGGGCTCTAATCGCCGCATTCGTGATCGAATTTGATATCGTACAAAAAATAAATTCGATAGGTATCGAATTGCCTAATTACGACATTCGATTGGTAACGAATCGAAAATTTTGCGAATTGTAAAAGATTTTATTTTAATTGTAATAGAGTCCTGAAATAAGTTTCACACAAATGTAAACAAAAAAAGAAAAACAAAAACAGCAAATTTAAAACAGAGTAAGTAACAATTATGCTTTTTAGTTAATTTATTTAAATAAAACATTTTGTATAGACAATGAGTCAACAATTACTATTAATAATGCACATGTCCTCATCGGAAGCTGAAGATGAACATGGCGTAATGCGCATAAGAAGACAAATGCGGGATAAAAGCGACCCTCTTTCCTTGCCTGCTAAAGCGTAATTTATTTATTTATAAAACCAAAAAATACTTCACTAAGGATTTATTTGCAGATTTAAACAGCGAATTAGACTGTCGAAGGAGGCGTTTAATTATGTTCTTGCCCAGATTGATTTTGTTGGGCACATGTCAACTGCGGTGCCGCCAACGCTTCAGTTGGCAGGAGCACTGTCTCTGTTTGCTACCGGTAGCTTCCAACATGCAGTTGGAAACGATTATTTAGTTGGTATGTGTCAAAGCACTGTTAGCAAAACTGTAAATAATGTGGCAAAGGACATAGAAGAGACAGTGTGTCCGAATTACATAAATTTGCACTTGTCCTAAAAACTTAACAATTAATACTTTTTTTAATTAAAATTAAATAAAACTTAAATTTTTTTCACTTTTTTATATGAAAACACTTTAAAACAATTTTTTTCTTTAATTTCGACACCTATTGCTGTATCGAACAATATTGTAAAAGATTGCACTCGATCGATTGCTCGTTATCGAATCTTATCATCTCAAAATACGTTAATTTTTGTTCGATAACGAATGCCATAATCTCAAAATAAAAATATTCGATCAAAGTTGTTCGATCACGAAAGCGGCGATTAGACCCCAGGTTTCTCTTGAATTTAAGAAATCCCGAGTAAAAAAGTTTAAATATAATCATAGGTGGCCAATCTAATAATATATTATTAAATATAAACACATATATCATATATAAACACTTATATTATTATATATTACATTACTTTTTGTAAAATTATCTTTTATTGTGCCATATATAATCACATTTAGTTATATATTGAGTTTTATACAATTATATATAATTTATGTTATCTGATAAGATATAGTAAATATTATCATATAATATGTATATAATAATATATGACTAACACAGGACCATATTTACTTATATCCTAAATCCCAAAATATATTACTGCATCTAATTGTCATTTTTCGGATCAAATAAGATCAGCTAAATATGATTAAATATTGCGCCAGATATTTTTTTACTCGGTATTCTTTTTTTCTTTTTCTTAGAAAACATAATAAATTTAAGTATTTTTTAATACTAAATGCATAAAATATTAAAAAAAAAAAAACATATAAATTTTAGTTCAAATAACATCTTTGTACTCTTAAAAGGAGTAACGTTCTTATAATGTAGGTACACTTATATATGAATATTTACGATATGTAACTTTTTAATGGCTGAAAAACATCAACAATAAACTTATATATTAATACCCTATACCACTACGTTGAGAGAGTAAAGTTTAAGCTGATGTTGGTAAATACCAAATATAATGGACCCCAGATTCAACTTCATATATACCGATCGACTCTAAATAACTTTTTGAGTCGTTGCCTTATAATTAAACAACAGTTTGAAATTCTAATGATAATTGGATGAAATTTTTCAAAAAATGTTTATTTTGGCACAAAAGCAAACCCTTTTGAAAATGATTGATATCGGTTAATGTTTTGACCTCGTCGTCCAGAGAAAGTGCATATCTGAATTGTACTTAGGCTTAGGCGGTTGTGATAAATTATGCAACTTTTGGAGCTACACCTCATAAAACCACCTACCAAATATTTGCTTAGATGTAATTTTCCGGCAATTTCATTCAGATTTGTTATCTATATTTTTTGTCTCGCTAATTTTTCAGCCTATATAATAAGCGCAAAAATTCTTCCTGGAATATGCCTCAATTACTACTATAGTGTAGCTTATTTTATGATCGGGTTTAGCGACTAAGAATTTTCTACTTGTTTTTTTTTTAAATCCAACATGCAAACAAAAGATGTAGGAAGCTTTCATTCCAATGATTTCAAAACATAAAAATAACTGTAGCAGAAGCAAAACAAAGAAAGAAAAATATCTCAAGGATAATCGAATCAATGTACAATTTAAAGTGTTGTCGTTGTTACAAAAAAAAAAAAAAAAGAAATGTAAAAAGAAACAATAAAACTTTTAATACATATTTGTACCTTAATAATTTTATTAAAATATAACAAATTATAACTTTAGTAGTTGTTATGGAATCTTTGTATTCGTTATTTTATATTAAAAAACTATAAATATATTAAATTATGCATTTGAGTTCATATTTTTGTCATATATTTAATAAATTATGTATATACTGAAAAAAAAGCTCCGCTGGGACTTTCTTCTAATTACCACTCTGGTCAAAAATTTTTCAAAATTCAGTCTTAATGAATAATGTTTTGTTGTTGATAAATATGATGGTTAAATTGATAAACATTACTAAAATTTAGTATCGCTCCATTCCACTTCGTTGCTTATGTTTAGTGCTTCAATTCTACACACGTTCAATGTTCCATTCCATTTCGTTTCTCTTGTGTAGTGCTTAAAGCTTACTCGTTTCCCATTGCTTCATTTCGGTGTTTCAATTCCACGACTATTTTTATTTCCTTGTTATTATTTCCATACTATTTTTATTTCCTTGTTTATTGTTTCAATTCCACTAGTTCTACTTTACCCTCCTTCCATTCATTCCCCTTGTCTAGTGTTTCAATTACACTCGTTCTCCGTTCCGTTCCATTCCATTTATTTTCCTTATATAATGTTTTAGATCCACTCCTTTCACTTTCCATTCCATTTCATTTCCGTTTTCTAGTGCTTCAGTTTCACATTTTCTACATTCCACTCCAACCCCCTTGCCTAGCTTTTAAATTACACTCATTATTTTGATTCCAATCGTTTCAATTCCATTGTTTCAATTCCAATCGTTCTTTAAGCTTTCTGTTTTTCGCCAAAGTGGTTTAAGCAGGTCATTCGAATTGCGAAGTGTCCTATTTGTGCCCCAAGGAACAAATTTTTTAAATTTAATGTTTTCAGCCAAAGCGGTTTGGCCAGGCAGTTCCATAACTCACTCTTAAACTCCCTATTTAAAATTTAAATAAAAACTAATACTTTTTGAGGCAATTTTCATACTTAACAGGTTTCGATTATATAAAAGAAACATATTTACATTTAATGTATAAAATGGCTGTTAACTACACTCAAAAAAAAAAAGACATGAACTAAAATGTAATCAAAAATTTCCTTCAAAATAGTTTATAAATTGTCCTCAATTTAAGTAAAATTTTATTAAAACTTAGAAAAATTTTCTTAAAAAGAATAAAAATTCCTAAGTTCGGAGAAAAACGAAATACATAGTTTATATACTCAGAAATAGTTCATATTTTTCCTAAGTAATTTTTCTTGATTTTAGGAAAAAAAAACAAGTCAATTAAATAAAAATTTATTAATTTTAAGAAAAAACATCTTAGTTTTAAGAAAATTACGTACTCAAATGTAATAAAATTAAGTTTAGTTCAAAAAAAAAAAATTACTTCCATTTAGTTCAAAAAATGTGTCTAACTTAAATCAAGAAAGTATTTGAATTTAATGTGAATTAATTTTTTGTTCGCGAGTAGTAAAATTAACTAAATTTTAGAAAGCCATTTCCAAATTCAGTTTCTAAGTGTACCACTTTCTACTTTTGAAGAATTGTTTTCTAAAAATTAGTTCAGACAATTAAAAAGTTATAAATTTTTTCTTATGTAATAATACAAATTTACTTGATTTTAGAAACTGGTGAACTATTACCAAGGAAAATTTTCATGCAACTTAGTTCAGATAAATTTCAAAAATTTTAATAAAGTATTCTTTTTTTCAAGTAAAGGTTTTCTAATTTTTAAAAAATAATAAAATTTGGTATAGAATTTTTTTTTGTTGGTAAACGTTTAAATTATTTTTAATATTCTATTCCAAACAAACAACCAATTAAAAACAAATTTTTAAGAAATGTAACTATGATATTTTGTATTTTTACAACAATTTCCTTAAATTGTATGTATTGTATTGTTTGTAGTTCTCTCAAGCAGAACCGTTAATTATCTACGAAAAGAATCTGACTTTGTCACAATTTATTACGTTTCAGGATATCCTGCAGGAAATTTTTTAATTTGTTTACGTTTTTGCTAATGAAATTTAATTTATATTTTAAATACATGAATTTAGTATAATTCAATTTAGTTTTAAGACAAAATTGTACAGCAAAAAGCTTGTTTGAGCAGTGTCTTCACAAAGCGGAAGTCCCACGAAAGTGGGAAAATTCTTACTTAATGAGTAAAGTACTTCAAAATATATGTTAAAATATACTACATATATTTTAACATATAAAATATACTACATATATTTTAACATATAAGGATAAATTTCACTTAAAAGAAGTGCTATTTAACTTGATGTTAAAAAATATTTTCTTATTTTTAGAGAGTTAAGTCCTAGTTTTTAGTAAAAAAAATTATCTAATAAACTTAAATAAAATAAAATTTTTCTTAAAACCAAGGAAACATTTTCTAACTATATATAACTAATTAGGAGGAAATTTTACTGTTTTCTATTAAAAATTTACTTCTCAATAGTAGGGTTTTTCTATAATTTAGAAATTTTGATCAAATTTTAAGTAAAATTTGTTTCTTAATTTCAAGGAAAATTTTATTAAATATTACACAAAGCGGAAATCTCTGAAATAGGGAAAATACTTACACAATGAGTGTAAAGTACGTACATTCAAATATATGGTAAAATATATTACCTTTACCATAGAACAAGATAAGGATGATTTTTACTTAAAAGAAGTGCTATTTAACTTAATTAGGAGGAAATTTTACTGTTTTCTAGTAAAAATTTACTTCCCAGTAGTAAAATTTTTCTATGATTAAGAAATTTGTACCAAAATTTAAGTAAAATTCTTAATTTCAAGGAAAACCTTATTAAATTTTTGTAAAAAGTGCATTTTTTTTTTTGAGTGTAGTGTAATTTTTCAGTTACCCTAAATTAAATTCCCATACTCGTGTAAACCTGTGCATTCGTTACTATAACTTTAAGATTGTTTAAGACAAATTGTTCATTTATCTTTTAAACAATATAACTAATGAAAACTTTTAAAATGTCTAGACAAACTCACAACTGATCATTTAAAGTTTATTTTGTTTAGCTAACATATGGGATTTTTATAAAATAAAAGAACAGTAATTGTGATAAAACTCCATGTAACGTGAATTAATTTATCAAAAAAAAAAATAAAATAGCAAAACTTTTCTAACCTCATTAAAAGTTCAACGCAATTTTCTATATAAGTTATACAATAACAAATACTATATAAATAATATAAAATATGATACGTACCATGAAATGTAATGATGAAAAATAAAGTGAATAAAGTGAACAAATACACAATGCAATATAAATATATATTTTAGCAAACAGTATCAGAGTTAAAATTGCACTCAAAAAATATCGTTTTCCTAGAAACTTTTCTTAACAAAACACTTTAAATGTTATATTTGTAATACTCGTATGACGAAACGTATATTGTTTTACAGCTGCTAACGATGTTGGATTTTACTGATAGCTAGTTTTAGTATAAGTTGAAAATCTACAGTTGTACACTGATAATAATCCATGAATAAAAATATGAAATTTTTGTCAAAACAACTAAAACGAAAGTTTTAGTTTTTGTTATTTTGACATATTTTTCGTATTTTTATGTACAGATTATTATCAGTGTAATATTGCAAGTGTACCCATATAAATTTTATTTATTTTAAAAAATTGTGACCAAGAAAATAGCATCACCATAAAGGGTATTTCAAACTTAAACACTGAAGAAAGAGATTTGAAATTTCCATTGAATAAACTCTTTGGAATATTAATAAAAAAATAAATTTTTAATCAGCCGGTTTTTTGGATTTTTAATTTTAAATGTTTCTTTCAATATCACAGTCAATAGATTATGAAAAAAATCTTTGTATTAAATTATATAATCTAAAACAACCTTTTAAACAGATTATACATATTTTTTTTTAATTTTGTAACCAAAAGCAAACCTTTAGGTGGATTTCTACAGGTATAAAAATTGCAAAATTTAATTCTGTTTACTTTAGCATTATTTTCGTCTCACTCTGCCTCCCCCACCACCATCACAAATACTCCTCAACCTTCTACTATACTCCACATAGGGAGTTAAAAAAGTTTACATTTCACTTCCTTTTTTAAGTAATGTTACATACAAAACAAAAGCATTTAAAATAATAACAACTCCAACAACAAATGGAAGAAAAAAAGGGTAAAAACTTATACACTCATATACAAAAAGGATTTAAACAACCAAACGCAATTTGTAGATTTTGAAATATTAAAAAAAAACATATACTTGCTCATAACGAGGTTAAGATTTCAGACAAGGAGCCGTATGAATTTCCTAAATAAAAAAAAATGACAGCAACTCAAAAGGTTGTAAGCAAAATTGCCCAAAGAAAAATAACCCTAAATTAAAAATAAAAAATCGCTCAAAAATTTTTCATATAAATTTGGGATCAATTTTATATGAAGAATAACCCACTTTTTTGGTGATAATTCACAATTGTTGTCTTTAATTACCTACATACCAATTGGGCTATTTTTCGTTATGAAAATTCACCCAAAATTTAAATATGAAAAATTGCTCGATTTTATAATTGTCTTAATTTTTTTTACAGGTTAAAATTCTAAAGATAATTTAAGCTTCATAATTATGAAGTTGTATTGAGCTTAAATTGTATTACCAAAACTCAATCCGACAAAAAAAAGCCAGATCTACCTCTACACTCAGAATATTATGTAGTTAACTGTTTGTAGTTTAACAAAAAAGTTTTCCGTTCCATTTAAAAATAGAGGAATTTACATTTATTTTTCAAAGAAACATCTATATTAACTTTTTTATACATTTATTCGAAATAATTTACTATCATTTACCGATTTTTTTCAGTTTCATTTATTTTTTTCATTTAATAAAAATTTACCCAAAAAACGGAAACTTGTGGTTTATTTGTGTCCGTAACAGTTATTACAAATTTAAATTTTGTTTGCTGTCTGTTTCAAAAAAAAATATTCAAAAAATTTCAATTTGTTTTTTTATTTAAATTGGTTGTATATATACAAAATTTTTCAATACAAATTACAAGAACTTCATAAACACACATACATATACAAATACATTCACACAAAAAGTGTTTATAGCTTCGTATGCATACATACATTTTGTATTGTACGAGTATATTAAAAAAAAACAAAAAATACAAAAACGGAAATAATTTCAAATAAATGAAAAAAACATTTGTTTTTTAAGGATTGGTGGGTAAAATTTTGACATTTATTTTAACTGATTATATCAGTTGTTTCTTACGGATGTGTCAGTTGATTAATCAACATTTAAAAATAAATAAGAAATGGCATTTGATTTAAATGAAAATTAAGTAGACCGGTTTTTAAATGAAATATCATTTCTTTTAAATGATATTTTCAGTTATTTTAACTTACAAACTTTTTTAAGAGTTGGCAACCCTGTAGCTTAAACATCAAAATTTCTTAACTTCTGCTATAAATGAATTTAATTTTATTAAAAACTCGTTAAACCCTTGTTTATAAACATAAACATTTTATAACTTTATAAAACAAAGTGCAAAGAACAAGATTATATTAAAGAATGCCTGGCAAAGCTCGTCGCAGTTTAAAGAAAACAATTGTTATTAATTGTGGTCAATGTAGAATGGAGGTAAAGGAAAATGAAAATAGCATTGAGTGTGACAAGTGCGCCAAAACATTTCATGTAAAATGTACTAGCCTAAATAAACAACAATTTACATATTTGGTAGACAATGAGAGTGAAGAATTTTTTTGCAGCATCTGTAATGAAAGCAGTGGAAGTGTTAAAGAAGAATTGAGTGAAATAAAACAACAATTAAAAAAACTCGATCAGCTGTCTGAGCTAAAAGAAACCATTATATTTATGTCTAAACAATATGATGACATTCTACGAGGGGTGTCTGAAAATAAAAAGAAAATTGATGCAGTACAAAAAGAAAATCGTATTTTGAAAACTGAAGTTAAAATGTTAAAGGAATCTGTTAAAATTTTAAATGATGAACGTGTGAAGAACAATTGTTTAATTAGAGGAGTAAATGTCAAAGATAATGCTACAGCAGTTGATACACTGATTGATATTTCCAAAGATGTTGGAGTAACTTTAAACGAAGATGATGTTGAGGATGCATATATTATTAAAAATAGAAATCCTTTAAACAAAAAACACACTCTCGTTGTAAAATTTGAATCTAAAAAATCTAAAGATAAGCTCATGTCAGCAAAATCCAAATTAAAAGATAATGATGTTACAAAAGATGTTTATATTAATGATTATCTGAGTAAACAAACTCTAAACGTTTTAAAATATGCTAAATCCTTAAAAAATGTGGGTTATCTATCAATTTACACCTATAATGGGAAAGTATATGTGAAGAAAAGCGCAATATCTAAGCCAAAATTGATAAGAAGTGAGGAGGAAGTTGATGATTTACTATTAGAGGCCACAACAAATCAAAAGAACCGTAGATCAAATCTTCAAGCTGCTGTTATAAGGGAAGAAACTGATGAGGATGATAACTGTTCTCCTTTTATGTCACCAGCTAAATAGATTAAGTATAAAACCATTTTCTTTTTATTTTTGAAAAACATTAAAGATTAATATTATCTCTTTCTTTTAAATGAATAATAAACATTTTTTAAATTTTAATACTTTTAAATCTTATTATGAAACGTTTAACTTTCCTTTATTAAATATTATTTCTGTTAACATGCGAAGCATTTCCTCTATTGAAAAATTTAACAAGTTTAAGATTATGATTTCAAAACTTCCAAAACTACCAAGCGTTATAGCTGTTCAGGAGACATGGTTCTCTTTAGATTTGGCTAAAATTTATAACATTTTTGGATATAACGTGGTACATTGCTGTAGATCAGATGGATATGGAGGAACGTCAATTTTCATACACAACAGTGTAGAATATATGGTCGAAACATGCGAAAGCAAGGATTTTATTGAAAGAATAACAATATCGTTAGAAAGTCACAAGATTAATGGTAAATCGTTAAAATTTACGTCGTTTTATAGATCGCAAAAGTGTTGTTTTAGTAAACTTTCAAGTTTTCTTGAAAATTTATTAACCAGTTGTGGTCGACATCCCAGCATAATTGTTTGTGATTCAAATATTGATTTTTTACTAAACCCATTATCACTTGAATTGAGGGATATATTATTAAGCTTAAACTACAAAAACTGCCATA
Source organism: Eustalomyia histrio (assembly GCA_949748255.1). Taxonomy (NCBI): domain Eukaryota; kingdom Metazoa; phylum Arthropoda; class Insecta; order Diptera; family Anthomyiidae; genus Eustalomyia; species Eustalomyia histrio. The sequence goes on along the minus strand of OX456524.1, from coordinate 155,813,704 downwards.
CGTTGATAACGCGCCCTGAATCTAATACATGCATTGATAATGTGTATAGTAACATAACAGAAGATATTTTTATAGATACAATTGCATGTAGTTTAACTGATCACAATATAGTATCATGTAAAATTAAAACTCTTGCTAATAATTCTGAATATGTTGAAACAATAAGGCAAGTTTGTGATTATGATTTAGCAAGGCAGAATCTTGAAAATCTTTTGCAATCTTATCAAGAAACTGGTAATCCATCAGAAGATTCTTCTCGAATAATAGCATGTATCTCGAATGCAACTATAAGTTCTACTATAGAGAAGAGTGAAATAAAATTAATAAAAAATGAAATGACTCCTTGGTTGAATAAAAATCTACTAAAGCTAATATATTATAAAAAGCAGTTATTAAAGATGCGAAGAAGAGGCAGATGTGATGTCGAAAGTAGGTTGAAAAGACTGAGTAATGTTATTAGGAAGGCTTGCAGAGAATGTATGAATAGCTATTATTTTAATAATTTGAGTCACATTCAACAGGAACCAAAAAAATGTTGGAAGTTTTTAAACGAAAACCTTGGTCGAAAAAGAAAAAGTGAAATAAATATTAAGGATGATAATGGGTATCTGATTGCAAAAGATAGAAAAAGTGACGTTTTTAACCAATATTTTCTTCAAATTCCAAGAACCTTGAAGCAACAAATTGGGTACTTACCTGGGGACCATTGCAATAGCCTGCGAACACTAAATCAATGCCGATATAGTTTTAATTTTACCCATACATCTGAACTAGAAATCTCGGAAATTATTTCGAAATTGGATCTTACCAAGAGTTGTGGATACGACAATATTTCACCAAAAATGGTGTTTCAATGCAAGGATATAATTTCTCCTTATTTTTCAAGAATTTTCAATAGTATGATTGATACCTCAGTGTACCCTGATAGTTTGAAAATAGCTAAAATTGTTCCGATACCTAAAGAAAATAATGCTACACTGGTAGAAAAGTTTAGACCAATAGCACTGCTGCCTTTAATTGATAAAGTTTTTGAAAAAATTCTTTACAAACAACTATCATGTTATTTAAATGAACACAATTTGCTATATGGATGTCAATACGGATTCAAAAAAGGATGTGGAACAGAAGAAGCTGTAGTTAATGTAATAAATAACATATGTCAAGGGATAGATAATGGTTTTAGTGGCGTGGCAGGTATCTTTTATGATTTTTCCAAGGCGTTTGATCTTGTAGATCATGATATTATGATTGAGAAACTGCGGTATTATGGTGTTGAAAGAAGAGCGTTATACTTATTAAAAAGTTATTTAACAAACCGAAAACAATATGTTGAAGTGAATTGTTACAAGAGTTATATGGGTAATGTTGAATATGGAGTTCCCCAAGGAAGTGTGTTGGGTCCATTACTTTTTACCTTGTATCTGAATGACATACAAAATCTGCGACTTTTTGGTAAATTAATCATGTTTGCTGATGACCTTAGTGTTTTTTATCCCTATAAACATGAAATTGCATTAAAAGCACATATGGAATATGATGCAGCAATGATTACTGAGTATGCGAGAATAAATAAATTGATATTAAATGCTGAAAAAACTAAACTAATTAGATTTCGGCCATACATGGTGCATAATCAAAATTTTAGCATTTTTGTCGATGGAAAAGAAATTTGTGAAACACTTTCAGCAAAATATCTCGGTGTAATATTACAAAGTAATCTTTCTTGGGAAATGCACATCCAACAATTGAAATCTAAAATTGTATCTGCTACTGGTTTGCTTTATAAATTTAAAAATAAATTTACTACGGAAACAAAAATGATAATTTATCAAGCGTTGATTCACAGCTACTTAAATTATTTGCCTATTATATATGCTTGCAAGAAAAGTAATGAGTTTAAATCACTTCAAAGAGCTCAAAATAAGGCGCTAAAAACAGTTTTTAATCTACCGATAACTTTTTCAACTTTAAATTTATATAGAGATGTATCCAAAACAGTTCTTCCTGTATATGGGTTATACAAAATGGAACTTCTACTATATGTTTTTAGATCCCTCAACGGTGTTGGTTACCATACTATTTCGTTCTCAAGAAATCAAACTGCGTTCAATACAAGAAATGCTATGTATCTAAGAGTAGCAAGATGTCGATTGGAAACAACGAAGCAAAGAGTAGAGCACGTAGGTAGTTTGGAATATAATCATCTTCCAGATATATTAAAAAACATTGAAAGAATTTCAATTTTTAAAAGGAATATCAAAGAATATTTATTAGAAAATATTGAAATGCTTCTATTGTAAAAATTATCTCTTTTTAAATAAATTTTATAACTTTTGTATATAGATATTATTTACTTTTTTTTTTTATTTTTATACAATTTGTATTATTTTTGTTAAGTTTAAAACAATAATTTTGTAAATTTTGCCAACTCGCCTCAATAATGTCCAAGCGACGCGAGGCACTATCTATTGTAATAAAAATAAATGAATAAAAAAAAAAATAAAAAAAATAAAAAAAAAAAAAAAAGTTTCGAAAAGTTTGAAAAAACAACTAAATTTACTATTCCTTTGTGTTTTTTTGTTTCTATTTTAAAAAAATTACTGAATATATCGTACCAACTCAGAAAGTAGAATTCGAGACCAGGTAACGATTCTAAAAGGTTTTATCACTGCATAGTGATGAAAAAAATGTCATTTGTTGTAATTGTTTTTAAATGAGTGAAGAGTATTTTTTCATCGCTTTACAGAATCGCAAATCAATCGGGATCGGTAGCCTGATGAATTTACTTCTGAGCACCTGACCATGCTAGACCCCAAAAAAAGAGCGACAAAACCCAATAAATTCAAGACTTGCTATATCGGATTTTCGTTTTTTTTTATCGATTTATCTCGAAAACAGTCAAGCTGATATTAACGTGATGTATTAACTCGGAAGCTTGAATAGCCGACCTAACAAAAAAATATGTCTTCCGGAACCTTCTACGTCCGATGTTAAAGAAATCTGGATTTGTACTTTTTAAACGCGTTTCTACAAAATTATATGATATAAATGGAAAATTTCCCAATTCCTGCCCAAACAACTTTCACTGCTAAGGAGTGTTGTTGAAAAAGGGGATTTAAAAGGGGAAGAGTGTCCAAACTAACGGCCTGCTCAACTAATTCAGTGATAAGATGTTGTACGGAATTTTCGTAACCCCCCCCCCCCCCCCACCCGCCCTTAACAGCTTAGTCATACTGCTCTAAGTACAAATATGTGTTCCCTGGATAGAATTTTCGCCAGGAACGTGGTAAAATATGGGGTTTATAAGAAGAAAAAAAATGCACCCCTTAATGGACTGGCCGAATCCCTTTTGATGAGAAAATCAAATTTAAAGAATTAGTGAAATTGAAACACTAAATTTGTGAAACGGAATGGACTGAGTTGAATTCAAACACAAGGCAAAAGGAACGAAATGGAATGGAACGGCAAACGAATGGAATTGAAATACAAGCCAACGGAAACAAAATAGAAATGGGACAGAATGAAATTGAAATACTAGACAAGGGGAACCAAATGAAATGGAACGAGGAACGAGCGGAATTGAATTCAAATTGATACACAAAATTTAAAATTATATGTTATAATCCTTAAATTGTTATCATTAATTTTAAAAATTGTGATGAAAATTGAATGGAAAGGAATTGAATGGAAATGAAATCATAACCACACAATTGATTCGTCCCATGACAGGATTTTTGGATATTTATACGGGTGGAATAAAAAGGGGAAAACCCTTAACGTTCTGTCTTAATGTCCTACCCAAACCCGTTGTGCTTAAAACTCAAAATTTTAAATAAATGTTTCCTGTAGTATGGTCCAATTCACTGATAAGGTATACTTGCCAGGAACATGGCAAAATTGTGGTTCAAATAGAGAAAAGAAGCAACCTTAAGAACGTAATGAACATGGGGTTAATAAGGGAAGGACTCCCCCCTTTAACAAACAATCCAAATGACTGGATTTCATGGCTAAAAATTTCGCATAAAAGTTCCTACTCTGGCGGAGGCATCCGATTAAATGGAATTTTAGGATATTTTAAAATTCCATTTACCGCACAAAAACATTAAGTCTTCATGTTTTAAACTTGTTTAAAAATATTTTTATTATTTTTAGTGCCGAAATATTTTAACCGCCACAAACACATTTCTTCAGTGGTATGAGGTCCTATCCCTGGTTTTAATTTATATAATTACAGTAACAAGGAAATTAAATATTTCCGGTTGAAAATAAAGAAAAAAATCTTTAACAAATACATTTTACATAATGAAATATTAAATGTTATTAATAGGATTTTTTTCTTAAGGCTATTTTTTACAGGCTCAATTTTTTCCTGGAGATAAACCCCACAAAATTTAACATTTAGCATTAAAGAAAGGGAAAGGGAAAAGTGTATAAAAGAGAAACTCATTAGACAAAAGAAGAAAAATTTAAAACGGAAAAACAAATCAAGCAATTACATTAACATTTATCATTTCTAAGGAAAAAGTTTTTTAGTGAAACATGATTTACTGACTACTTTTATTTACAATTTTCTTTCAAATGTTTGTAACACTTTATTTAAAACCTCTTAAGGATAATTAGAAAATTACAAAAGAGTATTAATTACTTATTAGAAATTAATTCCGCCTATTAAAAGGAATGTTTGTTAAAAGGCCAAGATCTTTGAGATTTTAGCATGAAATTTAAAATTATTTAAAAAAAGAATATTGTTTAAATAACTTTATATACAAAGAAATATTTGAAATTACTTAGGGTTTATTTAAGATTTTAACATAAGTATTGTATGGTGTTTATTCATTAACAATATCAGCCTTTTTCAATTAAAGTGTGTTACGATAAATACCAAAAAGTATGTAAGTACATAAATACTAATAAGTAAGTTTTACAAGGCCTTCTTTTAGATATTAGTTTGTTGTTGATAGTTAAACAAACGAAATAAAGAAAAAACCATTACTATAAAAAAATATTTTTTTAAATTTATCAATAAGAAAAAAATTGATCAGTGTATTTTAAAAAGTTTCGCGGCGTGATCTTGCTTCAACAAGGGTAACAGCCGAACGACAATTATCGTCACCCACACCAACTAGCATGTACCAACGTTGGCGCGCAGCTGTATTTTTTAGCCTATACATGCATGTATGTATAGGGTCCGCCAAACAACTTTTTCTTTTTTTTTGAAAATGCTATAAAAAAAACTACTAAATATTTTCTCAAATTTCTTTTTTTATTTGAAAGTACAATCCTTCCGGTTAATAATGGAAAAATTTCATTCAAATGGCTGCCTCGGCTGGCCATGCAGTAACCTACACGATCGGTCCAATTTTTAAGCACATTATCGATTGTGTCCAGCTGCATTTCACCAATGGCTTCACGAATATTGTCCTTTAAAGCGTCAATTGTCTCTGGCTTGTCGGCGTAACACTTATCTTTGACGGCACCCCACAAATAATAGTCCAACGGTGTCAAATCGCAGCTCCGAGGTGGCCAAACGACATCAGCTCCGCGGCTGATAATGCGATCTTCAAAAACAGGGCTACACATCGAGTGTAGCTTCGGCTGTGTGGCACGTAGCGCCGTTCTGTTGAAACCAAATTGTTGCCAATATCCTCCTCTTCAATTTTTGTGAACACAAATTCGTTCAACATGGCCCGATTACGATCGCCATTGACTGTAACGGCTAGCTGAGGCAGCCATTTGAATGAAATTATTTTCCATTATTAACCGGAAGGATTGTACTTTCAAATAAAAAAAGAAATTTGAGAAAATATTCAGTAGTTTTTTTTATAGCATTTTCGAAAAAAAAGTTATTTGGCGGACCCTATATATGAATTGGAAAAATGTCCTTCACTGCCTTAGATATAATTCAAACAGTCACTAATTCATTATGGTTATGTTTCTCTTTAGCATTTTTTCCTTTTTCTTTATTTAATAGCAAAGTTCCAACAAACCTTATTGATTTATCTTTTTATTCTTTATCTTTTTTTATAAATATTCTTTATAAATTTTGAAAAAAAAAATAACAACAACAGATTTTTTTTAGGAAAAAGAAACACAACCTTTTTATTATTAACACCAGTAAAGAGTCAAGCTTTTTCCTTTTATTTAAATATTTGTTTGTGAATTGTTCATAGAGAGTGAAAAAATATATTTCATCGTTAATTTTCCAGATATATGATTCTTTGAACACAATTTAACACTTAAAACATACCCTTCTTTGCTATTCCAACCACTAATATGTATAACTTTACATTCAGACACTAACAAACATATGTACATGTACCTTCCTTAGACTGCTTTATGTTCTGAATGGAAAAAAAAACAGAACCGTGCTGGCAACCAAATTGTTACAATTACTTAACATATGAGGCTTTTTATACCAACTGTCCAGCTTAAAGAAAAATATATCGTATGGGATTTGTTGTCCATATGATACAAATGTAAATTTAAACAAGGTTTTTAAAATTTTCCATTGATTTTTGAAATTCCTAAAGGAAAGAGGCAAAAAGAAAATTAATTTTCGTTGGCTAGAGACCTAAAATTTTAAATGTGTAGACACAAACAATTTAACCAATTACAATTCAGTTGTAGAAAGCGAATTTCAATTATAAATTAGTCAATTTTTTTTCTCTGTGTGTATGGGGTAATTTAGCGATAGTCTAATTTTTAGAATTTTAGCCAGGAACGTGGTAAAAATAGGGGTCTAAAAAATTAAAATAATTTCTTTTTAACAGCCTGCCCAAACCGTTTTGACTAGGGGAAAAACCAAACTGGGGAAACGAAAACAAATGGAATGAGGAACGAGTGAAATTGAAAAACTAGACAAAAGCAACCCAATGGTAGTTTTTTTTTTGATATTCCTATAGGGAGGGCAAATAGGAGATTAATCTCCCTCCCGACAGCCCGAGGCTCCCTAGAAGGCCTATCGAATTCACTTGAACTAAGATTGAAAATATGTGTGATAAGGGTATTTTTAGAACGTGGTAAAAATGAGAGTTCCAAAGGTCAAAAGTCTCCCTATTAACAGCCTACCCAAATCGCTTTGGGTCGAAATCAAAAAATTTGAAATGTGTACACCTTGAGGTAAGTACTAATATACTGAAGGCAAATCCTTTAGTTTCCAATAACAACGTGTTAAGAATGGGGGAAAATGGGGGGAAAATGCCCCTTAATCACCCACTGCAAATCTTAAATTTTGCATTAAGCTTCCTACTCTGGCGATGGCATCCACCAAGACAAGATTTTAAGAAATGATTGCGGAAAAGCTTTCCTTTTAAAGACATGCCCAAACCCCTCTCGCTAGAAATTTGAAATAGTATGTGTTCTCTGAAGTATAAGATAAATCAGCAAAAAGATATTTTGTGCTATTTCTAATAAAAATTAAGAAAAATGGTTGGGAAAAACTGAGCTCAAACCGCTCGAGCAATGATTTTATTTTATTTCAGCATAATAAATGTGTTCTTTCTTTGGGAAAGGGATAGTGGTGAGATGAAAGGTGGTGAAAGATGAAATGCCTCAAATATGGCAACACTGTAATGATTCTTAGATCAATTGTTGCCCGCCAACTGATTGTTAAAACTTTGATAGCCTTGTAATGTTTTTTTTTTTGCTTCGATGCGGTTAAGTGCTATGGAAATACCAAAGAAGGACGTTGCGATATGTACGAGAGATAAAAACTCATACATATTATTTTTCTAAATTGATGTTCCCTTGGCTGAGGATCGAACCCTTAACCTTCTGTGTAATAGTCCATCGTTCTGGCTATTACACCACAACGCCCATAAAATTATAAAATTTGTAGAACGCTAAAATTGGGGGTTTGAAGTTTTAATGGGGAGAAGCAAATACGGGAATAGTCTTCTCATTTAAGGGGCCGTTTTTGCCGATTTAACCACATTTTGAGAACGCTCTAATTGAAAATTCCCAAAAGTGTCTCTTCAGGGAATAAGCCCCCATACCCCAGGGAAAACATATTTTAAATGACAGTTATCTAGCAAAAGGATTTTAGGCAGAACAAAAAAAACTCTGCCACTAGAATTCTGAAATTTAAAATATTTTATCACCCTTAATCAGCCAGGCCGATCCCTAGAGTAAGGAACTAGAAATTTGGCGAATATATTCACACGGATAATGACCGAAAATTTTTCAATGTCAACAGAGTTTTTTTAAGGGCAAATTCGAAAAAAAAAAAATTAAAAGAGTATATTGTTCTCAATTTTTAGTGTTATGGAAGGAGCAGTTTGTCAAATAATTTTTATTTTTTTGATTTTTTATATTTTTATATTTATTTATTTATCATATTTTTTTTATTTTTTTTTACTTTTTAATTTAAAAAAAAGCTTGGATGTTTTTCAATAAGTTTTAGTGTGTTACTCGCCTTCGTTTTGCAGATATTATTGGTTAAATATTGCCTACGTCAAATTTTCATTATAAATTAAAACATTCAGCATTATATTCAGCTTTGTGTCTAATAACTTTTTCTGTATATTCTACATGATTACTGAAAAAAATAGGAAAAATATTTTTCATTTAAAATAATTTTTAGAATCTCGAACCAAACTAAAATTACATTTTCATACATATAAGTATTATAAAAAAAAGATCAACTATAAAATATAAACTTCACTATTAAAACATTTATTCTATAATCAGTTAGGACATCGTACGTTTAAAAACATATCATATTGATAATTTTAGAAACATAGAATATTTGTGATAGACAATAGTTGACGAATACATACTTTCTACAAAACAAAGACGAGTCAAAAAAAAAAAAATATGTGTTTATCAATTTTGTCTCCCACAAAACATATAGTATCTGAATTTCATGAAAATTAGAGTGAACCTAGACAAAATAACAAAATTGAATTTGACACTTTTTATTGTTTAAACTTGCCAACATTTTCTACAGAAAGATAAAAACAAGTAAAAAAGGCTTAAATTCGGCTGTGCCGAATCTTTAAATACCCTCCACCAATGTTCTCTATTGTTTTTGATGCAAACAATGTTAAAAACTTTTAAAGTAAAATTATGGAGGTAAAAAAATTTTTTGAGGTGAAAAACTCTTTTGGATGCGGGAACGAATTTTTTTAAGTGAAAAAAATTTTGAGGTGAAAAAATTTTTTTAGGTGAAAAAAATTTTTTTGTGGTGAAAAAAAATTTTAGTAGTAAAAAAAATTTTTTGAGGTGAAAATATTTGAGGTGTACAAAATATTATTAATTTCTAAGCGATTGGTGAAAAAATATAAGAAAATATATTATATTCCAGTCGCTACTATGAAATTTTACTGAAATACACCAATTTGTGTGGAAAATTTAGAGGTATCTTCACATTTTCACCCATAACTTTTTAACCGCTGGACCGATTTTGCTCATTTTCAATACCAAACTGCTCGGGAGGATGTACAATAATCTGGGTAAAAATAGGTGCCCCCGCTAGCGTCTTCGCGTCGTGATCGCCATTTCAACAGATAGACAGACAGACAGACGGGCATCGCTAAATCGACTTAAAATTGCATAAGGATCACGAATATATACTTTATGGGGTCTTAGACCTATATTTCGACATGTTACAAACGGAATGACAAACTGATATATACCCTCACCATATATGGTGGAGGGTATAGCAAACTGGAAAATTAGTTACATGGTTACATCAGGGGATCTTTTATGTCTTCTTATTAGTTTTATATTTTCTTATTCATATCCTTAAAAAAAGTATGCAAATATTTTGTTAAACTTTCTTTTTTACATAACAAGATAAAAATAAAGATTTTTCATTTTCCATAGTCTAGCTACTGGATAAACCTTTCAAAATTAATTTAAAATTGTTGAAACAAAAAACTTTTTCAAAAAACATTAAAGTTTTGTTTTATATAATATTATAATACTTTGCAAAAATGTAACAAATAGTCTAAAAATTACACATGCAAACAAGCACATGTTAAATGAATTAATTTAACAAACGAATCACGTACATTTATATGGTAAACATTTGCTTTTTAGAATCAGCGAGTCAAAAATACCAAAATAACAAGAAAAAAAAATGAAATGAACATTTTTTACAACATTCATCTACCTACAATTATTTAGCAAATTTTGCACACAAAAAAAATGCACAACAGGATAAAACAAAACCAAGAAAAAAAAATACTATTTTAGCCAACCGCTCTAAAACTGTATAAAATAAAAAAAGAATTTTTGTTAAACCTACAGCTAGAAAACAAAATTCATGATAACTGAATTTGTTGCTATTCAAGTGGTGAGTTGTTGTACTGTTCTAATCAAATATACATTTTCTTAAGTGTTTATCTGTTACTACAATCAAGAAATTTGTATACCATATGGCGCCCAACTTTGGATTTTAATGTTTATCTTTGAAATGCCAGCAAAAGAATTATAATTTTATTTTTTTTAAATAACATAAGAATAAAACTATTGTTCTGTTATTTTAATAAGGGCGATTTTTGTTGTGAATCTCAATTTCGAAATCTGTCTAAAAGCTTAAAAAAATGTGCTCATTGCAGAATAGATTCCAATATTTCAAACAAAATGACCAAGATTTATGTGTATGCCATTATTACCTTCACATTGAAAGTTATAAAAAAAAAACTAAAACATATGTTCTGTATTAAGATACATGAGGTTATATAACACATTTTACATTTACATGTTATCGAAATATTCCAACATGATTGTATGTAGCAAACCTCTGACATCGAGAAAAAAAATATACATCAGAAAGACAAAAAAACAAAGTTTTTTTTCCTGTTGTTTAACCAATGAAATTCGATTGAATTTTTATATTCTTTGACTGTATAAATTCTTTATCTTCTAGAATTTTGAGTCAACACATAAAACAAAAATGAAAACTTAATCGAAAGTTATAAGAGATTAATTTACATATTTGATTACTAAACGTTTTTCCATATCGTAACTTGGCATGCAAGAGGACATTTATATGTAAAAATCATTAAAGCGTAAAATAAACTAACGGTCAATTTTGCACTGACAATTTTTTGCCCAACCTTTAATGATGACTGTTGCTATAAACATGGCGTGAAGGTGAAAAATATTCAGTGGTATTAAGCTTCGTTAGTTTTTAGAAATCAATGTTAAAATAAATTTATTGAAAAATTATTGTGAAAAAAAAAAATTCAACTAGCAGCTGGAATTTTTTATAATACTTACTGCACTTAATAGTATCAATAAAAGATTAGTATAAATATAATTGAAACTGAAGCACTTTGTTTTAAATGGCATTCCAATGAAATAATCTTATTTTATATTATAATTACACAGGATAACAGTTATTTTAATCACACAAAAAATCGAAAAATGTATGTATATATAAGCATACATAGTCATGCATGATCATACATGATCATATATGTCCATACATAGTTGCATATATGAACAAATATGATTAACATATGTATATTTTGGGTTCTGAAATTTGAGGGTATATGGCCATATATGGTCATATTTGATCATATATGCTCACATATGATTCATATGTGCTTATATATGTTCAGATATGACGGTCATATATCCTAAAATTTGGTCAATAATTTACTGATAAACTAAAAAAAGGCTTAAATGAGGCAAGCGCTCCTCATCCTCCCCCCACTTTAACCCTTAAAGATCAATAAAAATGTCTTTGAAAATTGTGTTCCCTATGTAATGGTCTTACTTTTAGAATCTTTTGTAAGAAACGTGGTGATAAAAAAGAAAAAAACATTTCTACCTAAACCACTTTTTAGAAATCTGTAGTTTACAAAAAATTGTCTTATTCACGGAAGATATATTTTTTGGAATTTGTAATAAGAATGTGATCAGCAGACGTTGCCCCCTTAATCACACAGTCTAAAGCGCTAGAGCTAGGAACTTGAAAATTCGCATGGATGGTACTCCTCTGACCAACAAATTTATGGATTTATTGTGCAAAAAGAATTGTCCATCGCAGGCCACAACTTTTTCCCCCATCTTTCCGGCAAATTTCGGATATTGACTCGGAAGAACGACTCATATTTTAAGGCAATCCAATTATCGAACCGTTTTTTTGCATTGTTCATATGAAGAGAACATCTGCTAGGACAGACCATGTGTCATAGATCGGAAGAAGTAGGAGTCGGAATAAGCAATGTTTGGTGAATACGGCAGGTGGGGTATATCTTTCCATTTCCGCGTTTCCAGTAGGTCTTAACCGGTCCTAAAACAAGTGGCCGAGGGTTTTCATACTACAAAATCTCTTCGTCATGACCTGAGTCGTGAGTTAAGTCCGAAAGCGTTCTCCAGGGAACGTTTCATTCGGTCGTAGTAGATCACGCCGCGCTGGTCCCACCAACTGCAGAGACAAGCTTCATGCCATGAATATACGACTTTACAAAACCCGAGACTTTTTGCGCTTGACGTTGTCGTAATGGATCCACTTAACAATGCCAGTCACAATGCGATACAAAAACCTTAATTTTTTCGGCCTTAGAGAAGCTGTTTACAAGCGAAAAATCGCCTTTCAGCGTCGCGCGGCTTCAACTCGTATGGCACCCAGTTTCTTGGTTTTTAATCAATTTCATGCTGACTGTCGACTCATCCATTCCCAATGATTGTGATAACTCCTGAAACATTTGGCATTCGTCCACATAAAGCAATGATTTTAATTCCACGTCTTTAAACTTTTTGGGCCGTTCCTTGTCTTCGAGCTCAGTCACCACTTTTGTACTACTATTACGCCTTAGATTTGATGACCATCGGCTGAACTTTTATTCATTTTAAAGTAAAGAAGAATAACTTCCAGCAAAAACACTTTATCTGGTGAGAAATTCAAGATGTACGAGGAAATATTAAGGTTTACGTTTCACCTGAATACACAAGCTGCCAAAGACGCTCATTCACAATAGGTTTTTGCGGCAATACATTGAAAACTGGAAGATTGGTTCATATACTAGTGGCGGCCTCTTAAGTGAAACGCTCATTATTAATTAAATAATGAGGGTTCAAGAAGGTCAATTGTCCCCTTTACGTCCTGGCCAACCGCTTTGACGAAAAGCTTAAAAGAAGAACAGGCGAATTCACAGATAAGAAAATTTTTGCCAGCAACGTTGTGAAATTGACGTTCAAAAGGTGAAGAGTCTGAGGCTTAAGGCCCTAAGAAGCACGTGGGTCTTATTTTTTTTCTCCGAAATTCATTCCAATCGGGGGAAACCCATCAACGTTTCTTTCTGCCTTCTTCCATAAATCTGAAGTTTTAAATAAATGTTTTTCTGGGGCATGGGATAATTTGCTGATAAGGTACCTTTTGGAATATCCAACAATAATGTGCTAAATGGTTCAGAAAGCCCAAACAGTATGTGGGCTCCTACTTCAGCTTAGATTCACTAAGATGAAATTTTTTGCAAAAAGGGAAAATTTCTCACTTGTAAAAATCCTTTGAGTTAGAAATTCACAACAAAAAAATTATATAAACTTATTAAAAGAAAAAAATTAATTAAAATTTCATCTAGATATATTCCGATTTTTTTTTTTTTTGAGAGAAAAGAGAAAAAAGGAAAGATGAAAGGTGGCAACACTGCAAATGCACGAGATGATAAATTTTAGAACAGTTGTTGCCCGCCATCTGATGGATACTTGGCGAAATTGTTGAATTGAAGTTCATAGCCCTGTTATGTTATTTTACAGCGGTGGTGTTGAGTGCTATGGGATCACCGAGAGAGGACATTACGATATAAACAAATACATAGTTTTCTAAATTGGTGTTGACATCACTGGGGATTGAACCCCAAGTCTTTTATGTAACAGTCAAACGGCCTAATCATTACACCACAAAGCAAATAACTATCGAACGAGTGAAATTAGAACGAACAAATTTAGATTTAAATATTTACATTTGTCTGTACGTGACTGGTGGAATGCTTCAGAAATATCAAAAAGCTTTAAGAAATCAAAACAATCATATGGTTCATATTAATAACGAGCCAACGTCGTTAGGATTAACAGTTCTACTGTGAAGTGAAAGTACAAAGTACACTATTGTTAAATCGTAATGTCAAAGATATTTAAAGAGTTAGATCTAATTTTTAAAGAGTTCAGCGACCTGTCCATGGATAATAGTAAAAACATTTTAGGAATATCTTTCTCAATTCATATTCCTTTAGATGAATGCAAGTTTCCAATAAACAATAACAATTTTCGATTTCTAGTTATTTTTTTTTTTATAAAAAAAATAAACTTTTCTTCTTTAGAAATTTATTTTCAACTTATTTCTTTTTATATTAGTTCTATTTCTATAGCTGTAAAAGTTATTCCTATTAGTCATAATGAATTAAAATACAGAAAAAAATTAAAAATATTTTTTAATTTTCATCACAACTAACACAAAGACTATTTATAAGTTTTCTAAGAAGTTCAATAAACATTAATTAAAATTTATGGAAAATAAACAGAACATATTTATAATTGAAATTGAGAAAGCTAATAATTTGAAAACTAATGTGTAATTAAATATTTATGCATTAATACGTTTTGAAATAAAAAATATTTATTTATTGAAAATGTTGTCATGTCAAACTCTTAATATTCCAACATTTATTCACACACATACATATTAAATTTTTTTTTTTTCATATTTAAGTAGACATTTTACGAAGGACGTTATAAACAAAAATTTATACATGTATTCAAGTATATATGAATATGTATATGTATGTATGTATGTACATTTCTTTACCTTTATCAAGGATGCTGCTGTGACAGTCATTGGTTTTTGAATGAATAGAAATAAAAGACAAGAGTACAGTGAACTTTTACCAACTAAACTGAAACATTTTTTTAAGCTTTTTATTTAATATTAAAAAATGTATATAGTACGTAGTACAGCATACTACTTAAAATACATTTATGATATACTTATGTACATACTTAACATATACATATTTTTATATTATAAAAATGGTACGTTTTTTTTTCTACTTTCTTGCAATAATGGCGACGCACTTTAACAACTCTTTATGGTTGGCATAAAAAACAGCATCTGATGCATGGAATAGCTAAACACTGTACAATATCGATGCAAAAAAAAAGATCTTATATCAAAAATACCCCAAACACGATCAAGATTAAAGCGACCCATAAAGGATCAAAATTTAAAGTGGCGCACTAATCAAAAGGAAAATAGAATAAAAGTGATTAAATAGCGGAATATAAAGGGTGGTTAAATTTTAAGGGCCGATGTTGAATGTGAACCACACCTAAACGTCAAATTTTTGTCTGCAATTTCAGACTAACTCAACGCGTTAAAGTTATTAAGGCTTATTATGAAAATGGGCGTTCAAATCAAAATGCATTTTGTGCACTTCGTGATTTTTTTTTGGTCAGCATAATCGACCAAATGTGTCCACAATCGGGAGAACTGTGGGCAAATTTCAGCAAATCGGGTCTGTGAAAATACCTGTGCATGCTCGCCCAGTTCGTTCTGCGGAAAACATTGCTGTTGTTCGCGATAGTGTGTCATGAGGTCGGCCAAGCATTTACCGTGAATGGTGTTTGCTATCGTGAGATGATAACGAACTTATTGTGGCCAGGAATTGAGGATATGACCCTGGAAGATATGTGGTTTCAACAGGAAGGTGCCACTTGCCACACAGCTAACGAAACAATGGCTCTATTGCGCGACAAATTCAATGGCCGTGTTATCTCATGTGGTGGCGATGTCAATTAGCCGCCAAAATCATGTGATTTGACACCGTTGGACTTCTTTCTTTGGGGTTATTTGAAAGAAAAGCTGTGAGTCGATAAGCCAGCAACAATTCAAGAGCTAAAGGATGAGATAATTCGGCACATTAACGGTATAGAACCTCAATTATGCCTCAGCGTCATCGAAAATTTTAACCATCGGATGGAGGTGTGCCGCCGAGATCGCGGCGGCGGCTATTTGGCCGTTATTTTATTCCATACATAATTAAACCATACCATATTATCATAATAAAAAGAAATGACAGTAATTTCCTAAACTATTTGTGTTTTATTTAAAATTAACATCGGCCCTTAAAATTTAATCACCCTCCCATGTAAAAATCGAAATATATATGAGCATACATGATCATACATGGGCCTGTATATGATCATACATCGACATACATGGTCATATACGTCTATACATTGTTCAATATATGACCATAGATGATCTCATATATGATCATATATCTTCGGATCCGATATTTGAGGGTATATGTACGTATATGATCATATACGAGCATACATGAATAATATATGAGCATGTATGATAATATATGCACATATATCACCATATACCCTCAAATTTTGGATCCGAAGATATATGGTCATATATGAGATCATGTATGGACGTATATGACCATGTATGCCCATGTATGATCATATACAAGCCCATGTATGATCATGTATGTTCATATATATTTCGATTTTTACATAGGCTGTATTAAGATGAAAATATAATTATTTTTTATAAAAATTTTCCATTTCAAATAAATCTTTGAATTTGTCTTACTCCATTTTGTTCCTGTTGTCTAGTGTTTCAATTCTACGTATTTCCCGTTATATTCTATTTAGTTCCCCTTTCCTAGTGTTTTAAATCCAATCGTTCCCCAACTCTATTTCACTTCGTTTTCCAATGTAAATGCTTCAATCTCACTCATTCTAATTTTTAGATATTTAATAAGAGCAATTTGGTGGGGCTGTTAAGCGAAAGACTTCCCCTTTTGAAACCCCGATTCCAGCCGATTATTCCAAAACTTTCTAATCACTACATTAGCCCGTCCACCAGGCAACACATTTGTATGTATTTAGGTCTTAAGTAGTTTTTGACTAAATGAAATTATTTTTTGTTCTTCGTACTATTTAAATAAGGTGATCAATTTTTTATTCTTTTTTTTTTTTTTTGATTTAAAACACAATTGTGGTAAAAAAAATTGTAAGGTAAAAAACAATTTTTGTGGTGTACAAAATCTGCGATGAAAAAATATCTGTGGTAAAAAAAATTTGAGGTGAATAAAAAATATTATTCACCTCCAAGCGTCTGATGAAAAAACTATGACAAAATATTTTATTTACCAGATTAGTACACAGAGAAAACAGATTCATTGAACCAACCAAATTTCTAGCCAACCGAATGGTTTGATTGGAGCCACTGATATAATTAATTATCGCAACCAAAATTCGATAAATGCAACATAATTTCGGATGAAACCAAATATTTATATTTCTATCAGGAAAACATTTGGTTGGGACAACTAAATAATTCAGTTGCTGCAACAAAAATATTTAGTTGGCAAGAAATTCGGTTGTTACTATGAATTTGAAAATTACACAGAGAAAATTTCCACTCACAGCATTTTAACCCATGAACTGAATTCGCTCATTTTAAATACTACACTGCTCGACAGGATATTCATTAATCTAGGAAAAATTAACAACAAATACAAAAATATTTTGTATACATTGGAAACCATCCGAAATATATTAGATCATAATAAAAAAAAAAATAAATATACAAATTTTTCGTATTATGTTTAGTAATTTAAAAAAAAAAAAATCTCCTATTTTTGTTTGGCTTTAATCAATTTAAATCTACTGAGTAATATTTTCAATATCAAGTTAAAAATTTCATTCATAAAACATCTACTACAAAAAAATGGTTCACTCAAAATTTTGACATGTTAAATCACACAAAATTTATTTATTTATTTGTTTATTTCATTTTTGTGTATATTTATGTATTTAAATTTAAAACAAATGTTGGTCTATTGAATTAAAGTTTCCCATAATTCCTTTTAATTAATAAAAAAAAATCATATTACACGTGAATTTTTTATCTTTTGTGATTACATCAAGACTCTGCTAGATTCCGTCCAGATTTGAACTGCACCCCAGTCATAAGTTTATGTTTCAATGTTTGGTTGCATTGCAAGCAAAAACACGTTAAAAGCTGTAAGCAAATATTGAATAATATTTCTATACATTCCTTGTTTATTAATGCCAGCATCTGTGAATACGTAAGACATTTTGAGGTCCATTAGGCACGTTTAAAATCTAAAGTACTACCATATGTATGTACATGGGTAAAATATTAAAAGGGGCGTAAACCGTAACAGAGGGAGTATGTAAAGTAGTAGACTTTTACTTAACAAATTAGGGTGTGCAAAGCTTTAAAAGGTTATGCTGTATTGAGTTTTTAAGTGTTCATGTCTACATACCCGCATATAAAGACAAGTATTTATGTATATGAGTGCTAAAGAAAATATATAAAACATGTTAAATAACATCAATATATGGCAATGAATAGCAAATGTATGCTGGTTGTAAAATAATATAAATTTTTTCTTCGTAAAGCAAACTTTTTAGCATCTAAATGTTTATGGATATAAAAAAGAAAGTATACTTTTAAGGCAGTTTAAAATTATCGAAACTAAACCTTTTTAAGTTTTCTTTTAAAGAAATCTTAAAATGATGTCCCAATTTAGCTAAAAATGAACAATTTAAAGAGTACATAAAATGGCACCCATTGTAAGGTTAGGAATTGTTTTAAATTTTCTTGCCAGTTTTGTTGGAAATACAAAAATTTTACTTTAAAATCATCTGCTCTGTTGGTATGTTACTGATAAAGCCATTAAAGGGAATTAATGCAAGTCTGAATATGCTATGTATGCTATTTATTTTATATATTTTTGAAATAGTTTCAATAATGTATTTAATGATTTCAATTTGCTGCATCTCAAATTTCATAATGCACTTTGCGAATGTAAAACACTCAAAATAATATCTTAGTTGGAATAATTTAAAAGTAAAATTTTACAATTTCCTAGTTAAAAAATATATATAATTAAATGTTACAGTTAAGTTAAACAAACTCCTCTAGGCATCTGTTAAAGCTATCTAATATTTCACAATTTCTGGTACACTGTCAGAAATCCATTAAATACACAAGTGCCATCCTAACAGCATTTTGACAAGTGACACTTGTACCTAAATTATAGATTAACATTTTAAGTTGCCAGTTTTTGATAATCAATAATAAAACCGCTTTGAAAGTGTGCGGTATTTTTCGAACGTATCTACGGTACCACACATAATTTTTCGTATTATACTGCAATATTATTGCAGGATACTTAAGGAGTAGTACGCAATCCAAAATCTGGCCTACAGCAACAGTCAAAATCTGACCTTCCGAACTTCTAGAGCTGCTGAAGCTGCAAGAATCGAATTAATCGAAATCCACTTCGAAAGCAGCAAATATTCACCCTTATTCTAGTTGTCGTCGTCGACACAAGACAATGTCGTCTTGAGATTTTTTTTTGAAATTGGTATTCCCGTTGTCGTTATCGAAAATAATTGATAACTGTCGACAAGTATTTGGTATTCTGTAAGAAAATGTGACAACGATATTGTCTTGAAACGACTCTGATTTTGTCGACACAATTTTTAGTAACGACTTGAGTAATGACTGAAAAAAAAAAAGAAAAAATGGGAAGAAATATCGAATTTATTAAATGCACTTGGCCCACCGAGAATAATGTGAGATGGATGGCAGAAGGTAAAGAAAGCATGATCATATAAAGTGGATTATAAAAATATAACAAAATTTATTTATAGGTTTGGCGAGACTTAAAATTTAAAGTTAAAAAGAAAATGGTAGCCAACAAAGCCGAGTGTAATGCTACAGGTGGCGGTTGTAATAAAAAATTTATGTTGAGCCCGCTGGAGGAAGCTGTGGCAAATCTTCTACAGTTTCAGAAACAGCTGAACCCTAAGTTAAAGTCGTTTCCAACACTGAGCTGGTACGACCCCTGAGCTAAAAATCTTAATGTAGCTGCCAACTTTATTGTTTTGGAAATAAATGTGGACTTGATTTCGGTTTTCAAATTAAGTGCTATTGTTTCCAGCACATCTTTGAAGGCTGTTTTATTCAGCCGAAAGTAACTTTCACACCTTTTAAAAAAATTAGAAGATTAACATTCTTTAAAGTAACAGACTTTGATTTTGCTACTCACTTGTTATCCGGCAGATTAAAGATATTGGATTTCTGTATGAGAAACCTTCTTTCCAATACTAGATTTTCTTTATTTTCTTCATCACTGGTATCAGAATTTAAATTACACATAAAAAACATTCTTTTGCAAAAATAATAAACAAAATAAATCTGCCGACTCAATTTTTAGAGATGTGTTTTTGTTTAAATCGATAAACTGTCGACGTCGTTACAACACTGTTTTAGAATACCAATTTGGTGTCGAAGTGATGTCGACAGCGAAGCAAAGTGATGTTGACTCAAAAACGACGACGACATTGATAACGACATCTGGAATAAGGGTGATTGTTGATGAAAATTGATGTGTTATCGGCATTCATCTGTCGCAGAAGACAGTTACAGATGTAAGTCCCCAGATATACCTCGCAGTTAATAGAGATATTTGACCCTCTTATCAAAGATAGCTGGACAGTCACACAGTAAGTGCCGTGAAATTTCATACTGCAGTCCTCAAAACTGGCTTTGCCAATTAATTAATTAAAAACTAAGTGTTACCTGGTGATACTTTAGGCAAGCATGACCAGTTAGGTATCCAAGATTGTCTGAGAAACTGTATCCCCTGGAATCTTCCAGTGGATAAGGAGATAAACTTTCTCGCCTGTATTTGCCTCTATACGAGTATCCAAACCCTCGCGGATACACTCATTAGGTCTTTCAATGAAGCGTTCAGGTACCATAAAGGACCTTTTCGTCCCCTATTTGGTAGGCAATCCACATGCTCGTTGCCTACATTATATTACCAGCATATACGTGACCTCATTAGCTGTCAAAGCCTTAAGAGTTATCTGACTGTTAAAAACGTTAGAAGTTGGGTTCAAAGACGCCGCTCCCGTGTCCCAATTAGACTTCTCCGGGAAATCTATAAAACACACCATTGTCCATAAGTGACACTGCCACTTGTGGTCAATCAAATGCTCCTGTCAAGTATCTGGACAAAGAAGTTTCTGTTGAGAGTAAGTGTGGGCAACATTTTGTTAGAAACCCTCATTATTGGGTAATTTTTTAAAGGTCCTTATATGTCCCACCACCCAGAAGACGAAGAGCATTCCTGGGTGTCTCATCTACCACAAAAATCTGGAGAGGATGAATATACAGCAATGCTACAAATGCATCAGTGGCTCAGGTGTTGTCAAACCAATCCAACTTATTTAGGGATTTCAAACATTCCAGCCACACCAGCCGAGACGTGACCCTATTACCCCTCAAAATCTTAAGAGCCTTACTAACTGTTGCACATAATAAAAATATTCGACCCCTTGGACCTTTTCTCAAAACACTCCGCCTAAAATATGGAGAGATGCTGCACCAGTGCAGCATGCGTAATCATTGGTTTTGCTAGGCCTTAATCCCCGTGTCTTACCAAAATACCTCAGACAGGCATTAAATGCCCGTTCGTCGAGTAAGGGATTTATAAGGAACGATTCCTAAATACTTTACCTCATCCAAGATCACTATATCCACGCCACCAATGTTAAAAAGAAAAAAATATAAGGATCGTCTCAGTCATCGCTTCTAACATTCAATTAATTTCAAAGGTCTGTTGCATACGATCAGACATAGTCCTGTTGTCCCAGTACAGTACCGAAATTACCTTATCATTATTAAGCCGCTCCAGTTCATTTATAACCAAAGTATAGTAGTGGCGAAAGTACGCCACTTTCTGGACAGTCCCTAGTCACCATTATGGTCCAGAAGGCCTTAAGGAATCGCAAAATTTATAGCACAAGACAGCGAACATGACATCGGACAATTGAATGTGTCCCAACGACATCGCAGTGAGACATTCGTACGAAAAAATTTGTTATTTTGGATGCAGATAAAAAGCCGATTTTTTATAAATCAACTTCTTTCAGGTCTTAAAGAAAAATGAGTTAAGTTTTTAAGGTCTAAGCAGCTGTTCAGACATCCAACCTAGCTGAAAAAAAATGTTTACAATGTTACACATTAGTGTTCGGAATGTTACCCTCAAAGATCCATGACAATTTTGGGTAAATAATGTCATCAACCTGTTGAAGAAATCGTGGGTAATTAAACTTAGGTCCTACCGATTTATAGGGGTATCTAACGCATCACTAAAAAAGATCTAGAATTTCGGGCTTAGAAAAGACATACGGAACATATACTTATTATGGCTCTAAAGCAGGAACGTAAGCATGATTATAAAGCGCTGCTTTGCCAGTATACGAGTAATGCCCACAGCCAAATTCTATTTAGTGAAGAGAAATTTATCACTGTGGTGAAGTAGTCCAACAAAGATAATAATTCAGTTTATACTCAGTGATGTAGACAAATAACACAACTGTATTCAAGAATTTAAAGATTTCATCATCTGTTGGGGTCACCCAACTTCATTTTTGAAATCTGAGATTTTTTTCTTACGAACTAATTATATTGAGTGTTTAATACAAAACTTCATTCATGCTCTTAACAAATGTGTATTAAATACATTTCATCCTTTACATACATGCACTCAGAATATTATGTAGTTAACTGTTTGTAGTTTAATAAAGAAGTTTTCCGTTCCATTTAAAAATAAAGGAACATACATTTATTTTTCAAAGAAATATCTATATTAATATTTATTCGAAATAATTTACTATAATTTACCATTTTTTTTGGTTTCATTTATTTTTTTAATTTGTTTGAAATTTCATAAAAATTTACCCAAAAAACGGAAACTTAGGGTTTATTTGTGTCCGTAACAGTTATTACAAATTTAAATTTTGTTTGCTGTCTGTTTCAAAAAAAAAAAAAAAATATTCAAAAAATTTCAATTTGTTTTTTTATTTAAATTGGTTGTATATATACAAAGTTTTTCTATACAAATTACAAGAACTTCATAAACACACAAACATACACAAACACATTCACACAAAAAGTGTTTATAGCTTCATATGCATACATACATTTTGTATTGTACGAGTATATTAAAAAAAATACAAAAATACAAAGAGGGAAACAATTTCAAATAAATGATAAAATCATTTATTTTTTAAGGAATTGGTTGGTAAAATTTTGACATTTATTTTAACTGATTATATCATTTGTTTCTTACGGATGTGTCAGTTGATTAATCAACATTTAAAACTAAATAACAAATGGTATTTAATTTAAATGAAAATTAAGTAGACCGGTTTTTAAATGAAATATCATTTCTTTTAAATGATATTTTCAGTTATTTTAACTTACAAACTTTTTTAAGTGTGTAATTGTTAAAAATTTCTATGTAAAATAAAATTTTGCTAATGTATTTCATTGAAAATCCTAAATTAATGTTTTAGCATTATTAAGCTTTATTGAATAGTTACTCTACAATATATTTTTAATCCATATTTAGTAGAATTCAACTCTGACTACCATGTTCCGGTATGTATAAAATGATATTCCTTTGTGAAGTACAAATTAAATGGAAAAATAAAAAAAATAATAAAAATATTGTGATAGAAAATCCTGATGTTTATGGTAGCAAGAAATTCAATTATAAAACAGCAGTAATGTTGTTAAGCAGAAGAAGAAGAAAAAAATATCGAATGAAAATATTAAAAAAGGAAACAAAATGCATAAGAAACTAAGAGAAAAAAAACAACGTAACTATTAAAAGCCAATGACAACATGGAGACATACGGAAAAACATGAATAGTCCAAAAAGACAAGAAGAAAAGTACAACAAAAACCACAATGACCCAAAACGTTTGATGTGGTATATTAAACTTTAATGTTGTATAGTCAAACAAATAAACAAAACAGGAATTGCAATATGCAGTAAAAAAAAATAACCTGGCTCACTGGCTAGATGATGGTTGAATGGATGGATGGATGGATGGATAGATGGATGGCTATAGATGAACTATATACAACGACACATTAAGCAACCATAGAAAATTGTATTAATAAAAGCCAAATAACAAACAACAAACTACTTACATTATGTTTACATTATAACACCATTTCCAAAAGCTTACATTTATCAAAAAAAAAAAAAAAAAATAAAAAGAAAAAAAATCTTCTAAGTTCAAGAAAAAAAAATGTTAAATAATTCTCTAAAAATTTATATATTTCTTGGATTTTAAGACTATAATGAGAAGATTCTCAAAAGTAGCGATGCTTTACAAAAATATTTGTGTATATTAGGGTGTCTTGAACTTTTTGTACTTGTGAATTTAGCAGCCAAATTATGATTTACAGGTTGGTTGAAAAGTTCCTGCGCTCGAAATGAAAGAATACTGTTTTTGTTACGAAATATATTTTTTTATTCAATATAATCTCCTAGAAGCTCAATACACTTGTTCTAATAATCTTCCAATAATTTTATCCCATCCTTATAATGGTTTTCCGGAAGCTCTGCAAAATAACCGTCAACGGCTGCTTTGGCCTCTTTATTCGACGAAAAATGCTTTCCACGAAGGAATTGTTTGGGTTTCTGAAGAGATAGTAGTCACTGGGAGCCAAATCCGGTGAATACGGTGGATGTTCAAGCAATTCGTACTTTAATTCTTTGAATTTAGTCATCGTCAAAACACTTTTGTGAGCAGTTGCATTGTCTTGATAAAAAATGATTTTTTTCTTCTTTAAACCAGGGGTTTTCTCACGAATTTTTTCATCCAGCTGATCCAAAAAGCTGCAATAATATTCCGAGTTAATTGTTTTACCTTTCTAAAGATAACCAATCAACAAAATTCCTTTTGCATCCCAAAAAACTGATGCCATAACCTTCTTTACTGATCGTTGTGACTTCACCTGCTTTGGAGCTGAACAACCAGCTTCAGTCCACTTTAAACGTTTTTGTTTCAATTTAGAATCATGGTGGTAGATCCAAGTCTCATCCATAGCTATGAAACGACGCAAGAAGTCGGTTTCATTCGGCTTAAAACGCTCCAAATTACGCTGAGAAATTTGTTATCGATCCAGTTTTTGTTGAATTGTTAATGTGTGCGGCACTAACTTTCCAAATTTTTTTCATACGTAATTCTTCATGTAAAATATGGAGTACTCGTTCGTCTGAGATGCCTATGGCATTAGCAATTTCACGCTTAGTCAAACTTCGATCTTCACTAACCATATTATGTACCTGCTCAATGATTTCTGCTGTGGTTGCAGTTTTTGGTCGTCCTTCGCGTGGATCGTCTTTAAGGCTGGTACGACCACGTTTAAATTCACCAGCCCAAAATTCAACGGTGCGTTTTGAAAGTGAGGACTCCTTATACACTTCTAACAATTGTTCATAAATTTCCTTTGCTTTTAAACCCTTCAAAACAAAGAATCTAATGACTGCAAGATATTCAATTTTTTCCATATTTAAAAAAATCAATGACACGTCAACTTCAAATGGCTTGTAAACAAAAAAAGAATTGACAGAATGACTTGCAACTTTGCATGTGTTCTCAGGACAGTTATACCAACTTGAGAAAAAAAAGTTTGGAGCTAGCAGTGCCATCTCTTGGTGAGCGCAAAAAATGTCCATATTTATTTAAACATTTTTGGAAAAAGGCCTTTTAACACATTCCATAATAAGCCCTTTATATAAAAATTTTGATATTATGATACTATTCGATATAATGTTCTGTAAATATAAATTCCAGAAATGGTGTTATTACTGTAATTCTGCCAGCACAGCAGCAAAACCCACCATCAATGCCATTTCTATAACTAAAGAAAATGTTAACATATGAATGAAACTCTTTGTAAACTTTTCCTGAGTAAGCAGAAATTGTAAACTGGAAATATATAGCAACAGAAATGGCCACAAGCTATATATTAAATTATAACATTAAGATACAGTTTTCAATTAGTAAAAAAAAAAAAGAACCTGCACTTAACATTTAATGAAATGTAAGAGACGATAGAAACATTCAATACTTTCTTTATAAATAACATAGATGATGATGATGATAAGGATGGGATTGATGATAATGATATCGATATATTTAATATAAAACAGATGACTTTAGATGTTAAAGTTAAATACAAAGTTGCGGATTTTATAATAAAACAAAGAGAAAATACACAGACAAAAAATCTATTATTATGTCATATTTAAATTACTTTCTTATTTTTTTTTAACAAAAATTTTTGAAGTAAGAATGAGTCGTATTAAAGTAAATATGAATGTAGTTAAAATAATTTTGTACATATTTAAATTAATATTTCAACATTATAAAAATTGTTTTCGCATTTTAAAAACAAGCTGAAACATATTTAAATTAAAAAAAAAAAACAAACTTAGTTGAATACCAAAGCTGTTTCTATTTAATTTAATGTTGTTGCTACTTGATAATAAAATACTTTCTTTCTGAGTGTAGATTCGTACTGACTGAAATTTCAATAGTCACAACCGACAAATTCTGTTTCTACAACTAATATATTTTATGGGTGAATACACTTGTTAGAATCCATAATCATAAAATTAAGAAATTGATGTCAATAAAACTACAAATTTTGTAAAATAAACAAATTTTCGTTTAATTTACGAAATTTTCGTTTAATTTACGAAATTTTTGTCAAAAATCCAATTTTGTTTATTTTTCGAAATTTTCGTCATATAAACCAAATTTCGTTTATTTTACATAATTTTCGTCAAATAAACCAATTTTTTTTTTATTTTACAAAACTTTCCTTAAATAAACAAATTTTCGTTTATTTTACAAAATTTTCATCAAATACACAAATTTTTGTTTATTTTACGAAACTTTTGTAAAATAAACCAATTTTCGTGTATTCTACAAAAGTTTTTTCGTCAAATAATCTAAGTTTCTTTTAAGAAAATTTTCGTTTAATTTACGAAATTTTCGTTTATTTTACGAAATTTTCATCAAATAAACCAAATTTTGTTTATTTACGAAATTTTAGTCAAAAAAAACATTTTTTGATATAATTTTGTTTTTAATCGACCTTTTACTTAAATTTTAATCAAAAGTTTTAGAATTCTTTTCTAACAGCCTTTCAAGGTCACTTTTCCACTATCGCAAATAAAAGATTATTTATTCCATTTATTCATCCAACGATTAGGTGGGAGATTTTTCCACCATCTTCAGGGATTAATTTTATTAAATATATAACTTTTTCGTCAAAATTTTACATTAAGATTTTTTATATATAATAATTGAATAACGACATCACAGTCAATTTTTAATTAAAAGTAAATGTAAAAAAAATTTAAATTAATATCACAGTTAAATATTTTTACAACGCAAGGTATCACAGTTGGAAATTAACCCTTTTTTTTTATTTTACAAAACTTTCCTTAAATAAACCAATTTTCGTTTATTTTACAAAATTTTCATCAAATACACAAATTTTTTGTTAATTTTACGAAACTTTTGTAAAATTCACCAATTTTCGTCTATTTTACAAAAGTTTTTTATTTGGAATTTTTCTTGTATTTTTATGCTTTATTTTTTTATCAGTGTATACACTTAGATAAAAATGTAAATGGGATGTAATGTCATACAAAATATCAATTTAATTCCGGCCTTAACAATTTAGACAATTATATTTAATTTTCTAATGTTTACGGTAAACATTTGTGAAAATATTTAATTCATTAATTAAATATTGTTGGTAGCAAACAATTTTATTTTTACACCCAAAATCTAGGGAAATTTTTGCTAAATTATTAAGAAATTTTTGCAATGTGTTCGTATAAATTTAAGAACATTTTTGTTGTAAGATTTTTTCATCTCTATATAAAAAGTCTTTTTTAAAAAAATACTCTACATAGACAGGTTTGTTGATCGTTTTAAGATAAAGATTTGTTTTTAAATTAGTTTTTGTTTGTGGCCTTTTGTTTTATAAAACTTTGTTATTATTCCATGCATAACAATTAATTTCTTTAACAATATACCAAAACTGTTTCCTTTTTGTTTCTTTTATAAAACTAGTGTAGTTCTTAACTTGTTACGAATGTGGTAGAAACCGAAAAAATGCATAAAACATAAGCCAAAAAATGTAAAAAGGAAAAAAATTGAAAAGTTAATGCTCGTTTAAGTGTCTTTTTTTTAAGGACAATCATGAGGTTAGTACTTTTTTTATGTCTGTTTTTGTGTTGAATTTTTGTTTTTGTTTTTATTTATTTTTTCTTTTTTTTTTCTTTTTTATATTTATGTCTCCTATATACGATACTGGTTTTTTGTGTAAATAAAGTTGTTGAGGTGAAACATTGTGGCAAATAATGCAGAAAGGTGTTGCCTTTTAATTAAGTAAAATGAAATTGAGGTAGCAGATGAAATGATTTTTATTTGTTAAGGAAAATGAAAAATTTTTGAATTAAAAAGGAAAAAAGTTTAAATGTTTTTATGAAATTTTCTGTGAAAAAGAAATATCAATAAATGTAAATAATTTTAAAAGTGTGTATAATATTTTAATTACGTGTTTTGTAAAAGTAATCAATATGTTTTTTTTTGCTTTAAAGCATTTGTGCTAAAATATTTAGAATAATTCTGTTCAATTTCTATAGCTATAAGGCGTATACGTAATATTTAATTTAAAAATATATTAATCATACGCCCTCGTATATAACATTTTGTATTTAAGGCGTTTTTTGGTAATATTTTCTTAATCATTTGCTCTTAAACAATTATTTTTCTAATACCCCTACCGAAAAATTCGATTACCACTACCGATGCAATCGATTGGCTACAAACTCTATTGTCAGCAAGAATCTATTCTCTCTGTATTTATAAATTTTTTGCATTATTAATCGAAATATGTCTACGACAACCTGTTTTTTTTTCGATAACATATTGTTAATATTAAACACTCTGTTTTATCGCCATATCATAGAGGTAGTTTTTTGTTGTTCAACATTCACCAGGGTCAGATAAAATACGAAACTAAAACATGCGATAGTGTATCAACTCAATACTTATACATCATATAACATACATATATATAACACAATAAGTGTAACTATTAAACCAGTGGTGTACCATAAGTGGTACTGAATTTTTTGTCTTTACATCGTGCTACTGCATAAGAAGATTTTTCCCTTTTTGCTGGTGCCCTGAGTATTTATATGTCGGATAAGTAATGTGAAACTTCAAGTTCCCAGCTCCAAAGATTTCAGTTGATTTGAAATCGGAAACATTTTTGACCTTGAACTAGATTTTTCCGCATTCAGATTAAATACTTTAAAAATTACCTCCTTATTACTCCAGTAAACTCATATTTTAAATTTCAGATTTCTAGACAATTGGATTTGGGCTGAATGGTAAGGGAATCACTTGTAACCCCCAAGAAAAACTTCAAAAATCCCGTCTTGGTGGATCCAAACGATCGAAAGGAAAAACAGGTGCCAAATTTTAAGTCCCCAGCACTATCGGATTGTCCTGGGTTAATAAGGGGAACATTTTCCCCCTTACCTCCAAAAATTATCTTTTTAAGGAATCCCTTCCCCTAAACATTAAAAATTTTCGTAAAATAAACCAAATTTTGTTCATTTGACGAAATTTTCGTAAAATAAACAAATTTTCATTTATTTTATGAAAAATTCGTAAAATATACTTATTTTCGTTTATTTAAAATTAAATTACAATTCGTTTGGGGCAGGATTATGCCCTTTTAAAGCCCAAATATTTCAAAAACTGATTCAGATTTCCAGCCAAAGGGATTTAGGCCGGCTATTAAGGGAAGAACTTTTCCCTCCTTAAGCCCCATTTTGATAACAATCCTTATATAAATTCTAAAAATAAATTTATCAGAGAATAAGCTAGTACTCCAAACAACACACATTTAAAATACTGGCTACCTAGCTAAAGCGATTAGGGCATTGTTGCCCCTTCCCGTAAAAAATTGCCAAAATTTCCCCCATAAGTACCAAGTTATGACGGGGGACAGCTTCCACTTATAAAGCCCATTTTTACCACCCCAAGGAAAATATTTTATATTTCAGATTGGTAGCCAAAAAGGTTTGGCAGGCTAATGGCCTGGAGACTTTTAAGCTTTTTAACCCCCTTTTCAAAATGCACTCAGAAAAAAAGTTAGTAGAAAAATTTGTAAATGGTTTTCAATCCCAATTTACTATTTTTGTACTGATTTTTAGTAAAAAAAATATTATTTAACAATTTTTTTTGCTATTTACATTTTACAAATTACAGAGTTTTAACAGAATATTTACAAATTATTGTTGCTAATTTCAGAAATCATTTTACAATTTTTTGAAAGCCGATATGTTAAAATTAGCAAAAAAAAAAAAAAATTACTAATTTTAAAAAAGTGGATATTGAAGGAAATGTTATTTCTAATTAAAACTTACACCAGCAAACTTAAATTGCCCCAAAATAGATTAAATATCAGCCCTAAAAAAAATTAAAAATTGACCTTTAAAGTAAAAAAAAAGAAATAACTAAATTAAAACAAAATGATTAATTCGTTTATGTTTTAACAATTTTTAAGGTTTTGAAGCCTTTGATTTTTGTTAATTTTGTATAAAATATTTTTTGAAAAAAATAAATAAAATAAAAGAATTTTGATGCTCAATAAAATATTGTACTAATAATTATAATATTAAGTCATTTTTTTGCTGATTTTAGCAAACAGATTTTAAATTACACTTCACATAAAGTCTACTAAAATTTAGTAGCGGCTACTAATTTTTCTACTAATTTCATTGTACTACACGTCAGCAGACATGTGTTGCTAAGATTAGCAAAAAATACCGCTGGGATCAAATTAGCAAAATTACCCGTATTAACAGCAAAATTTTCAGTTGCCATTACACACTTTTTTTGGTGAGTGTGAGTGAATATTCCAAAAAGTACCTTAACAGTGGAATTAGCAAATTCGCTAGGGGTCGCATATTTTAAATTTCAGGTTTTTAAATAAAGTAGTTTGAGAATGCGGAGACATTTCCCCTTTCAAACCTTTATTTCACCACGTTTTGGCGAAAATTGTATGTTTCTAGCCAAAGGGGTTACCGGTCTTTTTGCAAAGGGGATATTTGAAGTTGTTGGTGCAAGCGAACAATTCCCGCACCTTTAAGGAGTTGAAAAACGACACTAGAGACGAAATTGACAACGAGACAGTAGAAAAGCTGGGCTACACAGGTATGCAAAATATTATAAAAAAGAACCCACAATTGCATTAACGGCGGTCATTTCCTTTCACTTTCCACAATTTATTTAAAACCAAATTTATATGTTAAGTGCGAATAAAAATAATCAATTAAAAACCAAAGGAATTTTTACTTTTAATAAAAATTATAGCAAAAGAAAATCTGACGATGAGTTTTGCCCCATAAACCCTTTAGGACCCAGACTCACAATTGTAAGCTTTGATGTTTCTTCAGAAAAATACAAATATTTTCAAAACTAGTTTGCCTATTTACATAAAATTGTCAGATTTTCAACAAAATTGCATTTTACAGACATAAATTACTTTTTTCGAGACTCAATTATTCTCTAGATATATTTTACAGTAAAGTAAAAAAATTATGAATTTTCTTTCAGTGCCTGGGTATCAAAGGGTTAAGTGATCTGCCCCGGTACTAAAAGTATTGTGTCAACATATTTTCAAGATAGCAAATTGTTTGTAAATACCGATGGATATACGCAAAGTTTGCTCCTTTTGAACGGAGAAGAGTATACAAATTATATCGAACATTAGAATTTTAATTGAAAGTTACCATAAGTTCATTTGAAAGCTGCAATAAATCATTTGAAATTGAAAACAACAAAAAACATTAAAAAATGTTTTACGCATGTAAAAATAAATTTTTAAACACTTCCTTTAAAATTAGCTTATTACGCATAATTTCAGTAAATTTAAAAATAAATTTTAAAATTTCAATGTAAATTTACACATTAAGTGTGTACCATTTTACACATAATATGTGTATTTTTTTTTTTCGTTTACACACACACAGGGAAAATTTACTCAATTTATAGTAAGAGTTAAGTTTCTTACTATAAGTTGGGTAAATTTCAACAGATATTAATTAGAGTGTACATAAAGTGTGCAA
Organism: Eustalomyia histrio; assembly: GCA_949748255.1. Taxonomy (NCBI): domain Eukaryota; kingdom Metazoa; phylum Arthropoda; class Insecta; order Diptera; family Anthomyiidae; genus Eustalomyia; species Eustalomyia histrio. Next base: position 155,781,656 of record OX456524.1, on the reverse strand, counting down.
ATGTATGTTTTCGCACACTTTTATGTTAAACATGTGTTATTTTTTTTAGAAACACACACATACACACACATACTCATGTTACTAACAATCAAAACATAGCATGAGAATTTACTTTGTTATGTTTATATTGAATATAAGTTCATGTTAAAAATTCCACTTTACATATTTGTGAGTGTGTGTGTGTGTGTTATATTTTTCTTTATTCTATATACTACTTTACCGAGTACATATTTGCAAAACAATTGCTCAAGGACACGGCTTGTATTTAAGTTATAAAGGCCATAACGTTTTATGTAACTTACAATGAAAAAAAATTGTTTTTTTTTATTCTTACACTCACCAAAAAAAGTCTGTAATGGCAACTGCAAATGTTGCTGTTATTACGGGAAATTTTGCTAATTTGATCCCAGCGGTTATTTTTTTTGCTAATCTTAACAACTCATGTCTGCTGACGTGTAGTACTATGACATTTGTAGAAAAAATTAGCTGCCGCTACTAAATTTTAGTAAACTTTTTGTAAAGTGGAATTTAAAATCTATTTGCTGCCATCAGCAAAAAAAAAAATTACCAAATATTATTAATATTAGTACAAAATTTTAAATTTATTTCTTTTATCGAGCATCAAAAAAATTTTTTTTTTTTTAAAAATATTTAAGACAAAATTAAAAAAAATCAAACACTTAAAAATTCTAAAAACAAACGAATTTATCATTTTGTTTTACTTTGGTAATTTCTGGTTTGAAAAAAATTTTTGTAATTTTTTTTATACCTTTAAGGTCAAATTTTAATTGTTTTAGGGCTGATTAGAACTAAAAAAAACTTTTTAGTGCTATTTTAAGTGGATGTCTATATTTGGAAATGAGTGGGTACATTCACTACCGATCTCTTTTTTTAATATACCCAGCAAAACCACACATTACCAAATAATGGGTAAAGTAATGTATAGCCATAGGAGCCGATGGATTACTTTATACCTTAATTCATTGATGAATTTTACAAGCGATGAGCCTCAAAGTAATGTATATACCCATTACTTTAGAGGTGCTGATGTAAGGGGTTACTTATATGGTTACGAGAATGGAAAAAATAATGTGTCTAAAAATAGATTTTTAAAAAAGGGGCATTTTTATTAAAAAAAATTATTACAAATATTTTATTTTTTTTTTCGCAATGTGTTTTCAACACAAACATACATTACCCTTTTGCTTACAACATGTAACATTTTAAGGCAATTTAACTTTGTAGGTGTAAGTTTTAATTAGAAATAACATTTCCTTCAATACCCACTTTTTAAAATTAATTTTTTTTTTGCTAATTTTAGCAAATCGGTTTTTAAAAATTTGTAAAATTATTTCTGAAATTTGAAACAAAAATTTGTAAATATTCTGTAAAAATTCTGTAATTTGTAAAATGTAAATAGCGAAAAGATTTGCGAAATATAAAATTATTTTACTAAAAATCTGTACAAAAATAGTAAAGTGGAATTGAAAACCGTTTACAAATTTTTCTTCTGAGTGTACTATTTTCAAAGCATAAAATTATGATTCTTTTCATAAGCTTTAACATTCCTTTTTTTTATTTTCTAATTTTGTTTGTTAAGATTACATATAACTTTTATGTTATAAACATTTGCTAATGGTGTAAAGATAATGAAAATATATATTTTATATGGAAAATTTGTGCAAATATAATTTGAATATAAAACAAAGTGTTATATTTTGTGTAACGAATATAAAAACACTTTAGAAATATTAAAAATTTAATTTTAAAAATTTTATTTTGTTTTATGTTTTTTTGTGCATTTTTAGAAAATTCTAAAAATATAGAATTATATTTTAATACCTACTACTATGTATATTGAAATGGGTTAATATATAATATAAAAATAATAATTTTATATCGTGTTTAAACTATTATGGGTTTTTAGGTCAATTTATTGTATGTATTGAGTTTTAAATATGATTATTTTTAAATTGCTTATAATATCCTTGACTATAAATTGTAATGGAAGTAATTTTAAATAGCGCAATTTTAACTTAATTTAAAAAATAACAATTAAGTTAAAGCAACATTTTTATGAAAAATTTATGATAAAAATATAGGGTCCGCCATCTATCGTTTTTTTTTTTTAACTAGTCCTCATTTCGTGAATGGGAACACTTAGCTCATGTCTGATTTGACAGATAATTAGTTTTATCTTTTCGCTGAACGAATATAGTTGTGTATACGCTGGAACAACGCTGGGAAATATTGCGACATTACTTTGAAAATCATGGTAATGTTGCAGAATGTCATCTTTTCAATGTCATCTTTTCAGATGAAGCTCATTTTGATCTTGGCGGGTATGTAAACAAGCAAAATTGTTGCATTTGGGGCACTGAAAACCCGCACGCATACATTGAAAAGCCGATGCACCCAAAACGAGTCACTGTTCGGTGCAGATTTTTGTCCAGAGGCATAATTGGGCCATTTTTCTTTGAAAATGAGCAAGGAGTGGCCGTTACAGTCAATGGCGATCGTTATCGGGCCATGTTGAACGAATTTTTGTTCACAAAAATTGAAGAGAAGGATATTGGCAACAATTGGTTTCAACAGGATGGCGCTACGTGCCACACAGCCGAAGCAACACTCGATGTTTTGCGCCCTGTTTTTGAAGATCGCATTATCAGCCGCAGAGCTGATGTCGTTTGGCCACCTCGGAGCTGCGATTTGACACCGTTGGACTATTATTTGTGGGGTGCTGTCAAAGATAAGTGTTACGCCGACAAGCCAGAGACAGTTGACGCTTTAAAGGACAATATTCGTGAAGCTATTGGTGAAATACAGCTACACACAATCGATAATGTGCTTAAAAATTGGACCGATCGTGTAGGCTACTGCATGGTCAGCCTAGGCAGCCATTTGAATGAAATTATTTTCCATTATTAACCGGAAGGATTGTACTTTCAAATAAAAAAAGAAATTTGGGAAAATATTCAGTAGTGTTTTTTATAGCATTTTCACCTTGAGAAATTTGTATACAAATTATAAAAAATCAAAAAATTATTGTATGTAATTTAATGGAAACAATTTAAAATTTTGTTTCATAGTATTTGGAGCATATCTATTATTAAATATTACTTCCCTAACATAAATTAATCAATTACTTTTACTTTTACACACCTTTTCCTCGATTAGCAAACACATTACTTTTAAAAAATGATTTCTTTTCGTCACACAGTGTTTCACAATTGTGTTAATTGATTCCCAAGTGTATCTTTATTTTCTTAATATCATTAATTAATGTCAGCGCATTTCACAATATAAAAACTATGACATTAACTTGTTTTAATGTGAAAAAAAATCTATTAACATTATTTGTCATATTGTTTGCTTGTAAACATTAAGTGATTGTCAAAATTCTCAATAAAAGAAATAAAGGCTATCAGTAATAATAATTATATTAATAAATTAATTTAATGACCAATAAAACTTTTATTGTATTCTAAACATTTTATATATAATAAAATACATAAATAATTTATTTATTTTTATATGTTTAATATTGTTGTTATAAAATGGTGAAATATTTTTTTTTTTTTTTTGTGCAAAACTTGGCCGTGCAAAATTTTTTCCATTTTTCTTTTATTTATTAACAAAAAAATTCAAAATGTTTATCAATAAAATAAATGTCACACTAATATATATGTTTCCATTTATCCTACATAAAAAAAGAACAAATTTTATTTTAAAAATTAGATTTATATATTTAAATAAATAAATACAAATAAAGTGGAAAAGCTAAGTGCTCAATTATGTTTAAAATTACATATTTTAAGTTCATTGAAAACAAATAGAAAAAAAATATATATTAAATGTTTTATTTTTAATAATTTAAATTGCCTAAGCTGTTATAATTTTTAAAGTGAATTAGCAAAATTTATTATTTTTGTTTGCAAAGGCAACAAAAAAAAAAATACCAACCCAAAAATACTGCTTACGCAAAAGTAGTTTGGTAAGCCAATATTGCAAGTTGGCTGCCCTTTGGTGAACTTTAACATATGAGTTCCCTTAATAAAAAGTCAATTTCACTAAGACGTTACTTTTTAGAATTTTTATCAGGAAAGTGAAAACGTGGGGGTTCAAAAATGTAAAAATCTCCCAAACGGCTTTTTTAAGAAACCTGAAATCAAAATAGGTGTTTACTGGAGTATCAGCTATTTCAGCGATAGGACACTTTCTGGAATTTTTGTAGGAACATGGTAAATATTGGGGATTAAATGGGAAAAGTGTTAGAAAGATGAAATGTAAAATGTATGTTTGGGATAATTAAAGAATATACTTTTAGGAATTTTCGCCAAATACTTGGTACTGAAGGGGATTGCAAGGGCAACAATTGCTCCCCTTCACGGCCTGAACTAACTGCTTTGACTAGAAACATCAAATTTGAAATATGTGTTTACCAAAAATGTATTTTTTTCATTTTCGACAGAAACTAAATTGATTTTCATAAAACCGGAAAATGCCACCCTGAAGCGGCCTACGCAAACCCCTTTGGATACACTCAGAAAAAAGTTAGTAGAAAAATTTGTAAACGGTTTTCAATGCAACTTTACTATTTTTGTACTGATTTTTAGTAAAAAAATTATTATTTAGCAATTTTTTTTTGCTATTTACATTTTACGAATTACAGAGTTTTTACAGAATATTTACAAATTTTTTTTTCCTAATTTCAGAAATCATTTTAAAAATTTTTAAAACCCATTTCCTAAAATTAGAAAAAAAAAAATACCAATTTTAAAAAAGTGGATATTGAAGGAAATGTTATTTCTAATTAAAACTTACACCTACACACTTAAATTGCCATAAAATTTTACATAGATTAATAAAGAGATCGGAAGTAAATATAGCGACTCATGTCTGAAAATAGGACATCCACTTAAAAAAAGAATAAAAAGTTTTTTAAGTTCTAAAAATCAGCCGTAAAAACAATTAAAATTTGACCTTAAAAGTAAAAAAATATTGACTAAAATATATTTCAAAACAGACATTACCAAATAAAAACAAAATGATTAATTCGTTTATGTTTTAACAATTTTTAAGCATTTGATTTTGTTTTTAATTTTGTATAAAATATTTTTTGAAAATTTTGTACTAATATTAATAATTAGTAATTTTTTTTTTCTGATTTTAGAAAACCGATTTTAAATTCCACCTTTTTTTAGTGAGTGTAGATAGCAGAAATTAAAAAAATTAGTGGAACTGAAATAGTGAAATTGGGAAACGAAATGGAGTAGAATGGGGAACGAGTGGCATCAGACAATGAGAATGAAATATAACAGGCAATGATTGAAATTTAATTCTGAGACAAGGGCAACGAAATGGATTGAAACAAGGGCAACGAAATGAAATAGAACGGAAGGGAGAACGACCTGGGAACGAGTAGAGTTGAAACACGAAGGCCAGGCAATGAAATGAAAGAAGCCTGGATTTTAGTAATATTTATCAATCTTAACTAATTTTGAAATAGGGGAAAATTCTCTCCCTTATCGCTTTGGCTAGAAATCTTATATTTAAAATATGTGTAAATGGAAAAAGTATCGCCCTTAACGGCCTGCCCAAACCGCTTTGGTCAGAAACCTAAAATTTAAACAACGAGTGAAATTCGAACTCCAAATTTGAAAAACGAAATAGAATGAAACGTCAAGCGAGTGGAATTGAAATAGAAAACAAAGCAAACAAAATGGAACTGAGAACAAATGTAACTGAAACACAAGACAAGGGAACGAAATGGAATGCAACATGGAACGAGTGGAAATGAAACGCTAGACAAGGCCTACGAAATGTTATGGAACATGTAACGAATAGAATTGAAATACTAAATAAGGGGAATGGATTGGAATGAAACAGGCAACGAATTGAAATGAATTGGATAACGGATAGAATAAAAACACGATATACAGAGCAGGAAATGGAGTGGAAGAAGGCGGGATTTTTTTGATATTTATCGATTTGAACATGGAAATACTTTTATAACAAAAATGAATGCAATGGTAATCAAAACAATAATTAATTAGTTTATTCAATTCCTTAGTCCCTTGTATGGCGGGCATCCACTAAGGCGGGATTTTTGGAAAATTTTTGTGGTTGTGATAGAAAGGGTAAGTCTTTGCTTTAACGTCCAAGCTTTTTGAACTAAAAATCAGAAATTGAAAATATTTATGTATAGGCTGGAGTATTTCAACAGGTGCGTGGCAAAAACGGAGGTTCCAAAGGGGAAAAGTTTACACTCTTGGTCTGTCCAAACTTATTTGTCTAGAAATATGAAATTTAAATTAAATTACCAACAAAATAATTTTTTCTTTTTCGACAGGAACATCCTAAAAATGGCAGTTCAAGAAGTCCAGAGGCTCTCTTTGTCTTTTGGTAAGAAATCTGACATTAAAGTGCCCGTCTGATCACCCAGCCCAACCGCTCCATCTAGGAAGTTGAAATTCGGCATGCTGAATACCTCTCTACTCCTCCCCAAGTTTAAAATACAAAATAATGTTTATATTTTTTAGCTTAACTAGGACAACGATAAATTGCCTCAGGGTCTGAAAGCCTGACTATATTGAAAAATATTTACAAAATGATGTGTGATTATTTAGGGCTATTTCAACACTCACTCCATTTGAAATTATTTAATTACTTGGTGTAGTATTGGTATAGTCTGCTTATGCTGGGACATTTTGATATTTATACTTCAATTCATTTGTGGTTTTTATTTCATAAATCAATAAATATATAATTCTATTAAATTACCACTTATAAATTCAATAAGATAATCGCACCGTAAGTTACAGATGATTTCACAAACACTCAACCAACGTAGAAGACTCGAAATAACTATAAATATTAATAAATCTTAAAATTAAGTACACATTAACTTTAAACTGTGAAAAAGCGCCTTAAATATTTCTGTTAACAACTTCGTATTGATTTAAATTTATAATTTATAATAAAACGTAAAACAGTAGAAGTTAAGTCTACAAATATTAAAACAAATTCCAAGCGACAGCAAAAAAAAAAAAAAAAAAACTTCATGAATTGTTTAAGACTGGCGCCAACAAAACTGAACAAATTGATTTTGCCATTTCTAAACATACATACAAATACACATACATATAGACTTGTATATGAAAGCTCCCAAACAATATGTTACCAAAAAAAATATATATATTGTTTAAAAAATAATGTATATTGTTACTTTTAAAATGGAATTTTATTGTATGTGTAGGAAAAATAATTCTTATAAAAGAGTATCCCAAGGGCGCAAGAAATTTGAATTTAAAATTAAGGGAGGGTGGGAAAAATTAAAGTTAATTTGATTCTTTCCTTGGTAAAAGGAAAAATAAATATGTAAAGCAGATAGAATGACAAAGGACAACTCTTATATAAAGTCTTCAATTAGTCTGTCTATATTGATGGTATTCAATTTGCTAATGATTGTATATATATTTATTTCTTTATTCACTTTAGTTAAGGTGACAAGAATTTATGGAAATCTTTTGATTTGTTAAGCTAATATGAGAGTTTCGAATTGAAAAATTGAGGTAAAATTAAAAATGAAAAATACAATTTCAAATGATATTATTTTGAAAGGACATTAATGATATATTTTCGTTGTTTTAATTTCATACTCATATCAGGATCTTAAGTACTCTGAACAAATATTTTAAAATCAATTAGAAACAACATTTAATTAAATGGAAATAGTTTTTAAATCAAACTAAATTTAGTTTCTTTATACATAATCTAAAATTTTGGCATATTAAATTAAAATACGAAAAATTTTGTTTTAACTAGAATAATATTGAATTCAGCTAGATTCATATTTAATTTAAAAACGTTTGTAAAAATATAAGATGTTAATTCAAATATGATAAAATAATTGATTCATCTACGATTTTCTTTTCTCTGTGTAGTGGCAAATATAAAATCCTTTATAAAAGACTCATTTTTAAAATTCCTTAGACTAAAATCTCAACCAGGTTTAATGTAAATTAATTTAAAAAAGTATTTTTTTTACAATTTCCTTGCCTGTTCAAAACTCTTTAAAATAATGTGATTTAAAAAATTCAATATTTTAAAGTTTCTGTCCACTCTAAAAGGTATAAGTTAAATTTAAATATAAAAAGAAAATTGTATGTGTCTTAAAGTGTTTGCAAGCATGCTTGTTTGTGAGGTGGAGGATTATGTGTTTAACAATATTTTCAAAATATGAAAATACACCTATCCCTCGATTTGTCATATACAAACAAAAAAATATCTTATTAATTCCTAAAACCAAAAATTTTGTCAACTAACAAAGTCTATAAATTCTTTAATTGATTTAACTAAAAAATAAATATTCAATTTTAAAAGTTTTAATATTAATTATTTTTTTAATTTAATCAATTACAGTTTTAATTGACTATGGCTTAGTTATTTAACAAAATTTTTAATTGTAGAAATTTAAGATATTTATTTTTGCGTGTAAATAATTTTTAGTTCCATTTTCATAATTTTTTTTTCCAGAAAATTTATATAGCATTAAACGAGTTGCAGTTGTATATAACAAATCCATATGCATATAAGTAGAATCATACACTTAAATGCACAAAGAAAATAATATTAAATCTGTATGTATGCTCTTCACATAACAAGTTTTTTTTTTTTAGATAAAATATTTCTCCATATGAGAAAAGTATAAAATAAAGAAAAATATTTTTATACAAAGAACTTTGTTTTTTATTATAAATATAATTTATAAAGAAAATTGCTGTTTTAGTAATAAAAATAAATTTTAAAACATTACTAAATACAAAAGTCAAACATTTGCCAAAAAAAAAAAAAGAAATAACTTTCTTAAAAACTTATTTTTTAGTGAGAAAAAAAATATTAGAGATTTTATTTGACAAAAGGGCAAAAGTCTCCACCTTGAGGGTATGCCATGGCTTGAAACCTGAAATTTAAAATAAATTTTTAGAATATTCGCCAGGAACGTGGTAAACATGGAGGCTGAAAGGGTAAAAAACTCCCCCACAACGGATTTCCTAAATCGATTTGGCTAAAGGCATCATAATGGCACGGGGAACGAGTAAAATTTAAAGAAAATACAAGGGGAACGACAAGGACTCTCCAAAAGGGGAACCAGTGGTTTGGAACACTTGACAAAGGGATTTAAATAGATCGGGAAAAGAGTGGAATTAAAACACTAGGCAAGGGAACTAAAAAGAAGTAAGAATGAGGGGAATAGAAATACTAGACAAGGGGAACTAAATGGATCGGGGAACGAGGGAAATTAAAACACTAGTCAAGGGAAACTAAATGGACTGGGAAATGAGTGGAATTAAAACACAATACAAGGTGAACGGAAAGGAACAGGGAACGAGTGGAATTGAAACACTGGGCAAGAGGCACTCAATAGATCAGAGAAGGAGTGGAATTAAATCGCTAGGAAAAGGGGGCACTAAAGGAAACGGGAACGAGTGGAATTGAAACACTAGAGAAGGGGAACGAAATAGAACGGTGAACGATTGGAATATAAACACTGGATAAGACAAGCAGGACAAGGGAAACTAGATAGATCGAGGAGCGAGTGGCATTGAATCAATATATAAAAGGAACTAAATGGATCGGGATACAACAGAGATCGAGTGGGGAACGCGTCGCAGAACTAAATAGATCGGGGAACGAGTGGAACTGAAACATTACACAAGGAGATTTTAATGGAACAGAGAACAAGTGAAATTAAAGCACTAGACAAAAGCAAGGGATTGAAACATGGAACGAGTGAAATTGAAACACTGGAAAAGGGAAATCAGACAAGGGCGACTAAATAGATCGGGAAAATAGTGGAATTGAAACACTAGACAAGGGGAACTAAATAGAACAGGGAACGTGTGAAATTGAAACACTAAAAATGGGGAACCAAATGGAATGAGGAACAGTTATCACAGGAAACGAAATGCAGGCCCTGGATTTTAGTGATATTTATCGATATGATATTTTATCACTTTTACGTTTTATTATTAGCTTATTTTTTTCATGGTAATTTTAAAACCATTGTAATTGATTTTTTCAATATTCAATCAATTCATATTAAAAATAGGGTTAAAAATGGAAAAAGTGTGTTTCCCACCGCTGGATTCAGGCCCTTGAATTTTGGCCTTAGGGTACCTACTCCGGTGTAAGCAGCATCCATCAAAACGGGCTTTTGAGAAATTTTTTAAAGAGAAAAAACCACAAAACGTCCTACCCAAATTCCCTGATATATGGGATAAGTCACAGAAGAGATACTTTTTAAATATTCAATAAAAACCTGCAAATATAACATGTACAATTGGATCAGATGAACTGCATCCATCCCAAAATGCATCCAGCCCGAAAATAAATAACCTTAAGTGTAACTTTTGTTTTAAAATAAGTTATATTGACATTTCCTAATTTTCCTACTAACAACAATACATTATTTTTATTTTGTAGACATTTTGTTGAGAGACATAATGGTGACATTTCCAATTAGAAATATCCAACGAAGTGTTAAAATACCTTTTTAACTTTTTCTTCAAACAGAAATTAATCTTAACTTTAAATTTTCCTACTCATTTATGGCTAAATATTTATTTTTAATTTTTTTCCCCTCACATCTAAAAATATATTTTGTAAAGATAATAATTCTTTTTTATTTTCAACATCTTGTGCTTTGTTCAGCAATTCCCCCCCTCCCCCTGGCTTTTTTCATAATATCGTAATAATGTTGTTTTAGCCCTCGTTACATACCAAATATTAACATTTTCATATTTTATAATGTTGTATACTCATACTTTTGTCATTGTGTATTTTTATGATTTATGTACAACAATTTTCTGTTTTATTTCTTTTCTCGATTTTCTTTAATTTTGTTTGTTGTTTTTATGTGTATTTTTATGCTAAATCTATTTATAAGTATCTTTCTACTTTTCATTTTCTTATTGCTTCTTACATCTTTTTTTTTTCTTCTTAGTATTTTAACAAGGAAGGTATCTTTAGGTTAATATTCAGAATTATTAAACTACATGAAGGTAAAAAATTATAGATTTATTCTTAGAATTTATTTCCTACAACTTGAAAAATTATAATATAATTAAATCAATTATAATATAATTAAAACAATTATAATATAATTAAATCAATTATAATATAATTAAAACAATTATAATATAATTAAATCAATTATAATATAATTAAATCAATTATAATATTATTAAATCAATTACAATATGATTACATCAATTATAATATAAATAAATCAATTATAATTTAATTAAAACAATTATAATATAATTACATCAATGATAATATAATTACATCAATTATAATATAATTAAATCAATTATAATATAGTTAAATCAATTATAATATAATTAAATCAATTATAATATAATTACATCAATTATAATATAATTAAATCAATTATAATATAATTAAATCAATTATAATATAATTACATCAATTATAATATATTTAAATCAATTATAATATAATTAGTCAATTATAATATAATTAAATCAATTATAATATAATTAAAACAATTATAATATAATTACATCAATTATAATATAATTAAATCAATTATAATATTATTAAATCAATTATAATATGATTACATCAATTATAATATAATTACATCAATTATAATATAATTAAATCAATTGTAATATAATATTTAAATTCATATCTTATTTTTTTAAGAACATTTTTAAATTAAGTATGAATCCTATATGAATCAAATATGAGTGTATTAAATTAATATGCCGAAATTTTTAGATTTTAAAAATAAGTCAAAACATATTTAAATTGAAAAGACTTAGTTTATTTTCAAAGTTGTTTATATTTAATATAATGTTTTTTCTGCTTGATTTTAAAATGTATAAGGAATCTTATATCCAAGATTTGTCTATTAAAAAACTTTTCCGATTTAATAACCATTTTGATTGTACAAAGAAAAATGCTCTTGTTCCCATTATAGTCCCTGCGGGAAAAAAAGGGTCAGTTGGGAATTAGAACCTGTCCCGGGATAGGTGAAAACTGAACCGGTTCCGAAAGAAATATCACGGGATAGGTAAAAAGAGCACAGGTTCCTAAAGTACCTATCACGTGACCGGCTTAAAAGTCACGACTTGTTCTTTTAGACCAGTCCTGTGACATGCCATAGAGGACAATTGACCCCCTCCCATGTTAAAGTGATCGGTCCCTATCACAATGAACCGGTCATGTGACGTGTCCTGGGATAGATTCTTTTCCCGCAGGGTCTCTATACACATTGCAACAAAATACCTTATCCTTTACTTAGCATACCTTCTTCATTTTAATGTAGGTACAAATATAAATGTCCTATTTTTATTACAGTTACGACCACCACCACCTCCCCAAAAGCGTTGGCTGTGTAAACGCTGTAGTTTGCAGTAAAAACTTTTCGCATTTATTAAATGTCGATTTAGTTTTCATATAAACAAACGGGAATGAGCAGCAGTTGTAGCAAAAGTAGCATCATATTCTTATCAAACATGTGCTGCTACGTGGTCAGTTAAGTAGAAGTTTTGTATGAAATTTTTAGTCGGTAAGAAAGAAGAAATAATACAAAAATATAAATTTGTTTTTTCTGTTGTTACTTTTCATTTGTTTCTTTTGCTTTTAGATTTGTTATATTATACCAAAGATATCAAAAAAGTTGTTATGATTTATATATAACACACAAAATACACACAAAATACACACAACACTAAAAAAATGATATATATATATTTTCTCAGCTTGACTAGTTACTTAAATACGTGAATTTTTTCTAGTTCCGAAAGTTTATTACGGGTTTTCCCCCCAAAACAATAACAATAATTTAAGTATAAATTGTTATTTTGCTGTGGGGGGGGGGGGGGGAATATTTAGACCTACGATATAAAAAGTTTATAATGGTGTTGGTGGCGGCGTATGAGTGATAATAAATTATTAATATAACTCATACGCATGGACTAATCTTGTGGAGCTTAGAATATATGTAATATATTCGCAATATCGCATTTACTTTGTTGTTTTCTTTGCAAACTTTTTGATTTTTGTTTACAAAATAAAAGTTTTTATTTTTCTTTCCATTATCCATCTTATCTTTCAATATTATAGACATAAGTACACACAGAAAAAAATATTCTAAAATTAAGCAAAATCAAAATTAAAATTAAAATGAATAGGAACAATTTTGATATCAAACTAATTTTGTTTTCTTTTTACTTCTATTATATTTATGCTTATTTTTAAAATGTATACACAAAGTCTAAAATAGTTTAATATTAATTTCAATACAAAAAGTTTTATTTTAGATCTAGAATCATATTAACCTTAATTAGATTCATATTTAATTTAAAAATGTTTGTAAAAAAAATAAGATGTTAATTTAAATATGTTATTATAATTGATTTAACTATGAAATCTTTTTTCTCCGTGTAACGTACACGTTAAAAAGTCAATATAATATGTATTCACGTGTATAAAGTTTTCAAATATACCATATCTAAGATATTAAGGTCATATTTGTCGTTATACTTTTTCTAGTTATTGCAAAATATATTCTTATATTCAACTTTCAATATAAAAAAAAATTAATTAAAACATGGTATATGTATGAATATTAATAGGTAATCTCTCTATATATATATATATATAAAATAACGTGAACTGACTAATTGACTCACTCACTCACACACTCCCTTAACATTACGCTCAGTCTATACAGCTGTTGATAATAACTTGAAATTTGGTTCTTCCTCCAGCTAAGACAGAAATTTTTGGAAATTTCTACAGGAAGGTGCAAATAGGTGGCAAAGTTTCCTCCTTAATGGTCGACCCCATAGACTAATCACACTCGACATAAAACACAGACCGGAACATAAACCAAAAAGTCATTATCAAGAAAATCGATCAAGAAATTTTTGTATGGAAAATTGGCAGCTAAGTAAGTACAGCATATCTGGGATATGATGAGAGATACTAAGAAATGGATTTCGGAATCCAAAATAACATATTTACGTTATATAATCTATTCTCAACTAATTTTTTCAAAAATGAACCAATTTGTAAAAATAGTTTTTTTTTTTGTTTCTGTAATGAAGTGTTAGAATAAGAAAGAACGTTGGCTTTTTTATAAGATTTGATATAAACAGTATTGTGTATTTATTTGAATTTTTCTAATACCAAATAAGGCAAAATTTTCCAGAGTTGCCAGACTTTAAAATCTTGTCAGGAGTCTGTTTGATTTGGTGGCCTGCTCAAGCCTTTCTGGCTAGAAATGTGAAATTTAAACTATGTTTTCTGGAGTATGGTTTATTTTACTATTTTTAAAATCTTCGGAATTTTTTCAGAGGGGAAAAAGTCTCCCGTTAAAGCCGCTTTGGCTAGAAATATAAAATTTAAAATATGTGTTCCCTGGAATATGGGCTAATTTAATCACGAGGATTTCTATGGATTAAGGTAAAATAGAAGTTCAAAACGAGAAGGTATCCACCTCAAAGGCCTTTTCAAACCGCTTTTTTTTTAATTTTACATTTGAAATATGTATTCTCCAGAGTTGGCTAATACACTTGTAATATACTTTTTGTAATTTTCCCCAAGAAAGTGGTAAATTGAGTTAAAATGGGGAAAAGTGACGCTATTACAAATGGCTCAAATCGCTTTGGCTAGAAAACTGAAATTTAAGGAACTTATTGAAAATAAACACATAGATAGGGAAACGGAATGGAACGGGGAATTGAAACATTAGCCAAGAGGACCGAAATGAAACACTAGACAAAGGTTACCCCAATAAGTTGAATGGGGAACAAGTAGATTTAGATACGCGGAATGGAATGAGTGGAATTAAAACACTAGAAAAACGGAACAAAATAATATGGAAACGTATACCAATTAGAAAATAAACACTAAACAAGGTAACAAAAGCGAAATGGAAGGGGAAACAAGTGGAATTAAAACACCACACGGAACGAAATAATATGGAACAAAGAACGGTTAGAAAAGAAACATTAGACAAGGGGAACTTTATGAAATGGAACGGGGAACGAGTGGAATTGAAACACTAAAAAAGAGAAATCAGACAAGGGGAACTACATAGATCAGTCAAAGTGTGGAAAAGGGGACCTAATAGATCGGTCAACAAGTGGAATTGAAACACTGGACAGGGGGAACGAAATGGAATAGAATGGAGAACGACTAGAATTGAAACACAAAACACAGGCAACAAATTAGAATGAAACGACCCTGGATCTAGTGATATTTAACCCTCTAATGCCTAAGACCGACAAAAATCGGTTGTCAGATATTAAGTAGTTTTTGACTAAACAATAATTTTGCATTAAAGCAATTACTTAATATCGATGGAAAACATAATGTATTACCTCTTCTGTCAATAAAACAATTTTCAAGCGAAAATGATGTACAGTCAAAATTTTGTAAGTTTAAAAAAGAAATTAATTTTTACAACAGAAAAAATTATTTAAAAAATCGCCAAAAATATATGTACATTCTGACATACATTATTTATAATAACAAAGGAAGTTAGGAGTCTTTACTTGTAAAAGAAGTTACTAGTTTTACTTCAGAACTCACAGGACACATTTTACGAGCATCCCTCTAACTCAAAAACTGGTAAACATATTTATTTAAAATTAAGCACAGCTTATACACTCTGACTTTGTAGTAAGTGAAATCAATTTCGTAAAAATTAAATAATGTTTTATATCAATTTCGCTAATTTCGCAAATTTCAAAAAGCGAAAATCGCTGTAACTTGTAAAATAATACCACTAAATCAACAGTTTTTGCTACGTAATTTTATTTTACTGAGAGCAAATGTATAAACTATTTGATTACTGTTTTTTTTTTTTTGTTTCCTCTTCGCCTAAATAAAGCGATAAAACAAAACTTTAATATCTTCGTCTTATGGTAAGTTGTCAATGCCGAATATAATACTATATATATATACTATAGATAACTGAAGAAATATCATTGAAGGACTAATAGTATTATAAGAAAATAAAAAGATTTTTTTCGTTAGGTTCAATATGATGAAAACTTTTATATTTTGTAATAATAAAGAATGCACAGGAAAAAAATGGAATGGATTTAAAGACCTTCGCGCAATATAGTTTTAACTATAAATATTTCTTATCTAACCCGCATTTTAAAGGGAAAAAGCTAAATAAGAAATAATAATTTTGAAAGTTTTCAATATGCTACCGACTAAAAAAAAAAATGATTTACCACAGCCTCTTTTCACCACCTGAACTACAGAGCTGACCCAAAAATCGAGGTAGGTTGATAAAGTAGTGATGCAAAATGTGGCACAATAGGGCCATTTGTGGCACTTTTGAATGTTTGTTGGCCCTGTTGTACTTTCTTATCAATTTCGGCCCTTTCATCTCGACATTCAACTACTTTAAACCGTTTAGTACATTTTTCAATGTAATTTTCTCCCTATTTCGGATACTACTTTTATGTACAACAATGATTTTTTTTTTTGTCAAAGAAAAACTCTATACTTTTATTTGGAAACTGTCTTGTTTCAAATAAAAATTCTTTTAAGCACATCAAGTAAATACAAAAAAAAAAAAAATAAAGTAGACTGTCAAATAACGGTAACGATAAAATATTCTTGATTAATAAATTATTGTATTGACAAATAAATTTCCTATTGCTTTTGAGCAATGGTATTTGTGAAACATAAAGTGTGTAATATATAAATGAAACAAAATAGACAAGTTTTTAAACAGGTAAGTTTAAATATATACTTTTATATATCAAAGTAATTAAAAATACTTTTATATATTTAGAGACAATTAATGTTTCGATCGATGTGATCCAACGTTATCTTTAAAAAGAAAATCCAATAGAAAATTAAAAACAGATTGTATTAAATCTTACCCACGACAAACAGATTTAAATTTATTTAAATAAAAACATATTCCAAAAAAATGTTGGTCCTATCAAAGCTATTTCGGCCCTTTTAATCGTCAATTTGGCCCATAAAACAAAAAAAATTCAAAATGCATCACTGTGATATAGTAATACTAGGTGGCGTATACTTATTGTGCTAAATTTCTATATTAATCATACGTAGTGTAGTTTTAACAAGGAAATAATTGTACTACAAGCGAAACTCTTCTATTTTTCTAACAAATCTAACAAATTTACCAAGGAAACCCCAATTTTTAAAGAACTTTTCGCAAAAAAAAAAAAAACAGAAGCACACACAAATCAAAACTAAACCACAAATTAATCAAGACAGCACAGCAACAAAAAAAAAAAAAACTTGAACTACTTTTTAGAAACTTAAAACAAACAAAAACTAAATATATTTATAAGGTAGTGTGAGTGAGTGAGCGCCAGAAAAATAATATAAAAAAATGCATGGGGTTGTGTGTGTGTGTGTGTAATGCATATAATAAAGTAAACTTGAATGAACTCTTTAAAAAAATTCATACATACATATGTACATATATATACTTGAAAATATATGTAGGTGATTTACATTGTTTTACTACAGACACTCACACACACACACACAAAAATATGTAGACTAAAGATTATTTAGTTTATTTTGTAATTTTGACATACATACCTTGAGTTTGTTTTTGTAGAATTATGATGGGTTTTTATGTATGAAATTTTAACAAAATAATGTTAATAATACTGATGATGTGACTGGGGGAGAGGAAATAGTGTTTTGCTTTTTCCTTATATTTAATTGTAATTGTTTTGTTTTATAGTAAAACTGCATCAAGTTTTTGCTTTGTACACATTTATTTAAAACAACATATAAATTTACTTGTGGTAGTTGATATTATCTTGTAGTTTTCTGTTATGTGTAGTAGCAGTAGTTTATATAAATTCATTGTTATAAAAGTATGTCATTAAACAAAAATATCTTTGAGATATTTTTTAGTTTTATATTAAGTTCTTTAGATATTTTTCTATGCTTTTACTAGCAAATTCTTATATCTTTTGTTGATTTGTATTATATGTATATACAGCTTAGACTTTTAGACAACAAACAAAAATAATGACACTTTTGTCTTAGGGTAACATATGACAAGAAGAAACAAAAACAAAATAATATAAAAAAAAAATCACACACACACTAACAGAATAACAGTTCGTTGTCCCGGTTTTTTTTTTTTTTTTTTTTGCTTTTTATAGATTACGTTTTGTCTTGTTTTATTACTTATTCACTATTTGCCATCTATAGGAAATAAAAGATTTATATTATTTCTTGTTATTTTCGAGTGCAAAATAATTGTAGTAAAATTTTGTAGTATTTGTTTTTTTTTTTTTTTTTTTTTTTTCAATACAATATTTTTAGTTTTTTATTATTGTGCAAAAAAAGAGCTTTTCTCTTTTTTTTTTATTTAACTTATTTTTATAACATTTTTTTCTACATAAATCCCGAGATAAGGTTATTTATATCTTCTGTATAGTTATTCTCTTATTTTCCGTTTTGTTAAACACACTCACTTATACATTGATGATTTATAAATAAAAAAAAAAAACAGGCAAAAACAAAATTTTTGTTTAGCTTTTTTTTTACAATAACAATAAGAGAGAGGAAATGCTGTTATAAGCATTAAATAAAAAGCTTTTATTCTTGTTCATAGCATCACTGCTTTACAAATACAATATATATTTGTATTTATTTTTTTTTTTACTTATTTTGTTATTCAGAGCGAAGAATTGTATTTTTTTTTTAACACTTTAAGATTTTTTCTTAAATTTTTTTACACTTTAAATTTTTATATTTTTAAGACTTTTTAACATAATTATTAGTATAATCTTAATTGAAAGTTTGTTTTTGAGATTTTCATTTTATAAATTTAAGTTTTTTTTTTGTATTTTTGTTTACCATTTATTTAGTTTTTTTATAGTTATTATTATTTTTTTTTTGTTATTTATAGTCATGTTCTAGTTTGTGGTTTGTATGTTATCTTGTTGACCACGTATCATTTTTTTTTTTTTTTTTAATTTTACAAACTGTAGTAAAAATTTGTTGTTTTATATATTTTCAAACTTTTCATACATTGTTTTCTTTCTTCCTTTTTGTAGATTCAAGATTAATGCTTGTGCATTATTAGCAATTATATATTTTTTTTGTTATCCCGATTTATTTCACTGCTCCTTTTTCTCCATCTTTTTACATTTGCAATGACGTAAAAGTTGTGTTAGTCCATAAGCGATTGTTATACAAATTAATGAAATTAAACAAATACACATTTTCTGTAAAGACAAACAAAACATAACAACATATTAAAAATCTTACATGGATAGTTTGCTTGGGGCGTCCCCAAGATTTCATTGAAATTTGGATATAAGATAGAGTAGCCAAATTAAAAAAAAAAAATCTTTAGTAATAAACAGTTAAGATTGCTATATAGACCTTTAAAATACCTTTCATTTGGTACCTGATTTATATATGTGGGACTTCATGACAACTGGCCCGCTATGGGGAAAAGTATACCGTATCAATCTCAAACGGATTGTATTTATTATTATACACTCAGGAAAAAATTTCATCATATTAATGAAATAATTTTAGAAAAAAACGTAGGTCATAAAAATGATAGTGTTTTCTAAAAATGTATGAAAAATATTTCATAAATCTGCATCAGTTTATAAAAAAAAAATTATAAAAATTAGTCTTAAAAAATTTTTTTGTTAGCAACACATTGCTGTTTGTAATTCTCATTAAGTTTGCTTTTCTGTTTACTTAAATTAATAAAAAAATATAAAAAAATAAAATTTACAAAAAATAAAATTAAAAAAAAATAAAAATTAAATTAAATTAAACAAATTGAAAAAAATTAAATAAAAAAAAAAAATAAAAAAAATAAATAAAATTAAAAAAAATTAAGAAGAATTAAAAAAACTTCATCATATTGATGAAATTTCTTCATAGATATAAGAAAACTTCTTCTTAAATATTGAAGAAACTTCTCTATAAATATTGTAGAAACTCCTATAAAAAATATTGAAGAAACTTCTTTAGAAATATTGAAGAACCTTTTTTTTATAAATATTGAAGAAACTTCTTCATAACTATCGGAGAAACTTATTTATAAATATTGTGGAAACTTTTTAGGAAATATTTAAGAAACTTCTTTATAAATACTGAAAAAAATATTTTTATAAATATTAAATAAACTTCTTTAAAAATACTAAATAAACTTCTTCATAAATATTGAAGAAACTTCTACAAAAATATTGAAGAAACTTCTTTATAAATATTGAAGAAACTTTTTCATAAATACTAAAGAAACTTTTGCATAAATATTGAAGAAACTTTTTTATAAATATTAAAAAAACTTCTTCCTTGATAAATATTGATGTAACTTCTTCATAAATATAGATGAAACTGTTTTATAAATGTTAAAGAAACTCCTTTATAAATATTGAAGAAACTTTTTTATAAGAATTGAAGAAACTTCTTCATAAATATTGAAGAAACTTCTACATAAATATTGAAGAAACTTCATCATAAATATTGAAGAAACTTCTTCAAACTATTAAAGAAACTTCTTTATAAATATTGAAGAAACTTCTTTATAAATATTGAACAAAATCCTTGATAAATATTGATGAAACTTTTTCATAAATATTGAAGAAACTTTTTCATAAGAATTGAAGAAACTTCTTCATAAATATTGAAGAAACTTCTACATAAATATTGAAGAAACTTCATCATAAATATTGAAGAAACTTCTTCAAACTGTTAAAGAAACTTCTTCATAAATATTGAAGAAACTTCTTTATAAATATTGAACAAAATTCTTGATAAATATTGATGTAACTTCTTCATAAATATAGATGAAACTGTTTTATAAATGTTAAAGAAACTCCTTTAAAAATATTGAAGAAACTTTTTCATAAATATTGAAGAAACTTTTTCATAAGAATTGAAGAAACTTCTTCATAAATATCGAAGAAACTTCTACATAAATATTGAAGAAACTTCATCATAAATATTGAAGAAACTTCTTCAAACTGTTAAAGAAACTTCTTCATAAATATTAAAGAAACTTCTTTATAAATATTTAACAAAATCCTTAATAAATATTGATGTAACTTCTTCATAAATATAGATGAAACTGTTTTATAAATGTTAAAGAAACTCCTTTATAAATATTGAAGAAACTTTTTCATAAATATTGAAGAAACTTTTTCATAAGAATTGAAGAAACTTCTTCATAAATATTGAAGAAACTTTTACATAAATATTGAAGAAACTTCTTCAAAACTATTAAAGAAACTTCTTCATAAATATTGAAGAAACTTCTTTATAAATATTGAACAAAATCCTTGATATATATTGATGTAACTTCTTCATAAATATAGATGAAACTGTTTGATAAATGTTAAAGAAACTCATTTATAAATATTGAAAAAACTTTTTCATATATATTGAAAAAACTTTTTCATAAGAATTGAAGAAACTTCTTCATAAATATTAATGAAACTTCTACATAAATATTGAAGAAACTTCATCATAAATATTGAAGAAACATCTTCAAACTATTAAAGAAACTTCTTCATAAATATTGAAGAAACTTCTTTATAAATATTGAACAAAATCCTTGATAAATATTGATGTAACTTCTTCATAAATATAGATGAAACTGTTTTATAAATGTTAAAGAAACTCCTTTATAAATATTGAAGAAACTTTTTCATAAATATTGAAGAAACTTTTTCATAAGAATTGAAGAAACTTCTTCATAAATATTGAAGAAACTTCTTTATAAATATTGAACAAAATCCTTGATAAATATTGATGTAACTTCTTCATAAATATAGATGAAACTGTTTTATAAATGTTAAAGAAACTCCTTTATAAATATTGAAGAAACTTTTTCATAAATATTGAAGAAACTTTTTCATAAGAATTGAAGAAACTTCTTCATAAATATTGAAGAAACTTTTACATAAATATTGAACAAAATCCTTGATAAATATTGATGTAACTTCTTCATAAATATAGATGAAACTGTTTTATATATGTTAAAGGAACTCCTTTATAAATATTGAAAAAACCTTTTCATAAATATTGAAGAAACTTTTTCATAAGAATTGAAGAAACTTTTTCATAAGAATTGAAGAAACTTCTTCATAAATATTGAAGAAACTTCATCATAAACATTGAAGAAACTTCTTTATAAATATTGAACAAAATCCTTGATAAATATTGATGTAACTTCTTCATAAATATAGATGAAACTGTTTTATAAATGTTAAAGAAACTCCTTTATAAATATTGAAGAAACTTTTTCAGTAATATTGAAGAAACTTCTTCAAAACTATTAAAGAAACTTCTTCATAAATATTGAAGAAACTTCTTTATAAATATTGAAGAAAATCCTTGATAAATATTGATGTAACTTCTTCATAAATATAGATGAAACTGTTTTTTAAATGTTGAAGAAACTCCTTTATAAATATAAAAGAAACTTCTTTATAAATATTGAAGAAACTTCTTCATAAATATGAAGAAGTATTTCATAGATCTAACTTAATTTAAAAAAAAAAAAAAAATCTTTTTTTATATATAAGAAATATTTCATATTCATGGAAATATTTCAATATGAAGAGACATCTCTCATAAACTTGCATTTTTATGAAACAGCTTTATCATATTTATGAAGAGTTACATTGAGCGAAAATCCCTAAAGGTAACTATTCGATTCACACACTTTCATCATATTATTCGTTTAATTTTTGGAGAAAATATTGGTAAAATATTCCATAAAAATTTAAATATTTGTTCTATAATCGATTAGTACCACAGTACGTATGATAAATAAGACATTAATTATACGTACGATGTCCTTAGTGATTATAGAATAAAAAATTAAATTTGAATGGAATATTTAGGATAAACAATATTAAATGAATATTTTCTCCTAAACGAAGCATATTAACACTAGAAAAACTATTTAAATCGATAGAAAATCATCTGAATTTTTTTTATAAATTAAAGAAAATAAAAATAAAATTTAAACGATTTTTAGAAAGTTAAGTTATATTAGACGGCTTAAGATTTTTCTTCTAATTTAACCAATTTCCCGAGTTATTTCATTAATTTTTCTCTAAGCTAGTAAGACTTAAATTTTCGTTGTATTTTAATTTCCCTTTTATTATAGTCTTCCCGACGTTTCGTCGATTGTATGTCGACTTTTACCAGAGTTGTAATATGTACATATATAAATACACTGCAAAAATAGTTGACATTATATTTAAAAATTTAATTCTAAAAACTTAAAATTTCATTTTAAATTTAAAATCTTTTTTATAAATTTTAAAAAGCGTTTAGTTTGTGACAATGCCTTATATATTTCCATGAATATACAAAAATCGGATTCACTTTTTATCCCAGTTTTATAATCTTAAATGTAATATTGGACCACTTAAAATATTTCCATGCTTATTTTTTCCATCTGCTCTTTTACATATCCAAATTTCATTCAAATGGGATTGATCTTCCTTGTAAGGAAACTTGTAAAGCTTATTTATAAATAAATTAATGAAATGAATTAAAGATGTTAAGATTTGTTTTGAATAATGCAAGGAATCGAAGATGCTCTAAAGAATATTAATGATTTAAGGATGAAACTCATTTAAAAGAAAAACATTTTATTTATATTTAAGAGTACTTTTAACCGGCAGTATTTTGGAAATGGGGGTAAATTTCTAAAAAAAAATAGTTCTTATTTTTTAAGTTTTAAACTTTACAAAGAAAACAATTCATATTTAAAAAAATCTATGCATAAATTCTAAAGTTACGACTAATAAGCACATTTAGTCATCGCAGTCATCTTGAATCTTCTAATGGGTTTTGGGTACTCATATGTAACAGATTTACCATCCCGTATGGTATTTCACGAATTGACAAAAATGACAAATCTAATAAATTTATCAAAAAAAAAAAAAAAACAGTTTTAAAGAACTATTCTAAAATAAAAACACACGCAAATTAATCAACACAGCCAAAAAAACTAATATTGTAAAATTTGTTGAACAGTGTTTTACATAACTTTAGAATTTATTTATTAACTGTTTTGATTTTTTTTTTTAACAAAAATTAAAATAATTTTTGTTTTATATAAAGTTATTTTATAGGACGGCAAAAAATTATTTTTTCACAGCTTCAAATCTCTAAGAAATAGCAAAACATTTAAAGTTGAACACATATATAAGAATTCTAAAACATTTTTTCATAAAAAAAACTTTAAACACTCATAGAAGTCAGAAATTTTAACACAAATTCACAGATTTTTCAATAAATAACTTTTTCCCATAAGGAAATTTTCCAAGTTCTAAAAATTATTTTTGTTAAAAAAATTTAATTTACATTAATACTTTTATATAAAAAACCTAATGACTAAATTTTTTAATTTCTAAAACAATATTAAACTGTCTATTGCAACTATACTATTAAATATATCAGCATAAATATCACATGTATTCCTTATTAGGGTTTTCTAAAATTTAAAAAAATCATTTCACAAATTATAGTTTTTAATAATTTTTAAGAAAAACAAATTAATCAATTTAGGACTAAAAAAAATCTTTAGCCAAAGTTCCAAATTAACATTTTTTTTTTATTAAATACTCAATTCCTTATATTGTTTAAGAGGGGATTATACTGTAGAAACAACATTATACAGGGAATATTCCACACACAAAAAAAATCTATTAATTCCTCCTTCTATTTGAAAATCGATGGTCATATATGGGCTTTTACATGAGCATACGTGGCCATATATAAGCATATACAACCATAAATAGTTCAATATCTGACCACACATGATTTCATATATAAGCATATATCTTCGGATCTGAAATTTTAGTGTATATAGCCGTATATGGTTAAATATGTATAAATGATTATATACACTCATATATGATTCATATATGCTTATATAGGACCTACATTCCGAAAAAAATTTATGAAATAGTTCTTCATATTAATGAAGAAGAACCATCAATATTAATGAAAAATTTTCATTAAATATAGAATATTTTATCAGATTTAATAAGAAATTCAAATATATCTTTATTTTTAGATAAATTTCTATGTTGGTGCTTTTGAAAACGGCACCAGATATGATCATATATGACCAGATCTATGGATAATCACAAAGTTCGCCAGATCTATTAGAGGTGAACAAGATTGCATTAGATCTGATCAGATCTGGTTATAAATCTTATATATTTTTAAACACAAATATATCTAATTAGATTTAAGCAGATCTGATCTGATCAGATATAATCTTATTTACCCAGAACATACAACGTGACTGAAATTTTTGAATTCAATAGATTAACATTTTGGAACTACTTTTGATTTTTATTACAAATTTTTAGTAAAGGGTGTCCCAAGAAGAACGCAATTTTTTAATTTTAAATAAAACACAGATATTTAAAAAAAATCGTGAAACTTTATTATATCGTAAAGTAGACAGAATGAGGTTATGTATGGAACAATATATCGTGCAGATGGCCGCCGCGGCTTTGCTGGCATGCACGCGATCTTTTAATGAAATTTTCAATGACCGTTTTGCATGAATGCTGCGGTATTTCATTAATGCAGCGTCCAATTTCCTCTTTTAAGGCTTGAGTCGTCGTCGGTTTATTCGCGTTAACCATCGACTTCAAAAAACCCCAAAGAAAAAAATCTAATGGTGTTAAATCGCACGATCTAGGCGGCCAATTCTGATCTCCAAAACGCAAAATAACACGACCAGGAAATGACTGATGCAGCAATTGAATTATTTCTCTGGCTGTATGACATGTGGCGCCGTCTTGTTGGAACCACATGCCCTCCACATTCATTTCTTCAATTCTAGGCGGGAAAAAACTGGTTATCATTTCACGATACCGAACACCATTGACTGTTTGCGCTTGACCTGCCTCATTTTCATAAAAAAAAGGTCCAATGATTCCTCCAGCCCAAAAACCACACCACACAGTGACACGTTGAGGATGCATTTGCTTCTCGTGAATCACTCGAGGATTTTCCTCACCCCAAATGCGACAATTCTGCCTATTGACGAAGCCATCAAGATGAAAATGGGCCTCGTCACTGAAGATGATTTTATCGGCAAAATCAGCATTTTCATGTTGTCTCTCCAATACCCAATTAACGAACTCCCTTCGCTGTCCATGGTCAGCTGGCTTCAGTTCCTGAGTCAATTGAACTTTGTATGCATGAAGATGCAAATCTTTCGTCAAAATTCGCTGCAAAGTGGATTTGGAGACACCAATTTGCTGAGCTCGGTGTCGAATTTAGGTGGATGGAGTTTGGGCGACATCATCACGTACAGCTGCGACATTTTCGGTCGATCCACCTGGTCGATGGCGCGTTGTTGTCTTTACATCACTAACAGACCCAGTTTCGGCAAATTTATCCATTAATCTCTTTACAGTTGACTCTTTTGGAGCATTATTGTGACCCCAAATTGATCGAAATTTGCAAACTGTAGCCGCAAAACTTTCACCATTTTGGTAAAACAATTTCACAATGAGAATGCGTTGTTCATTCGTGTAGCGCTCCATTTTTACTAACCTCGTACCTTCTACAAGCAAACAATAACAATTGTTCAAATGTCAAACAATGACACTTCGAATGTTGCCAGATTTAAAAACTGCGTTCTTCTTGGGACACCCTTTATAAAATTTTTGTGAAAATATGCTATCGATTTATGCAAAAAATATCCGTTATTTCTTGAATGCATCAAATCAGGTTATCCGCCCCCTGAATTAAGCGATGAAATGAAATTTTTTAAAATGACTGTTATGAAATACAAAAATTTATGCATTGGAGGATTAAGAGTCAAGGGTAAAATCAAAAATTTGTATCTTATGTCTCATAAATGCCAAAAATCAAATTCTGCGATACTTGATATTTTAGATAAATGCAGACAAAAATTCAATATTTTTTTCTTCTTTTTGGAACACACACACACACAAACAACTCCAAACTTCATACAACAGTCATAATTTGATTACAAACGAAGGAACAACAAAAAGGAGGTTGTGTCTTACAGTCTAGTGAATTTTACAAGTGCTTGTATGTTTCAGGTGTCAAGTTGTCTGACGCCAGTAACTAAATTATATTTGCTTAAGAGGAGAAATAAGCAAAAAATAATTTTAAATGAGGGAAAAATTATTTTTATAATCTAATATTTAAACTTATCTTTTAAATTGGATATAAAATTAAAAATTAAAAAAAAAAAACTTCTTTCCAGGCAATACATACACGCCAACCGGAAATAATTCAAATTTGGTTTAAGCCAACTAAATAGATGACTTAAAATAAATTAACTTGACAGAAACGAATTTCCTTAAATAAAAATTGTTGTAAAAACGATAAAATATAATTAAAAAAAATAGTATCCCCACTAAAAATAGTCCAGGCAAAAAAAAAAATGAAAAAAATGTGAAAAATAAAAAAAAAGTTTATTTTACTAAAGTTTTTTGTAGATTTTGATAAAAATTTCGTATATTTTATGCATGTATTATTATGAGTGTAAAATCCAATAATTTTTATTAATATTAATTTCAATTCAAATCAAAGGAAATCTTTGAGGAATTTTCCAAAAGAAAAAACTGTATTTCAGTTTGCTACAAATTAAGGGCAGACAACCATGACAAACAAATTGAAATTTATTGAAAAAATTGTAATTTAATTAAATTAAATTCAATTTAATTTTGTATACTTTCTTTTACATTTTTCTTCTAATTAAAAGTATTTATTATTTCCTAAAGCATAACATTTTTAATAACTACATTTTTTCCCCTATTAGTAAAATGAAATTATTGCTATCAAAATTCAGTTTTCAACAATGTTCTTTCAACATTTTAATCAATTTTAAATTATTCTCAATCATCATCAATTTAATTACAAACATATTTCCTACTACGCTAACTAATGATTTTTTTTTATAAATTATTCTTAATTATTTTTAATTATATTATTTGTAACTAAAATTTTTATGTTTAAAAGATTCTGTTTTTACACATTTTCCTTTGATGTTGTTTTTTCTTTTTTTTTTTTTATTTTGTCTTGTTTGCAAATAAACAGAACACTTTTGTAAAAGAAAACTCAAATCTTAACAAGGGCATTTTATAGATTTGCTTACTTTTTGTTTGTTGGTGTGTTTTGAATAATAATTTACATTTTTTTTTTTTTCGTTTTACACACACACTTTTACAATACACTTTTTAACCTCACTTTGCCCTTTACATAAAGTGTAAAGAAGAAAAGATTATTCGAATTTTTTTCTTTTGTTTAGTAATTTTAAGTTATAATTTTTCTTCTTCTTCTTTTTTTTTCTGCTACACTCAGTAGTAGTACTTTATTTTATTTTATGTGCTTACATAGTATAGATGTATGTATGTATGCCAACAAAAAAAAAAATAAATGAAAACAAAGTTTTCAAATATTTTAGTTAAAAAAAACACACACACACAACGAATGTGTTAAATATTCCCGTTTAACATATTTTAAGCAATGTAATACGTTACGCGTCCTTGTTCCAACTAACGGTATTTTATTTAATAAAATCACATAAAAGTCCTGGGCAAAAAAGCTGAATAGGAAACAAATCCATTAGAAAATTTTAAAATATCAATAGGGAAAAAAGCTTTGAATTTCTGTAAAAACATCTCTATAGCTGAATTTGATTTTCAACAATTTCCAATGAGCATACATACATATAAATAAAAAAGCTTTTACTCTTTTAAAGCATTTTTATCTCTGTGTGTTAAACTCTTACTCCTACTGTCAATCTTTTGAAACTGTTTATGCTTTTTCTTTTAACTATTGCTTTGACACAATTCTACTCTCTGTTGTTGTGTTTGTGTTTTTTTTGTCCTTTTTTTTTTGTTTCTCCAACTGCACGTGTTTTTGATAACATTCCTTTACGTACCTAAGGATATGTATGTATTCAATAGAAAACACATTATTGTTGTTTTGACTATTTTTTTTAGTATTCTTTTAATCTACTATCCTAGCAAACATGTGATACAATTTTGACAGTCGGTTATACAGTGTTGATATTTTTTGAGCCACAATTTTTTTTCCAAAATTGGTCAAAGAAATGTAATAACTTAATTTTTAGCCATGTAGGGGAAATTGTGATATACAGTACAATAGTGCGGTATACTTTAAAGTGGTTCAATATACTGTACAATAGTGCTATTAAAAAGAATTTTGTATAAAATCTTCAAATAATTCTAATTAACTTTCAAGAATTACTTGAAAATTGTACCTTTTTTTAAATTTTTGTAATATTTTCAATGTGTTTCTCCTAATTTTCTTATTTTTCAATTTTTCAATTTTTTATCTTTTTACTATTTTTTAATATTTTTTACTTTGTTTTACTAATAAATTTTCTAGTATTACACAGTAGTCTTTACCTTTACTGGAAAATTTTTTGCTATTTTTTGAATTTTTGTAATGTTTTCAGTGTGTTTTTTTTCTATTCTTCCTAGTTTTACTTTTTTACAATTTTTTCTCTTTTTACTAATTTTTTAATATTTTTACTTTGTTTTACTAATAAATTTTCTAATATTACACAGTAGTCTTTACCTTTACTGCAAATTTTTTTGCTATTTTTTGAATTTTTGTAATGTTTGCAGTGTGTTTTTTTTCTATTCTTCCTAGTTTTACTTTTTTACAATTTTTTCTCTTTTTACTAATTTTACTATTTTATTAATATTTTTACTTTGTTTTACTAATAAATTTTCTAGTATTTCCTTTACTGGAAAATTGTTTGCTATTTTTTAAATTTTTGTAATGTTTTCAATTTTTTTTTTTTATTTTTCCTATTTTTAATTTTTTATAATTTCTTCCCGTTTTAATATTTTTTACTATTTTTTACTATTTTTAAAATGTTTACTTTGTTTTACTATTTTTACTATTACTCATTGCTACAATTTTTACTATTAATATTTGTTTCTAACTTCTACTATTTGTTTACTATTTTTAACTTTTATTTTCAATATTTTTTAATATAGATATACTATTTTTAAGACTGTAAGTAGTTTAAATGCTATTTTATCATATTTCCTATTTTTTTTTTTTTTGAATTTAATTTATTAGTTCAATTATTTCCATTAACTAATTTCAATTTCATTTTATTTTCAGGCGGAATGAATTTTTCTACAAATTCACTATTATATGCTAGAAATGTAAATGAAAATGCTTTTTACAATTTTCACTATTTTTTACTATTTACACCACTTTAATTTTTGTAACATTTTTACTATTTTTTACTACCCTAAATTCTTTTTAATATTCTATTTTTTAATATTATTCTTTTATTATAATAGTAAATAGTACACTAAGAAAAAATGTTGGTAAACAAATTTGTAAACAGTTTTCAATCCCACTTTACTATTTTTGTACTAATTTTTAGTAAAAAATTATTATTTAACAAATCTTTCTGCTATTAACATTTTACAAATTATAGAATTTTAACGGAATATTTACAAAATTTTTATTGCTGATTTCTGAAATCATTTTAGAAATTTTTGAAAACCGAAACTAACAAAAACAAATTTACTAATTTTAAAAAATTGGATATTGAAGGAAATGTTTTTTCAAATAAAAACTTACATCTACAAACTTAAATTGCCTTAAAATGTTACATAGATAAAAAGAGGGATCAAAAGTGAAGATACCGACTCATGTCTAAAAATAGCAGCAAAAAGTTTTTTTAGTTCTAAAAATTAGCCAATTAAAATTTGACCTTAAATGTAAAAAAAAACAGAAATTACTAAATTAAAACAAAATCATAAATTTTAATTTTGTCTAAAATATTTTTGGAAAAAATATAAAAAATTTTGCTGCTCGATAAAAAATAAATTTTAAATTTTGTATTTATATTAATAATATTTAGTAAGAATTTTTTACTGATTTTAGGAAGCCGATTTTAAATTCCACTTTAGAAAAAGTTTACTAAAATTTAGTAGCGGCAGCTAATTTTTTGTACAAATTTCATTGTACTACTCGTCAGCAAACATGTTTTGCTAAGATAAGCAAAAAATACCGCTGGGCTCAAATAAGCAAATTTTCCCGTAATAACAGCAAAATTTTCAGTTACCATTACAGACTTTTTTTGGTTAGGGTAACCATTTATAATTATTAACTACTATTACTATATTTTTACTATTTTTACTTCTTTTTAGTCAATTTTTTACTATTTTTACTTTTTACATTTTTTTTACTAATTTTACCATTATCTTTTATAATATTTATGTTTTAGTAACTTAAGTGCAAGTGTTTTTTTTTAGAAGCTTAATTACAAATAGGCAAACTATATAAAAAAATTAACTAAGTTTGAAATATTAAAAAAAAAAAAACTTAAAAAATAGTAGTCATCTAAGAACATAGTGCTTTACTTTAAGCATAGAACCCATTTTGTAATTTTTAATTCAAGGTATATATTCAGAAAATCCATTGACAAGTTCCTAAGTTATTGCACATTTTATAGGGAAATTGTCCCAAAAAAGTTCTACATAAATGTATTGTACTACAGTACGTATGAGTGTTAATTAATATTAATTAACACTCATACGTACTGTAGTACATTACTACAATACTAGTGTAGTAAAATAAATTGAGTGGAAATTTTTTAACAGTCTATAACTCATACAGCCTTCATTTACTTGAAACTTTAACAATTTTTACTACTTTTACTATATTTTCTATGTTTTTAAAATAATTTTACAATTCTCAATTATTTTACCGTTTCTACTATTTTTTAGTTTCTATTTTAAAAATGTTTTACTGTTTTTT
Organism: Eustalomyia histrio; assembly: GCA_949748255.1. Lineage (NCBI taxonomy): Eukaryota > Metazoa > Arthropoda > Insecta > Diptera > Anthomyiidae > Eustalomyia > Eustalomyia histrio. Next base: position 155,749,781 of record OX456524.1, on the reverse strand, counting down.
TTTTATTTTTGTGGTTTTTACTATTTCTGCAAATTTCAGTTATTTTACAGTTTTTACTATTTTTGCTATTTTTATACTTTTTAAAATTTTTACTTTATCATTTCTACAATTTTAGCTAGTTTTACCTGGTTTTTTTTATTATTTTTGCTATATTTTTTCATACTATTATTTACTTTTTTTACTATTATTACTATTTTAATAATTTTTGCGTATTTTTAGTAATTTTTTTTTCCTAATTTCTATTTATTAGAATAAATTAATTTCCGACAATTTTTTTATTATTACTATTTTACTATTATTACTATTTTAAGCAATTTTGCGTATTTTCCTAAAATCGTTTTTAATTCAATTGTTTTAATTTATTTTATATCTATTAGTATTACTACATTTGAAAAATTGTATTAAAATTATTCAAAATAATTACTATTTTAACAACTTTTGCCTATTTTTAGTAATTTTTTTTTCCCAATTTCTATTTATTAAAATAAATTAATTTTCGAAAATTTTTTTATTATTACTATTTTACTATTATTACTATTTTAACTACTTTTGCGTATTCTCCCTAATTCGTTTTTAATTCAATTGTTTTTAGTTATTATATATCTATTATTATTACTACATTTAAAAAATTGTATTAAAATTATCCAGCTATAACAAAAATTGTTAATTTGCCGAAAGTATACACATATTCTATATATATTTTGCCGTATAAAATAATTTCATTGTAAATGTGCTTTTTAAGTCGCCATTTCTGTATATTCTTCTTATATTTTTACCACGCATGTGCCCTACTCTAATAGCTCTATATTTTTTTGGCTTATTCATTACAATAGTATATGTATTTCAAAACATTTTGTTTAGGCTTTTGCTGACATTTTTAACTTTATACCTTTATTACTCCAAATCTTTATCCTCTTTTTGCAAATTTTCATTTTTTTATCTCTTAATTCCGAATCAAAAAAAAAACAGCTGTTTTAGCTGAATAATTGTTTTATTATCAGTAATTTTTTTTCCCTTTAACTTATTGCTTTTATGATATTCTTCACATAGATATGTGTGTGTTTGTAAAGGTGTTTTAATAAAAAAATTCAAAGCTTTTTATAGCTTTATAATTTTTCGTTTAATTTTCATTGTTTTTAATTTTATTTTCGTTTTTGAGTTTATTTTCTTATATATTTTATTTTTTGTTTTAATTTTTGTTATTGTTGTGTTTGTGGTATTACCTTTCTCCTTGAATACCGTATAATTTAACACTTAAATTTAATGGTGGCTTTGTATCCTGTGCCTAAATTGTTGTGCCATTAATTAACATGTGTTTATCTGTTTATGGTACACATGTATGAGCGGCTGTGTTGGTCTGTCAGTGTGTGTGAGTGTGTTTGTGTGTGTATGCATTTGTTTTGTTATATTTGCTCTAGACCACACACAGATTTATGTCACCACATTCTTATCAGTTAATGTGAGGATAATTTATATTTTTTTGATGGGCTTAAATATTATCTTTGATTACAAAAAAAAAAAAAAAAAAAATCGAAATAAATAATTAAAATGCTTTTAAATTGGAATTTTTAATGAAGATATAACTTTGCTTAAAAAAAAAATATTTTATAATATAATAAATAAACAACAATCAACATGATTAATGATTATTGTAATAAATTTATTGGAATGGTTATCGCCAGACGATTTAAAAATCAAGATTTATAAGATATTGAGATTATCAGTTCAGGCCAACCATTTTGACAGAAAATTCATTAATTCTTATAATAGTTGGTAAGAAGTAATATAAACAGAAGTGTCAGTTTTTCAGTAGCATAAATTTTTTAATATATCAAAAATCTCCTTTTTGGTTTTTGACCTCCCTCAATGTTGTCCAACGTATAATTCGTTCCACATAAATACCGTTCCGTATTACATAAAACTTGTTGTATTGTTTGTTTTAAAATTATACACTTTGTGCATTAACTGCAGGAAAACTCGTGCATGCACAAAAAATATATGGTTTAATATGTTTACAGGCAATTATATACATATTTGAAACTACCAAATATTATATGTTTGAAATATGCTCTTATACATATGCTTGCATGCAAACATGTATTGGTTGTATGTTCCCACCTAAGCAGAGAAATATTTGCAAATTTAGTTTTATCATCATTATGCTGGTGGGATGCAAACACAATCCTGATTATGTATGTGTCCCGATGGATGCATTTTATCTGATCCAATCATATATATGTTAACAGGCCAACATATTATATTTTTGCAGGCAAACATAAAGGGTGTCCCAAGAAGAACGCAATTTTTAAATTTGGCAACATTCGAAGTGTCATTGTTTGACATTTGAACAATTGTTATTGTTTGCTAGTAGAAGGTACGAGGTTAGTAAAAATGAAGCGCTACACGAATGAACAACGCATTCTCATTGTGAAATTGTTTTACCAAAATGTTGAAAGTTTTGCGGCTACAGTTCGCAAATTGCGATCAATTTGGGGTCACAATAATGCTCCAAAAGAGTCAACTGTAAAGAGATTAATGGATAAATTTGCCAAAACTGGGTCTGTTAGTGATGCAAAGACAACAACGCGCCATCGACCAGGTCGATCGACCGAAAATGTCGCAGCTGTACGTGATGATGTCGCTCAAACTCCATCCACCTCAATTCGACACCGAGCTCAGCAAATTGGTGTCTCCAAATCCACTTTGCAGCGAATTTTGACGAAAGATTTGCATCTTCATGCATACAAAGTTCAATTGACTCAGGAACTGAAGCCAGCTGACCATGGACAGCGAAGGGAGTTCGTTAATTGGGTATTGGAGAGACAACATGAAAATGCTGATTTTGCCGATAAAATCATCTTCAGTGACGAGGCCCATTTTCATCTTGATGGCTTCGTCAATAGGCAGAATTGTCGCATTTGGGGTGAGGTAAATCCTCGAGTGATTCACGAGAAGCAAATGCATCCTCAACGTGTCACTGTGTGGTGTGGTTTTTGGGCTGGAGGAATCATTGGACCTTTTTTTTATGAAAATGAGGCAGGTCAAGCGCAAACAGTCAATGGTGTTCGGTATCGTGAAATGATAACCAGTTTTTTCTTGCCTAGAATTGAAGAAATGAATGTGGAGGGCATGTGGTTCCAACAAGACAGCGCCACATGTCATACAGCCAGAGAAACAATTCAATTGCTGCATCAGTCATTTCCCGGTCGTGTTATTTCGCGTTTTGGAGATCAGAATCGGCCGCCTAGATCGTGCGATTTAACACCATTAGATTTTTTTCTTTTGGGTTTTTTGAAGTCGATGGTTTACGCGAATAAGCCGACGACGACTCAAGCCTTAAAAGAGGAAATTGGACGCTGCATTAATGAAATACCGCAGCATTCATGCAAAACGGTCATTGAAAATTTCATTAAAAGATCGCGTGCATGCCAGCAAAGCCGCGGCGGCCATCTGCACGATATATTGTTCCATACATAACCTCATTCTGTCTACTTTACGATATAATAAAGTTTTACGATTTTTTTTTTTAAATATCTGTGATTTATTTAAAATTTAAAAATTGCGTTCTTCTTGGGACACCCTTTATTTGTATTGGGAACATTTTAAATACATATTTTTTACACTTTTTCCAGGTTTTCTTTTATAGTTCCTCCAACTTTTTTATCGTGATCAGGGATCTGAAATTTGAGTTTGTGCTGATGTTTGTAGCAACCAAAAATGTTGGACATTGGCTCAACTTTTAGTACACCGATCTACCTAAAATTACTTCTTATGTTAGACGATTTATGCTTATTTTTACGCGATAGAAATTTTAATAAAATTGTATATATTAATTTACACAAAGAAAAACATCGATTTTAGTTTAAACTAGTACATTTTTTGACCCAACGCCCATAGGGCTACATAAGCGGCTTTTCCTAAGAACCACAAAAATATAATTAGAAATTTTCGAAAAAAACTATTACATTTTAGGACAAAATTTCATTTCGGCGCCAAAAAAAGATCGTACGCAAACTCTTGTAAAGTTCTACTCGGACTGGTGTAGGGCATTGCATGGTCAGTCTGGAAGGACAGTGATAATCGAAACCATTTTCTATGCACTTCACCATATGTAATATATACACACATTCTTTATATTTATGGAATATCAAGCCGGTATAGCGATGTCTATCTCTCTGTCTGTGTGTTAAATTGACGATCACGGCAGCTTGCTATGGAAAAAAAATTACTTTGGCGGTCAACAAGTTGTAAGTGTTGACACTTAGATTTGAAAAAAAAAAAAAATGAATTTCCCTCAAATTTTTATTCACTGAAAAATTTATTTACCACCAACATTTTTTTGCACTTTAAAAATATAAAATCCTTAGTTCGATTTGCAGGGAAAATTGATCTCGGACATTCCTTCCATGAACATATTCCCCATATGAGTCTTACCATACTAGCTGTCCAGCTAAGATGTGTATGGATTCTAAATCAAACTTGCAGTATTTATTGTGCTAATCCTGTGGGGAAAATAGGATCTGTTAAAGTTCGATCACCTCTCCCGAGACCGGTGCCAACAGGGCGTGTCTGGAAGGACCTATCCAGTGATCGGTGAAAACTGCACCGGTCTGAAAGTTCCCTGCGGGAAAAAGGGGATCAGTTGAGAATTGGGACCTATGCCGTGATAGGTAAAAACTGGTTACGAAAATACATATCACGAGACAGAGAAATGAGGATCGGTTCCTAAAGTACCTGCCACGTGACCGGTTTAAAAGTCATGACATCTTCTTTTGCGTTGATTCTGTTATATTTCCTTTGGGGTTAGGGTGCTTAAATTTTAAGGGCCGATGTTGAATGTAAACCACACCTAAACGTCAAGTTTTTTTCTGCATTTCATTTGACATTTCTCAATTTCAGACTAACTCAATTTGAAACATTGAAAGATACACAATCGAGCAACGCGTTCAAGTTATTCAGGCTTATTATAAAAATGGGCGTTCGAATCAAAATGCATTTCGTCCACTTCGTGATTTTTTTCTTTGTTTAGCATAATCGACCAAATGTGTCCACAATCGGTAGAAATGTTGGCAAATTTCAGCAAACGGGGTCTGTGAAAACACCTGTGCATGCTCGCTTAGTTCGTTCTGCGGAAAACATTGCTGTTGTTCGTGAAGGTGTGTCATGAGGTCTGCCAAGCATTAACCGTGAATGGTGTTCGCTATCGCGATGATAACGAACTTATTGTAGCCAGGAATTGAGGATATAACCCTGGACGATATGTGGTTTCAATAGGAAGGTGCCACTTGCCACACAGCTAACGAAAAAATGGCTCTTTTGCGCGACAAATTCAATGGCCGTGTTATCTCATGTGGTGGCGATGTCAATTGGCCGCCATGATCATACGATTTGACACAGTTGGGCTTCTTTCTTTTGGGTTATTTGAAAGAAAAGCTGTATGTCGATAAGCCAGCAACAATTCAAGAGCTAAAGGATGAGATAATTTGTCACATTAACGGCATAGAACCTCAATTATGCTTCAGCGTCATCGAAAATGTGGACCAACGGATGGAGGTGTGCCGCCGAGATCGCGGCGGCCATTTGGCCGATATTTTGTTCCATACATAATTCAACCATACCATATTATCATAATAAGAAGAAATGACAATAATTTCCTAAATAATTTGCTTTATTCAAAATCAACATCGGCCCTTAAAATTTAACCACCCTTTAAAAGTGAAGTGGTAATGTTTTGAAAAAACATCTTTGGTAAATTAAAAGGTCAAAAGTTTAAACACATCCATGATAATTTTTTCTTATATTTTATTTGCTTTTCTGCTTTTTAATAGCAACTCTGGTATTGTGTCCAATTTTTTATGGCCAAAAACATTCGTCTATTCAAGTGTGGGAATAATGTTTGCAACAAATATCGACCGGGAACATTGTGCGAATACCAGAGATATCTACATATATCATAAATATATTTTCGAAATTGTGACATTATTAGTAAATTAATGAATGAAGTCAATAAGATTGTGCTGCAACAAATGATTTTGCAAGGATATTTGGTTTATGTTGTTCCCTAGGTAACGACAAGAAACATGTATTGATATAACGTCCCTTGCCCTCTTCTATTTAAATACCATAAAATTAACTTGAATTTAAATAAACATTTTAAAGTCCTTTTTTTATATTCCCCCACACACACAGCACATGAGTGTTTAAAAATTACTTATACAACATGAATGTCTAGTATTTATAATATTAACTTAAGTTATTTAATTTTAACACTTCAAGTGTTAACAACAAGTTTATTTCTTCTCTTTCTAAAAAATATTTATCATATTTTCATATTTTAATAAAATTTGCATATAAAAATTCTGGTTTTTGTTTATTTTTCTTCTTGTTGCTGCTATAATAACTTCAAGCCTTAATAAAATAAAATAAAAATAAAAAACGTAGGGGAAAATCTAAAGTAAAAATAAAAAGATAAAACAAAACAAAAATCATAAAAAGATTAACAATTACAATGACAACAACGGCTTAATTTTCAACCTCTAGGTGAACCCACTTAAAAGTCTTTTGACTTGACTTTGCATACGCAACCAAAAATATACAACAAACATCAAAATTTTATGATGTTTTCTAAAAACAACAACAATAACCACAACAACATCATCGTCGTCGTCATCGTCATCATCGTTACCAGCCTCAAAAACAAAGAATCCAACCAACCAAATATGAAAAACCTTTCTCAAAAAATATATAAAATGAGTGGTATGGATGTTTTGAAAAGTCAAAGAAAACTTTTTGAGAATATTCGCGTAGTTAATATAACCATAAGAGTAGTTAGTAAGAGTGTATGTGTAATCTATATGTGAGGTAGAGTATGTATAATACTTTTTGAAAGTGTGTGTATGTGTGTGCCCGTATGTTTGTGTGTGTGTTAAAACAAACCTTTTGTAAATGTGAGTTTGACACTTGCTTAAAGTATTTAATTTATGTATTAACAAAAGGTGGCTGCCTGTAGGCTTAAACAACATTTCATATACACATACATACATACGTACTTTATATACATACCAAAAAAAAATATATATGTACGTGTACACAGACTTACACTAACACAACCATATTTACCTTATTATTACTACTTTATGAAGGCAAATACACTCACAATAATATTGAGGTAAAAACAATCCAAAAAACATATTAAGTTAATCGAAAATACAATCAAAAAAAGAGGCCTTCTGATTTTTAATTATATTTGTTGTTGTTTTTTTTCAATCATTGTTTATTAATCTACAAAAGTAGTAAAAACAATTGAAAGTCGTTTAAAATAATCATCAATTTTTAACTGACAAAACGTAGAAAAAAACTATTGTTGTTCAAATTGAAAGTTTCTTTTTATTTATATGCAATTACCAAACACCACACACAGCTGCATATGTATGTGTCTGTATGTATATTTGAACAATTTTTTGTAATTTATATTGAAATAATTTTGTATTTAAACAAACTATTTTGATAAAAAAAAAACAAAAAAGAATTATTTGAATTTCTATTTTTAGAAACATAAAATATATAATTTAAAATTTAACAAAAAATATCAACTTCTACTGAAAGTCTGTACATTTTTATAATTTTTTTTGAATGACTGATTAAAATAGTTTAAAAAATATATTTCAATGAATTTCAATTGATTCTTCATTTAATAACAAACTCTACGTATTACTTTTTAAACTACAGTCGGTAACGGAAAATATATTATGAGTGTACTTATAACTTTAAAACTGAAAAGAAACACTGAAGCTGGAGAAAATAAAAAGAAGTTGTATGAATAATGTAACCAACTATTTTATGAGAAAATTTTTACTGAACACATTAACGGCTGACCCCCTATTCGGATTCTGACGAAGCACCGATATCGCTTAAGGCCTCCCAACTCAGCCTATCAAAAATGACCCTATCACACCGAAACAATTCCACCAGAGGAAGCCACACAACCGCCCTACCCCAATCGATTGCGGAGCTATTGCTCTTACATTAATCAGCGAACTCCATTTGCACGACCTCAACATATCCTAGGACCCAAGTCAACATAATCGACGGCCTACGAATCCATCTAAAACTCTAAATACAGTCCCCCACCCCCATAGACCCAATCGTATGGGGTTTCAGGGCTTTTAAAACAGCAAGAATGTCCACAAATGTATCAGACTTCCACCTGGAAAAATGTACAATTGAATGGAAGACATTCATGGAGACCTGAATGTCTACTTCTCCAGTCTCAGTCTCTATCTTCGAACCGTCTGCATAGACTGAGATTTTGCCCTCCTTCGTTGGTACAATCACCTCAAAAATTCTCCGGTGCAAATCACGATCCAGTCGCGCACAATCAATGTCACGAAGTATGGTACTGTACCTCACCTCCATTTACTCCCAAAGTTTTCCTGGAGGTATACCAAACACACAGGGCCTTTTTCATCCTTTCCTCGGTATTCCTCTTCCAACAAAGTTTAGAGTTCAGGATGCCACAAAGGTACTTTGCCTTCACCTTCATTATCATGTTGATTCTTTCCTTCCTTTACTTTGCCACCTTTGAAAATTGAAGAATGGCTCTATTTAGAATAAGGAGATTGAACTCTTCCAGAGTATATTTCCTTGTGCGTAAAATAGCTTTTTGTCAAAATCTCTTCCTCTTGCCCATGTTAATAGCCTCACAAGACCCGATCCCTGAAATTGCTGAGAGTTTGATGAAACCTGATCAGTAACACAACTTTGTCAGCGTATGCCACAACCTTCGTGCTCGTTCTCCCAATCAAGTCCAGGATTCCATTGATCACAAGGTTTCACAGAAAAAGATAAATGACATACCCCATCCCCCCCGTCTTGTGGAGTGCCCGTTCTACGCCTGACTATACCATTTGTTGGAATTTATCACCCTAACCTTGAGCATGTTGCTCAACCACAAGATTATCAGGCATCAATGATCGATGATATTGTTACAGAAATTCCATTTAATGTAGAAATGCAAATTCCCATATGTTAGCCCTTAAATGTAAAACAATTAAATGGCAACCCTTCACCATAACTAATGTTTCTTATGTCAAACTGTAGAAGAACATTCTCAAAGTTGCCAGCGTGCAGCTTCTAGACGATGCTGCCATATTCTAGTTATTTTAACCCGCATATATAAAAACGCCAGCAGGATGGCAAAGTAGTTCAGTTTATAAGTAAAACGCAAAGTGTGAAGAACTAAAGTGTGGCTAACGTTTAGTCTATCTAAACCGTGTAAATAAAGTGTGCTGTTAAAGTGTATTTCTGTAATTTAAGTGACGGTTATAAATAAATAGAGCTATAAATAATTTCAAACAGTGTTTATTATTTGCAATATAGAAAGAACTCGATTTATTTAAAAGGTAAATAAATCAACGATTTTATAAAGGGTAAAATCGTAACAATATATTTCCGTCGTTTAACACTCCTTCATTGTATAGAAAAGATGCCAAAATCTACCTCTCTATGATGTATTCGTGTTGGGCTCTGCCAAAATTATCCACCGACAGTGATTCTCTCACAAACTGTTAGATGTCTTTCCAACTTTTTTAATAAAAAAAGGTTATACGACTAAAAGATCTGTAGTCTGTAGCAGTGCTGTGGTTTATTTCTCCCGCTGTGGGGAGAAAGACCACCCTAACTTACCTCCATGGGTATGTACCCACATATCAGAGTACCAGTAAAAATACAAAGCAGCGATGAAATAATAATAAACAAGAACTATTGCAAAAGCATTGGGAAGATCAATTCGGCTCCGCTGATTTCTAGACCTTAAAAGATCGTATGAATCAAGCGATTCTGCGTTCATCTACCATCTACAAGGTGGCGCAAAAGTAATCCTCCTATCAGAAAATGCTATAAAATTTGCGATTGGCCCCTAATGTCAGTTCTGTTTTGACATTTGTGTAGTAAACACATGCGAAATACACGTTAATAAACAATGTTACGCTACACTGCTCCAGAACGCGGAATATTGGTGACTATTTATTTGAGCAATAATGAAGATAATTTTTCATCAAAAATAATCATGAGTGATGAGGCCCATTTCCATCTTAGCGGGTACGTAAATCAGCAAAATTTACGCTTCTGGGGCACTGAAAATCCGCGTGTAACCCACGAAGAGCGATTACACCCGCTCAAAGTCACTGTATGGTGTGCTGTTTTCGCTGGAGGAGTCATCGAAGACGTCGCGGGCCAAACGGTGACTGTGAATGGTGCGCGCTACAGAGCAATGATCAACGAGTTCTTTTTGCCGCAACTTGATGAATTGGGATTGGAAAACATGTGGTTCCAACAGGACGGTGCAACGCCACACACTGCACGTGCCACAACCGACATGCTGAAGGATGCATTTTCCGGGCGCCTAATCTCGCGTTTTGGCGATTTGCACTGGCCAGCAAGATCGCCTGATTTGACCGCTCCAGACTTCTTTTTGTGGGGCTTTTTGAAGTCGCGGGTTTATGTCAACAAGCCTCAGACTCTTGCAGCTCTTAAAGACAATATCCGTCAAGAATGTGAGGACCTATCGCCGGAAGTTTTGGCCAAAGTGATGGAAAATGCCATAAAAAGGGCTCAAATGACATTCAACTGTGGCGGCGGCCATTTACATGACATCATATTCTCGACTTGATGTAAAAAAAATTAAAAGACCAAATAAAAATAATCCACAAGAAGAATTAATTACAGCAAAAAAACATCGGAAGGTTATTTTTGCGCCACCCTGTATGTAGATAAGTGTGTCGTTTGCGGGAGAAACGTAAAATTAGCTGAAGCTCTTAATAAAGTCGATTTTAATTATTTTTTCAAAGAATTAAAAGGAAATGAGTTAAATTTGCAAGAGCATCGTCAGCGATGCGAGAGAAAATAAATAAATATATATATATATCATTTTAGAGGCTGAAATACATTTGAAATGATATATCTTTAAAAAATTTGGAGAATTGGACCTATTCTTTTTTTTCAATAATTTCAATAAAAAGTTGATCTCATGCATTTCTTTGAGGGCATTTGTTTTAATTCAATGCACAAGTTTTTTTTCTCACATACATTTATAATTTTTTTTTTCAGTTTTTCCAGAATAAAAAAAAAACTTCTACAAAATTTCCCCTTAACCTTTTCCTTCGTATATTTTTGTTCATCTTATAGATGTTTAATAACAACTGTGTATGTGTTTGTCATAGTAGTAGGTCTCCAACAACATCAAAGATGTCAAACATTAAAAACCCTTATATTCACTCTTCGTAGTCGCCTTTGGCGCTGCTGTCATAAGTTGTAAGTTTCACACCGTTGCATAAACCGCGTAAAATGTATGTATACAATAAAAGCAAATTACAACAAACACATAAGAAGAATATGTGTATTCTTTTGTTGGCTTATTTTTGTTCTGCCCCTTCTGCGGTTACGTTGTTTAGAATGCATTAACATCAAGTGTAGTACCAACAATGTGTATGGGTTGCTTTCCTGGTTTTTCTTTCCCATTTCTGTTGGAGTGTATTTTATATTTTTATTATTCATTTTTTCCTACCATAAAGCTAATACATTATCATTTTAAAGTACTTTTTAAAGATGACGGTATATTGATTATAAATTAGCTCTCAAAGTGTATATATGCGCTTTATTATTAACAAATACCCAGTGGCAAATGAAGAATGATATAAAAATAAATTTAACAACACATGCACACAATTTAACATGTGATTTAGAGATTTGCTTAAATATGTCGATTATTAATTTATACATTGAACCATATGGTGAATTATAATTGTATGAATATGATATTCATGATGGCAACGAAGACATAACAAAATAAAACATGAACCCAATTCAATGAAGTGCATTTAACGACAACAAACACACAAAGAAATAATAAGGATTCTGATCTGGTCATTATCTTAAACTCCAATGACAATTTACCTTAACCTATTCACAACCAATATTATTTAGTTGCTGCCATTAATAAATTAACGAGAGATTTTGTGACGCCAAACATTGACTCAGATTGCTAATAGGACTCATGTCTAAAATGGACTTAACATATAATAATTCTTGTTTTATTCCACACTCAAATTGAAATATCTTGACAAAATGTTTCTAGTAGTGATGTTTTTTTTTTAACAATTTACATAAATTATACAAAACTAAAATTTGAACATTTTATAGACAACTTTCCTACAAGGAGATGATTGCTTTTACTTCTTACAAGCTGATTAAAAAATATTAATAGTTTAGTTTCATTTTCTTTTTTCAATAGTTAACAATAGGGTCCATAATATTAACAAAAGAAAAACCAAACTTATAAATCTTAAGTTTTTATTGTTTTTGATTTATGCTATTAAGGTCAAAGTGCAAATTAAATGGTATTTTTATGGAAAATATGATGGGAAAATTGATTGTGAGAAGTTTTCAAAAATAAAAAGGAAAAGTAAGCAAAAACTGTTAATATGTTTTAAGATTTATCTTAAATGAAATTAAATTTAGAATAAAATTATTTTTAAAGATAAACCCGTACAATAACAAACATTTTTCTTAAAGGCATTTAAGACCGAACCATTAAAAACGGTACTTTAATAAAAGGCACTCTTTTAAAAGAAATAAACTTTTTTAATAAAAAGAAACTTTTTAAGAAAAGGTACACTTTTTCAATAAAAGGTACTTTTTTATTTAAAGGTACTTTTTTAATAAAAGGTACTTTTTCAATTAATGGTACTTTTTTAATAAAAGGTACTTTTTTAATAAAAAGTAAAAATAAATTTTTTAGTAAAAGTTACTTTTATAATAAAAGTTACTTTTTTAATAGAAAAGTAATATACTTTAATAAAAAAGTACTTTTTAATACAAAGTACTTTTTTAATAAAAAGTATTTTTTTAATAAAAGGCACGCTTTAATAAAAGGTACTTTTTTATAAAAGGTACTTTTTTAATAAAAGGTAATTTTTTTTTATAAAACGTATTTTTTTTATAAAAGTTGCTTTTTTAATAAAAGGTACTTTTTTAATAAAAGGTACTTTTTTAATAAAAGGTACTATTTAATAAAAAGTACTTTTGAATAAAAAGTACTTTTGAATAAAAGGTACTGTTGTAATAAAAGGTACTTTTTTAATAAAAGGTATTTTTTTTTAAATGAAAGGTACTTTTTTAACAAAAGGTACTTTTGTAATATAAGGTACTTTTTTAATAAAAGTTACTTTTTTTAAAAGAAAGGTACTTTTTTAATAAAATGTACTTTTTTTAATAAAAAGTTACTTTTTAGTAAAAGTTACTTTTTAATAAATTTTACTTTTTTTTTTATAAAATCAGTGCTACCTTTGTGTCCAAAAAATTACATTATACCTGCCAAAAACTGACCTATCAAGTGGGATTTCGAGACCAAAATCATGTAATCTGGAACCAGTATTGTAAGTGCTTTATAATACACAAATCTGGTATTTTAACATGAAATTTCTGTTTATTTCGACGCAGAAATTTTACCGCGAATATAAAAACCTCTACGACGAAAATTCAATATAAATTTCAATTAACTTTTCATAGGGTTGTAATTTAGGAGTCTTTCTTCTCTTTTTAGTAGAGCAAAAATGGTCTTGACTGTATATGCTATGTTGTCAGAAGAAGGACAAATTGACCCCTCGTGTCATATCACAAAACCTATATGGGACATGTCGTCGAATTATTTATTTTAGAAATGTTAAGTCAGTATTCCTAGGTTAGGTCTTAGAATGTTTGATAATATCAATTTCAATCTCCATTCTAGTGCTTTTGGTGGCACATCTAGCTCTTTTAGAATAAAAAATGCAAATCAGAAAATTAGCGCTTTTTGAACAAAAATGCATTTTTTATTACCTTTTATTTAAGAAAAATTTTAATTTTTGTTGGCGTTCTTTAGCTTATTTATTTAAATCTGCTTTTTACTGAAATCTTTACAAATCGATTTTAAAATATACGCAGAAAAAGCGTTTTTAACAAAATATATTTTAGACACAAAATTAAGGAAATTTAAATTTGATTTAATAAAGCGCTTTTATCGAATTTTCTGGCATCTTTTGAATAATCAAAATTTTTATTTTTATATCTTCAATGTGACTTAAAGCAATTTTGTTAAAAAAAAGAAAGTTATGTTAACACAATATTCATAACAATGTAGCTCTCTGCTGTCTTCACTTGTGGTTTCATAAACACGCTGTCTTAAATTATTTGTGGTTAACTTAAGTGAATTACATGCACACCAGTAAAAATGTCCTTCATATTTGTTATTGGTTTATCAAACATAATCAATGAAAATTTTGGTTAGCTTATGTTAGTTAGTGGTGTTTTAGTAAAATCTCTTATGTCTGCTATTGTATGGTGGTGGTAGGTGGCCATAACAGAGTTCTATGGAAAATACCTTCGAAAATGTAACAATTCATGCTAATTGATGATTGGCATAGTGATGACGTAGCTAAACCGCTTATTTGACGTTTATACACTACATACCATGATGGCATGCCATAAATACAAAGTAATAATCAATGTTACGTCAAACGTAATAAAGGTGTTGTATTACTTTTACCGCAAAGCTACCTGGAATGTTATGGAAAATGATGAAATAGTAAAGAGGCTGATATAAAATTTTGTTTTTGAGTTATTTTTTGGCAGCCTTGAAGAAAAGTTTGACAGATTTTTGAGGCATCAAATTCAGTGAAAAATTAAATACAATTGAAACGTATTTTGTATCCAAAAGTGTATTTTGTTTTTAAAGGCAAGAAAGCTGCTAATGTCGTTTAAGTGCGCAAAATATTTTAAATTTAAAATATAACTTTATTAGCATTAAAAATAAGCCAGAGAAAAATTCTTAATATATTTTATGTTTGATAATGTAGTTATGAGGTTTTTATAACAAAATATTTGTTTTTTAATGAGCTGGAACATCAGTACGTATACTTTATATGTTAATTATGATATTGATTATACGTACTGATGCCACAACTGATTATAGAACAAATATTTGAATTTTTATTAAATAATTGCAATAATTAATATTAAACAAATATTATTCAGTAAGTACAATATCAGAAATTTTCAAAAGAAATTTAAAGGTCTTACATTTATACTTAAAAATTTATAAAAAAAACCCACTCAACTCTGATTTTATTTGGTCAAATCTGAGGCAACCTATCTGCAAACATTCCCAAGCTAAAAACCATTAAATCTCAAAATAATTTTCTCTATTTTAAATTCTGCTAAATTAGAACTTTTTTAAGTAATTTCAAATTCTTCTTTAATATTATATTTATAACCAATTTGTTTAGTTTTATTCTCTTTAGCTTAAGAATTGGCGAAATAGTAATAATTTTTTTAATTCCTTTTTTGGCCGATTTTGCATGTTTGTTGTATAAAGTTCCACTTAAAAAATAATAATAATGATAGTTACCTTAAAAAGCTTTTAACATTAAAAAAAAATTATTCTCAAACTGAAAGGAAAATAGGAATTGGTATAACCATAATTGTACGTAAACCCAGCAAAATTTTCTAATTATAATAAATGACATTCAAAAATGTTAATTATTTAAATAACATAATCAATTTTGTAAACTTCAAATATGTTTCTTGGAAACAAGATTGAAACCTGTTTTGCAGTAACAAAGTTACTTTTTTAATATACAATATCTAAATTAGTTATGAAACAGGAATTTAAAATTAATTCACTTTAAAGCTTTAATCATTACTTTCAACTTGTTTAAAACTTTTTTTACTTAAATTTTGTTTAAATTTACCCAACTTTTGGTAGGTAACTGTTTTCCACTACATAAACAATTAGGTAAATTTGCTTTGAGTGTGTTAATGAGTAAATTACACACAAACGGTATAAATATAAAATGAAAACGCGTAAAAATTTTAAGAAATTATGTGTAATTTTAATATTTTTGTGTGTAAATTTACCAAAAATAAATAAAAAAATATTTTATTTTTTTTTTTTTTTATTATAGCAGTTTTCCTATGTGAAATGTCTTTTTATATACTTCAAATTTGTTTAAAACCATTAGATAAAAATTTAGTTTAATTAATTAATTTTTGTTTTAACTTATAATAGGAAACTGTTCTCCTGCATATATTTATGAAAAATACGAAATGTCACCCAATTTATCCAATTAATTTACCGCACTTTTATAGTAGAAAACTACAAATTGTGTAAATATACTTCGAGTGCGTAAATGAAAAAATTAAACACACAAAATGTGTAAATATAAATTGAAAATGCGTTTGTCTTTCCGCAGTGTAAATTTAACAATTTTGTGTAAATTTAAAAATGTGTGCGTAATTTTAACAAAAATATGATATGATAAAAAGACAATTTTTAAAACACTTTTTTACTAAAAAATTTTATAATAATATTTTATCCTAAAACAAGGATTAGACATTTTAAAAAAAAAAAAGATCATGAGGAAAATAGAACTCTATTCTTAGGAACAGCTTCAGATTCTGAACACTTTCCTAAATAATCCTCAAAATATGAAAGTTCTTCTTTAGGAGCCCAATACAAGATTTAGAACCAGAGGATATTCCTTTACTGAAAAAAAAATCGGAAAATTAGGAAAATCATGGAGCACTTCTAGTTTCTGAAGTACTTAGAATTTTTTTTTAGGATAAGACTACAGAAAAAATACCAGATTCCGAGCACTTTAAATCAAAAAGCACTTTTCCCATAGAAAAAGCTTTTAATCTCTTTAAATAAAGGGTGTCCCAAGAAGAACGCAATTTTTAAATCTGGCAACATTCGAAGTGTCATTGTTTGACATTTGAACAATTGTTATTGTTTGCTAGTAGAAGGTACGAGGTTAGTAAAAATGGAGCGCTACACGAATGAACAACACATTCTCATTGTGAAATTGTTTTACCAAAATGGTGAAAGTTTTGCGGCTACAGTTCGCAAATTGCGATCAATTTGGGGTCACAATAATGCTCCAAAAGAGTCAACTGTAAAGAGATTAATGGATAAATTTGCCGAAACTGCGTCTGTTAGTGATGTAAAGACAACAACGCGCCATCGACCAGGTCGATCGATTGAAAATGTCGCAGCTGTACGTGATAATGTCGCTCAAACTCCATCCACCTCAATTCGACACCGAGCTCAGCAAATTGGTGTCTCCAAATCCACTTTGCAGCGAATTTTGACGAAAGATTTGCATCTTCATGCATACAAAGTTCAATTGACTCAGGAACTGAAGCCAGCTGACCATGGACAGCGAAGGGAGTTCGTTAATTGGGTATTGGAGAGACAACATGAAAATGCTGATTTTGCCGATAAAATCATCTTCAGTGACGAGGCCCATTTTCATCTTGATGGCTTCGTCAATAGGCAGAATTGTCGCATTTGGGGTGAGGAAAATCCTCGAGTGATTCACGAGAAGTGTGTGGTGTGGTTTTTGGGCTGGAGGAATCATTGGACCTTTTTTTATGAAAATGAGGCAGGTCAAGCGCAAACAGTCAATGGTGTTCGGTATCGTGAAATGATAACCAGTTTTTTCTTGCCTAGAATTGAAAAAATGAATGTGGAGGGCATGTGGTTCCAACAAGACGGCGCCACATGTTATACAGCCAGAGAAACAATTCAATTGCTGCATCAGTCATTTCCCGGTCGTGTTATTTCGCGTTTTGGAGATCAGAATTGGCCGCCTAGATCGTGCGATTTAACACCATTAGATTTTTTTCTTTGGGGTTTTTTGAAGTCGATGGTTTACGCGAATAAGCCGACGACGACTCAAGCCTTAAAAGAGGAAATTGGACGCTGCATTAATGAAATACCGCATCATTCATGCAAAACGGTCATTGAAAATTCCATTAAAAGATCGCGTGCATGCCAGCAAAGCCGCGGCGGCCATCTGCACGATATATTGTTCCATACATAACCTCATTCTGTCTACTTTACGATATAATAAAGTTTCACGATTTTTTTTTAAATATCTGTGTTTTATTTAAAATTTAAAAATTGCGTTCTTCTTGGGACACCCATCAGGTGAAGGGACTTTTTCCAAAAAAAAACACTACATTCTGTGGACTTTTTCACCTAAAAAAAAAATCAGATTTTGAAGACTTTTTACTGCAGAAAAAATCTGCGTTTATAGAAACTTTTCCCTTTAGCAAATGGCTCATATTCAGACAACTTTTTTCTTATAGGAAGAAATTTTGATTAAAGTCCTCAGAATCTAAAAATTTTCTTTGGGAAAAATTTTCCGAATCCCAACATTTTAATATAAGAAAAAAGACTAAAGAAACTGGGTGATTTTTTATAGAAAAAATATCCCAGAGTCAGAAGATTTTTCTATAAAAAAATTACCACGAATTTAAAAGTATTCTAAAGAGTTTTCTTAAATAAGTTCTTCTTTTATTGCCGAGCTTTATAAATTTTGTATGAAATGTATTGTAGTTTTTTAATGCTCACAATATAAAAATTTTTCTATAGAAAAAAGTCTTTATTCCTCAGTCACATAACCTGAAAAAAGTGTTTTCAGAATCTTATAGTTTGTCCATAGGAATAAGTCCCCTAAATTTGTGGGATTTTCTGATGAATTTTTCTAAATAAAAAATTCCCGTTTTTACTCCCTAAACACCCAGTTTCATTCAAATCAGGTGAAACGAAAAATTTTGCTGGTTTAAATAATAAAAAATGTATATAACAATACTTCTTTTTAAAAGCTTATAAAAAAAATTCTACAAATATACCAACTATTAAATATTTACTCATCATATTCTTATACAAATACATGCTCCGCTCATTCGCATACATACAAATACATATTTTGTAAACAGTAATTTTATAATAAAAAGTTTTGTTTGTATATAAAATATATATAAAAAAAATTATTTTTAAATGTATCTTGCAAACATGGTTGTGTATATTGTTGTTTGATTGTAGGAAAAAATCTTTTGGATTGAATCCAAACAAAAGTTTACTGCAGCGTTTTCTTCCTTTTTTCAACTTTTTTTCCACTATTATTTACAAATGTATAAAAATCACAAATTATTTTTTAAGTTTTTTTTCTTTCTAAAGTGGCCTTTTCAAAAAGAACATCTTAAGAAAAATGAATGTGATGAAAACCTGCGCCACTAAGACGGGTCAACAAAACATAACTATACAATTGTTTTTAAATAATAAAGAAAAATAATCATAATAATAATAATGAAACACAAAGAAAGATGAAAACTACTTTGGGTTATTTGAGAAGGTCTATTTTTAAAAAGAATAATAACATATATATACAAAATTACGACCACATTTCATTATGACCCTAAAAAGCTAAGGCAATATATAGAATATATAGAAGACCTATTTAAAAAAGGGATAAAGTATTTAACAAGGAAAGTACCGCAACCTTAAAACTCCGATTTTGATGGGATTTTAATATGTGATTGAAATACGAAATCCAGGAACAATCCGTCTTATTGTTTCGGCCATTTAGGGGATCTAGGGGCTGACATAGGGGGAAGAAACTCAAACATTTTAGGGTACTTTTTTGTTCGGCAGCATGTAGCAAAAGTTGGAAATTCTATATCAAACCTGCATTAAAATAATATATTCTTCAAATGAGGAAGTTTGATAAACAAATGCCTCTGTTTAAGCATAGGGTTGCAGGTTGTTCAAAAAGTACCAAAAAAAGAGCTTCGCAAAAATTTGTTAAGTTCTAAAATATTAGGAATATCATAAAAAAAAATTAAATGCCAGTCCACCCTAGCAGTAAATTTTCCATATAAAGTTAAAAAAACATTTTAAAATTTTTCCAGTAGTAAAATAAAAAAAGCAAAAAAGTACCAAAAAATGGTACCAGTAAAAAGCCCTCAGGAATCCCTTTCCAATAATACTACACTTTCATATGGCTTCTTTAGAATTCAACGGGGTGGCCCAACATCCAAGACACGTCCATCTCAAATTTTCGGAGTCTGTAGGTTGGGGTACTTTCCTTACGATACATTTGAATAGAGTAATTCGTTCCTTTGTGTAACAACATTGTAGGAAAGAGTCATATAAAGTTCGAGCACTTGTCTCATGATCGATGCCAACAGGGCAGGTCTGAAAGAACCTATTCTGTTTCCTGTCCCGTGACTGGTGTGAAAGTACCTGATGAAATTTAACTGATGAACGACCGGTGAAAAGAAAACCTATATGAAAAAACCTACTCCATGACTAGTGAAAACAGGGCAGATCCAGCGCATGTCAGTGAAGTGGTGCAAATATTTTTAAGAAAGTCTGATGAAATAAAATATTAAAATTTAAAAACACACAACAAATCTTCTAAAATTTTTAATTTTCAAAAATAAAAATTTCTATGAAAATTTTTTTGTATCTTTCAGTTGAATTTTTTAATCGAAAAAAAAGTTTTTAAAAAATTGCAGTTCGAAAAGTCTACTGAATATTGTATTTATTCAGTTTTTTTTTTAACTTTACTTTTTTCGTTTGCGCTTTTTTTCTTTTTAAATGTTTTAGCTTTTGAAGTTTTTTGTTGTTAAAGCGTATTTTTTTATAATAACTGGAATTTCATTTGAGTAAAAATTTTATTTTCGATTTTTTTTATTTATTTATTTGTTCATTTATTTATTAATTTATTTATTTATTTATTTATTTATTTATTTATTTATTTATTTATTTATTTATTTATTTATTTATTTATTTATTTATTTATTTATTTATTTATTTATTTATTAATTTATTTATTTTTTTATTTATTTATTTATTTATTTATTTATTTATTTATTTATTTATTTATTTATTTATTTATTCATTTATTTATTTATTTATTTATTTATTTATTTATTTATTTATATTAATCATATAATTACAAATTATATCCTAATAGCCTAACCGAGCACTAGCAACAAATGCCATTGGCTCGTTGTAGCGAAAAAAAAAACAGAGCTTCTGGTGGGAATCGAACCCACGACCCCCGCACTGATAAGCTAGCATACTACCAACTAGCCTACCGATTGTTAAAGTGAATTTAAATTGATATTTTATTGGATATCTGTATTTCAATCTTGTTTTCTTAATAAATGAGATCAGTTTTTCAGCCTCAGATTCTGTTTTTATTTATTTGGAAAAAAAACCATCGGTATGTTATCAAAAATTTTGTACTTGTCCTGTGACAAACCACAAAATGCAATTTACACCCTCCAATGACGAGTAAATTGACTGGCTCTGGTTGTGCCAAGTTGAAGACGATTTTAGAAAAAAAATTTTTTGTCGTCGGAGTCAAAAGTGATCCAAGGGTGAAATGTAGCTGTTGTCAAACGAAGAACAATGATAAGTTTTGACTCCGACGTCAAAAAATGGGAATTATGGGGAAGGATCCGAGGTAACAGAAGTCACTAAAAGAATTTGACGTCGGAGTCAAAAGTGATCAAAGGGCGAAATATAGCTGTAGTCAAACTAAGTATAATGATCACTTTTGACTCCCACGTAAAAAATTTAAATTAGGGAGAAGAATCAGAGGTAACAGAAGTCACTAATAGAATTTGACGTCGGAGTCAAAAGTGATCAAAGGGCGAAATGTAGCTGTTGTCAAACTAAGAACAATGATTACTTTTGACTTCGACGTCAAAGTCTATTAGTGACTTCTGTTACCCCGGATCTTTCCGCCTAATTCCCATTTTTCCAATCAAAATAAAGTTTTTAAAATACTATGAAATATTCGCTTCGACAGGAAATTGTTATTATTCATAAACAAAAAAGTTATACGAGGTTTAAAAAAATCAATTGGCGAAATTTAGTGGCGTTCAACATTAAGGTTTTTTGACTCTTTCTGAAGCTATAAAAACATTTTTAAAAATCTAATCTGGGTTTTCACATTATTAATTATTTTCAGCAGTAAAAAACAGAACTGTGCTCAATTTGGGGTTAACTGATCATTCTATGATAGAAACTTATATTAATACAACCTCCCTATTATCCACCTGCAATTCACTGTAATGAACCAGTAAATAAATAATACAACTTACCAAAAAACGTCTGGTAATTTCATAAAATATGCTAAAGATTTTACAACTATTTTATAATCTCATCCCGGGGCATTTTCCCAAAGTATAAATACTTACAAGAAAAAAATATCATGCTATGCATAACTAAAACGAAAATCTGTTTGAGTATCATAATTTTCTTGTTGCTGGTTTTACACTCAAGTAATTTTGCAGCTAAAACTTCCTTTACTTTTGCCACACTACTTGCTACGTATAGAAACTGCTACTTGTAATATTTGAAAACATTAATAAACTTTCATTAAATGCGGTTGACACAATCACCTTTGTCACTTTAAGTACCATGAACGATATAAACAAACATATACAGCGGAAAGGCATACAGTTAAAAACTTCCTTTATAGCTTCTCAACACTCTCTTAGACAAAAGCTCACACACGTTCACACATACACTGTTACCAGTGACAAGACGACTATGACTTATCCCAAGATACTTTAACTAATGAAAACATAGTGTTAAGTGCTTAAGAAAAAAAAAAAAGAAAATACACACTCAAAAAAAAATAAAACTATGATATATTTAAACGTTATTTTAATAGGTAATGCGGTGGTATGAATGATAATCTTAATACTAAAACTATACTCTTCTCTCCTTGGTTTTAAAACAACAACAATAAAAGGAAATATAAAACAAAAACAACAAAAAGGAATTCTTAACTAAGGAATAAATGAACGCCACAGGATATGATTGTATGTATGTGTAACTGCCACAACTTGGAAAATGTTTACTTCAACTTACTTTGGTAGTGAGTAAAACTTCAAACCGTGTCACACTGGTCTCTTACGGCAAAATTTTAAACACTTCGAATAGCTATTAGTTTTGATCAGATATCAGACTGCTCCTGTATACTAAAAGATCTAAAATTTTAGCTGATATAAAAAATATCTTAATATATTTTAGTTATTAAGGATTTAAAATCATTTTTTTATTTATGCTCATTTTAAATCTAGGAATATATTTGTAAAATTGCGATTTTAAAATATATTTAAGGTCCTCAGATTGATATAAAAATGTTTGGTTATTTTGTGTGTTTTTAAAAGATAATTACAAATATTTTTCCGTGTGAACGGGTCATATGTTTAAGTAAAACATATGACCACGAGAAAACTTTCAGTTTCATAATTTATTTATGGCAAAACCAAAATGTGATGATTCGTTTCATCTCCACATCTCTTCTTTGCAACATATTCCTGCGAAATTTGTTCTGAAACTTGAAAAGTATACAATACAAAAATAATTTTCATTTACATATTTACGAGTGCAAGTAAAATTTGGTTTGTTGTTAGAAAGTTCATGGTTATGAAAATTTTTCAAATTAAGGTTCTTTTTTTTGCGTTAGTCATAAGCTGAATACCGAACAATCTGCATATTGTTTTGACTATAAAATTGTTATTTTGTGTAAAGAAACAACAAAAAAAAAAAAACAACAACCATGTGAATATATAAAACACTGAAAATATGAGTGATGTGTAAATATTACAATAATAGCAAGCAAAAAAAAAAAATAAAAACCAGAGAAAAACTTTTAACAAATAATATCCTTTTTCTGGAAAATTTAAACATACTTGAGCTCGCTAAAGTGTATTGCAATGTTAAACAGTAAAAGCTAATTGTAAGAGAAAACCTTTGGGGAAGTTGGTTTATACTTAAAGCTACACAAAGAAAACAGATTCATTGCGATAATCAAATTTTTGGTCATCGATATGCACGCAAGGAAAAAATATGGTTTAGGGCAATCATATTCGCAGAGCCAAACATAGTAATAATCAAAATATAGATAATATTATGATAATGAAATTACAATTATTTCACCATGTTGTGAGTGAAATTTATAATTATCATAATATGATAACATTATGATTATAATATGATCGCATTCTGATCATAATATGATCACATTATGATCACAAAATGATCGCATTCTGATTATTATATGATCCTAAATGCTTGTAATCGTCTTCATTGGCCATAATATGATCAGCAAGAATCATATCTATTTTTATAAGGATCATTCTGTGATAGTAGTGAACCCCAATCATATTCAACTATATTTTTTTTAACACTCTTGAATAAGCAACACATTGACTATAATCATATTTTTTTGTATCCAGAATTTTTTTTACTACACTATGGTTCTAATCAACTAAATTACAAAGTATGAAGTCGCAGTCATAAAGTAATAAAATATTAACTATAAAAATAATAGTAGAGACCATGTTATGATTGCGACAAACATATCCGAATTTAGTAGCAGCGATCATGGTACAATCATTCTTTTTTTCTGTGTGTAAAGACATTATGATCTTAAATGATGATAAAATCATTTTCAGTGATAATAATATAACAAGTAGGAATCCTAATTTTGATCATTAAGATCATATTATGATAATTTCAAATCCCTTATCATGTTCAACTATATTTTTTTTGGCAAACATCATGATTGACATTGAATTTAGACCAGTGGCGTCCAAACATTAATACTATGATATTTGCGTTTGTGGTAAAGAGCTTTTTCTTCAGGGACGGAAAATTCAGTACGTTAGTACTTTTCCATCAACTTGAAAATAATTTTCAAAGAAACATTTTTAAACACACAACTATCATTAAAAAAATACATTCAATAAAGCGTGGAAACAGTGGTTTTTGTTAACTGAAAACAATGACGGAGATCCCGTATGTTTGGTTTGTGGTTATAATGCTAAACACAATCACAGACATACCATTGAAAGGCATTATAATACATGCCAAAAGAGATTTTTGAATACAAATTTAGATAGAGCCAAATTAGTAGATGAACTGAAATTAAAGTTTCAAAAGAAAATTTTGCCAATCGACCAATTTCAATATGAAAAAAATATCAAAGAAAAGATTCCTTTTGTTGTTGCTCTATCCTTAGCAAAGCACTGCAAGCCTTTTGAAGATGGAGTTTTTTTTTTAAAGATCTTTCAAAAGAAGTATTAAAATGTTTTGGCTTAAATAAAAGTATACAACTTATAACATTTCGAAATTCAAAATTTCCATCCTTGTATTGTGCTCTCATATATCTAAAAGCTCTCGTCGAAGCTCGCTGTAGGTGAAAAAGCTCTTTTGTAAAAGCTTGCACATTGTGCATATGAGTTGGGCGCAACTGATTTAGACTACTTGTATTGTGCTCTCATATATCTAAAAGCTCTCGTCGAAGCTCGCTGTAGGTGAAAAAGCTCTTTTGTAAAAGCTTGCACATTGTGCATATGAGTTGGACGCAACTGATTTAGACTATTCAAAGAACTACAATTGGTAATTTTTGAAACTCCATAAATATCCACTGCAGGACTAAAGTATTTCTCATGCAAACATCGCAAATGATTTGGAATTTGGATTTTATAAAATTTAAAAGTTAAATTCTGTTAAATAAAAAAGTTACCACATATTCTCTGGTTTGTAAATGTTTCACTGTGTTGTTACGTTTGCATGTATATTTCTTTTCATAAGTTTTAGAATATGATACATATAAGGCTTTCCATAACAACAGTCGCATTACAGCGAAAAAATATATTGTATTAATATCATCAGACTTACATGAATCATTGTCCCAAAATATAACGAATAAAATATGGGACAACTTTTTAAATTTTTCCAAAAATTGGACGCATTAGGCGAACTCAAATATTTAATAAAAATTCCAACATTTGTTCAGTAAGCAGTTAGGATATCAGTACGTATAATCAATATAGTATACATCATATTGAGTATACGTATGATGCCTTCAGTGATTTTGAACAAATATTTTAATTTTGATTAAATATTTGTGGTAGATAATTTTCAAGGAATATTTTCTCCGAAACGAAGCGGAGTAACGCGCTAAAACTTTCTAAATCAATAGAAAAACATTTCAAAAATTCTAATTACAAATAAAAAATAACAAAAATTAAATTGTTTGAATTTTAAACTAAAAATACCAAATTTATTCTGGATTAAAATAAATCTTAAATTGCCTAACAACTCTATTGATGCACTGATAATAATTCTGCCTGAAAAATTGCGATTAAATGTTAAAACAAAAAAACTTTTATAAAATAGATGAAAATTACTTTATTTTATGATTTTTTTTTTTTTGTTTTAACATTTATATCGTATTTTTAAGCATGAGTTTAGAGTTTCCAAAATCCATAAATAACAGATTTAAATATTTAACTAAGACTACTTTACTCACTTTTTTGTGTTTAAAAATTTAAAAATATGTTTAAATTTGTATTCATATAATTTATGACAATTTTTGACATTGTTACCATATATTTTTTCCTGTAGCTGGACGATTGCTCTGAAATGCCTCATATATAAGAGTAGGTACATTGTTAAGTAAGAAAGATCAAAATTTTAATTACACTTTTGGTTTCTTTTTTCAAATGTTCAATTTATAATCATTATTTATGCATGAGATGCAAGATGCTTTTAATTATTAAAAAAATTCATTTTCCATTATTTCTTTTTCTTCTTCCTCCTCATCCTGTTCTTCATAGTATTAATGCAAAAACGAACTAGTAAGGTATTATGATACATGTTTATACATATTTAAACCATATAATTTAAATGCTTATTTTAAGTTATTTTCAATTTATGTGGAAAAAAATGAGCATTTAATGGTAAATGAAAAAATTGGCGGTATAAATTTAAAACAGTGAAAATTATAAAAACCCGAAATGAATTTTATTACCATCTAATATGATTATCGAAATATGTGTATAAAACATAAACTTATCATACATGGGCCTATATATTATCATATATGATCATATATGGAATTATATACGATCATACACTCACAATATTATTTCGTTAAAAACAACTTAAAATACATATTAAATAAATCGAAAATACAATCAAAATACTGATTTTTCATTATATTTAGCTTATTTTGTTGTTTATTTTCAATCGTTGTTTAATAATCGACAAAAGTAGTAAAAACAATAGAAAGTCGTTTAAAATAACCATCAAATTTTTACTGACAAAAAGTTAGAAAAAACTATTTTTGTGGTTTGTTTTTCAAATTGATAGTTTTTTATTTGTATTTAATTACAAAACACAAAACAACACACAGATGTTTATATTTTTATTGGCTTTATGTGTTTGTATATTTGAATAATTTCTTGTAATTTTTATTGAAATAATTTTGTATATAAACAAACTATTTTGGTAAAAAAACCCAAAAAGAATTATATGAATTTAAATTTTTAGAAACAGAAAACATAAAATTTTATATTTAACTGAAAATATCAACCCCTACTGAATGTCTGTGAATTTTTATAGTTTAGTTTTTAAATTACAGCAAAAATAAAGCTGCCAAAGAAGCAATAAAAGCATCAATACTATGGCAAAGGCATCACTTCTTTTCTGATGGTTTCATCGATGAATTTAACATTAGCGTGTCATAGGATGGAAGTATTCAATTAGAGCTACTAGCATTACTCATACTTTACTCTAAGAAAGCAATAATAATACAATGATTAGATATTCTGATGCATGAGTGCAAAATGTTCATATACTTTGTAATATTAAAGCATTGATGAAAATTTAATTCATAAGAATGCAGAAAAATAAGTTAAAAGAAGTGAAATTTATGCATTGATATACAAATACTCTTTATTTAAACAAATAAATAATTCTGCATTAGTGAAAAAGCATTTTTAAAACAATTTTAATGAATTTCTAGACAAATTTTAAAATATTTTTGGTTAATTTAAAAACTGGTTGTACAATTTAGAAACATTTTTAGACAATTTTAAAATATTTTTGAACAATTTTAAATAATTTTTGCACAATTTTTGGGCAATCTGAAATAATTTTTACACAATTTTAAAATTATTTTGATAAGATCTGAATTAAAACTGGAAATGGTGTAGTATTAAATAATAAACATAGTGCAAAAATGCACAGATTGCGTCGTCAAAAAAATATTTAAGGCTGAAAAAATGCAAATGACAGGCCAGCTAGTTTCAATTAAAGGTTAAAAAATCTGTTTTTCTTGATATTTCAAAACTTTTATAAAAATTGCAAAACTGCATAAATTCTAACCCTCATGAAATTTTAAACTAAAAAATAAAAAATGATTTAATAAAAAAATTAAAAAATTTCTTCAGAACTATTTTTCAATTTGAATAAATGCTTTAGATTTAAAAAATATACGATATAAAGCTTATTCATCACTATAATACGTTTGTTATAGAATTTTTTTTCTTGTTGCTAAGTATTTGCCTTTCAGATACCCCTACACACACACACACTTATTTAACAAATACATTTAACAACGAATAAACTAAAGCAAACGAAAGCATATAATCTGCCCCAATAGTTTGTCCATCTTTTTACGCCTTCCACAACTAGCAACAACAAATCGATCGAATGCTGCATAAGAATTTCGGCAATGAAATTGAAATAAATAAAAACACTTTATTGAATACTCTACATATCATTTTAGATAACAAGAATATTTTGAAGTTTAATGATTAGTAGTTGGGACAACCAAGAGGAAATTTAAAAGGTTACAGGTCTCCAGCATAAAAAAAATTTAGAGATTTTTAAAAAGATCTCTTAAGTAATCATATTCTGATTTGAGTTCGGAAATTAGAATCGTGTTACTTAGAAATCATGGTGTACTTTAGAAGGAATTATCTTCATGATATTAATGAATATTTGCATGAAATCAATATATTTTATGAAATTTATTGTTTACTTTGTAAAGAAAAGTTTTATTAGTTTAGTAAGCGACAAAATAGAAGTTGTTGAGAAATCGAAAAAAAAACGTTTTAGAACTTGTAGGTGTATCCCACTGACTGACTTCTTTAGATTGCATTATGATAAAGAAATCCTGCATAATTTTGCCTAATTTCATTTTTTAGTCATAAAAGAGAGTTATTCTAACGGTAATCTGGGAAAAAAAAGGTTTTGTAAAAATTGTCGCTTAAAACGTTATTCGCAGCTCCGCTTCATTTGTAAATACCTGTGTGTGCAGGGCATCCCATAGTCGTTTCTTACATAACTATCATTGATTTCTTTTATGTTTTTTGACTTTTCTTGTTATGTATTTGCTTTTGCTACTTTTTGTTTTGCTGTGGTTAAAGATTTTCTACCATTTTTATTTTACTCTTTCATTCTTTCATTTACGAATATTTGTTTTATCCAAAATGAAGCGGTGTGGTCTACAATTAGTCAAACTTACGTAAAATTGCAATTAAGCCTTTATTGTCAACGCGGGTATAATGCGGTCTAGGAAAAAACAAACGTGTTGTTCCAACTAAACGGGTTGGCAGACAACAGTAGTTGTTGGAGTTTTGAAGCAACAAGATATACAATAGTTTTCATTCTAAAAGGTAAACTAAATGTACTAACATACATACAGAAATCAAACTTGATGTTGAGGCTTGTATCTTACATGTAAGTTTAGTTGCCTGTCGTATAAGGGAAAAACCAAAGATTTTTTTTTTTTTTTGTGTGTTTAATTTGAGTCCATTAAAAACTTGTAGCCATTCAATAAGTTAAGTTGCGAAATAAAAGTACTGCACTCAAAATAAAATTTAACCAACCATAAATATAAATAAAGTGCAAACAGTAACATTGGGGAATAGTTTAGAAATTAAGACACTTTGATAAGATAAGATCATTAAAAGTTGATGTTTTTCTTGGTTGTTGTATAAAAATAGTAAAAAGCTTAATTGAAACTTTAAAATTGTAGCTTTTGAACTAGACTACACTGCAACATAGTTATTTGTATAGGTAAAGCATTTATAGTTTTTTTTAACTGCAATTGCAGTTGTTTTACTAAGTGTTTGCTGCTTTTAAATAATATACAAAAACATTTGTATTTTGGTAAGTTTTGAAATATGTAGTAGCTTGAACATTTTTAAATAATTTTTCTTTTTTGTATTTTTATTGCTTTTTAATTCTCGTTTCCTTTTTGCAAAAATATTTTGTAGAAGATAATAGATATAACAATTTTAAGTTGGCAAATTAAAACTGCTAAATTCGAAAGCAATACGTATAAAAAGTTAACTGCATTTGCAGTTGTTTTTAACTGCATTTCCAGTTGTTTTTAACTACATTTGCAGTTGTTTTCAACTTTATTTGTAGTTATTTTTAACAACATTCATAGCTGTTTTCAACTAAATTTATAGTTGTTTTTAACTACATTTGCTGTTTTATTTCTTTCAAAAATTTACCACATTATACCATTTACCACTTATACCAGTTGATGTTTAACAGTTAAAACTAACTACACATTACAGTTGATTTTAATGCAAATATAGTGTACACCTTTTGAACTGTCATTTGCAATTGATTCTACCTATATGATTTCCTAAAATGAGGCAAAACTTCCCACTAACACTATTTTCTAAATAGTTTTTAACTGGTCTTGCAACATGTGGCCGGGCGTTGTCATGATGAAATATTACGGCTTCATGTCTGCTCGCATATTCCTGGCGTTTTTCGGCTAAAGCTCGCTTCAAACGGATCAACTGTGTGCGGTACGGGTACCCTGTGATAGTCTGGCCGGATTTCAGCAGCTCACAACAGATGGGACTCTTCTGGTCCAAATACCAAATACAGAGCATTACCTTTCCGCCATAGATATTAGGATTTGAGGTTGATTTAGCTGGTTGTAAAATACGATTTCTTGCGCTTCGAGTTCTCGTAATGGATCCATTT
Source organism: Eustalomyia histrio (assembly GCA_949748255.1). Classification (NCBI taxonomy): domain Eukaryota; kingdom Metazoa; phylum Arthropoda; class Insecta; order Diptera; family Anthomyiidae; genus Eustalomyia; species Eustalomyia histrio. The sequence goes on along the minus strand of OX456524.1, from coordinate 155,719,066 downwards.
ATTTATCGCCAGTAATAATTTTAACCAAAATTTCGGACATGCAAAATCGTCTGTCAACGTCTCTCGGCTCCAACTCGTCTGGTATCCAATTTCCTTGATTTTGGGTGAATCCTGCTGCTGGCATACATTTTGGTTTATTGACTCCTATTGATTTGGCAAGTTTTTTCTGAGTTTGACAACAATCTTCAAAGAGTAGTGTCAAAATCACCAGCTCCGACCAGCACAAACCATCTCTTACACATTAAAATCGATGGAACAATCAATGTACTTCAGCTTCACTTGTTTCAAATTAAAGAAGTAAACTAAACCTATTGCCCATGATGCTTTGTTAGCACAAAATTCTACATTTTCGAAGCAAAAAAAAAAAAAAAACTTCGTTCAAAGATTAGGTGAGAATTAATAACAAATGTTTGCAATCAAAAATTCCATGCAAGTTATTAAAGACACAAACCATGTGTAAAAGATACGCCATCTGTTGTGAAACCTGCATTTAAAAGTTATATCCCCAATATTAGAAATGAGCACTCTTACCTGAGATTTTACTGGGGAGTTATCAAACGAATTGTTGGGTAAAAACTTTTATATTGTGACAAGGTTTTCAACTATTCGGCCATAGTCTCCCATTAGAAATATGACAGTTTTGAAAATTTCCATATACACCAATTTCTCTTTGGGCATTATGTCCCTAAAATGTCAGTCATAATCCCCAAAAATGGTATTGGGGATAATGTCTGTGGAAGTTATGACCTGTCATGGATTACTTTACTTTAGCCATTAAGAGAGTAAAATTGCTCTTGAATTTTTATTCTCAAAATGATAAATTGCAATTCAGATTTTTTAAGATTTTAAATATACGGAATAAAATTTTTTGTCTTTGGCAACCCCCAGTGAAATTTGAGGTAGAACATATTCAGAACCCTTAAAACGCCCGTTTGAATCTACTTTTGGTATTACTTTAAAAAAAGGACAAAAATAACCTGAAAAGGGTTAAAACATTTTACAAAAAGATTGCTCCTAAAATGTCATTTTGTATATTAAAAGACTAAATTTAGCACAGTTGAACTTTTTGGCAAGTTTTTAAATGACATTTCATATAATGCTGACCAAAAAAATTTAAATACAATAAATGACTTGTACCTACCAGCACCAAATCCTTTGGGGGGTGTTTCTATACTAATTCCAACACATTAATCTGGCTACTAAATTATTCAATCTCGAAAATAGTAAAGCTTAGTGGTATCTATCAGAATAATTCAACTCTTTTCATTAAAAACGGTATTTTTTTTAAATACAGCGAAAGAGATTAAAAGTCCCTAAGCCTTTGAACGGTTAATAACTTGAATTTTTTTTAATGTGAATACAAAATTGTTTTCTGAAGTGTTTGGTAATTGCCCTTCAAACCTTCATCTTAAGATTTCATCTGTGTAAGATGACTTAAAGAAATGTTCGTTTCTTTTGGTAAAATTTTAACTTTAATTGTTTTATTCTCTGGTGTTTTTTTTTCAATTATTTCCTTATAAGTACACCCTCATCTTTTGATGAGGGTATGAAATTCTTTCAACAATTGAATTAAGTATAATAAAACATTAGTTTTTGTTAAACCGCTTTTCTTAAAAAAGAAAAAAGAAAAGCATCCTTGTAATATTTATTGTTTGTTAAATAAAACGAATTTTATTATTAAAAATAAACTGACATGAGTATCCTTTATAAATTTCTTCTTCCTTTGAATATATTTTTTTTCTTTTTTTTTTCTTTTATATTGTTTTATTAATTAATTAAAAAAAAAATCAATAAAATATGATACGTATCTCACATATGTATGTAAAAATATTCTTTTGTAAAACTTTTATTATACACATGCATGTGTAGTAGTACTCTTTTTTTTTTTGAAAGAATTGGCCAGAAAAATAAAATTAAACAAAAGAGTAGTATCTTGCTTTGTTCTTGACGTTAAAAAGCAAAAGAGATAGGGTAATTTTTGTTTATTGTTATTGTTTATTGTATTTTGTATATTGTTAATACATATTAACATCTCCTAAGGAGCAATTAATTTAGCCTTCACATAGATCTGTAGTAGTGATACAACAAATTAGGATAACTTTCTTGTCAGTAAAACATTTGGAAAAAATCCTATAAATTAATATGCAAAGTCATGAGTTATAAAATGCATATATCGATGGCTTAATATAAAAAGGCCCTAACTCGATTTTTTGTTACTTGACAGGAGAAGGAAAAAACTTAATAAAATACGTAAAATTTTAGATACAAAAAAAGTTTCAATGCAATTTTTAATAAACAAGTCAACACATTTTTGGAAATTGCATTAAAACATTTTTTGTATGTAAAATTTTACGGATTTTATATTTTTTGTTTTTTCCTTCTCCTGTCAAGTAACAAAAAATCGAGTTAGGGCCTTTTTATATCAAGCCATCGATATGTAATAAATATCATGTAATAAATTTCATGTTAATACTTGAAAACATAACAAAATATTTATTTGCATGTTAAATATAAATAAAGAAATACTTATGCATATTTAAATTCTCATTTAAAAAATTATTTACATCCTTATTGCTGGGTATGCAGCAAGTAACTTAATGATTAACTCTTTTACAAAATATTTGTTTAAATGTTTAACTTAACCCTTACAAATTCTGAAAAGAGTCCATTACATTAAAATCACTTACTCCAAGTAGAAGATCCCAAAATATTTACTAGGGTTCTTCAATCTTGTATGGAGAGAAATCATTTGGCTACAGCAGCAATTTTAATTCAGTGGATTGTTGTCATTTATTATGCTTTGAGGTAAGTTTTTAATTTTTTGAATTCCATATTTTTTGCACAGAATACTTTAATACTTTAACCCAAAATCAAAGTTTTAAGAAATTTGAGTTTTCTGATCAAACTGCTTGATATTATATGCATAATTAAATTTAAGAACATTAGTCAATTTAGTGCTGAAGGTCTATTTGAGCCTATCATGAAATAAAAGTATATATTAAAATTTTTTATCATAGGGTCATTTAGACCCCAACAGCACTTTAAGGTTAATGTTCTGGAATTAAATTAAGGATATATTTTGTTTTAAACTAGCAATATAATCTCAGGTAGGTTTACACTCAGAAATATCTGTTTAACACATTTAAAAAAAAAATCAAAAATCTCCTGAAATTTGAACTTTGACCTTAAACAGGGGCAATTTATTGTATCTTTATTTTGGACTTATTTAAAGGCTAAAAGTATTTAATTTTGTGTTATAATATTCCGTTGAAAAGCCTATGTAATTAAAAAAATGAAAACTTGTCCATAAGAAAAAAAACTGCTGATTATTAAAAATCCGCTGAAATAAAATCGCTGCTCTAGCCGAATAGAAAATGGAGTTCTCCATTTTTGATAGTTTTTTATCTCCAATTTGTGCTTAATAAAATGAAAGAGTATGTATTTTAGAGAGAAATATTGCTACTCACGGTTCTCTTGATATATTTGCAAGAAGAGAAACCCCAATAAGAAAAGATATTCATAAAAAACGCGACCAAAATTAAGTGTACGGGTTTAGTATCTAAGGGAAGCATAGAAGGAGTCTGATAAAACCTTAAGGTCCACAAAATGATTTTTTTGAAATTTCTTTAAAAATATTTTTGAAATTTTAAAATTACAAATTTGAAAACTATATTCAAAAATTAAGACCTCTGTGGCATTAATTTAAAACCAGTTAGCAAAATAATAGATGAAAAATAATTCAGATCTGAACATCTTGGCATAGAATATTAAATTATTTTTGTAGTTGTTAAGGCTCGAATTTCTAGATTAAATGGTCTGCCCAGGAAAATTTTAATAACTTGTCTGCTTTTTAACCGATTTAATATTTTATTAACTTATTCGAAAGACAATTTATTGGAAATCAACATTTTTCAATTCAAAATCGATTTAAAATTTTTTAAAAAAAATTATCTAAATTTCATATATTCCCTCTGTTATCCACCTGTGAGAAAAAGGGATTGGACCTATCCCATGCCCTGTCCCATGACCGCTGAAAACAGGACCGATCTGAAACAGGCCGATCAAAAATAGTGGCGACTATAGCCAAAACTTTCAGCGGCTTAGTCGGTACCAGAGAACTGCAAAATCAACTTTTTTCTTGATTTAATCATACACAAAAATTCTTGTTCACATTTAATAATTCAACAAAATTCACTGTAGAATAAAATCAGCATCATGTTACTGAACGCGTAATTGGGATCAGTGCGAATCATCTGTCGACTAAGTTTTATGCAAATGTAATCACTCAACAAAAAGTCAGCGTTGAATAAATCAGAAAAAACAACAAACAACGCGTATGAGTGTAATCATAATCAAAACAAAATATAAACACATTTCATAAATGTACATTAGGGTGGGACTTAAATCTCCTTTCTTTGAATTTTAATTAGTAATACAATACTAAAAATATTCTTCTATGTGAAATAAAAATATTTTTTTGGAAAAAAAAAATAGGTCGATACCTCAGGCTTCCCTAATCCGGAAAAATTTAAATATTGTAAAATTTTTTTTTTTTTCAACTATTTTGATTGGAAAATTAGGAAATATTTAACTTTAACCGAATTGGGAGAGCATGAGATATCGACCTAAATTAAAACAAATTCACAAAGAACAATATTTTTGGTATTACTAATAAAAATTCTAAAAAAACGGATTTTAGACCCACCCTAATTTATGAAATGTGTTTCTACAAAACCACCCCCTTTTTATAGATAAGAAATTATTTTGTTTTAATTATGAATATACACATACGCTTTATTTATTGCTTTTTCTGATTTATTCTACATCAAAATAATTATTGTTGACTCAAACGAACAGAATAAAATCAATGGTATAAAAACGACCGATGATTATAAATCAGTGACAACAATTTGCACGTCGTTTGATTGATTTAAAATCATCAACAAATATGTGTATTGGAGTATATTCAACGTTTGAACGCAAACACATATTTATTCTTGTGTTGATTGGGTATGAACGTTTTGCAATCAGCATTTGCAGTTCTCTGATCGGTACTTACCAATTTAAGAAAAAAATTTAGGAAATAATTTTTAAAAAAAAATCTGATTTCTTTGTGATTTTATATGTCAAATGGCTTAGCCGCAAGCCCATAGCGTCATCAGCGGCTAACTAGCCAGCAGCTTGCATCTCTGGTATGTACCCCATGACTGGTGAAATAGGACCAATTTGAAAGTGACTACCCACTGAATTGTCCCTTGACCAGTGATAAAAAAAGCGGTCTGTAAAACTTACCCCATGACTGGTGAAAACAGGACAGATCTAGCACATATCAGAAAAGTAATGCTGATATGTTTGAGAAAACGTCTTCGATGAATTTAAAGTTGAATTTTTAATCTAAAAATAAAAATTTTAAATAAGAAATTTAAGAAAAAAATTTTAAAAAGTCTGCAAAAAAAATACTAATTTTATATATAAACAGGGGTCGCACTAGCTAAAATAAAGATCCCAAGGGTCACAAGCCCACTGTGGGTAAATTATTTTTAATTGTTTTTTCAAATTCACTTTTTTCGTATAAACATCCTAACATCTAGTCCCACCGTTTTCTGTCTCAATGGACTAGTTACTTGACGTGTCATGAGACAGGTTCCTTAACCGCAGGGCAGCATTTTAAACTTCAGAGTCTTTCCGATAGCCGATTATAAAAATTTTTTGGGAGACGTGCTTTTACACCCATCTAAATATATTTATTCTTTTTTGTGGTGGGGAGTTCAAAAACTGATATTTTTTTTGTTGGGAACCCTAATGTATACCCCACACATACATATACATTACATCTTACGTATTTAATAATTTATATTAATTATACAAGATGTAAAATTATTTCAGGCAAATCTAAGAAAACATGGCAGAAGATAAAAAAAGAAGAAAAAAAGAGAAATTCTATTAAATTTTGCTTATGTAGATTATAAATATTTACAAATGTAAACATGTGCACAAGGAGCATAATTTAAGGTTTATTAACACGACGACTACACAGTACTGGGTAATAGTAAATAGTCAAATTTTTGTAAATTTTCTTTATAAAATAACATTTCCTATCCCCTGGGAAATAATAGATATGGATAGACAGATAAGGTCAGCGTGTGTAAGTATAGCTATCCTTTTAAAAAAAACTATTTTATTTCCCCTGTAATAAACTAGGCTGCCTTTAGACATGATTAACCGTTGAGGCAGCACTTTTAAAAAAGTTTACAGTTTGAAATATAAGGGGTTAAATTACTTCAAGAGAAATCATAAGTTAATACAATTTCAATTATGTAGAAGCAACAAAGATCAAAGTCGAAATTTGCTACAATCTCAAACAAAAATAATTATACTTGTACTCTCGTTGCCCATCAACGTTAAGTATTTAATGCATGTCTACGTTAAACCGATTAAAATTTAAGGAAAGTTTTAAGCTGCAAATATTTATAATATTTGCAATACAATCAAACGTATGTCACCGAAATTTTAAGGAATTAAGAAGAAAAAATTATATACCAGGGCGGATCAATAAGTCCGTGACTTTTTAAATAAAACACAGTTTTTTTTAAAAAAAAAAATCTTTTTCAACATACTCTTCTTTTAGCTCAATACACTCAGTCCAACGTTTTACCAATTTTTGTATTGCTTGCAAAAAAAATTGGATTTTTCGAGGTCCATAAAATAGGCATTTGTTTGATCAATAATTTCATCGTTGCAGCTAAATCTCTTTCCACAGAGCAAGTTCTTTAGGTTTGGACATAGAAAATAGTCTCTGGTGGCTAAGTCCGAAGAATGTGGCGGATGAGGTACCAATTCTTAGCCCAATTCATGGAATTTTGCCATTGAGACTACACACGTCACACGATTATGTTTATGGTCAATTGAGAGCAAACGCGGCACCCATCTCGCAGACAGCTTTCTTAAATCCAATTGATCTTTTGAAATCGAAACCACACTGCCATACGGCAACAATCTCACGCACTTTTACTCTTCGATCGGCCAACAGCATATCACGGATTTTTTCGACATTTTCGGGTGTATTGACCTCAACTGGCCGTCCAGAACGTTCAGCGTCATTTGTACAAATACAACGAAAATCAGTAAACCACTTTTTAACCATTGAAGTCGATAGTGCAGAGTCTCCATAGTATTTATCAAGCTTTTGCTTGGTGTGATTGACGATTTTTTCGCAAAAAATAATGCTTTATGAGCACTCGAAATTTACTTTTCCCATTTTTTAAAAAATCCACGAGGTTGTATGTTTTGAACAGCTGTTAAACGCAAAATAAATGACGGAACTTGCTCAAAATTTGACAGTAGTCTATTAACAGGTGGGAGCAGTGTTGCATTTTATATAACTATGAGGGAAGTTCGAAAAGTTACAGACTTATTGATTCGCCCTCGTAGACAACATTTACACTCCCATACAAAACACCTAAGCACAATATAAATACACTCTATGTTACCAGTAACAGAATTGGGACCTGTTTTGTGATAGGTGAAAACTAGACCGGTGCCGAGATAGTTAAAAAGAGCACAATTTCCCAAAGTACCGACCTCGTGAAGGGTTAAATATCATGACATGTTCTTTTGCGTTGGTTCTGAAATAAATTCTTTGGGGTTAGTTGTGTGACATGTTCCTTTAGACCAGTCCTGTGACATGGCACAGAGGGTCCTATATAAAAACTGTCCCGTGACCGGTCCCTATCAAGTGACGTGTCCTGAGATAGGTCCTTTTCCCAAAGGGACATTACAATATTAATGTACACTCAGAAAAAAATTAGTTGAAAATTTTTTAAACAGTTTTCAATTCCACTTTACTATTTTTGTACTGATTTTAAGTAAACAAAAAAAAATTATTTATCAAATTTTTTTGCTATTTACATTTTAAAAATAACACAATATTTACAAACTTTCGTTGCTAACTTCAGAAATCATTGTTCAAATTTTTTAAAAAGCAATTTGCTAAAATTAGCAAAAAAAATATACAAAATTGTATTTATATTAGTACAATCAAATTTTTATACAAAAAGTTTACTAAAATTTAGTATCGGCTACTAATTTAATTGTACTACACGTCCGCAAACATGTTTTGCTTAGATTAGCAAAAAATACCGCTGTGCTCAAATTAGCAAAATTTCCCGTAATAACAGTTATATTTTTAGTTGCCATTGAAGACTTTTTTTTGGTGAATGTAATTAGATATTGTTTGTTAATGTAAAGTCTTAATTTAAAAATCGGACTTTTAAAATTAAAGATTAATTAAAGCCATTGGGTTAATAGGAAATTTAAGATTTTGAAGCATAAGGTGTAACGGACAGTTTAGTTAATTAGACTTTAACTATGCAAAAAAAGAAGTAGACTTTTCTTTTAAATTAATTGATTTTTCAGTTATTTTTTCTTTGTAATATACAGGTTGGTTGAAAAATTCCTGCGCTCGAAATGAAAGAATACTGTTTTTGTTGCGAAATATATTTTTTTATTCAATATAATCTCCTAGAAGCTCAATACACTTGTTCCAATGATCTTCCAATAATTTTATCCCATCCTTATAATGGTTTTCCGGAAGCTCTGCAAAATAACCGTCTGCGGCTGCTAAGGCCTCTTCATTCGACGAAAAATGCTTTCCACGAAGGAATTGTTTGAGATTTCTGAAAAGATAGTAGTCACTGGGAGCCAAATCCGGCGAATACGGTGGATGTTCAAGCAATTCGTACTTTAATTCTTTGAATTTAGCCATCGTCAAAACACTTTTGTGAGCAGGTGCATTGTCTTGATGAAAAATAATTTTTTTCTTCTTTAAACCAGGTTTTTCTCACGAATTTTTTCATCCAGCTGATCCGAAAGGCTGCAATAATATTCAGAGTTGATTGTTTTACCTTTCTGAAGATAATCAATCAACAAAATTCCTTTTGCATTCCAAAAAACTGATGCCATAACCTTCTTTGCTGATCGTTGTGACTTCACCTGCTTTGGAGCTGAACAACCAGCTTCAGTCCACTATAAACGTTCTTGTTTCAATTTAGGATCATGGTGGTAGATGCAAGTCTCATCCATAGTTATAAAACGAAGCAAGAAGTCGGTTTTATTCGGCTTAAAACGCTTCAAATTACGCTGAGAAATTTGTTTTCGATCCAGTTTTTGTTGAATTTTTAATGTGTACGGCACTAACTTTTAAACAGTTTTTTCATAAGTAATTCTTCATGTAAAATATGGAGTACTCATTCGCTTGAGATCCCTATGGCATTAGCAATTTCACACTTAGTCAAACTTGGATCTTCACTAACCATATTATGTACCTGCTCAATGATTTCTGCTGTGGTTGCAGTTTTTGGTCGTCCTTCGCGTGGATCGTCTTTAAGGCTGGTACAACCACGTTTAAATTCACCAGCCCAAAATTCAACGGTGCGTTTTGAAGGTGAGGACTCCTTATACACTTCTAACAATTGTTCATAAATATCCTTTGCTTTTGAACCCTTCAAAACAAAGAATCTAATGACTGCACGATAATCAATTTTTTCCATATTAAAAAAAATCAATGACAAGTCAACTTCAATAGCTTGTAAACAAAGAAAGAATTGACAGAATGACTTGCAACTTTGCATGTATTCTCAGGACAGTTATACCAACTTGAGAAAAAAAAAGTTTGGAGCTAGCAGTGCCATCTCTTGGTGAGCGCAGGAACTTTTCAACCAACCTGTATTATTTCATTGTATTTACATTTTTGTCTACCCTTTTGTTAAGCTGAAATTAGGCCTAATAGTGGAAGATTTTTAATATCTATCACTGGTTTTTCTAAGCCTCTCAATTTTTAATCCTACTTCCATTGAAAATTTTTATATTATTATGAAAATATATCTTTAAGTTAACAAAATTTAAGTTTCCAAAATTTAATTTTACAGGAATATGCTTCAAACAACAGGTATTTTATGTTCATTGTGAAATATTTGAATTAATTTATATTAACTCTGATAACATTACACAAATGCCAAAGGATCTACATACTTTATAAAATATGTTTATAAAATAATTTAATGTAATATAATAGAATAGAATTTTAATCTACTCTTTCTTTCCATAAATAAATTTAATTAAAAGTAATGATTTCTATTGATTGAATATTAAAATATATACATGTAATTATATAAGTATATAAGTTATTTATATACAAAAAAAACCCTTTTCATAAATATAATACAAAATTAACACTCTAAAAGCTGAGATTTTGTGCAAAATAAATAACAAAACATTTATGTGTTTGGCACAAGAAGTTAAAAATAAATCTAGAAAACAGATGCTTAAAGCAACTTGATTTTGTTCTTAAATTATATCTATTATTACACTGTGTAACACTATATTCCACTGTGGATAATTCCTATATCAGCCCTGCGACAAAAAGGGATCAGTTGGGATCCTGTGGTAGGTGAAAACTGGCCCGGTTCCGAAAATACATATCACGAGATAGATAAAAAATGAGGACGATTATTAAAGTATGTACCTACCACGTGACCGGTTTAAAAGTCATGACATGTTGCTTTTGACCAATCCTGTGACATGCACAGAGGGCAATTGAACCCCTCCTAGGACAAGCCCATGTTAAAATGACCGGTTCTGTGACGTTTCCCGGGATAGGTCCTTTTCCCGCAGGAAGGTTTATGCATTAGTAAAACCGCCAAAGGATTGGGCGCTGTAGGGGTATAGCTAAATTTTATGATTGTTGAAAGTTACCATTTGTTTGCCAGTACAGGTGAGAATGTTATTCTAATCTAAATTTGGTCTTTGAACACTGTTAATGCAATTTTATGAAAAACTTTTTTATGGGAAATTTTAAAAATATTATAAAGGTCCGGTCATTAAAGGTTTAACATTTATTTGATTATAATAAAATTGTAATTCTGCAAATATAATTAAACTTAATGAAATAATCAAAATTTTAAGCTGCTTACAAAATACAACGAGTGAGTTTCTTTTATATTATTTATGAATGAATACAACAGTAATAAGAACAAATTTTAAAATGTATTTAAAAACAAATTAAAATTTATAATAATGTACGAATATAAAATATTCTATTTAAGTACCAAAAAATTGTTAATAAAAACAAATTAAAATAAAACTGTGTGGCCACGAAAAAATATTAGATTTTGACTCGCTTGATCAAATTTCAATCATAGGACAGTCAAATAGGACAGTCAAATCCAGTATAGTATAGTCAAATCCAGCTCTATCCGCCAACAAATTTTGATTATAAAATTATCTGTTTGGCACTTATAGTTTTTTACGGATGGGACTTGAAATAATACACAACTGCAATAACTCCTCGAGTAATCTCTTCCAGTCTATTGGGGCTTTATCGTGATTTTTAAAGACATATTCAATTATGACTTTTTCTTTATTAAAAATCCAAAATATTTAATAATTTATGCGTAACAGTAAATACGATTATAAATAAAAATTTAAGCTCTTGTAGGGTAACTACACTGCTATTAATTCAGGCATAAAAATACAAAAACAAATGTCAAAATAACAAAAAGTTTTGTTAAATTAACGAAAATTGTATTACTTTACAAAAGTTTTTGTTGTTTTGAATTGAATTTCTTATTTTTACGCATGGATCATTATGAATGTAGCACATACCACACGTAACTTATGAAAGTACCTACACTCAAAGTAATGCAACAGTTAATTTTTTTTTTTTTTTTGTTTAATTTGATAAAAAGTTGTAATATTTTAAAAGGCATTTTAAAATTAAAAAAAATGCTTTTTAGTTTATATTGTAATTTCAAACAAGTGTTGCACATTTTATTTTTTTAAGTGTACGTGTAATAAGTTATACAAGCATGTATAAATTATTTAATATAAAGAATAAAAATAATGACAAAAAAACCCCAGAACAACATCTGTCAGTTAAATTGTAAAGTTTACATTATTATAATATTTATTAAATTGTGCATTAAATGAAAACATACTGAGGACTATACAAGTAATAAAATGAAGTATGTGTAAACAAAATATGGCAAAAAAAAGATGATTATTTAATAATGTAACCCATTTTTAATCTTAATGACATTACAGTTTTTTTTTTTTGTGAATTAAAAATACTTTTAAATTAATAGAGAAATATATTTAAAAATATAATTTAAAAAAATTTCGTTTAAAAAATTTTCCTTGATCTCTTACCAGACTAAATAACATTTTATATTAGAACTTAATTTTATTAACTAATGAACATTTTGTTATATATATTTTTTTTAACTTTTGATGGACTTTTCGATTTTGATAAAAATAATTTTTAATGGAATTTTATGAATTGTTGATCTGTTATTTTGTAAGTGAATAGTATAGTAGGATTTTAAGATCATATCATATTCTTTTTAATTATTTTTATTGTAAAGAAACATGAACATTTTTATTAGTAAGTTATAGAGAATAAAAATTGAGAAATTCCACTGAGCCAGCAGGATAGAATACTTAGTATTTTCGGTTGGCGCTACCCAACCTTGTCAATATCCATGCTCTTCTTCTCCCTTTGCGGTCATTGCTTGTTGATGATTGTCTATTTTATATTGAGTGTAAGGAAACAAATTAACAAACTTGTAAACAACAACACAATTAGACTAACATCAACGAAATTTAACAATTTATATTTATCCTCTATATTTTACAGTTTTTTTGCAATGACCGCAAAGGGAGAAGAAGAGCATGGATTTTGACAAGGTTGGGTAGCACCAACCGAAAATACTAAGTATTCTATCCTGCTGGCTCAGTGGAATTTCTCAATTTTTATTCTCTATAACTTACTAATAAAAATGTTCATGTTTCTTTACAATAAAAATAATTAAAAAGAATATGATATGATCTTAAAATCCTACAATACTATTCACTTAAAAAATAATTTTTGTCGTGAAAAAAAATTTTGTGGTAAAAAAAATTTTGTGATGAAATAAATTTAAGGTAAAAACAATTTTTGAGGTTATAAAAATTTGAGGTAAATATAAAATATTATTCACCTCTAAGCGTGTGGTGAAAAATAGTGATTTTTCGATATTGAAAATAAATATGGTATCTTTGGGTATAAAAATAATTTTTGTCGTGAAAAAAAATGTTTGTGGTGAAAAAAATTTGTGGTAAAAAAATTTTGTGGTGAAAAATATTTAAGGTAAAGACTATTTTTGAGGTTATAAAAATTTGAGGTTAATATAAAATATTATTCACCTCTAGGCGTGTGGTGAAAAATTATGACTTTTCTATATTGAAAATAAATATGGTATCTTTGGATATAAAAATAATATTTGTCGTGAAAAAAAAAATTGTGGTGAAAAAATGTTTGTGGTGAAAAAATTTTTGTGGTGAAAAAATTTTTGTGGTAAAAAAATTTTGTGGTGAAAGAAATGTTTGTGGTGAAAAAAATTTGAGGTAAAAACAATTTTTGAGGTTATAAAAATTTGAGGTGAATATAAAAACTTATTCACCTTTAGGCGTGTGGTGAAAAATTATTTATTTTATTTTTATTTATTTTATTTATATATAAATGTCATATCCTGCACAACAAGATTTAATCTTATAATTACAGTACAGGAATTACCAAGCAAAAATAATAATGACAATTGTTAAAACATATTAAGAAATAGGTTGCAATTAGGCAAAATATTTTTAAAGCTAAAATTTAAATTACAAAAAAAAAATAAAAATAATAATAATAATAATAATAAAAAATTAAAGTTAAACAGGAAAAGTAAGAAAATATCAAGAGTAATTTAGAAAAATATTTTTTTTAAAATGAGTAACGTTGCTGTTAAGTTGTTGGTTTTGTGGAAGCATATTCCAGAGACGAATTGCATTTATATAGAATTGCCACTCAGATACTAGACAATGATGTCTTGGTAAAATAATCTTTTTGCCCCTATTAGACTGAGCAAAACGAAGTTTTTCATAGAGGTATAACGGTTTTTGCGTGTAAATGATTTTATGTAAAAAGAGAAGTACTCTTATCTTCATAAGATTTATAAATGAAACACCAAAAATTTTCTTTGAGAAAGCCGAAGTTCCATCTCGTCGCCTTAATCCAAAAACATAACGAACAATGCTATTATACGCCACGATAAGCTTAGATTGGCTTGCGGAGTCGCTATTTGCAAAGAGTTCACAACCATACAATAACCCCGGAATCAGGTAAGATTTGGTCAGCAGCAATCTAATTTTTAAAGGTGAAAAAGATTGGGCTGCCCAAAGTTGTCTTAGTTTCATGAATGTTTGACCCACTATTGTGTTAATATGGTTTGTCCATGTTAGATTACTATTTAGTTTTAGACCAAGATTTTTAGCTGTTGGGACAATGTTAATTTTCTCGTTGTTAATGGCGATATCATGTTCGAAAACTGGATTTAAAGTTTTTTTACGAATTACCAAGCATTTGGAGTTTCGTGGATTAATACAGAGCCCATTAGCTGTTGCCCACCGGTATAAACTATTAAGATTATTCACTAGAAATTAAAAGGAAGTTGTACTAAAATACAGCTAAAATACCGTTTTAAACTCCTCTCAGCTGGTTACCGTTACCCTTAAATACTAAAATACCGTTATCAATAATATAACGACACCGGAATATTTTTTCATTATTTTTTATACTTCTGGACCGATTTTGCTTATGGGCAACACAGATGGAATCTGGGCATCGTGATCGCCATATCAACGGACAGATGGGTTGACGGACATCGCTATATCGGCTTGCAATTGCATAAGGATCATGCTATTGTATATACACATTTTAGGATCTTGGCCCTAAATTTATAGGACCCATACATCATATATATATCATTCAAAGTTCAAGCAATAGTTTTATCTCTTCTAAATCTTTAATTCCAAAACTTTTCCCCAAGTTGTTCTGTGAAATAACTACAATATTTTTTATTAAATTTATTTTCGGTTGCATACATGATTATCTCTCAATTTGTAAATTGATATTTAAAAACAATGCGAACAGTTAATAAACAATTTGACAATAATTTATTATCTTTACTTATAATTAAAATATAAGTGCATCTGCTTCATAATTTCCACTCGATATTGGTCGATACAGTACATTGGTAATGCAACAATAAAAGTTGTGACAGGAAGACAATATTTAAAAAAAAATATTCACATAAACTCATAATAAAATAACTTCATATATGTGGCTTTCCATACCAACTGACCCGCTACTGTGGGCAAAGTAGGCGTGTCTATATATTGAACAATTAAGGCTTGTTTTTAGAATATTATTTATTTTAATTTAATAGAATTTGGAAAATGCTAGAAATTTACTTATATCAATAGGGTTTTTAAAATTCAGAACTTTTAATAGATAACTAAATACATCTAGAAAACGCCCAAAACATTTTTTGTTTATAAAATTGGTCCGATTATTTTTCTTTCGATTCAAACAGTTGAGTTTTATCCATCTCAAATATTTAATAAAAATTCAAATATTTCTTCTATATTCAGTTTGGTCATATTCAGTTTGGTACGTACTGATATCCTAACTGATTTTAAAACAAATATTTTTTTTTTGATGAATTTTTAATGATGTACAATATTAAACGAATATTTTCTCAAAATGTAGCCGAGCAATATATTTTTTTTAATTTAAAAAATAACAAAAATATATTAAAGCCGATTTTAAGAAAAATTAAGAAAATCCTCGAAACGCGTCATCTCATTCTTGAAAGTAATGGATCAATGTTTTGGCTAATAAAACTCTATGAAGTATTTATTTGGAGAATATCCCGATAAAGAAAAATAGTGTTTTAATGACCTAAACACACGCAAAGAAAAAACATGGTTGGATCAATCATATTCGAAGAGCATCATATATTTTTGGGTTTATGGTTGTGCCAACCATAGTCGTACTATATTATGGTTATCATATTATTAAAATAAAATAACCATATTTTTACCATAATATGGTCCCTACAGTTATATTATGATTCAAAAATTACCATATTATTGTCCTAAATAAACATTTTAAAATGAATTTATCATTGATCGCACGTAATCATAGTATACTCAAAATGTTATCATATAATTCTCCCTCATAACTATGTATATTATGATTCCTGGATTATCATTATATGATCCATAATCTAAGAAAATTTTTTAAAGGAACAATTATATGATCCGTAATCTAAGAAAATTTCTTAAAGGAAAAGTTCTTATAAACTATGAAAAAACTCTTTAAATTTAAGAAAATTTCCTTTAGAAATGTTTTTTCTAAAAAAATTAATATTAAGGACTTTTTGAAGAAAAATTGTTAAGAAAAAAATCATAGACTTTAAGAAATTTTCTTTTTTTTTGATTGTATAATTATTTATTGGTTGTTGCCAGCATTTTATCGTTGCATCATTATCATATTTTTTTCATAGTCAGAATTTTTGTTACCACTGTATGGTCGCAGCCAATCATGATATAAAATAAAAGGTGCCAATCATAAAATAGTAAAATATTTACTAAATAATGATGGTAGCGACCATGTTTATGGTTAGAAAACCAATAACTTGGTTGTGACAACCATACCCGATTGCAGCAAGCACAATATAGTTGCAGTGATCATATTGCAACCATGTTATTTCTCTGCGTGCATGAATAGAATAACGTTGATAAATTAAGTTATTTAATTAAGTTAACTTAGCACACAAAAAAATTTATATTTTATTTTTAAAATGCCCATTAAATAATTAAAAATAATATAAATTGGAAATTAAAAAAAGCAAAAAAGTTGTTCTGTTTTATACGCCACGAAATATTGTAAATTTGACATTGACACGATATAATTTTTCCTGTGGCATGTATGGAAAGCCATATGGGGCTTTAATGTATAATGTTGAATATATTTACTTACAAATTTACTAGTACATTAACTTTTTTAAAACAATATAAATTAGGTTGACATTTAATTTAACAATTTATGTAACTATATATAAACATACATGATCATACATGGGCTTGTATGTGATCACACATGAGCATACATGATCATACACAACCATATATGATCTCATATATGACCATATACATTCGCATCCGAAGTTTGAGGATATATGGTCATATGTTTTCATATATGATTATATAAGCCCGTATACGATTCATATATATGATCATATATGACTCTCTTGTGCTCATATTTAATACATATATGATCAGACACACTCATATACCCATTAAATATCGCTTCCAAAAATATGTGGTAATGTATAAAATCATGTATTGTCATAAATTGAAATATTGAAATATATGCCCATGTATGTTCATATACCATCTAATATATGATCGTGTATGTTCATATATATTTTGATTTTTACGTGGGAAGTTTGTTATATGGGAAGTTTGTTAAAATAAATTATATGAAACTATATATTTTAACAGCTCTAAATTTACTCAATATTAATTTTGTTTCTCACAATCAAAATTTGCCTTTTTTCTGTGTGATTTTCTATCTGTGTAATTTTACACAGAAAATTAATGAAAATTTTTCAAGCAATTAGTGAAAATCACTTTTGGCATAATTATAAAAAAAAATTCTAAATTTAAATGGAAAGTTTTTTGTTTCTTAACGTTTTCATTAACTCACTCAAAAGCATATTTGAGATCCGCCATAAAAAATATTTCTGAAATTTTTGGGTCATCAAATTTTAAACCATTTCATTTGCTATCCAGAAATGACTTTTAAATTTAAAAATTTTCGTTTACAGTTTATTGTGCTTAATTTAAGATTCATCCATATAAGTGTTATCGTAGTCATCATAGTTCCGTACATAATATTTACCAGCGGTTTCACTGGTAAATTTTATTGAGCATAAAAATAAAAAAAAATTACAATTTTTGTATACAGTGTTGTATACAAAAATTTTTCGCATCTTTGACTGTTTTATTTTTTTCTCTCCCAGCACTTCGTTTTTTGCTTTTAATCAATATAAGTAAACAATAAAATTAAAATTGCAGAAAATATGTTGTTAACAAAACATATGAGAATATTTATTTTAGTCAGCATAAACATATGAATTGTAGTACTTAAATATTTGCGGTGTTTACAACAGAGGATTTTTGCTTACACAGTGAAAGAAGAAATTTCAACTTTAATATTTTCAAGGCGAAATAAAAGTAGACTTGTACGCAGAGAAATACACCCAAAATGGGTTTTGTTAAAAATTTAGCTCGAGCATTGATTTCATGGTATTTTTTAAATTCCAGAGCGACAAAAACAAGGTTCTCATTTGCAAGCACATATATGTGATGCATTTCATCCCATCCAAACATACAGGTTGGTTAAAAAGTTCCTGCGCTCACCAAGAGATGACACTGCTAGCTCCAAACTTTTTTTTCTCAAGTTGGTATAACTGTCCTGAGAACACATGCAAAGTTGCAAGTCATTCTGTCAATTCTTTCTTTGTTTACAAGCCATTTGAAGTTGACGTGTCATTGATTTTTTAATATGGAAAAAATAGAATATCATGCAGTCATTAGACTCTTTGTTTTGAAGGGTTTAAAGGCGAAGGAAATTTATGAACAATTGTTGGAAGTGTATATAGAGTCCTCACCTTCAAAACGCACCGTTGAATTTTGGGCTGGTGAATTTAAACGTGGTCGTACCAGCCTTAAAGACGACCAAAAACTGCAACAACAGCAGAAATCATTGAGCAGGTACATAATATGGTTAGTTAAGATCCAAGTTTGACTAAGCGTGAAATTGCTAATGCCATAGGGATCTCAAGCGAATGAGTACTCCATATTTTACATGAAGAATTACGTATGAAAAAACTGTTTGGAAAGTTAGTGCCGCACACATTAACAATTCAACAAAAGAACTGGAGCGTTTTAAGCCGAATAAAACCGACTTCTTGCGTCGTTTTATAACTATGGATGAGACGTGGATCTACCACCATGATCCTAAATTAAACCAAGAACGTTTACAGTGGACTGAAGCTGGTTGTTCAGCTCCAAAGCAGGTGAAGTCACAACGATCAGCAAAGAAGGTTATGGCATCAGTTTTTTGGGATGCAAAAGGAATTTTGTCGATTGATTATCTTCAGAAAGGTAAAACAATCAACTCTAAATATTATTGCAGCCTTTTGGATTAGCTGGATGAAAAAATTCGTGAGAAAAGACCTGGTTTAAAGAAGAAAAACAATGCACTTGCTCACAAAAGTGTTTTGACGATGGCTAAATTCAAAGAATTAAAGTACGAATTGCTTGAACATCCACCGTACTCACCTTATTTGGCTCCCAGTCACTAATATCTCTTCAGAAATCTCAAACAATTCCTTCGTGGAAAGCATTTTTCGTCGAATGAAGAGGCCATAGCAGCCGTAGACGGTTATTTTGCAGAGCTTCCGGAAAACCATTATAAGGATGGGATAAAATTATTGGAAGATCATTGGAACAAGTGTATTGAGCTTTTAGGAGATTATATTGAATAAAAAAATATATTTCGTAACAAAAACAGTATTTTTTCATTTCGAGCGAACGAACTTTTCAACCAACCTGTGTGTATGCTTACAGGCGAACATATAATACAGGGTGGCGCAAAAATAACCTTTCGATGTTTTTTGGCTGTAATTAAAAAAAAATGAAAAACTTTGATTCTTCTTGTGGATTATTTTTATTTGGTCTTTTAATTTTTTTTACATCAAGTCGAGAATATGATGTCATGTAAATGGCCGCCGCCACAGTTGATTGTCATTTGAGCCCTTTTTATGGCATTTTCCATCACTTTGGCCAAAACTTCCGGCGATAGGTCCTCACATTCCTGACGGATATTGTCTTTAAGAGCTGCAAGAGTCTGAGGCTTGTTGACATAAACCCGCGACTTCAAAAAGCCCCATAAAAAGAAGTCTGGAGCGATCAAGCGATCTTGCTGGCCAGTGCAAATCGCCAAAACGGGTCCTGTTGGAACCACATGTTTTCCAATCCCAATTCATCAAGTTGCGGCAAAAAGAACTCGTTGATCATTGCTCTCTAGCGCTCACCATTCACAGTAACCGTTTGGCCCGCGACGTCTTCGAAGAAAAAAGGTCCGATGACTCCTCCAGCGAATACAGCACATCATACAGTGACTTTGAGCGGGTGTAATGGCTCTTCGTGGGTTACACGCGGATTTTCAGTGCCCCAGAAGCGTAAATTTTGCTTATTTACGTACCCGCTAAGATGGAAATGGGCCTCATCACTCATGATTATTTTTGATGAAAAATCATCTCCATTTTAGCTCAAATAAATAGTCACCAATATTCCGCGTTCTGGAGCAGTGTAGCGTAACATTGTTTATTAACGTGTATTTCGCATGTGTTTACTACACAAATGTCAAAACAGATCTGACATTAGGGGCCAATCGCAAAATTTATAGCATTTTCTGATAGGAGGATTACTTTTGCGCCACCTTGTATTTGCAGGCAAACATATTGTATTGGAAAAATTACAAACATATTGTACAGAGTTCCCGCATATAAATATGTATATAATCAGGAAAATTATATTTCCAACAGGGCGTTTTTTCAGCGTTCATGAATCGGACAGTGCCTAACAGTTCCTACTAATTTTGAAGGCTGATATTTATTTGTTTATTTCTAAGATTAAATTAAATCTTAGTTTGATGACATAGGTTTTTATTAAATATGTTATTTGGATTATAATCGAAAGTTTTTTGGACATAATTCATAACCCGGATACAGGGATTAAAGAGATAAAAGGAAAAGAAAATAAAAATTGTGTGTTACTTTTTAAACCAAAAAAAAACCGTTAAAGTTTCTATCAAATAAATTAATTTTTTTAAACCATTTCTACTGACTTATTGTTTTAAGTGTATGTTTTATTTGAAATGCTTGCCTATTTATTCGACTGTACATCATCAGCCACAGCTGTACAAAGTTGATTAAACAAACGCCTTAGGGTATCATTTGGTGTTGGAAAATAGCAACTGTTGTTCAAAGTTTGCAATATTTACTTATGATGGCGACCATTTAGTTCTAAAATAAAATAATGTTGTTTTTTCTTCTCATTCATGTTTTTGTTTTATTCAATTTCTATTATCTATGTACTACTTTAGTATAATGTTTGCAAGTTAGTTTGTCGCCAAAACAAATAAACAAATATATACAAATAATAATAATAAATAAAAGCAAAAAAAAAAAAGTAGGAAAACTATAAGAAAAATAAAACTAAACTTAACTAAGACAATTGTAGAAATACAAGAAAAATAAAAGATTTAAAAAGTCACTTACACTACAACTGCTGTTATCACTGCTATCAGGGATGTAGATAATTTCTCCTGCTAACCTTTGATACTAAAGAAGTTGAACATTAATTTTAAGAATAATCAACTGCTCGAGATTTCCTTGAATTGCAATAGAAAGATCATTTAAATTGCAAATAAAACCAAGAAGTACACACAGAATATTATGTAGTTAAGTGTTTGTAGTTTAATAAAAAAGTTTTCCGTTCCATTTAAAAATAAAGTAACATACATTTATTTTTCAAAGAAATATCTATATTAACTTTTTTATACATTTATTCGAAATAATTTACTATCATTTACCATTTTTATACCCTCCACCATATATGGTGAGGGTATATATCAGTTTGTCTTTCCGTTTGTAACATGTCGAAATATAGTTCTAAGACCCCATAAAGTATATATATTCGTGATCCTTATGTCTGTCTGCCTGTTGAAATGGCGATCACGACGCGAAGACGCAAGCGGGGGTACCTATTTTTATCTGGATTGTTGGACATCCTCCCGAGCAGTTTGGTATTGAAAATGAGCAAAATCGGTCCAGCGGTTAAAAATTTATGGGTGAAAATGTGAAGATACCTCTAAATTTTCCATACAAATTGGTGTATTTTAGTACAATTTCATAGTAGCGACTGGTATATAATATATTTTCTCATATTTTTTCACCAATCGCTTAGAAATTAATAATATTTTGTACACCTCAAATATTTTTGACCTCAAAAAATTTTTTTCACCACTAAAATGTTTTTTCACCACAAAAAATTTTTTTCACCAAAAAAAAATTTTTCACCACAAAATTTTTTTCACGTAAAAAAATTCGTTTCCGCATCTAAAAAAGTTTTTCACCTCAAAAATTTTCTTCACCTCCATAATTTTACTTCAAAAGTTTTTTACATTGTTTGTATCAAAAACAATAGAGAACATTGGTGGAGGGTATTCAAAGATTCGGGACAGCCGAATTTAAGCCTTTTTTACTTGTTTTTTTTTCAGTTTCATTTATTTTTTTCATTTGTTTGAAATTTAATAAAAATTTAACCACAAAACGAAAACTTGTGGTTTATTTGTGTCCGTAACAGTTATTACAAATTTAAATTTTGTTTGCTGTGTGTTTCGAAAAAAATATTCAAATAATTTCAATTTGTTTTTTTATTTAAATTGGTTGTATATATACAAAATTTTTCAATACAAAATTACAAGAACTTCATAAACACACATACATATACAAACACATTCATACAAAAAGTGTTTATAGCTTCATATGCATACATACATTTTGTATTGTACGAGTATATTAAAAAAAAAAAAAATAATACAAAAACGGAAATAATTTCAAATAAATGAAAAAAATATTTATTTTTTAAGGATTGGTAGGTAAAATTTTGACATTTATTTTAACTGATTATATCATTTGTTTCTAACGGATGTGTCAGTTGATTAATCAACATTTAAAAATATATAACAAATGGCATTTAATTTTAATGAAAATTAAGTAGACCGGGTTTTAAAAGGAAATATCATTTCTTTTGAATGATATTTTCAGTTATTTTAACTTACAAACTTTTTTAAGTTATGTATTTTAAAGACAGATTTTGTTTCTCATAATAAAGGCAATCAAACCATAAAGACGACGGTTTGAGAGCCGAAAGGAAGCATGGAGAGAGAGTCTAATAAAACTACTTTTTCACTTTTTAAATGCTAGCAGAGAGAAAAGATATATATTCATACAAATGGCGAAAATCTCTCGTCATTTTTTAAAGTGATTTTTCAAAATTTTTAGAAAGGAGGATTAAATATTTACTAAATAAGCGTTTTCATATACTTTTCTGATAAAGGTTATTTTACTTTTTTCTTAACATTAGAATAATTTGTTTTTCTTTTAAGAAATGTTTATCCAGATACTGGAATTGTACACTGTAAATAATACTACAGTAAAATAACATTGTACAACTGACTTTATTTTAATTGAGAAGTATTTTAAAATTTTTTTTTTGTTTTTTGTTGAAACTATATTTAAAAATTTGACAGTTGAATTATTTTTCAAGTTTTCATCATATTTATTTCATCATATTTTATTAAGTTACTTCTTCTGACTTAATTTTTTTTGTGTATAGAAAATAAAGGCGGTTAATTAGATTTTTTTTAAGATAAATAAAAACAAAACAACAGGAAATATATAATTTTCTAAAGAATAATCTTAAACAAAGAATACACAAAAAAAAAGTATAATAAAGAGATTAGTATAGTAAAGTTAAATAGGTTCAAGCATTAATAAAGGATAATAGTCATAATAATAAAAAAATAAAAATTATATATAATTTTTAATATTAAAAAGCAAACAAACTTACTCGCTTTATAGTTCACTAAAGAATATACAATTGTGTTATATCAAAGTGGATCACAGTTATATCAAATTGAATCACAGAACAAATAAAATTTTTGAATTAAAAAAATTAAATCAAAAATAAAAATCATTATTAAAGGTTTGCTTAAGAATCCTGATGCTTCAAAAAACATGGAAACGAGGAAGAGGTGAGAAATAGAATGCCCGACCGGCACTATTGAGTTATTATTTGATATAAAACATTTATTTTTAATTAATTGTGCGCGATTATAGTTCACGCGTTGAGAGAAACTTTTATTTACTTATTTATTTTATTTTATTAAACATATAATTACAAATTATATGTTAATACCTTAACCGAGCACTAGCAACGAAGGCTATCGGCTCGTTGTAACGAAAACAGACCCGAGCCTCTGGTGGGAATCGAACCCACGACCCCCGCACTGATAAGCTAGCACGATACCAACTTTTATTTTAATGTTAAAAAGTTACTAGATTTTCGCTTAATAGCTAGCCAAGTCAAGTTTTTCCCGCTAGATCTGACGAGAAAAATTCGATTGCGAGAAATACTGAAACAGGGTGAAGAGTTTTTAAAACATTTTTAACACACATAAGATAATGAAATTTACACAAATCCGCCCAAGTGGTAGGTATTTCTTAAATATATTACAAATATTTCAAGATTTTTGCTTTAAAATCGTTATTTGATTTTTTTACTGCCGTTCAAACATTTTTTTTTCAACTGCATTTTAATGTAAAACAACTGGTTAACCACGAAACAACTGGTAAACCAAGATTTTCCAAATAAACTGAAACCCGTTTTTTTTTTGAGTATCGAGTATTAAATACTCACTGCTTTCTCGATATAAATATTTTCGAACTATCCCCGAAGAACAAGCCCCATAAGAAAACCTATTCATAAAGAACGCCACTATAACCTTTATAGTTGTTTTGACTTCGCTATGGATACTGAAGTCTAGTTAGCCTTTTAGTAAAAACAAAATTATTGAAAGCCAATACTCACGGTTTTTACTAAAATAAATAATAAATTAAAAAAACGGAACTTAAGTCCCAAAAACTGCCCTCAATTATACACTTAAAATAGTTTGTAAGTTAAAATAACAAAAAATATCATTTACAAAAATGATATTTCATTTAAAAACCGATCTACTTAATTTTCATTTAAATTAAATGTCTTTTGTTATTTATTTTTAAATGTTGATAAATCAACTGACACATCCGTAAGAAACAAGTGATATTATCAGTTAAAATAAATGTCAAAATTTTACCTACCAATTCCTTAAAAAATAAATGTTTTTATCATTTATTTGAAATTGTTTCCCTTTTTGTATTTTTTTGTATTTTTTTTTAATATACTCGTACAATACAAAATGTATTTATGCATAGCTATAGACACTTTTTGTGTGAATGTGTTTGTGTATGTATGTGTGTTTATGAAGTTCTTGTATTTTTAATTGAAACATTTTGTATATATACAACCAATTTAAATAAAAAAAAACAAATTGAAATTTTTTGAAACAAACAAAATTTAAATTTGCTAAATTAGCCGAATAAATAGTCAGTTTATAAAATAAAATAAAAAAATCTTTTGGTTGATCTTATAATATTTAGAAACCAAATATTGCTTATTACAGCAGACTTTCTGAAACTAATTTTAAGTTAAAATATCAGATATTTTTAACTTGAATTTTTTTACTAAAATACCAAATACCATATTGCTGCCAGCGATTCCTTCTACAGCGTAAAATTTAATGCTTAGTTTGGCATTTATTTTTTTAATATTCAATTAGAATTTTAAACTTTGCCTAATTTTGTGATCAGTAATTCACAAAAATATGGTATTTTATATGAAAAACCTACTTAGTGTTTTAGGTCTTTACAATATTGTAAAATATTCTTGAAACGTTTTGGGTTTCAATAACTTTTTGATAAAACAAAATTCTAAATTTTTATAATTTTTTGTCTTACTGTACCAAAAAAGGATTAAGTTAAATATGTAATTTTAAAAAAAATATATATATATATTTACTATTAAATTTACATTTTTGAATCAAAGACTGCATTCACATATATATCTTAAACACCTGTTTAACAAAAACGCGTATTCATGTTTTTTTTATTACAAACGTTCTTTATTCCTTTTAGACTCCGTTTGGTTAAACACGTATTTAGGAGTTGAGTGTGAACGCAGCAAAATAATATTTAAAAATGTAAAATCATAACAACTTTTCCATGCCTGATGCAAAGTACTTTTATTATTATCATGACCATTCAAAAATATTCACTCACCATTTTATATAATTTCCTATGAACCTGCTTGTATTGATGCAGATTTTAATTATAATTATTTTACTCAAATTTGTATACGCACGAACCGATAACCGTTTAAATTAAATTAACTTAAACAACAAATATGAACATTTATTTCCATTTACATGAATAAACATATTATTAAAAATCATATTTTAATTAACATTAAATGCCACAACGTTACACTTTTCTAATATACATTTTTTATTAATGATTTATCTCCATCTTAAAAGAGATACCAATTTACGCATTAAAAGCCAATAATGATAATTACGCACAATAATTATGAGGAAGAAATTAAGTAACAAATCTAACAACAGATTATAGCAACAACGATTTTAAAAGTTTCCTACACACACTTTACTGTACTCATTCTCTTTTATCGACAACGAATTAAGCTCAATGAGAAAAAATATCAACTTTATCATATTCCTATTGACCACAATTAACGCACTTGTATTACTTATTTTATTCTCTTTTAAGTGCAATAATTAAAACACTCTTTTTATAAACACGGATGAACGACGCGACGATGCAACCGAATTAGTTGACTGCAAAATAAAAACTAAATAAGGAAAGCAATTTAGAAGAGTTGCAAGTCAAAATTTATTAGTGGAATGGGAAGGTAAATAAGAAATCGGAAAGAAATATATAAGAATATGTATACAATTATTCTAATCAGGAGAGGACATGCCTATATTGGAAGTATTTTTTTATCATTATTATAAAGTGATTTACGCATATCAATATTATTTCATTTTATACAAATATATTGGAAGTGTGTATGCTAAATTGAAGGTTAAGCAATATTATGGTGTAAATAAAATCATTTTTGATTTTTATTGTACGGTACGTACAACTTAACATATAAAATAAAGTATTGGTTTTAATGTGCAATTTTTATTCTGGGCGGCATATGTATGTTGTTTTACATTATTAGGAAATCTTTATTGGAAAAATATTGTGGGTAAATTTGGTAACAAACAAATGTTTTGGAAACAATTGTATAGTGTGTGATAAATATTTAAAATACTGTGCCATTATATTGGTCATAATATGGGGACACGAAAGTGAGACGACTTACAATGATGCCAAACGTGATGATTTTACGTCATTTGGACGATTTTTTGGTACATAAACTCAAGGAAATAAATATACTGCAACTACTAAAAATGCATTTATTACGCGAATAGTTAAACAAAAAAATATAATGTAGTTATTTTATGTTGGGTGATACCAATTGACAAAATTAATTTGCCGCTACAATAGTTGTATAACACTAACTAAACAATAATCTCATATATAATGACGAGACATATACAAATTTCTAGAAAAACTTCTCTTAAAGAATCAAAACTCGATGAATATTGAAAAAAAAATAATTTCTTGGAATTTAACTTTTAAAAACAAATGTAGGAATCATTTTCAAAATCTAATAAGGGATTTTAAAGCGAAAGAAGAATATCTCGCGAAAAATTTATATAGACTTCCATATGAATATATCAAAACTCCCTAAAATGGTATTAATTAAAAAACTGAGCCGGCCTTTTCAAAAACCGGTTTTCGGTTGATTCAAAAAAACCTTTTTTTTTAACCGGCCTCGGTTTTGAGAAAGTCTATAAAGATTTGTAATATTTTTCGAAAATACAATTTTGGCGGATTTATTTAAATTATATACATTATAACGTTGTATTTTTAAGACATTTGTGTCAAAAATATATTAGGTACCCTGCACCCCGTTCAGTATATTACGCGCCGAAAGTTTTTTTTTTTATTTGTTAGGGTTAGTTTAAAACTAGCTAATAAAAACTAATTAGATGAAATATATTTATAGTAATTAATATCGATGTTTCTAATTTTCTTTATATTAAAAAAAAATTATAAATTTTTTGTCTAATTTTTCTCATAAAGAAGGACCGGGGTACCATCCCGACTATGGTAAATTTTTGAATCAAAGACTGCATTCACACATAGTTGTTAAACACCTGTTTAATGAAAACGAGTATTTATGCTATTTGTTCCATTACAAAAGTTCTTTATTCCTTTTAGACTCCGTTTGGCTAAACACATGTTTAGGATTTAAGTGTGAAGGCTAAACAATAAATTCAAAAAAGTACGATCATATCAACTTTTCCATCCCCCGTCCAAAGTACATTTATTATTAACATGAACATTCAAAAATATTCACTCACCATTTTATTTATTTCCCCATGTACCTGCATGTATTGATGCAGATTTAAATTATTATTATATTATTACTCAAATTTGTATACGCCCGAACCGATATAACCGTTTAAATTAAATCAATTTTAACAACAAATATTTACATTTACGCATTTAAATGAATATACATATTATTAAAAAAACATTTTAATTAACATTAAATGACACAAGGTTAGGGTGCGTACAGAGTGGCCGCTTGTTGCCGAGCCGAGCTGGCTGACGCTTGTTGCGAGAACCAATGCGAGAAAACTGGTACTATACAAATTAGTACAAACAAGCGCGAAGAGGTCATAGTGGGCGCCGAGCTGGTCAGAGCGCAAAGCTGGTTGAATGCGAGAAAACAGTTTCAAAGCGTATTTCAGCGCCGAAAACATTGTTTGTTATGTTGTTATGATTTGAAC
The DNA here is from genome assembly GCA_949748255.1 of Eustalomyia histrio. Classification (NCBI taxonomy): domain Eukaryota; kingdom Metazoa; phylum Arthropoda; class Insecta; order Diptera; family Anthomyiidae; genus Eustalomyia; species Eustalomyia histrio. The sequence continues at coordinate 155,690,487 of OX456524.1, read as the reverse complement.
TTGTTTAGAAAACATAAAAAAAAATTAAAAACAAAAATTTAAGAAAAAGTAAGTAAAACAAGCAATCAAAAATTAAAAAATTAATAAAAATTAAAACGAAAAAAAAAATATAATAATTAAATAAAAATTAAAAAATAAAAAAATTCAAATAAATAATAAAAATTAAATAAAATTATAACAATTATAAAAAAATTTAAAAAAAACTTATACAGTAAAATCGCTATAATTCGTACCCCGATAATCCGAAAATCCTGATAATTCGTAACAAACAATCGGTCCCTTGGGAAAATCGTAATTATTCGTAATATTTCCATACATTTTATTTCCCTCGACCCAAACCCAAATGCATAGAAACATACATAAAACACAAATAATAGATAAAATATCAGCGCTGATACTCGCATCCACTATGCACACTCAAACTTGTTTCTCGCATGAACAAGTTGTCGCAACAAGCGTCAGCCAGCTCGGCTCGGCAACAAGCGGCCACTCTGTAAGCACCCTTACACTTGCTTAATATACATTTTTTATTAATGATTAATCTTCATCTTAAAAGACATACCAAATTACACATTAAAAGCCAATAATGATAATTACGCACAATAATTATGAAGAAAATAATAAAGAAATTATCAAACAAATCTAACAACACATTATAACAACAACGATTTCAAAAGTTTCTTACACTTGCTTTACTGTACTCATTCTCTTTTTATCGACAACGAGTTAAGCTCAATGAGAAAAAATATCAATTTCATCATATTCCTATACAATTTTTTTTATAACTATTTTATATTACTTGTTTTATTCTCTTTCAAATGCAATAGTTTCATTTTTGAATTAAAACACTCTCACTATTTTTATAAACACGGACGAACGACGCGACCGACTTTGTTGAGAATTCAATAAAAACTGAATAAGGAGGGCAATTTAGAATAGTTACAAGGCAAAAGTTATTAGTGGAATTGGAAGGTAAATAGGAAATGGGAAAGAAATATATAAGAATATGTATACAATCACTCGGATCATGAGAGGACATGCCAATATTGGCAGCATTTTGTTATTATTATAAAGTTATTTACACATATTAATATTATTTCATGTTATGCAAATACATACATATATTGACGATGAGTATGTTAAATTAATTTTTTATTTTAAAACTTTTTGGAAATAATTGTAAAGTATGTGGCAAACAATTAAAATATTGCGTAATTATTTTGGACATAATCTACGAGCCTGAAAGTGAGATGACTTACAGTGGTGCCAGACTTGATGATTTTGCATAATTTGGAAATTTTTTAGGCGAAATTAAGCCAAATAACAATTGACGATTTTTTGGTAAATAAATATACTGTCAGTACTAAAAATTCATATATATCGTAAATTGTTAAAGAAGTTGTTATTTTTTATTGGCTATCACTAAAACCATTATGTGAAAAATTAATTTGTCACTACAATAATAAAATAAAATAGTCGGGATTTATTTTTTACCTGGAAGTAAATAATTATACTGCCAACAAATAAAATTAAATATTTTGAATATGTAGGCCTCGCTTCTGTCCATATATTTTGATTTATTTTTAAATATCCAATTAATATTAAACCATTTATAATTTTTTAATTATTTGGTCTTTAATAATTAACATTTTGGCGTGACTAAAATCGCTCAAATGACACAAATTTAATTGTGGAACATGAAACTCTGATTGGATAGACTACATCCAAATGTTGTAAATGATATAAAATGGAATAACAAATACCAAACTTGTAAAAGCAGCCCGTTTACTGCAAAAATTAATAAAAAAAAAATATCACATCATCTAAGACTCTCATTTTTATTTAAACATTTTGACAGTAGTATTATTAATTTAAGTTGTCGGCAGTTTATTTTCCATCACAATTTAAATACATATTTCCTTTTAAAATTAAAAGCGAATATTTTTCTCAACCAGTGTAATAAAAAATGGTACCTAACTAAAAATAATGACTTTATTTTTTTATCGACAGTATTAAAGGTATATCATAAGTTTAGACAATTTTTGAAAATTCCAAATTTTATGCAAATCTATAAAGGAATTAGTTAAAAATACGGAAATTGTTCTTTTACAAGCGTATTTGTAGATATTTCGAAGTCTGGTACAGTCTGACAAGAAAAGAACGTGGAGACGTGATGGAAAAAAGAAATATAAAAACAACTAAACTCACTTTTTCGGCCACCTCGGGGATCTAGGCGGTGAAATAGAAGGAAAAAATTCATACATTTTTTGGTACTTTTTCGAAATAATAAATAAAAACTGCGACACTTATATGGATTCTTTAACTTAAATTTCGTAAAAAGCTAAGATAAAAATAAACAATTTTTAATCTCCTTTGACCCTTAGAATTTTGAAGTGGTCCAAAAACCGAGGCAGGTCAATCTTAGATTTCTTTTTTGCTATCACATATCCAGATTTCATTAAAATCGTTGGGTTTTAAGGTTGGGGTACTTTTTTTGTGACCGGGAAATATGTTCATGGTAAGGAATTTGACTTACGAAAAAAATATGTGTGATCAAATCAAATACACATCTTAAGTGCCAATCGAATTGAAAAGTCTATATTGGTTGCAATAACCAATAAATTCGGTTAGCACCACCATATTCAAATGTGAGTGATAAAAATTTTGCGTGTTTCAATCAAAATTTAGTTGCGTTAACCAAATTTCATTGTATTTAAAGAAAACTTTAGTTGATTTTTAAAGAATTTAGTTAGTGTTTAAAAGAATATTTTGAAAATAAGTTTTAGCTGACTTTAAAAATAAATTTAATACATAAAATATTTCGTCAATAATATGTTTTTTTTGTTAATTTCATATGTATATTTCATAAATTAAATTACTTTTTATAATTTGAGAATTCACTTCAATTAAAATTAAATATATTCAAATAATTCGGACTTTTATTAAATTTGTTCATTTAAATATAAAAAAATCAATGTTTTTGCAACTAAGCTCCCAATTTTTTTTACAATTTGCTTATATTGATTTGACGATTTGTGCAAAACAAAATCGTAAAATTAACGATTTTCATCAAACTTTAATGGCAGCACTACCTCTGATTTAGTTCCGTTAAGTACATAAAAACATATTCGTCAAATAGAGCAGTCGCTAGCAGCAAAAGTTTTTGTCATATATTGTATAAGAAGAGAAGAATATTGCCAGGCAAATATATTACTGCGAACAAATAGAAACGGTTCTTTTTCAGTTCATAATGCAAGAAATATAAATTTTTGCAGCCTGCAGCAGACTGCTCGTCAAATAAAATAGTATATGGGAATAAAGAGGTTTGCCTTTCGATTAGTTCAATTAGTAACATGGAAGAAATTGAAATAAATTATGTATGTTGATAAGTGAGATTCTCCAAATAAAAGAGAATAAAAGTGTCAGAGAATTTGAGTGTAAATATATTGAGAGGATATGGACATATGAAATTACGGAAACACTCAATGATATACATATATATAAGTATTTTAAACCAGCGAGTACAAATAGGAAAGAACACATAAGCTTTTATAAATTCACATCTTATAACCCAAAAAGAAATGTCATCTAAAAACAGGGAATGCATTACATTTTTGCGAAAATAGCATGAATAATTATTGCTAAGAATGTAAACAAAAAATTTGTTTTCAAATTTAAACGCGAATTGGGAAAATTTTCAAATTTCCGCCTTCTGCAAAAAGTGAAGCATATATTAAATATTCAACTTGTTTTATTTTATAATAATTAGGCAAATTTGGAGCAATTAATGCTCCAAACCAGTTTTGCTTTAAGATTAAGCTTTGTTATTGTAATATAGCAAAATTTTTAGACGTTTTACTTAAACTGACTAAATACAAATAATAAATACAAATTTTGTGGAAAAACTTCTCTTAAAGAATCAAAGCTTCACGAATATCGAAAAATGAAAATTAAAAAACTCCATAAAAATTCCCTTAATTTAAAAAACTAGTACTCAAAACCGACCTTTTAAAAAAGCAGGTTTCGTATTATTCTAAAAAACGTTTTTTTTTAACCTTTTTCGTTTTGTAAACATTAAAACGAAATATTTGTATCACATTTGTATCAAAAATATTTTTATTTAACCAGCACACCGTTTCAGTAATTTTAGCGCCCTAATTCCAGCGCCTCAGATCGAAAGATTTTCATTTGCTTCTAGCGGGGAAAAAAGCTTTATAAAACATTCATTCAACCTCTATTGATTATATTATAAAACTTAAAATTATTATTATTAGGCAGTAAATAGTAAAACTTTATTATTTAGTAGAAAATTCTATCAAATTATGCAGCCCGCCAATTTGATATTCTAATTATATACAGCATTATATGATGACTTTGAACTTAAAAATTTTAGCAATTTTATCAAGTTTTATATTTAAATAAAAAAAACCGGAATATATAAAAAGATCAGAACCGGTCGGATTTTAAAAAATTCAAAAAATCCGGTTAACCGGTTTTTTATGTCGGTTTTAAATACACTATTTAGGATAATAGTTCAATATCTGCTGTTTATATTTTTAATTGTTTTTATCAAGTTTTCGAATTGAGTGTAAAAAATCTCAATTTAACGCTGATTTTTATTTAAAAGATACCGAAATTTAATTAAAGTAGTTTCGATATTTTCGGTTCCACTGAAATGTGTAAACCGTGAATTACCGAAAACGAAAACGATATTTTTGGAAATTTACACAAAACATATTATTTATTATGTAAAATTAATTCAGGAAAGAAAAAGGTATTATTGGTTTTTAGGGTTTTTAATACAATTGAATAAGTTGCTCAAATATGGGCGTAAAATCCAGCTTTTAAAATCTCTCTTTTTTTGGTAAATTTTGTGAAATTTTTATAAACGTAAAAACCCAACATTTGAAATTCGCGTTTTTTTTTTTTGCTAAATTTTGTGAAGGTTTGATAAACAATTTGACAGAATAAATTTCTTTGTTCGGCAAAACAAGAAAAATTAAAGTTTCAACAAAAACCACTGAATTTGCTAATGTTTGTTACTGATATAAAAAAAATATGTATAAAATATTAAATAATTAATTTAAGCACAAAATTTTATATATTTTTTTAATGAAATTTTGTTGCAGGGTGTAACTAGATTCGTATTAAGCAACTGTTATTATATTATTATTTTATAACGTATCCAATAAAGTTCTTGAAATGGATTTAACAACCTTTTTCCAGCGACACATTCAATTATTTTAAAAAAAAATATTAATTAAAACATCAAAATTTATTTTAATTTTTTTTTAATTTCAGTTAAGTAAAATTAGCCAAAACTTTTTTAAAAACCAACGAACTATTTTTATTTCGTTTTACTATTGCAACAAACATTTTGTTGGTTAAATTCTTTATGAAAAAGAGGAAATTATAAAATAAGTAAATATTCATTGAAAAGTGCACAAACCGTGAAAAGTACCAAATCTAACGCCGCAGTATTGCGGTATTTGTTTGAGTCAAAAACTGCAATTACATGTTGTTCTCAAACACCCGTTTAATTTAAACACGTATTTTAGCTCTTTTTTCTATTACAAAAGTTCTTTATTCCTTAACACTTCTTTTAGCAAAAAAGTATTGAAAAAAATGTAAAAATCATATCGACTTTTCCATCCCTTATTCAAAATGTTTATATTGTAAACCTGATGATTACTAATATTTACTCACCTTTATATATTTTTCATCTGTTCGCAAGTAATTATGCAGATTTAAGTTAAATTATTATTAAAATTCTTCAACGCACGACCCGAAAACCGTTTATATTTGGTTACTTTTAGCAACATTCACATTTATTTCCATACATAATAAATTTAAACACTAATCATACGCCAAATAATTATGAATACAAATTGGAAAGAATATAAAAGAAAACTAACTAGCAAATACAACAACACCATTTTTTAAGTTTTTACATTCTGTTTTTACCGGCAATGAGTTTATCTCAATGAGAGAAATATCAATCTCATCATATTCCTATTGATAGCAATTAAAGCTTTTTATTTTTCTATAAATTATTCCTTTCTTTTTTTTAACTATTCCACATTAACATCATTTACTATTTAAAATTGTATTCACTTTTATAACAATTGTTTTCAATTATGAAAGCACTCACTATTTTTATAAACACGAACGAACGACGCGACGAAGCAACCGACTTTGTTGAGGAATGGATAAAAACTAAATAAGGAGGGCAATTTAGAAGAGTTGAAAGTTAAAAGTTATTAGTGAAATTGGAAGGTAAATAAGAAATGGGAAAGAAATATATAAGAATATGTATACAATTATTCTGATCAGGAGAGGACATGCCAATATTGGTATTATTTATTAAATAATTATTATAAAGTGATGTACACATATCAATATTATATCATGTTATACAAATTTATTGACAATGGGTATGTTCAATTGAAGCTTGAGCAATATTATGGTGTAAATTAAATAATTTCTTATTTTTATTCTACATACTTAACTTTAAAAAGACAAAGAATATGAACGAAATTGTCAAAGAGCGGTTGCCAAACCAAATAAAAACCATTTGTTTGTCCTAAAAAAATATTTAGCGCAAACAAAATGTTGAAATTTAATTGCGAGAAAAAAATTTGTTGACATTAAATTAAAAAACTAGTTAAAAAAGTTTATAATTTTATATATATATGTTTTCAGCCATACTGGGATATAGTAGACATGGGTTCGAAGAGATGGCCAACATATGTAAAGCCCTTTAAAATAGATAAAACTGAAATCCCTATTTTTTGACAGTTCTTTGAAATTGAAAGTTTTTGCAAAATGTATTGGAAAATTGACAATTGTTTGGCAGTACTGCTTTTATATGCAATTAAATGAAAAAGAAAACACTCAAATAAGCACTAAAATAAATAAAACAATGATTGATTAGGACAAGACAGATATTACTATTGACAACTTGTTGCTTTCTCCGCTAATTTAGCGCTTTTTGTATTGCTCATACCGAAGGAATCACTATTTGAGCTGTTAAAGGAAATTCAAGCAGTTTTTAATTGAGATAAAATTTTAAACTAATTCACAATTTGGCATTTGGTTTATACGGAATATTAGGCATTTTGTCAAGTGCAGAATACACTAAGCGTAATATTTTTTTTTTAATTTTTACTCCAATCTTTTTCGATACAATTGTTTTTGACTTAATTTCAGTGCTGCCAAATTTTGTTAAAGAAAAATATAGCATTAAAATAGACTTAACTATGTCTAGAAAATAGTTAAATTATAAACAAATCTAAAATTTTGCAATGAATCGCTAAAAAAAAATTATTTTTTCTAAGTTTTGCTTAACAATTTTGCAGCAAATTCCTAAAAAATAATAATAACTCTAAATACTGACACATGAACGAGTGTATAAAGAATGCTATTGTAATAAAACGTGTGATTAGCTTGCAAATTATTTTAATCATATTTTATTCTATTAAATGCATTTAAAAATCGCTATATCTGACGAAAAAATTGTTAAATTGACAACAGTGCTACAAATTTTATATTATTTCTAACAACTTTAAATTGAAAAAAATTGAAAAATTGAACACATAAAGCTTTTTAAAAGCTACTTATCCGTCACTCATATTATCTTAGGATCAAATAAAAGTTTTTTATATATCCAAAATGCATTTCATTTCCAAAGCTATCTCTTTAAACTAAAATTCTCTCAAAATTCATTGTTTCATTATTTAGTTGTTCCACCTTTTCATCTATTTAACCCTTTATTGCACCTACCGTAATATTAATCAAAAATCTATAGACCATTACTTTTGTAAAAGAGGTGACTAATAAATTGTGTCAGAAGTTTTCTATCCTTCTTTATCTCACTCTTTTTATTTGTTTATGAGCTCGGCCAGGAGAAATTACAAACATTTTGCTTGTGCAATGACAAATGTCGCCAGTTAGTGGAACATTTCAGAATAACCCCCGGTTTTTATAAGGAGAAGGGAATAATTCCACCGTTGGAATTGCATTTGTGTTTTGGTTTTGTTGCAATAACAAAATAAACACAACTCTTCTACGGAATTTATCCGTTCGCCTTATATAAACAGAAGATTTAAAAACTCCGTCAATCACTCAAAAAGTTAAAACAATTTTTCCCTACGGAATCAAATTACAAAATATTTTTTGTGTTTGCCGCCATGAGTAGAATTTTTGAGTTTTGGGCCTATGGAGACTACCGTTTATAGTTCCAAAAGCATTCAGTTGATATCACTGCTCTATTCGCCCAGCAACCAATACATGTGTTTATGCGGCAAGCTATCAAATTTAGCTTATGTGATTCGCCATATAAATTTTACATAAGCCAACGTTTAGTGTTAACGTTTAAAGTTACCTATGTCGCATTTGCATGGAAATAACAGAAGCTTCCCGTCGATAGCTTCCCGCATAAACACAGCTAATATCATTTTGTAACCCATTGTCTTGATAACAAATCAGTTACAGAGAAAAGTCAAAATGATATCAATTGCAAAGTAATGGAGAGCACTTATAAATAATTCAATTTTTCTCCGTTTTAATTTATTCAAAGTTGTTTTTAATTTAAATATATTTCTACTTATTTTTAAAATGCGAAAACAAAATTAAAATATTGACGTATAAATCAAAATACAAAAAAGTTTATTTTAATTAAAATCATTAATAAATAGCATTATTGATAAATAAATTAGAAGAAAGGAAATTACTTTAATAATATTCATACTTTATTTAAAAATGTTTGTAAAAAATAAAATGTTAATTTAAATATAAATATAATACTTGATTTAACTAAGCTTTTTTCTCTGTGTAGCTCCAGGATGTCCTTTACTCCCTTTTTGAACCATCACTTTTAACACGGTCCTAGTGTACATACCCAAAAGTACCCTGCTCGTAAATTACCCCATACTCCTAAAAACCGCTTGCATTTACTTAATTGTGTCATTTGGCAACACCCGTACAAGTAAATCATTTTATTTTGTGAAAATTGTGTTAAAATTGTGCTGCTAGATTAAAAATATTAATTATAGTGGTTTAATTAACAAAACTTATACATTTTTTGCATAAATTGCTTAAATAAGTGTTAAATTTAGTTGTGTATATAAAAGTTTATGGGTGCAAGTGGTTTTTATTAGATTATTAAACAAATAAATTCCGGTGCCTCCTCATGACCAAGTGTTGTGTTTTGTTTCTTTCTTTTGTAAATTTTAATGTCTAATATGTTTGTGGTCAATAATTTCAAATAATATTTGTTAAAATATAATTTAATTAACAAAAAAAAGTATTCCGGCAAAAGTAATTCATTCAAATTAAACAAATGAGCCTCCGCTGGCCAAACTCTTGTGTTTGTTGTTGTTGTGTGTTTTATTAGAGCAAGTAAAGCATATAAAAGAAAGAAGCAAACAATGATACCACTAGTATGGTGAGTTGTTGCTGCGGTTTTGTTAGTGTTTAATATAGCACAAGTGATATATTTTTTTTAATATGGTGAAATTTTAATTCAATGACAATTAAGCAGAAGTAATGCAGGGTGTGTAAAAAGCTATATAAGGAATTTTAAGGTAATTATTTTTTTTTTTTGTTTTGACTACTATAAATCATATAAAGTTTAAAAAATGCATAAATTTAAAAATGCATAAAATTTAAAAAATTATTAAAGATTTAGAAAATATTTGAAAAATATTGGTGAAAATAATAAATGTAACGATATTTTTTGTAAAAAATATTTTCAAAATATTATTTTCAAAATTAACTATATTATTTAAAAATTAACTGATTTTTTTAAATTACCAAAAAAAATTCTAATTTCACTCTACAGGGTTTGTGTGAAACGGTAGCAAAGTGGCATGTTAAAAAATTTTTGTTGATGGTGAAAAAGTTTTAAATTTAAATTTAAAAAAGAATCCAATTTATTTATTTGTTTTGTTTTCATTTTACTTTTAAAAGCTTTCAAATTTTAAAACTTCAAAAATTTATATTCAAATGTCTTAAATTCTACTAGCTCTATGGGCTAGAGAAATTTTATTCAGCTCAAAACTGTCAAAAATTTACCAAAAAGCATACTTTGCTACCATTTCACACATACCCAAAGTCTTAAAACGTTTTATGAAAATGAAAGATTTTCATTTTTAAACATCGTTTCATTGACATTTTAGAAATTTTTCACGTAAATTTGCTGATTTTTAAAAATAAAATAAAAAACAGCTGCCTAAATTTTGTTGTCTTAATTCATATTTTTAAATAATTAAATTCGTCGCTAGAATTAAAGTCATTTAATCCGTATCCAGAACTTTAGAGGACACATATAAAAATAATATTTTTAATAATTTTTTCACATTTCTCTATAAGTTTTAACCTTTTTCCACAATTGAGATTATTTACACGTAATCCGAAAACTTAATAAAGGGTTATCAACTACATTAAAAATATACATCAACAGCAAAAATTAAGTCATTTATTATAAAGTGAATTTATTTTAATATTTTTTCAATCCGATCGGTTCTGAAATTTTCTTAAATTCAACTTTACAAAAAACCGGGTTTTTGGTTAAAAAAAACGTTTTTTCGAAAAACCCGAAACCGGGTTTCTTGAAGAGGCCGGTTTTTGAATACTTAATATATAAATTAAGGCCATTTTTATGGAGTTTTTATATATATTTATAGTTAATTCTATTGATGAGTTGTATAAATTTTATGTTTAATGATAAAGTTAACGTGAATTGACAAAATTTCCCTTTTTCGCTTCAAAATTACTAATTATATTTTGAAAATAATTCCTACATATGTTTTTAAAAATTGTATTCCAAGAATTTCCCCTTTTTCAATATTCATATCTTAAGAGGAGTTTTTACAGAAATTTTTATTTGTCAAGCAATTATTTATTAGAACATTTTTAAGTCAGTTTACGTAATTCGTATGAAATTTTAATTGTAGTGATAAATTTATTTTTCCTCTTGGTATCACCCAATATAAAATAACTACATTATAGTTTTTTGTTTAACAATTCGCGAAATAAATGAATTTTTAGTAGTGAGTATATTTATTTCTTTGAGTGTATGTACCAAAAACTCGTCAATTGTCATTTGGCATAACTTCACCTAAAAAAATCGTCCAAATGATGTAAAATCGTCACATCTTGTAGCACTCTAAGTCGTCTCACTTTCAGGCCCAAATACTATGTCCAATATAATGGCACAGTATTTTAATTGTTTGCCAAATAATATACAATTATTTGAAAAACAGTTGTTTGTTACAAAATTTACCAACAATATTTTTCCAATTAACAATTCCTTAAAATGTAAAACAACATACATATGACGCGCAGAAAAAAATTGCACATTAAAACCAATACATTATATAATATGTTAAGTTGTACGTACGTACAATAAAACTCAAGATTGATTTTATTTACACCATAATATTGCTCAACCTTCAATTTAACATACACGCTACCAATATATTTGCATAAGATGAAATAATATTGATATGTGTAAACCACATTAAAATATTGACAAAAACAATATTGGCATTTCCCCTCATTATCATAATAATTGTATGTATATCTTTCCCATTTCTTATTTACCTTCCCATTCCACTAATAATTTTTGCCTTGAAACTCTTCTAAATTGCCCTCCTAATTCAGTTTTTATTGAGTCTTCAACAAAGTCGGTTGGATCGTCGCGTCGTTCGTCCGTGTTTATATACTTCTCTCTCATTGAGCTAAACTCATTGTCGGTTAAAAGAGAATGAGTGTAAGAAAATACTACAAATCGTTGTTGTTAGTTAATTTCTTTATTTTTTCCAATTTAACTTCATAATTGTTAATATTCAATTTTTTTTAAGCTAAAGAAATTTTATAAAAAAAAGATCTTTAGCTTAAAAAAAATTGAATATTAATATTAAAATAAGATCAAATAAAGTTATATTATCTTCATAATTGTTGTGTGTAAATATCGTTAATGGCTTAATTTGTATATTGGGAGTTTTCGTGAGATGTTGCTTTGTCATTAATACAAAAGTATCTTGGTAAAAAGTTACATTTTATTCTTTTTAATGTTAATTAAAACATGATTTTAAAAATATATTCATTTAAATCAATTCTTTTGTGTAAAAAGCTTTTAAGTTATTTAAAAAATATTATTATAAATAATTATTGAAATCATTAAATATTTTTAAAATATAATTAAAGTAAAAGGGTGTCCTAACGCGTGAACGAAAATAATTATAATAATTCAAAAGTGCCGGTCGGTCATTCTATTTCGTTTTGTTTTCTTTAGTGTTGTTGTATAAAAATGTTTGAAAACATAAAGAAATATGAAATTCGCCCTATAGGCAAGATTTTCTTTGGCGACAAAAAGAAAAGAAGTTAGTTATTGCATAATATTTATAAAGATCGTTTTAATTTCGTAAAGCGCATGAGTTAATACAAAAAAATATTATTATACAAAATTAAGAGAATAAAAAAATATTCTTAAATAAAATTAAAATAAAGTTGTTTCTTAACGCGTGAATTAAAATAATTTATAAATTAATTCCAATTAAAAGATATAAAGTTGTATACTAAATAATAATTTAATAGTGCCGGGTCGGTTATTCAAAAATACTACCAACATTGGTATATCCTCTCTTTATCCGATTGGTTATGTAGAAATTCTTATATATTTCTTTCCCATTTCCTATTTACCTTCCAATTGCACTAATAACTTTTTGCCTTGAAACTCTTCTAAATTGCTCTCTTATTCAGTTTTTATGGAGTTCTCAACAAAGTCGGTTGGGTCGTCGCGTCGTTTGTCCGTGTTTATAAAAATAGTGAGTGTTTTAATTGAAAAAAATGTGTAAAATATCAAAGAAATAATTTAATTGTTGTCCATAGGAATATAATGAAATTGCTATTCCTCTCATTGAGCTTAACTCATTGCCGATAAAATGAGAATAAGTAAAGTGAGTGTAGGAAACTTTTGAAATCGTTGTTGCTATAACGTGTTGTTAGATTTGTTAGATAATCTCTTTATTATTTTCTTCATAATTGTTGTGCGTAATTATCATTATTGGGTTAATGTGTAAATTGGTATCTCTTTTAAGATGGAGATAAATTATTAATAAAAAATATATATTAGAAAAGTGTAAAGTTATGTTATTAAATGTAAATTAAAATATGCTTTTTAATAAAAAGAATAAATTAATGAATGCGTAAATATAAATATTTGTTGTTAAATTAATTTAATTTAAACGGTTATCGGTTCGCGCGTATATAAATTTGAGTAATAATATAATTATAATTAAAATCTGCATTAATTCATGCAGTTACAAAGAAAAATATGTAAGGGTGAGTTAATATTTTTTAATAATCATTATTATAAAAAAAAATACATTTGATCAGGGATGGAAAAATTGGTTCGATTGTACTTTTTTAAACTATTTTGCAGCGTTCACACTTAAATCCTAAGCACGTGTTTAGCCAACGTAGTTTAAAGGAATAAATAACGTTTGTAATAGAATAAAGAGCTGAAATACGTGTTTTCGTTAAACAGGTGTTAAAGAATAACGTGTGAAAGCAGTATTTGATTCAAAAACGTAACTTAGCCAGAAGGTACAGAGCAGCAGCAAATATCTAATTTATTTTTGTTTTTTGGCAAAATTAGACAAAACATTCTGTTGCAAAATCGGGGTTTTTTTTCAAAAATTTGTAAATCCGGGGTTTTTGTTGAAGTTTTATTCTTCTTATTTCGCGACCAAAGAAATTTTCTTAATAAAAAATCGCAATCAAATTGTTATTAACAGTATGTATATATAGCTGAAATATTGTACTAGTCAAAAAGAAAACCACAATTTTTAAAAGTTGGATTTTACGCTCTTATTCGAGCAACACATGTAATTGTGTAAGAAATTTTACTTCTCAAAAACATATTTGTAAATTTTAAAATATCGTTTTCCTCCTGGTAGCTCGTGGTTTAAGTGAAACCAAAATAATCGGAACCAAGTAAATTAAAATTCGTCGAATAAAATTTGGCGAGTAAATCGAGAAACCCCTTTCAAAGTTTTAATGTATATAATTTAAATGAATACGACAAAATGGAATATTCTGAACAGATAATAAATCCTTTATCTTGTTGATTTATATTCTGTTTCTACAGATCAAATAAACCAAAAAGCTTAGGTTTTTATATCAAAAAAAATATATATATTAATACCGAAAAAGTACTATTCAAAAAATTGATTGGTCTCATCACTGTTTTTAGCCCTTTCTGTTTGAATTTAGTAACTCAAATTTATAACACAGATATGTATAAAAGCTCTGTTCTTTTTATTTTTACTATGTGGGTATTTGTTTCATTGGTTGAGTGTTTTTGTATTGTCATATATCCGTGTCCTCTCAATATTTGCACTCAAATTCTCTCACACTCTCATTTTCTTTAATTAAGAGAATTTGACTTATCAATGTACATAATGTATTTGAATTTCTTCTAAATTAGTAATTGAACAAATCAAATGAAGTTGCCGTTAGCAACAAACCCTGATTTTTCCATATACTATTTTATTTGGCTAGCAATCTGCTGCAGCCTGCACTGAGAAATGAAAAAGAACTGTTTCTATTTGTTGGCAGCAATGCATTTGCCTGACAACATTTTGCTCTTCATATCAAATACAATATATAAGAAGAACAAGTTTTGCTGCTGGCGGCAGCTTCATTTAACGGATATGTTATTAAGTAATTTACTGAAAGAAATCAGAGGTAGTGCTGCCATTTTAGTTTGATGAAAATCGTCAATTTTACGATTTTTTTTACAACAATCAGCAAATCAATTTAAAAAAATCATTAAAAAATTGGGAGTTCAGTTTTACCTATTCTAAAGGAAGTTTGGTAAAAGCGTTTTCATTTAGTATGCAAAAATATTGATTCTTTATTTTTTTTTTTAATTTAATTCATTTAATAAATAAATATGTCAATTAAATTCACAAGAAAATAAATCATTTAAAAAATACGTATTATACATATTTAATTATATTCAGCTTAAACTTATTTTCAAAATATTCTTTTAAAAATTAACAATTTTTTTTTTTAAATTAACGGAAGTTTTATTTCAAAATTTTAAAAAAGTTTCTATTTTTTACAAGATTTTCTGTTAATTTTTTAATTTGAAAAATTGCCATTATGGGAGCAAAAATTATTAAATAATCATTTTGAAAATTTGTCATGTAACGTTGTCAAAACTGTCAAATCTGACAGTTATGGTCTATATACTTCTTCATATTGCCTCTCTCTCTCTTTTTTTTTATTTATTTATGAACTCGACAGGAGCAAATTAAAATCAATGAAATTTGTCGCTAGTAATGGGATTATTTTAGAATTAAAAAGCGCCTGCAGACCACTTAAAAAGGCGCTAGAAGACACTAAAGTTACAAACTTCTTCAACTAGTTTTAAATTTAATGTCAATACATTTTTCCGAACAATATAATTAGATTTTATTGTTTGCCTTAATTGTTTTTTTTTTTTCATTTAGTTTGGTTTTCAAGGGTTTGCATTCTAGCAAAATGACCTTTAAAGCTGCATGATGACGGCCCTATCATTTTTTTCCCTAGGGCATACTTCTAGGTCACATTTGCCTTTAAAAATTAAAAAAGAATTAAAAAAAAACTACTTCAAGTTTCATGTTTTTTTATTATAAAAGTAGCGTTAGTGGACTAGAATTTTTCAAACAAAATGTTAAAACTTTTCTTGCAACCGCCGGTTAATTGTTTGTTAAACATATTATGGTTTCAATTCAGTGCGCAAAACTTTTTTATTTCTATTAGGAAAATAAAGAGTTCGCCCAAAATATGTATTTTTCCCATATTCAGCGCATAAATAAGCATCGTGAGGGTGCTTTTACATTTTTCATCGGGACACCCACATATGTATGTTTCATTTTTTTTTATATAAAAACTAAATATTACATTGAAAAAATATATATAAAAATAACTTATCCTTTTGTGTGTAATTTTAAATGGTTTTGTATATATTTTGATCTACCACTTGTTAATTTTTTGTTTCTTCAGTGGCGGCAACGTTGGCTAATGCTAACTTTCTTTTCAATGAATCTTTGCCACTAACATATTTTCCCACTTAGACTGGACGAGTTTTGTGAATATCTAAAAATATGTACGATTGTAAAAGAATAACTTGCCATTTTTTAAATCCTTTCCTTTATAGTTTTGTATAAAATTCGTTTTAAAAATCTGTAACTTTTAGAAAGTGTACAAACTTATTGTGTATGTGCTAAAAAAAATTGTCAATTGTTGTTTGGCAAAATTTCACGTAAAAAAAATCGTCCAAATGACGTAAAATCGCCACATCTGGCACCACTATTATTTGTCTCACTTTCAGGCCCCCATATAATGTCCAATATAATGGCTCTTTATTTTAATTTTTTGCCACACACTATACAATTATGTATTTGCAAAACATTTCTTACAAAATTTACCCACAATATTTTTCAATAAACATTTTCCAAAAATGTTAAACAACGTACATATGCTGCGTAGAATAAAAATTGCACATTAAAACCAATACTTTATATAATATGTTAAGTTGTACGTTCGTATAATAAAACTCAAAAATGATTTTATTTACACCATAATATTGCACAACCTTCAATTTAACATACACGCTTCCAATATATTTGTATAAAATGAAATAATATTGATATGCGTAAATCACTTTATAATAATGATAAAAAAAAAATACTACAAATCCTACCAATGTTGGCATTTCCCCTCATTATGAGAATGATTGTATACATATTCTTATATATATCTTTCCCATTTCTTATTTACCTTCCCATTCCACTAATAATTTTTGCCTTGAAACTCTTCCAAAATGCCCTCCTAATTCAGTTTTTATTGAGTCCTCAACAAAGTCGGTTGGATCGTCGCGTCGTTCGTCCGTGTTTATAAAAAGAGTGTTTTTAATTATTATAAAAGAGAATAAAATGTGTAATATAAAATACTAGTACAAAAAATCAAGAAATAATTGATTAAAAATTTGCCAATAGGAATATGATGAAATTGATACTTCTCTCATTGAGCTAAACTCATTGTCGGTAAAAAGAGAATGAGTGTAAAAAAATATTTAAAATCGTTGTTGTTAGATAATTTCTTAATTCTTTCAAATTTAACTTCATAATTATTGTGTTTAAATATCGTAAATTGTTTAATGTGTATATTGGGAGTTTTCTTGAGATGTTGCTTTGTCATTAATCCAAAAGTATCTTGGTAAAAAGTTGCATTTTATTCTTTTTAATGTTAATTAAAATATGATTTTTAAAATATTGTGTAAAAAGCTTTTAAGTTATTTAAAAAATATTATTATAAATAATTATTGAAATCATTAAATATTTTTAAAATATAATTAAAGTAAAAGGGTGTCCTAACGCGTGAACGAAAATAATTAAAATAACTCAAAAGTGCCGGTCGGTCATTCTATTTCGTTTTGTTTTCTATATTGTTGTTGTATAAAAATGTTTGAAAATATAAAGAAATATGAAATTTGCCTTTAGGCGAAATTTTCTTTGGCAACAAAAAAAAAAAAGATCGTTTTAATTTCGTAAAGCGCATGAGTTAATACAAAAAATATTACTATAAAAATTAAGAGAATAAAAAAATATTATTAAATAAAATTAAAATAAAGTTGTTCCTTAACGCGTGAATTAAAATAATTTATAAATTCATTCCAATCAAAAGATATAAAGTTGTATACTAAATAATTATTTAATAGTGTCGGGTCCGTTATTCAATTTGGTTTTTTTCTGTAGTGTTGTTGCAAAATAATTATGTATAAGGCGATTTTTTTCGGTAAGAGCAAGTTCCTCTTGAAGAGAGAGTTGTTTTTGCTTTAAATTTATATAATAGAGAATTTTAAAAAGCCAGACAATTTAGAATTTAATAATAGTGAGTACCTCAGGGGGGAGACGGATATAATCAAATGGAACAGCAAATATTGAAATTAAACGTACAAATATTTATATGGAAAGAGACATTTCATATTACTACTAACCAAAAAGAACTTACCAATAAGAGAAATCAATTTGGTTTTAAAGGAAAATGTGTTACTACTAGGTAATTTTTCCCAATGTTTTTTATACGTTAACTAACGAGTGTGATGATATTTTATTTGTCCAACACTCCCCACTTTAGCGATTTCGAGTTATACTGACCTAAATGGTTTTTGTACTAGCCAGTGTTGCCAGCTTAGTAAATACATTTTCCCTAGATTTAACGAGATTTTTTGAGGGAAAGGAAAAATTATTTAGGAGCTTATTAGAAGAGTTTTTTAGTTTTTTAAATAAAATTTTTGATTTTTGTTTTAATTAAAACTACTTCAAAGAAATTCCAAATTTCCCATCAAAACTAATTTAAAAGAAAAATCAAATAAATATATTAAACACTGGCAAGTAAACAAACAGGTACAATATAATTATATAGTTTCAGTGAATCAAAAGCCAAAAATTAATTTATAACAATTAAGTTAAAAAGTTATTAAAATGGCACTACTTTTGCTAAAGCTGCAAATTGTGAGATTTTATAGAAAATTCCTCATTATTATGAACTTTTAGAGAAAGCCTCCTTAATAAATTCTAACAAAAACCTTTTCGAAATGTAAATTTTAATGCTTTAAAAATCTTAGGCTCTAAAAATTATTGCCATGAAATTACAGCAATAAATAAGGTTTGTTTGGAGCTAAAAAAAGATTTCGAATATTTGAAATTTTTAAATTTCTGTATAAACATTATTTGCATTTAAGGAATTAGATGTGGATAAATCTCAAAACTTATTAAACAAATTGTGAAAATAATTTGTTGTCAGCTGGTCCCTATCCGCTGCTTACAGAAATCGTCACGGAACGAAGTTTATAAAATTTTTAAAAAATTTTGTTAAAGAAAATTACATATTCATTAAAAATTCTTACGATCTTATAAAAGGATTAATTTTTCCGAAAATCATACTAATTTTTTCAGAAATTTCAAATATCCCCTTAAAATTCTCAAAATAATTTTTAAATTTTGTTAAAAGTTAAAAAATTTGAGCCTTATTACTCTAAATATATTTCATCTAATTAGGTTTTATTTTAAACTTAAACAACAAATCCGTTTCCTTTCAAAAAAAAATTGTTGAAATCGAGCAACATTAACTTTTTGGTGGGGACCGTTCAGAAATGTGTCTGCCCATGTCTATAGGATACAAAATTATTTATATTGTCGGATATTTCATGGAATGGTAGTAATATAGAATATCCACATGATGTCAACAGTTATTTTAATTATTTTTAAAAGAAGCTTATAAAAAGACTCACTACTAACAAAAGGCAAAAGAGCAACGAAAAAAAAATGTATCCTTTTCAACGCTCATTTGAACTCATCAACAGGATATATTTTACAAAAACTAGAAGTTGAATAAAGGTTATTTCTTTTGAAAAAAATATCATATCTATATTCCTTAATTGCTGGTAGTCATATGAAATTCCAAAAAAAAAACAAAACAAAAACTTTAAAGTCCTATTTAATCATTTCCTTTAACCCTACACTATAAATACATGAAATAAAGAATTAATTGCATAGCCTTGCACATTTGTAAAGTCGTTATATTGGGGAATTAACTAAAGAAAATTCAGTGTAAAATTATTTTAAAAAGCACTTATGTGGAAACCATTTTCTCCTGCTAAATATATTCAGGGGAATTATCTTATATCAGACACTTTCCTTGATTTTTTTTTTTGTATTTTTCAAATGCAAAAAAATTGTTTAGCGTACCTCATTTTACTGAACTTTTTAAAAGGTTTTAAAACTTAATTCATACAAAAAAAAATGAGAATGAAATTTAATAAAGGGTGTCCCAAGAAGAACGCAGTTTTTAAATCTGGCAACATTCGAAGTGTCATTGTTTGACATTTGAACAATTGTTATTGTTTGCTAGTAGAAGGTACGAGGTTAGTAAAAATGGAGCGCTATACGAATGAACAACGCAATCTCATTGTGAAATTGTTTTACCAAAATGGTGAAAGCTTTACGGCTACAGTTCGCAAATTACGATCAATTTGGGGTCACAATAATGCTCCAAAAGAGTCAACTGTAAAGAGATTAATGGATAAATTTGCCGAAACTGGGTCTATTAGTGATGTAAAGACAACAACGCGCCATCGACCAGGTCGATCGACCGAAAATGTCGCAGCTGTACGTGATGATGTCGCTCAAACTCCATCCACCTCAATTCGACACCGAGCTCAGCAAATTGGTGTCTCCAAATCCACTTTGCAGCGAATTTTGACGAAAGATTTGCATCTTCATGCATACAAAGTTCAATTGACTCAGGAACTGAAGCCAGCTGACCATGGACAGCGAAGGGAGTTTGTTAATTGGGTATTGGAGAGACAACATGAAAATGCTGATTTTGCCGATAAAATCATCTTCAGTGACGAGGCCCATTTTCATCTTGATGGCTTCGTCAATAGGCAGAATTGTCGCAATTGGGAGTGAGGAAAATCCTCGAGTGATTCACGAGAAGCAAATGCATCCTCAACGTGTCACTGTGTGGTGTGGTTTTTGGGAAAATTCCATTAAAAGATCGCGTGCATGCCAGCAAAGCCGCGGCGGCCATCTGCACGATATATTGTTCCATACATAACCTCATTCTGTCTACTTTACGATATAATAAAGTTTCACGATTTTTTTTTAAATATCTGTGTTTTATTTAAAATTTAAAAATTGCGTTCTTCTTGGGACACCCTTTATAATAAATTGCATTGTTGCGTCATAATCCACAAACATTTTATAGTCGTAGCAATTATTTAATTCTTTCTCCATTTTCCAATAATAATATGATCATATAGTGATTATGATAAAATAATAATTATTTTATTATTATATGATAACAAATCTGAAAATATATGATGATGCTCTTCGAATGTGATTGTTACTAGCATAATTATCATATTTTTGTCGTAGCTAGAATTTTTATAACTACAGTATGATTCAAATCAACCATATTATAACATTGAAAGTGACAATTATGAAATAATAAAATTTTAATTATTAAAATCTAATTGCAAAACAATAATTTGATTGTCATAAACATATTCGACTGCAAAGAACATAATTTAGAATGGGCGAATGTGTTTTCTCTGTCTGTAGAGTACATTTTCAACCGTTTCATGCTTATTTCTTTATGATGTCCTATTCCTTGTAACGAATAACATTACAAAAAGTATGCTTTGTTTGAGTAGATATCAGGACTTTTGTTTCTGCATTACTTCTACATGAATAAAATTTTGTCAATAGTTAGCTGGCATAAACTTAGAATGTGTATGAATGCAGTTGCACAACTGGTCACAACTACAAATACATATTTGACTTTATGAGACAACACAAAAAAAAGGACATTCTTGGTCAAGTTATAAGCTCAAATATAAAAAACTACGACTTGAAAGTCAACATATTTTGTTCATTTTTTGTGTGTTCCTTTTGGGAAAAGTTATTATCAAAAAGTAAAAAGGTTTTTAAATTAACAAGCTGCAATAAAAAAAAATACAATGAAAATAAGTTGCTAAAAAACGAAAATCTTTTTCTCTGCAATAAAAAGTTTTTCCTAAAAAAGAAATAACAATAAAATCATCATACTTTTGTGATGATGATCTTTTCTATACTCAACAGGGATCATAAGCCCAGTGCAATTAGAAAAACTAACTTTTCTAAAAGAAAAAGCAAAGAGGAAAAAATGTATAGAATTCAAGTTCTCCATGGATATGTGGAAAAAAAATAATAATTCAACTACTACACAATCTTTGGTTATCTTTGTAAAATATCACACATTCAAACGATTTAAATTCAACAAAATGAAAAAAAAGCTCATGCGGGTACATTTGCTTAAATTCAAGGGGATGGTATACCATGATTTGATTTGATTTGATTTAGTCTTAAATATTTTTTCGTGGTAAATTGCTGACAAAATTTGTTTTGCAAAGAAAACCGTGGTTAGGGCAATCATATTCGACGACCATTATATATTTTTCGGTTTATGTTTGTGCCCAACCATAGTATAGTTATCATATCATAATGAATTTGCCATTATTTTCTCATAATGTGAAATGAAGTATTATGTTATGATTGAAATATGTAGTGATCATATTATAATTGTGGTGATTATAATATGATCGTTAAGAACTATATTTATGATCATTAGGATTATACTATGATAATTTTGAATCCCCAATGATGTTTAACTTCTTCTCTCCGTGATGAATATTGTGCTATTTTACCAATTTTTCAATAGAATACATTTTTTTAGACTAATTTTAAAAACTTATTTTCAAATAACCTTGTTATAAACTTGTTCTAAAGTTTTTCCTTTGACTTATTGTAGAATACAGGTTCATTTAAAACAGTATTCCAACAAAAAGTTATGTGTAAATCAATTAACATTAGTGTTTGTTAAATATTTTTCATATTTTCAGGAAACTTCCCGAATTTTTCGACAATTGTTAACACTGGTCTGCTGCATAAACTTTAATGTTTGATTTTACTAACAAAATATTAAAGAAAACTTTTTGTTAAGTTGTTCAAAAAGTCGACTGAACTTGTACTTTAACACATCACTACATGTGATGTGAATTTTGAAAAAAAAATAAAACAAAAAGAAATACGAATCAACTGTAATTTTTGGAGAAAAAAAAAAACAATAAAAGTTTTTTAACAAAAAACTATTTTTTATTTAACAAAGCAGATGGTAATTTTTTTAAAATTGTTTAAACAAATTTATTAAATATTTATACACCCAAAAAGCAGATTTATGCAATAGAAATTTTATTTCAACTTATTTCTTCTTGTACACATGAATCTAATTTCCCTGTGTTTACAAATACTTAATTGATTTAAAATCCCTTATTTGAAAAGTAATAAAAACCTCAAATGAACTGCTTAATTAAATATAATAAAAAGAGTTTTTTGAATATTAAAATTGAAATAAAAATCATACTTATTGAATATTAAAATTTAATTATGCCGTAAACTGCCATCAACATGTTTTACTGCCCTATATAAAAAAAATTATTATTGCTCAACAATATACCGACCGTACTTTTAAAACCACTTTAGTACCAAGATATATATATAAAAAAAATTAAAAGATTTGCATAAATTTAATTTTTACGGCCCATCATTGAAATTACTTACTGATAACATCATAACACCACCCAAATATTTGTATCATCATCATCATCTGTATTATTAAACCATAAAAATTGTCTGCTGTCATATTTCATTCATTCATTTGTCCGAACTTTTGTACATTCATCATAAACAAAACAAACATTAAATAGATGATCAAATCCTGTTGTAAGTTACGGTACAGCAATTTTTAAACCCAGGTAAAATTGGGATCTTATATGATAAAATATGGGCTTCTATATTCACATATATTCCTACAATTATACAACAATTTTTATTTTTTAAATTAATTTAAAAAAATAATCAATGATAACTTTTATGAGTAAAACTTTTAATATTAATCATTTTTTAATTGAATCAATTACATAGTTAATTGATTATGGCACAGTTATTAAAAAAAAAATTAATTAAAGAATTGAATAAAAATATATTTGTGGGCTTGTGCCTGGTAATTTTTTTAATAAAAATATTTTCTTCTAATTTTTCTTGTCTATCTTTATTACTTGATGGCCGCAAATTCAATTAATTTTTTAATTAAATTAATTACAGTAGCGCATGTATTAAAAAGAGGATTATTTTTTACAAAATTTCCATCTATACAGGTTCGTTGAAAAGTTCCTGTGCTCGAAATGAAAGAATTCTGTTTTTGTTACAAAATATATTTTTTTATTCAATATAATCTCTTAGAAGCTCAATACACTTGTTCCAATGATCTTCCAATAATTTTATCCCATCCTTATAATGGTTTTCCGGAAGCTCTGCAAAATAACCGTCTACGGCTCCTATGGCCTCTTCATTCGACGAAAAATGCTTTCCACGAAGGAATTGTTTGAGATTTCTGAAGAGATAGTAGTCACTGGGAGCCAAATTTGGTGAATACGGTGGATGTTCAAGCAATTCGTACGTTAATTCCTTGAATTTAGCCATCATCAAAACACTTTTGTGAGCAGGTGCATTGTCTTGATGAAAAATGATTTTTTTCTTCTTTAAACCAGGTCTTTTCTCGAATTTTTTCATCCAGCTGATCCAAAAGGCTGCAATAATATTCAGAGTTGATTGTTTTACCTTTCTGAAGATAATCAATCAACAAAATTCCTTTTGCATCCCAAAAAACTGATGCCATAACCTTCTTTGCTGATCGTTATGACTTCACCTGCTTTGGAGCTGAACAACCAGCTTCAGTCCACTGTAAACGTTCTTGCTTCAATTTAGAATCATAATGGTAGAACCAATTCTCATCCATAGTTATAAAACGACGCAAGAAGTCGGTTTTATTCGGCTTAAAACGCTCCAAATTACGCTGAGAAATTTGTTTTTTGATCCAGTTTTTGTTGAATTGTTAATGTGTGCGGCACTAACTTTCCAAACAGTTTTTTCGTACGTAATTCTTCATGTAAAATATGGAGTACTCGTTCGTCTGAAATGCCTATGGCATTAGCAATTTCACGCTTAGTCAAATTTGGATCTTCACTAACTATATTATGTACCTGCTCAATGATTTCTGCTGTGGTTGCAGTTTTTGGACGTCCTTCGCGTGGATCGTCTTCAAGGCTGATGCGACCACGTTTAAATTCACCAGCCCAAAATTCAACGGTAAGTTTTGAAGTTGAAGACTCCTTATACACTTCTAACAATTGTTTATAAATTTAATTTGCTTTTAAACCCTTCAAAACAAAGAATCTAATGAACAAAAAATCAATGACACGTCAACTTTAAATGGCTTGTAAACAAAGAGAGAATTGACAGAATGACTTGCAACTTTGCATGTGTTGTCAGGACAGTTATACCAACTTGAGAAAAAAAAATTTTGGAGCTAGCAGTGCCATCTCTTGGTAAGCGCAGGAACTTTTCAACCAACCTGTATGGATTATTTCTTTTAGGAAAATAATTTTATATAATTTTATCAGGCAATAAAATTTCAAAAATTACAAATCTTCTAAATTGAATTAAGGGACTCCATATGAATCAATTATGCTTAACCTTTTATTTAAAATCACTGACATTTTTGTCCAATATTTTCCTAAAATACTTTAGTCTGATTGGTGTACTATAGTGTGCTAAATACTCATTAAATTATATTTTGAACTCCATTTAAGTATAATACTAACATTAGTTATTTCCCCCCCCCCCCCCCCCCATTTTATTAGATACTTAATTTGTGTGTATGGACATTTTTGAATACAATACACTCTCTCCAATAAAATGAATATGCATTCTTTTCAAAATGTTTAGCCTACATACTACTAAAAACT
The DNA here is from genome assembly GCA_949748255.1 of Eustalomyia histrio. NCBI lineage: Eukaryota > Metazoa > Arthropoda > Insecta > Diptera > Anthomyiidae > Eustalomyia > Eustalomyia histrio. Next base: position 155,665,019 of record OX456524.1, on the reverse strand, counting down.
GGTCATAAGTCTTAAATGAAAATTCATGGGAAAATAAACAAATGTTTTGGGCATCACACACAGAGAGAAAAAATATCATAGTTAAATCAATTACTGTATGACATTTCATTTTACATTTTAATTTTTTACATAAATTTTTAAATTAAGCATGAATCTTATTAAAGTAAATATGAGTCTAGTTAAAATTAAACTTTACGTATTTAAATTAATATGTCAACATAATAATTTTTGTTTTCGAATTTTAAAATTAAGTAGCAACATAATTCAATTAAAAAGAAAACAAACTTAAAGTTTAATTCAAAGCTGTTCCTATTCAATTAATGTTGTTTCTACTTGATTTTAAAGTATTTTTTTACTGTGTATTTTTGTATGGGTTTTACAATGTATCTATGTATATGTAATTATACACAAAATTTGCACAGTAGAGAAGTACCCAGTAATGGGTAATTAACGCATTATCAATCGTACTTATTGAACTATTTTAAAGGCCCGATACTTCGTTACCGGTAGTTTTAATTATCAGATTATGTTTAAAAAGAAAATTTAATTCTTTTTTTAATGATTTTTCTTTTTATACCCTCCACCATATATGGTGAGGGTATATATAAGCTTGATATTCCGTTAGTAACATGTCGAAATATAAGTCTAAGACCCCATAAAGTATATATATTCGTGATCCTTATACGATTTTAAGTGGATTTAGCGATGTCCGTCTGTCTGTCTGTCCGTCTGTCAATTGAAATGGCGATAATTTTTACCTAGATTATTGGACATCCTCCCGAGCAGTTTGCTATTGAAAATGAGCAAAATCGTTCCAACGGTTAAAAAGTTATGAGTGAAAATGTGAAGGTTTCTCTAAATTTTCCATACAAATTAGTGTATTTTAGTACAATTTCATAAAAGCGACAGGCAAGTAAAAATATTTCATTTGTTTTTTCACCAGTAGCTTAGAATTTAGTAATATTTTATATTCACCTCAAATATTTTTCACCTCCAAAAAATTTATTCACCACTAAAATTTTTTTCACGACAAAAAATTTTTTCATTCAAAAAATTTGTTTCACCTCAAAATTTTTTTTACACCACAAAATTTGGTTTACATTCAAAAAAAGTTTTTCAACTCAAAAAATTTTTTTCACCTCCATAATTTTACCTCTGAAGTTTTTTACATTATTTGTATCAAAAACAGAACATATTTTTTGTTATTGGAGGAGGATATTCAAAGATTTTAAGCCTTTTTTTACTTGTTTCATAATAAATTTGTTTAAACCTTTTTGTAGAGAATGCTTTAATATCAGATATGTAGTTTAGGCTTTGCACAGGACACTAATAATTTCCAAAAATCCTATTTTAGAGGACAGCTACTGTAGACGATAAAACTGCATGCCAAATTTCAACTTCTAACTCCATCTGTTTGATCTGGGCAATTTTTTCCCACTACTCTGTTTTTACCACGAAATGATTTTTTTTAGTAAATACCCCACACACATGGGAAGACATATTTCATTTTTTTTTATTTCGAGAATCCGCTTTTTGCATCGAAATCTTTCTTTTTCAACTGCTGAATCCTGATTTTTAATTAAAAAAATAGTTGCCGAATACACATTTATTTATATTTAATTCAAATACTTTTTCGTAAAAGTATTTTAATAAAAATCTTGAAATCTTTTAAAGATCCTAAGAGGCAAAAGGAACTTTATTTTTAATTCATATTACATATAGTTAAACTTTGTAAATTTCTGACTACAAAGCTTTAAAAATTACTTCAAATACTTGTTTAATTTAATTTAAAGCTAAATTATCATCAAGCCAACAAGAGAAATAGAATCAACCCTTAACTGGCAAACAAACTGTAAAATGTTGTAGTACACATAATGACTTGATTTTATTATTAAAATTATTACCTTGTTATTAATGTTTACAGAAAAACAAACGGCAAACAAAAGAACAGAACAGAAACAAAAAAACTAATTTAAAAAAGTTTTCTCGTGTTGGATGTTTTAACAACAAAAAACCATTAACTTACACATATATAAAAGGATTAAAAGAATAAATAAACATTTTTGTAAAATGAATACTTTTAAATTTAAGTTTTATTTTGTGACTACGTACAATGGTAGCAGATGCTTATAATGAATTTATGAAAATCTTTTCAAAACTATAATTTAAACTTTAAGATTAAACATAACATCGGTATATTGGTAAAATTCGCATAAAATAAATGATTTTTATTTTTATTTTCCTATTTTAAAATTAAATTTTTGTCAAGCATTGAAAGTGAAAAATTAAAAATTATACAGAATTTTATTTCTATTCTTATCCGAAGATAGTTATCAACTCTCATGTAGATTTCTAATCTGTGTAAAGGTCCTTAAGAAACGGATGATTTTATTCTTTCTATACTCTGGCACACACTTTTTGTAAATTACAAAGAGCAAGTTGTTTGGATATGTTTTTTGGCGTGTTGACATTAAGTGACATTTCGTGTAAAAATTTAAATGAAAGTAATTTCTTAAAAAGCAGGTACCAAAAATAAAAGCAACTGACCGAGTAAAATAGTTTATATTTTTATTTATTTTCTTTTTATATTAATGATTTAATAACAAATTATATCCTAATACTCTAACCGGGCTATCGGCACGTTGTAGCGAAAACAGACCAGAGCCTTTGGTGGGATTTGAACCCATGACCCCCACACTAATAAGCTAGCACGCTACCAACTAGCCTACCGGGAAGCTTTTATCTAATAATATATAATTATATATTACGTATTCTTTTTTAATTTTTTATTTGTGGCCTATATAATCACATCTAGTTATATATTGATCTTTATAAAAGTGGATATGATATACAGGTTGGTTGAAAAGTGCCTGCGCTCGAAATGAAAGAATACTGTTTTTGTTACGAAATATATTTTTTTATTCAATATAATCTCCTAGAAGCTCAATACACTTGTTCCAATGATCTTCCAATAATTTTATCCCATCCTTATAATGGTTTTCCGGAAGCTCTGGCCTCTTTATTCGACCAAAAATGCATTACACGAAGGAATTGTTTGAGATTTCTGTAGAGATAGTAGTTACTGGGAGCCAAATCTGGTGAATACGGTGGATGTTCAAGCAATTCGTACTTTAATTCTTTGAATTTAGCCATCGTCAAAACACTTTTGAGAGCAGGTGCATTGTCTTGATGAAAAATTATTTTTTTCTTCTTTAAACCAGGTCTTTTCTCACGAATTTTTTCATCCAGCTGATCCAAAAGGCTGGAATAATATTCAGAGTTGATTGTTTTACCTTTCTGAAGATAATCAATCAACAAAATTCCTTTTGCATCCCAAAAAACTGATGCCATAACCTTCTTTGCTGATCGTTGTGACTTCACCTGCCTTGAAGCTGAACAACCAGCTTCAGTCCACTGTAAACGTTCTTGTTTCAATTTAGGATCATGGTGGTAGATCCAAGTCTCATCCATAGTTATAAAACGACGCAAATTACGCTGAGAAATTTGTTTTCGATGCAGTTTTTATTGAATTGTTAATGTGTGCGGCACTAACTTTCCAAACAGTATTTTCATACGTAATTCTTCATGTAAAATATGGAGTACTCGTTCGTCTGAGATGCCTATGGCATTAGCAATTTCACTCTTAGTCAAACTTGGATCTTCACTACATCTCTTGGTGAGCGTAGGAACTTTTCAACCAATCTGTATATTATATCATATAAAATTATGTATAACACTATATATAATTATATGTGTCTCATACCCTTATCAAATATTTCTCAAGGTATTACTTAATCGTCAAATATATCGCTTAATCTAATTTGATCCACCTTGGTTGTGATCAAAAAAGATCAACTGAATATTAAAGCAGATATCCAATTGGATATGTTTAAATATTGCGCCATATCAGTTTTTTTTTTACTCGGGTAACAATGCTAACTTACGCACAGACAATTGTAACTGTAAAGGTAAAGATTTAAATGCGTATATGGGATTATCATATGAAAATAGATACATACAAATGAAGCTTTTCATACTAACTCTAAAGATGAGAATATGAGACATGTATTATTTTTAAACGGCCCAATCTAACCTTTAAAGGTTAAAAGATGGGTTTACAGATTATTATATTTGTGTAGGGTTGCCATTTATTCGAAATATAGTTGAGAAAACCTCTTTGAAGAAAAATCGCCAGGATAGTACGATCTTAGATTTTGTTTTTCATTTCACAATCTTAGAATAGATTTTACCCGCGATCTGATGGAGAGTTGGCGAAATTGTTGAATTTTTTTTAGTGTTTGTAGCCCTGTTAGAGACACCTTAGAAGGACGTTGCGATATGTGAGGAATATAAAACACCAACAAAGTTGGGATACTCCCCTTCTAAGTCGATTTTGCAACTTCGGGAATCACCGACGTCAAAATACACAAAACTTGTGGACAAATTAAATTTAACGTTCCCCCTATAGTTTTGATGTAACACAAGCTAACACAAATCAAAGCAAAAGCATGTGCCGAAAATAAAACAGGGATCTTAATTTATTTTGAATTTATTTGTATTTTTTTTACAAATTATGCATAATTTTATAAACATGTGTATTTTTACGTAATAAATACTAAATTTACACAAAATATGTGTAATTTTAAACTCGTTATGTGTAATTTTACATTAAAATTTAACTAAATATTTTAATTGAGTTAATTAATCAACTAAAAAAAACTTAATCTAGATATTCGCCTATGTTGGTCACATTATTTCATCATTATTTACAATGGTAATACCAACAGTATTTAAAAAGGACTCTTTTTCTCTACATTTTAAATTATACCTACAAGTATTATTTGTTTGTATCACAAAAATTGCGGGTAATTGACAAAATATAATTATTGTCAGCATAATTATGCATAACGTTATTAAGAAAGGCGACACAATTAAAATATCAAAACAAGAAAAAAGAATTGAAAAATCTTTATAATTTATATATACTGGTACGAGAAAGTGTACATAAATTTTAATTAAAAATTTAGCCTTGTTTGTAAATAATTATAAATATTATAGACTGAAATAATTATTTTAATCACACTGATAAAAATACATTTTTTTTGGTGTATTTCGTTAATATGACTCAATTGGGAAGCATTTTTGAAGAAACATTTTACTTGATTTTGATTTAATCAAATTTCAATTAAAAAATTTAGTTGGTAAATTTGTATCTATCACAAAATTTGTAGTTTTTTTATTAATTTCTTCATTGTATCAATTAAAATTTTAATTGTAATTGTATCAAGCTTCTTATATACCGCAAGTAACCATTACAAATTACTTGTCCATATATTAGCACCAACCGGCAACAAAGCTTAATTCAAAAATGCCACATTCTTTCAGTGTACTATGTACATTTATTACGATAAACATATCTTGATAATGCTTCAGTTGCAATTTTAATTGCTTAATATTATTATTGCAAAAATGTTTGCTATTTTGTTGTTATTAACAAGGTAAAAGTTAAGAACATTTAATTTACAGTTTTGTAATAAATTTCACATATTTATATTTCCTATTTAAAACAAAAAAACACAAAGTTTTGTTGCTTATACGTTGCATGCAAAATTGCACGCAATTTTTGTTTTTTTTTTTTTTTTGTTTTTAGCTCGAAATAAAAGTAACGTTAAAATGACAAATGTTTTATAAACACTTAAAAAGGAAATTATTTATAAAGAAAAAAAAATAATAATAATTTGCATAAGAATGTAAGGAATTAAAGCAATTACTTATACTCAAGTTAAAAATACATTTTATATAGAAAAGCAAAAGTTTCAAACTAAAGACTTCAGCAACTTGAAAGGGAATCAGTTGAGTGAAACCATAATACAAGTAACTATTCTTTGAAATAAACCCTTGGTTGCACTCATTATCTAAAGTTATATCCCAAATATGTGGGTGTAGTTGCCTGTTAAACATATACAGTGTTTCTGTGGATATTCCTTCCTGTTAATTAGTAACGAAGTTTATGAAATGAAAAATCAGATATTAAAATTATTTTTCTTATTAAAATTAAAATAAATTTAATATATATTACTTAATATGTTTTTATTTAATACACTTTAAGTGTTTTTTTTTTGCTTGCCGACACAACAAAAACACACGAGTTATTGATTTTTACCTATAACTCCATTGAACTAATAACAAAAGGAGCAATTAAAAAAAATGTCAATCCTACTATTATGTTATAAATAGTATGCCCACTCGAAACACATGAGCAACAAATGTGAGGGGGGTAAAATGTTCAACAAAATACAAACACATACGCCAACACACATACATAGATTCATGATAAATCTTTACACCAATGGAATTTCATATAATGATTTACTTCTCCATTCAACCACTCACTATATACTACACATTCAAAACAACACAAGTACAAACTAGGTATTCAACTATTTTTTTAATCGATTAATCGAGCTAAGGTAATTTCAAACTTAAGTTTTAAGCGTCGACCCAACAGAACTACTAGGAGCTGGGGCATTAGACTACAATTGAGCAGGGGAAAATTAAAAAAAAATTGACTGTACCAAAGCGCCAAATCTTTTAAGGGTTTTCTATACTAATCTAAAACTTTAATCTGGCATATGAATTATCTACGGCCGAAAATAGAACTGCATAGTGTAAAATATAAGAATAAATATTGACTGTAACCACTCAGCGCCAAACCTTATGGGGTTCTTCTATACACTCAGAATATTATGTTGTTAACTGTTTGTAGTTTAATAATAAAGTTTTCCGTTCCATTGAAAAATAAAGCAACATACATTAATTTTTCAAATAAATATGTATATTAACTTTTTTATACATTTATTCAAAATAATTTATTATCATTTACCATTTTTTTTCAGTTTCATTTATTTTTTTCATTTGTTTGAAATTTAATAAAAATTTGCCCACAGAATGAAAAATTGTGGTTTATTTGTGTCCGTAACAGTTATTACAAATTTAAATTTTGTTTGCTGTCTGTTTCAAAAAAAAAAAAATATTTAAAAAATTTAAATTTGTTTTTTTATTTAAATTGGTTGTATATATACAAAATTTTTCAATTCAAATTACAAAAACTTTAGAAACACACATATATACACAAACACATTCACACAAAAAGTGTCTATAGCTATGCATACATACATTTTGTATAGTACGAGTATACAAAAAAAAAAACAAAAAAAGCTTGATTTTTTTTTTCAATCTTAATAACTTGCTAAATTATTCGCATTATTTGTTATTCGAAGATTAAAATTTTAAATTATTCGAACAATTATAACAATTTTTTGAACAGACTTCTTCTAAAATTTTTTTTAAGGTATTTTCGACCTGCACATTCGCATATCCGAAATATGTACCTTTCTTTTTTGACCGCCGATCAATGGCAAAATAATTTATATAAATCATATTGGAAAGAATTGGTTCAAAATCTTTTGTTATTTTTACGGATTTGAATTCTAGACAAAATTATCTTTCATTTGAGTATAAATTTATCAGGAATTGGACTTCGGTATTATCTCGAAAATAGCAGATATTATATATAAATCCTTTATCAATAAAGAACGTTTTAAGAACAAATTTAAAAAAAAAACAACCCAATTTTCGAGATTTTTCCAAAGTCCATAAAATACACGTCAATAGTTTCTGACATTTTTATACACTTAAAAAAGTTTGTAAGTTAAAATAATTGAATATATCATTTAAACCGGTCTACTCAATTTTCATTTAAATTAAATGTCATTTGTTATTTATTTTTATCAACTGACAGATACGTAAGAAACAAATGATATAATCAGTTAAAATAAATGTCAAAATTTTAACTACCAATCGTTAAAAAATAAATAGTTTTTTCATTTATTTGAAATTGTTTCCGTTTTTGTATTTTTTTGTTTTTTTTTAATATACTCGTACAATACGAAATGTATGTATGCATATGTAGCTATAGACACTTTTTGTATGAATGTGTTTGTGTATGTATGTGTGTTTATGAAGTTCTTGTAATTTGTATTGAAAAATTTTGTATATATACAACCAATTTAAATAAAAAAAAAAACAAATTGAATTTTTTTGAATACTTTTTTTTTGAAACAGACAGCAAACAAAATTTAAATTTCTAATAACTGTTACGGACACAAATAAACCACAAGTTTCCGTTTTGTGGGTAAATTTTTATTAAATTTCAAACAAATGAAAAAAATAAACGAAACTGAAAAAAATGGTAAATGATAGTAAATTATTTCGAATAAATGTCTAAAAAAGTTAATATAGATAATTCTTTGAAAAATAAATGTATGTTTCTTTATTTTTAAATGCAACGGAAAACTTTTTTATTAAACTACAAACAGTTAACTACATAATATTCTGAGTGCACTCAAATAAAAAGGTTAATTTATACAGAATGTAAATCCATATAATAAATTGTAGATTTTGAATTATTTCTCTCTCAATATTGAGCTATAAATTTATTATTTCTGGATCAAAGGTAACAACAAGAAAGCTCCATATTTCGAAAACGCGTTATAATGGAACTTTTCTTTACTACAGATTCGTGATAAGGAGGTTAAATTATTTTAAAAAAGTTTAAGTACAAAAGAATTGATTTTTGTTGAGCAAATATGTTCGTATAACCGAATAACTAATAATCGATTAAATAATCTGAAACAAACAAATACCAACCTACACTTTTAATACTTTATTTAGTTCTAAAATTAATATATTTATCGTACTATATAACAGAATTTTTAAAGAACAAATTCAATATTAAATGTTTGTATTATAAATTTCTTTATTTCTGTATCATTTCAACAACATTTTCCCTTAAGCATAGTAAATTGTTTCTTCCGTGAAAAAATTTCACTCGAGCTTGCTTTTATGGTCGTAATTTAAATTGTAAAAATTTATAATTTTTTTATGAGAAAAATACATTCACAATACAGTTTTTCACTTGAAATTCATTATCGTGAAAAAATAATTTTTTTTTATATAGAGTACAAATGTTTTTTTTTACGCACGCAAAGAAAAATCCTGGTCGGGGCAATTATATTCGAAGAGCATCATATATTTTTGGGTTTTCTGGTTGTGCCAACCATAGTCGTACTATAATATGGTTATCATATTATGATAATAAAACAACCATATTTTTACCATAATATGGTCCCTACAGTTGTATTATGATTCAAAAATTACCATATGATGGTCCTTAATAAACATGATATGATATTGAGATTATCATAATATGATCGCACGTAATCATACTATGCTATCATATTATGGATTATCAATGTATGATCCCTAATCTAAGAAAATTTTTTAAAGGAAAAGTTCTTAGGAACTATGAAAAAGCTCTTTAAATCTAAGAATATTTCCTCTTGAAATGTTTTAACTAAACAAATTGATATTAATGACTTTGTGAAGAAAAATTTTTAAGGAAAAAATCTTAGATTCTAAGAACTTTTGTGACAACCATACCCGATTACAGCAAGCAGAATATTGTAGCGGTGATCATATTGCAAACATGTTTTTTCTCTGCGTGCGTCAAACCCAATTTATCATACGTTAACTTACCTCCTGTTTTTATAAGACGAAGTGGAAAATTTTTCTCCAAAGGAGAACTGTGTTTAAGTACATGCAATTTCTTGTTTATAGCGAGCTTTCAACCTCCGTAGCTAGGTTGATACATGTTTTTCGATCCAGCAAAAGATCTCTTCAGAACCCAAAGTTTTAGACAAGCTAAAGCCTCCGGAAATTCCTTCGAAGGACTTCTTCCCTTTGCCAATAATTTGTTCTTAACCTTTTTATAATTTAGTGTGTTGCATATATATACACCTATATTAAGTTTAAATTTATAAAGTTATTTTAACAACAAATTCTTTGGAAGCTCGAATATTTAATTATCACACATATATATTATAAAAATACCTATAACAATTAAAATTGTTAGAACACCTGTTTCTGTGAATGTACATATGAGATAATTGTGTGTATGTGTGTATCTATGATACCCGATGCGTTGTTATGTGAGCTTTAGTGAAATGGAGCATTTTGAATTTTGTGGGTGTATGTACAAAACTAATTAATTTTTTTTTATTTTCTCCTACCTCCAAAACAATATACGTTTAAAACAATTTAAAATGACAATGTTTCTATACGCACCATACAGAAAATTCTTATGAACTTATATAAAAATCAGTCCCATCACTTCTATACGAGTACATGACGTTGTCGTGGTAGGGGAAATTTTTTCAATACGATTTTTTTTTTTGTTTTTTCTCTTAAAATGCCCTTTAGTGGAAGAATTAGCAATCAGAGTTGCAGGATATGGTTGAAAATATTTTAAAACTTTTAATTTTATATTTTTTTGTTAGTACAGCAACTTTTTTCTAATCTAAATTTCTAAATTTTTTTTTTTTTTTATAATTCCGATTTTGCTAAAAATGTTTAAAAATATTTTTTTATATTTAACTACATCTTGTCTATCCTGTCACAAGCGAATTTTTTGATCCCTCCCATTGTGAGATCTCTTTTTCTAGAGAAAACCTTCTTATGTTTCATACATATTTATATTAATTTTTTAAGAAATCCCCTTTAATTCGGGAAAAACTCATCACATTCTTACAAACCTCCAGATTATGAACACTTTTCGGGAGTTTCTCCCCAAGGAAATATTTTAGAATCAGATATCCTTTAATTTCAAAATACCCAGTAAGGCATGGTTTTTCAAAATTTTAACGGGAAGGGGCAAAAAGGGAAAAAAACTCTCCCTTGGCGGCCTGCACAAATCCATTTGACCAGAAACTTGAAATCTTAAATATTTTTTTCTCAGTAGTATAGACTCTGTAACTGATGAGTAACTTTCTGATTTGGAATTTGCGTCAGGAACGTGGTAAAAATTGGGGGTGCCATCTTAACGGTCTGCCCACACCGCTTGGGCTAGAATTGTGATACTTAAATTATGTATTCCTTGAAGCTAATTTACTGTAGGTAAACTTTTTGGAATTCTCATAAAGAACATGTTGAAAATGGAGTTAAAATGGGAAAAAGTGCCCCTTGATCGCACGCTCAACAAAATGTAACCAGGAATTTTGGCGTGAAGGAATCCTCCTCTGGCGCAGAGATTCGATCAGGATATTTGAAAATTTTTATTTTTTTTATACGTTTGCCTAAAACATCGATTTCAAATTAAAAAAAAATATATATTTGTGTACACCTTGAAATTCGACATTTCGCTAAATAGCTGCTGTCACCCTTAATTGTTTTTAGAAAAAAAATTAATAAAAATTTGTTTTGTTCTTCAAATCTCGATGGAAGTTAATGACTTCTTGCATTTACTCTTTTTCAAATCTTTAATTTTATTTTCCTTGTATTAGAACTTGTTTCAAAAGGTCATTTGAAAACTACACTCACCAAAAAAAAAGTCTGTAATGGCAACTGAAAATTTTGCTGTTATTACGGAAAATTTTGCTAATTTGAGCCCAGCGGTTTTTTTTTGCTAATCTTAGCAACACATATCTGCTGACGTGTAGTACAATGAAATTAGTAGAAAAATTAGTAGCCGCTACTAAATTTTAGTATACTTTTTGTAAAGTGGAATTTAAAATCTGTTTGCTAAAATCAGCAAAAAAAATTACTAAATATTAGTACAAAATTTTAAACTTATTTTTTTTTTATCGAGCATCAAATTTTTTTTATTTTATTTATTTTTTTTTTTCAAAAAATATTTTATACAAAATTAAAAATAAAATCAAAGGCTTAAAAAATTTTAAAACATAAACGAATTAATCATTTTGTTTTTAATTTGGTAATTTCTGTTTTGAAAAATATTTTAGTTATATTTTTTTTTAATTTTAAAGTCACATTTTAATTGTTTTTGGGGCTGATTTTTAGAACTAAAAAAACTTTTTAGTGCTATTTTAAGTGCATGTCCTTTTTTCAACCATGAGTCGGTATATTCACTTTCGATCCCTTTTTAAATCTATGTAACATTTTAAGGCAATTTAAGTTTTTAAAATTAGTAAATTTTTTTTGCTAATTTTAGCAAATCGGTTTTAAAAAATTTGTAAAATAATGTTTGAAATTAGCAACAAAAATTTGTAAATATTCTGTAAAAGCTCTGTAATTTGTAAAATGTAAATAGCAAAAATATTTGCTAAATAATAATTTTTTTACTAAAAATCAGTACAAAAATAGTAAAGTGGGATTGAAAACCGTTTACAAATTTTTCTACTAACTTTTTTTCTGAGTGTATACAATTTTATAGTATTGCTAAAATCATGTATTTCCGAAATACAATACGATTAGGTAGCAAACTGCAGAGTATGAGTATCGCTAAAAATCCATTTGGCATTTCCTCCGCCCCCCACAAAAAAAAGAAAATCACAAAATTTACCTACACAGTGCCCTACATCTACAATTGTTCCAACTGTTAAAGCAAACCGACTTACTATAAATACAAAGCAACTGTAGTTAAATAACATCAGTCTATAGTTAAATGCACTCAACTCCATGTACGTGATATTATCAAACTCTATACTTATCAAATGTCGCTGCCAACACCCTGTTATACTTTTGTCACTTCTGGTGGACAACGGCACTTTATTCATCCTTAGCAATTTAAAAATAACGAAGTCATGGAATGTAATAAATGCGGCACAACATGCAAGCAAAATGATGCCTACAGCAAACATACGAAACGTCAGGAACATGAGAAAAATATAAAGAGTTTCACCACGAGTTAACAAAAAAACAATAGATTGCGATGAACTCAATACCTGGACGATGTCGTCAAGTATGAGTACAACTTTAACGGAACAACATAAACAAGTTATTGTTAGTAAAAAAATATAGAGTCTTTTATGTTGTGCGATGCTAAAGTTAATATTGATGCATACGAGTTTATGCTTGATGCTGGCATAAAAGTCATAACGGATTTGTTAAACAAACTCTTCGCTATGACCCCTTGTAAAGAACTTGTAATAAAGTTGAGATTCTATGTGTGAAATAAAAGAGGAAATATTTATGTTATAAACATCACAATTGGAGATAAAACATCAGAGAAACTGTGGATATCATATTTTTTCTTATATTATTGGAAAAATTGACAACATTTTTGACATACATGCCAAATAATCGGATGGCAGGATTACAAAAGGCATTTAAAATTAAAAGAATAAATATAAAAGTTAAAAGAATTCAGACACAAGACATATAACTGCAATGTAAATGTAAAAATGCATCGGTTAAGGAGCAAAGGATATCAAAAACTTGAATGCATCTCCATAAGAGATGGAATTTAAGCTTTTGCGATAATTTGCAAAACAACTCTTAGACTGGTAACTGAACTGTACCAAAAATTACAGTGGCATGTCCTAAAATATATTACAGACTAATTTCAGACATTTCACCAATCTCCACTTAAAGAACTTGTTCGTTAACATGTCTTAGATTTATTCTGTCATATATAACAAGAAGGCAATTTTTCGCTCCAATGATAACTTTAAAAAAAAAACAGGAAGGTGACTTTGCATATAAAACTAGTAAAAAGATTAGAGTCGGGCGGGCATGCCAACCGATATAATACCCTACTCAAACTATAATTTAGTTGAAATTTCGGGAAGCATTCAGATCTCTATTTAATTAACAGGGCAAACAAAAAAAAAAAAATGTGAACAAAAATCTGAACAAAATTTCTGAAAAAGTTTATTTAAGCAAATACCGAGAAGGTGGATTTATATGATGTATGGTTCCATACATCATAAAGGGTGATCCATTTCGAAATACTTTTTTCAATAGCCTTTTTTGACAGATCACGTGTGAGTCGTGTCATGCTGTCATGTTATTTTTGTTTAGTATTGACGGTTTACAAACCGTTCAACTTTCTTACGAAAATTCACGTTCTGTGAGGAATGTGTTTCGTGCACTTTGCTTAACTTATGGTCAACATAATCGGCCTACTGAGCGTACTATTCCCAACACCATCACCCATTTTGAGACCCAGCATTCATTATTGGATAACATTCGACCGAATAGACAAATATAGCGGCCGTAGCTGAGAGTGTACACGAAGACTGTGGAGAGTCGATTCGGCGCTATCGTGTCATGATAACCGACTATTTAATGCCTGAAATTGATGCTCGTGATGATCAATTAGTTATGTATTAAAGTACCTTAATTGTCTTTGGCTCAAATGGCTAAGATCTAATGCCAAAAAATTCAGCATATATTTCTAGCTATAAACTGATCTGGGACCAGATATGATGATAAGATCACCAAATTGTCTATATCACTTTATATATGTACATATCTGATCAGATCTGGCCATAAAATATATCACAAATGCCATATCATAGCATATATGATCAGATCTGGCACCATACCAATTTATAAATAATAATATGTAATTTGATTTAAATAGCTTTCCTCAAATATAATATTTATTGCAAGGTCATTATAAGATTAAACATATCTTTTCAAATATATATATATATATATCTGGCACCAGATATGATCTAATGTGACCAGATCTACTAACAGCCAGCCATAAAAATTACTCAATTTTTCACATCGATCGGTGTGTACCACGTAACAACGTTGTCCTTAAATTTTAAGCATAGATATTTTCCGACAAGTTTTACTCTGCGAAATTCGCCAAAAAATAAAATATGGTAACCATAGTACATCCTTATATCGATGGCTTATTGTAGAAATAACCTAACTTTGAATATAAAATTTCTCTCAATGCAATTTTTCATCAATAATGTCAGCAATAAAATAAAAAAATTACATTTAGAGAAATTTTATATCCAAAATTTTCCATATTTAATTGAATTTATTCCTTCTTCTTTAAATGTATATAAAAAAATGTTGTTAGGCCCTTTCTGCATTAAGCCGATCGATATGTTAATGTTATTCCAACGGTAAATACAATACAACGCTATACATTTCTATTGTACATTCCATAACAATATTAACCAATTTACCATATAAATATGTTATGAATCGTTTTTTTCATATATTTTGTTTTTTCATCTTCCAATATATTTGACCTTTTTAAGGATTATTTTCAATATACAAATGTACAAACATAAAACTTTAGTTTAATTTAGCTATTGAAATAACAAATATGTAAAAATAAACCTCAACCCTCATTTAGTATAATTATGAATTCCACTTTTTCAAAACGATTTCTTATACAATTTTTACACTCGATAAATATCCTTTTTTTTCTGCTCTTCCATATCCATTTATCTTATTTTTTTTTTTTTTGCACTTCTTTTGATTTTTACAAAACATAATTTTAGTTATTTATGGCCTCTTATAGATTTTGAATATAACTACATTACGAGTAGTAGGTATTAGTAACATTGTTGTTGTTGTAGTTGTTTTTGCTGCTGCCGCTACCATAATCATATATAGGCCTAAGGATTTGTTAAGAAAAGCTAAACAAGGCTAAGATATAGGAGTAGGAGTTTAAAAACCAATTTGTGTTTTTCCATCTTTTTTTCGCAAGGAAAAATTTAAATGATGATGGGTGGTTTGGCGATATGAAAATGTGAATTGGAATACAAAATACAAAAAAAAAAAAATGTTCAGCACAAAAAATGATAAAGATGTTTGTTTAGTAATGCGTGTAATCCAATTTTTTATAAATATTTTATAACAAATGCCATCGTGATATATCTATCCATAATATTATATTGTCAATATGATTATTTAGAAAATGTTCACATTGCATATATTTTAAAAGATTTTGTTAGAAAATTTACTTATAAAATTTGATTATATTAAAAAATAAAAGCTAAATTGGAAGACGTTTTTCTAAAAAAATATAAAAGAATTAGTGTAAATCCTTTAAAATAAATACGTATATAAAAGCTGATATTTTATAGCTGATATATTTATATATAATTTAAGCTTAATGACTCTAAAGGCAAATATTTTAGTCAAGAGATCTAAAAAAGGGGGAAAATCATAAGATTTAGTGGGCTAATTGTTTTAGCAGAGAGTATTTAAAAAGAGTACGAGAGAAACTGCTCGGGAAGACAAAAAACCCCTTTGAAAACCTATTTATAAAAAAAGAGACCACAAAATAAAGAGTACGGCTTGAGTACCTAAGGGAAAGAATCTGAAAGAGAGCATACAAGAATCGCTATATACTATAAAATAATAACAGGCTTTTTACACTGAACAACATCTTTGCGAAACGCGTGGAAGATGTTGAAAACGTGAAACATGTATTTACTGGCAACATCTTTCATCTGCCATTTATTCAGCTGTCAACAAAATAAAAGAAAAATACGCCTATATTTTGTTAAAAATAAAAAATGGATTTAGAAAAAGCATTAATCATTGGAGTAGTTGTTGCTTTGCAAGAACAAACCCGAGTTTTAATGCAGTACATTGAAATATTAAAGGTCATTCTGGAAGATGATGAAGAAGAATTTTTGGTAGACATAAGAATGAAATTCTTACATGTGCCGCTTATTTTCCTTTGTTGAATAATTATTTTTTTTTTTGTTTATTTTCCGCAATGTCAGTTTGCTAGTGATGGCACAAAGAAAATCGATTTTTTTGTCCTTTTTTTGGTGATCACACTTAAAATAACGAAAGATGTAAGATGGAAGAAAATGAGAAAGGATCAGCTTTTGAAGATGTAGAATTTTTAGCCTGTATAATTCTTATAGGAAGACGTTAACATCTTTGCAAAACGATGAAGGATGAAGCTCAGTGGAAAAAGGATATAACGTGACTGACTGGCTCATTGGCTGACCCACACAACATCGCCTAATCTCAACGCACACAGAAAAAAATAATTTAGAATCAAGTAAAAGCAACATTAAATTAAATAGAAACAAACTTAATTTTTTTTATTTTTCATTTAAATATTTTTCTTTTTTATTTTAAAAATGCCAAAGCAAAATTAAAAATGTTGCCATATTAATTTAAATACGAAACATTTTATTTTATTTATAAGAATATTTACTTCAATAAGATTCATACTTAATTTAAAAATTAAAAAAAACTAGATGTTATAAAAAAAGAGAAATTCTTAGAAAAAAAATTCCTTTTAAATATTTTTAGATTTTTAAAACTTATGCTTTGATGTAGGGTATCTCATAGTTGGGCTTGCCTGACTATATTTTTATTATTTTTTTTAATTGTTTCAACAAATGTTTTTCATTTTAATATTAAATTGTATTTAAAACCAAAATATTATAATCTCAACAGCCGTTACATAAAGAAATTTATTAATAAATGTGTAAATATGTAGGTTGAATACAATTTGTGGCCAAATAAATATAAAAACTTTTGTTTCCCAAGATTATTAGTTTAATTCAATTAAAGCTTAAAAGACTATAAAGTTTTCTTCTTTATAATAAAAACATATGTTTCTCAATATATTTGTTAACCAACAGCAGATAAACAAATTTTCAAATAATAATAATCAGCAAAATTTTGGTAATGCATATCTGTTTTATAAGCCAGCATCCCTTTAGAAAATTGTATAGGACTGCACAATGCAAAAGGTATTGTGTAAATTTAAAAATATGTCAAATTTTCAAAAGAAAAAAATTTAACCCCTCTTAACATGCTTTACCTAGACTATGGAGTATTTACCTCTCAAGTACCTACTAGCCAAAATCCTGCAGAATCCTGCTTTTTGATAAAAAAATAGTTGATAGCATTACTTATAAATCCAAATCCTTTAGAAAAATTACCAATATATTTTCTAAATCGCTATACAATTTAAATTTATTTACAACTTTTTAACCATCCATAGCCTTAGCAGATTTGGTACAGTGTTAATGAAAAAAACTAAATAAAATATACCAACAAACAGCCCACATAACATAAAGGATACTTTTAACAAACTTTAAGGTCAATTTAAGAACTTATTTCGAAAATACATAAATCAAAAATATACATGTTTTTTAAATAATATCATTAAATATTTATAAAACCATATTTTAAATAAATAAAATATTTATGATGTTGCTAAACAGAAGGACTAACAAATGTAGATGTCAAAATGTTAAAATATTCCGGGTATGCAGGATTTTTTTTCTAAGAATGAAAAAAAAAAAAACTATAAACTCACTACAAAATTGACTTAATGTTAATTCTAACAAAGAGAATTAAAAAAACCAAACGAAATTTTTGCTTAAAGTTAAATTCACTATGATGCAGCACACCACTTTCTAGAGATGGCATGGCACAAAAAATTTCAAGTGCAGAGAAGATGGATACAAAATTCAATCTGCAGATTGGGGTAATTGTGAATGGCCTTATTACACTCAGAAAAAAAGTTGGTAGAAAAATATGTAAACGGTTTTCAATCCCACTTTACTATTTTTGTACTGATTTTTAGTAAAAAAATTATTATCTAGCAAATTCTTTTGCTATTTACATTTTACAAATTACAGAATTTTTACA
Organism: Eustalomyia histrio; assembly: GCA_949748255.1. Classification (NCBI taxonomy): domain Eukaryota; kingdom Metazoa; phylum Arthropoda; class Insecta; order Diptera; family Anthomyiidae; genus Eustalomyia; species Eustalomyia histrio. The sequence goes on along the minus strand of OX456524.1, from coordinate 155,646,557 downwards.
GAATATCTACAAATTTTCCTTGCTAATTTTAGAAATCATTTTACAAATTACTAATTTTAAAAAAGTCAATATTGAAGGAAATGTTATTTCTAATAATTTAAACTTATATATACAAACTTAATTGCCCTAAAATGTTACATAGGATTAACCCGTATTCTCCCGAGTTATAAAATAATCATCCGATTATAATAATGTTTGATTTACAGCATGTATAGGCTACCATTAGTATATATATGAAAAAAAAAATTGTCATATCGGGTCCAGATATCCGGAAAATGGGTGTCGTCATATGACGACGCTATGATAATGAGTGTACAAAATTTTGATATTGATTTTAGGTTTAAGAGATTTATTACTTCATTGATCTTTTTTGTTTTAATACATTTGTTTACAAAAATTCATTAAAAATAAAAAAATAAATATTTTTATTTCTGATGATATGGTGCGAAGCAATCAATGCACAAACCTATGTCACATTTTTGGCACTCTGTCCTTACAGTTGACTTACATTTATCTCCAGCACAGCGTCTCTTTTTGTTCTTTGTACAAAGTGCATGTATTGATCATATCTTATGGAATCAGCTCCAGGCTGGAAATTCGGTTTTCTCCCCCCAGGTTTTGGTAAATTATTACTTGACATAAGATATGCCATTGCTACTTCTCTACAGAAAGACTTTTGCTTGAGTTTGAGATCATGCTGCCTGGCTAAAAGCCAAGCATTTTGAATTGACACATCCAGCATCCATGTAAATAATGCCCACCACCATTTTTTACTTCGAATAGATATGCGGTCAGCATTTACGTTTTGATCCATTCGGTCAGTTCCGCCCATATTTTTGTTATAATTTTGTATGGAGTATGGAATACTAATATCAACATATTTTAAGTCTGACTTACTCCATCTTTTAGCTTTTCCCTCGGGATCTGCAGAAAAAGCAGTTGAAGCTACAGTAACCACTGCATTGTATTTCCACCTAGTTACATAGAAATCTTCTTTTTGGTACTTTGCTATTGCAGTCTGTATAAAACCTCTTTCTTTCTTTTTGAACGCATTTACATCTTCCAAACAACAATTGTTCCCAAACGATTGTTTCTTATGGTCCCGGTGCAATTGAAGCCTCTTTTTTTCATCTCTTTGAGCAAAGGAAATGTTGTAAATAAATTATCGCAGAAGAAATGGTAAGGTAGCATAGATTTCGATAATGAATATTGGTCAATTAAATGCAACAATGTGGATGCACATTTCCAAATTGGCTTTCCATTTCTTCATTACCCTGGTAAGTTTTTCCTTGATATGGTTCAAACACAATAAGGTAGCCAGATGGTGAGTTTTGACACCAAATTTTATATCCAAAACGTATTGGCTTATTTCGGATGGCTTGCTTACAACCGTGTTTTCCAAAGTACTGTACCATGGCTTCATCGTGTGATATTGACTCCGTTGGTTGGAAGTGCTTCATGAAAGCTTTTTGAAGGTGAGATATAAGTGGACGTAATTTGCAGAACTTATCACTTTTGTCTAAATTGTCGTTGCTTTGAAAATGCAGGGACTTCATGATGGTATCGAATCGGTTTCTGCGCATTGAATTGTATACTGCATGGTTGCGCAAATCAGCGCCTGTACTCCAATAAAATGCTTTACTGGATAATTGATTATATCCTGAAACCATCAAAATTCGAAAGAAAGTTTTCAACTCCTTTGCGCTCAAGTTGAAGTCCGGCCATTTTTTTGATAAACAGTACTTAGTACTTTCAGCGATAATAATGTCAATCAGTGCTTCATCGAAAAAAAGCTCAAAGTACTGGACTGCAGTCATGCTTTCCTCAAAATTATTGTCAGGAACTTGGAATTCTGTGATTTCAGATGTTTTTCCTCCAAATTTCCAACGTATTTCATTATCCTTTTTTACATCCACCTTTATTCTTTTGCTGTCTTGCTGATTAACGTTTGTGGGAAGCTCTTTATTTTAGTATTTATATTTCCTTCCATTTCCACTTCTTCATCTGAATCTTCATCAGTCAAAATATTGACATCCGGAGGTTCGACGAAAAAAACTCATTTTCATTTTCTTCGTCTAAAATATCTAAAATCTCCGCTACGGTAAGAAATTTGCTGATAAAAAACCGAAAACAAAAAAACCAGTTTATATCAGTACTCGTATTCTCATAGCGTCGTCATATGACGACACCAAAATAAAATCTAAAAAAAAAAAATATATTTCTTCCAAAACTTTTATAAAGATTTTTAGTACAAATCTTGAAAAAAAGTATATATTTTAATTTTATGTTACTTTTATTGCTTATTTTTATAATTTGATAAGTTTTTTTCACTTACTTTGTAGCCGAACTCATAATTGTGAACTTTAAAAAAAAAAACAAGCACAATGAAAAGCTTAGAACACGTGAACGCTTTGAATGACAAGGCCAAACTAAATTCATTATGAAAATGCAATTAACAAAGAATACACTTGTTGTTGTTTTATTTTTTTCTGTGCAGCGATAACGGTACACTGGCGCGTTGAAAATGCCAATGTTTCTGTCGTCATATGACGACGCTATGAGAATATGGGTTAAAAAAGGGATCGGAAGTGAAGATACCGACTCATGTCTAAAAAGAGGACTAAAAAGGGTTTTTTAGTTCTAAAAATCAGCCCTAAAAACAATTAAATTTAACCTTAAAAGTAAAAAAAAAAATTGACTAAAATATTTTTCAAAACAGAAACTACCAAACTAAAACAAAATGATAAATTCGTTTATGTTTTAACAATTGTTAAGATTTTTAAGTCTTTGATTTTTTTTTTTCATTTTGTATAAAACATCTTTTAAAAAATATAATCAAAATTTTTGATGCTCGATAAAAAAAAAATAAATCTGAAACTTTGTACTAATATTAATAGTATTTAGTAATTTTTTTTTGCTGATTTTAGCAAACAGATATTAAATTCCACTTTACAAAAAGTCTACTAAAATTTAGTAGCGGCTACTAATTTTTCTACTAATTTCATTGTACTACACGTCAGCAGACATGTGTTGCTAAGATTAGCAAAAAATACCGCTGGGCTCAAATTAGCAGAATTTCCAGTAACAATAGCAAAATTTTCAGTTGCCAATACAGACTTTTTTTTTGTTGAGTGTACGATATTTTAGTCGAAATAGCATTTTTTTTTATATTTCACTTATCACACAAACTTTTAAGAAAAAAGTTAACGATGTCTAAACTCATATTGATTTATTTACTTAAGATAAAATTTACTTTCGACCTCTAACTTTGATTAACTTATGAGCGCCCTCATTTATGTCTTCAGTTTGATATATATCGCTAATGCAGCAACAACTCAGCAAAATAAAATTTACAATAGTAATGACATTTTAATTATAATGAAAAATTCCCATGTATGATTTGAATGACATCTTTTGTTATATCAATTTTTGTCTAAATAACAGAAATTCAAAATTCTTTAAACTTTATTTTATTGAAGCCTTGAATTTTAGTTGCAAGTCGAGCGAAGATGCTGTGCTCATGATGATTTTATTAATGCCAATAATGATGTTAAAAAATAAGCTGTGATGACAAAATTATACATAAATTACTTTTCAATATAATGTCAAGTATACACTGCTGATGGTTCTTTATATAGATTACAGTTTATCTGAAAAAAAGTAGCATAAGTTGGATTGAAAATTCACTGAGGCTTAAATTATAACTTATTATATACAATTCATTCATTCATTCATCTCTTTTTATTTTAAATTTTCTTGTTGTTGTTGTTGTTGTTTTTTAACAACATGGTGTTTTCTGTTTAATGTAGGGTAGAATACAGAGAAGCATTCGACACTCTGGAAATTCTTTTCGCTAATTAATGTATTGAGGACAGATGAAACGTAAAGGCCTTCAAGTATGGCAACACTGTAATATAGCAACATTTACTGAGCTTCATCCGATGAAAAGTTGACGAAGTTCATAACTCTGTTATGTTACTTTAGTTAGGTGGGAACACGGAAAAATCTCCTAAAAAGTGAATTTATTTGTATTCTGTTAATATACCCAGCAAAAACATGTTATCAGCTACTTACCAGGCTATTTACTCGCTTAATTACTTTTGTTCGCGATGCCCAAAAAGTAATGGGTACTCATTTTTTTTGACTGTTCGTAAGCGAGAGGGTAATAAAGATAATGACCACTCATTACTTTTAGGACATCGCGAACAAAAGTAATTAAGCGAGTAAATAGCCTGGTAAGTATTTGATTTCATGTTTTTGCTGGGTAGAAACATATTTCACAAACTATTCTATAGAATAGTTTTAAAAATATCTTAACCCACTCAGTAGATAAAATTAATCCCCATGAGGAAGGTGTGGAACAAAACAATTACAACGAATTCTAAATAAAATTAAATAACTATAAATTTTTCCTCACTTTAATCACATTCTTCAAATTCACCCCTTTGGCGAATACACCCCAGTCCACCTTATACTTCTGTTGTTGATGTCACTGATATAGTACGTATAAAATTGTACAACACAGCAGTAACAAACAGCAGAGGCAAATTTTCTTTTTCCCTTTTATTTTACACATTCAACTTTAAAAGCATGTTAAACGCGTAGGATTTATTTTGTATGTTATCCGGATTTTCCTGAAAATGTTTTAACATCTTATTGTTAATGCGTTTGCTTTTGTTATTGGATACGCTTTAAATGAAAAGGTGTGGAATTTATTTATTTTTTTTTTGTCGCAGATATTACATAAAATTAGATACAGTTGTTTGTATCTAATTTTTAATACATCTTGATAAAATAAGAAAATGTATAAAAAAAAAAGAATTCATTTGCAATAAACACTTAAAAGGTATTAAATATACGATAACATTTTAATAGTAATTTGTTACATGAAAAGTTTACATAATTTTTCGAGTAAAATTAGTACGCAATTTTGTGATAGGTAAAACTTTTACATACACTTAAATTAATCCACGAAAGTTGCCACCTTTTAGGAATATAAGATAAATAGGTGACAAAAAGCTCTTTAGGAAAAGTCGAAACAAATACACTCAGAATATTATGTAGTTAACTGTTTGCAGTTTAATAAAAAAGTTTTCCGTTCCATTTAAAAATAAAGGAAAATACATTTATTTTTCAAAGAAATATTTAAGAAACATTTAACGATTTTTTTCAGTTTCATTTATTTTTTTCATTTGTTTGAAATTTAATAAAAAATTACCCACAAAACGGAAACTTGTGGTTTATTTGTGTCCGTAACAGTTATTACAAATTTAAATTTTGTTTGCTGTCCGTTTCAAAAAAAAAAATATTCAAAAAATTTCAATTTGTTTTTTTATTTAAATTGGTTGTATATATACAAAATTTTCAATACAAATTACAAGAACTTCATAAACACACATACATACTCAAATACATTCACACAAAAAGTGTTTATAGCTTCATATGCATACATACATTTTGTATTGTACGAGTATATTAAAAAAAAACAAAAAATACAAAAACGGAAATAATTTCAAATAAATGAAAAAAACATTTATTTTTTAAGGATTGGTAGGTAAAATTTTGACATTTATTTTAACTGATTATATCATTTGTTTCTTACGGATGTGTCAGTTGATTAATCAACATTTAAAAATAAATAACAAATGACATTTAATTTAAATGAAAATTTAGTAGACCGGTTTTTAAATGAAATATCATTTCTTTTAAATGATATTTTCAGTTATTTTAACTTACAAACTTTTTTAAGTGTACGAATATCAAACAAGCCTAGATAGCCTATTTCTCTCTCTCTCTCTCTCTCTCTTTATCTCTCTCTCTCTCTCTTTATCTCTCTCTCTCTCTCTTAAATTGAATGATTAATGAAATATATAAATTCGTGGCTGTCTGCCATACATCCTGACAATAAACATCCCGCCGGTAGGTGGTAGCGTGCCAGTTTATCAGTGTAGGGGTCGTGGGTTCGATTCCCACGCTACAACGAGCGATAGTCTTCATTGCTAGTGCGTGCTAAATATAAATAAAGTAAAATCGGGCTGTTTGTGGCACTTTCCTCTTCTGAACTACTATTTTACCATATTCTTGGCGAAAACTACAAAAAGTACCTTAACATTAAATTAGCCCGTACTCCAGGGCACATATATCCCAGATTTCTAGCCTAAAGGGTTTGTGCAAACCGGCAAAGGGGAAATTTTTTAATTATGCCCCTCGCCGTAGGGTTTCCAGGCTTTTAACCCAAATTGTTGGACAGGCCGTCAGAAGGAGACTTTTCCCTATTTGCCCTACCCCGTGGACATTTTCATAATTTATTATATTTTAGGGTCTCGGCACTACAATTTCCTGTTTATCAAAGCAGGCATCATTGTTCAATACATTTAAAAAAAATCTCAAAATGGTAGATGTTATTAAACCGATATATTTTTTTTTTTTAATTATGTCATAATGAAAACTTTAAATTATTTATCAGAATTCAAACTGCATAAATCTTATTTAAATGAATTGTTCAAACTTGATTCTCCATCATTCAAATGTTATTTAGTTTATACAAGTTTTTGCAACAATAGTGTTTATTGCATTGACTTTTTAGCTTTAAGGGACATTATATTCCAATTTAATAGCTTTTTAAATAAGAAAAACTCATACTTCACAAGGTTATCTATAGTTTTTTTTTTAGAAATCTAAGTACCAATTACATACATCTTTTTGTTACATTTTCATATTATACATAATTTATATAAAACTTTATTAAAAATTCCGTATACAAAAATAAACTTAATTTGATTTCAGTTTCTCTTCTATTTTTATGCAAAAACTTTTACTTGTTAAATAAAACAAAAAAAAAAAAACAAATTCAACATTTTATTTGAATGAGTACAATTTCAACACTCACACTCTTACAAATTATGTTTTTATTTTAGGGAAATATATATGTTCACATGTGCAACCACTTCAACTTGGTATTAAAATAAAATCTATGTTAAATGTGTTAAAAAAAAAGTGTTCATTTTCATGTAGAACTTTCTACAGGTATAAATTTCACCAAAAAAAAAATAAAATAAAAACAATAGAAAACAAAATATACGAATTGTAATATACAGTGTGTAATAACAATATGTTCGAAAAGTATTTGAATTTAAATTAACTGTTAGAACGATTTTAAAGGGTATTTTTTAAAAAAAAAAACATACTTGTTTATTTGCTTCAAACTACAGTATGGGTAATGTGAAATCAATTGACCTCAAAGTACCTATTCCGAGACTGGTTAAAGCAGGACTTCTTGCCCCTTTTATCTCTCCTATATCCTCTTTCCATAAAAAGCAACACATTCATTAGTAGAAAAAAACTTACTTTGCAGCTTCTCTTAAAAATAAATAAGATCTGCAAACTGTTTAAAAAAAACATACTTGTTTATTTGCTTCAAACTACAGTATGGGTAATGTGAAATCAATTGACCTCAAAGTACCTATTCCGAGACTGGTTGAAGCAGGACTTCTTGCCCCTTTTATCTCTCCTATATCCCCTTTCCATAGAAAGCAACACATTCATTAGTAGAAAAAAACTTACTTTGCAGCTTCTCTTAAAAATAAATAAGATCTGCAAACTGTTTAGTTTTCAATATTCAACATTTTCAAATATTTTACATTAACACTTAACCTTTTTTTTAACTTTTTGTGCATTATAAAGTCGCTTTGATCAGTCAATGACTTTTTAAATAATTTTTTTTTTTAAGTGTTTTGTGTCTTAATATAAGCTCTTGATTCAGTGATGACCTCTTTATTCGATCCAAATCTTTTTAAGCCGAGCCACTTCTATAGGATTGCAAACAGGAAATAAAAAAATCTGGAAAATATGCTGGATGGAGTAGCCGTAGCAGGATTTTTGTCAATTAAATTAATAGGTCACACGGCTGAGCTTATGATTGAGTGTAAGCAATCGCAGTACCCATCGTGAGGTTAGAATTTTCATGTACAAGTATTATCTAAATTGTGATGTATCAGCTCAGTTGAGATGTCTACATTTTCAGCCACCCCACGTACTTTAATTCTCCTATCGTCTAATATAATATAATGGTGTGATGACTTTTTTCGGGCACTGTGAACTTTCGGTGTCAGCTGGCTTGAGGTCAAACTATTTAACCTCTAGCTGGCTAGAGGTCAAACAACTGTTTGACCTTCAAATGGCTAAAGGTCAAACAACTATTTGACCTTCAGCTGGCTAGAGGTCAAATAACCATTTCACCTTCAACTGGCTAGAGGTCAAACATTAATTTGACCTTTAGCTGGCTAGAGGTCAAACAACTATTTGACCTTCAGCTGGCTGGAGGTCAAATAACCATTTCACCTTCAACTGGCTAGAGGTCAAACATTAATTTGACCTTCAGCTGACTAGATGTTAAACAACTATTTGACCTTCAGCTGGCTAGAGGTCAAATAACCATTTCACCTTCAACTGGCTAGAGGTCAAACGATAATTTGACCTTCAGCTAGCTAGAGGTCAAACAATAATTTGACCTTCAGCGGGCTAGAGGTCAAATAACCATTTCACCTTCAACTGGCTAGAGGTCAAACAATAATTTGACCTTCAGCTAGCTAGAGGTCAAACAATAATTTGACCTTCAGCTAGCTAGAGGTCAAACAACCATTTGACCTTCAGCTGGCTAGAGGTCAGACAACCATTTGACTTTCAGGTCAAATTGTTCCTTTAGGTCAGTTGGATAACATGTCCTTTTAAATTAGTTCAAAATATGTCTATAAGTCGGGCAATTGAAATTTTTATCCAAATACTTTTTTGACATATTGTAGCTGTACCAATGTGTAGAGCGATACCTACTATACGTAAACAAAATAAGTAAATATTACCTTGGGGTGTGTAAAAAACTTTTGTAATTATTCGTAACAAACGAGCAATGACAACGCTTTAGGTAACATATCCGATGTTTAACAAAAAATTGCAACTCGAACATTGACAAACAATAGTTGTGTATGACTCTGCAGGATCTAGTTGAGAGTTAAAGGCAAAATTAAACTAGTAAATTTAAAAGGGTTTCTTGTTATTGAACATTTAACTTTGGGTCTAATAAGAACAAATGTGATATTGATGGCAGATAAAAGTAGAATTTACAAAAAACATTTTAGCTTAATTTTTAAATCTATTTAATGTCTGGGTGCAATGTTGTCGTGTGTAGAAAAAACACGTAATAATAACCAATTTTAATTTAATTTATATTAATCATATTTTTATTCTTAATTTCTATAAACGATGAACGCTGCAAAAAAAACGCTCTAATTTGCTGTTATCATATATATGTTTGGAAAAAAAATAAAATATATTTGGTTTTTTTCTACTAGAATATGTTTGCAAATGTAAAATGTTCGCCTGTAAACATTTATATATTTGGAAGAGATCATGCTTACATTCCATTGTAATTAATAAAATTAAAAGTGCAAATATATTTCTGTTTGGTTGGGAACATACAAACATTACAATGTTTGCCAGGAAATATATGTATGATAATCATAAAACTAAAAATAATTTTAACTTACATATGATAATTCTAAACATATATATAATTGTCTGTAATTATTTTCATTATTAAATCAAAAAAAAATCGATCAATGAATCGCCTTGAGTAGTGTTTTAGAAAAATGTTAACTTTTCCACTTTCATTTTCAAAGAAAAAGCAACATTAGTTTTTTTCCACCTTTTTGTATGGCTGTTGTAAGTTTTCTGTTTAGTAAGCGAATTTCCACATAAAAGATGTATATATTTTTGGTTGCTACACAATTGAAAAATCCTACTTTTCCTCCCTAAAGAGCCCTATTAGTAAGGCTATTGTTATTCCTTAGTAACATCCTTTTTATAACAACACATATGAGTATGCAACTTTTAATTTTTTCTCTCTTTTTTTTTCCTATACATACGTAAAAATGCATCTTAACTCAAGAGACATACCTACCAAAAAAAAGTTTAAAAAAATAAACTTGATTTTTTATGTTTTTATTTTATTTTCAAATGCATAATGTGTATAATTTTTTATTCTGTTGAAATTGTACAAAACAATTTCGAGTGTACCGGGAGACAAAAAAAAACACACACACAAAGTTTATATATTTTTACAAAAATAGTTAAATTTGTTAACTAGTTAGACAACAATATTAACAACAACTACAAAAAAAACTGCAATAAGGTAAAAGTTTTATATTAAAAAATAATAGATGTGAAAACAAACTTAAACTTATTTTGAGGTATTTTATTGTGAATTTAAACAAATATTTAAATTGATTTACATAATGTTATGTTATATACAAAACTATGTGCATTGAATTAGGAAATAATTAGTTGCAAATATTTGAATCAAGATGTTGAGAAATAAGACGAAATAGAAATTCGCTAATTGAGCGCAGACATGATTAAAGCTACTAAATTATGCTTGCTGTATTCGGGTATGATTGTCCCAATCAAGTTATTGATTTGTAATAAGGTTTTAACCAACAACATGGTCGCTAACATAATTTTTAATTTTTTAGTTAATGTTTTATTTTTTATTTAAAATTTGTCGGGCTCAAAACCATAATTGAATATAAGTTTATGATCAGCACTAAAGGGGAGTGCCATACTTTCGTCATGAGCGACCAGGTTATCCTTAGCCTCATTCTGAACCACCCCAGCTACAACAACATCGGTTTAAGTGTAAATATCTCCCTTCCAGAGGAAAAACGATATACGAAATTACTTTTTCTCACTATTAGTGAATTCATTTATCATACAATTATATTTTTCCATATAATAATCGACTCGGAATTCACAAAAGGGGGGGGGGGGGGGGGGGGACAAAAGGCGAAAAGTCTTCCTCTTGACTGTCTGCCTAATCTGAAATATTAAATATGGCTTCTTCACCGATATCGTTCTCTTTGAAATTTTTTTCAGAAACGTGGTGATATTGATGGTTAAGGAGGGAGAAAATCTTTTCCTATGACAGTCTGCCAAAACCGCTTTGGCTAGAAACCTGATATTTAAAATATGTCTCCGTAGAATACATACGGGATAATAAACTGACAAGGTACACTCAGAAAAAAAAGTTAGTATAAAAATTTGTAAACGGTTTTGAATCTCACTTTACTATTTTTGTACTGATTTTTAGTAAAAAAATTATTATTTAGCAAATTTTTTGCTATTTACATTTTACAAATTACAGAATTTTTACAAAATATTTACAAAATTTTTTTTGCTAATTTCAGAAATCATTTCACAAATTTTTGAAAGCCGATTTGCTAAAATTAGCAAAAAAAAATATACTAATTTTAAAAAAATAGATATTGAAGGAAATATTATTTGTGAATAAAACTTACACCTACAAACTTAAATTGCCTTAAACTGTTACATATATTAAAAAAAGGGATCGGAAGTGAATATACTGACTCATGTCTAAAAATAGGACATTCACTTAAGATAGAACTAAAAAGTTCTAAAAATCAGCCTTTTAAACAATTAAAATTTGACCTTAAAAGTAAAAAGATTGACTAACATATTTTTTTAAATGAAATTATAACAAATTATAAAAAAATTATTTATTTGTTTGATTTTTTTTTTTTAATTTTGTCTAAGATAACACTAGGCAACAGCCATTTTGTTATTTGGTTCTAGCATACTTTTTCTCATGGATTTGGACCTACTGAACACGAAAATGAATTTTAAAAATTTTTCTGTCGATTGGTTTGCGAGATACAAATTTTTTAATTTTTTTTTTTTAATTTTTGGAGGTACACTTACTATTTTGAGCATATCTTTAGTCTTCTTTGACCTATTTTATCCTACTACTACTCAAATTAAAGACAATTGAGCCGTCTACAACTTATTCTCAGAAAATTTTCAAATCGGGTTAGTAGTTTTGATGTTGGCGGCTTAAAAAGGTTAAAAAACTGCGTTTTTTAGTAAAAATGTGGCTGAAAAATTCATATAAAAATTCATATAAAATGTAAAACGCGATGTTAACAGCGATTTTAATTTTTTTACGTATAGCTGACACTTTTCCAAAGAAAATAAGCCCTTACTTAACAAAATCTGATGACAAATGGCCGACTTATTATTTTTTTGGTAAACGACCGAAATTCCGCTATTTCACGATTTTTTGATTTTCATTATTTGCACAGCTTACCTACCCAACGCAAACGAATAAATACATTTGAACTTAATTTAAAATAAACAAATTAGTCTTCGTATATTATTTTTTAATTTATTTACAGCACTACATGCTCAATGTATCGCACAATTAGCTAAACTAACGAAATTAAACTAACTAATTAAATTAAGCAAATCAACGCACAAAAAAATGAGTAAAAACAAAGATATAAGTGTACATTTTATGCCATGTGGAAAAACTGCTGACTTCTTCTTTGTTTTTTGTATTCGCTGCAATCGGTCTCACGTATTAGGGTCCAAATATAGTCACCCATCATAGCCGTGTCATAGTTGCCCTGATAGCGTCGTTCCATAGCCTTCAATTCCTGATGAAAGCGCTCGCCGTGTTCGTCGCTCACGTCTCCTAAATTCTCAGGGAAAAAATCCAAATGAGAATCCAGAAAGTGTATTTTAAGTGACATGTGCACTCCCATGGCTTCATAGTTCTTTACCAGATCCTCAACTATGTCCTTATAATTCGGGCTTTTGTTGTTTCCTAAAAAGTTTTCCACAACAAGCCTGAAGGAATTCCATGCTGCGGCTTCGATGGGTGATAACAGCTTTGGGAATTTTTCATCTTTCAACATTTTTTTTATCTCGGGTCCTGCGAAGACTCCTTCTTTAATTTTTGCCAGCGAAAGGTAAGGGAAAATTGACCGTAAATAGGCAAAAGCTTCACCTTCTTTGTCTAATTTTTTGGCAAAATTTTTAATCAAACCCAATTTTATGTGCAGTGGCGGAAGTATTATATTTTCACGGTTCTCTATTAGTGGTTTGCGCTGAACATTCGCTTCTCCAACTACAGGTTTCGTTCGTACCGGCCATTTTTTTTTTATATAATGCTGATCATCAGCGCGGCTATTCCAAAGGCACAGAAAACAGCAATGTCGCGTATAGCCTCCTTGGAGTCCACACAGAATGGCCACAACTTTAAGGTCGGCGCATATTTTCCAATTGTATTTCCTATACTCTATGCATTTCAGCAAAATGTCCATAGTTTCATAGTTCTCCTTTGAATGAACCGCATGAGCAATAGGAACAGATGGCTTTTCATTCCCATTATGTAAGAGAACTGCCTTCAAGCTCTCTTTGTTGCTGTCAATAAACAACCTCCATTCGTTGGGGTTGTGAATTTGGTGAAGCTCTTGGAACAAGCCTGAAATGTCGCTGCAAAAACATATTTGGTCTTTCTTTGTATAAAATTTTGCATACTCCTTGTGACGGTTTCTGTACGCTGATACTTTCACTTCTGAAGCCGCAAATCCACACTGTATCATCCGAGACGCAAAAAGTTCGGATTTCTCCTTAGTGAGACCAAAATCGCGCACCCAATCGTTTAGTTCGGCCTGTGACAGTAATTTTCGCTTTGCACCCGGCTCAAATTCGCTTGCATTTGACTCAGACTCTTCTTCTGACGATTCTGCTTTTTGAAGAGATGCACCAGGGCACACTGGATATGGCACATCATGCGAATGTGGTACTGGAAGCGCAAACGATCCCACTTGAGCGTAGTTCCATTTAAAAAATCTTCCTACCCCACTGTTTGTGGTGAGGCAAAAATAACAGTCTGTGGAATGGCATAGCGGCTTTTTCCACATCATTGGTGTATCGAATTTCATATGGCGGCTAAAATTAAAATAAATTACTATATTCGCTATGTATAATGTGTTTAAATAAAAATTCTTACCTTCCGCCAGCTGCCCAGTTGGTTAAGATTATATAGCAAAGATGACACAGCGACTTAGGTGTCCATGGTTCTGTGATATTTGGTGAAATACCAAAATAATTCAAATAGTGCAATTGTACTGCTGGAGTAAACTTGTGTGCGTGATTTTTTTTTATAAACTGGCCACAAACATTGCAGAAATTGTCTGGATCGTTCAAACACTCGAACACACGTAGTCTTTTACTCATTGTCTTCCTTGCGTTTTCTAAATATTAACTTCTTTACACTTTCACAGACAGTTTTGAAATGCAATTGATAACCGTGTCTCCTTATGTTTAAATATGTATGAGCATGTAGTGCTGTAAATAAATTAAAAAAAAATATACGAAGACTACTTTGTTTATTTTAAATTAAGTTCAAATGTATTTATTCGTTTGCGTTGGGTAGGTAAGCTGTGCAAATAATGAAAATCAAAAAATCGTGAAATAGCGGAATTTCGGTCGTTTACCAAAAAAATAATAAGTCGGCCATTTGTCATCAGATTTTGTTAAGTAAGGGCTTATTTTCTTTGGAAAAGTGTCAGCTATACGTAAAAAAATTAAAATCGCTGTTAACATCGCGTTTTACATTTTATATGAATTTTTATATGAATTTTTCAGCCACATTTTTACTAAAAAAACGCAGTTTTTTAACCTTTTTAAGCCGCCAACATCAAAACTACTAACCCGATTTGAAAATTTTCTGAGAATAAGTTGTAGACGGCTCAATTGTCTTTAATTTGAGTAGTAGTAGGATAAAATAGGTCAAAGAAGACTAAAGATATGCTCAAAATAGTAAGTGTACCTCCAAAAATTAAAAAAAAAAAATTAAAAAATTTGTATCTCGCAAACCAATCGACAGAAAAATTTTTAAAATTCATTTTCGTGTTCAGTAGGTCCAAATCCATGAGAAAAAGTATGCTAGAAACAAATAACAGACAAAAGTTTGTTATTTGTGACCTAGTGTAATTAAACAAAAAAAAAATGAAAAAAAAAATTTTATGCTCGATAAAAAAAGCTAAATTTAAAATTTTGTACTAATTAATTTTGCTGATTTTAGCAAACAGATTTTAAATTCCACTTTACAAAAAATTTACTAAAATTTAGTAGCGGCAGCTAATTTTTCTACAAATTTCATTGTACTACACGTTAACAGACATGTGCTGCTAAGATTAGCAAAAAATACCGCTGGGCTCAAATTAGCAAAAATTTCCCGTAATAACAGCAAAATTTTCAGTTGCCATTACAGAAATTTTTTGGTGAGTGTACTGACAAGGAATTTTCGCCATGATAGTGACAAAAGTGTGGGTTTGAAAGGGGAAAGTATCCCAACTACTTCAGCTAGAAATTTTAAATTAAAAATATGTGTATCATTTTCGATAAAAACGTGGAAAATGATGTTAAGAGGGGAAAATATGCGCCCTCAGTCACCAATTCCAAACTGATGGAGCTAGGATTTTCAATTTTGTGGGCTGCAATTCCTGCGAAAATCACATGAAATTTTAAATAAACCGGGGCGGGGTGGGGTATGGGCAAATTTTGTTAAAAAGTATTTTTTATAATATTCAATAAGAACGTGGGGAAAATAGGGAAAAATAGTCTCTAACCTAACCCCGACATAAACATTTCCGAGACAGGATTGATTTTTTGGAATTTTATGCCCCTCCCATTTTTTTCAAAATATTTTTTCGATTTACAAAAATAGTTGAAAAGACTTGGAAATATTTTAGATACCAGTGGATGTGCTTTTAAAGAATCTGGATTTACAAATAAAACAAATTTTTAATGCCAACCTTTATAGACAGTTTTTTATTTCTCCTGTTATCTGTTTTTAAATGCACTTAGCCCCTTTTCACGCTAAGCTAACGAAATGATTATTAAATTATTTTTGTTTCAATTCATGAATAGCAAAAATCTTGTATATGTCAAATTTATTTAAATGTTCAACATTCAACGTTAAAACACGTGTAAATAAATGTATCAAATCTCTTTAGCCTAGAGAATGACAGTAGTCGCTTTGACATGTCCAAAACTTGACAAGTCTTTTGTATTGAATTTAACGTCTTATGAATATAAAAAAACACATTCAAATAATTGTTTACTAACTACCCACATATAAATCTATATATATTCTGAAGTTTGAATTTTTCTTTGGAATACACTGGCCAACATTAATTGAATATGAATTTAGGAAAATCAAATACGGGCTTGACTTTACGTAAATTAGCCAACATATTCATGTAACATGCAACAAATATTATATTATCAATATGTCTTGTTGTTGACCTTTTAGCTGACCTGTTAAAGTTAAAACACAATTCTCTATATATTTTAAACTTATAAACGCATTAAATGTAAAAAGCCTTTTCAAATTAAATTAAATCCGGTATCAAGTATAAGTATACCACAAATAAACTATTTCCGCAATAATGACTTAAAAATATAAAATATTTTTCAAAGGATAAATTTGTTGTGTTAAATGTAGAATCTAGCAGCTTCAGCAACGGTATTGGCTTCTACATCTTTTGCGTTTTCAAGCTTCACCATCATGGTCTGTTGACAATTTAAGAGGGCATTTCACTTGCACTTTGTGTTACACTTAATGTACCAAATAACTAAAATAAAAAGTCAGAAATAAATAACGCGACTAGAAAATTAGTAAGAAAATAAGCAGTGTAAAAATAATAAAGGACTTTTGAAATGAATTGTGTAATAAGCAGCCAGCCAAGCATGGAAATATGTTTAAAGGGTAATTACTGAATTTGTAAAAAGTTTAAACTTGCTAAAGAATACTTAATGGAAATATTGAGCTGAAATAAAACATTTATATATTAATTTAAAAAAAAAATCGTCAAAAATAAAAAAAAAACAAAATTAAAAAAAAATCATAATTACAATAAAAATCATAATTAAAATAAAAAATTAGAATTGAAAAAAAAATCGCTAAAATTAAAAAAACGCTTAAATTGAAAAAATCGTTTAAATAAAAAAACGCCAAAAATTTAAAAAACTAAAATTGGAATAAATTTATAAAATTTGAAGAAAAAACGGCACAATTTTAAATAATTAAAATTAAAAAATAGACAGAATTGAGCAAAAAAATCGTTCAAAATTTAAAAAAAAAATCGCCAAAATTTAGAAATAAAAAATTGTAAAAATAAAAAAAATATAAAAAATAAAATAAAAAAATTTACAAAAAAATATAAAAATATATAAAAAAAAAATATATAAAAAATGTAAAAATAAAAAAAAATGTATAAAAAATGTAAAAATAAAAAAAAATATATAAAAAAAAGTAAAAATAAAAAAAATATAAAAAAATTGAATATTGCTAAATATAGCCAATTATCTCTCTCTCTCTCTCTCTCTCTCTCTCGGCAATAAATCGTTCTCGAGATAAGCGCGATCTACAAATTAAGCCAGGTAACTCGAAACTTTTGACTCCTTTAGCGCTTTTTGTTTTTGATATATGGACGATTAAAATTGTATCTTAGCAATGCAATCAATCCATTGTTTTCTTAAATTGTGGCAATTTTTTTCAATTTTATTTCTTTTTTAAATACTTTCATTTTTTTTTTTTTTAATTTTGACGATTTTTTTTTCAATTTGATCTTTTTTTCGATTTGCAGCAATTTTTTAATATTGGCTTTTTATAAATTTAAATAATTTTATTTCAATTTGGGTAGTTTTAAAATTTTAGCGATCTTTTTTCAGGTAATAAGTATTCAAGCTTAAGGTATATTTTATACAAAATTATTTATTTGTTATCCAATATTTCGCTATCTCAATGGATAGCTTCTTCAGGGATTTTTTGTTTTTTAATTTTTAACAAATTTTTTTAACAAATTTTTTTTAAATTTGTTAAAAATTTAAAAACAAAAAATCCCTGAAGAAGCTATCCATTGAGATAGCGAAATATTGGATAACAAATAAATAATTTTGTATAAAATAGACCTTAAGCTTGAATACTTATTACCTGAAATTTGTATTAAAAAGGTCGAAGAAATTAAACTGAATAATTTTAGCGATTTTTAAATTTAAACGACTTTTTAATTTGAGCGATTTTTTCAAATTTTAGCCATTTCTAATTTTTTAGAATCTTGGAATTTGGCGATTTTTTACAATTTTAGCATTTTTTTTTTATTTTGTGCCTTCTTTAATTTTTGCGATTTTTTTTTCAATTTTAGCCAATTTGGTGATTTTTTCCAATTTGGCGGTTTCTTAAACCTTAAGTATTTGCAAAAAAATCTTCAATTTCCTTTAATTGAATTTTTTTAAAGTACTTTCTCTTTCATCGTGACAACCGTATTTCTTGCCAACTGAATATTTTGCTTGCAGCAACCGAATTATTTAGTTGTCCCAACCAAATGTTTTCCTGATACAATTGAAATTAATTTCAATTGAAATTAATTAATTTCAATTGAAATTAATTAATTTCAATTGAAATTATTTTGCATTAACCGAATTTTGATTGCGACAACTAAATTTATCGGTGGCTCTAACCAAACAATTCGGTTGGCAAGAAATTCGCGTGTTACAATTAATTTGATTTCTATATGAAGTTTTTTATTTTCTTAATTTTTAAATCGTATGAACAATGCATTTTTATAACTATGAATATATCTGCAAAATTTAATTAAAAAAATATTCAGCTGATCTATAACTTTTCCCTTAACCTTATAAATAGACACAAGCCATATATATTTGGCGTTTTTACCAAGTAAACAAATTATTTATTTATTTATTTTTTTTTTTTTGGTTTAAAGCAATCAATCTTTTAACTTAATTTTTGGTTTTAATTTTACAACATTTTAATACATTGTTTTACCCAAAAACCATGGCAAAATTTTACAATTTCAAATGAAAACTGCTGAAATATTCTGTAGTAATTAAAAACAAATTTATCTACAAAATTGTTAAAATACATAAAATTTGTTGTTTGTACACAATTTAAAATATGTATGTATACAGAAAGTTAACAATGGCAAAATTGCAACAATTTTGTTGTAGCAAATTGCCTGCTTTCCCATCTCAATAGTCAGCCATAGTTATGTAACATGTTGTAGGTTTTAAGCTGAACGATTTCCGGTTCTATCAGCTCAACCTCAATCTATTAACAAAAAAATAAATAAATATATAAATCCTTTTTTTTTTTTTTTTTTTTGTACAACTCAACCTTTTTTATATCGTTGTTATTGTTATTTGCATGAATGTTGCTTATTTAGCATACAATTGTAAGTGAAGATGAAAAAATAAAGTGAATGAAGCTAACAAATGAATGAATGAATTTTTACCATCTTTTCATCTTTAAATTTTTGAACAATGTCTTCTTAAAAAAAGTAAAAAAAAAAACAAATTTGCCTGTTATTTGGCGAGCTAGCTAACTGTTTGTTTGGCAGAGTTTGGGTGTTTACCACGTTTTGTTAACCATTACACAAATTGTAAAAAAAAAATTCCCTGTTACTTCTATTGTTGCAGTAATGGCCTTCTTCTGCCTTTAGTAAAATACCTTTTACTACAGTGTTTGCGTTATATAAAAAGGCTTTTTTTGTGTTGGTGTTACTGACTTTTAAAAATTAAGTTGTTTTCTTCCTTGTCTCAGTGGGGTATTTCATTTAAGTTGCTGGCGTTGAGATGGTTTCAATTGTTTATTTTTTTTGTAAGTGATAACAATTTACCTCAAAGTTTCACCACACAATAACTGGTTGAACTCCTAGGTTAGCAAAAAGATTATTGTAGACTGGTTAAAAAAAAATTAAGAGATACACATGAAAAAGTTGGATTCTACAGGGAAGAATCTAACATTGTAACACTAACAGCACTATTCACTATAAATTGATAACACTAATGCTGAGGAATATGCAATTTACGTCTAAATTTAAACGCGTTAGGGCTCAAAGAGTATTACAGTCAAATTAATATGAAATGTTTGAACAAATCTAATTTGAAAATTAATAATTTTTAAATAAATTACAAAATCTACAAATATCAGTGTCCGATATGAGATCGCAGTGCCCAGTAAAGTACCCTGTCAAGGACCCTTAATTTTTCCTACCAAGGCCCAGTAGTCGCCCCGATCCTCCACTAGGCAGAGAAATATATCTCTTGGCCTGGCGTTGGCCACGAGAATTTATCCAATAGTCAAAAAATTTTGGCTCTCCATAACCTGATCCTCCCCCCAATATAGCCCATGGGCACCCCACAAAAAGGTTCAGGACTGATGAGGGGCTGACAGGCTGCACAGTTGGCTATACAGTCCGCCCCTTTCGTTGCCCTCATACCCTTCATGACCATGACTTCAACCCAGGTTGAGGGAGTATTTTTTATGTTTACTGAGTATAATTGTTTGCCTATCTTACTTATTATATTCAGTGCTTTTCTATATATTTGCGATTTTTCAAATTTAAACGGTTTTTCGATTTCAGCATTTTTCTTTTTTTCAAATTGGCGATTTTTTTTTAAGCAATTTTTTTTTTAAGCGATTTTTTTTATTTAAGCGATTTTTTTTTTAATTTTTCCAATTTGTTTTAATTTTTCTGAGTTTTTGTTTAGCGATTTATATTCATTTTGCCACTTTATTCTAATTTAACAATTATGTTTTAGTTCTACATTTTTTTTTTATTTAGGCGATCAAGTTCTACAATATTCTTTTATTCTAAATTTAGTTTAAAAAAATTATAAGTCATATTATGTGGCATCAACTAAATTCATGCATAATATATAAAAACTTTTTTTCATATGTGATTTGAAGCATGTCATTAAAAATATTTTGTAACTTCTCCCACCTAAACTCTGCACCTACCTCATTGAAGGTGAGGATATACAAAATACAAAGTTCATTTAAAAAAGTTTTACAATTATTAGCCAACATGTTCAGAGCTGTTGTTAGCCCAGCAAAATTTCGGCAATAGCTGCTCATTACTAATATCGAAATAGTAAGCAATAGAATTTGGGGACTACTGCATATAATTCGGTATCAAAACTCACTATTTTTATATTCGACAACATAATTTTTGTAAGTACAGTTGTACATAATCGCTGCATGGAAAAATACATATGCTTACCCGTTGAATTACAAAAATGTACAAAATAAGTAGTTATTCGTATGCCGATAAGGAGTTAAAAAATAAGTGCTTACAAGATGGTAAATAATAACTACAAAAAAAGGCACGCTGAGGCTTAATTGCTTATAAAAACGCCTTAGCCTAAAAAAAAGAACTACCGCTAACGCCATATTAAAATTAAAAATTGTAACTTCCAAAGGAGTAGTTATATAATCCACTTCTTTGGTAATTACAGTTTTTGCTGGTATGTATAAAATAATGATCGGGTCCTTAGATATTTACATTCAACATATTTTCCAAATATACACATGTTCTCACTGGTCTCACCTGTTTAACAATACAGAAACAAAATTTTTTATTTTTTTTTCTGATAACTTTTAACAAAACTTTACTTATACCCTACACTAGATAACCACAGAAAATAATATTTAAAAAAAAAACTGAAATAACATGGAATTGAAATAGAAACAGCTTTGAAATTAAACAAAGTTTGGTTTCTATTTAATTATTATATTTTTTGTAATGAAATACGTTAATTATGATAACTCATTGATTAATCTATATTCTTTTTTCTAAAGTGCTCTTTTAATAGTTTGATACCAAGTGTAGGTCAGACAGGTCGTTGCCTCAGGGCAAATTTGATGTTGTTTTACGTAAAATTTTTTGTAACCATCATATAGATAATCGTAATTAATATTTTAATTAATTACTAAATTTTAATTTAAAAGGTTGAAGACTTTATTAAATTTATTGTAAACTTTATTAAATTTAAATTTTTTCTTGGTGAGTTTATAGGGTCCTAATAAGTAATCGAATAATGTTAAAATGTGATAATTGTGTAGGCACCACTTTAAACATATCTCGTATAAGCAAGGACCCTATAAACCAGGATGAACAAACTACCAATTTTTTTGCCATGCCAAATGGTGCGACTACAAAAAAAATTCTTAGTCGAGACCACGAAATTCGATTTACTGAAAACCTCTAGCAAGGGTTGTAGCGCAGGTACAGTGATTGTGATGTGAATGTATACATGTTTAAATTGTTACAACGCTTGCTAGAGGCTTAGTTTTTCTGTAAATTGGCTAAGAATTTTGTGGTCTCGACTAAGAACTTTTTTTAGTCGCATCATTTGGCATCATGGATGGCTAAAAATGTGGTAGTTTGTTTATCAAACTACACCAGTAGACAATTCCTGTAACTTTCGAATCGAGAAAGTTTTCGCATGAAACGCATGGATTGAAACAAAAATGATATGAATTGACACAAAATGTCATATTCCTCACACCATCGTTTCTATAACTTTTGTTTGTGACCACTTTCTGTCACGTAAGGTTTTTTTCCACCATTATTGGAAAAAAATGTGAGAAAAAGTGTTTCTGTAAACATTTAAAGCGAAAAGTTTTTCATTTCAACTGTCATATTTACTCACAATTTTAAGCGATGCGAATTTTCTGTATTTTAGTTTAGTTTGCCATTATCGTTCATGTTGGTGTAAAAAACTACATCCTTATTAAAAATAAAAATGTTTCACGTACAATTTAAGGTCTTGTCACCGATTGAGTCCATGGGTTTAAATTTTTGTATATCAGCAATTATTTCGGAGCAAAGTTCAAAAATGGCTATCTTCGTCAACAACATCAACAAAAAGATAGTTTGAAAATTAATTAATATAATTAGCTTGAAAATCTTTTAGATATTTTTATTTGTAAACCCATTACCGAAGAAATTTTCAATCTTTTGGAGTTTTTATATGTTTTTTCATAAAAATTAAATTTTTACCTATAAAGTCTTGAATTTTCGCCCTACAAAATCCCTTTTTAAAAACTAAACAGAAAATAAAAATTCCTTCACCGTACTGTAATAAGTTTAAAAAACTCAAAAGATGTTTTTATTATCTTTGCTATGATGTACATATTGTTCCATTCGGATCATAATTGACGAAGATATAGGCAAGTCCAATTATTAACTTTGCACCGAAGTGACTCCCGGCAAGGGTCTTTTCGCGCACATTTTTTCCAAAATGTAATATCTGGGAGCGTTGGAAGAGGAATCGGGTAGGTGCCACTAAAATATACTTATTTCAAAGAACCATGAACTACTTGATATAGAACAATTAAGTAAATTGTTTAAATGAACTAGTCATTACGTAAAATATATAAAAACAAAAACATTAAAATAATTGTTTAATAAAATGGATAGTTAGAAGGTAAGTAAGACAGAAAAGGTATTTATATTAAACATTTTTTAATTTATTTATTTTTTCAGCAAACGGAACGAATTTCCAAGGAGCAGAAAGCGAAATTAGTGGACCACATGAGCTCTAATT
Organism: Eustalomyia histrio; assembly: GCA_949748255.1. Lineage (NCBI taxonomy): Eukaryota > Metazoa > Arthropoda > Insecta > Diptera > Anthomyiidae > Eustalomyia > Eustalomyia histrio. Next base: position 155,623,283 of record OX456524.1, on the reverse strand, counting down.
TGGAATTTTCCAGAGGCCGATAAATTCTTAGTAAATTTCGACGATCGCACATTTTAGCAGTTATCAATGCAACACCATACATTTTTTAAAATCTTTTTTTTTTTAATTATATAACTTTTTTTTATTTAAAAAATATATTTTATATCGCAGTTGATGTTCGAGGTTTTTTGTTTGTTTATATTTTTTTATTTGTATTTGACAGATGTTTTGGACTATTCCAACAAAAACGTAATATAAACGTAAACAGTGTTGCCTCTTTTCGCATTGAAATGCAGAAACACTTTTTATTCACAAATCGAGAAACAGTGGAATTTTTCGTTTCACACTTTTCGATGCGAAAACTTCTCGCAAAAAGTTACAGGAACTGCCTACAGATTGCAAAATATTTAAATTTTCTTCAAAAGTATGTATTTTCATCAGTTGAACAAAAAAAAAAACATATCTTAGGCGTATGAGTAATTATTTAATATTAAATAATACTCATACGCTTAGTAGTCCAGCAAATGTTTGTCGAAATTTATCCATAGCATTTCTTAATTGCTTATTTTACACTTTAATTAATATTAATATTAATTTACACTTTAATTAATATTTTTTTTCTTTTGACAACTTTTATATTTTTTATAATTTTTTCACAATTTTAAAATTTAATTTTTTTTTCAATTTTATATATTTTTTTTAATATATTACGGACTAGTTTGTTAAGCAAAGACAATCATATAGCATCTATCTAAAATCCATACAAACCGACTGTAGATTTATTTATTATTTTCTATGTTCTTTCTACTGCAAAAAAATTTGAGAAAACACTAAAACAAAATTCGAATAAAAAAAATTCTTTAATAAAATATACAATAGAGAATTAGAAAGTTTACTACAATATAAATTTTCTACATAGATACATACTTGCAAACGGAAAGAGTTTTAAAAACCCTTTTTTTGTTTTGTTTTTTGTCAAAATTTAGTTAATATTTTAATTAAGTTAAATGTAGACGAAATGACAAAAAAAAGATCTTCCCATTAAAAAAAACTAAAAATTATGCTAACAACGTTTAAAATAGAAAATCTAGTATAAAGTCATAACAACAAAACACCTAATGTTCATTTAAATTTTTTACAATAAAAGAAAAGTAAGAGAGATTATTTTTATATTCAAGTTGTTACCATAATTATAAAGTGTATCCAGGGTTACCGGTCTGTACAAATGTCACATAATTATTGGTGTGTTTGTTGCGGCAATGTGTTAACAGGAACATTCACTATAAACTGATAGCACCCATGTAAAAGAGATTTAGAAAAATTACAATAATTATACGTGTTAACTCTTTATGCGAACAAATATAAAATTTTTATGGGATTTTCCAACATAAATTACCACACAAACACAGCTATTCATAAGACGAATGAAGTGTTTCAATACACACATCGACTTATTTTAATGCTTGTAGGTCTATATAAATTTATCATCTGCAATCAGCTTTTGATTTTTCAAATTATGATTTCTTTGAAATTTTTAGCAATAGTGTAACATAATATTTTAAAAAATTATAAAAGTTTTCCATACTTCAGAAATGAATTTCGATGAAGATTCCTTGACTTCAGATATGTGTTTAGGAGGCCAAAAGCCTTAAAAAAAAAAATGTTAGTAAAAGGTTGTGCAAAGCTCCTATCGCGTCGCGTAATCTGCAGGGAAGACAAATTAGCTTTTTATGCTGTTTTTGCTTTTTTTTTTTACTTTTGGTTCACAGACTGCTGCAGCTGCAGCAGTCCGGTTTAGGGCGCTGTCACTTTGGTCGGACAGTGGCTTTGGTCACAGTGTAAACCTTAACATGATGCCTGAACTTCCAGGCATCACTGTGGCCGAACCACTGTTCGACAAGAGGTGCCAGACGCTTATACCGCATAGGGATTCGTGGAAACACGGAACTCCCAATGGGAGGGCGTTGTGTTGACTTCTATACCGACGGCTATAAACTCGACAATCAGGTAGACCTCGGGGTCTACTCCAGGGACCTACACCTGAGTATTGCGCGGAGACTGCCGGATCACTGTAGTGTTTTTCAGGCTGAAATTCTGGCTATTAGGGAGGTAGCGGAGTGGCTTAGATATAATGTCCTCACAACTGCCATGTCAAGCTGCCATTAGATCTCTGGATTCTGTCTTCCTAGATTCGACATCAGCCCTGAACTGTACGAGATGGCTCAGCAGTTCAGCATCCATGTTATTTGGGTGGCGGGCCACACGGACATACCAGGTAACTGTAGGGAAGACGAGCTTGCAAGACAGGGGACTACCTTACACATTCCACACGAATTCGAATCTGTGGGCATGCCTCTGGCCACTTGCAAGTTTCGGCTGCCGGAGAGTGCTTATGGGTTAGCAAGAGATAGGTGGGCCTCTGTCCGTGGTTGTATTCGTTCCAGACAGATGTGGTCCCGTCTGGATAGGAAGCGCACGCACAGGATGCTGTCACTGTCAAGGCCCAATATATCCTTACTTGTGTCCGTCATGACGGGAAGCTGTGGTGACGAAGAGGAGAAGGAGTCTGTGGAGCACCTTCTCTGCACTTGTCCTGCCCTGGCTCCGAGGAGGGGACTGTATTTGGGCTCATGTTTCTTTGAGAACCTGGGTGATTTGGCTGATATCGATATCGACTGACTTAGGGGCTTTTTGAGGCAATCGAGATGGTTCGACGGGGGAAGCTAGTGATATGATTTTACTAGCTTCTGTGGTATCACAAGGGACTTTATAGTCTAAGTGAGTCTGATTGTCTGGCTACCACATCTACCTAATCTAACCTAACCTTACTCATATTTGCTTTTTTCTGCGTTTTGGACTCCAAGAAAACTCCTTGATTTTTGTATTGAAAATGAACAATGAGAAGTGTCTGATCTGGTTATAGGAAGATTTATAGTTTTTTTTTTTTTTTTGCAATGATTACAAGGTTGGGCAGCCAATAACACACATTATTGATTGCTATTTTTATTATAATAATTTTTATTTTTAATTATTTATTATTTTACAATACATGTATAATCGGCCATGAAGGCTTTCTTTAAATAAATATTGAATAAATAAATTAATGAAATAAATAATAATTACAAATGAATATTAGTACGTATAATAAACAAAAATATGAATTTGTTAGTGCGGTGCACAATATTAAATTAAAAAAATTCTCCAATACCAAATCAAGCTTCCACTCTGAAAATTTCTGAATCGATAGAGAAACATGATTAAAAAATAAATAACAATAAATGTGTGACGATTTTTAGGTAAAATTGATATTACACTGAATTTTAAAAACAAACTATTTTTACAATTTCCCCAATAGTCATTAATCCCCATTTCCAAATTTTCAATGAATTTTTCAATTCAAATTTCTAAAGTTAGCTTAGAGGGTTTTTTGTTGGCTTTCGATGTAGCATTCTGTTTCTCCTATTGTTACATAGTCCTTGTTTTTTTTTTCGGTGGCAAGACAATTCATGTGGAAAGCCTCTTATGTAGTTTAGTAACTAAAAATCTTCTTAATTATCTTACTTTATATTTATTTTCATTTTCTTCTTTCATTTATAATATAAAATATAATTTCAACGTATGTAACAAAAAACACAACGACAACAAAAAGTTGACACATATTTTTAAATTTTTTCTGTAAAGGAATCTGAAAACAGAGTATCTGAAAAAGAGGTACATGAACTCTTATTTATGTTGTATATAAACAAAACCTTAAATATAATACAATAAAACCCCTGACTTATTTAATTTTTTTTTTTCTATACATGTGTTTGTATATATGTATGTGTGTACACAGAAAAATAAAATGGCAGCCGAATTTTAAAGTTCAGTTTGGGTGCAATAATCAATTAGAAAAACTATATAGAAATCTGATTGTAGAATGTTTTTGGTATTGCAATGAAAACTCAGTTGTATTGCAATGAATTTTGTGGTATAAATAAAAATCCAGTTGCACCATACAATTTTAGTTGTAGTAACTTAATTTCTATTGAAAATTAACAACAGTTTTCTCTATGTGTGAGTATAAACAAATTCAAAAGTACAAACAAACATCTAATATAGAAATTTTTGTTAAACAACCAGTTGGAAAACAGTTTGAAGTCGGCTATTTAGTAAAAAATTAAAAAAAATTAAAAGCAACCTTTTTTAAGAAGTTGTTTAAGTAGATAATATTTTTAAATTTAATTTCTTTTTATAATAACTTGGACCGAAAAATTAAGTTGCTAAAGCCGTAGTAAACGATTGGCAACAAATTTGACTATCAGTAGGAATTTGTTTTCTGGCCATAGGATCGTTTAATAAAATATTGAATTTTTTTGACACCAGTAAGACACAAAGGCATAATTTTTTTTTTAGTTCTTTAAGACAAAATTGTTGTGTAATTAATTTCCTAAATATTTTTTTTCCAACAGGGTCTTTGTTTTACAAACCCATATAATCACATTTTTACATATGTTTGTACAATTTTATTTTGAAAGATTTTGTGTTAAATCTAAACATAAAAGGTTAAAGTTCTATGTAATAAAATTAACAAAAACAACAACAACAACACTATATTTCTAAAAACAGATGCACATAATATTGTTTATGATTTGTTTGAAAACAACTAACAGCATTTTTAGTATAAGAACGAGTTTGTATAAAGCTTGCAAACGTTTTATTTTATTCTGTTAAATAAAGTGATTTTGTTGTTGTTGCTGTTATTGTTGCTGTTGTTGTAGCTGTTGAATGCACAAACAAATATTTATATTTAGTCTGCAGTAATTAAATTTATAATAAAAACAAAGTGTAACAAAAAGGCTGCAAAAGGTGTGTGTGTGTGTGTGTGTATGTGTGTGGGCTTGTATGTTAAATGAAAAGGTGAACTGACAAATGGATATTTTGTGTAGTGTCTCTCATAAAAGCGGCCATAAATTATTAGTGGTAGTTATATACATATAGGTTACTTGGACAATCTACAGTTTTAATGAGTTTGTAAATATTTAGTAAAACAAAAAACAAAAAAAAAAAAGCATGATTAAATTTTACTGTCTGACCGATGTCATATTTTTATGAAGATGACGATTCCGAATATAGGAAAATAAAATTTCTTATAGATCCACTGAACATTTGCTAAACAAACTTTGCTGATAAATTTATTAATTATTTTTTTATTTCTTTTCGTTACAGCTCCCTCTAGTGGAAATATTGACAAGCAAAGTTGAAACTTGGAATCCTTAACAGGTATATATAACTTAATAATTTTGTGGAAAAATTTTTATTCAAAAATAAAAAAAAAACTTTTTCTTTTTTTATAAACGATTTTTTTTATTTTTTGAAATAAAAGATTTTTATTTTTTGTATAAACGATTTTTATTTTTTTTTTGTATAAATGATTTTTATTATTTTTTTTTTTTTTTTTTTTTTGTATAAACGATTTTTATTTTTTTTAATGCAGTCGCTTTGAACCATTTTTTAAAATTGTCAATGGGAACTTTAATGTTTGAATTTCAATAAAACTCCACTTACAGTATTCGTTTACTCGAAATTCGTACACTTTTACTAAATTTCAAAAATTTTGTTAGCTTTTTGTATTGAATTGTTCCCAGCCGCAGCCAAATAATAAATTGTAGTATGTAAACGAACAAGCCTATTATTTTTTTATTATTAGTTTTGAGTAAAAGCGAAATAAGTTTTTCAACAACTGTTTTTTGAAAAATTATTAAACAACAGTATTTTCTGATAAAAATATCACTCGAAGATATAAGGTGGGGCAATTAGTATCACCCTATTAGAAAGTGCTGCCATTTTTAAAAATGGCGTCATATGTTAGTTTGGTATTGGCCTTTGTAAATCCTTCATTTTTATATCAGTGATAAAGAAAAATTCTCGGTTCTGGGGGACAGAAATTGAAACAAAATTTACATACAATTGCGAATAAACATAATCAGTTAAATATCAATTTCACTTTAAACACAAGTCCTAGCGACATAAAATCAGATGATAGTGTTTTGCCACACCCTGTGTAACAGTTTAATTCTTTTTATATTTTAAAATAATTTTTTTTGAAAAATGTCCCATTAAAAAAAAGAAAAATTAATTTTTTAATTTTAATAAATATGTACACTCACCAAAAAAAGTCTGTAATGGCAACTGAAAATTTTGCTGTTTTGTACGGGAAATTCTGCTAATTTGAGCCCAGCGGTATTTTTTGCTAATCTTAGCAACACATGTCTGCTGACGTGTAGTACAATAAAATTAGTAGAAAAATTAGTAGCCGCTACTAAATTTTAGTAGACTTTTTGTAGTGGAATTTAAAAAAATTACTAAATTTTATTAATATTAGTAAAAAGCTCCGAATTTATTTTTCTTATCGAGCATCAAAAATTTTGAATATATTTTTTAAAAAACGAATTAATCATTTTGTTTTAATTTGGTAATTTCTGTTTTGAAATATATTTTGTAAATTTTTTTTACTTTTAAGGTTAAATTTGAATTGTTTTTTGGGCGGATTTTTAGAACTAAAAAACCTTTTTAGTGCTATTTTAAGTGGATGTCCTCTTTTTAGACATCAGTCGGTATCTTCGCTTCCGATCCCTTTTTTAATATATGTAACATTTTAAGGAAATTTAAGTTTGTAGGTGTAAGTTTTAATTAGAAATAACATTTCCTTCAATAACCACTTTTTTAAAATTAGTAATATTTTTTGCTAATTTTAGCAAGTCGGTTTTAAAAATTTGTAAAATGATTTCTGAAATTAGCAAAAAAAAATTTGTAAATATTCTGTGAAAATTCTGTTATTTATCAAATGTAAATAGCAAAAAGATTTGCTAAATAATAATTTTTTACTTAAAATAAGTACAAAAATAGTAGAGTGGGATTGAAAACTTTTTTTCTGAGTGTATTTATCCACTTTGGATAATAATTTTCTACTGGGTTTTCATTAACGATTGTAGATAAGATGTTTAATTATTTTATGGTTTTTAAGCCACTCAATTATCTTTATACAGTAAAAAACTGGCCCTCTTAAAAGTACCGGCTGGAATGAGTTAATTTTTTCAAGACACCCATGACGTATGATCAACATTTAATACATATAAGGTTCAATATCACTCATACGTTTAGATAATTAAATTAATATTATGAAATAGTCGAGTTTAATTGAAGCACCCAGCAACAACAAGATAACTCCACTTTTTTTTTTTTTTTTGTGCACCGAACGACGCAGATTTTTTTTTTGCTTTTTTCTGCATTAAAAAAGCTATTTCGCAAAAAAGTGGAGTTATCCGGTTGTTGCATTGGGTGCTTCAATTCTAAAATGCTCAAATATAAAATTCATTGATTATGTACAATATAGATCTCTTCACGATTACGTGACATAACCCCAACAAACATTATTCCTAATTCCGGTTTTTGGATTATGACTGCCCTACATTTTCGATCATAATACCAGATAAAATATATTATCATTTGTTCAGTGTAACCCTGTACGATTAATATTACAAATGATGATTATTAATTTTAATATTGATCACATTTTTAATTGAATCAATTACAAAATTAATTGACTTTGACTGCGTTATTTAACACCTTTTTAACTAAAGGAATTTTGAGAAAAAAGCTTTATATGCTTGTTGCCAATTGAATGGTTCAGTTGCAATAAACGAATTTTTCTGTTGTGACTATAGAATTATTGTTGAGGCAACCGAAATTCTATTATCCCAGTTCAATTAATTTTATATGAATTAAATTTCAATTGCCGTAATCGAAAAAATTCTGTTTCCAAAGCCGAATCATGTGATTGGCTACAAATTGCGTTATTAGCACAAATCTCTGCTATAAGTTGATAGTTTTCAATTAAATTTAACTTTAATACTTTAAGTAGTATTATTTCATTTATTTAAAAAATATATTTTTAAATACATCATTTAAAGTTATTTTGCTTATCTTTATACAAAAATTGTACAATTATCTTAAAACCCCAAAGATGTATTTTATAAGTATGTAGTTAAATTTCTTTTAAACACTATCAATAGTAAAATTAAAATGATTACGATTCAAATACTTAAGTACACACACACACACATACCAAAAATCACTCTCAAAACAAACACAAACATTCAATAGGAGTCTCTTTGTCTACAATAGGCAGAACTTTTCCAACATAAAGAAGCTAAAAAGTATAAAGATTTCCACAATCATCATAAGATATTATACTACATCAGATATTTTACTACCAGTACAAAAAAAAAACACCCATTATTTTATTTTTTGGATACTGTAATAAGCTGTTTCAACAAAAAAAATAACTTAAAATCTATAAGTACTCGTATTAAATTGCAAACGTAAAGGAAAATAAATTTGCATCTCAAAGTGTGAATAAAATGTGGCGTTGATATGCTAGAATAAATTTTACTTACTTTATACCAAGCAGTAGTATCTTCAAATTAATACAAAGTTAAAAATAATAAAAGAAAAAAATAAAATCAACCACAAGTAGGGAAGTTGATTTTGAAAAAAGATTTGTTATTTAAAGTAATGTTTTATTAAAGAAAATTCAATCAATATTGGTAAAGAGAAAAGTTTTGCAATGTATACCAAATAATATTTGATTTTAATTTACACTTCAAAGAAGTTTTCCTTGTTTTTGTTTTCATAAAGTTATTTTAATGAATTTGTAAGTATTATTATTATTATCAAAAAAAGGCTGTTTGATAAACTTTGAATGAATATTTAAATTTATGTAAATTTTTTATTTAATATAGAAAGAAAACACAGCTAAAATTTTCAAACACAATTGTTTGTATTTACAACACAAAAAGTAAACAACACAAAAGTAAACAACACAAAAAGTAAACAAAAATATTTAAGTTATAAAATTTTCGAGTAAGCGAATATAACAGGTGTAAATTGTACAAATCTGCTTTCTGGGTGTATAAACTCTGTTGTCAAATTTTTTTGCAATTATCCTAACAATTTTAATTATTTTCACTCAAAATATTTGATATTAGTGAATGAGCGTACACAAAGAAAAATAAAGTGGAATTAAAAAGTTTATTTTGGTTGTGATAACCAAATTGGGTTAGCACTGCCATATTCAAATGTGTTTGGTAAATATTTTGGGTGTTCTAACCAAAAGTCAGTTGTATTAATCGAATTTAGTTGTGAAAAGCAATATTTAGTTGTACCATTTTATCTTAGTTGATGTTACCGAATTTCAGTTGGAAACTGACAATATTTTTCTCTGTGTGTAATACATCACATTTTAAATTTCAGGTTTCTAGCCATAGTGGTTTGGCCAAGCCATTAATGTAGGTACTTTTCCATTTTTAAACCTCCATTATAACCACGTTCCTTGTTCCCCTTATACAGTGTTTCAGTTTCACTCGTTTCATGTTCCTTTGAATTTTGTTCCTCTTGCCAAGTGTTTCAATTATTAAGATTATATAATTTTGTTCTCCTTGTGTAGTGTCTCAATTCCACTTGTACGGGTAGTTCCATTCCATTTCGTCCATCTTACATATTGTTTCAATTCCACTCGTTCCCTGTTTCATTTCGTTTTATTTGTCTAGTTGCTTTAATTCCACTCGTTCCCCGTTCCATTTCATTCCCCTTGTCTAGTGTTTCAATTCCACTCATTCCCCGTTTTATTCCACTTCGTTCCTCTTATTTGGTATTCCAATTCCAATTGTTACCCTTTCTATTCTCTTTCGTTGTCTCTTCCATTTCATTTTCATTGTCTAGTGTTTCAATTCCTCCTGTTCCCCGTTACTCTGCCTGTTGTTTTAATTCCACTCGTTCTTCGTTTCATTCCATTCACCTTCTTTAGTGTTTTAATACCATTCGTTTCTCCTTCCTTAAAATTTGAAAGCGGTTGGACAGGTGTTCTTTTTTTTCATCTTTTACGTTGACCACGATCTTGGGGAAAATTCTTAATATTAATTTTTCAGTAAATAAGCCCATAATCCAGGAAACACATATTTTTAATTTAAGATGTCTAATCAAAGCAGTTTATCAAGTCTCTAACGGAAATTCTAAATAAACGATACTCCAGTTAACACATATTTGATACTTCTGGTTTCTAGTCAAAGCGGTTTTGACATGCCCTTTAAAAGAAACTTTGACGTATTTTACCCCGGTTTTTACATCGTGTAGATTTCTAACCAAAAGAGTTTGGGAAGGCCAACTAGAGGGAGACTTTTCGTTTCTCCTCGTAGGAATTTCCAAAAATCTTACACCAGAGGAGGAATTCATGCACCAAATTTCAGCTATTTAGTGAGCCGGAGAGTCAGTAATGTTGCCCTTTTATAATCAACATATTACTAATACAATAATTGTATTACAATCTATTTTATTAATGGGAAATTTAAAATAATTATTTACTTTAAAAAAATCCATTTTAGTTGAGCAATAAATTTACTTAAAAAAAAACTCTTACATTATTAAATTAAGGGGTTATAACAAAAAATATAAAATTACAATTCAAATTAAAATTTTTTTTATATAATTAGTAAAGAGCAGTCAAATATTGGCTCTATCAAATAAATAATGATTTATATTGTAGCCCATAAGGCAGCGCAAACAAACTAATTTGTAAATATTTGCAATCAGAAGTTTCTGAATCTACTTAATGGGTTCCAATATTTTATTTATTTATTTTATTTTATTAATCATATAATTACAAATTATATGTTAATACCCTTACCGAGCACTAGCAACAAAGGTTTTCGGCTCGTTGTAGCGAAAACAGACCAGAGCCTCTGGTGAAAATTGAACCCACGACCCCCGCACTGATAAGCTAGCACGCTACCAACTAGCCTACCGGGGCGCTCTCCAATATTTTAGAAAATCTTAATATTATAAGAAACATTTCAATAAAAAATTATAAAATGTTTGGGATTCCTAAGTGGTCTTTGGACTACCATTAAATGTTCCTTTACTTGGTTATTTTCAAATGAAAAGTAATTTTAAGTAGAGTTTAAATTCATATAAAGTACTTTCCCGAAATATTAGGACTTATAAACTATTTTATGGACTTATGAACTATTTTGCGCAGTTTAAAAAGGTCTTTAACTTGTAAAGGGGACTTTATTAATTTTGGAATTCGTGTTTAGGTCAACAAATACTCAAAAAAGTTTTAGTAGAAAGAACACTGCACACTGCACAATAAAGTAAATTTCTCTATATTAGTGTTACTGGGCGTATGATGAATATTTTATATGGGCAAAGTTACAATATATTAATCATACGCACTGTATAGATTTTAAACTTACAAGATCCAACCCCATCATTTACTCATTTTATTTTTCTAGAAAATCTATGCTCATAATAAATCCTTCAATTAATTAATTTTGAATACTCACACAATCCAAGTTTTAGTTTCAATTTCAATTTCCTACGTTGCAGAAGTTTGTACATTTCGGATTGTAAACAATATATGTGTACTTATCTTAGTTACTATTATGTATATTTCCACAACTCAAATATAAACAGGATATACAAAAACTAAAATTACGCTAACGCACAAAATTTATGCAAAAAAAATAAAATTAAACATATCCCAGCAAAAATAGAGAAATTACCAAGACAAAACAAATAGTTTATTTTAGAGGACAGTATACAGCAGCAAAATAACGCTTCTTGAAAAAATAAACTATTTCATAATAAAATCTAAACAAGAAACTGGCAATAATATTTCTTTTAAAGGCACAATTCAAAAACAAACAACATGAAGTCAAAAAGTTAATATGGGACATGACGACTAAATGATATCCGGCACCACACTACACGTTCCCAAATTACAGTTGATGTAGATTATCATGTAGTCCGAATTTAATTGTTTCAATAGTTTTTTTCCTTTAGAATGTTGTATTTGTTTTATGTTTTTTAATGTAATATTATTGATTATTGTTTTTCTTTTTGCTGGGATATTACTACTCTAATATTTGTATAAATTTTCAATACCTAAACACATGCTTATATTTTTAATTAAATAATTTTGATTATTGTTAGACAATAAATTTTACTTTTTGCCTATAACAATAAAATATTTTAATTATTATTATTTTTTTTTTTAATTTAAATATTTATAAAGGGTGTCCCCACAAAGGTTGTGCTCACTAAAAGCTCTTACACCATGTATTGTAAATCAGCCTATTTAGGAAAAAATTACTACAAGCAGATAAAAGTTAACGTGTAGGTAGCAAATAGTATTTAAAGTTGGCGACAAAAATAAATTTTTTTAATTACTAAAAAAATTACTTCTGTAATATTTACAAATAGAAATTGGTTTTTATTTTGAGCTAAAATTACACTTCTATCAGTCAATATTTAGTAAACCCTAAAAAAAAATTAAATTTTTTTTTTCATTGAAATTATATTAACCATTTTTAGTTTGGAGTAAAAAACGGCGAATACTTTTGGAAGAATTTTTAACCAAAATTATCGGTAGCAAATCAAAATCTGAAGTAAGATTTTGGAACACTAAATTATGCTCGGTCGATAGTCAATTTTGTAGCACATTTTGCATATAACTACAAAAATATTTTTTACCAAAATTCGCTAAAATCGCCAAATTTTAGAAACTAAAAGTTCTTTTCAAGATATTTTCATTAGTTTTCAAATATTACGTTATTTAAAATGAATTTGCTAAGTAATAATTCCTTAATTTTTTTACAAGATACCCTAAACATAAATGCATATGATTGCTTAATAAATAGGGGAGAATAGGGTGAATTGGTTAATGGTAATTTTTAGATCCGCAAAAAAAAATTAAAGCGTCAAATAGATTCATTCCAAAAATGATTTTGTGGTCTATTTTCGTATACTGAATTTTTTGGTGATTTTTTTTAAGAGAACAAAGTTTTTTTAATGATGGATTAGATTTGGATAATTAAAAAAAACATCTTGAAGTAAAAGAAAATTTAAACGGAAATTCAGGTTTATTGGTAAATAATTTGACGTTCATCATATTGTCTGTCTTTTTCTAAAAATCATATCTAATTTCCCGAATTATTCAACTTTTCCCTACATATGAGGCTTTCCATACAAATGGTCAGCTAAACAAAAAGTTTAATGCGTCATTGTCAAACATACAATATGTAAAATGAAGGACTTGTAATCTAACTTCGGATAATTGAATGATGTTTAAATGTGAGGAGAGTACTGGCCGCACCGTTTTGGGCATTGTCTAGCGTTTCCACTCGTTAGCTGTTTAATTGCATTTCGTTTCGAGTGTTTCATTTTCATTCGTTCCCCATTCCATTTCGCACCCTTTGTTTAGTGTTTCGATTACATATGTTTCCCGTTCTATTTTATTTCACACCACTTGTCCAGTGTTTCAATTTCCCTCCTTCACCATTCTATTCGAATTCGTTCCTAGTGTTTCAATTCCACTCCTTCTCTATTACATTCCCACTGTCTAGTGTTTCAATTTTGTGCCATTTATTTTTCCCAATTTCAGTGTTTCTGTACCAATCGTTTCCCGTTCCATTCCATATCGTTCCCTTGTATAGAACTTCAATTCCACTCGTTCTACCTCCCGTTTCGTTTGTCAATTTTAGAGTGTCAATTCCACTCATTTGCTGTTCCATTACCATTCATTCCCTTGTAGACTACTTCAATCCCACACGTTCCCAAATCTATTCTATTTCGCAATCCTGGTCAATTTTACCCGTTCCCCTTTCCATTCTATTTAAAGATCGGGGAAAAATATGGTGAATAAGGACAAGAAATACTTTAATTTTGATATTTATTCAATATAAATTTTCCTGTAGCTAGACAATTGCTATGGAAAGTCTCATATGTAGTTTTGTATGAAACAACGGTTATCAATAAACATGTGTTGAAAAGTGATGGTTGTTTAAAATAAACAACAACGAAAAACCAACACTCATACACATACATATGCAGAAATAATAACAACAACCACAAACACTTGTTAAAGTAAACATATACACATGCAAAAAGCAGTATGTGTAAATGAATTCTCGCACATTTAAATACACACTCTCACTCAAAAATGTGATATAAAAACATAAATTTTAACATATTGCTTAAGGCATAGGCAACAACAACAACACAATCAATAGTAACAACAACAACAATAACAGAAACTAAATACATCAGTGTGCATTAAGGTGTATTTATTTGTATGACGATATACATACATAAGTACGAATGTATGTGTGCAACATACATTTTTGTTATTGTTGGTTTCTATTCAAACGCTAATTGAGACATGTAATGTCAAAATGTTTATTTAACTGGAATTCAATTTAAATTGTAAGGTTTTATTTTTTCGAAATTTTATATAATTTTAAGTTAATGCATTTAACACTAAACATATAAAGCGTAATTTATATTTTAAAAATCATATTTTTTCTATTTCAAATATTTAAAAGTCATCGTAATCATTTTACATCAAATTTAATTTTGATATCTATTCGCAGTTTAAGTCAAATCTTGGACCAAGTTTAAGATTTTGTATTTTAGGTTTACTATAACATAACTATCGAAATATTTTGAGTGTAGAAACGTAACGATCCTGCAATTGAAATAAATATAATTATAATTTATATTACATTTTTCCGCTAAAACATAATATCACATTGAATTTAATTCAAAAGAAATGAGAAACTGCATAACTGTCCTAATCCATGCTAAAACAAACATTTTTATACCCTCCACCATATATGGTGAGGGTATATATCAGTTTGTCATTCCGTTTGTAACATGTCGAAATATAGGTTTAAGACCCCATAAAGTATGCAATTTTAAGTCGATTTAGCGATGTCCGTCTGTCTGTCTGTCTGTCTGTCTGTCCGTCTGTCTGTTAAATTCGCGATCACAAAGCGAAGACGCAAGCGGGGGTGCCTATTTTTACCCAGATTATTGAACATCCTCCCGAGCAGTTTGGTATTTAAAATGAGCAAAATCGGTTAAGCGGTTCAAAAGTTATGAGTGAAAATGTGAAGGTACCTCTAAATTCTCCATACAAATTTGTACAATTTTCAGTATCAATTTTTTTTTTCTGTTAAGTAAGTAAAAATGTTATTTAGTCTTCTTATTGTTCGATTACATTTATTGTCTTACATGCTATGAGAATAATAACATTCTTAGAGCTATATGTGTGTTACTCTGATAACTAAGTTAACGTAAAAATCAACAATGTTAAAGTCGCTAACAGAGCAGACCTCTGTAAATAACATTGCTTAAACTAAATAAATAACATTACTAAAACTAAATAACAGAAGTTCGTTACATAAATTGACAAAACATATTCATATTACAGTTCATGCAAAATTTAGTATATACGTATATCATCTTCAGCCCCTATGGTGGAGGGTATTCAAAGATTCGGCACAGCCGAATTTAGCCCTTTTTTACTTGTTTTTATTTAGAATTAAAAAAAAAGAAAACTTTGTATTGGTAAAACTATATGACAGTTGAACTTTGACCTTTCAAATATACAGATTTTAAGGTGATTTTAATAGTTTTAAATCCGCTTTTAAAGTTTTAAGAGATTTCTTTTCCTTTTTTAAAAACCTTATAAGCCATTGTTTTTAAATTTATTATATGTTTAACTGCAGTTAAAAGTAACTTGTGCACCAAATTCCATAAAATTCGAAGAAGTATAAAAAAATTGATTCGTTGATTTTATGTGGATTTAGCCAACAAAATCTTATGAAACAAATAAGCCAACTCTAATTTACACGTGTCATATTTTATTTCCAGGTTACAGTAATAAGAAAAGAGTCGAAGAAATACATAAGCGCAAGAATTCTATAGAATTTTCGAATGTTGAAAATATAGGAAAATATTTTACAATAGTCTTGCTTCTCTAGTTTTCCACAGAAATTGTAAGATCTCAGTTTGATATGTATGCTTACGAATTTTTTTTCTTAATGTGCTAATCAAATGTTTTTTTGTTATAAGTTAAATCGTGTACTTAATCATTTTTGTCAATGTAATTTTCAAAAAGTGTCATATTACTTTAGCCACAGGCTAAATGAGACACAGCATGTACAGATTCCCAAAGGGTTTAAAACTCAAACTCTTCTAAATACATCGTCAGTTTAGTGTTAAAAGGTGCTATGTTCACATTTTATTAAAATGTATGTAGATTTTAATGCCGGATGATGATGGTATCAGTAAAAATAAATAATGTACCAAAAAAAAAAAAAATTTGTTGTTCCTACTAATTTTTATAAAGCGATATATTGTGGGGCTAAGTCTAATATATAAAAGCAGAGGTGCTAAGTTCAGTTCAAATTATTTGTTTTAATTGAAATTCCTAAAAAAAAACAAAAATACGTATTTTAGAGTTCAGAATGAACGTCTGTTATTATAATTAAATTTAGATAGTCTTTTTGTTTCTCCTGAAATTTTTGTTTAAATTGTACTTAGCCCCTTTTTGCACTAAGCTAACGACATATGCATTGCAAATACGAACAGCCATACCTCGTATAACGCGATTTTATTTTAACGAGGTTTTGTCAATCCAAACAAATAAATTTGACCTTATAGTTCTAGCTCCAGCGGTTGGGGACGTAAAAATATATTTAAAATTTCAGATTTCCAGCAGCAGAAATTTAGATTTGTACACTCAGAATATTATGTAGTTAACTGTTTGTTGTTTAATAAAAAAGTTTTCCGTTCCATTTAAAAATAAAGGAATATATATTTATTTTTGGAAGAAATATCTAAATTAACTTTTTTATACATTTAATCGTAATAATTTACTATCGTTCAACGATTTTTTTCAGTTCCATTTATTTTTTTTCATTTGTTTGAAATTTAATAAAAAAATTACAAATTTTTGTTATTACTAATTTAAATTTTGTTTGCTGTCTGTTTAAAAAAAAAAAATATTTAAAAAATTTTAATTTGTTTTTTTATTTAAATTGGTTGTATAATACAAAATTTTTCAATTCAAACTACAAGAACTTCATAAACACACAAACATACACAAACACATTCACACAAAAAGTGTCTATAGATATGCATACATACATTTTGTATTGTACGAGTATATTAAAAAAAAAAAAATACAAAAAGGGAAACAATTTCAAATAAATGATAAAACATTTATTTTTTAAGGAATTGATAGATAAAATTTTTACATTTATTTTAACTGATTATATCATTCGTTTCTTACGGATGTGTCAGTTGATTAATTAACATTTAAAAATAAATAACAAAAGGAATTTAATTTAAATTAAAATTAAGTAGACCGGTTTTTAAATAAAATATAATTTTAGTAAATGAGATTTTCTGTTATTTTAACTTACAAACTATCTTAAGTGTAGCTTCAGCAGTTTGGGACTGGTGATTAAGGGCTGACTTGTTTTCATTTTTAATCCCATTTTTCCCACGTTTAAATTGGAAATTTTTAAAACTAATAAGAATCGATCAAAATTTCGTTAAAATTAAAAATAAAATAAGGTAAAAATGCAAAAAAAAATTGCTAATATTAAAAATAAAAAAATATTTATTAAAATCGATTAATATTACGCATCACTCAATTTCGTTACCTGACTTAACTGGTTTAATTGTACTCCTTATCCGTTATATTTCATTTCACTATTCCCTTGTCTAAGCTTTCAATTTAACTCGTTCTAATTCGTTTTCCTGTCTAATGTTTTAATTCCACTCGTTCCCGCTTTAATTCTATTCCGTTCTTTCTGTTTAATGTCTCAATTCTAAACGTTCTCCATTCGATTCCATTTTCTTTTTCCTGTATAGTGTTTCCATTTCACAAGTTTCCATTCCACTTCGTTCCCCTGTCTAGTGTTTCATTTCCATTCATTCCCCATTAGTTTCTTTCTTTCCCCTTGTCTAGTGTTCCAATTTCATTCCTTCCATTGTTTAGTGTTTCAATTCCACTCGTTCCTTGTTCCATTCCTTTTTGTTTCCCTTGTCTGGTGTTTCAGTTTCACTCGTTCCATTATCATGCTTAACCATTATCATGGCATTATCATTCCTCTAATCAAATCGGTTTAGGCAATACATAAAGAGGGGCGACTTTTTCCTCTTGAAAATTTTGAAAAGCATATGCCTAATTAAAGTGCTCTAGTTTAGGCTGGCCTTCAGGGGTTGGCTTCGCATTTTGCCCTGTAGGAATTTCCGAAAATCCCCCTTCAGCGTTGGAAAAGGCACCCAAATACCAAATTTCAGCTGCGCGAAGTTGAGTGAATAAGAGAGTGAGAGATTGAATAAGCGAGTCATTCAGTCAGTAACGCTATTCTTTCCAATATAGAAATAATAAACGTTAGTAAAATAATTGATTACTTTCCATGCAAATCGAGGCCTTTACTGGTACTTTTCCCCCCATTTAGATAAGATTTTTTAAAAACATTTGTATGTATTGGGTGTAT
Organism: Eustalomyia histrio; assembly: GCA_949748255.1. NCBI lineage: Eukaryota > Metazoa > Arthropoda > Insecta > Diptera > Anthomyiidae > Eustalomyia > Eustalomyia histrio. The sequence continues at coordinate 155,604,909 of OX456524.1, read as the reverse complement.
TCTTCTTATTTTTATCCTGGCTGGTAACCAAACAATTTTGATAATATATTTGAAATGTTTTACCATTTTGAAATATTCTTGTTAAAAAGAAAACATCGTTTAAATACCTTTTTAATGACTCCAATTACTTTGGTAAAAAAATATATATATAAATATTTATTTACATTTCAAATAAAATCTATGTTTTCATTTTATACTTTTCAACAAACTTAATGATGTTGTTCATACGCCATGATGTCCTTGTTAAAAATAAATTTTATTATTTTGTCTACAGCATTTTATTTTTTTATCAAACGTTGTGCTTTTCATATAAATATACGACAAAACATTCAACAAATACATAAAACGCCATTTACAGCATAATTCCTATGATTTTTTTGTTAAAGTATTTAGTGTTGATGCCTGTTTGTACATTTTCAAACAACACTCTAACAAACGAAACCTTTTAACTGTTATTAATCAATAGAGTACCAATAAAGGGCGCAGACTTTAAAGACTTCAAAGTGGGAGCAATGAGGAAAAAATTATAATAATAAAATAATTACTAAAGGTTTTATAAGAAAAAAAAACGTTGTTTTCTCTAAAAAAAATTGTGTTGCATCGAAGATAATTTACTTAGTTTTATTATAAACTGTTGATCAGTAAAGGTTTTTTATATTTTGGTATTTTAACTTCAAAATTAATACTAATGAGAAGCTTGGCCACTTTTCAGTTGTAAAGTCAATCCTGCTAAGCTAAATAGTATGTCACTTGATACCCCCCTCCCCCTCCTCCTCTCAAGACGTCCTTAACTTATATCACTAACAAATTTATTATTTTTTACATAGAGAACAGAAAAAAAAACAAATTAAAAACGTAAAAGTGTATTTCATTTTAACGCTTCGTTAAGAATTAAATGAAAATTAAAAAAAAAAACAACATCTAAAATAAAACAATTTACAACACAAACAAAATCTGTTTCAAATATTTCAAAATGTAAATAAATATACAAGGATGGAAAAAAACAAAAACTTTTTTTAGCTCATATTTTTTCGATACGTGTACATTAGGGCATACAAATAGGTTTCCATATTGGTCGATTAAATTAAATTCCACTATAACGATTTTTTTTTTTTTATACTGATAGAAATAAAAAAAATATTAAGAGGTGAAAGAAAATTGTGGTGAAAAACCTTTTTGGATGTGAAAACAATTTTTGTGGTACAAAAAAAAGAAATTTGTTTGAGGAGAACAACAATTTGTGGTGAAATATAAAATTTGAGGTGAATATAAAATATTATTCTTATTTTGAGTCTGGTGAAAAAAATATGCCCAAATCCTTAATTCAACATACGCTTATACGAAATAGTACCAAAATACACAAATTTATATGGAAAATTTTGAACTATAGATGGGGCAATAAGTATCACCCTATTGACAAGTGCTGTCATTTTTGCAAATGGCATCGTACATCAGTTTGGCTTTGACATTCGTAAAGTAGACATGTGTAAAATTTATAATGAATAAAAATCAAATGTTAAACGCCCCAACTACGTGCCAGTTTGTAACTCAATAACAAAGTAGATGATTTTTCATCAAAATTGATCTCAGCGGCCGGATCTTGACGATCTAAATTTAGAGGTTCCACTTGTCATACTGCCCGCTACACAATGCCCATTTTGAAACCATCTTCACCCTCATATACTCTTTGTACAATATTTAACCGTTTGGTTGCCCTGTGTTATACATAGAAAAAAAAATTCACAGAATTCAATGCAACATTTTTTTTATAAATATATTTTGTCAAAAGTACAATATATAATATAATTGAAAAATAAATATTTGAATAGATGGCAAAAGTGTTTAACGAACCCTTAACAGCTAAATTATAACATAATAAAAAATAAATGGACTCTAGTTGAAAGTAGTTAATAATATAAAAAAAATATGAAAGGAAAAAAAATGTAGCAACAAATACAGGTAAAAGTGAGGAATTTATGTGAAATATTTTACATTGTAAGCAATTTTAATTGCTTGAAATTGTGCCAGAAACAGACTTTTCTTTTTTTGCAATCAAACTTGAGCTAATTTTCCTAGAATTTGTAAATTTATTGTCCAATAAATTATTGCAATAACATTATTATTAAAGTGATACATTCAGGTGCTTTATTTTCACAGAGTATCCGAATCACTCCAAATCACTTCTGAAAAATGCTCGCCTACTCAAAGACAAAAATTTCAGAACTGGCAAAACGATGACAAAATTAGAAATTAGGTGCACTTAAAATAGATTTTCCAAAATAAAATTTAAAAAATTTTAATTGAAAATTTTTTTTGGTTATGGCAGGATTCGAACCCAGGCCTGACAATATAAGTCAGAGGAGAGCTCAAACCATTAAGCTAGCGAGACTTATAAAGTTATAGTTGAAAGTTGGTTGTGATACTATGATGAAACTGACATAAACTTTATTAGAAATAACTTGCAAAAAAATAAGTTAAACTTTGAAAAACTTTTCCACAACCAAAAAATTTAAAATTAAATTTTTTGGTTGTGGAAAAGTTTACAAAAAATAAATCAAAAAGTTAAAAATAAGACAAAAAAAATGTGTGCCTTTCACCGAACTGGAACTCGAAACCTTCCGGTTACAAAACTTTTTAACAAAGCGTCAAAATTGTATGTATATAAATTCAATGCTCCGCCAGTGCTTTCTTTCTTTCTCTGGAGAAACACTTTTTGGCATAGCGGTCTAAGCCAATCCTATGCCAGTGCTTTTTATAAGCCACTAAAATTTTTGTAAACTAAATATTTGCAAAACGTCTTTTACAAACGCTGGTAAAGCATCTCATGTAAGTGTTTTGTCAGTTATTTTTATACCCTTCACCACAGGTGGAAGAGTATATATAAGTTTGTCATTCCGTTTGTAATTTCTACAATATTGATCTTAGACCCTATAAAGTATATATATTCTGGGTCCTTATGAAGAGCGAAGTTGATTTAACGATATCCGTCTGTGTGTTGAAATGGGTTTTCCGAAGAACCCAGACATGATGAGGACTTTATTGTTATTTATTTCTGTTACATGTGATCCATTTCTGCTTGCTATAGAAAATCAGACAGATCGGTTAATAAATGGCTGAGATATTAGCAAAAAACCAGAACTACCTCTAATTTTTTCCGTAAAATCCCTTTGTTTAATATATATGTAGAATTTTACGCATAACAAACACATCCACTTGTTGAAATTCTTTTCTTTCATCTCCACCTTTTTTACACAAACAACAAACACATACAAAGATTTGTCATTTAAATAAAAACCAAACAAATCTCTAATGAACGAAGACTTTTTATATATGTACCTCTATTAACGATGATTTTGTGTGAGCTTCAATAGTTCAGTTGTCTAGACGCTATGTCACAAATACTTCTTTTTCTCTAAGGCCGCGGGTTCGAATCCCGGTCAATTCACTTTTTTTTTGTAAATTTTTTTTATTTTCTTAAAACTTTTTTTTGTTTATTTTTTTTTTAACATTTAATAATTAATTTATATAAAATTTTATTTATAATTTTAATAATTAAATAATCCGTAAATAGGCTAAAAACATCAAAATTTGTATAAAAACCCTCTGATACAAACAAAATACAAATGGTTTTATTTCTATTTTTTGCTCCGATTTAAAAGAATTTATAAACAGATTTTTAAACCATTTTATTTCTCATATATTAAGAAAATTTTATACATAATTCCCCTTTGAGTGCAACTATTTTAGGTCATAACTTATAAAAATTTATTAAAAAAAAATTTATAAACTATTTTCCTTCAAATTTTTAAAATTAAGCTAAGGAAATTTAAAATATTTTTTAATAAAAAAGGGAAATAAAATCCCAAATGCAAATTTTCCAGCTAAATCAAACGTTTTTGTAGAAATAAAACACATGTAGTTCTAGTGATTTCTTTTAACGATTTGTTGAAATTCTTTTCTTTCACCTCTTCACCTTTTATACACAAACAACAAACACTATCCCAGAGCTGTAATATTACCTACGGATACGTCTTATATAGCAAAAGATCGAAAATTTTTAGTATAACAAATTTGCTGAAAAAACTCGGAAATATCGGTTCAGATACAAAAAAGTTATGCCCAAAACATAAATTTTTTTAAACACCTATTTTCTGGAACCATAAATCTTCCCGAGTCCAAGTTTTATCACCAAATTAAATGGTTATTTTCCTCTTAAAGGCGTCCGTTTATAAATCTGTCCATTCCATATATGTCCATATATAAACTTCAGTTTTTTTCCCAACCATGGGAAAAAATTCGGCATAGCCGAATTTAGCCGCTCTTACTTGTTTTTAATTCCGTGGGTGCCCAGTGGTTTGCCAGTACTTGGTTTTTTTTTTTTTTTGTACCACCGGCTATTTCTAATTTCAATTTAATTTATTTTAATATAATTTCAATAAAGCCTGTGTTGAATAAATAATTTTGTCAGTTTTTTCGCCAGACTTCTGAGGTGAATAATATTTTATTTTCACCTCAAAAATTTGTTTTAACCGCAACAGTTTTTTTTTTTCTTTTTCAAATATAATTTTATCAGAAAAAAACACTGATTACATTAATGAAACTGTTTTTCACCTAAAACTTCACCACAAAAATTATTTTTCAACTCTATATTGTTTTAATTTTTTTTTTTAATAATGAAGGGTGTCCGCCGGGAAGGTATACTACTTTGTTTTGCCGCCATTTTGGTAAACATTAGTCTTGACAGTTCATATTTGGCAGCCGTGAAGTTGACACGTGACAAATTTATTATGGAAAAATATAAGATAAACCAACGTGTTTTAATGGTTAAAACATTTTATCAAAATCAATTATCGACTACTGTGACGATGAGAAAGTTACGTGAAATTTTTTGCCAACAAAACGCACTATTTATCGTGTAGTGAATGATTTCAAAGAAAGAGGATCTGTAGGTGATAGGCCCAAGCATGGACCACAACGTACTGCAAGATCGGCTGAAAACATTACTGCTGGGAATCATTGGACCTGAGGAATCATTGGACCTTACTTCTTTGAAAATGAAAACGGCGTAACGGTTACTGTGAATGGGGAGCGATATCGTGATATGATTGAAAACTTTTTAACGCCACAGCTGCATGCTTTGGGCTTGATTAACATGTGATATCAACAAGACGGTGCCACATCGCATACAGCCAGGATTACAATGGAATTACTGCGAGACCTCTTTCCACAACAAGTTATTTCAAGAAATGGTGATGTTGATTGGCCTCCATGGTCGCCTGATTTGACTGCTCCGACCTTTTTTTTTGTGGGGATATCTGAAAAGCAACAAACCAGAAGCGCTTGAGCAACTCAAACAAAGTATTCATGATGAAATTAATGAAATATCGCTTGAAATGTGTGGGAATGTAATGAAAAATGTGCTCAAAAGGGCTCGCATTTGTGAGGCCAACAGAGGCGGACATATATCTGATATGTAATTGCCGACATTAAATAAAACACTTATCAATATAAAAATCCATTCTCTTTCATTTAATCAAAAATTTTAAATAAACAAGGTAGTATACCTTCCCAGCGGACACCGTGTATTTCGATAAATTCGGTAAATCCGAACTTATTGCTTTAATTGAAATCTAAAAAATGTCACATCAATATAACTTGTTTTTAGTTATCTGACACTTTCAGCATCTCAGGAGTGTCAAAAAGTAAAAGAACTGACAAAAATACTGGCGAAAATATATAAATTAACCACTTAACGGTGTTGTCAAATTTAATTGTAGACAAATAACAATAAAATATTATTTACTGGCATTTCTGAAATGACTCTTTAAACAAAAAAATAAAACAACAAAACCTTTATCAGCATCATTTTGATTACATTTCATTACAAGCTAAAATAAATTTACATATTTACATACTTATGCTTCACTGATTACTACTACACAACGAAATTGAAAAATAAAAAAAACAAATTCATGCCGCCTTTTGGTTTATAATCACATGGGTAACAAATTTTAATGACAGATGCTACACAAGAGCAAGCAAAAAGGACAAAATTACAATCAAAAGCTTTGCAGTGACACCATAAATTAAGAACTCCAATAAACAACCACACATCAGTACACCAACAACAAAGTTATTAAGATATCCTTTTGGGAAAAGCTCAAAAATTTCCAAAGCTTTTAATATTTCTTTAAAAGTTTGACTCTCTGTGGTTGTACACGTGCTTAAATAGAGAATTTGTATACTTCCATTCAGCTACCACTCATTTGCACTAAAATGCCAAAGTTTATAGGTTCAAAAAGGGGACATGCGCTCATTTTATTTTACAACACTCGTGAATACAAATTTTTTTTATTCTATTTTTTAAAGTTTATTTATTTATAAGAACTATTTGTTTGGCTTGTCGTTTTAGTTATTAAACTTTATATTATATAAACATGGTAAAATATTTAAACGTAGGTAACTTCTTATTACAGATTCTGAACTTGATTAAAGTTTATTTTTTTATTTTTTTGTCTTACTTTGAACTTTATTTTCAGTGCTTTTTATACAATTTGCAAATTAATGTTTAAACTTTAGAGTGTTCTATGGGGGTTGTTGGTAGGAAAATTTGTAATTGGAAGGCATTTAAATGTTGTTTTTTTATTGTATTGTATTGAGTGCAAAAGCTATAATGTTTACTGACCTTAGATAACAGAAATGTGACATGTGCTAGACATGAATAATTGAAATTAGTATAGAACGTATGTTGGTAATAAATTAACCCTATAATGCATATTTTTTTTTTTTTTGATAATAAAAGTATAACTTTGTTCGTGGCACAAAATATAAACCATAAAGATGTTTTGCAAATTTCGCTCTTTATTCGAAACTTTGTTTCCTTTGGGTGAAAATTTATCTTTAGAGATTTGAAAAAATTGTTTAACCGTAACCAAAATAACATTTTACCTTTCAACTGTTGGGGACCAGAATTTTAGGTCTGATTTTAGAAAGGACAATATCTCCATAAGTAATGAGTAAATAAATAATTTTTTGGCCAAAAAATAATAACATATTTAAAATATTCACTTATTTTTTTAGCAAGTTCTATTTCAAAAATTTTACGCTTTTTTCTCATTTTGGGAACATTTTATTTTTTTCGTTTTTATTTTCCAAAATCCATTTTAAATTTTTGTTTTACGAATTTGTGCTTATACTATTTTTTATTTTTAGCGCTTTTTTTATTTTAGCTTTTTGTTTATTTTTGCTTTTTGTTTTTTTTATAAATTTTTGGAAATTTTTATAGGGTCCGCCATCTAACGTTTTTTTTTTTTTGTCAACTTTTGCTTATTTCGTGAATGGTAACACTTAGCTCATGTCTGATTTGACAGATAATTAGTTTTATTCTTCCGCTGAACGAATATGATTGTGTATACGCTTGAACAACGCTGGGAAATATTGCGACATTTCTTTGAAAATCATGGTAATGTTGCAGAATGTCATCTTTTCAATGTCATCTTTTCAGATGAAGCTCATTTTGATCTTGGCGGGTATGTAAACAAGCAAAATTGTCGCATTTGGGGCACAGAAAACCCGCACGCATACATTGAAAAGCCGATGCACCCAAAACGAGTCACTGTTTGGTGCGGATTTTGGTCCAGAGGCATAATTGGGCCATTTTTCTTCGAAAATGAGCAAGGAGTCAATAGCGATCGTTATCGGGCCATGTTGAACGAATTTTTGTTCACAAAAATTGAAGAGGAGGATATTGGCAACATTTGGTTTCAACAGGACGGCGCTACGTGCCACACAGCCGAAGCTACACTCGATGTTTTAAGCCCTGTTTTTGAAGATCGCATTATCAGCCGCAGAGCAGATGTCGTTTGGTCACCTCGGAGCTGCGATTTGACACCGTTGGACTATTATTTGTAGGGTGCCGGCAAAGATAAGTGTTACGCCGACAAGCCAGAGACAATTGACGCTTTAAAGGACAATATTCGTGAAGCCATTGGTGAAATACAGCTACACACAATCGATAATGTGCTTAAAAATTGGACCGATCGTGTAGGCTTCTGCATGGCCAGCCGAGCCAGCCATTTGAATGAAATTATTTTCCATTATTAACCGGAAGGATTTTACTTTCAAATAAAAAAAGAAATTTGAGAAAATATTCAGTAGTTTTTTTTATAGCATTTTCAAAAAAAAAACAGTTATTTGGCGGACCCTATATTATTTTTTTTATAAATTTTTTGAAATTTCTATTTTTATTTTTTTTTTTCAATTTTAGCGATTTTTCTTATTTTGCCAATTTTTTATAAATAGCGTTTTATCATTTTTGACTATTATAATTTTATTAAAGCGATTTTTACTTATTTTAATGATTTTTTTAATTGATTTTCTTATAATTTAGAATATTTTACCTGTTTGTGATTTTTATGTAATTATTGCAAATTTCTGTGGGCGATTTTTTTAAATTTTAGCGTTTTTCTTATCTTTTGGGATTTTCTCTATATATAGCGATTTTTTTGTTTAAGCGTTATTTAGCAAGTTCAACGATTTTTCTACATTTAGGAAATTAATTTAAATTTCAACCATTTTTTTTATTTCACTTTTTATCAATTCTGGTATTTTTGCGATATTAGCGATTTTTTGTCAGTTACAAAGGATATGCTTCTCATAGAGGTTTCCGCGCTGAAATTCATAAATTTCCTAGCACTTAAAAGAAAAATTACGATCGAATCAGAAGCAGTTTTTGAGTCGAATTAGCAATGTCTGCTTTGTCCGTCTGTGCGTTCGTCTATCAGTCCGTCCGCTTGTCCATGTATTCTTTGAACACGCTATAGTTTGCAGATATATATTCAAATTAAATTTGACCCGATATATAATATAAATTTGTTTTTGGTTGGAATCGGTGCCTACCGTCCATATAAGAGCTTCTTAATACTTTGGCTCTTATGCTTGTTCGAAAGAGACAGTTCACAAATATTTAGACATTATAATTAAAAAAAAAAAAAAATTATACGGTCTAATATCGACTCATGGACGAAACCTCTTAATTTTGAAAAGAATCGGTCCATGTTTAAATCTATTATTCATATAAAGGCTGCCCAAAAATTGGCTCATAAGCTTGTCTCCATTCTGCAGGTCGCATATTTTTAAATTATAAAATTGATGCACTGTCTTATATTGGCCCAAAGACGAAGCCTCATGATTTTTAGTTATAATCGTTTCACGTTTAGACCAACAAACCATATAGAGGTCCACCAAAATGGGCTCGTATGCTTGTTCATATGCTATAAGTCGCAAATATAAAGATATTTTAATAAAAATTGGTTCACTGGCTCATATGGACGGACCCAAGGACAAAGTCATTTTTAGTTATTACTCTGTGCAACACCATTTTCGCTGGTTTGGCGCTGTGTGGGTACAGTCAAATTTTGTGGTCATTTAAAGTTCTGATTTTTTGCTCAATAGTGTATGACATATGACCCAAAAGCCAGTGTGAAAATTTATCTGGGTCAAATTTAGTCTTCCACAATATGGAATTTTTTATGCGGAATTTTTTTCTAACCCCATATTTGTCATTTTCATGGATTGTTTAAGTACTTTTTTTATTAGAAAACGATTCCCTGTTAGAATGCTCTGCGAATATATTCTACTGGAAATTTCTCTAGGAGTGCCAAAGAAGAAAAAATTATTAAAATCCCGAAATAGCCAAAAAATCAGTGAAAACATAAGTCCAGTATGGGAATTATAGGCGTGACGGCAAAGTCCGAAGCTCCGCAAAGACCCAGCAAAAACATGGTATCAACTACATACCAGGCTATTTACTCGCTTAATTACTTTTGTTCGCGATGTCCAAAAAGTAATGGGTACTCATTATTTTTTGGCTCTTCGTAAGCGAGAGGGTTATGGCCACCCATTACATTGTGTTTTTTGTAAGCGAAAAGATAATGACCACTCATTACTTTTGGGACATCGCGAACAAAAGTAATTAAGCGAGTAAATAGCCTGGTAAGTATATTTGATGCCATGTTTTTGCTGGGATTTATATTATTTTTGGAAGCCAGTCTTATATTTCCAGTCAAAATTTAACCTCACTTCCCCAATATAATGCAGAATTTTTTAATAAATTTACCGAACGTGTCTAACAAACTGAAATTGAGTAAAAGTCTGCTTTTATCAACTCTACTATACAAATTTTTCAAACTTTTTGCTATTGACACTTTAAATTTTATTTAATATTTCTAGTCTTAAAGACCATTATTTACATGTGTATGTGTGTAACAACTTATTTTACAAAAGTTTACAACAAATTGTTTCTGTTTTTAAAAACTTATGAGTAATCTTTGTTGTTGACAATGACTTTCAAGTGGTTACGGAAAACCAACCCACTTTTTGCATCCACCATTAAACAACACTCGAGCGAAATATAGAGTTGAATGTGAACAACAACAGCAACAACAACCACAAAAAATGCAACAACAACTACAACAAAAACTTCATTGACATCAGACCAAAGAAAACATTTGTTTGACTGGAACATCTCATACAAACAGCCAGCGAGCAAGAGATATGATGGTAGACACTGTGATTGTGTGTGTTGTTGTCTGTGGTTCGAGGCCAAAAATTGTTTGCGAGAATAAGTTTTGCACATGACATTATCGCCACGCTTTAAACGCGTAGTATTTTTTTTTTTTTGTTTTTTTTTAGTACAATTACAGTTTTTTCTGATATTTTGGGTTTTTATTTATTTTTTTTTGTTACGACTGCCACAATAAACATTCAAAGTGCTAATGTTTGAAAAATAAGAAGGCCTTAATAGAAATATGTATTTTAAAGTTTTTGTTCATATATCGACTAAAAGATGTGCTACTTTTAAAATTATTTAAATAAGAATGACTTTTGATTTTCAAAAAGGAGTTTGGAAAACTATTTTCTTATTCGGATATTTGAAACCATAACCAAATTCTCCCTTTTTTGCCTGCTTAAATCTAGAACTTAAGCGGTATTCCTTTCTTCATTAATAGCCTTTTTTCACTGAGCTACATCTTTCATCTTTCATCAATTTGTAAAGATGTTAACATCTTCCCCACATCTTTCTACATCTACAAAAGATGATCTTTTCTCATTTTGTTCCATCTTACATCTTTCGTTATTTTAAGTGTCATCACTAAAAAAATTACAAAAAAAAAATGATTTTCTTTGTGCCATCACAATATTCAACAAAGGAAAATGAGCAGCACATGTAAGAATTTCATTCTTATGTCTACCAAAAATTTTTCTTCATCATCATCTTCTTCCAGAAAGGCCTTTAATATTTCAATGTACTGCATTAAAATTCTGGTTTGTTCTTGCAAAGCAACAACTACTACAATGATTAATGCTTTCTCTAAATCCATTTTTTATTTTTAACCAAAAATATGCGTCCTTTTCTTTTATTTTTTGATAGCTGAATAAATGACACATGAAAGATGTTGCCAATGTAAACACTTGTTTCATATTTTCAACATCTTCCACGCGTTTTACAAAGATCTTGTTCAGTGTAAAAAGCCTATAACCAGAACAACTATGTTTATGAGAGACATTTCGAGGGTTTACAAATGCAACCTCATATCTCAAAAACTCCCTGTAGGAAGCCTGGGGTCAAGTGTCTACAAGTCACCACTTTTGTCAACTATTTTGGGGGACTTTTTGGTGACATGTCAACAAAGCGTGTATACTTTTTACATTCCTTTTTTGCAGCTGCAAAGCTGTGCTTGTTCTAGGTGCTTTTATTGTTTTATTTTGTTGAAAATACATGTGCATAGCTGAATGCAAAATTAAAGTTTTTAATTTAAAATATAAAGCAAAATGAATTGAAAAGTTATATATACAAATTTGAACAAAATATATAATGAAGAAAAGAAATTACAAAAAAACTTGTGAAAAAAACAATAAATTTTGTATAAAAATAAAAATAACAAGAAAGAGGCAAAAATTTTTAGTGAAAGTTGCAACTCTAGAGATTTTGTGGAGCCTGATGAAGATTTTACGGAGCCTGTGGATGATTTTGTGAAGTCTTTTGAAGATTTGTCTACTCCAAAATTAAATTTGCGCGAACATTTTTTTTTTTACTTTAATGAAATTTATTAATAAAATATCTAATTTAACAAAATAAATGCACCTGTTTAAACTTATTTCCTTCCTACCCAGCAAAAATATCGGCTGCAAAGAACCGGTTGTAGAACAACTTGTACTTGCATGCAACCTGTTCTACTTTAGGTTCTATCATCAATGATTTTTGTTTGAGTTTGTCCCAAAACCAACTGGTTCTTTAACGCAAAAGTAGAACATATACCCGTTCTTTGGAACCTGTTCTGGAATATGTTGTTCCATTGGTGAATTTTATATGGGAATTTTAAAAAAGGAATAGATTCCGTAAAGCTTAACAAGAACTTGGAAAAATATGGGCATCTATTTTACCCCTAACTTCGTGTTTTTGGAGCTATGTTTCTAAACTCGATGTGTTCTGATTCTGAAGAACTAGTTCTACAACGCGTTCTACAACATGTTTAGTGCCACCGATCCAGTGGAACCATTATTAGAACGGGGCCTCGTTACCAGAGAACCTGTTCTAGAATAGATAGCTATAGCAACAGGTTCCACAATTTTTTGCTGGGTAGTGTGGAAATCTAGTAAAAAGTTTCAAAAGTGTAGACTAGAATTACTAAAACATTTTAGTGAATCTCTAGTTACAATGTCAACACCTAGTCAATAGTTGTGTAGATTCGCAATGACACGCACATGTTAAATGTCTACAGCAGAAAGCGTTGGCTGGGGCATAATTAGTCAGTAGTACTGGTGACAAAGGCAATAGTGAATCAGTACAGTTTCACTATCGACATTTCCTACAGGGCAACTACTTTTTAGAAAAGACAAAAGAAATATTTATAAAAAATGTACTATTTAAAAAAAAAAAAATTAAAAAGTAATGAATTTTGAATTTCAAGAAAAATTGTTAAATAGATGTCTCAAGTTTATTGTAAAACTTTTTTTTTGTCACTCCTTTAAAGCAGTAGTTTTGGAGATATGAGCTTGTTCGATTTCTTTCCAAAAAAAAACAAAGTACACATTTCGAAAAACAACACCTACCTAATATCATGGTCCTTTAAGGTTATAACATAACCAAATATGATTTGCAAATGTCTTGTATGTTGGGCGCCAAATGTATTTCTTATCACTTAGTTTAACTAAAGTCAATTTCAGATTTACAATTGTGAGTACATTTATCTAACTCAAAATGTTGTAGGGTATGGAAAATATTTTATGTTTGTGACTATATTTCAAGTGCATACAACTTTTGATGGCGGTTAAGTTAACATTACCTTTTTTACGTTTTGTTAGCCTTAAGTACCTTAAAGCTCTTGTAATTCAGTTGTAGTTTTCTACAAAATCCTTTCTTGACATTTAAAATATTTTTTTCCTTTTTCCCTTTCATAGTAGTACCTTCATTTTAAAACATGTCTATAATATTTTTAAGAGGAGTGTACAATAGAAAATATATATTTTACAAAAAATTTCTGGTTTTTTCATACAAACAAAAACACTTATCCACAAAGTCTTAAAGAATTTTTATAAGTAAGCAGTACGTTTGAATTCTCAAATTACATAGCAACTGTCAAATAACGCCTTGTGTGTCACTCGAATATTATCAAAACACTCAGACTTAGAAAAAAAAAATAATAATAATGAAATTTATTGTAGTATTTAGTTGTTGCTATGCATAATGGGTTTGAATTTAATAGTATGTATTTGCTTTACACTCTAAAAAATGTCTGTAAATGTACTACAATAAAATGGGTAAAGTTTTATGTAATATTTCGAAAATTCGTTAAAAATAAACAAAAAATTCCCAAAATGTTTTGTAAACACTTACATATACAATAATACATACAAATAGTATTTTTCGAAATAATGTGCTTAAAATTAAACACTTTGTGCCTAAAATTAATATTATATTGTTTAATTAAAATGTTACGCACAAATTTGGTTAATATACTAACTTTTAATGGTAATAAATATTTTAACATTTGGAAATTGGAAAATATTAAAAAATAAAAAAAAAGCTAAAAACGAAAATTAATTATTCAAAAATTTATAAATATAATATTTGTGAACATTGTGAATTTAAATTCATGATGACCATCATGACAGCACATACCCATTCGAAATATATTATGTATTATATTTATTATAAATTATTATTAAAACATACATACACTCTAAAAAATGCTTGTAAATTTACTACTATAAAATGGGTAAAGTTTTATGTAATATTACGATAATTCGGTAAATATAAACACCAAATGCGTAAAATGTTTTTGCGCACACTTTCATATACAATAATACACACACGCAGTATTTTTAGACACTATGTGCTTACAATTAAACACATTATGCCTAAAATTAGTAATTTTTTGTTAAATACAAATTTTGCGTTCAAAGTTTGTAAACAATAAATTTATTGTTTTTATTACAAAACAAATAAACGCATTTTTTAGGATTTTTACGAATTATATTTGTTCATTTACAGAAAAATCGTGTTTCTTTACGCACAAATTTGGTAAATTTACTCTTCAATTTTAAAATTTGATTTAAACTTCAGGCTTTTTTAATGTGTGTAAATTTACCAATCAGAGTAAATTTACCCAACTTATAGTATGAAACTGTTCTCCTACTATAAGTTGTGTAAATTTCAACAGAAATTAATTAAAGTGTACATATAATAAATTTATTCTTTCAAAAAAAAAAAAAATTCTTTAGTTTAATTTAAATCATGCGTTGGTAAATATACACATTTTTTTGTATATAATTACGCATATATAAATGCATTTTTAGGCATTTAATGCGTATATTTACTCTTCAAATAGGTTTTTTACGCACACTTTTAGTAAATTTTCGAATAACTTTTAAAATTTCATTTAATATTTAAGCACTTTCAATGTAAAATTATCCATTATGTGTGTACCAATGTACGCATAATGTGTGTATTTTTTTCGTTTACGCACACAGAGTAAATTTACCCAACTTATAATAGGAGTACAGTTTCCTACTATAAGTTGTGTAAATTTCAACAGAAATTAATTAGAGTGTAGAGAAAAAAAGATAAAATTTAGTAAAATTTCAATAATTAGTTAAATAAAAAAAATTAGTTGTTTGGGCTGGACAATATAGAGTCAGTCATTGAGTCTTTAAACACTACTAGTTTGTGGTTGTAGTGTATTGTAAATTGGGCTTTAAATTATTTTCTTTAGAAAATTTAAAAGAAACCCAATATACCATATATCAATCAAACTGCAATACAAATTGAGAATAAGCTTATATTAATAGTGTGTTTAAAGCTTTTCTTAATTTCGCTTATTATAATATTTATAAAACGTGAATTCACAAGCAGTGTTAAACAATGCTAGAGAAAAGATTATTATACATAACTTTTTCTCAAGTATGCTTATGAACAACAAACAACAACAACGCAATATGGCGATTGAAATAGAAATATTTTTCAATACATTCTAGTCTTGTTGTCTTTGTTCTACGCTTATAATGCATACAACAAGTGCCATTACTTTTTCTTTAAATTTGTCAAACGTGTTTTGCGTGTACATTTAGTTGTAAATTTTATATAGTGAACGTGCAATTGCATAATAAATTTAATTATTTTTATTTCTGGTTAAAATTAATTATTATTATTTATATTTGAAATGAATTATTATTTATTATATATAAAATGAGTTATTATTATTTATTTTTAAAATTAAATTAAAGAAAATAATTATGATTTCTCTTTTTCAACTATTAATAATATATTATTTTTGTAAGCTTATTCTACAATTGCAAGAATAAGCTTATAGTAATCATACACACATAATAATTTCACGAGGGTTCCGTTTCGATTTTTCTACAATTGTTACGATAGCCTTTTTCAATATATTCTCAAGTCTTTTTCAAGCTTAAGGCTTGTGTTTGTAAGCTTATAATAATATTTTTCTCAAGTCATTTGGTATGTTGGGAAAGTTTTTTATTTTATTTTCTACCACAATCTTTGTATTGAAAAATTTCAAATTCTGTTGTGTTATTCTCTTTTCTATTGAATTTAATTGAAAGAGAAATTAAAAAAAAAATGATCCCAATGTCTTACATAAAGAGCGTAACATAACTATTAGTGTGCATACCTTATACTGTGGAATTGTGTTATACAATTTCTTATACCTTTACCCGCTGCGTTTTATTTTTTGTATTTTTGCTCCTTGTATTTGTGTCTCCTTCCTATTGTTGTCACTCATCAGTTGGGTTTTTTGTTTTGGATTTATAGTGTGGGTGTCAATTTTCAGTCAGCTCTTTGGGTGGGCTGCTCTAACTCTACCAACTATTGTCATTGTATTGTTCATGGTTTTGTTAAAGCGGTACTTATTCACAATTGCTACTTTATAGCAAATATTAGCTTATCATACTTGAAATTTCAATTACAAATGTTTGTGTTGTGTTGAGTTGTGTTGTGTTGCCTGGTTGGTGTTGGTTGGTCGAGTGTTTTGTAATGATTTCTAAACATTTGTCTCCCTCCAAAAATGAAAACAATTTGTATGTTTAGAATGTAAATGAAATAATTATGTTTTGTGGTTTTAGCCTTTTTTTGTCGTCATCATCGTTGTTGTTGTTATTATTATTGGAGTTTTGTAAAAGGGGTCGGTTTAGTTTTGTATGTTTTCATTTTGTTTTTGTGTTGATGGACACAACACAACAACTTTGATTGACAAAAATTTACATAAAAATATTTTTGCTAACCAGCCATTATTGTAAATTGTATGGTTACTTTTTTTTTTTTTTTTTGTTGTACTTTAATATTTTAATTGAAATGTAAACTTTTGATAAGTTTCTTTTGAAAGATAAATAAAAGAGGGAAGTAGAATAAATTTGACTAGGGTTTTACATTTGAATATTATCTACACTCTTCACAGATTTTGTTAAGCAAAAGATGGAAAATTTTCAATGGTACTATTTTAATATTAAAATCAAATTTCCACACGTTTTAGATATTAGTTTCCACTTAACTTTATTGAATGTTGCTATGTTTAAACAAAATCTTTGTAGGCTACAAGTTTACCTTACTAGTAATCTATTTATCCCGCATAAATCCACCAATTTTAATAAACTTTTGCTACACTTAGGGAAGAGATTGGTTGGAATTTGATTAAAGCCATTTAAAGTTAGTTGGTATTTCAATAAAATATAGATGTAAAAAATATACACAATAAAAGATTTGTTAGAAAAACCAAAAAAAAAATATTTTTTTTTGTGGCTTGTAAACAATCTATATCTAAGCCCACTTTATCCCATCGTTAAAAAAAATTGATAAAATATGCATGTCCAAAAATTCACTTTTAAGTTTTTTGAGCGTCTCTAGAGCGTATACTTATTTTTAATTAAACATGTTAAGATCAATCATACGCCTTAGGGCATCTGTATACATCTGCATACATATGTATGTGATGACGGTGTACACTAGAGGTGTTGAGTCGTAAAAAACAAGCAATGGGTTAATTTGGTTCCTTTGCATGTAAAAACGTGTATTATAAAGTGTGGTGTCGAGGTGAAAATCGATTGAAAATTTGAATAATGAATACAAAATCTATTTTTATTTTTTTTAGAAAAATTTGTTACTAAAGTTATCTTTTTACACCAAATGATTAAATAATCGAAATGTATACTTAGTTATCTTTTTTAAAAAGTATAACAAATGAAAATCGGTTAAAAAACATTTAAGTTATTAAAAATGACCCCCCCCCCCCCCCTCCCCTGGCCAAAATGTTTCAAATACATTTTTATAGTATTTTCTTAACAATTTTTTTTTTAACGCTACATTATTTATAAATTTGTTAGATCCCTAAATATTTAAATATGAAGTTTTATTGCTCTAAGATAGTGTTAAAAGATTTTTTAGTCTAGCCTTAACTAAATTTTTTTAAAGAATTTTCAAACCCCCTAATTTAAAATTTTTTAAAACTTTCTTCAACAAAATACAAAAATTTAAGTTTTACACACTGGGGTTATATTAAGTACATCATAAGAAATAAAAATATCAAGAATTACCTTTATCCCTGGTTTAATTTAGTAAGGGCAGCTTATTAATTTCATCAGGTTTCAAAGAAAATGCTTTTTTTCCACAAAATTGATTAACAGGGGGAAATTCATTCACTATTATTAAGTTGCAATTAATGGTATTCAGAGTTCTATGACATCAACTAAAAGGACTATATGTGACCTTCTCCGAGAAAAGGAACCTAGTGTGTGAAAATAAAGTTTTGAGAAAAACGCATTTAAAGTTTCATAACGCATTATCACTGTAAACACACCTCCAGTTGGGAGATGCGATTTGGTATGGTTAGTTATGATTGGGTGCCGCCTTTGGTGACGTCATGCCTATGTGGTGACGTATTTTTTTCGCTTTTAGTGTGACAATATCTTTGTTATTTTAATTTTAATGTTTTTATCGATTTTCCCATGTTCGTTTTGCACGTTTTTATGGAGTAAATACATTTTTATCAGAAATCTATTGCATCTTATTCTACACCCTTTTAGGTACCAGAATCCACTCTTAAGTCCAAACCCGTTTTTTGACATACTAAGTCCCTTTTCTCGGAGATGGTTACATACTCTAAAAATTTAGTCAAAATCGAATCACGTCAAAGGTGAAATATCAAGGTCAAATGATAACTTTTTTTTTTTAATTTTTAATATTTCATAAAATACAATTTCAATTTTGTTGAAAGTTGACAAAACTATTTTCTGTAATTGGTAATTAATATCTTAAAAGAAAACATCGAAATTAACCCTTTTATGCATTCGTAAAAAAGGCCCAATTCATTTTAAAGTTCAAATATCTACTTAATAAAAGTAAAAAAATTTAATTTTAAATAAAAAAAAATACAAATTTACTCTACAATGTTCTTGGAGTGAAAATTACCTAACATTTTTTAAACACTAAAATTCTCAGTTTGATTAAAATTTTAAAAATTTTTTTATCCCAAAAATTCAAAATTTTTTTCACTCCAAAAATTGTTTTTTACCTGGAAATTTTTATTCACCGCAAATATTTTTTGGGAACTTTTTTCATTATAAATTTCTTTTCCTCAATTTTTTCATCTTGACAAAGTTTTCTCAATTTCAATTTAATTTTAATTTTAAATGAAAAAAAAAAATGATGCAGGAGTTAAAAAGTTATGAATAAGGCACTTTTAAATTTTCCTAATTTGTGTATTCAATTTCAAATTAGCGTGTGAGGTGAATAGTATTTATATTCATCTTAATTTTTAAAACTCAAATTTTTTTCGCCACAAGAATTTTTTTTTTAAATAATTTATTTTTTTCACCTGGATTATATTTTCTCATATTAATTTTTTTTATCTGGAATAAAAACGCTGTGGAGGCACTAAAAAATTTAAATTATTTTAGTTTTAAAACTTAACTTCAGATTTTCATGGATTCTCTTTAATCTTATCAAGTTTTCTTTCTACAAATTTTATTTTTAAAGCATCTTAAAAATAAAGTTTTTTCGCAATGACTTTGCCCACATAATTTTTTCTACATTTTAAAATTTGTATATCGTTAAATTTATATTATTTTTTTTTTTCTCTTTCAGCATAATTTGTGGATGTGCCTAAGGATATATTCTTTGTAAGTATTTAACAAAAAAAATTTAGATGTAACTTAAAATTATTTAAGCAAACAAATAAAATAAATTTTTTTAACAATTGTTCATACATGAACATTAGGGTGTCCCACTAAAAAAAATTTAAATAATACCTTTCAATCCATGGGTATTAAATGAGCTGAATATAAGAAAAAATTGAAGAGGGTTTGTAGTTCCCTAGCAGGATTTACAGGTGATGATGTTAATGTATATTTCTGCACAAAATTCGTGCTAAAATTTGCGTAATGAAGAGACCGTTACAAACAAAATATTTCTAATTTTTTATTAATTTTCATCCACTAATGTTTCTTATTTTTAAAGATTTAAAGGCAAATGTGAACCAGAATCACTCAATAGAGTACATAAAGTAAAAAGGTTCGTCAACGCGCAACATTTCAGACCCGTTAAAAGACTTGCATCTTAAAATTTCGTTTTTGCGATGGACTTAAGTTACTCCTTAAAATTTATTAAATGCGTTTCTTTTTGCAAGATCTTCATTACACAACTTTTAATATCAATTTTGTATAAAAAAAATCCAAAACTGTTTTGTTTTGCCAAAATATACAAATATCAAAATCTTCAATCGCGGGTAGGGAACTAAAAATCCCCTTAATTTTTCCCGTATTTAATTCAATTCACAAGAAAGCCATTTATGTGAACACCTAGTGCACATAAGGGTCGTAATAAAATACATGGGAAAACATTTTTATATCTTATTTCTATCGAAATCTGAGTGCATTATTTTCCTACATAATCTAAAACATGGTGAAAATTTCAGCCAAATCGTAAAACTCCAAGCCGTGCACCTTTGAGGTCAAATGTTCGGAATTTTGGAACAAATCCAAAAAAAAAATAATATTTGCATTACGGCTAGCAACACATTGTTACTAATTAAATCTACTATGCTTAACAGGAATCTAAAATCATTTTTGAAATCCCTAAACAAGTTTTTTAAATTATCGTGAAAATTTCTCATAAATTCGAGATTTTTTTCCTAGCAAAATTTTAAAAATCAAATCACGGAATCTCGAAAATTCTTTGAGCGATGTCCAAAATGTTTTCAAATTCATGTTCAGCATCATAAATATTATTAGAAATTATAGGGCACGAGATATAAGTAAAAATAATAGATTTTTTATTGTTCCAAAATGTCAAAACTTTTGACCCCAAAGGTGCTTAAAATTTTCAAATTTGGCCTAACTTTAGACCAAGTGGTATAATATTCTCTTCGGGCAGCAGCGAAAATCGACAGTTAAATTTATATTGCCACCCTAAAAATGTACACGTTAAACGCCAACAAAATGCTCAATAAATAAACAATATATTCAATCTTCGATCTACTTGGGAGAAAACATTTTACGATTATGTCAGTGACAATAACAATATGAATGCGATTATAATGCCAAAAATATATCAAATAATGTCCATGAAATATTTACCTATACACTCGTAACCAAACATTTTCAGGCATACACAATGCAATAAAATTTATAAACCGGGAATTCATATGCATAACTATGTATAAGGGCGGCACTTAATATGTTTTAGAAAGGTTGCAACCATTTGAGAAATTACGGAATGCAGTAGTGTGATACTAATGTCTTGAAAACTTAAAAAAAAAATAGGGGCCAATATTTTTAATCAGCACTAAATATGAAATTTTACGAAATTTCAATCAAAATTTTTTAAGTAAGATTTTTATAAAAAAAATTGTACTTCAACACAGAAATAAAATAGGATAGGGGATTTTAAATGATCATAAATATGATTCTTACTGATCATATAATTCTTACAGATCATATTATGATCACTAAGGATGTATTTATCATAATTTAGCATCATATAATTACTAGAATCATTACTATGATCATTACGAATTTAAATCATAACATGGTGCGCTTTTCTTTGTGCTTAGTGCTGACTCTGAAAACTAAAAACCAAAATTTATAAAAATTTATAGTAAAATATAATTTTAAACGTTTTTGTTAAGATTTTATAAAACTGTTGTAAAATTTAGTGTGGCCCTACTACACATACAACGTATATTATACGTATCTAGTCGTTCGTTTGTATAAGTATGTGGTAGAACGAAGACACATACACAAACACACACACTGAAAATATTCCTACAATACAATTCTTATCAGCGCGTTAAGCGGAAATACAAATACAAATTATTTATAATACTTGCATGAGTGCTTACTGTTTTCTGAAAGATGGCAACAACTACAATAAGAAAAACAATATACTTAACAAATACAAACACATGTACTCGTATGAAGGTTCATATACATAAAAAAATGCAGATGAATATAAATCATGGTTAACCAAAAGCAATTTTGTACAAATTTTGTAAAAATAGTACATTTTCATAAAAACTTAAAAAAATCGCCAAAATTCGAGCAACATGTTATAAGTGTCAGATACACTGAGAAAACTATCTGCAAGATATTAATTAATTAATTAATTAACTTTTTCATACAATCAATAACGTTCCGCTGAAACTCTTCATACTTTTTTTTTAAATTAATACAGTTTTTTATTTCATAAAATTTTATAAAAAATTAATTTTATTAAAAATTGTATACACTTAATGAAAAAGTTTCACTTAAAACAATTTTACAAAAATTGTGAAGGTTTTCCATAAAAGCTATGAAGATTTTTAATACAATTTAAGAAATTTCTTATTCACTTTGTTAAAAACTTAATAAATTTAATGAAAAGTTTCATTACAACTCGTCCAAGAAAATTCTATTTGTGCAAATACAGGTTGGTTGAAAAGTTCCTGCGCTCGAAATGAAAGAATACTGTTTTTGTTACGAAATATATTTTTTTATTCAATATAATCTCCTAGAAGCTCAATACACTTGTTCTAATGATCTTCCAATAATTTTATCCCATCCTTATAATGGTTTTCCGGAAGCTCTGCAAAATAACCGTCTACGGGCGCTATGGCCTCTTCATTCGACGAAAAATGCTTTCCACGAAGGAATTGTTTGAGATTTCTGAAGAGATAGTAGTCACTGGGAGCCAAATTTGGTGAATACGGTGGATGTTCAAGCAATTCGTACTTTAATTCTTTGAATTTAGCCATCGTCAAAACACTTTTGTGAGCAGGTGCATTGTCTTGATGAAAAATGATTTTTTTCTTCTTTAAACCAGGTCTTTTCTCACGAATTTTTTCATCCAGCTGATCCAAAAGGCTGCAATAATATTCAGAGTTGATTGTTTTATCTTTCTGAAGATAATCAATCAACAAAATTCCTTTTGCATCCCAAAAACGGATGCCATAACCTTCTTTGCTGATCGTTGTGACTTCACCTGCTTTGGAGCTGAACAACCAAATCCAAATCTCATCCAAAGTTATAAAACGACGCAAGAAGTCGGTTTTATTCGGCTTAAAACGCTCCAAATTACGCTGAGAAATTTGTTTTCGATCCAGTTTTTGTTGAATTGTTAATGTGTGCGGCACTAACTTTCCAAACAGTTTTTTCATACGTAATTCTTCATATAAAATATGGAGTACTCGTTCGTCTGAGATGCCTATGGCATTAGCAATTTCACGCTTAGTCAAACTTGGATCTTCACTAACCATATTATGTACCTGCTCAATGATTTCTGCTGTGGTTGCAGTTTTTGGTCGTCCTTCGCGTGGATCGTCTTTAAGGCTGGTACGACCACGTTTAAATTCACCAGCCCAAAATTCGCGGTGCGTTTTGAAGGTGAGGACTCCTTATACACTTCTAACAATTGTTCATAAATTTCCTTTTCTTTTAAACCCTTCAAAACAAAGAATCTAATGACCGCACGATATTCAATTTTTTCCATATTAAAAAAAATCAATGACACGTCAACTTCAAATGGCTTGTAAACAAAGAAAGAATTGACAGAATGACTTGCAACTTTGCATGTGTTCTCAGGACAGTTATAGCATTTTGAAAAAAAAAAATTTGGAGCTAACAGCGCCATCTCTTGGTGAGCGCAGGAACTTTTCAACCAACCTGTATAATCCTTTGCTTTTTTATTTGCACATGGGTATATATAACAGCATATATAAGTATTTATGTATTATCTCATATACTATATTTATATACAAAAATATATGAAATAATATATTAATATATCTAAAGTTAAATATGAACATATTTCAACTCTGATATAATTGGAGAAACTCAGATTTCTTATATAATTATATATGATCATATCTTCTCATATATAAACGTTGTGCCAATCGGTACTTTTTGACACATTAAATGTACCAAAAATGGTACATTAGTTATGATCTTAACATTTCCAATGTATCTACACATTCTCAAAAGTTTTACTCCCACACTCTGCATGCTACACATTTTAATATTTACAATACATACGCTTTGATTTTGTTCACTGAAGGAATAAATAAACGATTTTTAAACAATATTGTTATAAATTTATTTTTTTTACATACTCTCATATACAAGCACCATATAAGACTTTTCTGTTATATTATATTAAGCCTTGTCATTGTCATTATAAACGATTTTCACACATATACAAAAATAAAATTTCAATGGCAGCTGTAAAGGCCGTGAAATTTTTATGGGGATTTAAGAAAATATTGTAATAAAAAAAAATAAAAATCCCTTTCAAAACAGATAAATTTGTTGTGCGATATACATATAAAGTGTTAAGTTTATAAAATAATATATTGTTAAGCATTTTTAACAAGTTGCTTTAAATTGTAGTAATAAAATTGTTAATTAAATTTGTATCTTTTTTTTTTGTTCTTAATCCACTACTTTTATTTTATTTTTTTTTTTCATTGCTGCAAATTAAAAAGACAAAAATACTTCATATAAAAAAAGAACAGGGAATGAAATTTCCTTTTGATATCCTTTTGGAAATTATATAATATTGTACATACAGCAACCGTTAACAATAACATTGTAATTAATTTTTTTATTAGAATAAAAAAAAGTACAATCTGTTAGAAATTAATTGTTTACCTTTAACCTTTAAACACATCAATCAGTAGGTGGACAATAAAGGCGTGTTGTGTATATTAAAGGTGTTTTTAAACACTAAGTTAGGTGAAAGGTGGAAGAGATAAGCAATGAAAGAAAACATAAACAAATTTAAACTAACAAATAGAAAAGAACTTTTGTTAAGGTTTTTACTCCTAGATAAACTTTTTGATTTTGAAAAAATTGCATGTAAAAAAAAAATTACCTAGTCCACTTTTGGGTCATCTCGGGGATTTCGGGGGTAAAAAGGAAACCGACTTTTTCTGTACACAAATCCTGTTCTTTCCTATAAATAATCTCTCAGACCTAGAATATTTTTAGCTGTAGAAAAATCTTAGGATCCGATAATTTTGTTTTGCCGTAGAAACACATTAAGACTCAAACAACTTTTTCCTTTAGAAAACCCCTCAAATCCTAGAATCTTAAAGGGTGGGATATTCTCATGCGTTACCTTGTAATGATAGCTCATTACCTTTTTCATTATTTGCAAGCATAAAGTAATAAGTTACTCAATATTGATTACGTAATATATGATTTATAAATGTAAAGTAATAATTGAAATAGTTGTGAAAATATATTTTTAGATACATTACTTTGTGTTTTTTTGTAAGCAAAAGGGTAATGTATGTTTGTTTTGATAACACTAGCGAAAAACGAAGCGCAACAATTCATTTAAGTTTAATGCAATCAAATACTATATGCGTCGATAGCTCAGTGGGTAGAGTTCTTGGCTGGCAACCACATTTCCCTGGTTCGATTACCATCTTGACCACATTTTATTTAATTACAAATATTTTAAATAAAATATTTGTAATAATTTTTTTAATAAAATTTTTTTTTTTAAAAAATCTTATTTTAGACACATTACTTTTTCCATTCTCGTAACCATATAAGTAACCCCTTACATTAGCACCTCTAAAGTAATGGGTATATACATTACTTTGAGGCTCATCGCCTGTAAAATTCATCAATGAAATAAGGTGTAAAATAAACCATCGGCCCCTATGGCTATACATTACTTTACCCATTATTTGGTAATGTGTGGTTTTGCTGGGAGTTTTTTTTATAAAAAAAACTTAAAATCTGAGGATTTTTGCCTACTGAAATACTTTCATAATATAAAAAATTTCTTAGGCCAAGTTTTTGGTATGTGAGTTAAACTTGGTTTAGTTAAACCGAAATCGAATTTTGTCTGTCATTTCCACGTTTATTAACATAAATTTGTTGGAACAACTTTTCATTACATAAAACTTTATTGAAATAAAATAAATTAAAACAAATTTCAAAATCAGTATTCAAGTTACAAGCTGCGATAAACTGAGTTTAAAAATAATCTACATCCTAAAAACTCGGCCTTAGAATCTGATATAAGAAAAACTTTTTCTATAGAAAATATATGGAAATTTCAGAGGCTGAGAGATTTTTCTATAGCAAATATTTTTAGATTTCCGGGGGGTTTCTATAGGAGGCATTTTTCTATTGAAAAAGTATTCAGAATTCAAAGGATTTTCTGTAGAAAAAAGTTCTTAAAATCTGAGGAATTTTCCAATAAAAAAAATTCTTCAAAATCTAAGAGTTTTTCTAGAAAAAAGTCCTCAAAATGGTTCTAGAAGTCTACAGATTAATTCTAGAAGTCTACAGATTAATTAAAAAAGTTGTGTTTATTATCTCAGAAGTTTGTCTTTAACAAAAATAAGAAGAGTCTGATATTTGTGTGTGTTTTTTATATCCTACTCCAGTGATCGATGTCAATCCATCAGTCTGTCCGTCTGTCTATTCTTGTATCCCTGTTAATCTGTAATCAAATTACAACTCGCAAATAGTGTATAAAGAGATGTTTGGATGAAATTTGATATTGAACTGGGTTAGAATCGGTCCATATTCAGACCCACTTTTCATATAAAGCAACTTTCTAAACTGGGTTTAAATAGTATTTTTTTGTAAATATCTGATTTTAACTTGGGTTGTGAACGTTATAGGACTATTATTAATGCTTTCAACCATATGTTGACCACCTAGTCCCCATATAAATTCACCTTCCCGGTATTTGCTTATGTAAACTTTTTTTGTCGAATCCGTTCAGGTTTATCGCTATATTTTCCACCCTATTTAGAGTGGTGAAGCGGAGGTAAAGAAATTTTTAAAGAATTTTCAAATTTATATCAAAGCAATATAGATAAATCGCATATCAAATGAAAGGTATTTCAAATAGTTTAACTAGTTTAAACTAGATTTCGAACGTAATGTAAGCACCGTTAAAAATTTTGCTTATAATTCTTTTCATCCTTAAATTCTGGAGGATTTTAATAGGGTCCAGCTACCAATTTTATGTATTATATTTAACCAGCTGAGTCTTTTTTTCTGTGTTCATTTCTTGTTACAATTGTAAGGTTAAACACTTTTTACTTTTACACTTTATCAAAACAATACCTTCATTTTCTTGGACAAACGTTTATATTAGCATTGCCATAGCAGTGCTACTACCATCATCTTTTTAATTGTCATTTTTACTAACCAGTAAAAAAAAAAAAGAGTGAAAAAAGATAGAACTAACTAAGAAAATTTCAATAAAAGGTTAAAAGGCTTTGGTTCACAGACTGATACATGCAGTATAAAACACCTGGAAATTAAAAAAAAAAAAGCTCAAAAATTGCTAAAAACAATTACCTTTAGACATCTTCACTATCGAAGTGTAAGTACACGACATGCTTGTTGAACAAAAGACAAACGTTGTTGTTTGTCGTAAAGTAAATGGCTGTTAAAACAGTACACCACAAACTTAACCACAAATTATATCATTAAATGATGTTGCAATTAGCACACCCTAGTTATACCTTCAAACCCGCTCCTCCCTTCCCCATCATCCCTTAAACTAAACCAAGGAAACTAATGTTGATGAGGACCATGACAAAAATATCATTTAAAACAAAAGGATAACAAAATCAGTAGCATGTCTCTTTGCAGATGTTTCTATGCTTTGGCGAATATTTAAACATCGTCAGAAGAGAAAAGAAAATTCAATTCATAATTTTAATTATTAAATATGCACAAAAAAAATTATAATTATATATTTTTTTTTGTTGTAATACACCATTTCCTAGCTTAACTGACCTTAAGTAAGCATATAAAAATCAAATTTTAAATGGATCATTATGGCCATGTTAGAACCCGCCTCTTTAGCTCATTTTTATAAAAAAGATCTGCAATTGCTGTAAAATAAATCTGAACGGACAATGTTCAGAAGATTATTTAAAACACAGAGTAAAATTAATTTCGGGCGTTAGTATAGTAAAACTGATGAAGAATTTGGCACTGTGAGAGTAACATTAATGTCGGGCGTTAGTATAGTAAAATTCCTAAAGAATTTGACGCTGTGAGGTGCACTATAGATATTATATATTTTTTTTAATTTTGACTATTTTTTCGCGTTTAAGGTGTTTTTTTAATTTGAGGGTTTTTTAAGCACAAATTTATTAAATTTAAAAATTGATTTTAAAATTTTAATTTTACACACTTTCAATGTAAATTTACACATAATGTGTGTATTTTTTCGATTACGCGCACAGAGTACATTTATAATCGGAATATATAGTCCTACTCTTAATTGGGTAAATTTCAACAGTTCTAGTTTGGAGTAAAATAATCGATTGCTTTTGGAACACAAAAAGAAGAATCCTAAAATCAAGCAAAAACAACATTAATTTAAATAGAAACAGCTTTGAATTTAAATTAAATTTGTTTTGATTTTCATTAAAATATGTTTCTACTTATTTTTAAAATGCAAAAACTAAATCTAAAATATTGACATATTAATTTTAATACGAAAAAAATTATTTTAATTAGAATCATATTTACTTTAATAATATTCATACTTAATTAAAAAATGTTTATAAAAAAAATTAAATATTAATTCAAATATGATATATAACTAATTTATCAATGATTTTTTTCTCTCTGTAAACAGTCTCAAATGAAATCATTGTTTATAAAACCGGTACTAAATGTTGTAACATTTAGTACCGGTTTATGTTGCAAACGTATAAACTCTACAACCGTTACTTTGGACCAGATAACTTTTCTTAAAATTATAAAAACATTCAAGTGTAAATATTATTTAAATTTTAAATCACAATTTTTACCAAAATATATTTTCTTTTAAAAGCGCAATGTTTAAATCACATCCTCTATGAATACAAATTTCTATTATAGATGATTTAAAAATAAAAGAAATTTTAAATATCAATTCAATAAAATACATATAAAAGAATTTATTTTTAGTATTTTTTTTTTCAATTTCAAGATGTTCATAAAAAGAACTACATTTTATTTTTTAGTTACAATTTGTTTATTAAATACAAAGGAAATAATGTTAGTATATAAAATTCAAAAGACAGTAAAATCTTTTATAGAATTGTTAACAAAATGGAATTCAGCTAAATTCCAAAAATATATTCAACAAATTGTTGTAGGCTGTTCCCTATGTAGGCTGTTCCCAAGGAAATTATAAGAGGACTTCTAAAAATATTTTTTTTAGTTAAATCATAAACTCAATGAGAACTTCTTGCTATCAAAGAAAAAATATAAACAATGACAAAATACTATTATAATTTTCTTTGACATCTTACAAATACTACTTCTACATGTGCGAAAGTCGTGGTTTTGATTTCCAGCAAAGGAAATTTTAAATTTTTATATCCATTTAGTAAACAATTACACGAGACTTTACTTTATACTTTAAATATGTTTACATGTATATTGATATGTACGAGTAAATAAATCGAAATCTATGAATGTGTTTTTGTAGATTTAATGACTCTTTTGTGTGCATAAAGCAAAAACAAATACAACTAGGAATACATAGTATATTTAAATACATAAAAACAAGCGGTAAGAAGATTTGTTGAAAATAGACTTTAAATTAAAAAAAAACTCACTTGAAAACAAAATAAAAAAGAAACCTATGCATGAACATTGCCAAACATTTCTATTTTCTAAAAATACACTTATGAATTACAAAATAGCAATTGAGAAGTGGGGCATTTGCCCACTAACAATTGGTCCACCTTCTTCCCTATCATTACATATACTAATTTTCAATATATTAAGACTGAACGCGATCATCAAAATTTCGAAAAACTTCAGATTTTGGTATACAGGTTGGTTGAAAAGTTCCTGCGCTCGAAATGAAAGAATACTGTTTTTGTTACGAAATATATTTTTTTATTCAATATAATCTCCTAAAAGCTCAATACACTTGTTCCAATGATCTTCCAATAATTTTATCCCATCCTTATAATGGTTTTCCGGAAGCTTTGCAAAATAACCGTCTACGGGCGATATGGCCTCTTCATTCGACGAAAAATGCTTTCCACGAAGGAATTGTTTGAGATTTCTGAAGAGATAGTATTCACTGGGAGCCAAATCTGGTGAATACGGTGGATGTTAAAGCAACTCGTACTTTATTTCTTTGAATTTAGCCATCGTCAAAACACTTTTGTGAGCAGGTGCATTGTCTTGATGAAAAATGATTTTTTTCTTCTTTAAACCAGGTCTTTTCTCACGAATTTTTTCATCCAGCTGATCCAAAAAGCTGTAATAATATTCAAAGTTGATTGCTTTACCTTTCTGAAGATAATCATTCAACAAAATTCCTTTTGCATCCCAAAAAACTGATGCCATAACCTTCTTTGCTGATCGTTGTGACTTCACCTGCTTTGGAGCTGAACAACCAGCTTCAGTCCACTGTAAATGTTCTTGTTTCAATTTAGGATCATGGTGGTAGATCCAAGTCTCATCCATAGTTATAAAACGACGCAAGAAGTCGGTTTTATTCGTCTTAAAACGTTCCAAATTACGCTGAAAAATTTGTGTTCGATCCAGTTTTTGTTGAATTGTTAATGTGTGCGGCACTAACTTTCCAAACAGTTTTTTCATACGTAATTCTTCATGTGAAATATGAAGTACTCGTTCGTCTGAGATGCCTATGGCATTAGCAATTTCACGCTTAGTCAAACTTGGATCTTTACTAACCATATTATGTACCTGCTCAATAATTTCTGCAGTGGCTGGTACGACCACGTTTAAATTCACCAGTTTTGAAGGTGAGGACTCCTTATACACTTCTAACAATTGTTCATAAATTTCCTTTTTTTTTTAACCCTTCAAAACAAATAATCTAATGACTGCACGATATTAAATTTTTTCCATATTAAAAAAAATCAATGACACATCAAGTTCAAATGGCAACTTTGCATGTGTTCTCAGGACAGTTATACTAACTTGAGAAAAAAAAGTTTGGAGCTAGCAGTGCCATCTCTTGGTGAGCGCAGGAACTTTTCAACCAACCTGTATAATGCTTTAAAAAACTATTTTTTATGATCTAATTTCATACTCACTGTAAAATCCTTTTGTATTAGTTACATATAACTAAACGATAGTTACCTTTAAGTTATCAATAACAACAAAATTTATAAAAATCCTTACAACATAGTTAGTAGGGTATTCAATTAATCAACTTTTATTTTTAATCGATTAATCGTTACATCCTCCGTCCCTGTATTTGATTTGAGTAAATATTTTGCAGGGGATTTTGAAACAACTTTGAGATTAATTTTGTTAAAATTTATTCTCAAAAAAGAGAGGGCTTAATTGGCTTCTGAAATGCTTATATGTTTAAAAAAGTTATTTAGTAAAATATTGTTAACAAATTATTTGTAAATTTATTTGTTTTACTTTTTAAACTGCATTTTAAAAAACTCCGAATTTTAGGGCTTTCGATAATATTATTTTCTTGTGGATATTTTGAATTCTTTTGTGTTATATCAATCTTTAAAAAACTATATTTTTTTCTATTTATTTTACCAATTTTGATTAATCGATTAATCACATAAAATTATTCGAATTATTCGTAATTTTAAATTATTCGAACAATTGTTTGATTAATCGAATAGTTATTTATCGTTTGAATAACCTAATAGTTAGCCATGCAAAAAGTTTATTTACCAGCCAATATTTATACAAGGGTAAATTTAATACAGTACCTACCCAACAAATAGGATAGAAATTGTGCATATAAAACAACTATAAATTTTTATGAAAATTTTTGCAGTGAAGATATCACATTTGCAGTGAAGATATCACATTTATAATTAAAACTTTTGAAAACCAAAACTGATTTTGATAATTGTCAATACCAAACTGCCTAAGATGACATTGACAAATATTTTCCTAGAAAATGGTTTACCGATCAAAGCAGATATTGGCTTAAAATGTTCTACGAAAAAAAACTCATAAAATTGCAAATGTCCATTTAAATACAGAATTAAGCTTAGAAGGACTTTTATTTTCCTTTTCTCTCTTTTTTTATACAGTGTAAGCCAAAAAAAATTATAACTTTAAACAACCATCCAACTTGACTGTACCTACACAGCGCCAAAATCTTTAGGAATTTACCTTATTTAAAACATTCATCGGTTGTAGTGAAAAATCTATTCATATAGTCAAACTTATAGCATTTTCCAAATACCATTTAATTATTATACACTGTAAAAAATGTTTGTTAAAGTACTACAATAAAATGGGTAAAGTTTTATGTAATATTACTAAAATTCGTTAAAAATAAACAAAGAATGCCTAAAAAATGTTTTGTACACACTTTTATATACAATAATGCACACAAAAAGTATTTTTAGACATAATGTGCTTAAAATTAAACACTTTGTGCTTAAAATTAGTATTCTTTTGTTAATTTAAAATTTTACGCACAAATTTTGTAAATATACTAACTTAGAATGGTAATAAATATTTTGACATTTATTTCAATTTCAATTTTTCATTTTTTAATATCATCTTTATTTCGTTTCATTTTAAATATATATTTACAGAGTTTGAGATATTATTCTAAATATTACAACAAATAAGATCAGTAATTTATTTTTAATCTTTAATATAGTGTTAATTTGATTATTTTAAAGGAAAAATAGGGAAAACCTTTCTCTGAATTTTTAAAAGAATTTCAAACATTATTAGAAAAGCAGAATGTATAAAAATTGTTTACTATGTAAACAATTGTATACAAATAGTTTTCAGTTTGTTGATTTCAGTAAATGATCGCTAAGAGAATTCTCTACATGCCCTTATCAATGGATAAGTAGAATGTGTGTTAGTGTTAAAATAGTTTTGGCTTAGCCTGTAAATGAATTCCTGAATTTTCTCGTATCCACTTCTTCTATGTAGAAGTTCTGTAGAGTACCTCCAACGCAGGTTATGTATTATTTTAAGGCATTTATTTTGGATTATTTGCAATTTCCTGATATGCGTCCTGGCGGCTTTGAACCATATAGGGCAAGCAAAAGTTAATATTGGTCTTATTACAGTTTTGAAAATAAGATTTTTATTTTTTGAATTAAGAGATGAACGATAGTTAATTAATGGCCAGAGGGCTTTTAAGACATATGAACCTTTCTTGGCGGTTTCCTGAATGTGTTTGCTAAATACAAGTTTTTTATCTATCAGAACACCGAGGTATTTAACGTCGTTTACAATGGGTATTTCATCATTTCCTAACTTCAAGTTTCGATTTGGTAATCGTTTTGGGGGCTTGTTGAACGGAAAGATGATTCCTTGAGTCTTAGCAGGGTTAATTTTAACTTTCCACTTGTGGAAATATTTATAACAACTTATTAGACCCTTTTCCATTTTCTTAAGAAGAGCTGTGGTGACTTTACTTGAAGTTATTAGGGCTGTGTCATCTGCATAGTATGCTGTACCAACATATGGAGGTGGAGTGAAGTCAGATGTGTATAAGGAGTAGAGCAATGGCGATAGTACCGATCCTTGTGGAAGCCCAGCTGTTGTTGTTTTTGGCGAGGAATATGACCATTAACACTAACAATGAATTTCCTTTCATCAAGGAATTCGGATATTATTTTGCACAAATATTTTGGCATGTTAGAAAGGAGCATTTTATAAATAAGGCCATTGTGCCATACCGTATCAAACGCCTTTTCGATGTCTAAAAGAACAAGTCCAGTTGAATGTTTCTTACGCTTATTTTCCAATACTATATTAACAATTCTATTGACTTGTTGAATGCAGCTGTGTTCTTTCTTGAACCCAAATTGTTCTTTAGCAATTAAATTGTTGTCTGCTACGAACTCACTGATTCTTGAAAACATGATTTTCTCAAACAATTTGCCCAGATTGCTTAGCAGACTGATTGGTCTGTAGCTGTTTGGATCGAATTTAGATTTGTTAGGCTTTGGGATCGCAATAATTTTTGCAGTTTTAAAGTGTTTTGGGAAATAATTTAACTGAATGCAGCTGTTAAATAAAACTACCAATAGTTTCAAAGCCTTTATCGGTAATTTTTTAAGTAATAAATTAAGAATATTATCCAATCCGGGAGACTTAGAGGATTTTAGGTTTTTAATAATTGTACATAATTCTTCCATTGACGTAAAAATAGCACCGTCAGAACTATTGGATTCCTTCTTAAAACGATTTACTTTACTGTTTACTGTCTTATCGATTGAATGATTAAAATTAGAGGTTAGACTGTTTGCGATTAGAAAAGAATCAGCTAACAATTGTGCTTTCTCATTGTCCGCGCAGATAACTTGGTTGCCTTTTTTTAAAGAAGGAATTGAATTATTAAGCTTACCTCTCAGCCCCCTGCTTATTTTCCAAAACGACTTATCGCCTGGCTTTAAGCTTGATAATAACTTTGTCCATTTATCGTTACGTTCCATTTTGATTTTGTCGTCAATAATTTTACTAATAAGTTTAACGCATTGCTTATGAAAATTTGACTCAACTAGGGTATGCGCCCTTTTAATTTTTCTATATAGGTTGACATTTATAAATTGGAAAATTTCAAAAGAAAAAAAATTAAAAAAGGCGAAAATCAAAAATTTATTTTTCAAAAGTTATAAATATAATATTTGTGAACATTGTGAATTTAAATTCAAGATAAACATCATCACAGCACATACCCATTCGAAATATATTATGTATTATATATATAATTAATTATTATTAAAACATACATACATAAAATAAATTTATTCTTTCGAAAAAAATATTACGCATTTTTTTTATATAATTACGCATATAGAAATGAATTTTTAGGAATTTAATGCGTATATTTACTCTTCAAATAGGTTTTTTACGCACAATTTTAGTAATTTTTCGATTAACTTTTAAAATTTCATTTAATATTTAAACACTTACAATGTAAATTTACCTATTATGTGTGTACCATAATGTGTGTACTTTTTTTTTCGTTTACGCACACAGAGTAAATTTACCCAATTTAGGAGTGGAGTACAGTTTCCTACTATAAGTTGGGTAAGTTTCAACAGAAATTTATTAGAGTGTAGTAATAAATGTATTGGTAAGAAAATTAATTAAAATAATAAGTATCTTATTATCATATATGCCAAAAACAAAAAACCTATAGATCTTAATGTTTTCGATATGTACTGTGGGTATGTATATAAAAAATAAACTATAAACTATGGAAACGAATAAATTGAAATACAACTGTATAAACTTCTTAGAAACTAACAAAGAAAGAAAGGATGATACAAGTAAAATGTTAAATTGAATATCCTTAAATAAAAAGTAAATTACTAAATAACATAATGATACTACACTCAAAATGTCAGTAAAAAAAAAATTTGTTAAAAAGCCGAGCAACTTAATTTTATAAAAAAAAATTTATAATAATATTCTAAAGAACAATTTAAATAAACTAACTTTAAGACAATATTTAATATTGTGTACCGCATGAATTTAACAACTTTTTGTTTTTTAAAGAATAAATTCACTTAATGATTTAATTTAAAATAGTTTGTCTTTGTTATATGTTAATTTTTTATTTCTTACTGACATTTTTTCTTTGAGTGTATTACACATTCTCTCATTTTTCCTTTAGAATATGATAGTAAATACCTTGCACACATACGGAAACATCTATGGATATTCTGAAAACCAATATATTTTCTATAAACTTTCTTTCATTTTAATGCTTCTTAACCAAAAAGACCTGTCAACCTGTAATGGTCAACTTATTTACCCATTTATTTTGTGAGTTTTCTTTCATTCAATGTTCCATTAGTTGCAAATATCCAAATAAACATTAGACTGAGTATTAAAATTCAAATGGAGGTTTGAATGGTCTAAATTATGTCCTTTCTACAGAACTGGTTATTAATATAAAATTTTATGAAAGTTGGCAAGAATTTTTCAATTCAATATTTTCTGTTAAGTCAGTCAACAAGATATATATTTATTGTTTCCAAATTTCTTTTCAATCGCTTTAAGCCTCAAATCGGAAAGACCGCCCTTTGTTGAGGTTTAGAAAATTTATCACAAATCCTTTAAAAGTTTATTTTAAAATCAAAAATTAACAAAACACCTAAAATAGAGAGATTGTGAGAGTCCTCCGTAAGGCGAGATACAGTTCGCCTCCGCCAGAGCCCAGAAAGAGTGAACGAACGGGATCTTTTAATGTTTTCCATATGACGACCACAGGCTTTCCGCCAGGATGCTGGTTGGAGATGGCCTACGCGCGACACACACTCAAAAGATCTTCGCGGGAGGTGGCCAACGTACGGGAAAGTCTTGAAAGGATATTCGCAGGAGGTGACCCACATTCGGCACACTTTCAAAGGATCACCGTAGAATGTGATCAGGGATGCAGGCAGATTGCCTATACTCGAACCACATCCTACTTCAACTAAGATAAATATGGGTTAGACGGTTATAAAGATACTCACAGATATCCAGGGCATCGAGGGATTTTCTTAGCAGATAGTATACGACACACGCTCAAAGGCACAAAGGATGTTTACAGGAGGTGACGTGCGCTTATCGCACACTCAAAGGATGTTATCGGATGTCACTAATGCTCGGCACACACTCAACTAAAACCAAGATTATTATGTTTTACGGTTATAAGAATACTCACAGGTAGTTTGCAGGACTTCAGTAAATTACGTCAAAGGATATTGATAGGACCTCAAAGGATGATCACATAACCATGAAAGACATTCGCAGAACCTCAAGGATATTCACAGGACCTTGAAGGATAATCGCAGGATTTCAAAGGATATTTACAGGACCTCATAGTATACTCACAGGACATCAAAGGATTTTCGCAGGACCTCAAAAAAGATTCGCAGGACCTCAAAGGTTATTTGCAGGAACTCTTAAGATATTCGCAGGACCACAAACGATATTCTCAGAATCCCCAAGGATATTCACAGGACATTTAAGGATATCACCAAAATAAAAATCTCTTCGGCGAAAAATATATATTAAACGTTTACAAATGAATAAGTCTAATGTACATTCAGGTGTATAAATAAATATAAGAAGATGAAGAAAAAAAAACTATCTAATAATGTCTTGGTATAAAATTTCAATAAAAATTGTCCATAGCTTCTTTATTTGCAACATAAAAATATAAGGTGGGTGTGTTAAGTTTAACATATCATTTGTATTTAATAGAAATATACAAATATGGTGCCATAAAAACTGGAAAAAAATTTAAAAATTTTATCAGCTTTATCTCGACTACCAGTTATCCACAATATTACAACACTGATTTTAAAGTTAGGAAATTTTCTCTAAAATTTGAACTTTTTTAAAAGTACTGTACTTAAATAAATTTAATCAACTTAAAGCTTATCCTATTTGTAATTTAAAAATATATTCTCTTTACGGTACTCTATACTTATCTACATATCTATTGGTTTTATTTTTCTTTTTTTTTTGTGATGCTCCTTAAAATAATGATTACACTAGGCAATCCTTTTTTTGAGAGAGTTGATAACTTTTATGTCAAATGAATGTATTAGAATAGTATACCTTTTAAAGAATTTGGCGCTGTGTGGGTCCAGTAAAATTTTATGGCCGTTTATTAAATTTTTTATCAAAAATCAGTGTGAAACTAGTCTGAGCTAAATTCAGTCTTTGAAAACCGACAATAAAATTATCTGAATAATTTTTTTGTAGAGTACTTTTAGCCATTTTTAAAGAAATGCCACAAAAAATTCCTTTTAAACAACCGTATTAAGCATTAAATTGTTCTGCTATAAAATTTGACTGTTTCCCCACATTCGTCCAGTATAATAATCGTCCATGGCCGGCACCATGACCCTCATTTTGTTGGATAGTGTTATTAGCCATTGGCAATATTTTCCAGTACTTATTATCATCATCCATATCGTCAACATTATCATCATCGTTAGTTAGTTAGTTGAGTTGTAACTATTGTTGCAGTTGTTGTTGTTGTTGTTGTTGTTTCTGAGGATAGTCGGTTATAAACCAAAAATGTAATAGACAGAAAACTATGAAAGACAAACAGGAAATCAATGTCTGGTTCAAAAAAAAGAAGGAAAAATAAAAGCATATAAATAAGTATCCTGAATATGTCCATGTGTTCATGCAATACAAGTCCTGCTTATATATGTGTATTGGCTAATAATGCTAATGGTTAAGTGGGTTGTTTTGTAACTACCAACTACTAAGTATTGCATAAAATATATGCTCTATAATTTATTTTTCTTTTTGTAGTCAATATTTGTTTTCTTACTTGGTTTTACGGACATAATTTTACTTTACGAAAAAAAATATAAAATATCAAAAAGGAATTACAGTAAAGAGATTAATAATCCTCATTACAATGATCTATGGACAAATGGTCTATGGAAAGTTTAACAACAATACAAGAACAAAAAAATGCTAAAGATAAAATTACATTACAGGTAAAAGATTTAATCAAACAAATCTTTAAGATTTTGATAAAATTTTAAATTAGATAAAATTTTAAACTATAGACCGATGAATTTATTTATTTAATTTAATTTATTTTATTATACCCTCCACCATATATGGTGAGGGTATATATCAGTTTGTCCTTCCGTTTGTAACATGTCGAAATATAGGTTTAAGACCCCATAAAGTATATATATTCGTGATCCTTATGCAATTTTAAGTCGATTTAGCGATGTCCGTCTGTCTGTCTGTCTATCTGTCTGTCCGTCTGTCTGTCTGTCTGTTGAAATGGCGATCACGACGCGGAGACACAAGCGGGGGTGCCTATTTTTACCCAGATTATTGAACATCCTCCCGAGCAGTTGAGCAAAATCGGTTAAGCGGTTCAAAAGTTATGAGTGAAAATGTGAAGGTACCTCTAAATTTTCCATACAAATTTGTACAATTTTTCTGTATCTATTTTTTTTCTGTTAAGTAAGTAAAAATGTTATTAAGTCTTCTTATTGTTTGATTACATTTATTGTCTTACATAATATGAGAATAATAACATTCTTAGAGCTATATGTGCGTTACTCTCTAATAACTAAGTTAACGTAAAAATCAACAATGTTAAAGTCGCTAACAGAGCAGACCTCTGTAAATAACATTGCTAAAACTAAATAAATAACATTACTAAAACTAAATAACAAAAGTTCGTTACATAAATTGACAAAAAATATTCATATTACAGTTCATGCAAAATTTAGTATATACGTATATCATCTTCAGCCTCTATGGTGGAGGATATTCAAAGATTCGGCACAGCCGAATTTAGCCCTTTTTTACTTGTTTTATTTTATTATATTTATTTATTTATTTATTTATTTATTTATTTATTTATTTATTTATTTATTTATTTATTTATTTTATTTTATTTTATTTTATTTTATTTATTTATTTATTTATTTATTTATTTATTTATTTATATTAATCATATAGTTACAAATTATATCCTAATACCCTAGCCGAGAACTAGCAACAAAGGCCATCGGCTCGTTGTTGCGAAAACAGACCAGAGTCTCTGTTGGGAATCGAACCCACGACCCCCGCACTGATAAGCTAGCACGCTACCAACTAGCCTACCGGGACGCTCAGACCGTTGAATTTATTTTAATGAACTTTTAGAAATTATCTCTTAAAGAATCGGTTGTCAAACACTGAAATTAAATTTTCTTGCAGTTTTAAAGTATTGATTTTTAATTTTCACTTGAGCGGATAAGTATTACTTATCGACTAAAAGTTTTAATATAAATATAATTTCAAGGCATTTACCTTATCTATTTAAGCAATATTTTCTGGTGGTAGCTATGTAACCAGAAATGGCGCCCAACATTAGTGTTGACATCCTTCTAAAAAGTTATGTTAAGTTGAGGTTTTAAATAAGCAACCAAAACATTTAAATTTGTTTATCCTGTCTGCCTGTTGGTCACAACAGCGTTTAACTATTTCAATAGTCTTGTTTGTAAGTTAATTGTAAAAAAAAAAACAGAAAACCATTGCGGCACTTGTAACCAAACACTTGGTTTGTATAGAAACTCTGTTGTAAACATACATATTTTGTTCTCTGATTTGTTAAGAAATTAGTTTTAACAAATTTATAGGCCTTTTCAGAAATATCAACAAGAAAAAAAAAACTTTTTGCATGCAACTAACCAACGCGTGTTTGTTAAACTCTTAATGCTTTTGTCATTTTTGTAGTGGCAGCTTTTTGTGTTCCTGTAACTTTAAAATGATGTCGTTTATGGTGTTGGTTTTTTTATTTTTGACAAAGCCCTTTTGGTTTACACTAAAAGTAAAACTTTTGTTTCCGGAAACTGTTGTAGTCCTTGCTGTTTTGGTCTTTGTTAAAAGTTGAAGTGTAAAAAGGTCTTTTGTTCGCACTGTTAGAGGTCAAAATGTAAAACTTTTAATTTCTATATTTTTCTCGATAATCTAGAGAAAAATAACCAGCATTTTTTGTTTTCCATTTTTGGATTATGGTTAACAAAAAAAATAAAGAAAACTAAAATAAAAGACCTACAACTCTAACAAACACATGAGGTTATTAAACTTTCATAAACAGACTTAACATGAAGTAGAAATGTTTAAAAAAAATTGCAAATTATTATGTTTAGCATAAATGAAAACTTTATTAAGTGTTGCAAAAACTATTGCAATTGCAACACATGTTTTGATTTTGTGGTTACTCAAAAAAAAAAAAATAAAAACTAAAAATGTAATAAAATAATAATTTGAATTGAAAATTTGTTTCATTGTTAAATTATGAGTTTGATACAACTTTTCTTTCTTTTATTTTTTTCTTGTTGTCATTTTTGCAAAAACTCATAAATTCGTATATTATTAAAAACATATCCTTATAATATGAGTTGTGTTGGTGTGGTAATTTTTTTTAATTAACAAAAATCTGGCATTCCTTCCTTTTTTAACTCTATATGTATGTATATATTATTCTGCCACATACTTTTCATATTGCTCATCTTATTATTAACGTTGTATATACTCAAAAAAATGTATGTTGCATGTGGTAATTTTTTTTTTTTTTTTTTTTTTTTGCATACATAAATTCATATTTTGTTAATTTATGTATCATCAACATAACGACACTGAAAAAACATTTTTAGTTAAATACATAAATGAAGTAATAAATGATACTTAATAATCGAGCTGGAAGAAACGGTCCGGATTTTAGTAAGCTTATTTTCGAATGTTTATTTATTTTAATTCCTTTGAAACTGTGTTACTGATAAATGTGCTAAAAACAATAATGTTTAAAACTTTACAGGGGGTATATTATGTTTTAATATTTCGGTACATATTTTCATGTATCTAAATTTTAATAAATTCATATATCCGTATTTCCGTATTTTCATATTTTAATTTTTCCATTTTTCAAATTTTCATATTTTTGAATATTAAAAATTTTATATATTTATATTTTAATATTTTGATATTTCAATAT
This sequence comes from Eustalomyia histrio, assembly GCA_949748255.1. NCBI lineage: Eukaryota > Metazoa > Arthropoda > Insecta > Diptera > Anthomyiidae > Eustalomyia > Eustalomyia histrio. Next base: position 155,563,418 of record OX456524.1, on the reverse strand, counting down.
TTTAATACCTTATTTTTTTAATATTTAAATATTTTAGTATTTTAATATTTGAATATTTTTATATTTTAATATTTGAATATTTTAATATTTCAATATTTTAAATTTTTAATGTTTCAATATTTTAATATTTTAGTATTTTAATATTTGAATATTTTTATATTTTAATATTTAAATATTTTGATATTTTAATATTTTATTATTTTAGTATTTTAATATTTGAATATTTTAAAATTTTGGTATTTTAGTTTTTGAATATTTTAATATTTCAATATTTTAAAATTTTAATATTTTAAAATTTTAATATTTGAATATTTGAATATTTAAAATTTTTAATATATCAATATTTTAATATTTTAGCATTGTAATATTTGAATATTTTTTATATTTTAGTATTTGAATATTTTTATATTTTAATATTTTAGTATTTTAATATTTTTAAATTTTAATATTTTAGTATTTTAACATTTTAAAATTTTAATATTTAAATATTTCAATATTTTAAAATTTTAATATTTGAATATTTTAATATTTTAACATTTGAATATTTGAATATTTTAATATTTCAATATTTTAAATTTTTAATATTTCAATATTTTAATATTTTAGTATTTTAATATTTGAATATTTTTATATTTTAATATTTTAATATTTGAATATTTGAATATTTTTATATTTTAATATTTAAATATTTTGATATTTTAATATTTTAATATTTGAATATTTTTATATTTTTGTATTTTAGTTTTTGAATATTTTAATATTTCAATATTTTAAAATTTTAATATTTCAATATTTTAGTATTTTAGTATTTTAACATTTTAAAATTTTAAAATTTTAATATTTGAATATGTGAATATTTAAAATTTTTAATATATCAATATTTTAATACTTTAGCATTTTAATATTTGAATATTTTTTATATTTTTATATTTTAGTATTTGAATATTTTTATATTTTTATATTTTAATATTTTAGTATTTTAATATTTTTAAATTTTAATATTTTAGTATTTTAACATTTTAAAATTTTAATATTTAAATATTTCATTATTTTAAAATTTTAATATTTGAATATTTTATATTTTAATATTTTAATATTTTAACATTTGAATATTTGAATATTTTAATATTTTAAATTTTTATTATTTCAATATTTTAATACTTTAGTATTTTAATATTTGAATATATTTATATTTTAGTATTTTAGTATTAAAATATTTGAATATATGAATATTTTTATATTTTTATATTTTTATATTTTAATTTTTTAGTATTTTGATATTTTAATATTTTAGTATTTTAATATTTTTAAATTTTAATATTTTAGTATTTTAACATTTTAAAATTTTAATATTTGAATATTTTAATATTTTAAAATTTTAATATTTGAATATTTTAATATTTTAATATTTCAATATTTTAAAATTTTAATTTTTTAATATTTTAATATTTTAATGTTTTAATATTTTAATGTTCGAATATTTTTTAAATTTTAGTATTTTAACATTTTAAAATTTTAATATTTGAATATTTCAATTTTTCAATAACATACAATTTTAATATTTTAATATTTTTATATTTAAATATTTTAATATTTTAGTATTTTAATATTTCTATATTTTTATATTTTAAAATTTTATTATTTTAAAGTTTTAATATTTTAATATTTCGATATTTTAATATTTTAATATTTTTATATATTTTCATATTTAAAGATTTTAATACTTTGAAAAATAATTATTAAAATTAGATTTCAGGCGAAATATTAAATGGTTCTAAAGGGAACTTTTCCATTCTCAATACAATATTAGAGGTTATGTTAAAAAAAGAAAAATATATAAATATTTTTATTTTCTCTCATATCTTTCGAACCTTTTGAACGAGTTTGCTCATTTTTATTACCAATCGTGATTTCAACTGAGGGACATTATTAGATAGTTTTCCGATGAGTTACTAACGGAATGAGCGATTACATATAAAAAACAACATATTTTTATCAGTGTTATTTTTATGATGCCTTACATCCTTGTAAAAGCATTACGTCGCATTTTTTTTTTTTTTTTTTGTTTTTGCTGAAAGACATTCATTATTTGCGATGTTAAATTTTGTATGGTTTTATGAAGGTGTGTTAATAAATTCAGTTCCTTCCCTCTTAGCTGCAACATATAATTTCATTAAAAAAAAATTTAAAGATTAAGAGTACAATATCTTGCTGTAACGGCACAGAAATTCAGTAAATTAATACAAATGTTGTTTTATAATAACAGTTACGTAAATATTTATGGTGATTAAATGCAAAGAAGAAGGGTAAAAAAGAGATGCCAAAGCTATGTTTAAATGCGATTTTTTTAAATTCGGTTTTCATATTTCTTTTTTCCCCCCAAAGATGCAAAATTTACAAAAAGTCGGCATATTACATAAGTTTCAAAAGTGTCCCTCCCTTATCAGAACTTTTTCACAAGAACTACCCAATTTCAATACAGTAAATTAAAAATTTACTTTCTTTTAATATTTAAAAAAATTACATTAATTTATTACTACCAAAACAACAGCTTACTAAATCACTTCAAATAAGTTAAACAAGCAGCCAAACATGTAGTAACAACTATAAAAAAAAAATTAGCTGAAATGCAACATTTGTCTGACAATCATAAACACGAATATGAAGTGGCCGGCATACAATAGAAAAAAATGTAACCAACACAGCCAAACAGCATAAAACAAATGGCTACAAAACTGCAATCACATACAAAAAGAACAAAACAAATTCATTAAAAATAAAAATATGAACTTAATGTTAAATTGTATAAAAATTGCATAAAAAGAGAGTCAAAAAAAACAGGGAATAAAAGGAAAATAATGAACAAACAGAAATAAACATACGCACAAATATTTTAACATATATGTGCATATTACTAAAAAGGAAATCATTCTGAGGGGTTCCCCTATATTTCAAAAGAGACAAAATTAAAAAAAAAATTTCGGTAGTCAATATATCTATCGGCTTCAATATATATTTAGGAGTTAAAATAAGTTACAGCTTTGTTGTTTTTAAATATTTTTATTACTTCATTAGATACATCCTTTAAATACGCTTCATTTGATATTCAATTTTTGTATATTTCTTTGCAACAAATTCAAAAATCAAACAGATATTTTTCATCCCAATTTTGAATACTTAAATGTGAGATTCCGCTTCTTATTTATGTATTCTCTCGGCTTTATCATATATCCCAATTAGTTGCATTAACATTGGAGGGAACTCTTCCGTATAGTTTCCTTGTTAGTTTGTATAAATCATATATGGGAATTTTTAATTGACATTAAAAAATTACTAATTATTTTTGTGGAAATAGTAATGGGTATTCATTATTTTTTGACAGGCTAATAATAAATCCGTCTTATCTTTTGCATATATTATAGTGGCTCACCTTAGCAAACTTATTTAAAAAGAAAAACCGTTTAAAAAAATTCAATTATCTTTTAAATATATTCCAATATTAAATACTAACAGTAATGAAGCTAGTATTTTTAAACTCATAATAATTCGTACATAAAAATATGAAATTAATGTCAAAACTAAAAAAAACTTTCGTAAAATAAACGAAATTTTTTTTTTTTTAATATAAAAATCCCATGTCTGATATATGCACATACATTTACACAACTTGGGGTCATATATTAAAAAATAAACACGAAATCATGTTTAATTTTTTTTTTTGTAAGTGAACAAATTTTATAAAAAATGGGTTGGAATTACAAATTTTTTTTTTGTTAGCCATATACATATGATGGTAGTGGTATTTGTGTATGTGTTTATTTTTTCACATGCACATATACGCCTATAAATGTATATGTGGTTTATGGTAAACCGCAATGCGAAAAATGTCAACTTGTGGCATGAAAGTTAAAAAAAAATTATATATACAAACACATACATACATATATTTAGAATAAAAATATCTCCCTATATGCTATATAAAAAAAACAAAGTTTTAACTCATCATTTTAAAACAACATTAGAGTGTATGTACAGTAAACAGTAATTAAATTACATATGAGAAAAAAAACATAATGTAACCAATTTAAATGATATTTTGGTGTTGGAGTTTTTGAAGATTTTTAAAAAATATTTATTTAAATATTTAAAAAAAAAAAATATTTAAAATTTCTGATTAATAAATATTCAAGGTCATAAAATATTTATTTTTTATTTTTTATTCAATATTTCGCTATCTCAGTGGAAAGCTTGTTCTTCCCTGAAGAAGAAAAAGGTCGAATAAATTAAACTGAATAATTTCAAATTTCTTTTAGTTTTTATATTAATTTTTTTTTTTAAATCTATATATTTTTTCTTAATTTTAACTAAGCTGGTCACATTATCTACACATCTTATATACATACATATATTTGTATACATATATATCGATGTATGAGTATGACACTTTGATATCTTTATACATGTACAAACAGTCGCACACTAATCAGACAGACACAGTTATTATCACACAAAATAGACAACAACTTCCGTTTAGTTTTTTTTTTTTTTTGTTATTTCTAAAGATACGTAATACCGAAACACACACACACACACACAGAGAAAATAAGGAACCGGATGTACTTGTTAAATAAAAATAAAAAAAGCAACAACAAAAATTGCTTTGGCAACCTCAAAATATTGTTTGTCATTTTATTCTAACAACATGTACAAAGTACTACATAAGTATTTGATCAAACTATAACAATCATATCAGTTTTCAGCCAAGAAAAAATCATAAAAATATGTCGTATAAATGTTTTAGTAGTTCTAAAAAATACTTATATGCATGTTTGTGTGTGTGTGTGTGTGTGTGTTTGTGTATATTTAAATGTTAAAGGCTATCACGTCTTTGGGCAAATATAGACATTCATACATATTTTTTTTTTTTTGTGGGTTTATTCTTCAACAAACAATTGTTCCTTTTTTTCCAAACAACTAACCATGTTATTAGTTTGTAAGAAAAACATTTTTTTTAACGATCTTTTTCCTAACCAAAACAATGAAAGAAAAAGTGTTAAAATCAAAATGAAATAAAAATAATTGTTGGCAATCATAAAAAAATATAAAGACAACTTTTGATAATATTATATATAAATATGAATTTTATTGTTAATGGAATCAAAAAGATTTTCTACAAAACATATCAAAGTTATTTGTATTCTATCACAATAAGATAAATGTCATTTTACAATTATTAAAAATTAATTTTATCCACAATGGCTGGACTAATCCAAATTTTGATCAATTTTACTCTATCTTTCATAGTTTTCAAAATATCAAAAATATTTATACTATCAATAAATTATAGTATTTTTAATATAGGGTGGGGCAAAAACTCTCAATCGATTTTCTTTCTGATCTGGCTGGCCAAGCCAAATCACCGAAACGTGTCAGCCTTCAAAATATGCATTGCATCGCTTGCAGTATGACAAAAGGTCCCACATGAAAGCACATGTCCTCCACATCAAGATCGTCATAGTTGTAATAGCGTTACCGTCGGCTTCTTCGAAAAAACAAATAAGGTCCAATCATCTTTTCCGATGTAACTGCATACCACACGATGACTTTGAGAGGGTGTTATGGTGCTTTATGAATTATGCGTAGATTTTCTGTCAAGATGTGGCCGCTAAGATAAATATGAGACACATCGCTCTTGATCAATGTTGATGGGATCATTCACTTCCTCATTATGTTTCAAAATCGCGCACGTCTCTACCTCTAGTATGTCAAAACAAAACTGACATACAATGTCATTTGCCAAAATGGCAGCACGATCCAATAGGATGATACTTATTGTCCCACCTTAAATAAATTCAGTTTTTAAAAATATTCCCTCAATTACATTGAATTTGTTTTACATAACATCCAAACTAATATTAAATACTACTTATCAAATATAACAAAAAAAAAAAACTGTGTGTAAATTTTAAAAATTTAACAAATATCACTTAATACAAAATATTAAACTATTTCCTGAGTTATCAATCTATAACAAGCCTATGGTCCACGTAGTGGTGGTGCAGTAAAACTTTCATTTTTCGATGCACAACGATTTGCATCACGTGCATTATCAATCAATACCTCTTTACTTAATTCCACAAGTTTATTCAAAGGACATTGAAATTCACAGCCAGGTACAGTTAATTTTTGTGCTTGTTCCTTAGGATTATTGCGGAAATAGATCTAAAAGAAAATCCCCCCCAAACAAAAATATATTTAATATTTTTTTTAATTCCAATAAAGCTAAACAAAAAATTTACCTCCACATAATATTCTCCTGTTGCTTTATTTTTATGTAATTCAAATATGGTCATGGCCGAGTAGCGTGGCAATTGTCTCTTCCAGATTTTTAAAGCAGCCATAACATTTACCACAGTTGAATCGTGTCCAGTGTATATAAATAATTTACGGGCACTTGGTTTTAATTTATTGCTAGCTTTTTCATTCATTTCATCAAACATTTTAGTTATAAATGGACCAGCCTTAATTTTTTGCATTTCAGAAGTGTAGATATTGTAAACATAACTTTGTTCAGCTAAAAATTGCATTTTTTCAGGATAGTATTCCTTCGTCCAGGCGGGTAATTGTAAACCAAATTCTTGCTGAAATTAAAGATTAATAAGAGATTGAAATAATACACTCAGAATATTATGTAGTTAACTGTTTGTAGTTTAATAAAAATGTTTTCCGTTCAATTTAAAAATAAAGGAACATACATTTATTTTTCGATGAAATTTCTATATAAACTTTTTTATAATTTACTATCATTTACCGATTTTTTTCAGTTTCATTTATTTTTTTAATTTGTTTGAAATTTAATAAAAATTAACCCACAAAACGGAAAACTGTCCATAACAGTTATTACAAATTTAAATTTTGTTTGCTGTCTGTTTCAAAAAAAAAAATATTAAAAAAATTTCAATTTGTTTTTTTTTATATTTAAATTGGTTGTATATATACAAAAATTTTCAATACAAATTACAAGAACTTCATAAACACACATGCATATACAAACACATTCATACAAAAAGTGTTTATAGCTTCATATGCATACATACATTTTGTATTGTACGAGTATATTAAAAAAAAACAAAAAATACAAAAACGGAAATAATTTCAAATAAATGAAAAAAAAAACATTTATTTTTTAAGGATTGGTAGGTAAAGTTTTGACATTTATTTTAACTGATTATATCATTTGTTTCTTACGGATGTGTCAGTTGATTAATCAACATTTAAAAATAAATAACAAATGGTATTTAATTTAAATGAAAATTAAGTAGACCGGGTTTTAAATTAAATATCATTTCTTTTAAATGATATTTTCAGTTATTTTAACTAACAAACCTTTTTAAGTGTACAACTACTAATCATATGTAATTAGCCCTTAAACCGGCATCTATCAGGTCATAATCAGGAGATAATTCCGATTAGAACACCTCACATGGTAATATCGATAGATCAATACATATTACGCAATCCACATTCCGACGAATGAGTTAATAGAGTAGGATACCCTACTATCATAAATAAGGACCAACGCCCTCTTTTGGAGACGGTTCAAAAAGCTCTAAAATAAACTTGAAGCTCCAGCTCTTATATGGGAAATGCCTTCCGTCTTGGATCGGATATATTTGGTATAAATAGTAAACAGATCAGATGATATTAATTAGTTCCTTCACCGATTTAATAAACCAAAGCACTTAAATGCATTTTTTGGCACTTGAAAAAATGCTTATTCCAAAGGACATCACACTGAATTTTCATGGCCGGAGTAGCCGATTCCTTAATATTAATACCACTCCTACAGATGAAAATGTTGGTTTCACAGTGCTATGGGACAGTAAATAAAATTCACTTTTGCGCTCATTAAAATCAACCCTGTTCGCACAAACCGACTCCTGATTAATTGCGTCATTTATAATCTGCCTTTTACCTCCAATATTAACTACGATCAAAGAAAAATGAATGACAAATTTTGCTATTATCTGCAAAAGTTTGTTTAAAAAGGTCGCTGAGAAAGATAAGGAGGAGAGAGGAAGATAAACAGATCCTTGCGGCAGTCCAGCATTCAGCTGAAATTCTTTTGAGAGAGCTCGAAATAAATTAAGACAATTCACTGAATATACCTGATGTCAGGTATATTTATGAGAAAATCAAGAATATGGTCCCAACATGGATCACCTTCCACCTTATAATACTAATTCTGAGTTTTGTTTTCTTTTGGGGACGTTGTGGTGTAATGGTTAACGAGTTGGACCGTTACACAGAAGGTAGCGGGTTCGATCCCCCAGCGACGGCAACTTCCAAATATTATATATAAAGGGTGATTCAAGTAGAGATAATTTTTTCAATAGCCTTTTTTGACAGATCACGTTTAAGTCGTGTCATGCTGTCATATTATTTTTGTTTAGTATCGTTTGGCATTACATAATGAAAAGACTTACGCCTAAACAACGTTTACAAATCGTTGAACTTTTTTACGAAAATTTACGTTCTGTGAAGAATGTTTTCGAGGCAAATTTTGTTCAGCATTGAGGCCCATTTCTGGCTCAATGAGTATGTAAGCAAACAAAATTGCCGCATTTAGGACGAAGAGCAACCTGAAGAGATTCAAGAACTGCCACTTCATCCAGAAAAAACAACGGCTTGGTGTGGTTTGAGGGCCGGTGGAATCATCGGTCCATATTTCTTTAAAAATGATGCCGGTGCGAACGTAACCGTCAATGGCAATAACGGTCGCCATGATACCTGAAATTGAAGCTCGTGATCTCGGCGATATTCGGTTTCAACAAGACGGCGCCACTTCCCACACATTGCATCAATCAATGGATTTATTGAGAGAACACTTCGGTGAGCACATAATTTCACGTTTTGGGCTGGTCGATTGGCCACCAAGATCGTGTGATAACACACCGTTAGACTTTTTCCTGTGGGGATATGTAAAGTCTACAGTTTATGCGGACAAACCCGCTTCGATTCAGGCCTTTGAGGAAAGCATCACGCGTGTCATTCGCCAGTTACCAGTTAAAATGCTCGAACGAGTTATCGAAAATTGGACTCAACGAATGGACCATCTGCGACGTAGCAACGGCCAACATTTGATAGACATAATCTTCAAAAAATAAATGCCAAAGAATGTTCTTTCAAATGATAATAAACATTCCCCATTTAATTTGAATTTTCTGTGTTTTTTATTTCTTTAAAAAAGTAGGGAACCTCGAAATGGATCACCCATTATATGAGTTTTTATCTCTCATATTATCTCAACGTCTTCGTTCTGTGTTCTCATAGCACTTATTCCCATCGAAGTAAAATAACATGACTATGAACTAATTAGCTACAAAAATTTCGTCAACTTTCCATCATATAGCGAGCAACATTTGCCCTAAGAATATTTTAAAGCCTTTATCTTTCAACACCTTTCATCTCTTCTTTATCCCCTTTCCAAAGAAAGCAACACATTAAGTAGCAGTAAGAATTTCTGGAGTGTTTGTTCTTTTAAAAAAAATTCTGTTTATCTTAATGCCTTTAAATATTTACCTCTGCCAATAAAGTTAAGTACAATGATTGAATATCTTCTGGTTCGGTAAAATTCATACCGGTTAATTCCGATAATTCTTTGTACATATACTGGAATGGTTTGATTTCTTCTTTCACTGTAGGAGAATTCAAAACTTCATTTAAAGCCTCAAAATAGCGAGGACAAGCAGTGCGCACTAACAAAAGCTAAAAAGAAAAGAAAATTTAATAAATTAAAAAAAAAACAATTTCTTGATGATTTTTTGTTTTTTTTTTTTCATTTAAATCAAAAATTTTCAAATTTTACTATTTACAATAAAATAGTTTTATTTTAAAATATCACTACTGTAATAAAAAAATAGTAAATTGTAGACAAACATTTTCACTGTGTTCGTTTATTCTAAAATCTTACTACTTTTACTACAATTGAAAAGTTTTGTTTACTATTTATAATAAAATTGTTTCGCTGTAGTAAAAATAGCAAATTGTATTAACTAAACAAACACATTATGCCTGTTGGTATACTTACTACAAGTTACTACTTTTGCTACAACTGAGAAATTTCAACACAAAAAGTAAATTCAACTTTCCAATTGTGGTAATAGTAGTAAGAAATTTGAGTAAGTGAACCCACTGACTATTTATGAATAATTTTTTTAAATCATGCTTACCGTATCTTCATTTAAAGGCTGAGAGAATACTGGAATTGGTTGCCAATTATATTTGGAATTCCATTCCATAGGAGTATTTTTAGGTGGAAGCATACTGGCCAATACAGTTTGCAAAGACATGTGAGTACGAGTTACACCCGTGGCCTGGGCATGAAGTAACTGTAATGGGAAAAAAAATTGAGAATTATTTCATTAAAAAAAATCTACACTAGTTTACAGGCATATTGCGTACTAAAAGAAAATCAGTTTTTTTATATATTCTGGCCCGTTGAACAGAAAAATTGTAATGTTCAAAATATATTATTTGATGATTTGTGAGTTCAGCTGATCAAAATACATAAAAAAAATGGCGGACTTAGTATGCAAAAAAATGTAAATAAATATTTTTGTAAACTAGTGTTAGTTATAATTTAAGTGAATATCAAAATACTTACATCTGGTTGATAATAGTTACCCAAAAAATTACCATAACGTTTACGTAGCCAAGTACCAATGTTAAATAATTCTCGTTTGCCACTCTAAGTAAGGGCGGGAAAAAAATATTTAGCGCCGAAAGAAACCGTCAGCAAAAAAAAACAACAACAACAACAAAATCCACAATACAAAGCCACATTTATATTATACGCATCATCAACGAAATTGTTTTTTGTTGTAGTAAGTTTGTTTTTATTTTATATTTTGTTGTTCCGCAAAGAGACATCATCAGTGTTGCCACATAATTGTTACAGTGTGTGTGTGTGTGTGTGTGTGTGTGTGTGTGCGTGTGTGGGGTGAATAACAAAGTGAAAGAACAGTGATTTATTACAATGCAGCAGTTACCAGTCAAGTAAATGCAGGCAACAACAGACAGCAAAAACATGAAAAGTAAAATAAAAAAACAACCAAAAAAATAATAAATAATTTTTCTCTTCTCTCCATTTACCACAAGAAAAAAGAAACTTTAAATGTATAATAATACTTTTTGGAAATTGTTATTTCAAAACACACATGTAATAGTTTTTTTTTTTTTCTTTGAACATACAACAAAATGCAAATATGCTACTTCTTAGTAGTAGCTGGCAAAGTTGCCATTTATTGTAGCAGTTATGTTGCACCCAACACTTATGCATGCATTTGCATAACAATTTATTGTAACTGTTTCATATGCAACAAGAACAAAGTTCCAATTTTGTTGCTTCTTTCATACTTTACTTACATTTGTTACGTGTCCCCATCCATATGGGTGAAATGTTTGATTTACATGTGGATCCTTTGGGTAGGTGTCGGCAGGTGTTCGTGGTCCATGACGAAATACCTGCAATTTACAAAATTAAATTACTAATGTTACTTTTTCTCCAAAAAAAAATAAAAATAATAATAAACTTTTGTTATTTTTTAAAAGACTTTGTATAACAAGCATATGCATGCAATTGCCAGCATAATCAACTAGGAAAAAATATCTTCATTATTTCGGGAATAAATAAACTGTTTTTACCCACAACAAGTACTGTTAATTTTTGTTTCCTTGCGCCCTACATTAAACTTGGGTAGAGGTTGTAAGGAAGTTAGGTAGAAAGTGATGAAAAGTATTAACCCCTACAGACATTATCTTTATTTCTAATTTAGGGATATTGCAGAAAATTTTCGGATATAATTCCTTAACGGAAAGTGGAGTGTATGACTGTTTTCAAAATAGTCATAGCCCCCATGGAGATTAAGACCGATTTTCTATGATGATTATGATCAAAAGTTGGGATAATGGCCAAAATAATCAGTCTTAATCCCCATGGTAACTATGACCATATTGTAAACGGTCATACGCCTCTCTTTCTATCCCTAAAATGCAACAAGCTCTGAATACAGTCAAAGGCCGATACTCTAAAAAGCAATATAAGGAATACCAAGGAATATTTTTAACTTGGAATTATGACCAAAATCATGTTGGTCTTGATTTCCAGTTTAGTTTGGGGTTTATGACCGAAATGTTATCTGCCATAATTCCCAAATCAAAAATTGGAATAAGGTTAATGATATGTCACCTGAGGAAGTCACTAACAGAATTTTATTCAGGAATTTAGACTTATTATGAATATATATGTATATGGGTGTCAAGTTATTACCCCCAACACATTTTACCCATTTTCATTTTGAGGACTATGATCGAAATTTTTCATACATAATCTCCAAAAAGAATGTTGGTTATAAAGAACTGTTATATTCCCCTTAAGGCTGAAAACCTTTCCTTTTTAAAGCCGGCTTTAGTCACACCACAGAGTAGAAAAATACTCCACTTCTAATTGGGGACTATAATTAAAATTGGGGATGGCTAAAAGTCTCCCCCTTGACGGCCAGCCCAAACCCAGCTAGAAACCTGAAAATTTACATATGAATTGTGTGGAGTATGAAATTTTCAAGGTACTTTATGAAATTTTCGCCAGGAACATGGCAAGAAGTGGATTCAAAAGGGTAAAATTTCCTTCTTCATGGCCTGTCCAAACTGCTTTGGTAAGAAACTTGAAATTTAAACTATGAATCCTCTGAAGTATGGGTTTATCCACTGGTAAGAAACTTTTTTGGAATTTTCGACAGGAACGTGGTAAAAAATGAGATTTGGAAGGGGAAAATTATACCCCTCATATCCTATTCATTTTGGCTGGAAAGCTACAATTTAAAGTATGGTTTCTTCGTAGTATGGACATATTTCCTGATAAGGTACTTTTTCGATTGTTTGTTAGGATCGTAGTAAAATGTGGGTTCAAAAGGCAAAAGAAGCTAATAAAAATAATCTTGGGGACACATTTTTGATGCCAAATCAGTTTTTCACTTTAACCACTAGGTGGGGAGATTATAATAATTTTATGCTGATATGTTTGTCTGTCTGTCTGTAGCTCTAAATTCTGGAGATGGTCATAAATTCAAGAAAATTTGTTTTTGTATTAACATTCAATGGGGGGGACTTATGAGGGTATTATATAATCGTGTTAGTTTCACCCCATTCTGTTTTATTTATTTGTCACATATTTTACAGTTTTTATTCTTCAACTTCTGATTAAAGTCTGCATTGTGTTTTATGTGGTTTAAGTGCACATTATTTGTTTTGTCAGAAAGTATTAAGTTAAACAAATAACATAAACATTGAAAAATACTGTTACCCCCCCATAGAATAAGGAAATTTGTAAAAGTTTATTTTGAAACACATGATGTTATTTCTTATTAAAATATGGAACAGTATAAAGTTTAAAAAAAATATAATTAATTAAGAAGAAGTTATTACAGAGTTGATTTTTTTTTTTTGATAAAAATTTGGGTATTCGAAAAAGAGAGAGAGAGAGGATGAGATTGCTACTTTTTAAAGTGGCATCTTTTAGGAAGGCAAAGACATTTTATGATCAAGATAAACTAAAGTCGCTAAAGTGACGGATGTTGCCAACTAAAAATGTCATCTCACGCGTTAGTTTATATATAAAATGCTTTGAATAAAAGTAATAAGTTGCAACATATTACTACTATATTTTTCTGTTGTCAATTTACTCTCTTTGAAAAAATGGCGAGTAACTCATTTCGCTTCAGATAAAAAAAAACGGTTTATCTTAACCAATCTACTTTCATTGATAGAGGAATAAATTGGCCCTTTTCCATTTTAATTTGAGGTTTTTCATTATTTTTTCTTTTATACAAATTTCATTTAAATCCAAGAATTTAGCTTGGTTTACTTTCCTTGTAAGAGTAGCAATTATTTTATTTTGATATGAAACAATGTTGTTAAACTTTTAGATAACGATAACACTTAAGGAAAGTAATATTAGTTTACAGTAAATTAATTTTAATCATATAAAGATTATTGCCATTATTCTTAATATTATTATTTTTTAACTTTGTCTAGCCATTGTCTCGTTGTCAGGTCAACATCTGTTTTCAAATCTTAAGTAGTTTATATTCTTACATATGTTTTAAAATCTATATTATAACAAAATCATAATAGAGTTCAAAATTAAATTCAATTGCTTACATGCAATGTCGCGTTAGAAAAAAAAAAGTTGTAAATGAAAAAAAAAAAATATTATAAAAAAAATTCTATAAATAAGGCTGGCTGGTGGCTTCAGAGGAGAAAAAAATCATATGAATATTTAATATATTGCAACGTAATGTAACGTACATATGAGTATAAGATTATTTATGATGTATACAATCTGGCACGAGACTGTATTATAATTTTTTTTTACAAATATTTGCAGATAACATAACACCATACCAGTCATATGGTAATGTAATATGTATAAACAGTAAAAACTCTAAAAGACCGACATGTGATAATATAACATTTGACATGTTTAAACAAGAATTATTAATGATGTAGAAATTATTTCAATTCAATTTCGATCCAATCAACGGTTGGCCGCTGTTATGAATCGGGTAACAGGACAATACCGTCAAAAATGTTAATCTCACATTGTAACAGTGCATAATCGCCGATCGTACTTTTTCTGTCTGCTTACTTTTCTCATTATTATTAAATATATATTTTTTATTGTAAAATATTTAAAAAATGTTTTTTCGACCATTTTGCTGACTTTTCCCTGTTTTCGTCTGTATTTAAATTAAAACAATTACTAATTTAAACAAATATTTATACATGGCCAGCAGAATTTAAAATATAAAAGAAATATTATAATAATTTATTAAACATTTGATAACGTTTTATAATTAAAATATATTTTTGTAACCTAACATAAATTTACATATTATATTTATTTTTTTCTCTGTTTCAATTCACTGTTATCATATCTATGCAAATTAAATCAAATATATTTATATTTTAAATTTGTATAATATTTAAATTAATAACTCTACGAGTAGCAGACAGTGGAATGATTAAATTTAAATTAAATTTTTTAATCTAAAATTTTACAGATTTTATTAAGTTTTTTCCTTCTCCTATCAAGTAACAAAAAATCGAGTTAGGGCCTTTTTATATTAAGCCATCGATATATTCGTGATCCTTATGCAATTTTAAGTCGATTTAGCGATTTCCGTCCGTCTGTTGAAATGGCGATCACGACGCGAAGACCCAAGCAGAGGGGGGGGGGGACTGCTCCCTTTTACCTAGATTAATAAACATCCTCCCGAGCAGTTTGGTATTGAAAATGAACAAAATCTGCCCAGCGGTTAAAAAGTTATGAGTGAAATTGTGTATTTTAGTACAATTTAATAGTAGCGACTGGTACATAATATATTTTCTCATATTTTTTCACCAGTCGCTTAAAAGTGAATTATAATCAAATATTTTTCATCTCAAAATTTTTTTTTACCACTAAAATTTTATTTCACCACAAAAAATTTTTTCGCCTTAAAAATTTCACTTCAAAATTGTTTCCCCACCACAGAATTTGTTTCCACATCCAAAAAAAGTTTTTCACCTCAAAATTTTTTTTCACGTTCATAATTTTACTTCTAAAGTTTTTTACATTATTTGTATCAAACCCAGTAGAGAACTTTTTTTTTACGATACTAAAGGAGGGTATTCAAACATTCGGCACAGCCAAATTTAAGCCCTTGTTTTACGTGTTTTTACTTCTGTTTTTCAGATCATTTATAGCAAAAATCATGTTTATAACAAAAACTAATCCAATCAATCCACTGTATAACTAATAGTAATAAATATCATGATTTGTTTAATGAAGCGTTTTAGTTTAAAACATTTAAGTATTTCAACACACAATTTATACTGTGATTACAATAGCACGTGATTGATAAAAAAAAAAAAAAAACATTTAATACAATTTACATTTATGCTACCTACTCGTACAAAGGTGCATAGTAAAATACAATTACACATAATACGTACTAAATATAACACATTTCTACACGCAAAGAAAAAACATGGTTGGGTCAATCATATTCGAAGAGCATCATATATTTTTGGGTTTATGGTTGTGCCAACCATAATCGTACTATATTATGGTTTTCATATCATGAAAATAAAATAACCATATTTTTACCAATATATGATCCCTACAGTTATATTATGATTATATTATAATCCCAAATAAACTTGTTATAATGAATTTATCATAATATGATCGCACGTAATCATAGTATGCTCAAAATGTTATCATATTACGGTCCCTCATGACTATATTATTATTCCTGGATTATTATTATATGATTCATAATCTAAGAAAATTTCTTAAACGAAAAGTTCTTAGAAACTATGAAAAAGCTCTTTAAATTTAATAATATTTCCTTTAGAAATGTTTTTTCCAAAAAAATTAATATTAAGGACTTTTTAAAGAAAAATTGTTAAGGAAAAAAATCATAGACTTTAAGAACTTTTCTTTCTTCGACTGTATAATTATTTATTGATTGTTGCCAGAATTTTATCTTTGCATAATTATCATATTTGTCAGAATTTTTGTTACCACAGTATGGTTACAGTCAATCATGATATAAAATAGAAGGTGCCAATCATAAAATAGTAAAATATTTACAAAATAATGATGGTAGCGACCATTTTGATGGCTAGAAAACCAAAAACTTGGTTGTGACAACCATACCCGATTGCAGCAAGCACAATATAGTAGTAGTGATCATATCGCAACCATGTTTTTTCTCTGCGTGTAAAATGTATTATCGTATAACATTTTGATTTGTTGACATTAAACTACACTACCGACTCACTCAACGCGGTTTTAAGTTTCATAACAAAATATTTTATATAATATATTATTTTGCTAACTTTCATATAAACAAAAATATTTTTAAATATCGGTACTTGGAAACCACACAATAAAGGGCAGTGTCAGAATTTTTCTATTATAACGGAGTTACGTTATATAGAGATTAGAGTATTCAAAAAACCGGCCTTTAGGAAAAACCGGTTTCGGTTTTCTTCGAAAAATCGAATTTAAAAAAACCGGTTTCGGTTTTTGGAGAAAAAACCGGTCAACCGGTTTTTTCGGTTTTTTAACTTGAATAAAAATCTTATGTCATTTGTTAATTGTTTTAATTACAAACAAAAAAAATAGAAATTTAATATATAAAGTAACAAAAATAAAAAAATACATTCTTTAAAAAAAAAAAATATTTTATAATATTTTTTTATTTGTATTTCATTTCAACATTTTATTTATTGGTTTTAATATTTTTTAATATAATATCTTAAAAATTTATATTATAATTTATTATTCATATCAATTCAATATATTATATATTATTCATATCAAATGAATAGAGATCATTAAGTTTGTAAATTGGGTAAAATTAGGTACGTTAGTAATTTGAACGTTTATAACGTTTTTTTAATATAACATTTTAAATATGTAAAAAGAAAATCTATTTTTCAGTTCTAAAATAATATTTTAGAAATAATATGCAATTTAAATGTTTCGTTTAAAGACGATTTTTTTGTTTGCTTTTGATAAAGCTAGACGTGGAAAATACTCTTTCACTAATAGTAGATGTTGGACAAATAGTCAAAAGACAATTATATAAATTTTCCAACTTTTCAGTTCTTTTGTCGCATTTATCAAGATATATGAAATCATCATATAATGATGATGATTTTGTACAGTCTCTTTTTAGGATTTTGAATACTATTTGAAATTGGAATATCCAAAGTTAAGTCTTCATCGGAATCTATCAGACACATCTAAATCTTCATAAACAAACAAACGATTATAAGTGTTCGGTAAAAATAAAAGAGACCAAGTAACCCAGTTGGTGATGTTATCAAAAAAACCGGTTAACCGAACGAAAAATACCGGTTTTCGGTTTTCTTCGAATTTACAAAATATTCGAAACCGATCGGTTAAAAAAAAAAAAGATACCGGTCGACCGGTTTCCGGTTTCGGTTTTTGAATACTCTAATAGAGATAAAGATTTTTGTTAGATGGAGTTTTTAGTGTAATTATGTGCATAAAATCTACCCAAAAACAATGGAAGAGCTTATTTTACCAACCATTTAGCAAATTTTTATTTGTCTCATAATTTAAAAAGTCCACAATAATAATTGGCCGTTAAGCGAGTCATCGTTATATTAATTTTCATCTCTATGTGCAAGTATAACAAAAAAAAAGATCACGTTCAAATTAAAAATTATAATTTGATCATTTTATACTTGAAGTATTAAACTTCCGCTAACAAATTTATTTTTATTACAACTAATTATTTTTAATGCATATCTAAAACAAAAAAAAAAACAACTAAAAATTTGTTTTTATTTAGAACTTATGAATATTTTTTTTTTTGTTTGTTAATTTTTTTAACGGTCAATAAGCTCATGAAAAGAGAATTTTTAAGAAAAAAAAATTAAAGTAAAAGTTTTTCTCTTTTTCTTGTTAAACCAAGGACCCTTGAAACCAGGATGAACAAACTACATTTTTTTAGCCACGCATGATGCTATGGTGCCATGATGCTATGATGCCAAATGACGAAACTACAAAAAATTCTTAGGCGACACCATGAAATTCTTAGGCGATTTACAGAAACATTTAGCCACTTTAATGGTACAACCCCAAGTACAGTGATTGTGTTGTGAATGTATACATGTTTTGTGTTTTTTGTCTCTTTCATACTCACGTTTACCATTGTTTTGTTTGTTGTCTTAAGCAAAAAAAATGAAATATCCATTTTTTTGTTATAATAATAATTAATATTGTGTTTTTGTTGAATGTTGGAAAAAAAAATCAAACATGTATACATTCACAACACAATCACTGTACTTGGGGTTGTACCATTGCAAGTGGTTAATGTTTCTGTAAATCGCCTAAGGATTTCATGGTGTCGCCTAAGAATTTTTTGTAGTTTCGTCATTTGGCATCATGGCACCATGGCATCATGCGTGGCTAAAAAAAATGTAGTTTCTTCATCCTGGTTTCAAGGGTCCTTGGTTAAACTAACCTTCAAATCCCTAATATAATAATTTAAATTAAGGTTTGCTGCATACGTTGGTTGACAATAATATTCATTGTGCTGGCTTTTTATATAATTCAGTATAAAAATATGCAAAAAATAATTTGTTAATGCTGTATGTGGAAATAATCATCATCCCTCTCAATATTATTCAAAGACAGCTTTACTTTTTCTGAAATATAATCATTGCTGAGCTGTCTTATTTTTAGTTATTTTTTGAAAGTAAAGTTTTTTAGTTACAGCTGATTAGAATTTAAAAGTTTGTGGTATAACTGCAAAAATATTTTTAAAATATATATTTATATTGTATAAAGTGGTGCACCCTACAAGAAGTATATTAAGTTACATAAGCATAAGTAAAATAAATATTAGGTTGTGTTAGAAAAGGCAGCCATCAAATTATTTATAACCATTTTACACAATATGCCACGTTTTTTACCCACACCAGCCTGACAAAGGGCTGTAACTTATTTATAAGAATTTTTCACTGATATGGAATAAATACTTTTCCCTAATGAAAATTTTAGAAAAGTTATGAAAAAACCTTAAAAAAAATTATAATATTATAATAGTAATTGATTCTTGCTAGATTTATTCATTAACACAACTCGTTTTATGCCACCTAACTATAATTATAATTCATACCTTAATGTATAATACGATTTCACTTTGTATACATATTAATTTATAGTTTTGTTTTATATATAAACACTAAATGAAATAATAAACATGGATTTAAATTCAAAACAAAAAAAAAAACAACAATCACTTAGTACCGACAGACTGCTTAATTGTACTAAAAAAAATGTTTAGAATTTAAATTTAATATATGCTTAAGTTTAATTATTCTAGCAGCTGTATTTGGTTTTCAATTTTTACACATTGATGATGTGATTGGCACGAGACTTATAAATGATGAGTGAGAGATGATATTGATTGATTAGGAAAATAAGTTATACAAATTATTTTATTTAAACACGAGTATAAGAAAACGAATCAAAAATGCATTTGTCTTATCAGTTATAAGCGGTGATGCTAATTTGACGCTTTTTGATTGAATCAAAAAAAAACTTACTTTACGTTAACGTATTTATTTTTTTTTTACTTATACGACGATTTGAATGAATTTCATATAGGCGATAGAGAACAAAATTTAAGGTTTATCGTTTTTTTTATATGTCATCTAAGATGATTAGTTCTTAATCATAGCGATGTCAAAAGTTGGGTAATTTTTTAAAAAATTAGCTGCCTAATTTATAGTTTCTCTATTTAGTACTTTTTTTAGCGCTTTTTAACTGTTAATTATATATAAAGGGTGGTTAAATTTTAAGGGCCGATGTTAAATGTGAACCACACCTAAACGTCAAGTTTTTTTCTGCATGTCATGTGACATTTCTCAATTTTAGACTAACTCAAATTGAAGCATAGAAAGATATGCAATCGAGCAACGCGTTAAAGTTATTCAGACTTTTTATGAAAATGGGCGTTCAAATCAAAATGCATTTCGTGCACTTCGTGATTTTTTTTGGTCAGCATAATCGACCAAATGTGTCCACAATCGGGAGAATTGTGGGCTAATTTCAGCGAACCGGGTCTGTGAAAACACCTGTACATGCTCACCCAGTTCGTTCTGCGATAGTGTGTCATGAGGTCGGCCAAGCATTTACCGTGAATGGTGTTCGCTATCGCGAAATGATAACGAACTTATTGTGGCCAGTAATTGAGGATATGACCCTGGGCGATATGTGGTTTCAACAGGACGGTGCCACTTGCCACACAGCTAACGAAACAATGGCTCTTTTGCGCGACAAATTGAATGGCCGTGTTATCTCACGTGGTGGCGATGTCAATTGGCCGCCAAGATTTGACACCGTTGGACTTCTTTCTTTGGGAATATTTGAAAGAAAAGGTGTACGTTGATAAGCCAGCAACAATTCAAGAGCTAAAGGATGAGATAATTCGGCACATTAACGGCATAGAACCTCAATAATGGAGGTGTTCCGCCGAGGTCGCGGCGGCCATTTGGCCGATATTTTGTTACATACATAGTTGAACCATACCATATTTTCATAATATAAAGAAATGACAATAATTTCCTAAATAATTTGTGTTTTATTCAAAATCAACATTTAGCGCCTTCTGACGCTTTTTTCGCCTTCAAACACTGTTTGCTTCTTAAAAGTTGGCATCACTGGTAACGTGTAGTATTTTAGTGGACAGTAGACTAGCAGTTTTTTTAAAACAGCTGTCGATTTTTATCAAATATTAAAACAATTTATTTTCGCAGTAGACCTCTAAAACTTACATGGTGAAAATTTAAACCAAATCGAAAAACTTTAAACTGTGAACCATAGAGGTCAAAGTTGATATTTTTATGCTATTTTTTTTGTGTATTTTTCTGAAATATGTATTAAAATGTTTCAATATTAAAAAGATATTGCAAAAACTGCTACAAATTATACCCGAGTGTCTTAAATTTAGTTATAGAAAATTTCATCCAAATCGAATAATTCTGGGCCGAGACCGACGAAGCTCAAAAGGTAAAAATTAAAATTTTTATCAAATGTTATATAACATTTATTACTTTTAAACAGCAGATCATGAAACATATTTTATTTACCTATCTCAAGCTCAACTGCTAAAAATTTTAGTGAAATCCAATACTCTGTCTCGCTCCCAGGAGGTCATAAATCAAATATATTGTCTTACAAAGTTGTCTGACAAAAAAAATGTAAAATTTGACCGCCCTCTTTCTTCGATTTTTCCTTAAATTTTAACCATATAAATTTTATTTCTAATGCTACAATAATTTGCCCCATAATTATAAATCCTAAGACAAAAGTATTTATTTTTATTGTAGAAAAAACAAAACTGCCAGTCTAATGTGCAATATTACGGTATTAAAAACTTTATATTATCAATTTTTTATTATTATTGCTTTTTTTCGTTATTCACCATTTAAAACACTAACACTTAAAATACTCACCACATGTAATAATTCCAAAGTTGATTGATCAGTGCCACCATATTGTGAAGGAGGACCAACAGAGTTTACGGTCGAACCGTAATAACCCAATACGAGAAATGTTAACACTACTAATAAAGCTGACATAACGAGACAAAGATTTCGAGAGAAATGCGAGCGCGCCATTATGATTAGAGGTATTTTATATAAACAAAAAAATGTTTATTGAAACAAACAAAACCAAATGAAAAATAATATAACAAAATAACAATAAATTTGTTGTTATTTTTTATATAATAACTAATTTATTATTTCTATATTTATTTTTTTATTTTCGTCGTTTTAGTTTATTTAATTTATAGATTTTTACTTTATTTAATGCGTATTTAAAGCCATAAAAGAGATTCTCTATTTTTGATAAAAAAGAAAAAAAGTGGTTTAAAACACCCTACAACACTTTAAGTTTAAGGGTCTTATACAGTTTTTACGTTTTATTGGTGTCCAGTCATAACCCACACAGATATTAGCCGTATTTCTAATTTGGGTATTATATTTATTTATTTATTTTATTAAACAAATAATTACAAATTATATCTTAATACCCTAACCGTTGTAGCGAAAACAGACCAGAGCCTCTGGTGGGAATCGAACCCACAAACAAAATTTTTTAACATAATCCCCAAACATAAAGTAGCGGTTATGAGCGATTACCAAAAAAAAAATGAAAAATTAACGACCGCCATTTTAAGTTTATCTCTAAAAACTTTCGAGCCGATATTTAAATGATGTATATATTAACCCTAAACCTCTCTTTCGGATTAGACATCTTTCATATCTTCCGCTTGGCAGCCTTCTCAAACCCCTTTGGCTGGAAACTGGAAATTCAAAACCACCCTAGTTCACAGTTTTCTCTGGAGTATGTGGAACGTAGTAAAACTGGGGGTTCAAAAAGGGGAGAAGTCTCCTCCTTAGCAACTTGAAATTTGACATGTAGGCTGCTACATCCGCGTATATTTATGGGGAGGCATCAAAAGACGAAGTCTCCCCCTTAACGTCCTGCCCAAGTCCTTTTTGCGATATTCTTCTTTTTAGATATTTCGTGATCGCAATGGACTTAGAAAGGGAAAAGTACCCAAAGACAGAATTATCTTTTTTCTTCACAAATCTTATCATTTTCTATTAGATTCCAGTTCCTGCAATTTTTAGCCGCGATAAAACAGTATCGCTTTATATAAACCTGTCTTATATGGGCGATGGCTGTATTTTAAAATATTAAGTCATATTTTTGTGTGTTGATCGTTGGACAATGTAGGGCATCAGACAGTCGCTTCCAAAAAAATTAAGTTGCTTGTTATTTTACTAATTTTATTTAATGTGTGTAAATTGTAAATTTGTTGTTTTTTATTCTTCTTTTTATTTTGGTTTATTTTCTTAGCAAAAAGAATACCATTTAACAATAACAACTTAAATATAAACTTAGAACAAAAAGACAATAGGTGGGGGCTAATTTTACACTCTATACATTTTTATTAGTTATTGATTGATGTAATTCAAAAAAGGTTTGTGAAATAAACTGCCTGTTTTGTTGAAATTAATAAAAAAAAATATAATTTTTTATGTACATTTGGATGACTATTTGATCTATCTGTTCCAATTATATATTCCTAGTTTTATCAGGCTCAAGATCATAATTTTAATGATACTGACGAATAGTAAACACTAATTTTTTTATTAAATGGAAAAAATTGTAAGAAAAAAAATTAAATAATTATGAGGAAATGTTTTTTATTATATTTTTCTACTAAAATTTAAAAGGATATTAAATATGCCACCACATCACTAAATATGTCTACATCTAAATTAATTTATACACACTGAGAAAATTTTTTTCAAGTTTCCAACTAAAATTCGGTTGATACAACAAAATTCGGTTAATACAACTGAACTGATTCTGATTTCAATTTGGTGCTGCTAACCGAATATATTAGTTGTGGCAACCAAAAATTCACTTTTCAATTCGGTTAGCACTTTATTATTCTGGGTGTATTATTTGTATTAAAACACCTGGAGGGTATTAAAAAAAATCGATAATACGCTTTTACTTGTTTTGTAATTAAACTTAGTACGCTGATTACGAAAATAAAAACACTTTTAATCTCGCTAAAACACTTTAGAGATTTCATGAAAATTTGGCTAAAAATGAAGACTTTTCAATGTTTAGTAAAAAAAAAATCAGCATAAATTTTTATTTGCTTCAAAATTCCAGAAATTTGACTACAAAGGTACACGGCTTAATGTTATTTGATGTGGCTAAAATTTTCTCTATATCAGTTTCAGAAAAAGCGGTCCAATACTCCGCCCGAGTATCTGCGAAAATCCAAAATTAATTTTTTATTTCCACCCTATTATACATATTTGAAAATATTTACTACGTTTTCAGTTTTAAATTTTTTTTATTAACAATATTGCCCTTCATTTTTAAATAACGTGTGCTACTTATCAAACCTTTCATTTAATTTTTTTATTTTTAATTGTTTTTATATTTTTTTGGTGGTTTTTAAAATTTACTATTTATTATTTTTCTTATATATTTATTTTTTGTAATAAACACGTTTTTCATGCGATTTTTCAATTTTGACTTTATAATACTTTGTTAAGACTCTACACGTTTTTTATTTGTTTACCGGTCCCAACAATAACGTTAACTAAACTGTTTATTATTCTTTTTATTCATTACTCTTAATATCTGATAATAATTTAAAATTTTTCTCTATGATCTAAGTAGATAACAAAAAAAATTGTCTTTTAAAAATGCTAGTACTCATTTGCAGGGGAAGTAATGCCAAGTATAATATAATGATTTTACTTGTTATAAAATTTGTAGTTAAAGTTTGTTATGAGATATTTACAGGAGTTGTTTTACCATTTAAAGTCTTAGATTTTCACAAAGTTTGATTGTGTGATGGACAACCTGACGTAAATTTCTAGCCATTTTGCGAATTAAGCTGTTTTTTACCCCACAAAATAAATAATCAAAAACTGACAATTTTATGACAATAATATTTTGATCAAACTTAACTATATATAAGTGTTTTTACTCCTTAACAGTTTTCCTTCTTTATTACTTTCTTTCTTTGTTTTTTTTTCTCCCTAAAGTCTTAAGAGAAAAATTCTCTGTGATCGTCGTTTTTAACTAACATTTCTAAACCCATCTTTACAAAATTTTAACTTTGCCACTTGGTTATCTTCCCTTTGTTCAATAATGATTACTCTCATTACTTCTTTTAAGAATTTTAAGAATATTTGTTGTTGCTTTTTTTTATATATAAAGAGCTTATTTTACTTTACTTAAAATATTAGTCAGTTGTTACTGCACTTGTTTAAAAGAGACTGCTGTTCAACTGACACTACTGTTCTAACAGTCAAACGATCGTGTCATAAATATTTCATATGTTGTATTACCATTATAAAATACTTAAAATCCCATTTGTCATTGACTGGCATGCGTCTTTTGTGAATCTATTATTGACGTTAAATGTTTTATAAATTTGAATATACTTGGAAAAAATTATAATATGCGTATAAAATTAAATCATTTGACATAGTTTCTATTATAAACTATAACCTCACAATTTTAATTTGGGTGATTTTTAAGAAATCTGAGTCTTTTGGCACTGGACATTTTTAAAAGAAAAGTTATGCTCCTCCGGGATGGACAATGTAGGAATAATTACAATTTTTTTCAAGTATTGGGTATGATTTGAGTTCTTTATGAAAAAATTAAAAAAAGAAATATCTTAAAAAAAATAGTATTTAAATTGATACAAAAAAAAACGCTTAAATTAAAAAACGTTATAAAAATAAATATTAACAAAAATGTTAGAGTCGCTAAAATGAGGTAAAACTCAAGAAGAAACAGTCATATTAAAAAAAATATTCAAACTGAAAAATCGCTATAATAAAAGAAAACCATCGAAGTGAGAAAATAACGATTAAATAGAACAAATCGCTTAAAATGTTAAAAATCGTTAATAATATATAAAAAATATATAAAAAATCGCTACAAGTTCTAAAAAAAAGTAACAAAATGTCGAGAAAAAAATTGCTTAAATATTAACAGCTTGAATTCGAAAAACATATTTTGGCATAATCTATAAAATTCGCTAAATTTAAGAGGGCTCTTAAAATAAATATTTTGATCATCCATATCAACAACAAATGTGATTGCACCATCTATCATAAACAATCCCTAAATTAATTATGGTGGTTAAATTTTAAGGACCGATGTTGAATGTGAACCACACCTAAACGTCAAGTTTTTTTTTTTTGCATTTCATTTGACATTTCTCAATTTTAGACTAACTCAATTTGAACCATGGAAAGATACACAATCGAGCAACGTGTTAAAGTTATTCAGGCTTATTATAAAAATGGGCGTTCAAATCAAAATGCATTTCGTGCACTTCGTGATTTTTTTGGTCAGCATAATCGACCAAATCGGAATCTAGGATATGACCCTGGACGATATGTGGTTTCAACAGGAAGGTGCCACTTGCCACACAGCTAACGAATCAATGGCTCTTTTGCGCGACAAATTCAATGGCCGTGTTATCACGTGGTGGCGATGTCAATTGGCCGCCAAGATCATGTGATTTGACAACGTTGGACTTCTTTCTTTAGCGTTATTTGAACGAAAATGTGTACGTCGATAAGCCAGCAACAATCCAAGAGCTAAAGGATGAGATAATTCGGCACATTAATGGCATAGAACCTCAATTATGCCTCAGCGTCATCGAAAATTTGGACTATCGGATGGAGGTATCGGCCATTTGGCCGATATTTTGTTCCATACATAATTGAACCATACCTTATTATCATAATAAAATGAAATGACAATAATTTCCTAAATAATTTTTGTTATATTCAAAATCAACATCGGCCCTTAAAATTTGACCACCCTTTATTAAATTGATCTCTTGACTGTATAGATGCGGCAAAAAGTTAATACAAACAATAAAATATATTTTCTGTTTTTAATTTGTCATAATTCGGAAATAAATATTTGAAACTTAAAATTGTATTTTGTGTAAAAAAAATATTTCCTTTTATTCGAAATCTTAAGAGTCCGTCAAACGAGGAATTAGTGTACACAAAAAAAAATACGATTAAATCTTTTCAATTAAAAATTTTGTTGGAAACATAAATAATTAGTTTTGGTATTAATTCAATTAAAAAATTATCAATAATTAAACTTTCACATGTAACAGTCATCACTGATAATTTGTTTAATTAAATCAATTATAGAGTTAATTAAATATGATTTTGTAATTAATTGGGAGAATTTTGGTGATTTAAATTAATATAATTCTGTTATTAATTGTGGATAGTTTGGGCATTTTTTTTTTTGTGTATATATTAATTTAAATTACACATTTCTTCATATGTACCGGTTGGCATAACATCTTTCGTTAATTTTAAAACTGACGACAAAGGACATTGAAATTCACAACCGGGTAAAGTTAAGGGTTGAAGTTCCTGTTTGGGACCATTTTTGAAATATAACTGAAAATTAAAATATTTATATAAATCATATTTTATTTCTGGTTTGCTGCTCTTTATATACTAACCTCCATATAATATTCATTCGTTTTTGGATCCTGATGCCATTCAAACAGCACTAAGGCGGAAAAATCTGGCAATTGTCTTTTCCACACTTTTAAGCCCAATAAAATATTAGCAATAGTCCAATCGTGAGCAGAATATAAAAATAATTTTCTATTTTTAGGTTCCAAAGTACCATTAACTTTCGACTGTACTATTTCTAATATATTTTGTAAAAATGGACCGGCCTTAATGCGTTGCATTTCATTGTTATGGGCATTATTGATATAACCTTGCTCAGTCATATAATTCATTTTATTAGGGTAATAATTGTGGGTCCATTCAGGTAAATCTAAACCATATAATTGCTGAAATATAAAAGAGAAGTTTTCTTTAAAGAAGTAAAAAAATTATAAAGTCGGGCATGCCGACCCTACACCAAGTTTAATTGCATCATGTTTTAAGATATAGCGGTCCGAGTTCCGGGAAGCCTTATTTTATGAATAGAGCAGAAAATATAGAGAAAAATCTCAATTAAAAAGTTTACTTAAGTAAATACCGGGAAGGTGGGTTTATATTGGGACTAGTTCCAAAAATGGTCCGATGTTTCTTAAATTTAGAGGCATGATTTAGCGTCTCATATAACATTCACTAGCCTTATTTCAAACACATATGTGTGTCTAAATTGAATTTAAGCCCAATTCAGAAGGCACCTTTTCATAGGAGATACATCTGAATATGTACCGATTCTTAACCAATTTCAATAGGGTTCATCTTTAATCCAATAGAAACTTAGGTACCAAATTTCATTTGTAACCTGTAGCTTAATTACAAGTTTTGCATGGATACACAAGCAGACGGACATCGTTAAATCGATTCAGAAGGGTGCAATAATTTTTCCTAGTTTTAAACATCCACACAAATTCATTATACCTCTGCCCATAATGTTATATAAATTGATTGCACATCTGCCGCATTAGTAACATGTTGACCGGTTATTTCCGTTAAGTCACGGTATAAATTCTCAGGTTTTGGAGGATTTTGAATTTCAGCCAGTGCTTTCATTTCATCCCATGCTGGACATTTAGCGGTCATGCGTAACATCTAAAGTATTGATTTATATATTAAAATTTTATTCTAATATTTTTATTACAATTTCCTTACAATATCTTTTTCCAAGGGATCTGAAAATATTGGTATAGGTTGCCAATTTAATTTATGGTTCCATTCCATTGGCGTAGTACTAGGTGGAAACATACCCGCCAACACTGTTGACATAGACATCAGGGTACGGGATGAGGCTGTTGATTGTGCATGCAATAACTTTTTAGAATTTTTTAATTTTTTTAATTAGGAAATTTTAAATCAATTTTAATGGTTTACTTACGTCCGGATTGTAGAAAGGTTCTATAAAATTTTGATAACGTTGAGCTAACCATTGACCAATTTCAAAAAGATCTTTTTTACCATTCTGAAATTTAAAAATAATCCTTATAAACAGGCAAAATTGAAAACAAGTTTTTGATAATGTCAATGACTCTTTTAATTGAATTTATAGCTATCACGTTAAGGTTAATACTAATATTAATTGAAAATTTTAACAATTACTTTTTGAAAAATAAATACAGTGTGTATTAAAAGAAAAAAGAATATGGGAACTAGTAGTTAAAAAAAAATTATAAAAAAAATGTTAAATATAATTAAAATATTAATTGATTCAATTAAATATTTGTTTTAAAACAAGTTTTGTTAAAACTTATTTACTTCCACACAAAATTTAAATTAAAAACGAAAAGTTTTTAAAATCCATAATTTTTAAATTATAGCGTAAATTTAAATTGGGCTTTAATTAGATATTTAAGATTATTAGACTTTCTGTGTAACACTTTTAATGAAATTCAAAAGATTTACTGATTCCACTCTAGCTTACAAGATGCTAAAAAGGATGTAATTACTTTTTAGCTTATTTTTTTCCATGGAATCTTTAAATTATTCTTCGTACTGTTTGCTTACATTTGTCAATTGTCCCCATCCATAGGGATAAAATGTTTCATTTTTATAGGGATCATTTGGGTATGTATTAACCGGTGTACGAGGTCCATGGCGGAAAAGCTAAAAGTAAAATTTATTATTAAACAATAATTAGTTTTGCTTCGGTTTACATTTTATTTTTGTCTAAACACTTACCACATGCACTAATTTTAGAGTTGAATTTGTATTAAGTGTTTTAATTTCATGTACACTTGAATTATTCTCGGCCTTTACTTTATGCCACTGATGACTAATAAAATATATCAAAATTAGTGCTAAAAACGTACGAGATATCATACTTGTTATATCAAACAACGCAGCAAAACTAAATTACTAAAATAAACCGTTGCTTATAAAGCTTTTATTAAACTACGTCAACACCAACAAAATCATAATATTAATTAAACTAAAATTACGAATTCAAAAAAATGCAAATTTTCTAATACCTGTTTAAATTAATTACTGAGAGTTTTATTTAAACTAAAATAATTCGGGATTATGAGTTATTTTATAAAGTTCTACTACAATCGGGTCGTCAATAAGTGAGGACAAATGTAGTCAAACAAATTTCTAAAATATTAGTGAATAAATATTGCTTAACACAGCCGGATCGATTTACCCTTTACCCCGGTGAAGGGTAACACAGTTCAAATTACAAACAATTTTTAGTATGGCAACGCTTTTAAGCTATTGTGGATTGCCGCAGTAGAGTACGCAAACAGACTTACTGCTTGTAGCCGATCGCCTCAGTTATAATTGAAATGTAGCTAATTGGGTTAAATTTTAATTAAAACAATTACCATATAATTCAAAAATCATTTGAATAAATAACAAACAAAAAAAAAAGTTTTATATTTATTTTTATAATTGTTTAATATTTATTTTGTCATTTTAATTTAACCAGGAAAACTGTATGTAGTTTATTTCCTCGCCAAATAAACTTACGGACAAACTTAAATATTTAAGGTCTTGTATTTATTTATATACACCATCTTGAAATTAAAATTTTAATCATGTCTATTACGATAAGTTTATTAAAGCAACATTTTCATTGTTATAAATTGTTGACATGCATTTCGCGCATATTTGCTAAACATTTATATTAACAAATATAATAAAAATTCATATTAAAAATTGAGATTTATAACAGCACTTGTATCTTTATGATTTAACTAGTAAAAGTATATTAAAGTCGGGCATGACAACTATATAAGTCCCTTCACTAAATAAAAACAATTTCGGGTAGCATTCCAAATTGCAGAAAGCGGATCCTTTCTTATGAACAATGTGAAAATCTGAACCAAATTGCCGAAAAAGATTTATTTAAGCCAAAACTGGCTATGTGGATTCAGAATGGGGTCTAGCTCCAAATATGGTGTCATTTTCCTCAAATTCGTATGCATGATTAAGCAAACTGCACGTTGCAATTTTTAAGACAATTGTATGAAATTTGCCAATTAAGTTTGAATTTCCCCAAGGACGATCCCTATTGAATATGTCTGAAGCGGTACATGTTTTGACCAAGTACCATGAAAAGGTTCCATTTGAGCTTAAATGATATTAAGAAATTTCTTGCACGGGACATGTATAATTTTATTCATCAAAATTCAACTTTGGCTCAGTTCTTTTTTTTTCCCATTGTTTATTACACCTGTCTAATATAGACAATAAGTAATTTTTCTTACGGCTAGTTGGGTGTTAAATTATCCTAAATCATTACTTAGAATAATTATATGTTAAGAGAAGCGGTCAAGTAGTCCCGTGGGCGTAATACGCTTTAGTCTTCCGGGCACCAAAGTTTCGTTTTCCGGCAGTTGTCTAAGTTGAGTGTTCGCATGTGAAGTGAGGCGACTTGTATGTTTTAAGCTGCTGTTTCGAATAACTTCGTTTATAGTTTTAACGCCTAGATCGCGGTGAAGGTCCTCATCTGTGATATACCATTCAGCATTGACGATAGTTTTTAGTATTTTAGACTGTATACGCTCAGTTCTTACCGGTTCTTTTTTACAGCGTCTTAAAGACCAAAAATTTCGAAAAACTCCCAATATTTTTTTTTCTTTCGTAGTTTTCTCGTTCTTTGGTATAATATTATGGTACGAGCTGTCCTAAAATCTAAAAGCTTTTATAAAAAAATAATGTCTAAATAAATGATCAAAAATTCAGACTAAATAAATCGCTAGAAAATAGATCAATTTTAAAAAATATCAAAAAATAATGGATGAATTGCAAAAATTTTCAACCTTTTAAAAACTCTGTTAAAACAAAATTTGCGAAATTCCCAAATTATTTTTGAACATTTATAATTTTCCTTTAAAATTAGCTATCAATCGCATTACTTTTTGAATTTTTCTAAATTTGATTAAATAATAAAATATAAGTCAATAATAGAAAATAAGACCTTGAAAAAAATCAATTTTTAAACCGCTTAATACTTCTAAAAATCGCTATATTTAACAACAAAACAGCTTAATTGACAATAGCGTTTTAAAACTATAACAAAAGCTTAAACTTGAAGGTTATATGTGAAAAGCTTTACTTTTAAAAGCTTTTAACTTTCTCTATATACAAGACAACATAATTTGAAAGCTCTTAATCAATATTAAAAGTTGAATAACCATTAAAGATCAAGTTCAAAAACCTTATAAGAGTTCAGAACAACAAAGTTTTGCTAAAAAAAATTTAACAAAAATTCAAACTCAAATAAACAATTTGCAATGGAAAATTAATAAAATAAATAAGCTCAATTAACAACAAAGTCAATAAATTCTTTTTAACAAAAACATCTGTATAATTAACAAAAAATAATCTAAACCCATACAACTACAGGTTTAATAAGAATAGACATGATCTACATTTAATACTTATTTGGGGTTTCCACAAGCCGTTCGTCATGAGATTAATGAGTGACTGCATGCATTTTGTTATAGTATTTTCCTTCGTCTTAGGCAAAACGTGCTTTGGAAACACCACCTTTATTATGAGGGGCAATGACAGTTCTTTGCTAGTTGAAGTATTTACTGGTTGTTGTATTTACTGGTCAATCAACCTTGGTGGCGGTTCAATAAAATTACTATTTTTGGCTGTACAACGTTCGGCATACGGTTCATTTGGTAAAACATCTTGACTCAAGGCCAACAACTTATCTAGGGGGCATTTTAATTCACAGTGTGGTATTTGTAGTTGCTTCAAATACCCCTTTTCATCATTGCGCAGAAAAATCTGAAATTTCAATATAACGAAAAATTGTTTATAGAAATTTAAAATTTTCCTTTTAAAATTACCTCCACATAATATTCTTGTGTTATGGAATTTTTATGTAATTCAAATATGGCCATAACTGAAAATCTAGGCATTTGTCTATCCCATATTTTTAAAGCTGATAATATATTGCCCACCGTCCGTCCAATCATGTCCCGTATAGATAAACATTTTTCTATCCAAAGGTTTAAGCTTATGCGAACGTTTCTTTAACATATCATCATACATTTTCCTAATAAAAGGTCCTCCTTTAATTTTTTGCATTTCCGTAGTGTAGGCATTATAGATATAACTTTGCTCGGCTAAAAATCTTATTTTGTCGGGAAAATAATCTTTTGTCCACTCGGGTAGTGGTAAACCAAAATCTCTTTCAGCCTCCAATGTTATATACAGAGAATTGATATGTTCAGCATTTGTTATATTCATGCCAGTAATTTCTGTTAGATTTTTAAATAGCGTTTGATATTTTAACATCTCTGCCTTAACCTGTGGCAATTCAAAGACTTCATTGCGTGCTTCAAAATATCTAGGGCAAGGTGTCCTAACTAACAGCAATGAATCTTGATCTAAAGGTTCAGAAAATATAGGTATTGGCTGCCAATTCAATGTGGGATGCCATTCCATGGGAGTATTTTGTGGCGGAAACATACTAGCCAATACGGTGGATAAGGTCATCATGGCTCTGGGTGAGGCAGTAGCTTGGGCATAAACTCTCTAGAATATTAACAAAAAAAAATACAAAAGTTTAAACAAGTAAAACATTTGTTTAAACTTTCATTTTATTTATTTATAAATATCTTACATCTGGAGAATAGTAGGGTTCCATATATTTTCCATAACGTTTATTTAACAGTTTTCCCAATTCATACAATTCTCTTTTACCTTTCTGCAATAAATAGTAGACAATTTAAAAAATTCATAATAATTTGTTTATATTTATAACTTACATTGGTTATATGTCCCCAACCGGTGGGTTCAAAACCTGTCTTAACATAGGGATCATTTGGATAAGTATCAACTGGAGTACGAGGTCCATGTCGTAATACCTGTAACAAATTATTTTATAAATTTTCCAACTAATAATCCTATTACACAGTACGACAGTAGTTGGTATACATGAGAAATGTTTACGGCTTAAAATAAAGAAATACGTGTATCAGCGTTTTGCTGTAGCACGTCAGAATAAAATGTATTTTTAAATGGTTATTTTTTAACTTTACATGAAAATTAAAGCGCCATCTAGCGGATTAATAAAAAAATCCAAATTTAATTCCCTTTTTAAAACTGGCTCAAGCATTAAAATCGGTTCACCCATTCTGTTGTTATAGAACTTTTTACAATTGTATTACATTACAAGTAAACCTCCACGGTCCTTCAAAGCTTAAAAATCGATTTTCTCAAAATGACGTGCTACAGCAAAACGCCGAGATAAGTATTTCTTTATTTTAAGCTTATTTTCATATTCTGTTAACATTTCTCATGTGTACTCAAAAAAAATTGATTTTGTCGTACTGCGTTATCAGTTAATAAAAAAGATTATATATTTTGGGAAATCCAAATGTGAACGGAATTTAGGTAAAATTAAAAAAAGCTAAAAATGGTTTCTGCAGATGTTTTTCTATCAATTCAGAAAGTTTAAGCGTATTACTCGGCTTCGTTTTGAATATATTTTCTCCTTAAGTAATCAATTAAAGTTTAAAAAATTGTTTTAGAATCAGTTGGGATATCAGTACGTATAATCAACATCATACTAATCCTACGTGCAGTTGTCCCTCATAGACCAAAAAATTTACATTATATAAATATATAATAAACGTATATTTTCTTTAATGCCAATGGTTGGGCAGATTAAAAAAAGGGAAAATTCTTCCTCTTTTTTAACGATAAACAAAATCTCAGGGGATGCTGTTACTAATGCAGTGCATAGTTATGGAAAATAGCTTATCTGATCGAGGAAAGTGGGAGTAGAGTTTGTGGACATTTAACTTGAATTTCTCTATATTGTGGGCAATAAGGAAGTTCTCTGTGGGAAATTTATGCCACATACGACTTGTACGACTAATAAACAAATTTTTCCCGTAATGTGTTGTGCGATTTATTGGGCAGTCGAATACAAACGGATGTGCTGTACTAAATAAGCGAGTGTTCCCAATATAAGCCCAGACTCTAGGAATCAGTTCACTTATCTCGGCAAAACAATTCTCATGGTAATATTGATAGAACAATGAAACACAATCCACATTTCGACGATGCTCCAATGAGTTAATAGAACTGGATACCCTACTGTCATTAATGAGTGCCGACGCCCTCTTTTGTACAGGGTTCAAAAGCTTTAAAACAGACTTCAAAGCTCCTGCTCATATATGGGAGTTGTATACCATTTTTGGTTGGATATAAGTAATATAAATAGCAGGGAGAACCTCTTTAGCTAAAATCCTGATATTTAAAACATGTATTCTAAGATTCATCATTCCGCGTAATTACAGTGTTGCCATATCACCACCTTTCAACACTACTCTATCCCCTTTCCAAAGAAAGTATCTTATCGTTGAATTAGTCCATACGCTAAGGAAGACATATGCCTTGATGTACGACCTATATCAAGGGATATGTCTTCTTTGGAGTATGGATTAATTCAACGATAAGATACTTTCTTTGGAAAGGGGATAGAGTAGTGTTGAAAGGTGGTTTTATAGGAAGGGCTTCAAATATGGCAACCCTGTAATTACGCGGAATGATAAATCTTAGAACAGTTGATGGATAGTTGGCGAAATTGTTGAAGCTTTTATAGTTTACGGGCCTGTTATGTTATTTTACTTCGGTGA
Source organism: Eustalomyia histrio (assembly GCA_949748255.1). Taxonomy (NCBI): domain Eukaryota; kingdom Metazoa; phylum Arthropoda; class Insecta; order Diptera; family Anthomyiidae; genus Eustalomyia; species Eustalomyia histrio. The sequence continues at coordinate 155,527,617 of OX456524.1, read as the reverse complement.
GGTTAAGTGCCCTCGGAACACCGAAGGAGGACGTTGCGATATGTATGAGTGATCGGCATCTCATACATATTATATTTCTAAATTGATGTTGTCGTCGCCAGGGATTGAACCTGAAACTTTTGCGTAACAAGCCAACGCCATTACACCACACTTCGCCGGAGTACCAGCCTAAATTTGGCATGTAGGCTGACACTCCGTAGACATCTACCCAGAAGGAATTTTTTACATTTTTGCGGATAGGGAAAAAAAGGGAAAAGGCTCCTCCTTAAGATCCTGCCTCAACCCCTTCACCACGAAATGTAAAATTTATTTTTTTCCGATAGGGCACAGCCCAAACTCTTGGAAACTTAAAGTTTTACACATATTTAAAAAAAAATATTTTTATTCCAATAACTCACAGCTTGATCGTACTTTTGAATGTGGGTTGCTTTTTTGCAATCCCTTTACCAGCTGCAGTAATTATCCCTATCTAATACTTCAACAACTTCACTTAATTTCATCACTTTACTTTCACTCCAATTACGAGTACTTACAATATGCACTAATTCCAATGTTGAATTTTTCGTATCAACTTCCGTATTAAAACATTCGAGATTTGTGTTAACATTTGTAGTAGAACAAAATATTATTATTAAAACAATTACAATAGAACTTAATAAGAATAGCAAAATTAAATTTTTACGTGATAAATTATACAACATTTTAAAAATTTGCAAAAAATTAATTATTCATTAATATTACAATGAAGTTTTAAATATTTTTAATTTTTTTTTAATAGTTTTTTTTATTCTTGCAACAGAACTGTATTTATTTTTATACGATATTATGGATTTATTTTTATTTTATTTATATTCGCATTTAGTTTTTTAATTAAATTTTTAATTTTTGTTGATACAGCCCGTTTTAAATGCATTTATGCACCTGTTGATTAGTTTAATGACAGCGTGAGTACCAAACTAAACTAACTAAAATCTGTTGTTTTTAAATTGTTTTATATATGTTGTAATTTAACAAAAAAAAAATATATACTTTTTAGAATGCATTAATTATATACTTGTTTTCAAATATGAGAGTATTGTAAAATAAATATTTGTTGCTACATTGGGTTTTTTTTTTTTTGCAATATCGGTAGATTTGTAAAGAAATTTTTGTTTATATATAAAAAATTTAAAAAGAAAAAATAATGTTGGGTGGACTAATTTTGGATTTGGAATAGTAATTAATTTGTCTTTTAGCTTAAAAACATAAATAATGGCCAATTATTTTTTGATGACGACTTTTATTCTAAATATAAAAAATTATAAATTTAAACCCTTAAATTAAAGGGATTCTTGATTCCTTTTATTACTTACTATTTTTACTTTTATTTTATTTTTGTTTTCATAAGAAATATATATATTTTTTTGAATAAATTAATCTACAGAGACTAATTAACAGATATCTTACAAATATTTCACTAAACAACACAGATAACATTTATAAATGTTGTTTCAAGAGAAAGATAGATAAAAAAAAACATTCTTGTTTTCGAACAATTAAAACGTTTATAAAAAAACTTGTTTTACTTTTTAACTAAAAAATAGCAAATAATTTTATCGACATTCGAGATTATAATAATTATGTTTAAGAAAAAAAAAAACAAGTCGAGCCCCCATAAAAAACGAAACCATATAAGTAACGGTTCGGTGGAATGACTTTTAGGTACCTTTTGTATTTTATTTTTTGATATTTAAAGGACTTTTGACAATGCTCGATAAGGTCTTTGGCATGAAGTTGACCTTCTTGTGGTATTTCCTTTTCGACTGACTTTTGGCGGAGATTAAGGTTTTGGGTGTGCATCCAGGCTTATGCGGATAATCTTCGTTCTTTAATATTTGGTGGGAAAAATTTTGTGGTGAAAATTTTTGTAAGTTTCCGACTGATGAGGGCACGACAGAACATTTTGTGTGTTACTGTCCGGGATTCTCCAAAAGCAGACAGCGCTTTTTGGGTATTGACTGATGTCTACCCCTGGCTAATTTTCTCAGGTTTATAAGGAAGGCTGGGGGGAAATTATAGGCAAGGTTTTTTTTTCTTTCAATATCAATAATGTTTCGTCTTTTTTGCTTTATTTTGATTCTCGAGGTTATAGTTTATATAAAACATTTTAAGTATGCGCGTCATGGATTTGCTTGTCCCAACCCTATCTGAACTCATTCTCAAATGTTTGAATGATTTACAGGTTGGTTGAAAAGTTCCTGCGCTCGAAATGAAAGAATACTGTTTATGTTACGAAATATATTTTTTTATTCAATATAATCTCCTAAAAGCTCAATACACTTGTTCCAATGATCTTCCAATAATTTTATCCCATCCTTATAATGGTTTTCCGGAAGCTCTGCAAAATAACCGTCTACGGCTCCTATGGCCTCCTCATTCGACGAAAAATGCTTTCCACGAAGGAATTGTTTGAGATTTCTGAAGAGATCGTAGTCACTGGGAGCCAAATCTGGTGAATACGGTGGATGTTCAAGCAATTCGTACTTTAATTCTTTGAATTTAGCCATCGTCAAAACACTTTTGTGAGCAGGTGCATTGTCTTGATGAAAAATGATTTTTTTCTTCTTTAAACCAGGTCTTTTTTCACGAATTTTTTAATCCAGCTGATCAAAAAGTCTGCAATAATATTCAGAGTTGATTGTTTTACCTTTCTGAAGATAATCAATCAACAAAATTCTTTTTGCATCCCAAAGAACTGATGCCATAACCTTCTTTGCTGATCGTTGTGACTTCACCTGCTTTGGAGCTGAACAACCAGCTTCAGTCCACTATAAACGTTCTTGTTTCAATTTAGGATCATGGTGGTAGATGCAAGTCTCATCCATAGTTATAAAACGACGCAAGAAGTCGGTTTTATTCGGCTTAAACTGCCCCAAATTACGCTGAGAAATTTGTTTTCGATCCAGTTTTTGTTGAATTGTTAATGTGTGCGGCACTAACTTTCCAAACAGTTTTTTCATACGTAATTCTTCATGTAAAATATGGAGTACTCGTTCGTCTGAAATGCCATGGCATCAGCAATTTCACGCTTAGTCAAACTTGGATCTTCACTGACCATATTATGTACCTGCTCAATGATTTCTGCTGTGGTTGCAGTTTTTGGTCGTCCTTCGTGTGGATCGTCTTTAGGGCTGGTACGACCACGTTTAAATTTACCAGCCCAAAATTCAACGTGCGTTTTGAAGGTGAGGACTCCTTATACACTTCTAACAATTGTTCATAAATTTCCTTTTCTTTTAAACCCTTCAAAACAAAGAATCTAATGACTGCACGATTTTCAATTTTTTCCATATTAAAAAAAATCAATGACACGTCAACTTTAAATGGCTTGTAAACAAAGAAAGAATTGACAGAATGACTTGCAACTTTGCATGTGTTCTCAGGACAGTTATACCAACTTGAGGAAAAAAAGTTTGGAGCTAGCAGTGCCATCTCTTGGTAAGCGCAGGAACTTTTCAACCAACCTGTATACTGAAATTTTGAGGTAAAGAATTTTGCTTGTTTGTCGTTCAATATTTATTTTTTTTTTTTTCTAAAAAGAAAAGATGGGAATTTTATGCTTAAAGTAATAAATTTATATAGGACGAAAAGTTTCTCTCATTCTCACTTAACCTACCTCTTGGCATCTGATCCATGTTACAGATAAAATAAAAGTGCAATTTATGAAAATTTAAATTAAATTTCCATTAAGAGATGTTAATAAAAAAATGCTTGTAAATTGTAAAAAGAATTCATTCCACCGCATTGTGAAATCGTTTAAATTGTCAACTGATTATGCCGTTATAAATTAATATGCAATTTATTTTAATAAAATTGTCATTTACTTTACAAAATGTCACTAAGTACTATAAAATTGAGTTATTCTAGTTTAAATAAAAATTTGCATAAATCAAATAGAATATTTTTAGAATTTTTTTTTTTAGTAAACTCGTCGAAAAAATAAAACTAATCGGAAGTTGTGTTAAGCCACTTAAAATGTGTTGGTTGACAGTTGTCAACAAATTTGACATTAAAATATTTACACTTTGTAAATAAACAAAAATTGTCAATTAGAATTTTTTAGGTGAAATATATAAATTATTTATGTACGAGGGATGTTTGAGAAATATTTAATGTTATAGTAATTGAGGATTTTAAAAATTATTCATACAACTTAAATGATTTGCCTTTAGAGTTTTAAAGATATTTGGTAGAAAAAAATTATATAATGTTAAAATGTGTGAAATTTCTAAAAAAAAATAATAATGTCGTAGTATCAGTTGGCTTGGAACTTTTTTAAAAATAATATTTTTTTTCTTAAAATGTATAATCGAAGATTTTTAGTTGCTCACTGAAAAAATGTTAAAGCAAACAGACCCCACATTAAATTGAATAGAATCAGCTTTAAAATTAATTTATTTTTAATTGAAATATATTTCTACTTAATTTTGAAATGGGAAAAATTTAACATATTAATTTAAAAGTACAAAAAGTTATAGTTAAACTAATATCAAACTTACTTTAATAAGATAAATACTTAAATTAAAAATTTTCGTTGTAAAATAAAATGTTAATTCAAATATTTTATAACAATTTAATTAACTATAATTTTTTTCCTCTGTGTAGGGGGGAGCTTTATAATATGATAAATTTCTTCCTAAAATTGACAATAAAATTTCGAAATAAACATTAAAAGGATCATTAAAGAATAATTAATTTTTTTGTAACTTAATTATCTGAACCAACTCTTTTTTGTACCACCTGGGTGACTTTCACAATTAAAACATTTCTTACAATTGTGATTTTTTTTTGTGAAGAAACAAACAATATTTAAATATTTATTTGTGTTAATAATGACAGTTAACGATTTATTATATGTAATATGTTGGCAAAATTACATCAGCAAATGTTTGAAATAACTTTAATTTCTGTTGAAAAAATTTTCCATTCGCTACAAATTAAACAATTATTTTAATTATAGAAATAAAATTTGAAAAAAGCAAATAAGTTACTATATTTTGGACTCCATCATAAATTTCAATGCTACACATTGGGGTAGAGTCAGAATATTTTGGAAATAATTTAGATATTTCTTATCGGCTGGTTGGATGCTATAAAATTTTACCCAAAGCAAAAGTGATTTCCAGCTAAGTTTTTTCGGTTTATAGAAATGGTGTTAATCTCTAAAGTCATAAGCAACATTTCCAACAAAATTTACTATAAATTTATGCTGTGATTCTAGAGTATTCCAAAAACCGGCCTTTTGAGAAAACCGGTTTCAGGTTTCTTCGAAAAATAGAATTTTAAAAAAACCGGTTTCGGTTTTTGCAGAAAAAACCGGTCAACCGGTTTTTTTCGTTTTTTTTTAATTTGAATAAAAAGCTTATATAATTTGTTAATTGTTTTTATTACAAAAAAAAACAAATTTAATATATAATGTAATAAAAATAAAAAAATACATTCTTTGAAAAAAAATATATACCCAACAAACAATACGTATCGGTTTCGGTCCGTCATAAACGGAATCCAACTCCGTTTACGTACCGTTTTCTTTATCCGTAAACGGACCAGAAAACGGATTATAAGGAACATTGAAACTGATTCGAATCGGTTTAAAAACCGTCAATGACGGACCGGATATATCTGATGAAAAACGGAGTTGTCCGTTAAAAGTCCGTCAATGACGGACCGTTTACGGACCGGATATATCGGATGAAAAACTATATTCATATCAAATGAATAGAGATCATATCAAATGAATAGAGATCATTAAGTTTGTAAATTGGTAAAATTAGGTACGTTAGTAATTTGAACGTTTAAAACGTTTGGCATTAAATAAGTTTTTTTAATATTACATTTTAAATATGTAAAAAGAAAATCTATTTTTCAGTTCTAAAATAATATTTTAGAAATAATATGCCATTTAAATGTTTCGTTTTAAGACGATTTTTTTGTTTGCTTTTGATAAAGCTAGTAGTGGAAAATACTCTTTCACTAATAGTAGATGTTAGACAACTAGTCAAAAGACAATTATATAAATTTTCCAACTTTTCAGTTCTTTTGTCGCATTTATCAAGATATATGAAATCATCATATAATGATGAATGATTTTGTACAGTCTCTTTTTTAGGATTTTTAATACTGTTTATTGTGTTATTTAGATCAGAAATTAACCTATTTGAATTTGGAATATCCAAAGTTAAGTCTTCATCCGGATCTATCAGGCCTACATCTAAATCTTCATAACCAAACAAACGATTATAAAAGTGTTCGGAAAAATAAAAGAGACCAAGTAACCCAGTTGGTGATGTAATTAAAAAAACCGGTTAACCGAACAAAAAAGACCGGTTTTCGGTTTTCTTCGAATTTACAAAATATTCGAAACCGATCGGTTTTTAAAAATAAAGAAACCGGTTGACCGGTTTTCGGTTTCGGTTTTTGAATACTCTATGTGTTTCCTTTGAAGCTTTATGCTTTTAGTGATTACGAATTCATTTTAAAGTAACCATTTTAATAGATTTCTTTTATTAAAAGTTTCTCTTCAATAAAATCTGTTAAGGTTTAAAAAAAAAACCTTTTTTTTTTGTAAAATTTAAGACATTTTCAACCGCAAAATTTATTTTAATACAACACTTTACAAAAATCACACAAAAGAAGTATTTTATGTGCTTATATGTTGTTGATGGTGTTTTGGTCACTGGTCTGCTTCAATAACCACACTAGAATTTGTTGCATAGAAGATTTAATTGTATAGCATACATACACTCACAGAAATACGAGTGTTATTTAATAGATAATATTTTCAATTTTCAGCCTAAAATAATAAATTTTTAAATCTTAAAGCTTTCAAATGAAATTAGTAAATCTACAACAATTTGAATTTTTTTAATTTGTAAAAAAGAAATGTATTTTGTTAAGTGTATAATAATAGAAGTAGCTTAAGAAGCTGAGGGAGGAGAGTGGCTGTGATGGAATTTAAAAAAAAAAGTAATCATAAAATGTTGTCAACCCAAAAACACAACATCATTAACAGCAGTAGCAACAACATCATCAACAGCAGCAGCAACAACATAAACACCAACTAGGATGCAGTGACCAACAAAAATCCGAAAAATTATGTACCTTTTAATGGTACTTTAAGCTAAAATTATGTGAAGTGCTTGGTGTTGTTACAAGTGATGATAGTAATGGTCGTGATACTTGTACTAGAATGTTGTTGCTATACTTTATGTTATTCAATGTATTTGTGTGTGTATGTTTGTGTATGTTTTGGAGTGCAACTACATACAAAACCAATATTGTGATGATGGTTATTATTGACAAAAATTAAAAAAAAAATACTACAAGTTTTTATAGGAAAAATAATGATAGAAATTTTTTTGCAAAAATAAATACTGTTAAAAATAAAATTTCCATTAAATGGTCTTTTGAAATTAATTCGATTACACTCATTGACAAGGTTTTTGCACCAAGTTCTATTAAATCTTTTTTTTTTTAAACCCGAAATTAAAGTTAAAAAAAAGTTTCGTTGAAAAACCTTTTCTTTTTCTAACCCCAGACCCAGGGAAAAATAATTTATAGATCAATTTTATGGAAAAGAACTTAAAAATGTATGTATTTTTTATTTTTTTATTTTTCAGGTTCGTAATCATAAATATATTTAAGAGAAATATGGAGAAAATTGCTAGATGGAGTGTCTCAACTTTAACCAGAGCAATCAGGACATCAGGTCAGCCTTATTCTGAATCACCACGCACAAGAAATCATGGTTTGATTTGTTTGCCTTCACAAGGAGGAAAAGCGACATAGAAAATTACCATTTTACACAGTAAGTGACCAAAGAGCTTTTCTCCATTAGTTTCTAGATATTAGTACTATTTTATCCTACATATTTAATAATCCATAGATTCTACATTGCATGGTACCTGTATGTTCATTTGGTATGTTATTGTTGATTTGTTAGCTTACATTTTAATTTAGAATTTGTTATATATAATTTTTTATCTCAAACATGACAAATTCTAATTTAAAATGTTAACTAACACATTAACAATACATAACAAATGCGTTCTATATAAAATTACTCCTCATTTGAGAATAACCAAGGACCCTATAAACCAGGATGAGCAAACTACCAAATTTTTAGCCACCCATGATGCAAAACGGTGCGACTACAAAAAAATTCTTAATCGAGACCATGAAATTCTTAGCCGATTTACAGAAACATTTAGCTGCTAGCAAGGGTTGTAGCGCAAGTACAGTGATTGTGATGTGAATGTATACATGTTTGAATTGGTGCAACCCTTGCTAGAGGCTAAGTTTTTTTGTAAATCGGGTAAGAATTTCAACTAAGAATTTTTTTGTAGTCGCATCATTTGGCATCATGGGTGGCTAAAAATTTGGTAGTTTGTTTATCCTGGTTTATAGGGTCCTTGGAATAACTGCCTTTATACAAGGTGGGGCAAAAACCACCATTTGATTTTCTCTCGCTATAACTTTTGTTTAAAGTGTAAACTCTTTTTGTGTTTAACTGATTATATTTGTTTGCACTTATAAATTTTGTTTCACCTAATTGTGGAAAATTATGTCCGACGATTGGCTGCCGTCGGCGTTGGCTCTTTGGGTTCTTTTAATTACATTTTGCATAACTGTACGCAGCATTTGTGGTGTCACGTTGTCAATGTTAACTAGTCCAATGACTTCAAATATTTCCATAGGAAGAAGTTCGAGACAGCCAAATCGAAAGATCTGACATGCCAAAGCAAATCACCAAAACGCGATATTATACGTGCTGGGAAGGCATCCTTCAAAATATGCAATGTGTCGCGTACAGGCGTTCACCTTAATAGCACAGGGTGACTTTGAAAGGGTGTAGTGGGACTTTATAAATAATGCGAGGATTTTTCGTCCCCCAGAAATGAGCCTCGTTGTTTATGATCAATTTAAATGGAAAATTATCTACTTCGTTGCTGAGTTTGCGCATGTCTAATTTCGCCCATGCCTACTTAATGAATGTCAAAATCAAACTAACAAGTACAAACTACAAGTACTGGCTCCGACGTTCACCTGAATAGCGTATAGTACATAGGGTGATTTTGAGAGGATGTAGTGGGGTTTCATAAATTATGCGAGGATTTTTCGTCCCCCAGAACCGAAAAATGAGCCTCGTCGTTCATGATTACTTTTAATGGGAAATTATCCACTTCATTGTTGAGTTCTCACATGTCTAATTTCGTCCATGTCTACTTCACAAATGTCAAAACCAAACTGACATATGATGTCTTTTGTAAAAATGGCACCACTTTCCAATAGGATGATACTTATTGCCCCACCTTTGCAGTTAACATATAAAATTTGCACCAACAAAAATTTGAACATATTAAATAAAATTATATTTTTGCAAGAAACATCAATTAATTTGTAAACAAATTAAAGCTGGTCAATACCGACTACATAATACCCTACAGAAAATATAATTTGGATCAAATTTCGGGAAGCGCTAAAAAAATTCTGGGAAGCGTTTTGATTTTATGATTTAGGTAGAAAGGTTCTTTGTAAATTGGCAGATATTTGGATCTAGTCCCCATATAAACCCACACAAAGAAAACAAATTCATTGTTACAACTGAATTTTATGCCAACTGAATGGTTTGGTTGCAGCAACCGAATTTTTTGGTTGTCGTAATAAAATGTATTCAGTGATTCAACCGAAATTCTGTTGTAACAACCGCATTTCTGTCGACGCAAACAAATTTAACGGTGGCTGCAACCGACAAGAAATTCGGTTGTCACAATGAATCTGTTTTCTCTGTGCACCTACCGGTCGTTTTCTTAAATGAACTTTTACTAAACTATAGGTCGGGAATATACAAAATATTTGGATTAAATTTTGTACATGAGTTTCTGTTGGGCCAAGGAAAAAACCCAATTGTATTCGAAAATAATCGTTCCAAATTTAGACCTAACTCCCATTGAAATGTTGTTTCTAATTTAGGCTCGTAATGTTTGTTTATAACCATTTTTAACCATTAAATTTATTATTTTAATCCATCTAAAAGTCTCTCCAGAACCCAAAGTTTTTAAAAACCAATTTTATTTTGTTGTGGTAAATTTTATTTAAAATAATTCTCAATACCAAAATTTCAATTATTGAAAATTATTATAATTCCTTTAATAGCAGTTTTACAGATTTAACTGACATTTTATATAACTAAGACCAAATTCGATAATATTGGCAAAACTTTCACTTAAAATTTTTTTAAAAATTGAAATACATCCAAAGGTTGTTAATAATAAATAAAAATTTCTTAATAATCTCTTAAATGAAAACATAAAAATAACATACAAAATAAAAATTGTAAAAATTATAAAATAACCGGATATATGTATGTACCAGCAATCAACCATTTACACCATTTCCGTTTTATAATGTTTATGACAAGAGTGCCCTCGTGCCAGTATTAGTAATCTTCTTTTTCTATCAGTTTTTTTTTATGAAACATGGGTGGCACTTTTTTGTATACGAAATACAATTTCAAGCTACAAAACCGATTTCAATTTATATTGAACAATATGTAACCTAACTAATGTTTATAGATAGCACAGTGAAAACATACAGACATACTTACAGTCATATGTATGTCTGACTTGTATGTAACTATATTGAAACCCATAAGCGTATGTCACATTAAATTTAACTATTTCAGCAAAAATATAAAAATTGAAGTAACTTTTATTTTTTTTTTGTTGCTGCTGAATGTTTTTGGCTTGTTTAACCAGTGTGTATGTAACACAGAGTACAAGCAGTACATATGAACTGTGGCATAGAATCGCAAGGAATAGTAAATATGTTTTAAAAATAAAATAACCAAAAAAAAAAAACAAATACGCGTTTGTCTCCATTCAAGTGGTAACAAATCTTTGCAATTGCTCCACTGAGTGCTATTGCTATGCGTCGAATCGATAAATTTTATTTTTAGAAATATTTTTTTTCAGCAGTTTTATTCCTTTTTTTACTTTTTGTTACATTTTTTTTTTTTTGTTATTTTAACCATAGGCAATCATAGTAATTTGTAACATTTTTTATTTGTGTTTTTTTTAGTTGGTTTTACGTACATTTTCAAGTGAATTTTTTTTTCTGTATGACCAGTTTTTTGTTTTTCATTTTTTATAGAATTCTTTATGTCTTTTGGATAAGAGTCAAACATTGCTTATAATTGTAACTTTAGGTTAATGTTAGTGTTCTTTTTAAATTAAAATGCACATAAATATTAGTAGATTATTTCAAAAGAATACAAATTTATAGCAAAAAGCAAACAAAATAAAATAGGGATTTTCAATTTTGTCGCAATGCAGTTTCTAATGAAAATTAATAGAAAATATTAAAAATAATTTCACTAATAGTAAATAAATATAATTACAATAATTTCTAAAAAAAAAAAACACTGAAAATTTGCCCAGAGGCGACATCGTTTGCAGAAGAAAGCTGTATACAAAAAAGGTGGGAATAAGTGGCATTGCACTCACCAAAAAAAGTCTGTAATGGCAACTGAAAATTTTGTTGTTATTACGGGACATTCTGCTAATTTGAGCCCAGCGGTATTTTTTGCTAATCTTAGCAACACATGTCTGCTGACGTATAGTACAATGAAATTAGTAGAAAAATTAGTAGCCGCTACTAAATTTTAGTAGACAGTTTGTAAAGTGGAATTTAAAATCTGTTTGCTAAAATCAGCAAAAAAAAATTACTAAATACTATTAATACAAAGTTTTAGATTTATTTTTTTTTATCGAGCATCAAAATTTTTGATATTTTTTAAAAGATGTTTTATACAAAATGAAAAAAAAATCAAAGGCTTAAAAATCTTAAAAATTGTTAAAACATAAACGAATTTATCATTTTGTTTTAATTTGGTAATTTCTGTTTTGAAAAATATTTTAGTAAATTTTTTTTTTAAGGTCAACTTTTAATTGATTTTTAGAACTAAAAAACCCTTTTTAGTGCTATTTGAAGTGGATGTCCTCTTTTTAGACATGAGTCGGTATCTTCACTTCCGATCCACTTTTTAAACCTATTTAACATTTTAGGGCAATTTAAGTTTGTATGTATAAGTTTAAATTATTAGAAATAACATTTCCATCAATATCGACTTTTTTAAAATTAGTAATTTTTTTTTTGCTAATTTTAGCAAATCGGTTTTCAAAAATTTGTAAAATGATTTCTAAAATTAGCAACGAAAATTTGTAGATATTCTGTAAAAATTCTGTAATTTGTAAAATGTAAATAGCAAAAATATTTGCTAAATAATAATTTTTTTACTAAAAATCAGTATAAAAATAGTAAAGTGGGATTGAAAACCGTTTACAAATTTTTCTACTAACTTTTTTTTCTGAGTGTGCACTCAAGATCTTTATTAGTTGAGATCGTTAAGCGGTCGAGCTTTGACAGAAATTGCATGACAAACTTTTGGGTAGCAGTGAAAATCAACAATAATTACTTTAAAAACACTTACACTCCTTACCAGCGTTTTCCAGAATTTAAAAAAAAAATAATAAAAATCTGTAATTTATAAAAAAAGTTGAAGTCAGAAAGTTTCAAGTGCGAGTCAGGTTTTAACAGTAATTTTTTGGAAGTTTTTTTTTAAATATTTTAATAAATTATAATTTTTAAATTTTATCTGGCTCAAGATCATAATTTAATGTTACTAACGAATAGTAAACACAAATTTTTTCCATATAATAAAAAAAATCAGTGTTCACTATGCGTAAGTAACATTAAATTATGATCTCGAGCCTGATAAAATTTAAAAATATATAATTAAAACAGATAGATCGAATAATATATCCACAGTCAACATATTTTAATAAATTTTAATATTTTTTTTATGAATTTATTATTATTTTTTTTGAAAAATTTCTTCAAAATCTAGTATGACCAATAAAAAAAATTCATATAAACCAGGGATGCGAAAGTTGGTATAATTGTATCATTTTTGGTACGATTTGGGTCTTAAAAGTACGATGGTACTCCCATGGTTTATTTGGTACAATTTCCAAATTTTCCCAGTTTATCCTTATCTTTTTTTCTTGGCAACTCATTTTTGCTGTCACATCTTTGTAAATATCTTTTATATTAGAGCCAATTTGGACGGCGACTTTGTTGCATATAGTAATTATTGCCTGCAATTTTTGATTGTTATAGAATGGAATAGAGAAGCAAGCGGGGTAACAAAAAAGGCACAGTTTTCGTTTCTCGTGCATGTTTCTATTATCTCTCTTTCACACTCATATGTACTCTTATTTTGTTGCTTAATTCACATTCAGTTTCCGTGCAAATAAAGCAGTGATCGGCACAATAAAGTACACTCTAAAAATTTGGTTTTTCTTATTATTATAGATATTTTTTTATTGTAGGTATTTATTTTGTTTTTCGTTTACATTTTAAATTAAAAATGTGGATCGTTGAGTGGAAAGAATTTTTTTTATTTTCTTGAAATATATTAAACGAGGCAGAGTGACTTGTATGCAATCAAAAAATTATTATTATCATTGTTATGAATAATTTTTTATAATAGAGAAAGCAAAAACATTTACCATTTTAATTCAATGAATACAGACGCATATTCTCTTATCGATAAATTACTTATTAATTTATTCATTCATTCATTTATCTAGAAAGATAAAATAATTTCTTACATTCATATTCTCTCTTTCTGCCAACCACTGAATTAAAGTCACCGTATAAATAGACATAACTTTGGAAGCAACTTTGAAAAGGGAATTAATAAAATTGCACGCAATCAATTGCATCGTATAAATTGTCAACAGTTTTTAGCCTAGTCAAAACGAAAGATTTGTTACATTCATCGAATTATTGTTGCTATAATTTCAAAATAACAATTAGTTTGTTACCTACTTTAATATGATATTGATCTCATGGATTTTTGTACATTATTTTACATATTTTTATTACATACTTTTAATGTACAACTGAATTTTCTGTATAGTCTTTTAGTTATGTTTATTAAAAATAAAAATATTAAAAAAAATTCTATAGTTGGTGTTTTTTTTATACTAAAAAAAATGGTACAATTGAGTTCAAAAAAGTACTATTTGGTAATGACTTTTGTACGAAATTGAAATTCTCCTTTCGCATCCCTGCTATAAACTCTTTATAAATTTTATTTACGAAAATCTATCTTTAAATCAAAGCGTAGGTATTTTTGAGAGAGAGAGAGAGATTTTTTTTTTTATTAAATCTTCATTTACATAACCGAGCCATTAGGGCCTTATGTGGTTAATTAAAGCTACTATCTTAATAACAAACTTTTAGAAATTTTTTTATTTTACTTCTCACATATTTGTGAACAACCCGTTATTGTAATTTTCCGAAGCTTTTTGAACAGCAGTAAGAAAACCCTTTTTGCGCAGATTCAACTGCTACAGCTAAAGGATTAAAAAAATTATCATATAGCGACAATTTAACAATTGTAACACAAACAATTAATACAATTTAATGCAGAATTTCCGATGATGCCTGTCCATAGAAAAAAAGGCAGAATTTGGTCTGATTGGAATATTAATAATTTTTATAATTTTTATTCTTCTTAAGCTCAACCTTACTTCGATACTTGATTTCGTTTATTGATTCATTTTGTTTTAAAGTTTTATCATATCACTTTTCCAAAATTTCCTTAGAGTTCCATTGAAGCTATGATTTTTTATTTAAGTCTTAATTAAGTAATATTACTAATTATTATTAATTAATTTTTTAATGCAATCAATCACATTTAACCCTCCGATGAGTGACAGTTTTGAACTTCACGGCCGTGTGAAAAGGTCCCTACGGACCTTTTTTGTAAATCATGTTTTTTCATATAAAATTTTTTTTTTTGATTTTTTTTTTGTTTTTATTGTTTATAACTAAATTCTACATACAAAAATAATTTTTTCAATTTTTTTTATTTTTTTTTTTTTTTTTTTTTTTTGCTTGAATTTTCTTAAGACTATTATAAAAAAGTTTAAAAATTATTGTTGTTGAGCGTGTACTTCTTGTCCCCCGCCCTGTGCGCAAGTGTTGCAGCGATGTAAAAGTGTGCTATGTTCTCCGCAAACAGCGTTGCCGCAGCCGAAGCAGTATGCCCGCGTTTTCCGCTGCCGCCCGTACTTAGAACGGCAAAGGCGACATGACGGTCTACTTGACCTAGCCGCAAACGACGGTGCCTTCCATCGGTCTTGGTAATACCTGAAATGAAAAGAAAAATAAAAAACAAATAAATATATATTCTATTCTTGAATTTGAAGATGTTTTTCTTACCCTAACATCGAATGTTTCCATCGCATTGCGTATCCTTGGATATGAGGTTATATGGTTGTTCAGGGCACGTTCTTCGATATTTGGTGTGGCCAATTGTTTCGTTAGCAGCAACAAGAACGACCGCCGTCTGTCACTCCTTTTTATAGGCTTCATTTCGTTGTAAATCGTAAAAGCAGCCAATGCAGCGACGTCCAGCATATTATAAAACATGGCCAACGGCCATCGTTGTTTCTATCACACACGATTTTACTCTTCGCTGTCTAAACTTTGACTGATTTGGTTTACGAAACTACAACTTCTTTTATACTCTTTCGTACGTCTACCTGAACTCAAAGACATTTAGGGATTACTTCATCATCACTACAATTTTTTTATTGTTTCAACACATAATTTACTTGTTCTGAACCCAAAAACCTAAACTCAATGACATTAGGGATGATGATAAAAACAAAAAATTCTAAGAACTGGTTTATTGCTAGTAGTATAAAATTAGAATATTGTGCCTTTCCTTGAAAGCAATAAAGTTCATGTCTTCGAATTTTTCTTAGAATTTTTTGTTTTTATCATCATCCCTAATGCCTTTGAGTTTAGGTCTTTGTGTTCAGAACAAGTAAATTATGTGTTGAAACAATAAAAAAATTATAATGATGCCCAAAAACATGGATTTATTAGTGAAATTCAGTACAAGGTCCATACGGACCTATTCACACGTCCGCGTACTATTCTCACTAAAACCTCAATAACTCCTAAAGTAATGATCCGATCGCCTTGATTTTTTTTCCAAAAGATGCGCAACAAAATAGTCTTGGAATACAGAGTAGCCAAAGTAGGAGTAATTTCAGTTTGAAAAGGCAAAAAGATCCCTAGGGACCTTCTCACTCATCGGAGGGTTAAATTGTAACTGGATTATTTCGGAAATAAATTTTGTTTAGCTGAATTAAAGCAAAAATCTTTTTATTACAGAAAATTACCAAAACAGTATTACTTTTTTTTTTGCTATGTAGAGCAGAAGGATGTGAAAAACTATCTACACAAAATTTATTTAAGCTAGCGAAAATATTCAAGAGTACTTTTAATGTATACACACCTTCAATTATTCCATTGACTTGCTTAAGAATTTTAAAATGTTGTATTAAATTATAGTGAAAATACTATAATTTCACTTTATTTTTTCTAATCTCTAAAGATTATGCGATTTTTTTATCATCGTCATCCTTATTCAACATTACAATTGCGTATACCATCACCTACCTGTCTGTGTGGTGGCTTCAACAGTAGTCAGGCCATTAGAATTTTTCTATATATTTTTTTTTCATTTCGTTTATTTTTCCTCTCAAGGGTTCTTATTTTGTACACACTTGCGCTTGGAGATGCATTTTATTAATGCTCCAAATAATTCAATTAAATTAGTTAACTGTAATACAAAAAAAAAATAAAATAGCAATTTAACGAGATATTGCAACACTACCTTACACTCATAAAAAAATGTCGATAAAAATTACTTCTTATTTTATTGAACTTATTTTTAAGAAATTTTTATATTAATTTTTATACAAGTGTTCAGGTTTTATATGTCTAAATACCATTTAAGCTCATCACCCTATTTTCACAGTGTCAAGGTAGATTTTTTACTGACACAATTGTGGTTGTTTCTCATATAGAATTTTAATAATTTTAATGGGCCTTAATCGACTAGAATAAACTGCCAAAATAGGAATTTGAAATATGCTATAAAGGCTACCAATTCGTTGTACCTATACATTAACTATGTGATGTGGTTTTTCATTATTTTTACTGGGAGGGGCGAAAAGTCTCTCTCATAAATTTCTCCCCAACCCCCCTTCAGCTAGTTATCTGAAATTTTTAATATGTGGCCTAAAGCATCGACTAATTTATATACTTTTTAGATTTTTGATAAAAAATAATGGTGTAATTGGGGCACAATAGAGAAAAGTGCCCATTTTAAGGACTCATGTCTTGATATTGACACTACCCAAAAATTTAAACAATTTTATAAAAAGAAGAAAATTCTTAGAAAAATGTATTTAATTTTTCTTTTAAATATATAATGATATTTAAAACTAGCGGTATTGCAGTATAGGTCTTTTATGCCCCTGGCACCATGATTTTTATAATTATGTTGGTATTAAAGAATTCCTTCAAGCATTTCTACTCCTTAAAAATACAACAATGGGAAACAAATCTGATACTTTACCATTACTTTTATAAAAATCTTTGATTTTTAATGTATTTTACATTGTATGTAAAATAAATCACACCAACTAAGAGTAATAAGAATCGAATATAAATAAAAAGACAAAAAATTTAACCCGATTAAAGGGCAATTTATTTTAATGCCATTAAAATTGTCATGATTTTCCCTTATTTTATTTATTATTGGATTTTTTTTTATATATATCGATGGCTTAATATAAAAAGGCCCCAACTCAATTTTTTGTTACTTGATAGGAGAAGGAAAAAACTTAATAAAATCCGTAAAATTTTAGATAAAAAAAAATGTTTAATGCAATTTCCAAAAATTTGTTGCCTCTTTTTATTAAAAATTGCATTAAAACTTTTTTGTATCTAAAATTTTACTTATTTTATTTAGTTTTTTCCTTCTCCTGCCAAGTAACAAAAAATCGAGTTAGGGCCTTTTTATATTTAGCCATCGATATTTTTTATTCCTTGATAACATGAACATTTCATCAATATGTCTCATTTTATTTTGAGTTAAGTGGTTTCAGTGGTTTTGCTTATTCCCTCTTTTACAGCAAATCGTATTGCTATTGCTCTGCTTCACTATCTTGGCAAACATTAATTTGTACGGAAATACACAATTACCCAATTTCGCATTTAATGCGTTGATAAGTAGGTGACATCCATTGTTAAAAAGGAATAATAATAATAATAACAATAATAATAAAAATGTATTATAGCAGATTAAATGTAAAATGGTTTAAATACGGGGAAAACAATAACATTAAAAAGCAAATCTGTTATTTATTTACAACAATAGCAAACAAATAAAAGAGTTGGTAAATTGTTGTTATTTATTGTGTACGCTTGAAGAAAACATATTAAATAATCACGTTTTACTGCATATAAAAATTGCCTACCGTACATGCATGCATGCATGTAGTAAATAATTAAAATCAATTAAAATGGTTGTGAATTAAAATCGTTAATGATGCTTTTAGTTGCATTAATATATGACACAATAAAATATTTGTATACTTTTTGGCGTTCTCGTTAAAATACAAATTAAGCTTAAAATATGGTTTGTTGCAAACAAGCTTTCAATAAAGCTGTTATACACTCAGAATATTATGTAGTTTACTGTTTGTAGTTTAATAAAAAAGTTTTCCGTTCCATTTAAAAAGAAAGGAACATACATTTATTTTTCAAAGAAATATCTATATTAACTTTTTTATACATTTATTCGAAATAATTTACTGTCATTTACCATTTTTTCAGTTTCATTTATTTATTTCATTTGTTTAAAATTTAATTAAAATTTACCCACAAAACGGAAACTTGTGGTTTATTTGTGTCGGTAACAGTTATTACAAACTTTAATTTTGTTTGCTGTATGTTTCAAAAAAAAAAATATATTCAAAAAATTTCAATTTGTTTTTTTATTTAAATTGGTTGTATATATACAAAATTATTTCAATTCAAATTAAAAGAACTTCATAAACACACATGCATACACAAACAGATTCACACAAAAATTGTCTATAGATATGCATACATAAATTGTGTATTGTACGAGTATATTAAAAAAAAAAACAAAAAATGCAAAAATACAAAGAGGGAAACAATTTCAAATAAATGAAAAAAACATTTATTTTTTAAGGAATTGGTTGGTAAAATTTTGACATTTATTTTAACTGATTATATCATTTGTTTCTTACGAATGTGTCAGTTGTTTAATCAACATTTAGAAATAAATAACAAAAGGCATTTAATTTAAATGAAAATAGAGTAGACCGGTTTTTAAGTGAAATATCATTTCTTGTAAATGACATTTTCTGTTAACTTACAAACTATTTTAAGTGTATGATCAATAAGCAGGGATGGACAATTTGATTTTTGAAATTTGTCATAATAAGGCTGTTGATATAGCTAACAAAATTACTTAATTTTGCTGAAAAATTATGCTGTTTTCAGCTTAAAATAAAATAGCGACTTAATTTTAAAATTGCGTAACAGTGACATAACAAAAGTTTTGTTTTATTTATGTTATATAATATGTGGCTTTCGGCACTTAGCCCAAAAATTATCCACATTAATGTAGGGGTAAATATTTTGCACAATTTGCTTTAATTAGTTTTTCAGATAATCGCCTTTTAATAAAAGGTAATTTTTATTGTAAATTTACAATACTAGATTAAAAAAGTTAAACTATTTCGATAGAAATCCTAATGTACTACACAGAAAAAAATATCACAAAATCTTAAGTAATTTCAAATATTTGTTAAAATTCAAATTCGATTTCTAACAATTTTTTGTTTGTAAATTGTTATATTTCATATAAAACTTCTTTGAAAATAAAAATTTTAATTACAAAAAAAATAACAAAAACTTGTATTATTGTATTTACAAATTCTATTGTTGGTGCCTTTTTAAAAAATTTTGTATTTGTATTTACAAAAATATTCTTTGGAAAATGTTTAATATTACAAGCAGAATTTTGTAAATTTTTAAGAGACAATGCTCAAAGATATAAACTTAAGACCTAATTATTAACTGGTAAATAAAATAACATGTTTAATTAATTTTGTAATTGATTCAATTAAAAAAAATACTTATATTAAGTATAAAAGTTTTAATACGCGTATTGATTAAAAATTAATCATTAAATCAATTTAAAAACTAATTAAATATGACAATGATATTTAACAACATTTTAAATTGAAGATATTTGAGCTAATATTTGTAACTACTAAAAATATCAGACTTCGACCTTAACATACCAATTGACTCAGTATCACTTTTTTGTTTAGATATTGAATAGAATATTCAGACCAACCTCCCATAGAAAGGTCTTTTCTGGATTGGTCTTAAATGGTATTTAAACACAAAAAACCGTAGATATCTGCTTGAAATTTAGGTTGTAAATTTGATATAGAAGCATAAATCATGCCTCCAAATGAACTTTTTCACAAATTTCATTGAGATTTATCTTCATATATATTTTTTGTCCTTCCAATTAAATAGGGTGCAGGACCCTTTTTGGGATCGGGACCCTACCCTTATATACTTATACTTTTTGAAAAGTATAACTTTTTGAAGGGTATCATATAGTCGGCTCATATCTACGACAATACTAAGTTTGTGTCTTAAGTCTTTAATCAAGTTTGTGTGTTAAGTCTTTTGTTTGTTTTATGACAAAACAATGAATACATAAAAAAACATCGACTTTTATTAAGAAGGAATTAATTGATTTAATTAAAAAAATAATCGATTTTTTATCAATAGCGAATTTTAAAGTATTGATTAAAATTGAAATTGTTATTTGTTTAAATTTCAAAAAATTAAAAAGTGTTTAAAATTCATACTTTTAAGTACAATATGCAAAAATTTTATTTATAAATTTCTAACCAATAACTATAACATTACATTTAACATAACAAAATCAGATGCCAGTTTAAGAATAAAAATTATAAAACTCTAGTACAGCAATTTAATAAGTGTTAACATTAACATAACTGCTAGCATGATCATGAGCATAACCATGCTTGTGATCATGAGAATTATAATCACCTTCCCAACCATCATTATGATGAGATTTAGCATATACCAATTCAGGATGATGAGCATGACCAATTTTCTTAACAACAGCATTAAAACCATTATGATCATCAGCGGTATATTCTACAACACGTGTAGTGCCATCAGCTTCTTTTAAGGAATAGCTGCCTAAAAAAATATATAATTAGGAGTCAGAAATATTGAATCGTTTTTTTGGAATTTTCTGAACTTACCCTTGACATGATCACCATCTCTATGTTCCCATTGATTTTTAATATCACCAGTCTTTAAATCCTTAACACCATATTTAAATTCATATTTGGCATGTTTGTTTTCATGATTATGATGATGATCATAATGATTAGTTTCATCACCACCCCAGTGATAATTATCATTATGATGTTCCCAATCCTTTTGCTCCCAACTATGTTTCGAAGGCTCATGTTTAGTTACCACAGCATAACTAGTAGCATGCCCATCATGATGATGTAAATGACCAGCAGCTGCCACGCCACAAATGGCTAATACAACACTAATAGTAGTTAAAAAATTCATTATGCTTAAGATAATGTTTATTATTTGAATATTTTCTAAGAACTGTTATAGTTTTTAATTTATTATTAGATTATTTATACTAATTGAAGTTCTGCAATTTATTTATTAAATATTATTTTGATTAAATTGTTAAACTTAACCTTTTTAATGTATAACTTAACCCTTTTAAGTTATTCAAATATGTGTGTTTGGGTGTAAACTTACACATTAATGTTTGTATGCACGTTTACTTTCAATGTTGATTCATACTATTAATTATAACACAAATTCTATAAACATTAACTGTTTAAAATTGTTTTAATTTAATCGGTTAAATGTAGATTTGATTTATAAACAATACTTAAAATAAGCCAAAATGCAGCTAATGTTATATCTTGCTGCGTCATGTCATAAAATTCTGCGCTTTGATATTTGTGAAAAAGAAACGAATTATAAACAAGTGTTAAATTATTAGAAAATGGAATGGTAGTAAAAATTGTTTTTATATTGAATGGTTTCACAAATAAATTAAAACATTTAAATTAGTATAAATACCCAAAATTATAATTCAAAAATTATAACAGTTCTTTAGAGATTATCAAATCAACAACTTCAACCAAACCCATAATTATTTATTTTAAACATTATGAGATTTTTAACTGTTGGAGCCTTTTTAGCCATTTGTGGTTTAACAGCTGCTGGACATTTACATCATTATCATGGTGGTCATGCTACTAGTTATGCTGAAGTAATAAAACATGAGCCTTCCAAACATAGTTGGGAGCAAAAGGATTGGGAACATCATAATGATAATTATCACTGGGGTGGTGAGGAAACTAATCATTATGATCATCATCATAATGATGATGATAGCAAACATGAATATGAATTTGATTATGGTGTTAAGGATTTAAAGACTGGTGATATTAAAAATCAATGGGAACATAGAGATGGTGATCATGTTAAGGGTAAGTTGTAATTAGTTTGGAATAATTTTTAAAAATCCTAACAAAAAATTATTTTAAACTCTTAGGCAGTTATTCCTTAAAAGAAGCTGATGGCACTACACGTGTTGTAGAATATACCGCTGATGATCATAATGGTTTTAATGCTGTTGTTAAGAAAATTGGTCATGCTCATCATCCTGAGGTGGAACATCATAAAACTCATAATTATGGTGGCTGGGAAGGTGATGATGCTCATTATGATGATAATCATGGTTATGCTCATGGCCATGCTAGCAGTTATATTAATGTTAAGACCTATTAAATTTGCTATCCTGGAGTTTTATGGTTATATTGGTATTTGATCTTGTTAAAAATTTAATACTGTTGTAGTTATTGATATTTGTTATGAATTAAGAAATAAAAATTTTTGCATATTGTACTAATAAGTATAAATCTTTAGCATTTTTTTATTTAGTTATTTATTTAAGAAATAAAAAAAACAATTTTGATTAATTCTCATAATTTTAATTAATTTAATTTTGTATTGTAAATGCAATAATTTTTTAAATTGAATGAATTATATATATTTTTTTTTAATTAATAATCTTTTGTACTTTTTAAATTCGATACAATTTTCCTGTGTAGTTTTGTCTTCTCTACACATGTTGTTAATATTCTTTTGAGACTTAAGACACAAACTAGATATTAAGTGATATTATATGTTCAAAGCAAGGGTGCCCAAGCCCTATGCGCTTAATGCTCTTTTGTTTTTGTAAAAGCGCTTAGCTATAGGCTGTGTGTTTTAATACACATAGAGCACTCAGCAATATCAATACAAAACACACAAACAACTTTGCCTTTTTAGTTTTTTTTGTCGATCTTCACTGTATACTCGCAAGTGCAAAGCAACAACACTTTCGTATGCTTTGCTGGTAAACATTGACGACAGCGATCATCAATGTAGATTTTGTTTTTGTTTAACGTATGATATGAAATATTATTTTTTCTTTGTATGTATTGGTTTTTACAATAAAAAATATTATTCTTAAAATGTATTGGTGTTTGCTCTTCCATAAGGAACTTTTGGGCACCCAGGCATAAAGACTTAAGTTTAGGTAAGGTTTGGTTGGGTAGATGTGGTAGCCTGCCAATCAGACTCACTTAGACTATAAAGTCCCTTGTGATACCACGGAAGCTAGTAAAAAATTATATCACTAGTTTCCCTCGTCGAACCATCCCGATTGTCTCAAAAAGCCCCTAAGTCGGCCGATATCGATATAAGGCAAATCACCCAGTTCCTCAAAAAAACTAAAGACTTAAGACACAAACATATTTTTAAGATCTAACAAGGAAACCATATCTTCTTAAATTACAATAGGTCTACAGGGTGCGCCATTTTTTATGTCGGTATGTGAAAAATAAATACATTAAAAAAACGATCGATTTCCATATGTGTGATATTTTTTTTATATAATTTAATCCTTTTCAATTCATTTAGATTACTTTTTAAATACACCATTATTCAAATAATCGTCTCTACTTTTTTACTTTACACCAATACAAGTAATAATGTGGTTAAAGTTTAAAAAAGTACCTTTTGTAATATCTGCACCCTAAACTTAGAATTCTTTCTCTACAAGATCGGAAATTATATATTTTTCTTGTAAGAGAATTATTGAATATAATTTTTATTTGATTTTCGTGCAAGGAAAGTTGCGTTGAAAATCGATTAAAAATTGAAATGTAACCTTTTTTAAATTCTCCCAAAATTTGTATTACAAATTATTTTTAAATCAGCAATTTTAAATATTAAGGGTGGGTGCGAACTGGCTTAATATAATCTAAACTAAATTAGTAATTATTTTAGTTTTCTTCGATCTTCTATATTCATGTATTATTCCTTATCGAGCTAAAGATCCTTTATTTATAAAAAATTTTTAATTATAAATATTTATTTATCCCAATATTTCGTCACCACATTGGGTGACTTCTTCAGGGAATTTTTTATAAATAAAGGTTCTTTAGCTCGATAAGGAATAATACATAAACTAAATTAGGTTTTCTAAATTTCTGTGAATTTAGTTTAAAATTTATTGAGCCATCTCGCTCAGGGCATAAATTAGTATTTCAAAAAGAATGTATCTCGTAGACAATTTGAATAGAAAATTTTAGGAAGTGTCCGCTAGTAAAAGACAATGGAATTATCACAAAATCAAATTCATTAAAAGTTGAAATAATTAAATAACTGTAATATTTTTCATAAATAATTCTAATTTCAATAAAGTAATTTTACATGAAGATTCCATCATGTTTATTGGCAAGTAAAAAATTTTAGTTTGCTAAAATTTTTCAGAAAAAAATCTTAGACTTATCCGCTAATAAGAGGTACAAATGGCCCAAAAAAATTGCCAATTTTAGTGTGCATATCTATTAGGGAAGCAAACGCTATTGACAAGAAATATTACTCTTGTCAAAGTCAGTTTCACTATACAACTAAAATCGGTTAAAATACCCAAATTTTTTAACAAATACCCCGGACTTCTCAAGGGCAACAGACGGTGATATATTATGAAACCTAGCAACATTATACCCATTTCCGATATGAGGATTATGACAGAAAATTGTTCGGTCAAAACCTACATGATTTTGATAATAATCCCCAGTTAAAAGTGGACATATTCCCCATGGACATTAAGACCTTTTTTTAAAAAGAAAACAGACCGGAGCCTCTGGTGGGAATCGAATTTTTAAAAAGAATAAACTAATCTCCTAGTAAAGTATTTCTATGTAGTTGGCCTGCAGCCGGCCTCAGGAATTTTCTACTCTGTAGTATGTCCGAATCCAGCTTCACTATATAAAGGTTTTCTGGATATGGGGCTTTGGATTTTTCTCCTCAGTGGAATTTCCGAAGGCCGATTTTCTGAGGTCTTTTTTTCGTAGCAGCCTTTCACTGGAAACTAAAGATAAAGACCAAAAAACTTTCCGTCATTATTCTCATAACAAATCGGCCTTTACTACGGAGATATATCCCACTTTCTGCTTAAGAAAAAAAAAATTTCATCATAATCCCGATAATGGATTATGTGTGTGTTATGCCTCCGCCATCATTTAAAACTGTTTTTGGAATAACTTTTGTCCACCATTACATTTTTAAGATACAAATTTTTAAATTTGTAAAGCCACAACCTTTTTTTGTTAAAACTCTAAGAACGAGCGAACTTTTCGGTTCAGTCCTTAAATACAAGATAAGAATTTTAAGAACAATTTTC
The DNA here is from genome assembly GCA_949748255.1 of Eustalomyia histrio. NCBI lineage: Eukaryota > Metazoa > Arthropoda > Insecta > Diptera > Anthomyiidae > Eustalomyia > Eustalomyia histrio. Next base: position 155,501,777 of record OX456524.1, on the reverse strand, counting down.
GAAAATAATTTTTTTTATAAAACTAAAACAAATTTCGCATTCAATATAATGCTTTAATGCGAAATGTTAAATGTTAAATATTTTAATTGAAATTAAATTAAATTAAATTGAAGTTTTAAATACATTAACGCCTTATAAAGTGATAGTAAGTTTATGGAACAAATTTTCTATGAATATTTTTTTTTATTAAACTAAAAGAAGGAGGGTTGTAAAGTGGTTATAAATTAAAACTTAAATATTTGGGCTTAATACTAATCCATAATTTTATTATTCAATAAATTTTTGTTCTGCAAATGTTCAAATATACAGTTAAAAATAAATTATTAAATTTAATATCCGTAAAATGTTTTGTTATTTATTGTTGTAGCTTTTTTATTAAACACCTTTTAAACTGTTCAATCAAACAATTCATTTTATATTTTACAAATTTAATATTGATTGCATGTGAATTCTTAAGATATGACGTATAGAGCAAATTAGTCAAGTTAAATTTTATAACCTTATTAACGAATGGAATGGTAACAAACTTCTTAAGTATTAATTAAAATATACATGTGTGGTTAAAGAATGTTCAAATAATAATAATAATAATATAATAAGAAATAAAAAATTAATTAAAACAAATTTTAGTATAAATACTCCCAAAAATAACTGAAAACTATAACAGTTCTTTAAAGTTTCCCACACAAACAACTTTAACAATAACTTCTTGCGACATAATGAAATTTTTAGCTGTTGGCGCTTTTTTAACCATTTGTGGTTTGGCAACTGCTGGTCCTGTATATCATCATGAGGATGGTCATGCCACTAGCTATGCTGTGGTAACTAAACATGAACCAGCTAAACATGGTTGGGAGAAAAAGGATTGGGAACATCATAATGATGGTTATTATGGGGCTGCAGCAAATCATTATGATCATGCATGGAATAAACATGATACGTATGACAACAAACATGCCAAATATGAATTTGATTATGGTGTTAAGGATTTAAAGACTGGCGATATTAAAAATCAATGGGAACATAGAGATGGTGATCATGTTAAGGGTAAGTTTTAGAAATTCTATAAAATATGTCACAAATTTGAACTACAATTTTACATACACTCTTTAGGCAGCTATTCCTTAAAGGAATCGGATGGTACTACCCGTGTTGTTGAATATACCGCTGATGATCATAATGGTTTCAATGCTGTTGTTAAGAAAATTGGCCATGCTCAACATCCTGAGGTAGTATTGGCTGAACCTCATTATTATGGCGGCTGGGAAGGTGCTTATGTTCCTCATGATTATGCTCATAATAATCATGCTAGCAGTTATGTCAAGGTTAAACAATATTAAAGGATATGTTAAATAAATACTTATCTCAATCGACTAACGAAAATTGAAAATGTTCCTTTTTAAAATGTGATAAAATTATTATTTTGAAAATATATATAAAATTAAAGCCACAACCTTTTTTTGTTAAAACTCTAAGAACGAGCGAACTTTTCGGTTCAGTCCTTAAATACAAGATAAGAATTTTAAGAACAATTTTCGAAAATAATTTTTTTTATAAAACTAAAACAAATTTCGCATTCAATATAATGCTTTAATGCGAAATGTTAAATGTTAAATATTTTAATTGAAATTAAATTAAATTAAATTGAAGTTTTAAATACATTAACGCCTTATAAAGTGATAGTAAGTTTATGGAACAAATTTTCTATGAATATTTTTTTTTATTAAACTAAAAGAAGGAGGGTTGTAAAGTGGTTATAAATTAAAACTTAAATATTTGGGCTTAATACTAATCCATAATTTTATTATTCAATAAATTTTTGTTCTGCAAATGTTCAAATATACAGTTAAAAATAAATTATTAAATTTAATATCCGTAAAATGTTTTGTTATTTATTGTTGTAGCTTTTTTATTAAACACCTTTTAAACTGTTCAATCAAACAATTCATTTTATATTTTACAAATTTAATATTGATTGCATGTGAATTCTTAAGATATGACGTATAGAGCAAATTAGTCAAGTTAAATTTTATAACCTTATTAACGAATGGAATGGTAACAAACTTCTTAAGTATTAATTAAAATATACATGTGTGGTTAAAGAATGTTCAAATAATAATAATAATAATATAATAAGAAATAAAAAATTAATTAAAACAAATTTTAGTATAAATACTCCCAAAAATAACTGAAAACTATAACAGTTCTTTAAAGTTTCCCACACAAACAACTTTAACAATAACTTCTTGCGACATAATGAAATTTTTAGCTGTTGGCGCTTTTTTAACCATTTGTGGTTTGGCAACTGCTGGTCCTGTATATCATCATGAGGATGGTCATGCCACTAGCTATGCTGTGGTAACTAAACATGAACCAGCTAAACATGGTTGGGAGAAAAAGGATTGGGAACATCATAATGATGGTTATTATGGGGCTGCAGCAAATCATTATGATCATGCATGGAATAAACATGATACGTATGACAACAAACATGCCAAATATGAATTTGATTATGGTGTTAAGGATTTAAAGACTGGCGATATTAAAAATCAATGGGAACATAGAGATGGTGATCATGTTAAGGGTAAGTTTTAGAAATTCTATAAAATATGTCACAAATTTGAACTACAATTTTACATACACTCTTTAGGCAGCTATTCCTTAAAGGAATCGGATGGTACTACCCGTGTTGTTGAATATACCGCTGATGATCATAATGGTTTCAATGCTGTTGTTAAGAAAATTGGCCATGCTCAACATCCTGAGGTAGTATTGGCTGAACCTCATTATTATGGCGGCTGGGAAGGTGCTTATGTTCCTCATGATTATGCTCATAATAATCATGCTAGCAGTTATGTCAAGGTTAAACAATATTAAAGGATATGTTAAATAAATACTTATCTCAATCGACTAACGAAAATTGAAAATGTTCCTTTTTAAAATGTGATAAAATTATTATTTTGAAAATATATATAAAATTAATAAAAAAAAAAACTTGAAACCTTCTAAAAATTGCAATATTCAGATTAAAGGGTAATGTAAAAATCGTGTTTTAATCATGTCACCTTAAAAGGTGACATGATGTAACCCCTATGAAAATCATCTTTCGATTTTGGGATAATGTTTAAAAATGTAGTGCACATAATTCCCATATTGAAATTCAGGGCTCGTAATGCCCTGAAAAAATGGACTTAAGCCCAGAATATTTTTGAATTCTGTATTATGTCTACCCACTACTTTTTCTAAGGGTGTTTGCTGACTTATTAAAGTTTTTTTGTGTAGCCGGTCTTAACAGCCTTTTTTCACTGAGCTACATCTTACATCTTATACAGGCCAAAAATAATACATCTTTCTACATCTACAAAAGATGATCCTTTCTCATTTTGTTCCATCTTACATCTTTCGTTATTTTAAGTGTCATCACTAAAAAAATTACAAAAAATCGATTTTCTTTGTGCCATCACTAGCGAACTGACATTGCAGAAAATAAACAAAAAAAAAATTATTAAACAAAGGAAAATAAGCGGCAGATGTAAGAATTTCATACTTATGTCTACCAAAAATTCTTCTTCATCATCATCTTCCAAAATAACCTTTAAAATTTCAATGTACTGCATTAAAATTCGGGTTTGTTCTTGCAAAGCAACAACTACTCCAATGATTAATGCTTTCTCAAATCCATTTTTTATTTTTAACCAAAATTGTGCGTATTTTTCTTTAATTTTTTTGACAGCGTTTCACAAAGATGTTATTCAGTGTAAAAAGCCTATAAGGATTTTTATAAATATTTCGCTAGAAATCTAATAAAAATGGTCATAATACCTAACCGTTTTGCACAACCTTCCACCAAAACTTTTTTAAAATAGTTTATTTTTCTAAACCCGAATCTAAAATCAAAAAAGTTCTATCTAATTTTCTTAAGGAGTTGTGGGACCCAGGGAAAAATACAAATATAAATTGTTCTTTAATATCTGCTCTTATATCTAACTGATCTTATTTGATCCGAAAAATGCCAGATGAAATTAGATCCAACAATATATTTGGGGATTTAGTAAGATCTAAATCAATATATAACAATATGTTATTATATATGGCACAATATAAGATAATTTAAAATTAAATTTATGTAATATATAATTATATATGGTTATGCATACCGATATATGGATTTCTATTATGATATATTATTAAATAAAGCCACCCACATATGATTATATATGAACATTTTTAATCAGGATATAATTAGTATACATTAGTTCCTGCATATAATTAATTATTTTTTTTTATTTTTAAGCTTTAAATTGCTTTTTTCATTTTTTTTTGCCTCAAAGTTCTTTTTTCTAATAAAAAATTTCTGCTATTTTTTTAAATGTATTTTCTCCAATTTTTTTACATTTTGGTTATTTCCAATATCTTTTTTTTTCTACTTTAAATATATTAAATTTTGCTTTTTTGGTCTTCACTGATAATTATATATGATTTTATATATTACTAGTGGATTCCGGCGTGCTTCGCTATGCATAAATACATAGTAACATTAAATCAAATTCATTGGTTCATTGGTTTCTCGATCTGATAAAAAATAACCTTAAAATGATCACTTACTGACAGCTGTCAATGTTTATGCCTGTATACACTCACCAAAAAAAGTCTGTAATGGCAACTGAAAATTTTGCTGTTATAACGGGAAATTTGAGCCCAGCGGTATTTTTTGCTAATCTTAGCAACACATGTCTTCTGACGTGTAGTACAATGAAATTATAGAAAAATTAGTAGCCGCTACTAAATTTGAGTAGACTTTTTGTAAAGTGGAATTAAAAATCTGTTTGCTAAAATCAGCAAAAAAAAATTACTAAATATTATTAATATTAGTAAAAAGCTTTGAATTAATTTTTCTTATCGAGCATCAAAAATTTTGATTATATTTTTTAAAAAACGAATTAATCATTTTGTTTTAATTTTGGTAATTTCTGTTTTGAAAAATATTTAAGTCAATTTTTACTTTTAAGGTTAAATTTTAATTGTTTTTAGGGCAGATTTTTAGAACTAAAAAACCTTTTTAGTGCTATTTTAAATGGATGTCCTCTTTTTAGACATTAGTCGGTATCTTCACTTCCGCTCCCTTTTTTAATATATGTAACATTTTAAGGAAATTTAAGTTTGTAGGTGTAAGTTTTAATTAGAAATAACATTTCCTTCAATATCCACTTTTTTAAAATTAGTAATATTTTTTGCTAATTTTAGCAAATCGGTTTTCAAAAATTTGTAAAATGATTTCTGAATTTAGCAACAAAAATTTGTAAATATTCTGTAAAAATTCTGTAATTTGTAAAATGTAAATAGCAAAAAGATTTGCTAAATAATAATTTTTTACTAAAAATCAGTACAAAAATAGTAGAGTGCGATTGAAAACCGTTGACAAATTTGTCTACTAACTTTTTTTTCTGAGTGTACGCTACAACGTGTATTTACCGTATACACACAGTATACATACCGCACACGCTCATGGGCGCCTACGTATTTGTTGTTGTTTTTTTTTTTTTATATGGACAAAATCACATGTTGACATGAAAAGTCATAACTCACGAACGCGTCGACCGATTTCGAGCAAACTTTAGGTAAACCATCTACCCGACCATACGAACAACCCCTAAAAATTTGACCATTCGTGAGTTATAAAGTCACAACACACTTGCAACAATTTTGTATATATATATATAGATTATGTAATCAAATAAGTCTGTTAACAAAGAATCTAGTCTCAATATTTTTTTTGTTTGCAAATTTCTTAATATATAATTATATATGACATAATTATACTAAAAATTTAGTCTAAACAAGTCAGCCATTATGTATAGCAGTGAGGGGAGCGGGCTGAGTTAGTTAAGTGGTTGACTACAACTCTGGCAGACCGACTTCAAATTCTGGCGAAGGCAAAACAATGCATTTCTTTTGTTTTTATTTTTTTAATAAACTAGATTCCGTATAATATATTGTTGGATCTAATCTAATACATCCGATCTGGCAGTTTTCGAATAAATTTGGATCTGGAACTAAATTGATCTGAAATTTTTCCGATCAAATAAGATCAACTTGATATTAAAGAATATCAAATTTCATTTATTTTTTTTAAGTCAATGGGAAAAAATTTCTTCAGGACTAAGATTAAATATTGGGCCAGATTAACCTTTTTTGTACGAGGAAGATATACGCTACTTTCAAATAAAATATTGATGGTGCCATCTACCATTTGATAAAACAGAACACAACACTAAGACATTTGGCAAATAAATTTTGTAAAATTATGAGAATGAATAAAAAAAACAAAATTAATAAAAAAAATGGAGAGAGAAAACAAATATATATTGGTTAACATAAATAAAATTTGTATACAAAAAATATTTTTGAAAATTAAACAAATTGTATATAGAGCAATTAAATAAAGGTTATAACAAACTCATTCAATTATGAGACATCTTTTTTGGATAATTGGGACAAATCCAAAATAATTGCCTTGAAGTCTTGTTTAAATTATATTTTACAATAGTTACATTTTACATGACCTCCTCTATTGCACAAGTTGAAGTTCAAATTTTATGCAACATCAATTTTTGTTTTAAACTTTTTTTTTTAATTTTTCTTCATTTCTTGTTTGGTTTGGTTTGATTTTTTTTTACTTTTGAAATTTCATATGCTTTACATACAAACAAAACAAAACTCAATCGTAGTGCAATTGGCCAGCCAAACCATACAAAATGTAGTTGTAGTAATAATAGAATGTAAATTTCTAAACTAAAAATACCAAAATGTTACACTAAAACGTAACCCGAAAATGAACAGCTAATTAGTTATAGTAATTTTGTTAAGTATAAATAAACAAGTTAAACCACGAATTGATATCAGTATTGGGAGTACATTCGATTGTTTATAACATTCATTTTACACCTAAATCCCCCAAAGTGTTTCATAATGCGTTTTCTAAGTTCAGCTGTTGTTTTGTTGGCCATTTGTGGTTTGGCTGCTGCAGGACATTTGTATCATCATCATTCTGAACATGGTGGACATGAGGAACATGGCACGAGTTATGCTGTGGTCAGTAAACATGAAGAACCCGCTGTAAAACATGAATGGAGTCATGGCGGTGGAGGTCATGAACATGTTCATGAGGAACACAGTGATGGTGGCTATGATGCTGGACATGATGAGATTCATGGACATGAGGATAGTCATGATTATCATGCTCATCCTAAATATGAATTTGATTATGCTGTTAAGGATGAAAAATCTGGAGATAATAAAAATCATTGGGAAAGTCGAGATGGTGACAAAGTCAAGGGTAAGTTTTAACTGAAAACACACGCAAACAAATATTTGCAAAAAAAAAAAATTAAAATTAAATATCGAAAAATTTTTTGTATACAACTTGGGAAAATTTACCACATTTTTATAATTTTTTTAGCTTAAGCCTAAGTTAATTTTCCTAAGTTTTTGCATAATTTTTTTCACAAGTTTTTCGTTTTTTAGCCTAAGTTAATTTTCATAATTGCATAATTTATACAATAAAAAAAAAACTTGGATAAAACATTTTTACAAATCTTTTTTGGCAAACATTTCTTTGTGTGTAGTTTTTAATAATTTTTTGAAACTTATTCTATATTGTTTCTCATTTCAGGCGGCTACACCTTTAAGGAAGCTGATGGCACCACCCGTGTTGTAGAGTATACTGCTGATCATAAAAATGGTTTCAATGCTGTTGTTAAGACTGTTGGTCACGCTCATGTGGAACATGACGATTATAGTCACGGTGGCCATGAATCTCATGATTACAGTCATTTTGGTCATTAATTTATATTTTTTCTAAATTGTTAAAATTTGCTATTTTGCATTTGGTTCCAAAGACTCTAAAAATCTATTTTATTTTATTATTTAAATATGTTTCTTTTCTAAAATGTTTAGATAAATCTTTATCTAAATAGTTCTTGTTGATTCTTTTTTCTTTTACTTTTATACTTTAAATCTTGTTGCCACATAAAATAAATTTTTTATACCTAATTAATATGATTTTTGTTTTTTTTTTTAATTTACAATTTACTACTTTTACTACAACTGGACAATTTTAGTAGAAAACTTGTCCAGTTATTATAGTTAAAAAGTAGTTCGCATTTTTAAGATCCATCAAACTAACATAAATAGCCTTTTGGAGTGGAATATACTTGCCTATGTTACTTTTTATGCCCACGACCGATTAAATACTTTCCTAAAAACCTAGCGGAATTTTACAATCTTAAGATTTTTGAGGGTATTTTGCCCTCAAAGTATTCTAAAGACAAAAAAAAATATAAGAAAATATGCAAGAAATTCCATAAGGTATTTTTTCCGTTTACGTTACAAAACTACTGTTAGTAGCCACGCCCTTGTAGATTAACGGAATTTAAAAATTCTATATTTATCCTTTATTTTTATTAAATTTTCCAACTGCATCAAGATATATTTAAATCTAATTTGTTTCTCTCTTTCATTTCAGCATTCACACAAATATTTTACTTTATGTGACGCACAGTTTATTGTCAGTAAATGAAAAGGACAACCGCATTCAAAAAAGTTTTTCATTTAATACTTGAAGGTCAGTTATTAATGTTCTTAATTGTAATTACAAAATAATTATTTAAATTTTTTTTATAACCAATAGGAAAATGGTGCAGTATTTAAAGCGGGCGGCTTGGTGGTGGGGGCAACTTATACTTGAAGTGAACGACGGCAATAAAGTAGAAGGTTTACATTATCAAGTAAGTTTTTGGATTTTATTTACCAACTTTTAAAAATAATAATGTTTTTTTTTCAAACTCATTTTAGCTAAATGTTTTGCAATTCGTCAAAAGGCGGACATAAATTTTTTGTTGAAGCAAAACAAAATCAAATTTGGAACCCAAAGCATTTGCTGTAATTTTTCTAGAAGCCTAATATTTGCTTGCCCTGCTGGCAACATTGGAACAAGAAAAATTGGAATTCCTTCATTAATGGCGCATCGTTTTAACGACAACGCAAAAATCAATGCCAACACAAATACAACACTCAGACTGACAACAAAAACAACAACATCATGAACACCAACAAACCAACAACAAAATCCTCAGTTATATATCTACAGCACCATCGTGTGTTCCATGATTGGAGTGTTCGACCACCAACTACAAAACTTTTACGACTTTCGTAATGGTAGAGTTATTTAATTTTTCATTTCGGTTACGGCTTAGGCTTTCGAAAAATAACCATTAGTTACTTTTCGAAGGCTTTTTAGTGGCTACGGTCTCCATTTAAGTGTAGCAACCGAAACAAGTATCAATTGCGGTTTAGGATGTTGTATACACTGTCTTTTATGCCAAACAAATTTAAAAAAAAATTTTCACCAAATATTATACTCAAATGAAAGGGAATTAAAAGGGCTATTTAGCAGTACATAAATCTCTGCGAATTTTTGAGATTTAGTATGGATTTCACATTAAAATGCATAAAAATTGCTAAAATCTATCCTCCATAATCATCATTTTCTCAGAAACCAAAAGGAATTTCGAAGTGAGAAGTAGTTTTATTGGATGCTCTTAGTATTCCCTTTCATTTGAGTATAATATTTGGTGAAAAGAAAACTTTTGATTTTTTGGCAAAAAATGCAGTGTATACATCATCCTTTTTTGCAAAAAATCGAAAATTTTTTTTTTACTCAATATTATACTCAAATGAAAGGGGACTTAAAGGGCTATTTAGCAGTACATAAATCTCTGGGAAAGTCTGAGATTTAGTATGGATTTTGCATTAAAATGCATTAAAATTGCTATAATCGATCCTCCATAATCATAATTTTCTCAGAAACCAAAAGGAATTTCGAAGTGAAAAGTAGTTTTATTGAATGCTCTTAATATTCCCTTTCATTTGAGTATAATATTTGGTGAAAAGAAAACTTTTGATTTTTTGGCAAAAAATGCAGTGTATACATCATCCTTTTTTGCAAAAAATCAAAAAATTTTTTTTCACTCAATATTATACTCAAATGAAAGGGGATTTAAAGGGCTATTTAGCAGTACATAAATCTCTGGGAAAGTCTGAGATTTAGTATGGATTTTGCATTAAAATGCATTAAAATTGCTACACTTAAAAAAGTTTGTAAGTTAAAATAACTGAAAATATCATTTAAAAGAAATGATGTTTCATTTAAAAACCGGTCAACTTAATTTTCATTTAAATTAAATGCCATTTGTTATTTATTTTTAAATGTTAATAAATCAACTGACACATCCGTAAGAAACAACTGATATAATCAGTTAAAATAAATATCAAAATTTTACCCACCAATCCTTAAAAAATAAATGTTTTTTTCATTTATTTGAAATTATTTCCGTTTTTGTATTTTTTGTTTTTTTTTTTAATATACTCGTACAATACAAAATGTATGTATGCATATAAACACTTTTTGTGTGAATGTATTTGTATATGTATGTGTGTTTATGAAGTTCTTGTAAATTGTATTGAAAAATTTTGTATATATACAACCAATTTAAATAAAAAAACAAATTGAAATTTTTTGAATATTTTTTTTGAAACAGACAGCAAACAAAATTTAAATTTATAATAACTGTTACGGACACAAATAAACCACAAGTTTCCGTTTTGTGGGTAAATTTTTATTAAATTTCAAACAAATGAAAAAAATAAATGAAACTGAAAAAAATCGGTAAATGATAGTAAATTTTTTCGAATAAATGTATAAAAAAGTTAATATAGATATTTCTTTGAAAAATAAATGTATCTTCCTTTATTTTTAAATGGAACGGAAAACTTTTTTATTAAACTACAAACAGTTAACTACATAATATTCTGAGTGTATAATCGATCCTCCATTATCATAATTTTCTCAGAAACCAAAGGGAATTTCGAAGTGAAAAGTAGTTTTATTGGATGCTCTTAGTATTCCCTTTCATTTGAGTATAATATTTGGTGAAAAGAAAACTTTTGATTTTTTGGCAAAAAATGCAGTGTATACATCATCCTTTTTTGCAAAACATCGAAAAATTTTTTTTCACTCAATATTATACTCAAATGAAAGGGGACTTAAAGGGCTATTTAGCAGTACATAAATCTCTGGGAAAGTCTGAGATTTAGTATGGATTTTGCATTAAAATGCATTAAAATTGCTATAATCGATCCTCCATTATCATAATTTTCTCAGAAACCAAAGGGAATTTCGAAGTGAAAAGTAGTTTTATTGGATGCTCTTAGTATTCCCTTTCATTTGAGTATAATATTTGGTGAAAAGAAAACTTTTGATTTTTTGGCAAAAAATGCAGTGTATACATCATCCTTTTTTGCAAAAAATCGAAAAATCTTTTTTCACTCAATATTATACTCAAATGAAAGGGGATTTAAAGGGCTATTTAGCAGTACATAAATCGCTGGGAAATTCTGAGATTTAGTATGGATTTTGCATTAAAATGCATTAAAATTGCTATAATCGATCCTCCAAAATCATCATTTTCTCAGCAACCAAATGCATTAAAATTCATTAAAATTGCTATAATCGATCCTCCATAATCATAATTTTCTCAGAAACCAAAAGGAATTTTGAAGCGAAAAGTAATTTTATTGGATGCTCTTAGTATTCCCTTTCATTTGAGTATAATATTGAGTGAAAAAAGATTTTTCGATTTTTTGCAAAAAAGGATGATGTATACACTGCATTATTTGCCAAAAAAATGTGAAATGCATGCATATATATATATATATACGAACGAAAATATGCATATACATATATTTAATTTTAATATTATCTATTCATAACAACTACATTTTAATGTTTAAAAAACCAACCGAATATTTGTAAATAATTAAAAAAAAACAATATATAATATAAAAAAAATACATTTAAACCACAGTTGTGAAATATAATTACAAAACCAAATTTTTAACAATCTATATTTAAAATTGGAAATTTATTATTATAACTTTTTTTGTAAATTTACTTTTTTCAAATGTGTTTATTCTCAATATTATTTTTTGTATATTTCGATTATAAAAATAAAATAAATATATTAAACAAAAACTATTTTTATGAATTATTTACATATAGGGACTATGAAATGGGCTATGAAATGGGCTATAAGAAAAGAGAAGTAAAATAGTTTATATTTATCTACGAACTTATTTTTTGGGTGTAGTCAGCTTTTATATGTATCTTATACTTATCAACTAACTTCTTTTTTTTTTGGTGTAGCCAACTTTTACATATATCAACTAACTTATTTTTTGGGTGTAGCCAACTTTTATATCTATTAACTAACTTATTGTTTGGTTGTAGCCAACTTTTATACATATATATCTACTTACTTATTTTTTTGGGTGCAGCCAACTTTTGTACTTATCAACTAACTAATTTTTTTGTGTGTAGGCAACTTTTATACTTATCAACTAACTCATTTTTTTGGGTGTAGCCAACTTTTATACTTATCAACTACCTTTTTTTTGGGTGTAGTTAACTTTTATATCAATCAACTAACTTATTTTTTTGGGTGAACCCAACTTTTATATTTATTTACTAACTTATTTTTTTTTTTTTGGTGTAGCCAACTTTTATATCAATTAACTAACTTTTTTTTGGGTGTAGGCAACTTTTATATATATCTACTAACTTATTTTTTTGGGTGTAGCCAACTTTTATATATATCTCCCAACTTATTTTTTTGGGTGTAGCCAACTTTTATATATATCTACTAACTTATTTTTTTTGGGTGTAGCCTACTTTTATATATATCTACTAACTTATTTTTTTGGGTATAGCCAACTTTTATATCAATTAACTAACTTATTTTTTTTTTGGGTGTAGCCAACTTTTATATCAATCAACTAACTTATTTTTTTGGGTGTAGCCAACTTTTATACTTATGAACTAACTTATTTTTTTGGCTGTAGCCTACTTTTATACTTATCAACTAACTTATTTGTTTGGGTGTAGCCAACTTTTATATATATCTACTAGCTCATCTTTTTGGGTGTAGCCTACTTTTAAATCAATCAACTAACTTTTTTTTTGAGTGTAGACAACCTTTATATCAATCAACTAACTTATTTTTTTGGGTGAACCCAACTTTTATATTCATCTGCTAACTAATTTTTTTTGGGTGTAGCCAACTTTTATACTTATTACTAACTTATTTATTTGGGTGTAGCCAACTTTGATATATATCTACCAACTTATTTTTTTGGGTGTAGCCAGCTTTTATATCAATTAACTAACTTTTTTTTGGGTGTAGCCAGCTTTTATATCAATCAACTAACTTATTTTTTTGGGTATAGCCAACCTTTATATTTATCTACAAACGTATGTTTTTGGGTGTACCCAACTGTTATATTTATCTACTAACTTAATTTTTTGAGTGTAGCCAACTTTTATATTTATCTACTTACTCATTTTTTTGGGTGTAGTCAACTTTTATATCAATCAACTAACTTATTTTTGTGGATGTAGCCAATTTTTATACTTATCTACTAACTCATTTTTTTGGGTGTAGTCAACTTTTATACTAATTTTTTTGGGTGTAAAATTTCCTCCAAAAAGGCTCTGGTGCCACCAGGTATTATTTATTAGTAGTTTACGAACATATTTTTTGCGGTGTAAAAAAATGAAATGTGAAATTGTGGCTAAAAATGCCAAAAAATTTCGACCAGGCACCAGGCCAACAGAAATCAGAAATTAGCAGTAGGTGGATTTTCCAATTTTTTTTAAACCGCCTAAGAGTATGCTTTACAATTTCAATATTACGGCGTGTTGCCAGAAATGGTTTTGCCCGTATCCCCATACCTATATACCCAATTTAGGCCAATCCCCTCCTAAAATACCCAATTTTGTGCCATTTTGCCCCAAAATCAATTTTTTTATTTAATTTAAACAAAATATCTCATACAGACTTCGAAATAGAAGTTTTTTTAATGGATTTTTATTAAAAAAATGATAATAATCAAATTTAAATAGAATTTTTATAGGTTTTAACAGTGTTTTTTGTCAAAATATCTTATTTTTTCTTGTACGAACATATTAAAATTAAAAAATACTTAAAAATTACTTAAAAAAGTTCAATAAATATGAATATTTTATATACAATAAAGAGGGTTTTATGATAATTTTTAAATTTAAATATAATTTTTAAAGGTTTTAACATTTTTTTTTTTGTCAATATATCTTATTTTTTCTTGTACGAACACATTAAAATTAAAAAATGCTTAAAAATTACTTTAAAAAGTTCAATAAATATGAATATTTTATATACAATAAAGAGGGTTTTATGATAATTTTTAAATTTAAATATAATTTTTAAAGGTTTTAACATTTTTTTTTTTGTCAATATATCTTATTTTTTCTTGTACGAACACATTAAAATTAAAAAATACTTAAAAATTACTTAAAAAAGTTTAATAAATATGAATATTTTATATACAATAAAGAAGGTTTTATGCTAATTTTCTCCAAATGAATCCATATCCTGGTCTTTACGTAAATAAATTTGTTTAATTCAGATTTTTCTGCACATTTTCCTAGATAATTTCCTGGATATTTTCTGGCTTCCTGAAATTAAATAAAAATAATCCATATTATACTTGTTGTAAGGTATTTATTTATGGTATGTAGGGTGGTTATTGAGTATGATATGGAGTGAAAAAAAATATATTTTTTTTTTGCATAAAAGGATTTATACACTGTATTTAAATTTCAAATGAAAGGGAATACTAAGAGCATCAAATAAAACTACTTTTCACTTCGAAATTCCTTTTGATTTCTGAGAAAATGATGATTATGATGGATCGAATATGAAAATTTCAATGCATCAAAATCCATACTAAGTCTCAGAATTCCGCAGAGATTTATGTACTGCTAAATAGCCCTTGCCAATCCCTTTCATTTGGGTATAATATTGAGTGCTATTTCAGATTTTTTTGGTCAAATTCGATTATTAAATATATTTAAATATGGCAACCCAAATGGGTGGGAACATTTTGGTGACAGTTTTTTTTTATAATCCAGTACAGATATTGCATTTGAACGAAGTTTTTGCATTTTGAAGCAACTTATTTACATGCAGTCTTTTTTGAAACAAAATATAAGTATTATTTTTAAATTAAACATGTTTCTGGACTAAAAAACACAATTTGAATGACATTTAAAAAATAATAATCGATAATAATTTCATTTTTATACTTAACTTATAGTGTAATAGCACAATAAATTAATATACAAAAAGATAATGTAATTGTGCCTGGCTATGACTAAAATTATTCCAAAAATTTAATAAGATTTATATGGGGTACATGGAAAGTCGAAAACAACAAAAAAATCTAATGAAAATTATTTGTATTTCTATTAAAGTGAAAAGTAAGAATATGAAAACTTTTTAGATTTTTAATGTGTATAATAAAATATGTAAAAGTAATGTTTTGGAGGCAATTTAAAATATTTACCATTCTACCCCATGTGAACATAAGTTTTAACCCAAATCTCCATAGTATATGCAATGTTACAAAAAGTAAGCTACAAATTCCTATCATATCTTTTATAATAAAAATTACACCACTTCCTAGAGGATTGCCATACTTTATATATCTTCCATTATTCTTAAATTATAATCATTTTCCAAATCTTGGAGACCGCGTAAACCATCAGTTCGATCACGAAATAATACTTTTTTTCTTTTATCAAACTCACCAAACATGGTAAAAAGTCGTGCTTCTGTTTTATAAGTCTGACCAAATAGAGCATCTATATCACGGAGAGAGTCATAGATTTCATTGAGTCTAGTTGAAGAGCCATTATGAGTCACCAAGAAACATCTGGTAGCCCAATGTGAATACAAAATTCAAATTTGGAATGCAAAGCAAAGAATTTGCTGTTGCCGGTTCATTTGAAGGGCAGTAAATAGACTTTAATAATAGATTTGTAAGTCATCAAGCAAAATAGTTGTGAAAATGCTGAAATGAAAGAGAACAGAGATTGATATCAATATAAATATTTTGTGATTTAATTTGAACATTTAATATAATTTATTTGCTTTAATTTAATAATATCATTTTTGGTTTTTTTTTTCGTTCTTAAAGAAGAATGATATGTGTAAAATGAAATTTTGATTTTAATGAGTCAGATCTTTATATTAAATTTCCATTTATTATAGCAACCCCACCCTCATATTCCAGTAATTTTCTTTATTTTTCGGTTTAAATGGCCTTTAATTTTATCACATAAACATGCAATGGGTAATTAGCAGGGTCAGCCTTCACGCAAATGCATCTGTGTTAACAGCAGGCCAAAAGCATTTTTGACCAAATATTTAATAAAGAATGTATGACTTACTTGTTGAAAACTTTTTTAGTATTTTGAAAAACCCTGAACTACCACTTTAAATATTTATTTTATGTACAATATAAAAAGAAACACGAAATTTTTTAGCAAGAGACTACCGATTTTATATTTTTATTTTCAATTGCCGTGAAGTTGGCTGCAGTTCGTAAATGATTGCAGAGATGGAAACCCAAAGTGAGTTTGCATTGGAAAACCATTGGAAAGTTGAATTCAGTACTGCCAGATAAACGGATTTGGGATAAAAAGGGGATTAAAAATTTACGTTGGGAATGTCAAAAGTTAATTTTCAATTCACAATCATGGATTTGGCAATTTTACCAAAATTTGAATATTTAAAATAAATTAACACTTTAGAAAGCGTACCTTAAAAAATAAAATAAGAATTCAATTTTCAATTCTGATTGAAAAGAAAATTAATTTTCGAAATACAATTTTACAAATCAAAGTAAATTCCTAATTGATCTTATTCGACTTATGGGCTATACATACGTTGAACACCTCTGTCTATCTATTTCATTATTTTACAGTGCCCAGTGACCACTTTCAAAGTTAAATAAAAAATAAATAAAATAAACTAAACTAAACTAAACTAAACTAAAATATAAAAATAATTTGTTCTAAAGGGTTTTTCCCTATCTTAAGGTTATGTCAATAAACTTGACAGCTAATATTTCTTGTGTTAAATGAAGCGTAAAAATTAGGGAAAATTGTTTTTTTACTTCGTATGTTAAAATTGATGCTGTCTGTCTACGTTTGAAAAAAAAAATTAAGCATAAAATAAATTACAATTACAATTACAGTCAAAAACACATGGCAGAAATTCTAGTTAATTTGCAAATTTTTTTTTTTTTATACAAATAAGATTTCTTTTATTTAAAACCTCCCCAAAAGAACATTAATTATCACACCTTTTTAAAATAACAATTATTAGCGCTAAAAAAAACTAGTAGTTAATAATTTTAAGCTTTGAGGCGATAATATGTTAAAATAAATTAAGTTATTAACTACCATAAACTGTAGCAAATTACAAAAAAAAACTATGGTATGATTCGAATTGTATAATATGTGGCTTGACCAATAACTTTAACAGAAAAACAACACACAATTTTTTACAACAATTTAATGGGGTAATTGTGGCTAAAAACTAAAACTAAAACCGAAGCCTATAAGCCAAAGCTATAAACCATACTTTAAACAATAATTTAATACAAAGAAAAATCAACATTACTATTTATTAAAAAGAAAAAAGCGAAACTTAAAAAAAACATAAATGATTGCTTAAGTTTGACTACATGGTATTTTTTGGGCATTATCAGTAGGAGTATTCACCTAACAATGGAAAATTTGTAATATCAATATTGTTATATTTTTACAAAATATATAAAATTTACTGTTCCTAGTGTTCAATGAAATATTAAAATTTTTAAATTTTTTTAAAAAATATTTTAAAGAAAATTTACCCCCTTACACTAAATATTTAAAAGTGATGAATGCCATTTTTCTTTTTTTTTTTTGTCAGAGAATCAATGAAGCTGAAATAATGTTAATTCGAATAAACGAAAAACAATATAACGTGAGCAAAACACAAAAAAACACCTGACTAGGTAATTTTTTCACACAAAACAACAACAAAAACGTAAAAGTATGGCAACGCGTGCAGGTTAACAATCTTTTTTTTTTTTTTTGATTATTGTTTAACTGGGTGCTTTCTGGGTGAATTGTATATAAAAGAATTTTTGGCCAACAAAAAATTAAAGGAAAGCAACAACAACAGTACTAAATTAATGTGGCAGAACTGCAATGACCTTGAGACAAAACAATAAATACCACCAACAGCTATAAAAAAAAGAACAATAAATTTTAATATTATTTACTAGAATTACTAACCAATCAACCAAACCAAGTATACCAAACTGCATAATGGAGCAGAGTTTATTTTTTTTATAGCAAAATATACTATAAATAAATAAAATAAAGACTTCTTTCTTCTTAGAAAAACATCTGTTAAATTCTTAACACTGTTAAATATTTATGTATATACCCTCCACCCCACTATATAAGATGTATAACATCAGATTCTCGCACAGAAATAATTGTCTTGGACCCCAAAGCTTATGATCTTAGACCCCAATTCATAATATCAGCAAAGTTTATTTACGTAGCCCGGCTTAGGGATTTTTCACTCTGTGTTATAACCGAAGATATATCGCTGAGTAAAGATTTCCTGTGTAGCCAACCTACGGCCGAGTTTAGAGATTTTCTACTTTGTGGTGTGTCCATTTTTTAACTGGCGACTATGACCAAAATCATATTGGTTAAGTTCCAATTTCTTTTTAAGGATTATGACCGAAAATCATTTAGCCATAACCGCCAAATTGGAGATGGAGATATTTCCCATGGGGGTTATGACATGTCTCCATCGAAAATTCTGTTTGAGTATTAAGTTCGAAAAATTTCGCTTGCAATCCCCAAAATGAAAATAGGAGATAGTGTCTGTGGAAGTTATTAC
This sequence comes from Eustalomyia histrio, assembly GCA_949748255.1. Taxonomy (NCBI): domain Eukaryota; kingdom Metazoa; phylum Arthropoda; class Insecta; order Diptera; family Anthomyiidae; genus Eustalomyia; species Eustalomyia histrio. Next base: position 155,482,875 of record OX456524.1, on the reverse strand, counting down.
TTCTCAAAAAAAAAAAGAAAACCACATTAATAAAAACTAATTTAACGCTTTTATTTGTTTGCTACAGTACCTGTACCTTAGCCTAGCGGACCTATCCAAATACCCGGTTTAATCCTAATTTCCGAAAAATTTTCGGACTTAAACCCCCAACACTGGAAGTTGGTTTTATGATGGAATCATATTCGTTTGTAATCTCTAAAAGAAAACCGACATAAATCTCAGAATTAGGGTCATAAGCAAGCCGCCCGATAGTCGGCTTCAAGCGGCTAAGCCGATTCGACATACAGATAAGAAATCAGATATTTTTAAAAATTATTTCCTAAATATATTTTATATATTAAATCTTTAATAAATTGGTCCAGATGATCTGGAAAAATCTTTCGGCTTAAGGCCGACTAAGCCGCTGCGAATTTTTGGCTTTAGTCACCGCCACCGCTATTTTTTGTCGGCTTGCATCTCTGGTCATAACCCCCCAAGAAAAGACTTTATAATTAACTGAACTTCGGCAGGTTTAAGGGGTGGCTTCGCCCATTAAATTACCGCTTGGCAAAAGGTCATCACCTTTTCAATTATTATTTCGAATCTGACAAATTCTAAATGAAAATTTTCTAATGTTTTAAAATAAATTTTTATACAAATATTTTCGCTGCCCCTAAAAATTATTCCATCCCATTGTGCACTGGCCAAATTGTTTGCCTGTCTGTCTGTGTTGAAGGGAATGTTAATGTAAAATTAATTAGTTTTATTTCTGCAAATATATTTTCTATAACAAAATCGCAAAATCTATTATAATATGGTATTTTTTAATAATTAAATAACAAAATACTAAAATTAATAATTAATTACACAACTATGACTTCTAATTTTTTTTTTTTGCACTAAAATTAACGAAAACAAGAACACGCAATAGCAAAATATACATACAAATACAACTCTGTGGTAAAACTTTATACGAGTTGATGGCAATTCTAGAACCTTAAAAGTGTTTAAGTATAAATAGTGTGCAATTATTAAAAATTGGTATCAGTTTAGTTTTGAGTATTCAACTTTTAAAAATTCGAAGAACGATTTTGTTCTAAATCAAAAAAAAAAATAATAATAATAAAAAAATGCGTTTTCTAACTGTCAATTTAGTGTTATTGGCTATTTGCGGTTTAACTTTGGCGGGTTATTCACATGGTGGCGGTGGTAGTAGTTATGCGGTGGTAACAAAACATGATATACCCATTAAACATCATGGTGGTGGCTATGGTGGGGGCTACTATGAAGGGGGTTATGGCGGCATTGGCGGCGTTGGAAGTTACTTAGATCATGGCCTCGGCTATGGTCATCATGATAAACATGATTATTACAAATATCCCAAATACCAATTTGATTATGGTGTTAAGGACTTAAAGACCGGAGATATTAAAAATCAATGGGAACATAGAGATGGAGATCATGTTAAGGGTAAGTTTGGTGTAACAAAAAACAATTCTCACATATGCCTTATTAATAACAAATGGTAATTTTCTTGTAAAGGTGGTTATTCTCTTAAAGAATCTGATGGTACTACTCGTGTTGTTGAATACTCAGCTGATGATCATAATGGTTTCAATGCCGTTGTAAAGAAACTCGGTCATGCTCATCATCCTCAAATTTATTCCAAGGGTCATTCCAGTGGTTATGGTTATGCTAATGGTTTAGAATATGGCGGCGGCTATGGGGGCAGCTATGGCGGTGACTACGGTTATGGCCAGGGACATGGTCTTCATGGACATGCCAGCAGTTACGTTAATGTTAAACAATTGTAAATTGTTGCCATAACATCACTTATGGTTAAGAGCCAGTACCATTACTACCGCACCCCCTTCCCCTGAGTATTATAGATAATGATGCTTGCTTGTACCAGGATATAAACGACCAAATACTATACTTAAATGATATTGTTAGCTATTAAATTAATGTTATATAAAAAAGTTATACAAAAAATATGCCAAAAAAAAAACTATGCAAAAAAACATTTTGTTTGCAAATACAAAAGAAATGTAAGAGAAATAATTTTATAGTTTTTTTTTAATTACTGCTTCGATTTTCCTTTCAACTTAACATTCAATATGAAAATGTAGTAACTGGTGGCTCTAGCGTTTAGGTAATATTCCTATCCATATTTTTGCTCTTGGAAATTACAAGGGAATCTTTCCTATGCGTACAAGCTGATTTGAATGATACCCTGATACGCAATAGAGTATATAAATCTAATTTTTACTTTATATTTTTTATGTGACATCTCTTGTGTTTAGAGGGTAGAAAAAATTTTATTTTTTGGTACATCTTTGTTTGGAAGCATGTCAAAATTTCCAAAAAAAAAATTGGTATGAAATTACGAATATCGGAAAAATAAAAAATACGCGTTCAATTAAATTTAAGAAGCAATAACATATGTGAATTTTACAGTCCTTACTTGTAGTCTAGACTGGCAATAAATATGTTGACATAAATTGCAGCAAATGTTAAAATTAAAAAAATCTCTAGTGTGGACCACTCAATTTCATAAATTTTTATTGCCGGCAATATATGACGCAATAATTCTCCAGCAGTATTCGTTAGCAATTATTGCTAAGATAAAACATCAAACTAGCTGTCATTTTCCTTTGACAATTATAAAACAGACGTACACAAATAAAAAAAAATGGGAAAATGATGGAAGAAAAACAACAAAAATTTAAAAGAATTAAATAAATTTTAACAAATTATAAGAAAAAAAAATAGAGAAATATAAAATTTTTTTCACTTTACAAGTGTATTTACAAGTAATCATAGAAGAACTGTCTTCCTTGATATTGTTCAAAATATGGGTTAACATAAGCTCGGCAGTTAGCCGACGCTTTTTTTGCTAAGATTTTTATCTCTAATACAGATATAATTAGTATATCGTCACCTAAAATAAAAATAAATAAAGGGCTTAACTAACATAGACAATTTTAACAAATTCGTAAATAAATCTGACAGTTTTGATTATAAACAGAACGATAAAATTTTGTGTGGTACATGAATTTCTATAAGCGCGGGGAGGAACTTTATGAAATTTGATTAGAATTGCTCCATACTCAGACCTTCCTCCCACAGAAAAGTGCTATCTTTATTTGAATTAAATGGCAATGTGATATAGAAATTTTAATGAAGAATTATTTTCACGTGCTTATCTAAGATTTCAAAAAATTACAGTTAAAATAAATAATTTATTACCATCTATATCTATTCATCTTTAACATCATCCCATAATTCAATATAAAACTTTCATTTTTAAGCATAGTAAGTCGTTTCGATTTCATCTGAAAAAACTGTTTTACTCTACATAAAAAAAAAATATATTTTTCACAATAAAGAATTTAACGTGAAAATTGTGTACAATTTGATTTCGCGCAAATACTTAATATACAAGACTATTTATTATCTTTCCGCTAAAAAAGTGACATTTTAGGTTTGTTGTTGTTATTGTGTCTTTATTATAACACAAAAATAGGCTTTGAGGCATTTTTTAAAGTGAAATTTTTTAACGGAAAAAAATGTTTAGGCATAGTATTTTGTTTATTGCGTGAAATATTTCACTGGAACTTTAATGACCTTAAATTCTAAAACTAAATATTTGTTTTTAAATTTTATAAATTTCACATTTTTGCTAGAAAAATAATACACTTAAATTTGCGTGAAAAAAAAATTGTACCAAATTTTCATGTGAAATTCATTTTTTTTTAAATAGAGTATAACAGTGTTTGCACGTGACACCAGAACAACTTACTATGCTTTACTTGAAATTTTAAAATTTTTACAATTCATTGACTCGAAAATGATGTACATATGTTACTAATAAATGTAACTAAATTTAAATTGACATTTAAAATGAAATTCATTTTCACTAATTCAAAATTTGAACTCCTAAATCAAACAGGAGTTACATTTGAAAAAAAAAATAAAAAATATTTAAAATGCGATGCAACAACTTTTACTTTTCAATAAATATGTAACATGTAACTTTGGTCAAGAAACATACAAAAAAAAACATAAACACAAACACACATAAAAACCTTGAAAAGTTACAATAAAAATTCAAACCAAATTTGCAAACAATTTAATGAAAAAATAAAAACTTGAATTTCCCACACATTTATTATTATTAATTTTTTTTTTAATATATTTTGTTTATTTAACATTTTGCATTTTAAGGAGGAGTTAACAAATGAAGCGCGTGCGACATGTGTCATATTTATAATATATATAAAAACAACATTGAAACATGTTTAAACATGTTAAGAAATAAAAAATTATCATATACATAACTGAATGACAGTTGGTGTATCATTTATACAGATTAATACAAATCATAATTAGATTATTTTTAATTGTTGTTTTGTAGGCTAAATAGATTTATAAAAAAAATATCAGCAACATACAATATTTGTGTTGACAGAAAGCTACAACATTTGCTGGCAACATATTATATTAACCCGGTTAGTCCAGTTTACCATAAATAGGAGTTCAATGAGCAATTAACAAGATGAACAACAATTTATATGATGAAATAAAAACTCATCCAAATGTTGTTTGTAATCTTCATTATGAACTCAAACATCATGTTGTTGCCGATGTTTGTAATAAGTTAAGTTAGAATACAAATATATCGATAGGATACAACTACAAAATCGAAAAAAAAATTGCAAAAATACAAACTTTTTAATATCCCAGCAAAAATAAATGGAAGTGATTCTTAAGGAATTTTTCATTAATTCTAAAGTATCGTTTAGTTCTGATTTTTCTCTTCTAAGGAAGTTCTTTTTCACAACTTATAAAAATGTGATTTTTAATGAAATCTAGATTTTTAGTGAAATCTATGACGCTACAAAAAGTAAAAAAATTTATTGTAGTAAAAATTGCAAGGATTTCGAATAGAGATAAATAAGGCCCGATTGCTGAATTTCCCGCTAAAATTTAACGAACAGTAAAACTCAAACTTTGTATAGCAAACAACAACAAATGTGTCAGTTGAATTCCCAGGTAGAAGCTAACGGGAGATTGTGAAAATGAGGCTAAGTCCCGATTACTGATGTCCTGTAGAAATCTAAATTATAAATTCAAAATTTATTTGGAAAGAACAAATAATTTAATTTTTCACTAAACCATAAGAAGGGCTTTAGATGCAATGAAAAAGGATCATAGAAGAAAACTTCCACTCTATGTATGACACCCCTATGTAAAAATCATTGGTTCCGATCCAAATTTTCACAACACTGGAATCAAAATCACTGCTTCTTTTTCTCTTCTTTTGCTATTTTTTTTGCTGGTATATTAAAAATATTTGCCCTACCAGCAATTCTTTGAAGCAGCAAATGTTGCTTAGATATTTTTTAGTATTTTTGAAAGAAATTTATTTTACTTAAAAATTTGATTAGGAAAATCCACTATAAAAAATATTTATTATTAAGAACTTTCGCTGAATTTGGTTGCTACTTTTTAGCAAATATTAAAATTATCGTCATTCATATATTTTGTAGTTTAAATCCTGTAGATTTAATTACAATTCATCTATTTGTTGTTTAAGCTGGAAAATCTAGTGGAAAACTACAGAGAGTAACAAAACTTAATTTAACAACAACAAAAAACCTCTTCATTTTGCTGAAAAATCAATATTCAAGGCAAATGCCTCCATTATTTATACTCATGCCGGTTGTGGCAAAAGATGATGATCTTTAATACCAGTATTTCTATCCATGCAACTTTATTTTGTTTTTACTATAACTTTTTCTATGGTCCAACTGTATAAATACGTTGCATTCAATACAATGCTTGTTTAATAGTAAATTTGTCCTTGACATTGACATATCATATCGTGTTGTGCGAATTACATTTATTTTGTTTTTCTAAAAAAAAAAAGTGGCTACCACATCGTAATCGTCTTCTTCCAGTTTCGCTTTTAAATCGCATTACCACATAGTGTTGTGAAAATCTTGTTTTCTATTTTCAAATTTATTTTTATAATGTCGATTGATGTAAGTGTATTTATGTGTAATGTAATCCAACTTTAATAACGGGAAAATCCTTATGTGTAATTTATTTTTCATTCATGAAGAGAGAGAGAGAGAAGAAAAAATAACAAAAATGAAAGCGAAAGTGTTGATTTAGATATCAAATATTTATTTAAAGTGTGAATATTGCATTAATTTGACTTTCACTAAAAAGTGAAAGTAATTTCAAATAAATGCAATGACATTTTAATAAAAAAAAAGAATATGGAATGATCTCTAAGGCCGTTTTTGGGATGTGGGTTAAACTTGATTTAGTTAAACTGAATACGGATTTTGTCTGCCATTTCCAAGTTTATTTGTCGGAAAAACTTTTCTTTGCATAGAATTTTTCAAAAGCAGTATTTTAGTTACAAACTGCGATAAACTGAGCTCAAAGATAATCTACGTCCTTAAAACTCGTCCTAAAAGTGTATTTTTTTTAAAAGGTTTTTACATTGAATTTTCTAAGAATTATTACTTACTTTCTAATCAAAAGTAGTGAAAATTTGGAAATGTTGTAAAATACACAGAGTAAAATGAATAGTAAAATCATGTTTTTTATCACATTTTATTTAATATGTTAATTTTTACCGACATTTTAAATGTCAGTATGCATCTTATTAAAATAAATATGATTCTAGTTAAAATACATATTTATGTATTAAAATTCAAAGTTTAAAAATTTATTTTATTGTCGTTTCTGCTTGATTTTTTATTTGTTTTTTTTTTTCTGTGTGTAAAAACAAGTTTTATATTTAAGTGTTAAGTCAGGCATTTGCAGAATTAAGATCCAGGCACCTCGGGGGCGATGTTATATCGGACTTGGAATACCTGAGGAACGTCGACTGGAAAACCTTGAGGAGTTACGTCCGGGAAACCAGGTTTCTGAAAACTGGACGTTAACAATCTCCATGTTCTTAGGGAGCTCACAACAGGCCCAGCAGAGGCCTAGGTGTATATCGTAGCGATATGAGGTTGCATTTCGATGCTTCTTCCTCCTTTCGACCTTACCTAACCTAACCTAAGTGTTAAGCCGTTTACTGGGCATTTAAGAAGAAAAATGTAAAAAAAACAAATTTTGGCATTTAAAACATTTAGCAAAATTAGTCAGTGAAAAAAGCTACAAAGAACTAAATTCAGCTTTTCAAATTTCTATGAATTTAGAAGAAATTTTCATATTATTTTCAACAACATATTAAACACGTTTGTCAACATATATTTAATTCAAAATTTATTAACCCATCTCGCACTGGTCCTAAATAATATTTACCCTCAAGGCCGCCTTCTTTCGGAATCAGTATTTTATAGAAAATTTGAGTTATTCAAGAAAATTTTATTTGCTTAATTTCATATAAAGAAATTTTTCGCATTCTCTTCGTGATTTGGCAGCTTAAGGTGTCAAAATCGAAATGTCGTTGAATTTAAAAAAAAATTATTATTTTAAAATGAAAACTTTCAAAACAATAAAAAAAGTATTAAAAATATCTAAAAAAACATTATTTATAAACACAAAGTAAGACTGAAGCCTTAGCTTTGAAAATAAGTCCTTGCTTTGTTGAAATTAATCAAAAATTTTTTAGGAAATCTGGCAGAATGTAGAAATTTCGTAGCTAGGAATTTTTCTTTAACATTGAAATTTCAATATTAATTAACACTAACACATTGATTATGATGAAACTTGCACATGTGATAGAGAATCGTAAATTAAAGTGAACCTCATTTTTTATGCGCCATTTTGAATGTTTGGGAGGCATAAAAGAAGAGGGAGGAAAATATGTAATTTATTGGTACTTTTTTGTTCGGCAGCATGTCAAAAGTTTTTAAAATAAATTTTTATTGTCTACTTTTTTTCTTAGGCTTGCTAAGGTATTGAAAAGGTTTTCAGCAAAAGTTCTTAAAAATCCAAAAGACGACGAATATCGGAAAAAGAAAAATTCCGTGTTCGATGAAATTTAATAAGGAATAATATATGTATGTTAATTTGATTTGACAGTCCTTGGTATAAGGTACCCACGATTTAATCTGGTTGTAACAACTACAAAAATATGGTCAAACTTAGGTATCAGTTAATGGCCGATTAAAATCTCTTTCCATTAACGCCACTTTTTAATATATTGTTTTTTTTGGGAAGAAATATTAATGGAATTAAAAAAATATAGAAAAGTACCCATTTGTGACTGTTGCAAATGTAGGCAAAATTACATGAGGGAAGGGGCAAGAAACCTCTTGTGCAACCCAAAATTTTTAATTGCTTTACTCCGACTACAATTAAATTTATATAAGCACAATTTGGAAAAGCATTTTTTTAACAAAATAGTTAAAGGGGCGTGGCACCGCCCATTTTACCGATTTTCAAAAAGTTAAGTCTGTTAATTGTGATTTTTGTTATATTAAAATGAACACGATTTGAAGAACTAAAAAAGTGACCAATTCTTTTATTAATCCTTTGAGGACTTATGATTAATATCCCAATTTAAATTTTTTGTTATTTAAGGAAAACTTTTAAAACGATTTTAACAAAACTTATTTTGATCGGTATTAGAGAAATTAAACTTTTCCAGGATATCTATAAATTAAAGCCTTAAAGTATCATAGCCTTACAAGGACATTGTAAAATTAAAATTTATGCTTTTAATTTTTTAGTTATTATTTTTGAACTGGACATTGTTAAAAAAAAATAAATTTAAAAAATCAATGAAAATTTTACCTTTACTTCCATATTTCTCCGATCTGGCTCGTAGCAAAAACAGCTTAGGCATATATCTGAACCACACCTGCAAATGCTTTCATTAAATCATCCGCTGTTTGATCGTCAAAGGGTTAAATTAAGACATTAATAACTGAAATGAATTTAGTATAAAATTGTCATTAGTAATGAAATCAATGTAGTTAAAAAAAATTATTATTATTAGTTTTAATTTGATAGTTAGTTATGTAATCAATTAAAAAAATGATAACCGTCATATTTCCTTCAGTAAAATCACAAAAATTAAAATTTTGGGGTTGAAAAATTGATTCGATTTTAATTCTGTTTCTGAACAACCATCCGCACGCAGAGAAAAAACATGGTTGCAATATGATCACTGCTACTATATTGTGTTTGCTGCAATCGGGTATGGTTGTCACAACCAAGTTATTGGTTTTCTAACCATCAACATGGGGCGCTACCATAATTATTTAGTAAATATTTTACTATTTTATGATTGGCACCTTATATTTTATAACATGACTGGCTGTAACCATACTGTGGTAACAAAAATTCTGACTATGAATAAAATATGATAATTATGCAACGATAAACTGCTGGCAACAATCAATAAATAATTACACATCAAGTAAAACATGACTTTGACATTTACAGTCATAATATTGTCTTGTTTTCATAAAAAACAAAATTTTATCAGTTCAGTCAGTTTGTTTTTACTACAAAATGTCTTAAAAAAACAATTATTTAAATCTTTTACTTAAACTGGACAAATATTAGATGGGTAGAAAATACCTTTCACATGTCAATAAACCATTTTATCAATTGACCCATTAAGATCCAGTTATTTTTTTTAGTTTTAGAAGATTTTTTTAAAGAGGTTTTTCGAAAATTCCTTATATATATAATATTATTTACACTAATCAATTCATTGTCAAAAAGATTCTATTGAAAGATTTTATATTTTTTAATTTTTTTCAGCAAAAATAATTAATAAAATTAAAAATATTAATAAAATATTTTTTATATGAAAAAGCCTGTAGAACCCAAGATTTTTTTTTGTACTAAAAGGTTTCTTACACAAAATAATAGATATTTATAAATTTATCTGATAAAAAGATTCTCCAAACTGTTTGTTATAAAAATTCTTACATTTCTAAAAAACTTACGATTCTAAGGCCTTTCTTTAAAAGAAAAATTCATAGATTCTGAAGACTTTTCATCGTGAAAAATACTTAGATTCTAAGGACTTTTTCTAGTAGAAATGTTCTTAAATTTAAAGAGCTTTTTCACAGTTTCTAAAAACTTTTTTTTTAAAGAAATTTTCTTAGATTAGGAATCATATAATGATAATCCAGGAATCATGAGGGACGATAATATGATAATATTTTGATTATACTATGATTACGTGAATTCAATATAACATGTTTATTTAGGACCATAATAAGCTAATTTTTGAATCATAATATAACTGTAAGGACCATATTATGGTAAAAATATGGTTATTTTATTATCATTATATGATAACCATAAAATGGTTGGCTCAACCATAAATCCAAAAATATATGATGCTCTTCAAATATGATTGCCCCAACCATGTTTTTTCTTTGCGTGCGATATACAAAAATCTATAGTAAAATTGAATTTTTGTGTCCGAATTATTATTTTTTTTTTCTTACAAGAAAAAATCTTAGATCTGTTACAGGTTTTGATTTTTGTGCAGGTTTTGCAATTTTATAGGAACACTTACAGGGAATTCATTGCATGATGGGAGAAGTGTTTGTTCTCTATTTATGTGCTGTAGACTAAATAAAAATTACTCTACAACCTAATATTTCCAATTAAAAAAAAACAACAACAGCATTCTTTATGATAAGAGTAAATTTACAAGGAAAAACTAAATGAAATCAATTTTTTGTGCTCAACGCATAATCGGACAAAAGAAAGCACAATTCCTATAAATGTCAAAAAAAAGGATAATTAATATTTTGTGACATATCCTTTGTTTTCAAGAAGGGTCTGTAAACATTTTGTTATTGATTTTACCAAGTCCGGTGTTTCAATAAATTTAGGGTAGTTATGAATCAACCAAAGCTTTGCCACACCTGAAGTATGCTTGGGATCACTCATTGTCTTGATAAGCAAAATTGTTCACAGTGTCAGCCCCAAATTATAGCAGAGCCTCATCCATGCTTAACTGTAGCTTTTGTATTTTGATGATTTAATTCTGTATATGGTTTGTTTTTTTGGGCTTATTCAAAATTAAAACTGTCTGCCTCTAAATACAAGTTATGAATAAATGTGATAAAAAAACCCTAAGTTTTGAAGTGCATATTTATAAACTAACGGAATTGTTAACATTGCTCTTTTCCTTTGTTGAGCACAAAAAATTGAGTTGCTTTTGTTTTTATATGTTAATTTTCCGTTATTATGCGGAAGGGAATATTTATGTTTTTTATTATTAAAAAAAATTAGGATGTAAAGAGTAAATTATTGTAAAAAAGTCCCATATATTTGGTACAATTTGTTTCAGTTTAGACGGCATACACATTAGACGAACACTTGTCCGATAATGCGATAGAGTCACTGTATGTATGAGTACTGTTTAAATCAGAGGTGCCCAAAAGTTCCTTATGGAAGAGTAAACACCAACATATTTAAAGAATAACTAATTTTTATTCAATATTTTTTATTGTAAAAACTAATTCACACAAAGAAAAAAAAATAGTTCATATCATACGTTAAACAAAAACAAAATCTACATTGATGATCGCTGTCGTCAATGTTTACCAGCAAAGCATATGAAAGTGTTGTTGCTTTGCACTTGCGTGTATACATTGAAGAATGACAAAAAAAACTAATAATTGCTGAGTGCTCTATGTGTATTAAAACCCACAGCCTATAGCTAAGAGCATTTACAAAAGCAAGTGAGCATCAAGAGCATAGGGCTTGGGCACCCTTGGTATAAATACTGCAATTAAATATAAAGTATACGCATTAAAATGAAAGTAACAACCCAAAATTTTTTTATACTAATCCGTATTTTTTTGCAATTTTAACTAACAATTTATAATAAACAATTTTTAACAAGCATATCACATTTTAAGCAGGAACATAATAACTCAAGTCATTAGCAGAATTAATTTCAGGTACAATAACACTTCTTCTCACATTGTCAATAATGTTTGACATATACATAGCTGGTAGCAGGCCCATGATTGTAATCACTATTGTAACCATAATGAGCATTATTACCCTTCCAATTGGAATACTTAGGTTTAGAATGCAAATCAGGTTGATGAACATGACCAATATGCTTAACCACAGCATTAAATCCATGTTTATCATCAGCAGTATATTCAACAATACGTGTAGTACCATCAGCTTCTTTTAAGGAATAGCTGCCTAAAAGATAGAACCAAAATTTTAAATATAATTTTATCAAAAAAAAATAAATAATAATAATAATTTTAACTTACCCTTGACATGATCACCATCTCGGTGTTCCCATTGATTTTTAATATCACCCGTTTTTAAATCCTTAACACCATATTTAAATTCATATTTGTTATGTTTTTTATTATAATTATCATGTTTAGGCCATTCATGATCATAATGAGTAGAGCCACCTGCTTTAGTGCCTGCATAACCTTTATTATTATAATGTTTCCAATCATTTTTCTTCCATTTATATGATAAAGGCTCATGTTTTGTTATCACAGTATAGCTTGTGGCTTGTGGATATAAATTTCCGGCAGCTGCCAAACCACAAATGCCCAAAACAACACTAATTGTTAAAAAATTCATTATGTTTAACTTGAAGTTATAGTGTTTGTTGTTATGTTGTTGTTTATTTGAAGAACTTAAATGCACTGTTATAGTTTTTGTTTGTTATGTAAGGTATTTATACCGAAAAATTTATTTTTTTGCATGGTTTATTTTATTAATTATATATTCTTTAGCCAAAAAAAAAAAAAAACCTACTAGCTTTACTAAATTTTAGTTACAGTAGAAGTTTACCATTCCATTCAATTAAATTCATTAATTATTTGGTTAATTAGCTACGTCACACTTTAAGAATTAAGTGCAATTTGAAACAAATTGTAGACAATAGTTAAAATGGTTACACAAGGCGTTAAACGTATAAATTAATTTGTTATTTACAATAAATTAAATACACCAATTTAATTTGGGGTTTTTTTTTAAGTTAAAGATAATTTAAAAAATGGTGAAAATTTTTGATTTTTTGTATAAAACTGAAAAATGAATAGAAAAAAAAATCTTTCTTAAAGTTTAAATTGCATTTTTATAAAAAAATTTATAAGATTTTTACTAAAATATCGACATGGAAAATACTCCAAGCTTAACACTTTCATTTTGATGAAATTTTGATATATTTTGAAAAATAACAAGTAAGAAACTGCTTAAATTCGGCTGTGCCGAATCTTTGAATACCCTCCACCTATATGGTAAAAAAATGTTCTCTACTGTTTTTGGTACAAATAATGTAAAAGACTTAAGAAGTAAAATTATGAAGATCAAACAAATTTTTCGAGGAGAAAATCTCTTTTGGGTGTGATAACAAATTTTTTGTAAAAAAAACTTTGAACTGAAAAAAAAATTTTTTGGTGAAAAATATTTTTGAGGTAAATAATATTTGATGTGTATATAAAATATTATTTAATTCTAACCGTTTAAAAAAAAAAAAACAAATACACCAATTTGTATGGAAAATTTTTCGAGGCGAAAAACTTTATTGGATGTGAAAACAAATTATTTGGTGAAAAAATTTTATTAATGGAAAAAATTTTTTGAGGTGAAAAATATTTGAGGTTAATAAAAAATATTATTTAATTCTAACCCACTGATGAAAAAACAAGTGAAAATATTTTACTTGCCAGTCACTAAAATACACCAATTTGTATGGAAAATTTGGAAGTACCTTCACTTTTTCACTCATAACTTTTTAAACGCTGGACCGATTTTGCTCATTTCAATTAATGAAAGATGTCCATTAATCTAGGTAAAAATGAGCATGCATCTAAGCGTAGTGATCGCCATTTCAACAGACAGCCGGACATCGCTAAATCGTTTTAAAATTGTACAAGGATGACAAATATATATACTTTATGAGGTCTGAGACCTATATTTCGACATGTTACAAATGGAATGACAAACTGATATATACCCTCACCATATATGATGGAGGGTATAAAAATGCTAACATCACCCTATATAGGATTTTAAGTCACCTCAAGAATACAAGTTTTCAAAAACTATGTCCACAATCGGGGCAGGTGCTTCTTATATGGGGCTTTCCACCATATAAGAATTTTCTAAGGTAAAATATCTCATAATCTACAAAAATAAAAAAATAAATTATAGAATAAATTCTAGAAACTATATTTTTTAGAAGCAATTCAAGAAACGATGACAATATCTAAAACAAATTTTAATAGAAAATGCAAAGTAAAAGTTTTTAAAAATCCAAAAAACCGTTTAATTTCTTCTTTTAAGTAGAATCTTAGAATCTGAAAATTTTTCTTCAGAGAAAATCTGTAAGAATTTAAAATAAATTTTCAAAAGTATATAATATAAAAGTCGCAGAAAATTAGATTGTCAAAGAATTCTAAAATTTTCCCATACAAGTTTTTCCCACACAACTCTTTGTATTAAAAAACAATATTCATAATCGGTTTTATTGAAAATATGTTAAGCATACATATTTAATACATAGTGTTAACAAATAAATTGTTATAATTTTAAACACTTTCACATAAACACTAAATATGTATTTAAAAAATATTAATAACCCATAATCTAGACAAATTTTCAAAAACAATTATGGACAGTGATAAACATGATAATTATTTCTGATACATAAATGTTAAAACAAATACCTTAAATAAAGATAAACATAAAATTTTGGCCAAAATAAAATATGATATGATATACAAAACTTGTAAAACATGTGTAAAAACCCCAATATATGGTACTAATATTCCAAGTAAAATTAAAAAAAAAAGAAAAAATATTTAAAAATTTAAATAAAAATATGCAGTCAATTAAACAGCAATTTTTTGATTGATTTCCAAACATATCCCACATAGTGTAAGATACTAAAAAAAAAATTTAGCTACTGGATTTAATTGACATAAATAAGTTGCAAGAGAAAAAAACGAAAATTAAGAAAAGAAACCAGCCGCCTTAAAAAACGTGTATATTAGGGCGGGTCGATTTGTAGGGAGTGAAAAAATTCACCAATTTCCCTATGATTTCCGTATTCTATGGGTTATTCCATGAAAATTTGCCGAAGGAACCATACCTCTATCGTTAAAATCGAGTCCCCTACTTTTTGTTGGTAGATTTTTTCCCAAATTGACGTTCGTATGAAATATTACCTACACGTTAACATCTATAACTCAAAAACTATCGATCGGGTTTAATCGCCAGTAGGCGCGTTGGAAAGGTGAGCTCATTTTGATTTAAAAAAAAAATCTCCAACATTGGTCCAACGGTTCAAAAGTTACGGGCATTTTTGTCCAAATTTTGGAGCCTTTTTCCATTTTTTTCAGGATTTTGTCCAAGAATATTACTTTCATGGCCATTTTTTTGGCCCAATCCATTATTTAATTCAATTTACAATTCAAAACGAAGAGTTTAAGCCCAAATTTATCGAATTCGGTTGATTAATTCATGCGATATTGCTAAAACAAAATAACACATAAAACCAACTTTTTGATTTTTTTTCCCTTTTTATTTTTTTTTCTACAAAAATTCAAATTAAGAGATAATAAAGTATCTATCAACCTATTATCAAAAAAAAATATTCAATTTGAGTGTAGTAAAAGACAAAATGTGAAAAAAAACATTATTTTTTCTGAAAGTCTTGTTTGCTTTCAAGTCTGGGTGTTTTCGTACGGCTCTCTAATGTCGTCGCCATAGCGCCTTCTACATTCTTTCCTGCAACTCGTTTAGCAGTGGCAGCCAGCAATTGGACATGTCTTTCCGTTCCTTGAATGTGTAAAGGAATTTGTGGATCATCGAACGGTGGCACTTCGTAATTTAAATATCCCTCCAAATGTTCATACGAATAACTTTGCGTAAACGGTGGTTCGAATAAAATGGTATCGTCATTTAAATCAATCATATTTGTATATTCCGTACAATTAAACTTTATAAGAGATTTTTTATAAACTCTAAGTTCCGTTGGGTCGACAATATCTCTTCGGTAATGTAAAATCTTCTTTATAGCAATGTTTCGTTTTTCCATTCTATCATCAAACAACATAGATAGCAAGATATTTTCTGAGTGTGCAAAATATGGATTATCTTGAATTACTGTATTTACAACTCCAAGTAAATTCCGTGGTAAAAATCGTGTCCAAGTAATAAATTTAAAAAGTAATGTACTACCGTATGCGGCAGAGCTATAATACTTAACATTGAAATACATTGGCGTGTATACTTTTATTATATAGTTAGCCAGAATTTTTAAATTTTCAGTTGGATTATTAGTTGTCACATACAACCGTAATAATCTATTGGCTTTGGTCAGCCAACGAGAATGTGCAATTGGCCCTGGTTTTATGTGAGATAAATCCGCAGGAACCACACCATTAGAAATTGCATTGGCCATTAACATCAAGTACCTCGAATCAGTAGATAATTCTTCTGGATTTAAATCACCAGGAGGCATATTTTCCAAAGCGATTTCCTCAAAATCGGTTACCACCTGAAAAGAAAACATAAAAGCTAAAAAATAGAATAAAAAATGGTAAAGAATTAGCTATAAAAATTACATACCGGAAGATTTTCACAATCAGCAATTTTTGAGCTCAACTTTCCGGTAGTTGATCGTGGTCCAGTGGTGGTTGATTTGTCTAAAGTGTCAAACAAATGTCTAAACGGAAGCTCGTTAAAGTGCAGAAGACACACAAACCAGTGCAGTGGACTCTTTAACTGTCGCAAAATTCCACCGTGTACGCCAGTATTTGTTGGTTCACCATCAGCGCATATGGCAATTAATGAATCGAGAGACAATTGTTTTTCTTGGAAGAATTCGATAAATTTGTTGACTTTGCTTGCCGCAGTTTCACTTTCTAGTTTTGTGTAGCCTATCAATTGAGAATTTGGTTCCCTCAAAACAACTAGATGAGGTTCTTTAACCATCCTTGGATGCAACTTCTCATCAATTTTTTCTACAGTTAGAGCATCATTTTTCCTGCCGTCGAATGAAAATGATATCAAATTCGAGCCATCATACCGCTTACGAAGTGCGTCTTGTCTCCATTTTTCTCTTTTTCTACGAAGTTTACTTTTATCCATGATGACAAGATTGCCATGAGCATCTTTTACGCCCAGGTCTTCCATCAGAGCTGTTGCCAATGCTGATCCCATTCTATCATGCACACCAAATCTGTCACACATCATTGCATAGTTTTTAGTATTGTATCTGGGAGTGTATGTTTGTGGTGGTAGAACTAATTCTGAACCTCCTCTCACATCAACTTCCATTTCGTCATAATGTGGTTCGTATGTAGGATCGTTGCTCACTGGGATTGTTGGTATAGTCGTTGGTATCGTCTCTTCACTTCCACTATCGTGTTCCGGTATCGTTTGTATTCTGTCATTATATTGATCGCGCATGAAATCTTTTAAGTTTTCTGGGATAGATCCACATGAGCAGTCGTTTTCTTTCAAGTTGCATTTACATTTTCCAATGTTGAATAATTGGTTTGTTGATTCTACGAATTTTTTGAATTCTGTTGCGCGTTTTACTCGTTGTTTATCTGCATTACTATATGCGTCAAGCAAATTATTCAATTTTCTAATGATGCTACCTTTGAGTATAAGTTCAATATTAAGTTGATTCCAAATTTCTAACAATCTGTCTGCTACTTGGGGAGTAAATCTTTTATACGAAAACATTTTGCTTTGGGCTTTTGAACGTTCGGCCAAGAAAAAATAGTACTTCAATATATCTCGTTTAGTTGACAGATTAATATCAGGTAATTCACAGCCCACGCCAAAAGAAAAAACATCATGAGAGACCAAATGTTGCAAACTACTGCGTTGGGTATCTGTTGGATTTTGCGATGAACCAGGCTCTGAATCCATTTTTTAAACCGTCACTAAAAGAATTATATATGTTTTTCATAGAATAATAATATAACTATTAACTATAATAGTTAGCAATGTTTTTACACTTACCTTTAAATCTTTTCTAAATTTCAAAATAGTTTGATTATTTGTTAGTTATTTCAAGTAACACTTCACTGAAATGACGCTCAAACAAAACTAGCATACACTGGAATCCCCACCCCGCCAACTACAGCTGATTGTTTCGTCCAATTAGAATTGCTGTGTATTTGTTGTTGTCAAAATGACGTCAGCGAAGAATTATTCTTTATAAATCGTATGCAAACCCAAAAAAGAGAGCAAAAATAAAAAGGGAAAAAAAATCAAAAAGTTGGTTTTATGTGTTATTTTGTTTTAGCAATATCGCATGAATTAATCAACCGAATTCGATAAATTTGGGCTTAAACTCTTCGTTTTGAATTGTAAATTGAATTAAATAATGGATTGAGCCAAAAAAAATGGCCATGAAAGTAATATTCTTGGACAAAATCATGAAAAAAATGGAAAAAGGCTCCAAAATTTGGACAAAAATGCCCGTAACTTTTGAACCGTTGGACCAATGTTGGAGATTTTTTTTGTAAATCAAAATGAGCTCACCTTTCCAACGCGCCTACTGGCGATTAAACCCGATGGATAGTTTTTGAGTTATGGATGTGAACGTGTAGGTAATATTTCATACGAACGTCAATTTGGGAAAAAATCTGCCAACAAAAAGTAGGGGACTCGATTTTAACGATAGAGGTATGGTTCCTTCGGCAAATTTTCATGGAATAACCCATAGAATACGGAAATCATAGGGAAATTGTCGAAAAATAAATCGATCCGCCCTAGTGTATATAATATATGATCCTAAAACGAGATCATATAAAATTTTTTAGCAATTTTGTTTTCAATAATTTTTCTTTTTTTGCATTTCAAAACTAGTCCCTGTTATCCACCACAACATCTCAAAACAAATTAATTGCGTTACAACTTTAACAACATTAACTACGTTTGTAAATTGTACGTTATTACTACATACTCAATTTGTATATTGCATTAAAATATACTACATACATATTATTTTTTTTTTTTTACAATATATTTTGCAGAATATTGCAGCAGCAGAAAATACTCGCCTTATGGCAAACGCATATTAAATTTATTATTAACTTATTTTAACTAAGACAGACACAACTATAGAAAATATGTAACGAATTTGTGAATTTACTAAAAACGAATAATCAATATCCCACATGGCTGCACAAGATTTAAAATTTAGATTTTCCCCAAAGATCATACATTGTATCCAGAAATGATCCTTGTAATGGACATTTAGCAATGTAAATCATCTGATAAAATTTTACTTTTTTACTCACGCATGAAAATATCCAGTTATATCTAGAAGCGAACATCATGTATAGTAAAATTCTGTACTCTGTTTTTTTTATTAATAAAGCTTATGTCCTTTTTTAATGACTTCTAATATTAAAAAAAATTCACTAATAATATGACTAGAATCATGAATGGCAATAATCTGAGCAATTGAATAAAAGAAACAGTTTTGATATTGTTACAATTTTACCTTTAAAAATCGTTGATTTATTTCCTTTAAATAAATCGATTTCTATTTATATTGTAAATTTTCTATAGCAACTTTATCGAATCTCTATTTAGTTACACATTAACAGATTCAATGAATCACAAGTGTTACTTCTTTAGCGCTTTATTACCAACTAACTGCCATGCCACATTGCGGTCGTATTTATATGTGCGGGGAAAAATAACTAGAATATGGCAGCAGCGTTCGGAAGCTGCATACTGTCAACTTTGAGAATGTTCTGCAACACTAGTCGTAGTGAAGGGTTGCCAGTGATGGCAACTGTTTTACATTTATTGACTGCCATGTGGTAATTTATGTTTCTACGAGTAAATGGAAATTGATGAATAGAATTTCCGTAACAATATATTAGGACAAAGAAAGATTTTTTTTATAAAAATATACGAATGACAGAATTTTGAAAGGATATTTATAACTTTAATTTGTCTTGATAGATCAAAGCTTAAACAAAACTTATTGAACTATTTTGATTTCTGCCTTTTATTTGCGTACCGTATGGGCATCAAACATTTTGAAATTAAACAATTTAAAGTCTTTTAAAAATGCCACAAGAAATTTAATAGTTTCCGCTTGTATCGGTTTTTTCATATCTGAAAACTTTTCTTTCACAGTGTTACCAGTCTTATTTGATAAAGTTGATAAAGTAATAAATGCTAAATACAAAATTAAAATATAAAAAAATCAACTGCGTTTGTATTTGTTTTTAACTAAATTAGTAGTTGCTTTCAACTACTGTTGTGAATGTTTTTAAATTCTGTTGTAGTTACTTTTTACTACATTTGTAGTTGTTTTTAACTAGTTGCTTTTAACTACTGTTGGGGTTGTTTTTAAATACTGTTGTAGTTACTTTTGACTACATTTTCAGTTGTTTTTATCTACATTTGTTATTTTTTTAACTAGTATTGTGGTTGTTTGTATCACTTTGTAGTTACTTATAACTACATTTGTAGTTGTTTTTAACTAGTTGCTTTCAACTACTGTTGTGGTTGTTTTTAAATACTCTTGTAGTTACTTTTAATTACATTTGCAGTTGTTTTTAACTAAATTAATATTTGTAGTTCTTTTCGGCTACATTTATAGTTGTATTTAACTACATAAGTACATTTGCAGGTTTTTTTAACTACATTTGTAATTATTTTTTTAGAAAAATTTATCATATTTTTATTGTAAATTTTACTATTTTGTATGTTGTTTTTATTACATGTTACAGTTGATTTTAACTACATTTGCAGGTTTTTTTAACTACATTTGTAGTTATTTTTTTAAGAAAAATTTATCATATTTTTATTGTAAATTTTACAATTTTGTGTGTTGTTTTTACTACATGTGACAATTGATTTTTACTACACTTACAAGTTTCTTAACTACATTTTTAGTTATTTTTTTTTTGAAAAATTTATCATATTATTTATTGTAAATTTTACTATTTTGTATGTTATTTTTACTACGTTTGCCAGTTGATTTTTAACATTTGATTTAAAGGCAAATGTAGTGTACACTTTTTCAACTGCAAAAGCAATTTTTTTAACTGACATTTGCAGTTATATGAGTGCATAAACACACACATAAATACATATTTTTCCCAGCCTAGATATAGTATTTTTTTCTTTAAATAAAAAAATTAAAAAATACCATTATAATAGATTATTAAAATTTAAATCATATTTCTATTTTTTACAATTTCCAACAGATACCGTGTAAATGGTTAAATAGACTGTTAATAATTTTAGTAACATTTGCCATATATGCTAAATCAGTTAATTTACAGCCCATACAAGTTGCTGACGATGAAGAAGGGGAAGAAACCGAAATGTTGGAATATGCACCTCAATTTGTAAGTATTAAGGCATTGCAACTGATAGTATTTAAGTTAACTTACCAAAAAAAAAAAGTAACTAAATAAAAATTGTTAACTGGACCAAATTTTTGATTCACACTCACAAAAAAAAAAAAAACTTTTTTGACTTTGTCTGTTTCTTTTTTATGACTATCTATCTATTTATTAAATGTTTGTAAACAATTGTGACCTGACATGTTAGAATGAATTTTTTATACATACATATTTTTTATTGACAGATCTTTTTTATAGATTTTTTAAACTGTGATGGGAAATTCTTGGTACTTAGAATAATATTTGGTAATTTATTTTATATCCTTCATATTGTCTTTGTTGTAAATATTATTTCAAAAAAAGAATGAAAAAATTGTATAGAGGTGATTTGGCTTTGAAAGAGGTGAACAAAAAATTTTGTGGTGAAAAAAATAATTTTTGAGGTGATTAAAATGTTGTAAGTGAATATAAAAATATTATACACCTCTAGGCATCTGGTGAAAAAATATGGCAAAATATTCTCTTCACCAGACTCACATACACCGCTATAGCGGCCTAAAATGATTAATAATATATCCATGGCTTAATGTGGAAATGCCCCAACATGATTATTTTTATTTATTTATAGTGGAAGAAATAAACTTAAAAAAATTTTTAAAACTTTGAATATAAAATTTCGTTGAATCCAATTTTCTTATTTTATTACCATCGTTATTGATTAAAAATAAGATTTAAATTAGTTCTATATCCTGAGTTTTTTTAATTTTATTCAGTTTCTTCCTTCTCCTCTAAAGAAATAAAAAAAATCTAATTAGGACCTTTCTACATTAAGCCATCGATATATATATAATTTTTGCAGTATAAAAACTATAATTCTTAAAATTATTGTATACA
Organism: Eustalomyia histrio; assembly: GCA_949748255.1. Classification (NCBI taxonomy): domain Eukaryota; kingdom Metazoa; phylum Arthropoda; class Insecta; order Diptera; family Anthomyiidae; genus Eustalomyia; species Eustalomyia histrio. The sequence goes on along the minus strand of OX456524.1, from coordinate 155,460,664 downwards.
ATTCTATGCTAAATTGAGAAGCTTTTTCTTAAAAATTTAAAAAAAAGTATATTAACAGAGCTTTTCAAAAGATATTTTTAATATTTTTTTTAAATTTTTATTTTTTTTTTAAATTTTTAATTTTATTAGGCTAAAACTCCGATATTCAATAAAAACTTTATCGTACCCCAGGCTGTTCTTACCTTTTTCTTAAGAACATTTATAGAATTTACCATAATACCGTTATTTAAATGTCCATTGTACATTTATTGTATCATAAAACAATTCTAATCAATACCGTTAGTATTTTGCATATATACAACTACAATTACTGTATTAATTGTTTCTCCATCATGCAAATAAGGAGTGCGTCAATTTTGATTGATAAAGCACAGTACTTTTTTATGAAATCTGCCTCCGTTATATTCCATGTAAAAAGATGTTTTCCATCACGCAAAGAAAAAACATGGTTGGGTCAATCATATTCGAAGAGAATCATATATTTTTGGGTTTATGGTTGTGCCAACCATAATCTTACTATATTATGGTTTTCATATCATGAAAATAAAATAACCATATTTTTAACAATATATGATCCCTACAGTTATATTATGATTCAAAAATTACCATATTATTATCCTAAATAAACTTGTTATAATGAATTTATCATAATATGATCGCACGTAATCATAGTATGCTCAAAATGTTATCATACTACGGTCCCTCATACCTATATTATTATTCCTGGATTATCATTATATGATTCATAATATAAGAAAATTTCTTAAACGAAAAGTTCTTAGAAACTATGAAAAAGCTCTTTAAATTTAAGAATATTTCCTTTAGAAATGTTTTTTCCAAGAAAATTAATATTAAGGACATTTTAAAGAAAAATTGTTAAGGAAAAAAATCATAGACTTTAAGAACTTTTCTTTCTTCGATTGTATAATTATTTATTGATTGTTGCCAGAATTTTATCTTTGCATAATTATCATATTTGTCAGAATTTTTGTTACCACAGTATGGTTACAGTCAATCATGATATAAAATAGAAGGTGCCAATCATAAAATAGTAAAATATTTACAAAATAATGATGGTAGCGACCATTTTGATGGCTAGAAAACCAAAAACTTGGTTGTGACAACCATATCCGATTGCAGCAAGCACAATTTAGTAGTAGTGATCATATTGCAATCATGTTTTTTCTCTGCGTGATGCCACGAAATTAATTTTGCTAATGATGTGAAATATAATATTAGTGACATTTAATATACAACTTTTTCATTTATCTGACGTTTGAGATTATTGTAAATTTGGGTTTGGTAATTTAAATAATAATTTATGGGCGCTAAAGTCGAGCGAAATTGGCAATGAGCTAACTTTCATTTGATGAATATTTTTATGTCTCATCTGACTTGTTTGTTAAGTCCATTTCACATAGTCTGAGTTTATTTTAGACTGATAGAATCAAACTGAATTTTCTTTTATTTTACAAAAAAAATTCATTATAATAAATTTATGCCGACCCACTCCTTACATTTAGTCATAGAGTCATTTCAATCCCACATTATGTCAATGGCTTGATCCTATTATGTCTGTTAACATGTTTTTGACATAGAAAAGACATATTTATTTATAGTTATATATATATATGTATGTATGTTATGCATTTACGTATTTATATAGTATTGTTATTATGCAAATTAGTGTGTTAACAAAACTAATAGTTCATTTACACCTTTCAAATAAAAATGATATAAAACACAGAGTGAAATGTTCTATTAGTTTTAATCAATTGATTGGTCTTAAATTAATTTAATGATTATTGAATTGAAATTTGTTAATATATTGTCAATTAAGCATTTGTGTGTCTTAATTTCGTTGATAACTTAAACATTAAAATTTAAAATTATGCTTTTAAAACTTTATATTTAAAAAACAAATTGCCAATTTTATAATCTTTATTATTATTTAAGGCAGCTGACTTAAATTACAGTTATTAATAAATATTTATTGATTTTAATGTTTTTTTTTTTTTTCAAAAGTTACATAAATATAAATACATAATTAAGAAATTATAAATTTATAAACATTTTCAAATACAAATAATAACATTTTTGACATAAAATTCTTGTTTAAATATTATTGAATGTTGAAATGTTAATTGTACAACTGGTGACAAAAAAAAATTACACAAATTATTATTTTCAATGGAGATTTTCAATTAATTTTTTACTATTCAAACACTACGTAGCCAAGTTACCAAAATTTTCAGATATAAATATCTTTAATGGATATCCGAAATTTTTATTTTAATTGGGTTGATTTGTCACATGACATCTGGGTATTGTATTATAAGATTTTATAAAGCAAATCAAGAATTAAATATTCTTATTACAACTTTCAAAATTGCGTATGAATAATATAAATATTAATTAATATTAATCATACGCCCCAGTTAACTAATTGTTATTTTTATTATGAGAATCAAATTGTGTATTATTGCATAGAGTATAGAGATTGCAACGCCGGCAGCGGCCAAACAAAATTTTATACAAAATACAAAGGTTCGGAAGCTGAGAGAAAACAGGGGAAAATTGAGCAAATTTCCCTGATTTCTTCAAAAATTTGAGCAAACTGCCCTGTTTCTCAAACCTTTTTTTTTTTAATCCAATTGGAAAATCTGATCAAAACTAATGGATTTGCAAAGCAAATCAATTGGCATCGCAAAAAAAACAATTTGTAAACATGCCGAACCTTTGTAATTTGACCATATAAAACCAAGAGAACGTGTTTTACTACGTGAGCGACATCGACATGGTGCGAAAACTTGATAATTTATCCATTGTTTTGTTTTTGTTTTTGTCACTCGGTGTTTAATATTTCAAAATCAAAAAGTGTTGCAATATATCATTCTTATCACAAAAAAACAATTTAATTAATTCATTAAATGAATACTTTGGATATTTTTATATAAATTCTTTTGCCCACCAAAAATAATCAATAAAAAAAAAACGTTAGCTTAGTGGGAAAAGGGTTTAAGTCTAATTTTGAAAAGATAACAGAAGAAAGAAACAAAAACAAGGGTTTAATTTTTTTTATTTAAGCATAGTACATTGTTTTTCCCGTAGAAAACTTTCCCTCGAACTTTAATGGCCTGAAATCGTAATTTAAATTGTAAATTTTTATTTAATAACAAAGTCACAATGGCAATAATCCCAAAATGTGAATTATCACTAGAAAAATAATAAATTTGTGTGAAAAGAAAATTTGAACTAAATTTTTACGTGAAATACAATATCAAAAAAAAAAACAGTTTTTCCACTTGAAACAAGAACTACTTATTTGATACTTTTGGAAACAGCAAAAGGAAATAATATGCCACAAAATGCCCAAATATAGTATTATGCCCAAATATAGTATTGGTATACACACAATGAAATTTTGTGAGGAATTTTTTGGTAGAACATTTTAACGCTAAATTTCCGTTTTCAGTCTTTGAATGCCCACAATGATATTTTATGTGGAATTTTCATCCTACATCTCCCATTTTCATGCACGCAGAGAAAAAACATGGTTGCAACATGATCACTGCTACTATATTGTGCTTGCTGCAATCGGGTATGGTTGTCACAACCATATTATTGGTTGTCTAACCATCAACATGGTCGCTACCATCATTATTATAGTAAATATTTTACTATTTTATGATTGGCACCTTATATTTTATATCCTGATTGGCTGTAACCATAATGTGGTAACAAAAATTCTGACTGGAAAAAATATGATAATAATGCAACCATAATATGATGGCAACAATCAATGAATAATTATACATCAAATAAAACATGACTTTGACATTTATATTCCTTATACGAGTATTGTCTTGTTTTCATAAAAACCAAAATGTCTTAAAAAAAATCATATATTGTTTACTAAAACTGGACAAATATCAGATGGGTAGAAAATACCTTTCATGTGGCATTAAAACATTTAATCAATTGACTTTTTAAGATCCAGTTTATTTTTTTTAAACTTCAGAAGATTTTTTTGAGGGTTTTTTTTCGAAAATTCCTTATACATGTAATATTATTTACAATAATCAGTTCATTGTCAAAAAGATTCTATATAAAGATTTTATATGGATCATATTATGATAATCCAGAATAACACTGAGCATACTATGATTACATGCCATTATATTATGATAAATTTAACATCATGTGTTTATTTAGAATCATAATATGGTAATTTTTGGATCATAGTATAACTGTAGGGTCCATATTGTGGTAAAAGTATGGATATTTTATTATCATAATATGATAACTATAATAAAGTACCACTATGTTTGGCACAATCATAAACCCAAAAATATATGATGCTCTTCGAATATTATTCTCCCAAACATGTTTTTTCTTTCCGTGTGGGTAATTTTTGTATTTTTTTTTTTCAAAAAATGACAAAAGTATTCTGTGATTGTGTTCTGCTGCAAATTTAACTAGGGTTTGGTTTTTGAGTCAATTTTCATACAGTCAAAAAAAAATAATAAAATTTTAAACGGCCATAAAATTTGACTTTGAAAATTATAAACTCTCGAAAATAGTGTTAAGTAGCGTCAGCAATTAAAAAATGTCTGCCTACATTTAAACATTTTTGTAACATAGCACATTTTCACTTCACTTATTTTGTATTTCGCTTGAGTTTTCTTTTCGGCGTAAAAAGGAGGTCATAAAATAGCAGAACAATAGAAAAGTCCCCGGCCTGACACATAGATGGCGCTACTAGACTTAAATCGATATGATTTTTAGTTATTGATATGATTTTTTGTTAGACACGTGTATAAATTTGACAGCTGTCGGATCATTAGTTTGTGAATTATAGCATTTTTAATGAAGCAACTTTTGTTATTGTGAAAAAAATGGATAAAAAGGAATTTCGCGTGTTGATAAAATATTGCTTTTTGAAGGGAAAAAATACAGTTGAAGGAAAAACACTGCCCCGGGAAAATCAACCATCAAGGATTGCTATGCTAAGTTTAGACGTGGTGAAATGAGCACGGAAGACGGTGAACGCAGTGGATGCCCAAAAGAGGTTGTTACGGACGAAAAAATCAAAAAAATCCAAAAAATGACATCGAATGACCGTAAATTGAAATTGAATGAAATAGCAGATACTCTAAAGATATCAACTGAACGTGTACATAATATCATTCACGAATATTTGGGTATGAGAAAGCTCTGTACAAAGTGGGTGCCGCGCGAGCTCACTTTTGACCAAAAACAAGTCAGTGAAAACGAAGTCAAAAATCCATAAATTGGGCTTCGAATTGCTTCCTCATCCACCGTATTCTCCAGATCTGGCCCCCAGCGACTATTTCCTGTTCTCAGATCTCAAAAGAATTCTCGCTGGGAAAAAATTTTCGTCGAATGAAGAGGTGATCGCCGAAACTGAGGCCTATTCTGAAGCAAAGAACAAAACGTACTACAAAAATGGTATCGAAAAGTTGTAGGGTCGCTTTAATCAGTGTGTCACCCTTGAAGGGAACTATGTTGAATAAAAAAAAAACGAATATTGTCAAAAAAAATGTGTTTTAGTATGGTAGGCCGGGGAGTTTTCAATTGACCTGATAGCATATTTCTTAGCACATTTTTTGGCCAAGAGGATTTTTCCAAAGTCTTTTTCAAAACTTCTGAAGAATTTAACTTGATACAAATTTTGGGACTTTTAACAAAACTCTTAGAACACAGGAGATTCTTTACACATTACGCCATAACATTACGTAGAAACAAAAAAATTTTAAAGTTTTTCCGGTAAATGATATATTCTTTTACTTGTAAAATGTGGACTTGGCACCTTTTTACACTAAACTAATGAAATATTAACAAAAAAAAAATTGTGTAAATATATATGTAGTATGTAATTAATTATTGGGGTAACCACAAGTTCGTTATGCTTTTAATATAATATTAATTAATTTCTTATGTTTTATTTTTTACTCTTATTTTTTTACACATTTTTCTTTTCAAAATATTGATATTGACTGATGCAGGTGATGTAAAATCACAACACACCAAAATGTATAACATATAAATAAATGATTATTAACCTTTGCTTGACTATGTTTGGTGGAAAAATTACTGGTTGTTATATTTCGTTTTTCATTAGTTAGAAACTAAAATTATATTCTATTAAAAATAATAAAAAAAAAAGAATTTCAAAAATTACTTATGAACAACTAATTGAAAATCTTGTCCAAAAAAAAAAAAAAAATAGAGAAAAAACCGTAAAACATAAGATTGTTTTTATATAAGTGCGTATATGGTTAATCACAAGATTGTTCAATTAACAAGTGGTACGAGGTATGAAATACCATATACCTGGCCAGGCCTTAAGAAATACTAAAATTGGTTTAAAAGTAGACAGATAAATAGTGTATATACAGTGAACCTTTGCAATAACAGACAGTAATGCTTGTCGAAGAAAAAAAAAAACTTTCGTTTTAATTACCTCCGACCAAAAGAGTTCGATTTTGTGAGGACACTTTAGGTGAATTTGCTGCACAGTCTTAATAAAAATTAACCCTTAAACGGAGGTGTCCGCTATTGGTAGTGCCGGTTTTTAGCAAGTTTCATGGTGTAACTAAAATAATACAATATAAAAAGTCGTCCATGAAAATGTTCATACAATGTACAAGTGAATGCGTAACGTAACATAAACAATTGTCTATAAATTTGGAAGGTGGAAAAATGTACTTATTTGGAACAGATAATAAACATTATATGGTATTATATAAATGCATGGTCGTGTTAAAATTAAACTTCTTACAATTTAAGTTTTTTTTTAATTTGACAACTTAATACATATTTCCATATAAAGACGTTAAAGTTTAAACTAAAATTAGACAAAAGATCAAGGATTCAAACACCTTTTTATACAATCAAGTTTTTCATATGAAAGCGGAGAGATTATTCATTAAGGCGGATCCATAATATAGAAAAATTACCAATACAGCAATAAGAAAAAACACTCGCAATATTGTTTGCTCAAAATATTTATTTTTACTAGGCAAAAATGAAGCTGCCAAAGGAGCAATAAAATCATATCTACTATGACAAAGGCATCACTTCTTTTCTAATGGTTTCATCGATGTATTTAACATTAGCGTATCATAGGATGGAAGTATTCAAATATAGCTACTAGCATTACTCATACTTTACTCTAAGGAAGCAATGATAATGCAATGATTAGATATTCTGATGCATGAGTGGAAAATGTTCATATACTTTGTTATTCTTAAGCTTTGATGAAAATTTAATTCATAAGAATGCAGAAAAATAAGTTTAAAGACGCAAATGTATGCATTGATATACAAATACTCTTTATTAAAACAAATAAATAATTCTGCATTAGTGAAAGAGCATTTTTGAAACATTTTTCCAAAATTTTAATGAATTTTTAGACAAATTTTAAAATATTTTTGGATAATTTAAAAACTGGTTGTACAATTTGGATACATTTTTAGACAATTTTAAAATATTTTTGAACAATTTTAAATAATTTATGCACAATTTTAAAACATTTATGGGCAATTTGAAATAATTTTTACACAATTTTAAAATTATTTTTATAAGTTCTGAATTAAAACTGGAAATGGTGTAGTGTTAAATAATAAACATAATGCAAAAATGCACAGATTGCGTCGTCATAAATATTTAAGGCTGAAAAAATGCAAACGACATGCCAGCTAGTTTCAATTAAAGGTTAAAAAATTTTTCTAGATATTTCAAAACTTTTTTAAAAATTGCAAAACTGCATAAATTCTAACCCTCATGAAATTTTAAACTAAAATATAAAAAATGATTTAATAAAAAAATTAAAAAAGTTCATCAGAACTATTTTTTCAATTTGAATAAATGCTTTAGATTCAAAAAATATACATATACCTTCTATAACTTATGCTTTAGAAGTAATGAAGATTGATTTTTTTAAGATATGCATCGGGTTTATATGCAGATCAATGCATTTGAAATATGAACACATGACTTCTTTTGGAAGTGACTTAGAATAAAACCAAAAAATCATAAAAGAATGTCAACTGAAGTTTAGGAAGCAATTAAAAAAGTTATAGTCACGGAATGACTACCATTTTTTTTGCTGGGGTATTTCGACCCGGCAAAAGATCTCACAGCAGAACCCTAAATAAGAATACGAAAAAATATTTTCGCTTTCGGTTGTTTTTCTAGCAAATACTATAGAATTAATAAAATTTGAAGACTGAAAATGTTCTACTTATAAAAAAAAAAAATTTGTTATATTCAAGTTATAATTTTTACAGTTTTCTTAATCGAGATTTTTTTTTATATAACCTGAGTATATTTACAAAAGCAAAGCAATTTAAATATTTTTAGTTAGGCTGATACATGTATTTCGATTCAGAAAAAGATCTCACAGCAGAACTCTAAATTTTGCAAGAGCTAGAAAATATATGAAAAAAATATTTTCGCTTCATTTTAGTCTTCTTAGTTATCAATTAAACACGTGGTTGTTTTTCTAAAAAATACGTTAGAATTACCAAAATTGGAAGACCAAAAATGTTCTATTTATATAAAAAACAAGTAAAAAAGGGCTAAATTCGGCTGTGCCGAATCTTTGAATACCCTCCACCATAGGGGCTGAAGATGATATACGTATATACTAAATTTTGCATGAACTGTAATATGAATATGTTTTGTCAATTTATGTAACGAACTTTTGTTATTTAGTTTTAGTAATGTTATTTATTTAGTTTTAGCAATGTTATTTACAGAGGTCTGCTCTGTTAGCGACTTTAACATTGTTGCTTTTAACGTTAACTTAGTTATTAAGAGTAACACACATACAGCTCTAAAATGATATTATTCTCATAGTATGTAAGACAGTAAATGTAATCGAACAAGAAGAAGACTAAATACCATTTTTACTTACTTAACAGAAAACAAAAATAAATTCAGAAAAATTGTACAAATTTGTATGGAAAATTTAGAGGTACCTTCACATTTTCACTCATAACTTTTGAACCGCTTAACCGATTTTGCTCATTTTAAATACCAAACTGCTCGGGAGGATGTTGAATAATCTGGGTAAAAATAGGCACCCCCGCTTGCGTCTTCGCGTCGTGATCGCCATTTCAACAGACAGACAGACGGACATCGCTAAATCGACTTAAAATTGCATAAGGATCACGAATATATATACTTTATGGGGTCTTAAACCTATATTTCGGCATATTACAAACGGAATAACAAACTGATACATACCCTCACCATATATGGTGGAGGGTATAAAAAATTTTTGTTATACTCGGGCTCATGTAATATTTTTTACAGTTTTCTTTATCGAGAATTTTTTTGTTTTTTGTTTTTTTTTTCACCTGCGTTTATTTGCAAAAGCAAAGCAATTTAAATATTTTTAGCTAGGCTGATACATGTTTTATAATAGATCCGGTAAAAAATCTCATCAGAAACAGATTAAATTTTTTTTTTTTTTTTTTGTAAAAAAAATTTTTGACTGAAAGTCAGTATTTATGTATATTAAAATATTTATTTCATTATAATTTAACTATTTATTCAATTAAAATTAACTTTAAGGATTTAATTTTTAAATTAACTACAATCGATTACTGTTAACATATTGTGAGTGCATTAATCCTTACTAAAATATGTGGAAAATATTCTGAAAATTAGGTTCCAGTTTTTACTTTAGAAAAATTTTATTTTGGTCCAAGAACTCTCAAGTCACAGTGGAGTAGAAGGAAAATATCTTGAAAATATTTCTCACATTTTTCAATAGCAGATTTGATTTGACTAAAATTTTACACAAGACATTAAACATTCTACAACAATTTTAGGGCAACTTTTTTTTTAACTATTTCATGACTATTTTTAGGGTTTTTTACATTTTTTGTTAATTACGGAAAATGTTAGAAAAATAGCTACACTCAGAAAAAAAAAGTTAGTAGAAAAATTTGTAAAACTAAAATATGTGGAAAATATTCTGGAAATTAGCTTGCAGTTTTTACTTTAGAAAAATTTTACTTTACTCAAGTCACAGTGGAGCAAACTGAAAATATTTCACACATTTTTCAATAGCAGATTTGACTAAAATTTTACACAAGACATTAAACATTCTACAACAATTTTAGGGCAACTTTTTTTTTAACTATTTCATGACTATTTTTAGGGTTTTTTACATTTTTTGTTAATTACGGAAAATGTTAGAAAAATAGCTACACTCAGAAAAAAAAGTTAGTAGAAAAATTTGTAAACGGTTTTCAATCTCACTTTACTATTTTTGAACTGATTTTCGGTAAAAAAAAATTATTATGTTAAACAGTTTTATAGTTGATATTTATTGTTGTTGTGTGATGGGTTATATTTCGGCTTAAGACCATAAAATTTAAAAAATAAAAACTAAATTTTAATTTTTAAATGTGTTTATTTTTATATCAATATTTCGAATCAGCTTCGCTGTTCATATTCAGGAAATAAATTTAATTATCTGTCCATAAAGCGCGGAGTTGAAAAATGTCTGTATAGCTTAACGTTAATTTATCAACTCAGTTGATATAAATTTTTAATGAAATCTATGACGCTACAAAAAGTAAAAAATTTATTGTAGTAAAAATTGCAAGGATCTCGAATAGAGATAAATAAGGCCCGATTGCTGAATTTCCCGCTAAAATTTAACGAACAGTAAAACTCAAACTTTGTATAGCAAACAACAACAAATGTGTCAGTTAAATTCCCAGGTAGAAGCTAACGGGAGATTGTGAAAATGAGGCTAAGGCCCGATTACTGATGTCTTGTAGAAATCTAAATTACAAATTCAAAATTTATTTGGGTAGAACAAAAGATTTAATTTTTAATTTTTAGATGCAATGAAAAAGGATCATAGAAGAAAACTTCCACTCTATGTATGACACCCCTATGTAAAAATCATTGGTTCCGATTCAAATTTTCACAACACTGGAATCAAAATCACTGCTTCTTTTTCTTTTCTTTTGCTACTTATTTTTTTGCTGGGTATCCATTGAGATAGCGAAATATTGGATGAAAAATAAATAATTTTGTATAAAATAGACCTTGAGCTTGAATACTTATTACCTGGAATTTGTATTAAAAAGGTCGAAGAAATTGAACTGAATAATTTAATCAGTATTCAAGTTGCAAACTGCAATAAACTGAGTTTAAAGATAATCTACATCCTTTGAACTTTTTAGGGCATTTTATTTAGATTTTTCTTCATATTTTGTGCCCCTGCCATAAAATAAGAGTCAGGACCCTTCATGAAGTTTAAAGTATTTCCCGGAATATGATTCAAATTATACTTAGTGGAGGATATCATATAAACTTTTTTTTTAATTTTTTACGATAACTTTAATTTGCCATATTAATTTGTTATACAACCCACAAAACAATTTAAAACCAAAAATTTATTACAATTATAGAAAGTGTATGATGATGTTGCATTTGTCTACATTTGTATATGTATATTTATGTATGTTTGTATGTATGCGTGTATTGCATGCATATAAATAATATAATCAATAGATTTATTAATGTAACCACATTATGTTTAATAACATACTAATTAAAATTAATTACATTACGCTTCGAATCGAAATTATTTATGTATGAATGTAGTAAAACATTTTTTGTCTTTTGGTATTTGTTATTTGATATATATGTATGTATATGTACATATATATTTGTTTTTTTTTTTGGAGGTTTCAAATTAATGTTGGCAATTAACATTTTTAACACACCCAAAATATAATAAAAATGAATTGATTTTATTTTGAAGTTTTTTTTGCAATTTTATTATATTACAAGTCATTGGTACATAGTATATAATATTTAAATTAAACACATATTTAGTGATTGTTAATTGACACTTATATTTTTATACCCTACAAAACACTGTGTGGATCTACAACTTTATGTTACAACAGTCGGTGCGAAATTATTACCAGCCTCGATTTAGCGATATTCAGCTGTCTGTCCAAGTAATCGTTTTGAAATTTTCAAAGTGTACTTGCCCAAGAATAAATAGTTGAAATTTTATTAAGGAAAGTATTAAGTACTTTCCATTCTAAAGGAATGCAAAATCAATACTATGGTCCTAATTATTCGGTACTTTTTTGGCAGTAAAAGTACCACAGTACTCCCGTGACTGGTTTTTTACATTTTCAAGAAACTAAAAAAATATATACTGGGAAAAACTTGTAAAAATTAAAGAGTTTAAATAAAATTTGGGATATCTTTAGAAAATGTTTCAAAAGCGAGAGTCGCAGGTTCGCTTCCCACTAGAGGCTGTACTCTCTTTACGCTATAAAAAGCCGAAAGCCATAGTTGTTAGGATAATTAGTATATAAGTTATAAACATTTTGAGGCCCCCAGAAAAGTGTACGGTATTCAGTAATCGAACTTAGCCGACTATAGTTTTCTTAGTTGTTTTTTTTTACATAGTTTATGTTGTATTTTTGTTTGTATAATTCTGCTGTACGCATATCACGTTTAATTTAAATGGTATCAAGAGACCTATTTGTTACAAATCTTGTTTTTTCAATATCTCTTTTTTTTTTTTGTTAATTTTTTGCATTTTGAAAAATTTCACACTTTAATATGACAATTTTTTTTTCACAATTTTGTGGGGGCTGTTCAGTTGGCAGTTCATTAAAATAATTTAATAAATGTTTAAATTGAAAAAATTAGACATTTGGAAAAAGATTAATTATAAATAAATATTTTTGAATTTAAAATATTCCCAAGCTGTAAATCAGGTATTTGAAAATAATGTTGGTTGAGATATTTTTTAAAGATAAGTGTAACTAGTAAGTATAAAGTAGCTAGCTAAGATTAGCTGATTTTCAAAAAGCCAGAATACATTGAAATAGGGTTGCCATAGTTATGTAAATTTATTTTAGAGTTGCCAAATGCAGGGACTTAATTTTAAGTATGTTTTTAACATTAGTTAGTTTTCTTCGATCATTTTGAAAATTGGGATAAGATTGGGGAGATTTTTCGATTTCGACATTTTCGATAAATAGAATGATTGGAAATGTATGTCCAACACAACGGGACAATATTTTTAAAAATTTTAATAAAATATATTTTAGTTTAAAATGAGCTTAAGATTTTTTTTTTTAATTAAATACAAATTATTTATTTATCACAATATTTCGTCACCACATTGAGTGACTTCTTCAGGGGAATAAATAAATAATTATAATTAATTTTTTATAAAAAAAAATCTTAAGCTCATTTTAAACTAATATATAACTTATTAAAATTTAAAAAAAAAATATTGTACCTTTGTGTTGGGCATACATTTCCAACCATTCTATTTATCTCCCCAATCTTATTACATTTAAAGCATTTTAATAATTTTATTACTAAAATTTTTCTAAAACATTACAAAATGTAAATAATTTTGACAATATGTCAACAATTTAATTTGTTGCTATTACTACCACTTAAAATAAATTCTATTTCTATTTTTAAAACCAAATCTTGTCAATTTTTTGTAGCATATTATAAATCATTTAAAATTTTTAACCTCTCCTAATTTTCCGTCAATAGAAATTTATCCAAGAACATGATTTTTTGACATGTGTTGAATAGAAAACAATGCAACAGCAGAACAGAACAGAAACAAACAGATAAAATAATGAAAAAAAAAAACAAAATCGAAATAAATATTTTCCCATTGATTTAATTAAAATGTCCATTTTGGAAGATTGCCTTGGCCTAATTTTTTTTGCTCGCGATTCTTAATACTCCAACTTGGTATGATAGTGTAGCAAACAAAAAATTAAACATTAAACATTAAACAACTACAACACAACTAGGTGTGGTGTAAGATTCAAACTGAGAGAGCAAAGTGCGTTCACATGAAAAAATACAGTTGTAAGAACAATTTTGATATTCAAGTTGAGGGGATTAAGAATTGCGTAATATGTGCATTGACTGATCACACTGACAGCTAAATCAGGTGTAATTAAAATTAAAAACAGGTTGGGTGTTGTTGTACTGCAAATCGTTGGTTGATCCTTTAATGTGGGAATTCGGGCAATTTTGAAAATTCCGTATTGTAAATGTTCCCCTAAAAAGATTGAAACATTTTTGGAACCAGATCAGTTTCCCCCCATTAACGAACATAAATGCTGATTAATCCGCAATATATTTTACCTTTCGCAGTTATAAGTATGTACGTTTCTTCTAAAAGTTTCTGACTCCTTAATATGTGTTTTTTGCTAGGATACTAAATTGTGTACACATTAATCTCTAGGTTTAACTAAACCTTCAATAATCTGAATGATGCGGCCATTGTTCCTTTACAATTGTTATCTTCGTGTTTAAGGAGCGAAGATTCAAGGTTTAAAGCAAGGGTGTCCAAGCCCTATGCGCTCGATGCTCATTTGTTTTTGTAAACGCGCTTAGGCTGTGAGTTTTAATACACATAGAGCACTCAGCAATAGCAATACGAAATACAAAAACAACATTGCCTTATTACTCAGCAAAAAAAAAAAAGTAGCAAAAGAAGAGAAAACGAAGCAATGATTTTGATTCCAGTGTTGTGAAAATTTGGATCGGAACCAATGATTTTTACATAGGGGTGCCATAGGGTGAAAGTTTTCTTTTATGATTCTTTTTCATTGCATCTAAAGCCCTTCTAATGGTTTAGTGAAAAATTAAATCTTTTGCTCTTCCCAAATAAATTTTGAATTTATAATTTAGATTTCTACAGGACATCAGTAATCGGGCCTTAGCCTCATTTTCACAATCTCCCGTTAGCTTCTACCTGGGAATTTAACTGACACATTTGTTGTTGTTTGCTATACAAAGTTTGAGTTTTACTGTTCGTTAAATTTTAGCGGGAAATTCAGCAATCGGGCCTTATTTATCTCTATTCGAAATCCTTGCAATATTTACTACAATAAATATTATACTTTTTGTAGCGCTATAGATTTCATTAAAAATCTAGATTTCATTAAAAATTCCCGTTTTTATAAGTTGTGAAAATGAACTTCCTTAGAAGAGAAAAATCAGAATTAAACGATACTTTAGAATCAATGAAAAATTAATTCCTTAAGAATCACTTACATTTATTTTTGCTGGGTAGTTTTTTTGTCGTTCTTCACTGCCCAACATACCAAATGACTTGAGAAAAATATTATTATAAGCTTACAAACACAAGCCTTAAGCTTGAAAAAGACTTGAGAATATATTGAAAAAGGCTATCGTAACAATTGTAGAAAAATCAAAACGGAACCCTCGTGAAAATATTATGTGTGTATGATTACTATAAGCTTATTCTTGCAATTGTAGAATAAGCTTAAAAAAATAATATATTATTAATAGTTGAAAAAGAGAAATCATAATTATTTTCTTAAATTTAATTTATTTTTTATTTTAATTTTAAAAATAAATAATAATAACTCATTTTAAATATAAATAATAATAATTTATTTTAAATATAAATAATAATAATTAATTTTAACAATAAATAAAAATAATTATATTTAAAATATAAAATTTACAACTAAATGTACACGCAAAACACGTTTGACAAATTTAAAGAAAAAGTAATGGCACTTGTTGTATGCATTATAAGCGTAGAACAAAGACAACAAGACTAGAATGTATTGAAAAATATTTCTATTTCAATTGTCATATTGCGTTGTTCAATATGTGTATGTTGTTTATATCATACTTTATAAAAAGTTATGTATAATAATCTTTTCTCAAGCATTGCTAAATACTGCTTGTGAATTCACATTTTATAAATATTATAATAAAATTGAGAAAAGCTTAAAACACACTATTAATATAAGCTTATTCTCAAGTTGTATTGCAGTTTGATTGCTATATGGTATATTGGGAAAATATTGAATAAAAATTAGTTATTCTTTAAATGTATTGGTGTTTGCTCTTCCATAAGGAATTTTTGGGCAACCCTGGTTTAAAGCAATTGTTTCACTTAGATCTTAATATCCACTATTTGTAAGATCTCGAATCAAAAGGTAAACTAAATAAAGAAAATATTAAAAGGGCCCCATATATCAACCTTTTATACAGCTCCTTGCTTCCCTAAATATTGAGACTCCTGAGTAGGTCGTTTTGTGGTTTTCTCTAGATTTCGATTAAATTAAAATATGTGATACAGGGGACAAATGTTGGTATTTAGGGGTGACCATGTCGTAGAACGGTTTCTTTTAGCACAGTTCGATAACATGCCCTAGCTTGGTTTTATGATTTAGGACTGGTCACCGAGTGTGTGGTTTTTAAGAATAGTTATATGATGTCCTAGGCTAGTTAAGGATAAGAATATCTGAAAAATTCTTGTGTTCATAAAAAATATTATGGTCTAAGCCAACATGAGTTAATATTAAAATGTGTTTGACAAAAACTACTAAAGCTTTAAAAATTAAATTATAAAGTTATGCAGTGTGAACGGGTTACATAGAATTGACAGCTTAAATATACATAAAAAAAAAAGTCTGACTGATTTATACAAGTTTTTTAATTTATTATCATTTGTTTATTTATTTATTTTTTATATTTTTTTTCTTCTAAATTCTTTTCTATTTTAGGAACACCCAGAATATGCATTCAGTTATGGTGTCAAAGATTTACATACCGGTGATGTTAAATCACAGTGGGAATCCAGAGAAGGAGATGGTGTAAAAGGTCATTACAGTGTCTTAGAACCAGACGGCTCTATACGTACTGTAACCTATACGGCAGATGCTAAAAATGGATTTAATGCAGTGGTCAAAACTGTGGGAGCCAACTCACATCCGATAACGGAATCGCCCCATAGTAAAGGAAGTAAAAATGATGATACATCACAATCAAAAATTAATCACTATAGTAAAGACCAAGAGCATATTGTATTAAGTTCAGATATAAAATCTATTAAGAAACCTATAGAAGATCTAACACACTCTCATCCTAAAATACCCAGTTTAATAGAATTTAAACCACACGCCCGCATAAGACAAGTTCCCATGGAATTGGAACCGGGAATGAAGGAAAGACTTAAGGAAGCAAGAGATGAATATTATCAAAAAATGGCCTTACAAGAACGTGACACCAATGATGATTTTCAACCTTCTGGTGGCATATCGCAACCCTATGAAAATGAAGATAATGAATGGAAGGCAGTGGTTGTAGACAATACTGATTATAAACCAAATCAGCATCATGGTCTTAGTCAAGGCTATTATCCAGAAGAATATCATCAACAATCCTCACACCAACAACAGCAGCAAACACAATTTAATGATAATAATAAACATCATTACAAACAGGCGCATGGCCACAGTAATCTGCATACAGAGTTTATACCGTCAAAACCTTTAAATTCGCATCGTTTAAATGCCCCATCGCATCCAGATCCTAATATTAATGCTATACCATTCCATAGCAAGAAAACCACATTAAAAACTACCCCTGGCCTTAAACATTATGCTTCGCTTCCCAACAAGTATCTTAACACAAAGCCCCGACCTAATTATACTGCATATTTTCAACCAAACAACAAGTCCAAAAAACCACGTAAGTTTGATGCTTATAAATCAGGACCCATATTATTTCCAGAAAATGAAGAAGAACAATCAGCTGCCTCGGCAAGTTTAATACAATCTATGATCAAGCGGGATAAAAAACATATGGCTCCTATGTATGCCAGACATTACGGTAGTGCAGCTGCAGATGGTTATCGTTCTTATCGTAGACTATAAAAATTAGATCAAGTTAGTTTTCTTCAACGTAATATTTTAACGTATAGATTTAAGTTGTTTTATTTGTAAGCTAATTTATTAAAATTTTAGCCTTAATAGTTGTTCAGTTTTGATATTAAAAAAATAAAGAAAATAGAGCGATAGTGACAAACTGATTTGGCATCAAATAGTTAACAAAATTATTATGTGTGATCTAAGGTTTAATTGTATTGACACTTTTTCTTGAGAATATTTTTTTTTTTTGTTAATAATTAAATGCGGCATATCAAAGCCACGGTTACCATTCAAACTTAAAGAACAATGTCTCAAAAGGCCACATAAACAAACAAACAAAAAAGATGCTGGTGTGGTTGGAGACTGCCAGCAACTTCAACAACATGCGATAACCGCTAAAGACAACCTTGTAGTTAAAAAAAAAAGAATCTAGAGGCCTTCAATGTCAAGCCTAATGTTGCAACTCTATAAACTATGGGAAAATATGGTACTACGACAACAAATTTGACAAACAAAAAATATGCAAGTAAAAGAATGCATGTATGCATAATTAATTAAATGAATTAACTGATTAGAGAAAAAAAATACTCCAAATATGTAACATACATGTTTCAGTCAAGAATAAATGTAGTAAGAAGAAAAAAACTTAAGCTAAGTAGAACATTTTGAAAAAACTGCTTACGCATACTTCTAGCCAGATTTTTTAAACAGTTCAATAAAGGTGCTATAAAAGTTGGTTACCTTTAAAATGCAGAACATGTATATTTTTTTAAAACTAATCTAATTACTTTATCGTTAAAATATGTTTTGAAAAATCTTAGAAAAAAAAAACTTAGTTTATCAAAACAAGATCAACTATTATTTGTTTGTTAGTTGATCAACTTTTAATGCTACTGCAATAGAAATAGTCATACATCGGCTGTTATAAATCCGCTAAAACTAAAAACTAACATTTTTTAGTAGATTTTCCTACTATTTATAATAAACTTGCAGAAAACTTGCAAAAAACGCACCCCGCAGTTCTTAAATGCAGTCGTTGCTGCATAATAAAAGTAAAACGTTCAAAAAAGCATCACTTGGCAGCACTGATTTACGGCAAACATTTTTTTATGCAAACAATTGACAGTGCTGCCACAAATTTTTGCAACTATGGCATCATAAAAGTTTGTAGTGCAATAGCGCGAAATCAGTTTTTCGTTTTAATCGATTTTTAGTAATCAAAAGTAGTTTCATCTTTCTATCAATTCTTTTTTTATTATGAGTTAACAAAAAGTTGTCATTTTACCATCAAGATATTCAATAATATTTGTTATTGTGGTGAACATATTTGTATCTTTTGCAAAACGTTCTAAAAAGCAAACTGAGCATTTGTTGAGCAGTAGCAGCAGATGATCATGCATCAGCAACACAAATTGTCATAATTGCCGCAGTGATGCACAAATTTTTTGCATTAACGAACGTACCCTTGGTTGCATAAAATAAGAATCAGGTCCTTTCCTGCCATCCAAATCTTATGATCGGCCTTGATTGACTACAATTTTGTTACTTATTTTCTATTGATTTGAAAGACCTAATTTTGTCAGTGTAGAACCGCTGTCTTAATGGATTTGAGTCTGACGGTATGATATATGCAGATGCTGACTCAATACTAATTAAAAACACTGTTTATTTTTATACGTTTCAATATTTCTAATACCCTACTTGACATTACACACACAGAGAAAAATTTTGTCAGTTTTCAACTGAAATTCGATTACTGTGCCTAAAATCAGTCAGTACAACGGAATATTGGTCTCCACGACAACAGTTGGTTAATACAACGGAATTTTGGTTACAAAATATTCAGCATATTTTGGAGTAATTTTTAACGGCGGAAAAGGTAGTAGAACAACTATTTTTTATAAAATGATTCAGAATTCATGTTCAAGTTGCACTTGTCATATAAAAATTTGAAATTTTCAAAATAAAATTATTTTCCTTAAAAAAAATGCCAATTCGGCTGTGGCCCTCCTTCTCAGACGCTGGTGGCCACGATTTCCAAGTAGATTACGCGCTAGTTCATTTGGATGAGTCTCCAGTTTACCTAAATAGCTTTGGGTAGATTTCACGGCCTCATCTTTAACCAGAGGAACATTCAAATCTGAGTGTATATTTGAATTTCTTACATACCAGGGAGCGCCGCCTGTTATTAATCGTAAAATGTTGTTCTGCTTTCTTTGAATTCTCTGAACATTAGAATGGGAGGCCGTTGCCCAGAGTTGAACTCCATAACACCATATGGGTTTAAGTATCGAGTTGTACAGCAATAGTTTACAATCGAGGCTGAGTCTGGAGTTTCTTTCGATTAACCAATTAATTTCAATGATTTTTAATTTCATCTGAAGTAATTTCGCATCTATATGATTCTTCCACGTGAGTCGACGATCAAGATGAATGCCTAAATATTTGACACTTGTATGTTGGGGTATGTTTTGATTATTTATTCGGATTAAAGGGCAAGTTTCTCTTCTTAACGTAAAAGTAATATGAACACATTTCTGCTCATTCACCTTTATTTTCCACTGATTTAGCCACACTTCTAATTGACAAACGTGATTCTGTAAAATTCGAGAAGCCTCGAGTGCGTTACTGTGGCAACTTACGACCGCCGTATCATCGGCAAATGTGGAAGTATTTGTGTCACTATTCGTTGGCAAGTCAGAGGTATATAGGATATACAAAAGTGGTCCCAGTGGAACACCGGCATGTATATTTTGTGGAGTGCTTATAAAATCGCTTTTCTTAACTATAAATTTTAGATTTGTTATATAGCTTTCGAGTAAATTGTGTGTATTAGATGGCAATATATTCTTGATTTTAAAGAGTAGTCCTTCATGCCAAACTTTATCCAAAGCTTGTGAGACATCAATGAAAAATGCAGAACAGTATTTCTTCTCTTCATAAGCCTTTCTAATTTCACTTACCAGTCTGTGAACTTGCTCAATTGTGTTATGTTTCTTTCTGAAACCAAACTGGTGTGCGGGTATTAAATTGTTTTCAGCAACAGCTACATTTAATCGATTCACTAGTAGCTTTTCGAAAAGTTTGGATAGATTTGATAACAGACTGATAGGCCTATACGATTCAACTTTCGTGTGATCTTTACCTGGCTTGGGTATAATTTTAACGAGTGAATCTTTCCATTCTGGGGGATAGTATTCAAGGCGTAATATAGCATTAAAAATAACCAAAAATATTTTTGCAGGTATCCGGGGTAACTCCAAGAGCATTTTATTACAGATATTTTTTTTTTTTTTTTTTTTTTACGTTAGACTAACACTCAGGGGATGTCCCCTACTAATGCAGTGCATTGTGTTAGAATTAGGAAAATATGTTATGAGAGGGAGGAAAGAGGGAGTAGTGTTGAAGAGTACAGACAATATGCAATATATCTGCAATAGTACAACAACCGGGTACACACTTTGTTGCTGAATTGGTTACTCAGTGATCAGTGCTATGCCTTCATCACTAATTGGCCCATCAACAAAAAGAATACAAGGCGGTTGTACCATGCAAAATATAGAAAAAAATTAAAAAAGGGAGAGGAAAGGGAAGGAAAAAAATCTAGCAACAATAACACAGGCAAATAGAGACATTAAAGCCCTTTGCCCCTTTCAGTTTTTTATATTTTTTTATTAATTGATTTATTGTAATTATTATTATAACAACACTGGACAAAAAAACGGCGCGTTTAAACTCGATTTAACGACACTAAAAACATAAACGATATATGCGGACAAAATGCGTGTTGACAGTTTAAAAGACAGAACACAGACAGACAGAAACCTATTAAAAACTAAAATATAATAAACCTATTAAAAACTAAACCTATTTAAAAGACAGAACACTACTCAAATATAATAAACCTATTAAAAACTAAAATATAATAAACCTATTAAAAACTAAACCTATTACAAAACTTTTTTATAACTGATGTTGCGAGCGAAGATAAATCACGTCTGTACTCTTCAACTGACTATACGCGACTATATCAATGCCAGATGCTTTTTTGGGGTTTAAATCAAAAATTGCCTTTTCGACCTCTCGCATCTCAAACCGAACGGGTACTGCTCTGCGCTGGGGTAAAATTGGTGGCAACTAAACTATAACACTTGAATCATTTGGCGTGAATACATTTCTTAAGTGTTTAACAAACAGATTTCCTTTTTCAGTATCATTTCTTGCCCAACCTCCGTTTGGTTTTCGCAAAGGAGGCTTACATAAGACAGGCCTTTTTAAATTTGGCGAAAATGTTGGTTGACAACACTAATCTTTTTGCTCTGTACTATATCAGAAAAGACATATACGATATATTATTATATGTTATATATTATAAGTTGTAAAATGTCGATGCATTTGTATATTGGTATGATAATACAGACATGGTTGTATTTTTATACCAATAAACAGGGTTGTATTTTTACAGTGTTTTTTATTAAAAATTGAGCAGATAGTTTTAAAATGTTAAAATATAATTTTACTTTCATCTCGATTTAAAGCATTAATGAACCGATTCTAGCCCTCCAAATTGTCGTCTATAAAAATCACGCTATTAAGCAAATAGACCCACTGAATTGTTTAAGTTGGCATTTGAAAGCTTATGTAGGCTACCATACTGTTCGTTCTTACCAACTATAACTATCTGACTTGTTTTAAGTTTTTATTAAAATAAATTCAAAATATAACGACATTGACTTGATTCTTTATAAGCAAAGATATTGTGAAAAAAAATATAATTTTTAAAAATTTTCATGACAAATAAAAGATAGCTTTGAAGAAAAAAATATAAAGCCTGCATATATATTTTTCCACTTAAGCCGATAATGAATATAATGGCAAATATTTTTTTTTTGAAAAGATAAATAAATTAATGCTTAACGTTCATTTATTTTGTAAGAGTGCAAATGCGAGTACTATATTTTAAATCTTTTTATTTCTTAAATTCTTGCAAATTGTCACCTTAATTTTTCATTTATTTATTGTCAGTTTTTATTTTTTTGTTTGTGCAATCTATTTGTTGCGTGCAACATTAAAAAAAAACAACACACATTAGTTACAATTGCTGTTACAAAATATTGTGTATTGAATATTAATGAAAAAAAAAATATTGGTGATTCAACCTATATTTTTTTATATATTGTCTCCCACACGTCACAATATAATCAACTCCAACGCTTAATATAAAATTCTCAAACAAAAAGATAGATTATAAAAGCTTTAGAAAAAAAAAAACTAACTGCTTACTTAAAACTGCAAATACTGATTGCTGAATAATACTTTGACAATGTGAACTATATAATTCATGTTTTATACGTTACAATTTTATGACAAGGGGGATTAGTTGTTTGTTAATGTTTTTTGAATCCGTCAGATTCTAAGTAACCCATGAGGAAAATGGAGCACAAACTGTGGCACTAGTTAGTAATAAGTTGTTAGTTTTGAACTAAAATTTGCAACATTTTAAAACGAATTTTAAATCTTGTGCAGTAATATTTTGGCGCCCAACCAGGGACATACAATTTATTCTTCTGTTGGTCGATTTTGATGAAACTTTGCATAAGCAGTATTAAAACCAGTTCTATTGACATGATATATATTTTTTTATCTTCCATACCTGGGACTTAAGAAGAAACCCCTAAGAGAAAATTATTTGTTCACATTTTTTGACTTGGCTATTAGGCACTACACTGGTCCACAAATTATCTACAGCTATTTTCTTGCAATTTTACAAACTTAAATTTAAATAATCTTTCTAACCTTTGGCCTGTAAATGCACCAATTCATGATACTACAATATATGAGCGCGTGTTGTCCTTTCTTTCCCAATGGGTATACACTGTGATGTTTTGCACTTAAATAAGTATTACATAACCTTCATGATTATGAAAAGGGTTGTTATGCAAGAACAATATTTTTTATGACTAAGATGCTCGGTTTTATTAAAATAAAGAAGAAAAAAATAAAACAGAACTGCATCCGTATGTTCTGCTTTTATTTTTTTTTTCTCTCACTTATGATAGGATCCATTTACAAAGACTAGTAAAAATTTCCTAATTTAATTTTTTCCTAACATGGGAAAAGAAAAGAAAAAGCTCATTAACACCTGTCTCAGCTGCTAGTTGTCATTGATTGGACAATTACTTGTCTGTAATGTTATCATTACTTTCCAACAGGGAGTTTATTTAGACGCCATTTAAGCAATAATTATTCAATTAGCTTAAATAAAGTGGAAGTATGTGTAAACACACACTCACACGCATTTGACATAAACAGCATATGACTGCTGAGTTCACTGTTGCCAAATTGGCGCTTTTTCCGCTTATCTAGCGTTGTTTTATTGTTCATAACGGGAGAAATGTGTTTAAGCTGTTAGCGTTGATTCTTTGAAAATCAATTAAATTTTAATTCACAATCAACAACTCATTTCTATTTACAATAAGTAAAATTTGATTCACAATGAATATATTTTAATTCACAGTAGCATCAATATTTATTGTAAAAAGAAAACACTAAAAAGATTTTAAGATTCTAATGCCTACAAAAATATATCTCTTAAATTTTGTAGCAGAGACGGTAAACTTGGTATTTCAATAACTTTTTAAGGTGACTGGCCGTAATCTACACGGACATTGTCCCCATTTCCATTTAGAAATTATTACCGAATTTTTTCGAACATAATTTCCAAACAAAAAGTCGTTTGTATAATGGTTTTCAAAACAATAGACCCCATAGAAGTTAAGACCGATTTGTTGTGGAGATTATGTCCAATTTCCTGCCGAAGGCTGCCATGCAAAAATTCTTGACTCAACAAAGAGAAAACCTTTCCTCAGCCAAGCTGCCTTTACTAAGCGAAGTTGACTTCAAAAACATAGAGTAGAAAATCCGGTAGGCGAAGTCAGACATAACACGGGATAAAAATCCCGTCCGTTTCGAATCGCAGTCCGTTTCGAATTATGACTATCCCTACATTGGCGATTATGTCCTTTTAAAAAATGGTCTTAAAGCCCATTTTAAATTGGTGATTAAATGAAGTTGATTATAGTCCCCATTTCTATTTGGAGATTATGACCAAAAAATATCCCCCCAAAACGGAAATGTGGTTAATGTCCGTTGGGGTTATGGCAAGACATAATTTTTAATACCTTTCCACTTGCAAAACTACCGTGATAACCACGCAACTGATTTGGCACTTTTTTCAGAAAATAATAAATATATATGAAATTTTAAAAATTCTTTTATACTTAAATTACTTCTAATGTTAGATTTTCGTAAGAAAAAATGTCATAATATAGGGAAAATGGCTTAAAATTAATAAAAATCGAGAGAGTTTTTAAATTGATATATCTTAAGAAAATTATTTTTTTCAAGGCATTTTCTTAAATTTATATCTGTGGACTTAATTTTTCCATAGAGTTGACAAGAGTGTCTACGTTGTATGTTGGTTTGTTTGTAAGGTTTTCATTGACAACAACAAAAATAAAATATGAAAAAACAACAACAACAAATTGCAACTTACAATTAGTATAAGCTGTAAGTATGTAAAGTTGTTGTATTAAATTTTTAGGTCCGGTTAGATTTCAATTAAAAACCAAATTTGCCTTTTTCGTCAAAAACAGCAGCGGCAGCAGCAGCAGTGACACTAGTTAAGTGATAATTGTTGCAGACACATATTTATTAAATGGAAAAATCCACAACAACAACAACACCAACCAAAAACAGAATCAGAAACACCGCAACCAATTAGAATAAACAAATTGAATGAACCTTTTGAAAGAAAACACACCTAAAAAAAAAACATATTTAACTGCAAAAACTATTGAATTTAACACACATGACAACAATCACACCAAAATATTATTCGAATAACAAAAAAAAAATAAATTGTGTTTAATTGTAACGTTTTGATTATAGGAATGGTAAACAGTGAACGCTTCCATTAAAAGATATTCTCAAAGAAAATGTAAAAAACTTTACTGTATTAATATAAATCTAACGACATTTATGTAAACACCCCGTGAAACTGTGTTTACCCAAGTTTTACATATTTTGTGCAAGAACTTATTAAAAACTACTCCCTTAAAAATGTTTATTCAAATTTCTGAACCTGTCTACACACAATAATTTAAAAAATTAATTTGAAAAATTAATATTGAACTATATAAGGTGATAGACACAAAAAAATACATTTTGGAAAATGTTTACATGCAATTATACATTTGTTTAGAAACTACGATATATTTTTTTGAAATATGGTTCCAATTATTTTATATTTATGGTTAATATTTATATGTTTCCAGGCAACCATTATAATGTTTGTATTTTTCCCCTAAACTAAATAATATGATTAATATACATATATCTGATTCAGACATAAATATTTTTATGCTTACAGACGAACATATTATTTTTGCAGGTTAACATATTATATTAGAAACAGGGCGATTAAATTTATAGTTTCCAAAAATATGTGTATTAGCAGCAACATTTTTTTTCAGCAGGAGTTTTTCGGGTATACTCAAAGAATCGGTCCCCTGCTATATCAATTTTAATATCATGCTAAGGAACAAAAAAAAAACTTTTTGTTGAAATAATTTCTTCTGAAGGCCCGATTATTCAAATTGTATAAGGAAAAAACAACAAAAATGTCAAATTCTCAGTAAAAAGCTAACTCGCAATTATGAAAATAGGGCTAAATGTTTATTAAAAAATACAGAAAATCGCAAGATTTTTTATTAGAAATAAATTTACTAAAACAAATTTGATTTAGGGATCTCTTCTCCTAAAGCTTTCCTTAAAGCAAGTTATCCTCTATAGAAAATGTCCATCATAGAATTGTTTTACTGTATGAACAAATAAAAAAATAACTAAAAATTTTATACCAATAATTATAACAAAAAAAAACATTAAAATGTTTCTTTTGCAGCATTAAATTGTTGTAATTTTGGATTAAAGGCACGCACAATTTTGTTTTTTTTTGGGTACATAATTATTAATGGTGCACAGTGGTTAATATTTTTATTGATACTCTCAAAATAAGGGAACGGCAAAAAATATGTAATATTGCTGACAAAATGCTACGATTAGTTAGCACTTTTACTAATTATTCTTGTTAGTTTTTGAAGCTTCTTTTTAAGGAAGTATGGGGTAAAGTGGCAAAAGTTTTGATCTGGCTCCAAATAGTTATTAAATTTTTTAAAAGGGTTTATTTCAAAGATAGGCTCATATTCAAAAATCCAGCCTTACAAAATACATTAATTTGGTTAGATTTTTGAGGTAAAGTGAAAATTTTTATCAAAAACCAAATAAATAAATTCGCACACCTATTTAACCTGACCATCATCCCATTTTTAAATCGTTTGAATTCAAAAGACTAAATCGATTGATTAACATTGTTTAGAGTGGTAATAGAGCATGAGTTGGACATTTAGAATATTATATTTTGAGGCACTCTGTTGCAACATAGAATGAGATACAGGGTGTTAATTTTCCTTTTTCTGGATTGGTCTATTTTTGCAAAAATAAAAAGCATCAAAACCAACTCGGCTTTGTAGAGTTGGTGCAATTTGATAACAGGTAGTGTAGTGTCTATCAAAACAGGGTAAGCCACCATACATTATTTTAATCCTTTTTCTATAACCAGACGGAAATTTTTTGAATTCGATTATTTTTTTCAACAATTACAAATCACATGAGAATGGTAAACAAGAATATTGAGTTACACATTGAAAATTCAAAATGGCGAATCCAATATGGCGATGGATTTTTAATTCTTAAACATTGTAGAAAAAAAAATATTTAATTTTTTTAATACCCATGTAAAAATCAAAATATATATGAACATACATGATCATACATGGACTTGTATATGATCATATATGTCAATGTATAGTTCAATATATGACCATACATGATCACATATATGATCATATATCTTCGGATCCGAAAATTGAGGGTATATGGTCATATATGTTCATATATGAGTATACATGATTAATATATGCGCATATATGAGCATATATGATTATATATAACCATATACGGCCATATACCCTCAAATTTCGGATCCGAACATATATGATCATATATGAGATCATGTATGGTCATATATTGAACCATGCATTAAAATATATAGCCATATATGCCCATATATGATCATATACAAGTTCATGTATGGGCATATATGTTCATATATATTTCGATTTTTACATGGGTAGTCATGGAAATTTTACAGAACACCTAAATGAAGTAAACGAATGGAAGCAAAGTGGATTTGTGAAATTTTTCTTAAGCAACCTTTTAACCTCATATTTATTGCATAATCCCACTGTAAGTTTTTTTAAAACCTAAAATTATAACGTTAAAGACCACCGGCTAAATGATTTTACAGCATTTTACTTCATTTAATGCACTTATTTCGATTTTTTTGTTGTTTCTTAGTCAAAGACAATGAATTATGGGTTCCAACTTCAATGTGATGGCGGTATTATTGTTTAGTTCATACATAATATATCTAGATTTAAAAGTAGTTGCAAGCATTATCTTAAAAATATTAACTAATGCAGAATTTCATTCAATACATTAAATATCTAGAGAGAAAAAAAAAACTTAAAATTATACAAGGAACGTGTAGAATTAAAGTGTCACAGTGTGTGGAGTAGAGTTGTAGTCGTCGAGTCAAAGTATAAGTACTCCACACGCATGTCGTTCTCCTTCAAATTACTGAACGTAATTCAAGCGTATGACAAATATGTTTTAAACAAACCACCACTCTAATTTATATATATATATATATATTTTTTTTTTTTATAAAATACCGATTATATATATTTTTAGATTTTTTTTATAATTTTTTTTTTTTTTTTAGTTTTCAATTCATGTTTTTAATTACATTTAACCCCAAAAAGTCTTAAATTTGAATTGATTAGCTTGACAATATATTATATAAAATCTTAAGATATATTTTTTTTTTATATTTGAAAGTTAGTTTAATACAACACACAACTTTTCCTCACCTTTTTATTTCAATAGTTATCATCTAATCCATCCGTTTGTAATTTAAGCCTACGTATTGTACGCAGTATGCGATTTCAAATCACTTAATCATTTTAAAATTTATTTAACAATATTGTTGTTCCATACTAGGCAAAAACCTTGTCTTTTGTCATGCACGCCTATTTTTACAGTTTAATTTCAGTTTATTTTATATTTTATATTTCTTTTTATTTTTGTTTTTTTTTTTT
Organism: Eustalomyia histrio; assembly: GCA_949748255.1. Classification (NCBI taxonomy): domain Eukaryota; kingdom Metazoa; phylum Arthropoda; class Insecta; order Diptera; family Anthomyiidae; genus Eustalomyia; species Eustalomyia histrio. The sequence continues at coordinate 155,431,626 of OX456524.1, read as the reverse complement.
TGGCAAAGCTCACAACACAAGTGGTTGCTGACTTTAACATGTCACCTAACTTAATTGAGAGGCGTTTCCCTCTAAATCGAATATCTGATTTACTTTTGCCCAAACTACTCCAACGACAAAAAAAAAAGGTGTCATAAAATATGCTTACATTTTCATTTGTTTCAATTTTGTTTTTTTTTCAATTGATTTTCAAAATTACGTAATTTTTCACAATATTTTTACATTGTTGTATTTTGTGTATTATGTTTTTTTTTTAGAAAATTTAAAACTGTAAAATTTGTTATATGCAAAATGCCTAAGTCAAATCATTGATTGACATACATGCAATTTTTAATTCATTAAATCTGAATAAACACAAATTGCTAAGCGAAATCTATAACCTAATAATTAGTTCACGAAAAAGAGCAATTCAAAGTCGGCTAAAATAATTGCTGTCAAAATGTTTAAATTAAATAAGCTGTGAAAGTTACATTTGCAACTTGATTGAGATGAGATAGTCAGAGATAAAATATATTTTATACTAGATACGATTTAATAAAAAGATAGACTTAATTTAAGGATAAAACTTAGGCTGCAAATAAATTTTTCTATATTTGTATCAAAATCGTATTTGTACTCCAAAGAATATGTATTTATACTTCGCAGAACAGATTCTCAAATTTCGGATCCGAAGATACATTGGCTCGCAAAATTAAGGACACAGTTAATTATTTTTTTTCGAGTTTTTCGAATTAATATTTGTTTGAGCAAAAATGTTAAGACAAAACTAATGTTTCCAATTTCGTTAATTGATTCCTCGATTAAACGCCTCTCTTTCGGTTGAAGTCAAAACAAATAATTTAAAACTCAAATAATTATTCAACCCGAATAATCGATTAAAATAGATCAATTAATTGGTTAAATTTTTAATATAGACTTTTTCCGTTACACTCACCAAAAAAAGTCTGTAATGGCAACTAAAATTTTGCTGTTATTACGGGAAATTCTGCTAATTTGAGCCCAGCGGTATTTTTTGCTAATCTTGCAACACATGTCTGCTGACGTGTAGTACAATGAAATTAGTAGAAAATTAGTAGCCGCTACTAAATTTTAGTAGACTTTTTGTAAAGTGGAATATAAAATCTGTTTGCAAAAATCAGCAAAAAAAATTACTAAATACTATTAATATTAGTACAAACTTTTAGATTTATTTTTTTTATCGAGCATCAAAAATTTTGATTATATTTTTTAAAAAATATTTTTTACAAAATAAAAAAAAATTAAAGGCTTAAAAATCTTAAAAATTTTTAAAACATAAACGAATTTATTATTTTGTTTTAATTGGTAATTTTCTTTTTGAAAAATATTTTAGTCAATTTTTTTTTTTTTTACTTTTAAGATTAAATTTAATTGTTTTTAGGGCTGATTTTTAGAACTTAAAAACCTTTTTAGTGCTATTTTAAGTGGATGTCCTATTTTCAGACATGAGCCGGTATCTTCACTTTCGATCCCTTTTTTAATCCTATATAAGATTTTAGGGCAATTTAAGTTTGTAGGTGTAAATGTTAATTGGAAAAAACATTTATTTCAATATAAACTTTTTTAAAATTAGTAATTTTTTTTGTTAATTTTAGCAAATCGGTTTTCAAAAATTTGTAAAATGATTTCTGAAATTAGCAACGAAAATTTGTAAATATTATGTAAAAATTCTGTAATTTGTAAAATGTAAATAGCAAAAAGACTTGCTAAATAATATTTTTTTTTACTAAAAATCAGTACGAAAATAGTAAAGTGGGATTGAAAACCGTTTACAAATTTTTCTACTAACTTTTTTTTCTGAGTGTACTTTTCTTAAAACTTCCTAATTTTGTAACTTTGGGTAAAAAATTAAAAAGAAATTCTTACGAACAAAAAAACAAAAACTAAAATACAATGAATTTGACTTTTTTATTCCCACTAAAATTTTTTACAATCGGTTGCAACCACATCAATTCTACTGCATATTTCACTGGAAACAATTTCATGGAACCCGAATCCGTTTACATAAACATAAATGTAAGATATAGCTAACAAAAACTAGTTCCAGAAGTGGTTTTACTTTTAAAATAATTTCAAACAAAAATCACAGGTGTTAGAAAAACATATTTATAAAGGAAAAGAAGTTTTTCTACAAGTAGTTCTTTGGAACTGATTCTAGATTATAAGAAATAATTAACTTTCAAAAATCGTATTCTGAAGCTATTTCAACCATAAAATATGAGAAAATTTTTATTTTTTTGAATAAAAAACCTATTACAACATTTATTTTAGCTTCTCAGCAATTAAACACGTTGAAAGGTATTATCCTAACAAGCACTATGACGTTAATTATGTTCTAACATAATAATAGAAAATTGCTTTAAATTCGAATTACACACAAAAAAAAAAAGAACTTTAGTAGAAAGTTATTGTTTCGTAAAAAATATTTAAGAATTCTCTTATTTGAACAATTTACTAGGTAAGGAGGGTCCGTCCTCTTCAGGAATAATAGTGTTCAAAAGTTATATTGATTTTTGTAAATTTTGGAGGAGGTCCAATTTTTAAAAATTTTCTAATTTTTCGACAGTGACAAATAAAGAAAATAAAATAACAGCTTTATCGACAAAATGTCGTACATCGGTAACACACTGTCGACTTTGCTTAAGGGTGAACATGTCTGACAACATTTTCATTTCAAAGAGTCCTCAGATTCCTCCTAAAAACACAAAGATTCTAAGGCGCGATTCCTTAAAAAGTATCACAATGCTTCCAATATCCAAAAGAAACTATTTATAAACCAATGCAGCTTTAAAAAGTAGCTCATCGTTTTATTATTTAAAAAAGAAATACATTTAGTCTGCATTAAATGGTTAATCGATTAATCATCAATTTTCCCTTTATTTCGTAATTTTTCTAATAATTGGAAACACTACGCTCTAATTAATTTCTGTTGAAATTTACCCAACTTATAGAAGGAAACTGTACTCCTACTATAAGTTGGGTAAATTTACTCTGTGTGCGTGAATGAAAAAAAGTACACACATTATGCGTAAATTGATGAACACAAAATAGGTAAAATTACATTAAAAGTGCCTAAAATTTAAATCAAATTTTAAAATTGAAGAGTAAATTTACCAAATTTATGCGTAAAGAAACACGATTTTCTTGTAAATGTACACATATAATTCGTAAAAATCCTTAAAAAATGCGCATAATATCTACTACGATGTTTGTTTGTAATAAAAACAATAAATATATTGTTTAGTAATTCACAATAAAAATAAAAACAATAAATTTATTGTTTAGAAACTCACAAAAAGAATAAAAACAATAATTTATTTGATTAGTGATTCCAAATTGTTGATAAATTTAAAAAACTAATAAAGTTTTCTTTTTAAATTTTGAATATGTTTTCGATTTTTTTTTTTTTTTTTTCAAATTCAATATGTGATAATTTTTTTTTTTACCATTATAAGTTAGTATATTTACAAACTTTGAGCGTAAAATTTTTATTCAACAAAATAATACTAATTTTAGGCATAATGTGTTTAATTGGAAACACATAGTGACTAAAAATACTTCGTGTGTGTATTATTGTATATGAAAGTGTGCGCAAAAAAGTTTTACGCATTTGGTGTTTATATTTACCGAATTATCGTAATATTACATAAAACTTTACCCATTTTATAGTAGTAAATTTACAAGCATATTTTAGAGTGTACACAAAATCCATATTTATTTTTTATATAACGTATATCCTTCATTTTGAATTAAAAACATTATGACCTTTCCTAAAAAAAAATATTATGAATATTTATGTTACTTCATGATATGGCGACGCAAAACTAAGGGCACACTTCGTTATTCTACATCAGAAATTACAGAAAAGCAAAAGTCAGTTGTATTGTGTGAGTAGTATCGTAATTAACAGGACAAACATAAATAAATTAACTTTCTTAAGTTAGAACTTCTAACAAAAAGCAAAACAATGCCACGCAAGCAGCTAACTCTTGAGAAGATAAAAATTATAATCGAATTGTATGAGAAATTATAATCGAATTGTATGAGAAAGAACACAAATCGTATGTACAATTCGGTAAAATTGTATCCCATAGTCGTTTTACGAAAAGAAAAATTATTCAAAGCAAAAAAAACGAGAATCGAATCGAAAATAAGTCTATAGATGGTCGGCCACCAAAGATGAACAAAAAAGATAAACGATATATAAAGCATACCGTTGAGAAAAATCCCTTCACAGGCCCTACAATGAACTCGAAAAGTACCAGAATACAAAAGTTTCACTCAATGTTTATTCCAAGATGTTTAGCTATTCGGGGTATAATGTCATGTGCCCCAAGAAAAAAAACACTTATAAACAAAGTAAACAGACACAGGCGCACAGATTTTGCGAAAACGTTTTTAAATAAGCTCCAAGACTACTGGAACAAAGTGATTTTTACAGAGGACTTAAAATACAATATATTTCTTTCTGATGACCGTTTGAAAGTGTGGCGTAAAATAGGAGAAGATTTAAATACAAAGTCTGTAAAACATGAATGTTATGGTATGGGGCTGCATGTCGTGTTTGTTGACCATGTATGATCATATACCAGACCATGTATGTTCATATATATATATATATTGATTTTTACATGGGTGACTTTATCTATTACAAAAAAATTATATACATAAATTTGCTGGTTGATAATGAAATTTTAAAATTAGACCATTTGAAAAAAAAAATTGTTATTTACATGATAAATTTTTCTATAATTAATGTAATTGTAAACAAATAACAAAATTGCAAAAGTTATATATGAACATAACATACATGCAAAAATCATGTTGCGGACTATATTTACTCTATTACGAACTACAGTTAATATGTAAAATAAATATTCAATTATATGTAAGTAATGTAAAAATTGCAATAATTTCAACAACTTAATATACATAACTACGTACAACATTTACACCACATTCTAAATTAAAAAAAAAACTAAAAATTGCTAAATATTCAGTAAACAGTAAAATATCCTAATAGCGAAAACTTTCAACTGGCCACATCTTCACATATGCAGCAAATTAGCATTTACTGCTTTTGCTATCTGCCTGAAGTTTTTACTGTTTTTAAAACTTCAATGTTGTGCCTCAACAAGTTGCATGTCTAATATACATTACATACTTTATAACAAAATATGGAATTATGTATATTATTTTTTTTATCAATAAGACTTATTAAATATTAAATTTTATTAAACCAACTTATTGTTAGTAAAGTCAAATATTTATTTTCAATTTAAAAGTTAATAAATAAAAACGTTTGAATTTAACTAATGATATTAATGCTTTACATTTAACGCTTTCCACCAAAACTTCTAAGAAAAATACAGACCCATTAAATGGTTGTTATAAAATATTAATGAAAAATTAACAAATTTCCGATACTGATTTAAAAAAAAATAAAAAATCATAATTATAGGTACGCAACTGCAGCAAAAATCTAAATCCGTAACAGTGGCGGCATTAACTTTTTGAGCATTAAGGAATAATGTTTTAAAAAAAAATTACTAATTCCCTTAAAAGATTTTCATAATTCTTATAATGTATTCGTAACATAGCGTTGTCATGGGACAGTGAAATTGGTCTCTTGTGACATGTCACCGAACTATGCTTAAATAAATAGTTTGTGTAGATATCTCGAAATTTTTAGCCTTTAAGTCAAAATTAGAACGGTTTGTATGTGAGATTTGTTTTCTACTCAAGTAATTTTCTTGGTTTTCACGTCACTGATTTTGAAAATGAAACTATAGTTGTAGACTAAAGATCATAAAGTATCACAACGATAAAGTACAATTTTAAAAATGAAAAAATTTCATAAAAAAAAATAAGTAATATTGATAAAATTTAGTTTTAGCTTAGCACAGTACACAATCGTGTACAAACGGTCATGCATCATTTTGCATATGTTGCATGCCACACATTTATACTAAGTTGCTAGATAGCAGGCTTTTTGGCTGGCAGGCAGGCAGACCTACTAACTGGGCAATCTATCTACCAGCAGTGGTCAAATATATACAAATGACCATTATACTAAACTATATTCCAACTAACTTACGTAATAAAAGATGTAGTTTTATTACATACCAACAGTTTTGAATTGCTTACACACGCATGTGCTCGCTCTTGTGACAACTGGGCCTAACAAAAAAAAACAAAACTTAAATCATAACGTTTAAAGTAACTACCAAATCATTGAATGTATTGGATTAAGTTGGTATCAAAAAAAAAAAAATACAAATCAAAATCCTAAAAGTGTTTTTAACTAAAACTAGTCTTAAGAAGTGGGTTAAAATTAGTTTTAGGTGCACAGAAAAAAATACTAATTTAAAATATTTAAATAAAGATTTGTTTAAAATAAAATTATATTTTTAGCAAACATTTAATTGAATCAAATAATATTTTAATCGATTAATATACTATCGGACAAAATAAAGTGTAAAACGGTAAATATGTATAAACCTTACAAAACTAAAACTGTTCAAATTTTACCAAATTGACTTTAAAATACTTAAACGACCCCATTTGAAAACACTTAAACGGTCCCCACCCTGCGGAAAAAAAGGAGTCAGTTGGGAATTGGGACCTGTCCCGTGATAGGTGAAAATTGAACCGGTTGCGAAAATACATATCATGAGTTGGGTGAAAAGAGGACCGGTTCCTAAAGTACCTACCACGTGGCCGGTTTAAAAATCATGACATGTTTTTTTTGCGTTGGTTCTGTGATATGTTCTTTGGAGTTAGTTGTGTGACATGTTCTTTTAGACCAGCCTTGTGACATGTCACAGAGGGCAATTGACCCCCTCCAAGGACAAGCCCATGTTAAAGTGACCGTTTCTTTTCATATAAAAAAACCGGTTCCGTGTGTAGGTATCCATTTGGATCCCACAAAAAGAATATAAAAATATATGTATAAAAAAATTTTCTTTAATTAAAAAGAATAAAAATTAGAATAATTATTTAACTTCAAAGAAATTAATCAAAAAGGTAACTAATTTTAAATAAATAAATTTCAAAATAGAAATATATAAAAATGTAGGGTCGGCCCCTATCACAATGAACCGGCCACGTGACGTGTCCTGGGATAAATCCTTTTACCGCAGGGCATTTAAAGGAAAGTTACATATTTCACATATTTCTGCAAATCGGGTCTGTAGGAAATGAGAAAACACCTGTGCATGCTCGCTAAGTTCGTTCTGCGGAAAACATTGCTGTCAACCTCGACTCGTCGTCGGTGTTCGCTATCGCAAGTTCATAACGGAATTCTTGAAGCCAGAAATTGAGGATATGAATGTGCACGATATGTGGTGTCAACAGAACGGTGCCACTTGACCCACAGCTAACGAAACAATGGCTCTTTTGCGCGACATATTCAATGGCCGTGTTATCTCACGTGGTGGCGATGTCAATTGGAAGCCAAGATCATGTCATTTGACACCGTTGGACTTCTTTCTTTGGGGTTATTTGAAAGAAAAGGTGTTTGTCGATAAGCCAGCAACAATTCAAGAGCTAAAGGATGAGATAATTCGGCACATTAACGACATAGAACCTCAGCGTCATCAAAAATTTGGACCATCAGATGGAGGTGTGCCACCGAGGTCGCGGCGGCCATTTGGCCGATATTTTGTTCCATACATAATTGAACTATATCATATTATCATAATAAAAAGAAATGACAATAATTTCCTAAATAATTTGTGTTTTATTCAAAATCAACACCGGCCCTTAAAATTTAACCACCCTTTAAATTAAAAAAAATTATCTTCCCGGCATCAAAAAGCGTATTGCCAGTAATTGTTTTAAAAAAATGTCAGTAGTTTATACAGGGTGCGAGCATTTCGGGCGGTATAGCGATGACTTCGGTACAAATGTTACAAGAAAAGCTTTTAAAATTTAATTTAAAACTTAAAAAAACATATTTTTTTGTGCATGGTTTTAATGATAAAAGAAACCTCAGAGAAACAAAATTACTCAATAAAACATTAAAAACATTATTTAATTTTTTGTAACGGCTTTATTGTTGCACCAAATTTAATTTCAATTTTGTCCAAAAATTATAAAAAATTTGTTTTTAGCAGGATGCATCAAGCGCTAGTAGGGGACTGAAAGTCTCGTGTTATTTTTTACTTCATTTTTCCGTATTCAGTGCATTATTTAGCATCGTTTGATTGCTGTAACATCAATTTTATTTATTGGGACACCTCAGTGTCATTTACCCACTATTTTGATAAATAATATTTTACTTTATATGATTACTACTTTAATTAAATTTTTTCAATTAAACATAAACAATTTTTAGTTACTAATATTATCATTTCTGTAATAGATTCAAAATCAATTTAAAAAGTAATTGATACAATGAATTTCATAATTTAAATTTGGTTTTAATTTTTTCTGTGTACAAAATAAATTTTACTTTACTATTTTTTTTTTTTTTACATTCGTTAAGTAAATATTCAAAAAAAAATATATATCTGTGTAGACTTACAAGAAAAGTATTCCAAGCAAAACAGTCCGATTTTTTGGGACACCTCTGGAATTTAACACAAAATGGGATTTTTGACTTTTTGAATAGGCAAATGTATTGTCGTTGGAAAGTGATTTTTAAAATTTATTTTCTAATACCTGAAAGTTAAGGTTCCTCTTTTGAAGAATTTAATAGTTCGAAATTAGTGCGGATTCGTAAAATGCCTAATTTTCTTTCCCGATAAAATTTAATAGGCTCTTCCAAAATTTTATTTCTCTGCCAATACAAATTGGTGAGTTTAGCTTGGAATACTTTCCTTGTACGAAAAATTCAATCAAATTGCGAAAAAAAAAGTCTACAAACACATGATTGGCAGGACATACTAAACCTCCCCTGACTTGCCTATCTTCCTCCTTACTTTATTTAACTTTTATCTTTAAAACAAAGTTTTCAAAATAACCTCTTATGTTAGTCATTTGCCAGATTTTATATGAATCCACTCTGAATTTATTTGATTTTTCATATAAAGTGATCTTTTTTTTTGGTGGAGTGTTAAAATCATTGAAGTTTTCTGTTTGTAACAAAAACATGTTTTATGTTCAATTAATATTTTACAAAAAAAAAAAAAAAACAGAATTAAAAGTTATAAACGACTTTTTGTGTATGAAAGAAATATATTGTTTTTGTTTTAATTAGAAAAAAAAATATTAAAATTACCTTTCACTTTCATTGTATACAAATTTTAATTGTCATAAAATACCATAGGAATTATTAAAATAATCCAAATATTCAAGACAAAAGAAACTGCACTTAAAACCTCAACTTGATGCAATTTTAATCTTAGTCTTTGAAAAAGACATGGAAAAAGAACTACAGGAAAAACTCCCAATAATGGACATTCCTTTAAATCAAAAATTTCGTGTAAATAATTTTTTTTTAAATTTTTGTGAAAATTTTAAGAAAACAATATTTTTTTAAAATCCAATATTTTTGTTTGTAGCTCAGTCACATTAAGTTTTCCAATTAATTCACCTTTTTAGGAAAATGTATAAAATGTTAAACATTTTTATTAAATTTTAAAAGATTTTAAACACAAAAAAAAAATATTCAAAAAAAGGAAAAATCTAAGAATAAAATCTGAAGATCTAAGAATAAAATCTGAAGATAGAAAATCTGATAAGAAAAAATTCCCCGAAGAAAATATTTATGTACAATTTAAAGGCTTTTCCAATAAAAATAAATACAATCATTTATGTAATGAGCGTTTTTATAAAACAAAAATGATTTTTTAATCTCAAAGTCTTAGGAATTTAAGTAAACGTTTTTAGAACCTAGGCGAGATATCAAATAACTTTAGTTTACAAAACAAAAAAATTTCCAATATAATTGTGTACAACCTACAAGTCGTATGAGTAATACGCTTTAGTATAAAATTAATATCACTCATACGACCTGTATTACAAAATTTAGTGTTAGTTTGCCCTTATTCGAGTGATACATTTAATTAAAATATATGCAAGTATAAAAGAGAACACATGTAACGGTATTTAATTATTTTAGTTACATATATTTTTAAGACACTCAGGAAATTCTTCCTGCTTTGTTTCTTTGAAAGATAAAAGGTGGTGAATGATGAAGAATTTCATATATGGCAACACTGAAATTGCGTGAGTCTTAGATCAGTTGTTGCGTGCCATGCAATGGCAAACTTGTTAAAATTTAAGTTTAGGGGTTTTTTTGTTTATTTCAATATTTTATGGGTACCCTATTACAGTCATTTCAGTTACCATAGTCAATTAAAACGGTCTTGAATAGGCAACGGTACTTTTTGTAGGCTTCGCCTGCCAACTCTGTATACAGGTTGGTTGAAAATTTCCTGCGCTCAGCAAGAGATGGCACTGCTAGTTCCAACCTTTTTTCTTCTCAAGTTAGTATGACTGTCCTGAGAACACATGCAAAGTTGCAAGTCATTCTGTCAATTCTTTCCTTGTTTACAAGCCATTTGAAGTTGGCGTGTCATTGATTTTTTTTAATATGGAAAAAATTGAATATCCTGCAGTCATTAGATTCTTTGTTTTGAAGGGTTTAAAAGCAAAGGAAATTTATGAACAATTGTTAGAAGTATATAAGGAGTCCTCATCTTCAAAACGCACCGTTCAATTTTGGGCTGGTGAATTTAAACGTGGTCGTACCAGCCTTGAAGACGATCCACGCGAAGGACGACCAAAAACTGCAACCACAGCAGAAATCATTGAGCAGGTACATAATATGGTTAGTCAAGATCCAAGTTTGACTGAGCGTAAAATTGCTTATGCCAGAGGCATCTCAGACGAACGAGTACTCCATATTTATTTTTGAAACAAGAACGTTTACAGTGGACTGAAGCTGGTTGTTCAGCTCCAAAGCAGGTGAAGTCACAACGATCAGCAAAGAAGGTTATGGCATCAGTTTTTTGGAATTTTGTTGATTGATTATCTTCAGAAAGGTAAAACAATCAACTCTGAATATTATTGCAGCCTTTTGGATCAGCTGGATGAAAAAATTCGTGAGAAAAGACCTGGTTTAAAGAAGAAAAAAATCATTTTTGATCAAGACAATGCACCTGCTCACAAAAGTGTTTTGACGACGGCTAAATTCAAAGAATTAAAGTACGAATTGCTTGAACATCCACCGTATTCACCAAATTTGGCTCCCAGTGACTACTATCTCTTCAGAAATCTCAAACAATTCCTTCGTGGAAAGCATTTTTCGTCGAATGAAGAGGCCATAGGAGCCGTAGACGGTTATTTTGCAGAGCTTCCGGAAAACCATTATAAGGATGGGATAAAATTATTGGAAGATCATTGGAACAAGTGTATTGAGCTTCTACGAGATTATATTGAACAAAAAAATATATTTCGTAACAAAAGCAGTATTCTTTCATTTAGAGCGCAGGAACTTTTCAACCAACCTGTATGTATACATATATCACTAAAATAAAGAAAAAAAATGTATCATAAAATACATAACATTCAAAATTTTAATTACCCTACATCACAGTAGGGGTTATAAATAAACATGTATGACTGCAATCGAAATATATTTCGATACAATATAATGTTCGACTTAAATTGATAATAATCGCAACTATTAAAATTACCAAAGTGTTCATTTATCATCACAACTGGTGACTAAATTTGTTCTTTCCCAGCAAAAACAGGGTTTCAACTATTTAACAGCCTATTTATTCGCATAATTACTTTTGATCAAGATGTCCAAAAAGTAATAAGTAGTCCATTATCTTCTCAATTACAAAAAAACACTAAATAAAGGGTTGACATTACCCTCTCGCTTACAAGCAGCTAAAAAATAATGTGTACCCATTACTTTTTGGACATCGCGAACAAAAGCAATTAAGTGAGTAAATAGGCTGGTAAGTATCTGTGAGCTTTTGACAAAAACACTTAAGTTGAATTAGGAAAATTTTCCAAGATTTTTAAATATGCATATTTCTGTCCTATCTTCACTTTTCTACTAAACGATGAAAAATATGTTAAAATAATATTAAATTCAGAATAAATATCGAATATTTTAACAGTTAAAATAAAACATCCGTTTTCACAATAAAAATAAACGTTCTACAAAATATTTTGTAGAATTTAAAAATTTTTTAGTTAAAAGTTAGTAAATCTACAAATTTTTAACAAAATTTTAAAATTTGATATGATCTCAAATCAAGCTAAAATCCTTCATTTACCATTAAAAAAATCAACTACACATTAATTTAAACAATTTTGTAGATGTTCAATAAAATGAGCATGAAATTTTCAAATTATAACAAATTTTTTAACTAAAAAAATTTGTAATTTCAACATATTTTATTTTAGAACAAAATTTAAGAATAATTACTGTGAAGTATTTTTTTAAGGTAATTAATTTTAAATGAAATTCGTCAAAGCACATTTATACACTAAACAAAACTGCTAGATATAGCAGCTTAAATCATTCGCAACGGAGCTATTTAGGGCTGTTTTTTTTTTATTTTATCTTTATTAGTCTGCGCTTGCTTGTAAATGTGCCTTAAAATCATTTTATAGATTCAAATTTAAAAGACCTGTTGCTCAATTCCATTGTTATTATATAAACAATGGTTAACAAAATGTATATACATTTATTAAGTCATTATTAACACGTTGGCAAAATATAAAAGTAAAATATTAAAAGTCTATTCAAAAAAATATTTAAAAAGATTATTTTCTTAAGTGGTCATAAAAGAGAATTGCCGACACATGCAACAACGCATTAACACCGCCTTTTCACAAAAAAGGGGGTATTGTTTAAAATTTTGTCAAGGCTTTTTTTTAAGAAAAATTAGTTTGAAAAATCATTGCAATATATATTTTTTGCAGTTATCAAATCATGCAATGCAATGCATTTTTTTTTTTTTTTCATTTTAATATTCGATTGTAAAATCAAACATTCACATTAAATAACTAGAGTAGACCTACTATCAATAACTTGTATTTTGAATACAATTACAACAAGAAAAATAATAAAAAAAAAATCATATGTAAAAAATATTGAATTCAAATTGAATTGAATATTTGCCACAAAAACTACACGCAACTAAACGCATTTTTTTTCCAGGTGATATAAATCTAAATCAAATTGTTGCTTTTTTGTTTCTGGCGATTGCAAACAAAAACAAAACGCGAAATCAAAGTTTTAGTTAATAACAACCCAACAAAATTGGTTCTCTATAGTAGAAAACAAAATTGTGAAAAATTTTATAGCAGTTTTTTTTTAATTTTTCCTTTTGTTTTATAAAAATAATATTTTAATTCATATTTGTGTAAATATTTATTGAAATTTTAACATACACTATATTAGCACCTTACTAACCCATACATTCAAATCAAAAAGAAGGCAAAAAAAACAGCTCAAATGGAACATTAAAGTCATTTTTTTGTAAATGGTTACACCAGCACGCATAGTTGTACTAACTGCGGCTTAGAATTTGTAGTCAAAACAGCCTACAAGTTGTACAGCCACTGAGAATACACTGAAAATAAATAATATAGATCTTGTCCACATTTGTCCATTAACTATTTAGGCTTCTTTGCAAGGACATTATATAATTTTGAGGTGTAAATAAAATTTTACTACAAATTTTTCTTCTGAAATTTTACTAGTTAATAATACAATTTTCCTGCTTAAGTATTTTGGATTATTTTTTAATTATTAATTTTTGAAATTGTCTTGTCTGATATTCACGGCCAAGGAACAACATTGTGCTCTACAAACTTTAAAAACACTGTTTTTAATCAATTTAGTAGGTTAAGTGCAATAAGCAGAACTATATTAAAAACTTTATTTAAATTTTCCAAAACAAAAACTTGTTAAAATTAAAAAAAAAAAATTGTCAAAAATAGAAATCTTAAATAAAATATATTTTTTCTATTTTAAGTTTAAATCCCACATTCTAACAAACAAGTCAAGGTGCAAATAAATAAAATCGATGGATTAATTCCAAAGTCATGGCCGATCAAGTCAATTTAGAAAACAAGTAAAAGCGGCTAAATTCGGCCATGCCGAATCTTATATACCCTTCACCATGGTTGGAAAAAAACTAAAGTTTATATATGGACATATATGGAATGGACAGATTTATATACCGACGCCTTTAAGAGGAAATTAACCATTTAGTTTGGTGATAAAACTTGGACTCGGGAAGATTTATGGTTCCAGAAAATAGGTATTAAAAAAATGTATGTTTTGGGCATAACTTTTTTGTATCTGAACCGATATTTCCGAGTTTTTTCTTTTATACTAAAGATTTTCGATCTTTTGCTATATAAGACGTATCCGTAGGTCATATTACAGCTCTAGAATAGTGTTTGTTGTTTGTGTATAAAAGGTGAAGAGGTGAAAGAAAAGAATTTTAACAAATCGTTAAAAAAAATCACTAGAACTGCATGTGTTTTATTTCTACAAAAACGTTTGATTTAGCTGGCAAATTTGCATTTGGGATTTTATTTCGCTTTTTTATTAAAAAATATTTTTAATTTCTTTAGCTTAATTTTAAAAATTTTAAGGAAAATTGTTTATAAATTTTTTTTTAATTATTATAAGTTATGATCTAAAATAGTTGCTTTTCAAAAATGAAAATAAAACCGTTTGTATTTTGTTTGTATCAGAGGGTTTTTATAAAAATTTTGATGTTTTTAGCCTATTTATGGATTATTTAATTATTAATATAAAATTTTATTTAAATATATTATTAAATTTAAAAAAAAAACAAAAAATAAAAAAAAGTCTTAAGAATATAAAAAAAAATTGTACAAAAAAAAAAGTCGAATTGAGCGGAATCATCGTTAATAGAATTAAATAAACAGTTTTCGTTCAATAGAGATTTTAATATTAATATAAAATTTAATTATTAATATAAAATTTTATATAAATTAATTATTAAATGTTAAAAAAAAACAAAAAAACAAAAAAAAGTCTTAAGAAAATAAAAAAAAAATTTACAAAAAAAGTGAACTGACCGGGATTCGAACCCGCGACCTTAAAGAAAAAAATTATTTGAGACATAGCGTCTAGACAACTGAGCTATTGAAGCTCACACAAAATCATCGTTAATAGAGGTACATATATAAAAAGTCTTCGTTCTTTAGAGATTTGTTTGGTTTTTATTTAAATGACAAATCTTTGTATGTGTTTGTTGTTTGTGTATAAAAGGTGGAGATGAAAGAAAAAAATTTCAACAAATGGATGTGTTTGTTATGCGTAAAATTCTACATACATATTCAACAAAGAGATTTTACGGAAAAAATTAGAGGTAGTCCTGGTTTTTTGCTAATATCTCAGCCATTTATTAACCGATCTGTCTGATTTTCAATAGCAAACAGAAATGGACCACAGAAATAAATAACAATAAAGTCCTCATCATGTCTGGGTTCTTCGGAAAATCCATTTCAACACACAGACGGACAGACGGACATCGTTAAATCAACTTCGCTCTTCATAAGGACCCAGAATATATATATACTTTATAGCTTAGACCCTATATTGTAGAAATTACAAACGGAATGACAAACTTATATATAACCTTCCACCTGTGGTGAAGGGTATAAAAATGTTTAATGCCTTTTTCACATTAACGAGTACCACACGGCGTATGAATAACACGTTAATTATTACTAAAAACGTATTATTGATACGCCATGTGGTACTCGTACTAGTAAATGTGTCGGTAGATTTTTTTTATGTATGAATTTTGATTTTCAGCAGAAATTAGCATTTTTTCAATATGTTCTCTTTATTTTTTATTTGTATTTAACATACTTGGGAATCTTTCAATAGAATTGAAATTTCATTATCAATAGTTGGAACTAAAACTTTCGCTATCATTTAATGGTAATGAAATATTTAGCATTTGAAAAAAACATTACCTGTAGTAATGAAATAGCACAATTTTATATGAAAAGCTCATAGCAATGATTTAAAAAGCATTTCATTAGTTTATTATTGGTTTGACCCATTGACCATTTTTAAAAAACTTAATAAAGAATGATTTATATATATATTGTAAATATCCTCTTTCTCATCTCGAAAATCGTTTCTTGATATCTTATAACATATCTAAGATATCCAGCATCTACTTTGCTCTTTTGCCTTGTTTAACTGCATACGCCACTTTGACATATACAGCGAATTTTACATACAAAATTCAAAACCTTCACTCAAAAAAAAAGACATAAACTAAAATGTAATCAAAAATTTCCTTTAAAATAGTTTATAAATTGTCCTCAATTTAAGTAAAATTTTATTAAAACTTAGAAAAATTTTCTTAAAAAGAATAAAAATTCCTAAGTTTGAGGAAAAACGAAATAGTTTATATGCTCAGAAATAGTTCATATTTTTCCTAAGTAATATATCTTGATTTTAGGAAAAAAAAACAAGTCAATTAAATAAAAATTTATTAATTTTAAGAAAAAACATCTTAGTTTTAAGAAAATTGCATACTCAAATGTAATAAAATTAAGTTTATTTCAAAAAAAAAAAAATTATGACATAATTTACTCCCATTTAGTTCAAAAAATTTGTGTAACTTAAATCGAGAAAGTACTTGAACTTAATGTGTGTTCATTTTTTTTTCGCGAGCATTAAAATTAACTTTCTAAAACCATTTCCAAATTCAGGTTTTAAGTATACGACTTTAGTTTTTTTTTTCTAAAAATTAGTTCAGACAATTAAAAACAAAAAGTAATAAATTTTTTCCTATGTAATAATAAAAATTTACTTGATTTTAGAAACTGATGAACTATTTCTAAGGGAAATTTTCCTGCAACTTAGTTCACATAAATTTTAAAAATTTTAATAAAATATTCTTTTTTTTTTTCAGGTAAAAGCTTTCTAATTTTTAAAAAATAATAATATTTGGTATAGGATTTTTTTTTGATGGAAAACTTTTAAATTATATTTAATATTCTATTCCAAAAAAAACATTCAATTAAAAACAAACCAGTTAGTTTTCCTAATTTTCAAGAATTATTAAATAAAATAAATTAAAGTAACCATTTAAAAAAACTATCGTGCATGATTGTAATTTTTGGTTCGTGATCGTGCGTGAGCGTGAGTCAAAAATCTCTTACGTGCCCATCTCTAATCTTAACAAGAAATGTAACTGTGATATTTTGTATTTTTGCAACAATTTCCTTAAATTAGTTAATTTAAGAAGACAAAGGACCCCCAGTGTTCATTAGTCATAGATGACGTGTGTCACGTAGGGCGTCACTTTGTGTAGTTCTCTCAAGCAGAACCGTTAATGAATTACGAAAAGGATCTGACTTTGTCACAACTTATTATGCTTCAGTACATTTTTTTAATTTATTTACCTTTTTGCTAATGAAATTTAATTTATATTTTAAATACATGAATTTAGTATAATTGAGTTTAATTTTAAGATAAAATTGTATAGCAAAAAGCTTGTTAAGAAAGTGGGAAAATACTTACTCAATGAGTGTAAAGTACCTTTGCCATAGAAACAGGATAAGGATAATTTTCAATTAAAAGAAATGCTATTTTACGTGATGTTAGAAAATATTTTCTTATTTTTAGGGAGTTAAGTCCTAGTTTTTAGTACAAAAAATTATCTAATGAACTTAAATAAAATAATATTTTTCTTAAAACCAAGGAAACATTTCCTAACTAACAGTAAAATTTTAGATGATGTATGAACTAATTAGGAGGAAATTTTAAATTTAGTTCTCAGTAAAAAATAAAATAAAATTTGTTTCTTAATTTCAAGGAAAATTTTATTAAATATAGGTAAAAAGTATCTTTGGCGCCGTTTTTTGGCATATACGTCAAACCAATAATAAGCTGACGATTTCTTTACAAAAACTGAAGCGAAGAAGAACAATTTTGCCCAGAAAAGATAAAATGCATGTCATGGAGTGGATGGAATGGAATTTTTTCCAAAACGACATCTACATGAAATGAAACGAGTGGAATTGAAAAATGAAATGAAGCTAACCTGGATTTTAGTGTAATTTATCGATTTTAACATATTTTTTCAAAATTAACCGACTTGTTGCTATTTCAGCCAGTTTTCTCTATTTTAACATTATTCGAAAAATGTCTATATCAATGGTGATAACTTTTTAATTGAAAATCAGTTTTGAATCTGCAACAATTTGCGAAATAGGAAACAATATTTCTTTTAGTGTTGACAATATTTACATACCGCCAACTAAACAATTCGAAAAACAACTAACAGCTAAAATTGTTTTAAGAAAAAAAAAAAACAATAAAAGCAAAAGTGATCTCTGCTGTTATTAAAACGCACATAACTAAATCAACTTTAAGACTTAAAATTTGCAAATAAACTGCATCAAAGTTTTGTTACTGCATTTTGGTAACGATGACGACGATGACGATGACGACGACGAAGGTGGGGCACTTTATACATCAACCATGTGTATAATGATCCCAAAATAACTATCAATATTACCAACTAAAATTAAAGTGTTTTTTTTTTTTGCATTTAACTGTTACGCGTAAGTGTTCGTGATTGCCTATGATCATAGACAACACACGATCTTGTAGCTTGTGGTAACTGCGCGTAAGTTTTAGTGAACATGCTGATACTGTGGATTTTAAGGTGGGGTTTCTCAAATGTCAAATGTTTTGCACAAAGTTTTAAAGAAGTATTTCAGAAAAATATGTATGCCTAAGAATGAAATGATTTATATTGGCAAATTCATTTCATCAATTTCCATTTACCCGCGAAAACACAAATCCCCATATGGCAGTAAGTGTAAATCAATTTAGGCTGGCAACTCTTCACTACACAATAGTAGGGACCAGAACCTTGCATCATTTTCTGGATAATGCCGTACATATTTATACAGAGAAAATATGAAAACATTAAATAAATATATGTAAATAATATATTTATTTTATTTTTTGAGATATTGCAATTTAAAAAAATTTAGTTTTTCTATAGTGTGCCGAACATAGAAAATTATTGAGAATCTCTGCTTTTCGTGTATTAGAGACACCTTTTTTAGGCCTAAAAATTACTTTGCAATGAAAGGCTTTATAATTCTATATTTTAACTTGTTTGACAAAAAAATCTCAAACATTTTTTTGCAAAAACATGCTCTGATTTGTTTTTTTTTTTTCTGTTTTTTAATACTGCAAATAAAGAGAATATTAAGCTCAACTTTAAACAAAAATGTTGTTAATATTTTTTAATATATACATTTTTTTTTGTTCATTTGTTTTAAATTGAGTTATACTGTATTACGATGTCAGTATTAGAAATAATTTAAACTATTAGTGTATTAAGCTGCAATTGTGCCTGCAGTGGCTGGTGCAGCGATTCTGCGCAAACTCAAAATTTAAAAATCTGCTCTTTTTTGCAAAGATCTTTATGCGTGTTCGCACATAACTTAGATCAGTTTGTCAATGTAAACATTACAAGCAGTATTTTGTATACGAGTCCGTTTGACCGTATATAAACGTTTATAGGGCCTTGCTGGCCATCAGTATTTCGCGGTGCTCTACATCACCGGAGCTTGAAAAATTTAACTCGCAATCGAAGCTTAAATATTTTTTTAAAATCGGTTATTCCGTTCAAGAACATCAACTTTTGCATAACTCAAGGATATCATACCACAATTGACTTTATGGATTATTATTAAATATATTTTAAGGATACATTTTTATTGAAGTGTGTGTGTGTGTGTTATGAAGTGAACAATTGATTTAAGTAACACTATAAAAAAATAACAAAAACATTAAGAACTATAGTGTTTTTAAAATAATATTGAAATGAAGGTGAGTCCTTGTAAAAAAAAATAAAGGACAATTATATAAAAATTTTTTTAAAAGAATTATAATTTGTGGTACAAAATTAAAAAAATATATATCTATACATGTTGCACCAAGAAGATCATAAAAAATACTGAAAATATGGAAAACAAAAACAAGTAAGAGCGGCTAAATTCGGCTATGCCGAATCTTATATACCCTTCACCATGGTATTCTGAAGGAGATGAATACATCGTTGGAATCTACTACCTCATAGCTCTCCACAAACAAGCGGTATCCCCATTTATTTTTTCTTAAATGTCCAAAAATTTTAATCCAAAATAATATGTCATGTAAAATCTCAAATTTATATTTTTCCATATGTTTCAGCGCTTTTCTTGTCAAATTTGGCATTTTCTAGGCAAAAAAAAGTTGGCGACACTACTATTTATTTTTTATTTATATCATTCACAATAGTTGTGAAACGTATTTAACCTACGTATTTATCTTCACACTCTTATTAAACAAAGGGATTTTACTGGAAAAATTAGAGGTAGTCCTGGTAGTCCTGGTAGCCATTTATTAACCGATCTGTCTGATTTTTAATAGCAAACAGAAATGGATCACATGTAACAGAAATAAAAAAGAATCAAGTCCTCATCATGTCTGGGTTCTTCGGAAAACCCATTTCAACACACAGACGGACAGACGGACAGACGGACATCGTTAAATCAACTTCGCTCTTCATATGGACCCAGAATATATATACTTTATAGGGTCTAAGATCAATATTGTAGAAATTACAAACGGAATGACAAACTTATATATACCCTTCCACCTATGGTGAAGGGTATAAAAAAATAACCAATAATGCCAAAACAATAAATTTTAAAATGTTTGTTTAAAAATCGAACAAAATTTAAAATCATATTTAGTATTTTTCTAATAAATTTAAAATAAGGACAATAAATCCCAAATATTAAAGATAATACAAAAAATAATAATTTAATACAATTCGATTAATTTTGTGTTTCTTTTTATAAAGGAATGTCATTGACTAAAAATACACTCATCTGCGGAAATATTTAAACATTTTTTTAGTCTTATTTTCTACGGTTTCCTTCTAGTAATATCGTTTTTATTTAAAATTTGACTTATTTTTATCCATAAAAAATAAAACTAAAAAGCATTTCTGCTGATGGGAGTATTTTGAGTCAATAAAAAATTGATATATTTAATTTTGGATACATAAAAAAATTTATAGTTTTCTATTAAAACTTAATTAAATCAGTTAAGCCTTTAATTAACGCTACAAATTTTGCGATAGATCCAGATTTAATTAAACCAATAATTTTATTTAACTGAAGACCGATTATATTTTTGAACAAACAATGAATTATTCCTTGAATTCAACAATTAAGAAAGAATAAAAGTGCTGTATTTTTAAACTAAAAATAGTATATCAGTAAAATTAACGTAAAAATCAGTTAATTTAAGAAAAAATGTATTAAATAAGTTACAAAACCAACAAAAAGAAACTTAGGAAACTTAACCTGTAATGGGGCAATAACTTAAGCAATCTAAAGCATTTTAAAAAATATCTAACTTTCAAAAGCCTTCCCAGCAAAACTTTGGTAATGGGTGCGATAGTCTTATGCGTTACCTTGTAATGATAGCTCATTACCTTTTTCATTATTTGCAAGCATAAAGTAATAAGTTACTCATTATTGATTACGTAATATATGATTTATAAATGTAAAGTAATAATTAAAATATTTTTAAAGATCTATTTTTAGGAACATTACTTTCTGTGTTTTTTTGTAAGCAAAAGAGTAATGTATGTTTGTTTTGATAACACTAGCGAAAAAACGAATCGCAACAATTTATTTAAGTTTATAGCAATCAAATACTATATGCGTCAATAGCTCAGTGGGTAGAGTTCTTGGCTGGCAACCAGATGTCCCTGGTTCGATTCCCATCTTGACCACATTATTTTAAATTACAAATATTTTTTTAATAAAATATTTGTAATAATTTTTTTAATAAAAATTCCTCTTTTTTAAAAATCTATTTTTAGACACATTACTTTTTCCATTCTCGTAACCATATAAGTAACCCCTTACATTATCACCTCTAAAGTAATGGGTATATGCCTTACTTTGAGGCTCATCGCCTGTAAAATTCATCAACGAAGTAAGGTGTAAAGTAATCCATCAGCCCCTATGGCTATACATTACTTTACCCATTATTTGTAATGTGTGGTTTTGCTGGGTTGTTTATCACGTTCTATTCACCTGTTTAATCTCGAATTTTATTTGTGATTTTTTATCTAACACATTCATTAAAAAAAAGAATTTGCTACACCCAAAAAGCTACTGAAAATTACAGTAAAGATGAGCAGATTTATCTTTAAAATAACAGAAAATTTAGTTATTTTTTTAACTGTTAAAAACAATCAACAAATTTAGTAAAAGTAACTAACAGTTTACAGTTATTTTTTTGCGTTATTAAAATATATTTCAATTTAAAAAACAAAAAATCCCTGAAGAAGCTATCCATTGAGATAGCGAAATATTGGATAAAAAATAAATAATTTTGTATAAAATAGACCTTGAGCTTGAATACTTATTACCTGGAATTTGTATTAAAAAGGTCGAAAAATTTGAACTGAATAATTTAAATAGGAAATATAAAAAGCAAAAGTCAAAATTCCAAACGGTGCTTCAGTTATTACGTTTTTTTAAATTGGAAATACAATTTTTATTTGCAATCTTAAACATTTTTCTGGAAAAATTTTTCAAAGAAAAATCCTTAGATTTCAATACTCAATAAAATCAACTGAAAATTACAAGTTAAATATCTGCAATTGCCATTTAAAAGTATTCACAGTCAATTTTATTTTTTTTTTTTAATTCAAATTATAAGTACAGTACAACAACAATCTTATATTGTAAAAACTGCACTAAAAATTTAGTTCTAAAAAATCAGTTTTTAATATATTTTTCTAAAGGTAAATGCTGACCTGGAGAGAAACTTTTCTTATATAAGTCATATTCTTTATAAAAAGCTCTCGATATTTGGAAGTTCCCATACAAAAATTTTTTCAGACAATGAGATCAATTTCCGGATTTAGAAAATTTTTTCTTATTAAAAATTTGAGATAGTAGAACAATTTTTTTTTTAAATTATCAGATTATGAAATATTAAACATAAAGAACAACTCTAATAATCTTGCATAAATTTATATTTAATATCAGTAAAAAAAAAATCTGTTAAACATATAACTAATTTTTAATTTTTATTATTTTTTTTTTTTGTTTAAATACTGATTTTTAAAAAAATTTAGTTATCTTCATTTGAAACTATACTTATAATCCATAAAACTAATTTTGAGAGTTAACTTTTGAGGACGTATTTGTCACAGACAATAAAATAGGAAAAAGTAACAGTCGGCCAAGATCGATTATACGTTTTCTACATAAATTTGAATGTGTTGAAAATTGATTTACAGCTTGAAAATAAAATTTCAATGCCAATAAAAAATGTCCAAGTATATTGCAAAATATATACCATAAATGTAAACCATCACATAAATCCATTTTGTAAACATACGTAATTCTATATATGACCTTGAATTTTTTTTCGAGTCCTTTATCTTTCTATTTTTATTTTTTAGTTATTTTTTGCTATTCTGTGCCTTAGTGGTACAGTATTGGCAGATTTAACATCAAAACCAATACCAGATTGTATACACGCAACAACAGCTGGTTACAGTTATCCACCACCAGAAGTGAAATTTTCTATTTCACCCGGCCAATCATCACTTAAAGTTTCACCTTCGATATCGGCATATTCCGAGAACGGTAAATTACAATATGCAGCGGTGGGATCATCGTCATCATCTTACGAGTCATCCGCAGGTATATCAGGTTATTCACATGGTGGACCATTACAAATAACTAAATATGTGGCGCCGATTAAGAGTGCCAGCTATGAACCTGCAGTAACTTACGCCAAAGGTGGTTCCATAACATATGCTGACAGATCACCAGCTTCGAAATTTGCAGCCGTAGTGCCGTCGGGTATTGAATTTAAAAATTTGGTTACACCTGCCATTAATACAAAGCAGCTATCAAATGCTTATTTGCCACCTATAACATCGAAAATTGAGTCATACCAATCTCCTGGCTATACCTATACTCATTCCACCCCGGGTGTGGCAAAAAGTGCCACTTATACTTCTGCGGGCTCATCGGCAGCATATGAAAAATTCGGAGGCGATTTGTCCAAAATAGCGTATAATGCACCAGCTGTTACTACTAAAATTGAATCTTTTACTTCTCCGGGTTATACATTTTCCAAACAAACTCCAGGATATTCAAAAACAGAAACTTATACATCGGGTGGTTATTCTAAAGCGGGTAATTTGGAAGCAATATTCGCTGGTACTGGTGGTGGTGGTTTTAATCAATATCCAAGTTCAATAAGCTATGCTCCTAAGATATCCTATGGACCACCGACAGTGGCAAAACTATCTTCAATTTCTTCTTACAACAATTTGGCTTCGTTTTCATCTGAACCTTTATTCCCAAAAACATTACAACCTTCTCCGGCGGTTTATTCATACGCTCCTGCATTGTCAAAGGGTTATTTACCCAGTATAGAAGGTACAGGCTATGCTAAATCAGGTGGTATATCACATCAATATGTTTCAAAACCAGCATATACTACACAATATGTATCAGCTCCAGCTAAAGTGGCTTCATATGCGGCACCAGCATCATCTCATTATATATCATCGCCTATCAAAGTGGCTACCTATTCATCAGAAGGTTCTCAACATTCTCAAGGTGCTATATCACATCAATTCGTTTCGAAGCCATCCGGAAGAATTACGGGATATGCAGCTCCGGCACTTTCTAAGGTAGCCACTTACTCGGCACCTGCTCAACCAGCCTATGTGGCGCCTTCTGTAGCCAAATTTGCCACCTATGATGCCCCAACAGTGGCTAAAGTTGCCACTTATTCTGGTGAAAGTTCATTACATTACAGCTCTTCTGGTGGTGGTGCTGTTTCTCATCAGTACGTTTCCAAACCCGCTCAGGTAACAGCCTATGTCGCTCCAGCTGTTGCTAAAATTGCTACTTATGAAGCTCCTTCAATAGTTAAACTTGGTTCTTATTCAGGTGGAAGCTCATCGCATTACTCTTCGTCTGGCGGTGGTGCAGTTTCTCATCAACATGTTTCAAAGCCGGCACCCCAGGTTACAGCTTATGCTGCTTCTCCAGCTGTTGCCAAAGTTGCTAGTTATGAGGCTCCATCAGTAGTTAAAGTAGGCAGCTATTCTGGTGGTAGCTCTTCACATTATTCCACTTCTGGCGGTGGAGCAGTATCTCATCAATATGTCTCCAAACCAACTCCTCAGGTAACAGCTTATGCTGCTGCTCCAGTTCTTACCAAAGTTTCTACTTATGAGGCTCCGGCTTTAGTTAACGTTGGTTCTTATTCGGGTCGAAGCTCATCACATTACTCTTCGTCTGGTGGTGGTGCAGTTTCTCATCAATATGTTTCAAAACCGGTACCACAGGTAACAGCTTATGCTGCTGCTCCAGCAGTTGCCAATATTGCTACTTATGAGGCTCCATCAGTAGTTAAAGTAGGCAGCTATTCTGGTGGTGGCTCTTCGCATTTCTCCTCGTCCGGTGGTGGAGCAGTATCACATCAATATGTCTCAAAACCAGCTGCTCAGGTAACGGCTTATGCTGCCGCTCCAATTGTAACCAAAGTTGCTACCTATGAAGCGCCATCAGAAGTTAAGCTAGGTGGCTTTTCTGGTGGTAGCTCTTCTCATTATTCATCCGCTGGGGGAGCTGTCTCTCATCAATATGTCTCAAAACCCGCTTCTCAGATAACAGCATATGCTCCCGCTCCAACTGTTGCCAAAGTTGCTACTTATGAAGCCCCATCAGAAGTTAAGCTAGGTGGCTATTCTGGTGGTAGCTCTTCACATTATTCATCCGCTGGAGGAGCGGTTTCTCATCAATATGTCTCAAAACCAGCCCCTCAGGTAACGGGTTATGCTGCCGCTCCAGCTGTTGCTAAAGTTGCTGCTTATGAAACTCCATCAGTAGTTAAATTAGGTAGCTATTCTGGTGGAAGCTCTTCGCATTTCTCATCGTCTGGTGGTGGAGCAGTATCACATCAATACGTCACAAAACCAGCTCCTCAGGCAACCGTTTATGCCGCCGCTCCAGTTGTTGCCAAAGTTGCTACTTATGAAGCTCCATCGGAAGTTAAGCTAGGTGGCTATTCTGGTGGTAGCTCTTCTCACTATTCATCCGCTGGAGGAGCTGTCTCTCATCAATATGTCTCAAAACCAGCTCCTCTGGTAACAGCTTATGCCACCGCTCCAGCTATTGCTAAACTTGCTACTTATGAAACTCCGGCTTTAGTTAAAGTAGGTTCTTATTCGGGTGGAAGCTCATCACATTATTCTTCGTCTGGTGGTGGAGCAGTTTCTCATCAATATGTCTCTAAACCTGCAGCTCATTTGACAGGTTATGCCGGACCAGCTGTAGCTAAAATTGCTACGCTTACATCACCTGCAGTAACACAATATGTTTCCGCGCCAGCTATATCTAAAATTTCAACATACTCTGAAGGAGGGGGATCTCTTAAGTATTCTTCTGCGGGCGGAGCAGTGTCACATCAATATGTTTCAAAACCAACATCTCATGTTGCCGGTTATGCAACTCCCGCGATAGCTAAAGTTGTTAGCTATGATGCCCCATCTATAGCTAAGGTAGCATATGCCGGACCATCCGTAAGCAAAATTTCTTCTGGAGGAGCTATTTCACATCAGTATGTTTCCAAGCCAGCACCACACTTAACCGCTTATGCTGGACCAGCAGCAACTCAATATGTCTCCGGAGATGCACTGCCCAAAGTGGTCACTTATACCGGAGATAGTACTTTGAAATATTCTTCATCGAGAGGAAGTGCAGTATCGCACCAACACGTTTCAAAACCTATAGGTCAATTAATAGGTTATGATGCTCCAGCGGTAGCCAAAGTTGCCACATATAGTACTCCAGCTGTTGCTAAACTTGCCACCTATTCCGGTGAGTTAGCTTCACATTATTCCACTTCTGGAGGTGCCACTTCTCATCAATATGTTTCAAAGCCAGCTTCAATTTTAGAAGGACCCAAAATTGACACCTACGCTCATACAGGTTCTTCTGGAGGTAGTTACATTTCCAGTGGATCATATGGCGCTAAATATTCGAGCGAGGCTGGAGGTGCTTTATCTCAATATGTTTCTAAACCGCAACAAACGACTCTATTAACAGGACCTGCTTCACATTATATCCCACAGCCATCATTAGCTAAAGTTGCCACTTATCAAGCACAACCATTGTTAACAGTTAATAAATACCAATCTAGTGGTGGAGCCGTATCACATCAATATGTTTCAAAGCCAGCTCCGGCAATCACTGAATATGCTGCCCCGCCTGTCATAGCTAAAATTGGAACTTATGAAACACAACCTTTACAAACGGTAAATAAATATGAATCTAGTGGAGCAACTTCCGAACATTTTATATCAAAACCAGCGCAGCCTGCCCTATATTCTGCCCCCACAGTATCCAAGGTGGCAACCTATGTTGCACCTACCATTACAAAATATTCAGCTCAGCCTATAGTGGGCAAAGTAGCTTCATATCAATCCACTGGCGGTGTTTCTCATCAATATGTCTCAAAGCCAGCTCCAGTCGCGATTGTACAAGGTCCCAGAATCGCGTCCTATACTCACTCAGGATCATCTGATGCAAGTTACATTTCCGGAGGTTCATATGGTGCTAAATATTCAAGTGGAGGTGGAGGTGCTGTGTCTCATCAATTCGTCTCTAAGCCACAGCAGGCGGCTTTACTAACAGGACCTGCCATTGCCAAAGTATCTACCTACTCAGCTCCTGCCGTAAATCATTATTCTACTGGACCAGCTTTTGCTAAATTAGCTACCATATCAGCAAGTTCTCATTCCTCAGGAGCATTATCACATCAATATGTTTCTAAACCTCTACAGGCGACGCATTTAGCAACACCATATGCTGCTCCAGCTTACGCTCAATATGCTACAGGTCCATATCCAGCTCCAGCCTATCAATATCACTCAGGCCAAGTTGGTTCCTTGCACACTCATTCTTTAAATCCACTTTACACTAGTTCAAGTATAGCAAGATATGGTTCAGGTGGAGTAACTTCTCATCAGTATGTAGCCAAACCAGTACAAATAGCTGAATACTCAGCCGGAGCTAAACTGGCTTCTTATTCAGCGCCAGCTTACACTCACTATTCATCTTCTGGCCCTGCTGTAGCTAAGGTGGTTACTCCTGCCGTGAGTCCCTTACATGGAGCAATTAGTGAGTCTAAATATGAATCCCATGGAGCAGTTTCTCATCAGTATGTGTCCAAACCATTACATAGCTCTATATATGCAGCACAACCTGTAGCCAAAGTTGCTTCAATAGGTGGCTTAGATTATGGAAGTAAATTTTTATCGACACATGGAAGCACCGCCCATTTGCAAACAGGTCAGTTAACCGAGCCCGCTAAAATACCTGGTTCCGGGTATGCCTCTTCATTACATGCATCTAGTAGTCATGGTGGTGCTGTTTCGCATCAGTATGTTTCAAAACCTTTGCAAGGCATTGCCTTAAATAAACCATCTACTTTAACTGGACCCATTGTGGTAGAAGGTTCAGAACAATTAATCTCAGGATCTGGTCTTTCATCCGGTAAATATACCACAGGTTCTGGTTATAGTTCTGCAGGAGGTTTGGTGTCTCATCAATATGTCTCTCAACCTTCATCAGTGAAAGGTGGTACTTTGCTAGCTAAAAGTTTAGCTGCTCCAACTTTCTCTGGTCATGGCGGTATTTATTCAACTGGTGGTGGAGCCATTTCTCATCAACATGTCTCAAGACATGGTCTTGGATTGTCTAATATACATACAGGTTCTTTGGTATCTTCACAGAAAGGATTGGCAGGAGGTTTGTATACATTACTATATGTATGCAATTTAAAACAAATAATGATTTTTTTTACTTAGGTCAATATTATGGCGCCATAGCTTTGGGACATCCTGGCACATCTCCGGCTTTAAATTATGATGGTATTTTAGGCCAGCCAGGTCATGCTTTTGGTGGTCTATCTGGACATGGCTTAAATGGTCCATTAGCAGGTCACCTATCATCAACTCATGGTATTTTAACAAATGGTATTTTACCTCATGGATCTTTAGGTCATAGTCCTTTGGGACCTTTAAGTGGTTATAATCATGGTATTGGCGGCATTGGGCCTCAAGGTGCCGGCTTTTACAGATATGCTCCTGCAACTCCAGCTTTAAGTTCACACGCCTTAACACCCGCTGCCTTTTTGAAATCTGCACCAGTCATAAAACCAGCAAAAATTAAACTAATGACAGAAAAACATTTAGAATATTTTGTAAGTATAATCTAAATCCCTTTAACCCAGATTAGCTGTGTCCCAAAATGCAGGTTTCTACTGTACTGTTAAACCTTGTAATAATAGACGTCCATGATTTTGTTTATTCAATAATAATAATGAAATTTTACATTAAAACCTTTGAATTTCCCTTACCATCTTCTATTATCCTCTCCTAAGACGTTTCTACTTTCTCCTCTAACTTACAACTTTTTAACATCTGAACACCTGTATGGTAGTCTATAGCTTCGACAGTAGCTCATCGAGTGAATGTTTGTAGTTTGTAAAGTTAGAAAATGAGAAAGCAAATATGGTGTCAGCTTGATCACAGTCGGATAAGGATATTTTAACAATCATATTAGAGTACAAGGCTCTTTGGGATTTTGAAGAATACATCCAACGTGGTTAAAGGCAACCGTTAAAAAAATAATACCTGTTAAATTTTACCAAATCAATAGACTTCGATTCGGTAGTTACATTTCAATAGCAATCAACAAATATGTAGTTTGAATCGTTTTTAGCTTGGTAAAAAGCAGTACTGATATCTTGCTAGATAAATTATTTATTTTTCTCAATTAAAAAATCTTCTTATTATTTCAGAATGATCATCCTCGTTATGCTTTTGAATATGGCGTTAATGACCCCACAACCGGTGATATAAAACATCAGCGTGAAGAACGTGATGGTGATGTGGTGCGGGGTGAATATTCCCTGGTGGAACCAGATGGTAATGTGCGTACCGTTAAATACTATGCTGATTGGGAAACTGGTTTTCATGCCGAAGTTATAAATAGTCGAGATTCAGCAAAGACTCTTACAAAACGTACTGCCAGTAAATCATAAAGTTAGTAAATTATTTATAAACAAAATATTTTACAATCTTCTGGTAACAATGTTCTTGTAACATGTCACTGACAATTATAAATATAATGGTTATTTATATTTATTATATTCAATTCAAATTGAAATATCGTAATCGTTTTTAAAATGTAAAAACCTTAAGAATATAAGGAACAGAATTATACCGTTGCGGTCACCATCTTTCCTTACGTGAGAGAAAAAAACTAAAAGAAATAAGGCAAAAATAATCATAAATAGCTGTAAAGTCAATGATTTGAGATTATCCACCATGAATACATTTATTCCTTAAAATTTTTTCTGTAACTATAAATTATGACATATTTTGTCAAAATAAATATGATGAACAGAAGATTGTGAAAATTGCTTTAAATTTATTAAATTGCTTTAAAAAATATTGTAATTATTTAAATTGATTTTCTTTTCAGTTAAGTAGTCACCTTTAGATTCTCAATTATTTTCCTTAGCCATAGTAAAGTCTCATTTTTTCCACAGAGGATATTCTTCGAAACAAAAGGAATTGCTTCATAACTCATTCATCATTATTCTTGCCACATATCATAACAAGTCTAAAGATCAATTCATCCAAGCATAACGGACAAACATTTCTTAACTAAACTGTCGAACCTTATATTCAAAATTGAATATAAACGAATGAACGAAAGAAAAAAAAACCAAACGATCTAGACAGTTTCTGATTTTGGGAAATTTCACTGTTTTTTATTTAAAGCCTTTCTACACTGTTAGATTTTATTTCGAAAAATTAATAAAATTTGATTTACTTCTCAAAGGAATGAATTCCTATGAAATCATAACAAAAACTGTTATTATCGGATTTACCATCCCTGATTTGAATAAAATTTCTAATAATTGTCAGAAAAGGATTAACGTTCTTACCTCCGAAAACAACATTTAAAATATTGAAAAATTAATTGATATTCGAAAAAGTTTATGTTAACTAGAATCATTTAATTTTTACTTTAACAAGATTCATACTTAATTTAAAAATCTTCATAAAAAAATCAATAATTGATTTTTGCCATTAATACATGTGCGTGACAACCATATAATCCTGATATGTAATTTACTGTGGATCAAAAGTAAGTTTTTGGGGTCTTGAGTTGAAAAGCCAATATCTCAAAAAAAAATTAAATCGAATTTCGCATCTTGTGTAGTTTAAATTTAAAGGCGAATTTGTTGGAATCATATTATCGAGAACACAGAGAAAAACTAATAGTTAAATCAATTTTTGTACTAACATTTTTAAATTAAGCATGAATATCTTATTAAAGTGAATATGATTCTAGTTTAAATAAACTTCTTCATATTTAAAACAATCTTTCAACAGTTTAGATTTTACTTTCGCAATTTAAAAACAAGTGCACAAAATATTTGAATTAAAACGAAAACTCACTTTATTTGTTTCTATTTTTAATAGTAATTTTGCTTAATTTTAAATTTTTT
The DNA here is from genome assembly GCA_949748255.1 of Eustalomyia histrio. Lineage (NCBI taxonomy): Eukaryota > Metazoa > Arthropoda > Insecta > Diptera > Anthomyiidae > Eustalomyia > Eustalomyia histrio. The sequence goes on along the minus strand of OX456524.1, from coordinate 155,399,972 downwards.
TTCTGTGTGTATGACAGTGTAGAAAGGCATTTGACAGGCTTATTTATGCATTTTAAATAATTTCCCTTTCACATTATTATTTTATTTATATCATACTTTTATGTTATTTTCTATTCACACAGTGGTTTTAATTTTATAATACGAGTTACAAAAACAAAACCACCATTACACTGTACGAAATTCAGTTAAAAGTAACAAATTGTTTTCTTTTTTTTAAATAAATAAATTCAATTACAAATTCAATTACAAATTATATCTTAATACCCTAACCGAGCACTAGCAACAAAGGCTTTTGGCTCGTTGTAGCGAAAACAGACCAAAGCCTCTGGTGGGAATCGAACCCACGACCCCCGCACTGATAAGCTAGCACGCTACCAACTAGCCTACCTGGGCGCTCATGTATATTAAAAACAAATTATTGATAAAATTAAATTGATTTCTTTTAAATACTACGAGTATTTAAAATAAATCAATTTGATTTACACTTTTTATATTTTCAAAATTTTTTGTTAAAATTTGGGGTAACTAATATTTGTTGATTCTGACAACTTTTCAGTGACAAAATTAAAGATCAATTTAAAACAAACATAGAAAATAATGTACCTCTGTTTTAACAAAAGTATTTCTCCTGAATATGAACGAAGGAACGTAGTTCGAAATATCGAGATTTAAGCAAGTGAATGTATTAACCCCCTGTTTTTATAGAGCAGAGAATAATAATTGTATGTATTTTGTTTATGTTACAATAACAAAATACACGCAATTAATTTGGCGGAATTATTCCGTTAGCCATATGATAACAATGGGTAAATTAAAATAAAATTAAATACTTTAAATTATAAATATTTCTTATAACAACGATATAAAAGTTCAACAATACATACTTCAAACAATAATTAATTCAATTAAAAAGAGTTCTTTTTATTAAATTGAATGAATTAATTAATTTTGCCAAATCGTTCAATGTTTTTAATAATAATCTAAGTTCTGTGATTTAATATTAATTGTTTACCTTTCCAATTAATAAAAAATACAAAATACCTTTTCCGTTCAACAGTTTTAAGCCTGGATTAGCCAGACGTAAGCGAAGGGCTGTATTACAAATAAAATGAGACCAATCATGATTTTATTATAAACTGAACGTAAAAATCTAACTTTTAAAATGGTAAAAAATTGATTTTAAATAAAAGGATGAAGAAAAAATTAAGTCATTAAAAGGTTGAGTAAAATTTTATATTAATATTTTCTTTTTCCTTCGATTTATAAAATTTAAAAGCATTCATCAGTTTCATTTGATTTTATTAAAAGAACTGTCACAATTGAAATCAATTATTTAATCATTGTTGCAGTTAAATGTAATTGAACGAATTCACTCTATTTGATCAATAAAGAGTTAGTTTACTTTAGATAATAATTCAATTTGATTTAAGGTGAATTATTAAAAAAAAAAACAAATATTTCCAATATCTGCCCTAACTTTTTAGTTTAGAAATAAACTTATATTTTTAATTCTAGAGGGGGTTATATTTAAATTTTTTTTAAAGGTGCCCGAAAAGGATTAGTTTTGTCATGTTTTCTAATTTAGCTTGAAATTAAATTATTTTAGTACAAACGAAAATTAAAAAAACGTACCTTTATTCGTAACAGTGTTATTTCTTTTTCAGTTAAATTTTCACAAGAATGTAGATTATCCTTTGGAACTTCAGCTCGATCAAAATAAATTACACTTTTATATTGGCACACTTCTTGACTGATTTAAATAATTACTTTAATAATGAGATTTGTGTTCGTTCTTTTTAAATTAACTTCTCTTCAACACGAACAATTAATGCTTAAAACATCCAATGAAGCTGCTATCAGCAACAAAACTCATATATTTTATATGACGAGCAAATTTCTGCCAAGCTGCAGACAGAAAAGTGAAATAAATCAAAATAGAATAGAGTTTTGCTCGTATCATAAAAGCTGTGCTTTTGCTTTTATCCAACAACGTTAAGTATTTAAGACATCTTAAAATACCTTTTTGTGTCCTGTGTGTTTTTTGCGGGTTGACGGATACAGTTAAAACAAAAACGCAAATAAAACTTAGGAAACTAGTTTCGCTGCTGAAAGCAACTTCATTCGATGTGTTTAGGTATTTATAATTATTCTTATTTTAAAAATCCTGAAACTTTTTCTTTTTGAAGTGTTAAGTCTCTTTGTTAAATTCTAGTATGATAACAACAAAAAGGAACAAGTCCAGGGGTGCCAGGCTTTTTGGACAAAAATTGTCAAAAATGGAAAAAATCATTACTGGTTTAATATAAAAAAAATAAAAATCTTTTCCAGTAAAAAGTTACAAAAACTAAAATTTTATTCAAAATATTTTCATAGAACTCTGCTTGTCAATTTTAAGATATTTCAGAGCTTTCCGAATTTTCTTTAACTGTTAGAAAATAGTTGACGATTTTTAAATTTTTTTCAATAAAAGGAAGGGTATTATTCCGAGAATTATAAAGTAATTTATTTTTATATAAATGTAATGCAAAAACAGGTGGATTTTGACTAAAAGAGCAACTATTTTGACATTTAAAGAAAAGTAAAATATTCAAATATATTTTTCGTATTTTTTAGATAACAACATTTAGACATTTGCCAAATATAGGTTATACCTATCTCTAGTATACTGCAATACATAAGAAATGGGCAAAAAAATGTATTTTTCAACTCAAGTAATACTATTATGAATCCTTGCAAAATATGATTCTTAAATCAAATCTTTCAATTTGTTCAAACTTTTTCCAAATGCTAAAAATAATAAAAACAAGTAAGAGCGGCTAAATTCGGCTATGCCGAATCTTATATACCCTTCACCATGGTATTCTGAAGGAGATGAATACATCGTTGGAATCTACTACCTCATAGCTCTCCACAAACAAGCGGTATCCCCATTTATTTTTTCTTAAATGTCCAAAAATTTTAATCCAAAATAATATGTCATGTAAAATCTCAAATTTATATTTTTCCATATGTTTCAGCGCTTTTCTTGTCAAATTTGGCATTTTCTAGGCAAAAAAAAGTTGGCGACACTACTATTTATTTTTTATTTATATCATTCACAATAATTGTGAAACGTATTTAACCTACGTATTTATCTTCACACTCTTATTAAACAAAGGGATTTTACTGGAAAAATTAGAGGTAGTCCTGGTTTTTTGCTAATATCTCAGCCATTTATTAACCGATCTGTCTGATTTTTAATAGCAAACAGAAATGGATCACATGTAACAGAAATAAAAAAGAATCAAGTCCTCATCATGTCTGGGTTCTTCGGAAAACCCATTTCAACACACAGACGGACAGACGGACATCGTTAAATCAACTTCGCTCTTCATATGGACCCAGAATATATATACTTTATAGGGTCTAAGATCAATATTGTAGAAATTACAAACGGAATGACAAACTTATATATACCCTTCCACCTATGGTGAAGGGTATAATTAGTATTTTGCGAAATCGTCAAAACTCCTAATTTGTCATTAAAAACCCGTCAATGTCATATGACAAAATTGTTGAAGAAAAAAAAATCGTCTTAATTACTTAAAAACGTCATGTCTGGCACCACTGAACAAAGATAAGCACAACACACAATGGCTATCAAATAATATGAAAAGATAAATTTTTTTTCTAAAAACAATTAAGCCATTAATTTTTTGCACAAATTTACTTTTTAACAGCAATTTAGTATCATATTACAATTATTTTAATAGGTTATTCAACATATAACACTGGATATTAACACTAATCTTGTGGCACAGGCGTCTGCCAAGAAAATTTTGTTTTCCTTTTATTTCTTAAAAAACACTTTTCTTTTCCGATATTTTTACATGAACTCATTATAGTTTAATTAAATTTTATGTAAACACTAATTTTATTAACTTGAAAATAGTATTTTTTTAATAAAATAAGAAGGACGCCACTTTTTACATACTTTCACGCGCAAACTATAAAGAAAACTAAAAGTAAGCAAATGAAAACTTCTCAAGTAAATAAAAAATATTTTTATTTAGAACTTTTAAGTAAAATTATTATTTTGCTTAAATTTGTTTCAAGTACATAAATATTTTAAATTTTTAAATATAAGTATTTGGATATTTGCTTCAAAATCTTCTAGGTGTGATTAAAAGTACTCGGTAACAGTTTTTTATTAATATTACTACTTTTTTCTTGTTTTAACTTTTAATTGAATTTCATTTTGTGTGAATTTATGTTTTTAAGGGAAATTTTAAAATAATGTTTCTATGTATATTTTGTTTTTGTAATTTCTTCATATGCCTATGTATTTTTAAACTTTTTTTGTGTATATTATACCCTTCACCATAGGTGGAAGGGTATATATAAGTTTGTCATTCCGTTTGTAATTTCTACAATATTGATCTTAGACCCTATAAAGTATATATATTCTGGGTCCATATGAAGAGCGAAGTTGATTTAACGATGTCCGTCTGTCCGTCTGTGTGTTGAAATGGGTTTTCCGAAGAACCCAGACATGATGAGGACTTGATTCTTTTTTATTTCTGTTACATGTGATCCATTTCTGTTTGCTATTAAAAATCAGACAGATCGGTTAATAAATGGCTGAGATATTAGCAAAAAACCAGGACTACCTCTAATTTTTCCAGTAAAATCCCTTTGTTTAATAAGAGTGTGAAGATAAATACGTAGGTTAAATACGTTTCACAACTATTGTGAATGATATAAATAAAAAATAAATAGTAGTGTCGCCAACTTTTTTTTGCCTAGAAAATGCCAAATTTGACAAGAAAAGCGCTGAAACATATGGAAAAATATAAATTTGAGATTTTACATGACATATTATTTTGGATTAAAATTTTTGGACATTTAAGAAAAAATAAATGGGGATACCGCTTGTTTGTGGAGAGCTATGAGGTAGTAGATTCCAACGATGTATTCATCTCCTTCAGAATACCATGGTGAAGGGTATATAAGATTCGGCATAGCCGAATTTAGCCGCTCTTACTTGTTTAAAAATAAATTTGTTGTGATAAATGAAAGTGTCATACATTATCATCTCTATATATTTTGTGTATAATTTAATATTTTTTTCTCATGGTCTTTCTTAATTTTTGTAAATATTTCTTAAGTTAAGAATTGTTAAAACTAAAATGAATAAAAAAAAAAACGAATTAGATTTTAAAAAATAAAATGGATTTTTATTTCTAGGGCAACAGTAAGTACTTAGATTGAGTCATAATTTTAGATTGAAATGCTACACAAACTTCTGCAGAGTAACGTACTGTCCTTTTAAACTTATTTTTTCCTAAAGGATGGGCCTAGTTTACTAAAAAAAATCCATTTAAAAATGTCATATAAAATTCGATATAAATCAAATTAAATATTTTTAATAAAATTCCATAGACGAATAGGGGGGAGGGCTTTGGTTTAGGCAATAACATAAATCGATGTAAACATTTTTAATAAAATTTCATGTAAAATTACAGTTTTGGTCGCAAATTTAAATGATAGTCTCAAATTAACAAACGAAAATAACTTTTCATTAATTTTTTAATGTATTTTTGTTTTTTTTAATCATTTACATGGTAAAATGTACTTTTTTTGTTAAATTAATTATTTTTATTAAATAAAAAAACACATTACTTAATGAGACTTGGAAGCCAAACGCTTGTCACGTTCCTCAGCAATGGTCAATTTAACACCCTTGCCCTTAGGCAAACTAATGTAAGGCTTGTTGCCTTTGCCAATGATGAAGACATTTGTCAAGCGGGTAGCGAATACATGACCTTGAGTGTCCTTAACGTGTACAATATCAAAGGAGCCGGGATGTCTTTCACGATTAACAACGGTACCGACACGACCCAAATTTCTACCTCCAGTGATCATGCACAAGTTGCCTGTGAAAAGAAAAGAATGAAATAAAAAAAAATATTAATTTAAAAGGCTTAAAATTAATACACAAATATTTTTATTAAAAAAAAAAACTTTTGTAATATTAAAATGTAATTGAACTAAAATGTTATCGTAATATCATTAAATACTTTTGTAAACAGAAATGGATAAAACAATGACCGTGTCACAAAAATTGCTTTTGGCTCACTTTTGATCTATGCAAATGTGGTTTATTATAATCATTAAACATAGTCTTCGATGGAAGCCAGGATTAAAAAATAAAATGGTATATAAAATAAAATCAAACTTACCGGAATCGAATTTAATGTAATCGGTAATTTTGCCAGTGGCAATATCAACTTGAACGGTATCGTTAGCCTTGATCAAAGGATCGGGATAACGGATGGTACGACCGTCATGTGTAACAAGGAATGGGACACCTTTGGTACCCAATTGTGTTTTACGGACCTTGCACAATTTGTACTAAAAAATAAATGGAAACAAAAAGAGAAAACATATTAAATAATTCAAATTGCATTATAAAATTTCTACTAATTACATGGAGAAAATAAAAAGAAACTATTGCTAATTAAACTGGATTATAATTACTTCCATGTAATGCGTTTTTTTTGCCAAGATGGCTTTTGTATTACAACTTAAATAAATAAACATTTTCATTTGTAATTGCACGAACTGTTTCTGTTATAACATTATGGAGTAAAACAGAGACCGTCGTAGCAAAAATTGCTTTAGGCTCATTTTTGATCTATGAAAATGTGGTTAAATATTCATTAAGCATAGTCTTCGATTAAGCCAAATTTTATTATAACATTAGTCTATTTAAAATGTAATTGAACGTAAATGTTATTGCAATATTATGAGGGAAATAAAGCAAAGACCGTCGTTACAAAAATTGCTTTGGGCTTTTATGTAAAAAATATACACACTATAATGAATTATTTTTAACAATAAATGTGGTGTTGGAAAAGCCAAAAATGTACAGGGAATAACTGTATTTGGAAACAAAGTCGATTTTAAAATTTTTGTTTCGTCTTAATTTTTACATATGATTTGATTGCATGCCATGTTTTTTAAATTAACATTTCATGCGATATTATCAGCTGTCACGTAAATGCGGAGAAAATCAAAATTCAACCAGTTTGTTCTTACCGTATCGGTCCGTTTACGGTAAGTGGTTGTGTGTGTTTTCTATGGAATCGTATCGTTAATTCTATCTTTACAGACGTATACTGCGTTACTTGTTCCAAAGGGGGAAAAAATAGAAATCCGAGATTTCGTACCTTATGTATAATGTTGTTACTAAATATTTCGACATTCTTTTTATACAAATTTTTTGCAGAAAAAGTTCAATTAGGATTTGCAGTAACTGCCAGGATTTTTTAAGAATCTTGAACTGCTAAAAATTTAAACTCTTTTACAACACTCTGAACCATCTATTAAAAATATAATATTTGTTAAAACTATGTAATTGAACGTAAATGTTATCGCAGTATCATAATCGGATAAAGCAATGACCGTCGTTGCAAAAATTGCTTTTGGCTTTTTAAATGAAAGTCACTACACTATAATGAATGAAAAATCAATTAATGTAGGTTGGAAGAGCCAATAAATACAACACGAATATCTGTTATCCCTTTTTTCACATTTACACTTATTCAAAAATATAAATAACTAAACAAAAAGTACTTACGGCAGCTTCTTCAGCAGAGATACGGTGAATGGTGAAACGACCCTTAACATCGTAGATCAAACGGAAGTATTCACCAGTCTTTTCAATGCTGATGACATCTAAACAAACAAAAATAATATCAACATTAATCTATACATTCATATAACATATTTTAATTCAAGGAAAACTTACCCATGAAACCAGCTGGATAGGTGGGATCAGTGCGTACCTTACCATCAACCTTAATTAAACGCTGCATAACAATTTTGGTTACTTCAGCACCATTCAAGGCATACTTCAAACGATTTCTCAAGAAAATCATCAAAGGCAACGATTCACGCAATTTGTGTGGGCCAGCAGATGGACGGGGAGCGAAAACACCTCCCAATTTGCCCAACATCCAAGCCTTAGGGGCGGCTAAACGTTTTAAGTGCTTCTTAGGACCTCGCGCCTAGTTAAAGAAAAACAAATAATTATATCGATGTACATTAACCAATATTCATGTACTATATGAATTTTATGAAAAAAAACACCACTGCCCTATTTTGTTCTTTTAATATCAAGAATTACTTTTTTTCGTAAGTATTTTCACCATTTTCATTTTTTTAATTATTTACATATTCTTTTCTATCACATTTTTTTTATTGTGCTTCTTTCATTTCAATTTTTTCACTGTTTCAATGAATGCAAATTTCAAGCAATTCTTTAAAAGCAAGACAACAAAATTGATGAAAAAGTAATTTTAATTAACTTTTATTGAAAATGCCAAAGGTGGAAAAATAACTCCATATTAGGACTTTAAAGGCCTCGTGTTTTTTTCACAAATTATATTTATATAAAATTAAATTAAAAAATTATATTTACACGTGCCGTACCATTTTTTTAGATGCTGATTCGTCAAAAAATCAACCGGAAAGAGATGGCTGCAAAGGTTGTCAGACTTGACAAAATGAAATTGATTCAATATGATTTCACCCCAAATAAAGGTGGCATCACCGGTGTAACAGTGTTGTATTCAAGGAACAGTAGTATATGGAAAACTGCTGGTAGTTCAAAACTACTACAAGCCAAAAATTGTTCTTCTTGCCTACATTTAGTCAGCTTATTGGTTTCGCCTGTATTATTATTGTTTTACACAAGAACAAACCTTGTTTTCTACTGCATATCACTTTTTGATTTTTAATGTGCGCTTAGAAGCAGTTCTCTCTTGTTTTTTATTTACATTCGACGTTATGGTAATGCAACAAAACAAATATGAAATATATTTTAAAATTTTTGTATGCAAATTTGATGCATGTGCCAAATGCAGCTAAAAACAATAATGACATTTTTTATGTAAAATTTGCTGTATATATCAGTGAGGTAAGCAGCAAACCGATTGTGAATATCTTAGATATGATTCAATTAGTGAGAAGCGGGTTTGGGAACTCGATTTATTAAATGAATGGTTTGCCGCCGCAACCTACCAATTTGCTCGGCGCTGGTTTCTATTTAAAGCTGCCAAGTTACGAAAATGGCAAGCATGAGTTTAGCAATTGAATAAATCTGGCAACTTTGGTTTACGCTCTTTTTTCACGACAGTGAACTCAACAAGATAAACAACGTGCTTGTTAAAGATTCACAAATTCCGTCGAAACAGATGTTTTTTTGTTTACAAGCATAAACAAGAGCACGAGGTGCTTGGATATGCAAACACAGCACGTGGTGTTTGAAAATGCTCACAACTAAGTTAAATATATATATAAATGTAATAATATCGGATATAAGTATTTTATTTTGTAAAAAATATATCAATCTATACTTTATTCTACTGGGTAAAATAAAATTAATCTCATCAAAAATTCGCTTAAAGGTTGTAGAGCTCTGAAATGCATAAAAGTTACATAAATTAAGTATATTTCAGCCGCTAACAAGCCTAAAATTTTCCGTCGGCTTAAATTAAAATTGACGGCGATTCGGTACAGGTCTCTGCCTACGATCATAACACCCAATTCACACGATGATATTTTCGAAGTTTTTTAACAGTAATTTTTGGTGTTGGCGAATGGTGTAAACAATCGGGATGGAAAATAATAAATTTTCTGTTCTTTTTCATTACACACACACATTTGTATTTTTGTATGTTGCTCCATTTTAATTTCAATGTGGCAATAACTCTTTTCAATACAATTGTTTTTATACAAATAAGCAAGTAAAGAAGAATAACCGATTACAACAAAAAAAAAATAGTATGAATGTGTAAAAAGTTGTTGAAAGCAATGAAGGCGATGTTAACTGTCAAATCTAAAAGGAGCCTTCAAAGTATCAAGTCTCGCAGCAAACTACACATCCACTGGTGCCAATTTGTCGATTATGAGTGGTCAAACTTTTGTGAAAATTATTCCCCTTTCACACAGAGCAACTTTTGTTGCTGCAATTCTCTTTAAAAGTTGCCCTTATTTTAACACAGAAATTTTTTCCAGCAATTTTCGTCTACATTTGGTTTAAAATTTATAAAAAAAAAGAACGAAGAATGAAAACAACAAACGAAAGAACAAGCAACTCCGTACTAATTACCACTCTTCTTTCCCCTCTCTCCCACAAACTCAATAGTTTCGCAACAAAAGTTGCTCTGTGTGAAATGGGACTTAAGATAATAGGTTCCCAGATTAGCTTTCAAAGAATTTTTAATTAAAAATTATAACCTCCTCATCCATAGGACCTTTTACGCACACAGTATTTTTTCCTTTTAATCTTTATTTATTCTTTTTCTTAGAATATTTCAAATATTTTTTCTCTCATATTTTTGTTATATTTTAATTAAACTCTCCTTAAAATTTATATGCTCAAACTTGGGGTAGATAAATACATATTTTGAATTGAATATGTATTAATATTTTTTAAATAATTATTTGTTTAATATAAAGATGTTTTTTTTTTAATTAAGTTATGAAACTACTTAAACGTTAAAAACTAAAAAAAGGACAAAAAACCTTATATATTTTTTATATATATATTTTATAAAAAAAAGTTTTATTTTCAAAAGAAAGAAAATAATCGAGGATTTAAAAGAAAGAAAAAGTATTAACGATAAGAAAATAGAGTCACGAATACAGTATGCAGTATTTTTTTAAAACAGGGTAAAGAGATTGAAAAAGCCACAATTGGATTTGGCTTACAAAATGTTTAGGTTGTTCACAGTGGGTGTGCTAAGTGTTATTTATATATGTTGTCTAGTTATATTGGAAACAGAATTGTTAAAATTTAATTTTTTTAAAAAAAAATACAACATTTGTACCTATGCTTAGTGTGCTATGTTGAAATGTGCTAACAAAAAGAAAACCAAACAGAAAATTGTCGTTATAGTGAACTAAAAATTTTAACAATTCTTTTTTTAATACGGCGATACAATTTATACAATAATTAGCACACCTTGTGAACTACTGTATTGAAAAAGTTTTTGTATAAAAAAGCAATCAGGGAATACAAAATGGTAGTGTTTAATTACGGGCTGATAAAAAGCTGTATTTGCTGTAGTTGGTATTTCTTTTTGTTTTAACTTCATATGATTTAAATGATTGATTTGAATCATTTTTTTTTTTTGTAGTTTTAGAGGGTTTTCATACAATATTATTGTGTAAAAATGTATACAAAAAAAAAAAAGTATTACGGATGTTTTGTTTTTAAAGGAAACAAGTTGGAGTTGGTTGCCTGTTTGCTTTGTTTTCAGATTTTTTTACAATCTAAACTAATCTAGTTTTTTCATCGATTTTAGAGCACGTTCTCTTAATTGTTTTTCTAAATCTTCATTGACACCTCCTAAGTGCATAGACGATGTGTTGGAGACTTTTGTAGACGAAGATTTATCTTCTTTTTTATTATGTGTCTCAGCGACTCCATCATCATCATCACTACTGGTTGAGCTGTCAGCCTTCTTATTCTTTTTCTTATGTTTCTTATGTTTTTTGCTTTTTTTGCTACTATGCTTTTTATGTTTCTTATGCTTTTTCTTTTTGCTTGATTCATTGTCCGAATCAGAAGAAGAATCATCATCGGAATTACGTTTTGAGGACGATGATTTCTTAGATTTTTTACGTTTCTTTTTAGCCACGTGATCGTCTGAATCGGATGAATCATTTTTCGGTTTTTTGCCAATCGATGAGGATTGCGTACGTTTTCTTCCGGAGAGCTTTGCCATTTTCTGATTTTCTAATTCTGATTTGTCTGCTTCATCAGATTCGGTATCAGTTTTAGGTTTTTTATGTTCAGATTTCGAAGAAGATTTCTTAGTTGTTGAAGAAGTTGTCGCAGCTATAACTTGTTTTTCTGCACTTGTTTTAGTACGTTTAGCAGAGTTCGAGGAGGAGTAGGTGGCATCCTTAACTTCACTATATTTACGTTTTTCTGCCACTACATCCTGCGATAATTTTTCACGTTTACGTTCTTCCTCTACCAACGGGGCAATTATTTTAGTTTCTTTATTGTTAGCGATCTTTGCAGGAGGCTGTAATTTTGTTGATGACTTCTTCCTTTTTTGTTTTTCTTCTTCCGAATCTTCTGAGTCACTTTCGCTCGATGATGTCTGAGGCTTTCGTGGCTTTGTGAGTTTATCAGATTTTTCAAGTTTTTCCATTTTATCAGACTTTTTATTAACCACAACTGGTGGTTTCTTTATATCTTCTTTAGCTTTAAGTTTTTCTTTTTCACGACGTAGCTTTTCTTTTTCTTGCTCTTCATCATCCGTGCTGTCATCATCGCTGTCATCACTATCGTCCGAACTATCTGAGGAACTTGAGTCAGTGTCTTGTCGTTTCTTAGCCGATGATTTTTTATCTTTGTTAGCAGAGCTCGGACCTTCCAATAACGCTGATTGTTTACGTTCGTGGGGTTTTAGAAATGGAGAAGGCGTCCTAGACAAACTAACACTATAACGATCTCGTCTACCTAGAGAAGCAGTAGGTGCTGATGCGGCTGCTAATTTCTTGGATTTTGTCTCAACCGCTGCAGGAGGTTCAGGTTTAGAGGATGATTTACGTGCGGATTCTGCATGATCATCTCGTGATAAATCTATAGTTTTAACCGGAGGACCACTGTATTCCACTGAAGAACGACCTAAAAAGAAAAGAAAACAATAACATTATGTCATGGATTATAATTAAAAATGGAATTTGTGGATGGTTTTGATGATTGTTTCTTAGTTTTTATAAAACAATAAGAACTCAGGTTTTTATTATTATTATTAGTGTTTAATATATGTATATATTTTTTTTGGCCTGGTCTGAATGGCTTTATATTATAGAACTTGAATAACTAAATTAAAATTGGCCATGAGGGCTGGCTTTCTTTGCATTGATATTAATAATAATAATAATAAAACAATAAGTAAAATTCTGATTAATAAAATACAGTTACTTATACTTAAGGAAATGGATTAATTTTAATTAAATATACGATTAATCAATTGATTCCAGAATTGTGACTACTTATTGATCGCCCAACTTTCTTTTATAACATTTATGTTTAAAATTTGTCAAAAACTTACCACCACTTTCCCTTGAGCGTATAGCTTCTCTCTTATACCGCTCTTGGGACCTACTAGAGCTACGATTTTTACGACCCCTGGGTAGAGGAGAGGGCGGTTTCTTATCCTCACTGCTGCGGCGATTATTTTTCTTAGTGTCCGATTCATCATCTTCCCAATTAGAGCTGGAAGAACGAGAACGCTGCTTTGGTTTATTTCCCCCAATTCTTTGAGGCTGATCCCAACGATTAAAATTGCCACCAACTGGTCCACTGCGACCACCAACACTACCACGTTCTGGTGAAGAGCCTCGTAAAGGTGAAGAAGGACGGCGTTCTCTTGAACTAAGTCTTCTGTCCCTAGAACGTCTGGGTGGTGAGAAACGCCTTTGTGGTGAATATTTACGGAATTGATTTTGCATGGGTGAAGAACGTCTTTCGCGGGAGAAACGTCTTTGGGGTGAATTGTTACGAAAACGATTACCGCCCATTATACCTCTGCCACCGCGATCTCGACTGTTGCTTCGGCGATTCCAGTGATTCATACGACCGCGGTTATTGCGATTATTACCACGGAATGGTAAAGGTGAACGTCGGCGATTGAATCTAAAGTGAAAACAAAAAATAAACATTAAAATTAAAAAATTGCAAAAAAAAAAAAATTTACTCTTAAACATTTTACCTTCTGGGAGATCGTGATCTGTTACGTGGCGAAAATGAACGCTGCCGTGAACGTGATCTTCTACGAGATCTAGAACGTTGTTGTCGTGCCCCACCACCTCCTCGATCTTCAAATCTACCCGGTGAACGTCTATTACGATTATGCATAAAACCTCTTCCCCTACTGCGTGAATCCCCCCTTCTACCACTGCTTCCACCAAGTCTGCCTGTATCACGATCTAGGGAGCTAGCCGAAGAGTCCCTATTATTGCGGTATTGGCGTTTATTTTGTATGCTATTTTTATTTCGCTTCAATTCAAAATCATCTTGTGGCGGTTCGGGTGAAAGAGAAAGACTAGCTGAACGTGATGGTGTACGTTTATTATTACGTTTAGGACTTGACCGAGCCGATGAATGGGATCGAGAGCGTGAACGTGATGAACGTGGTGGCGAGCGTGGTTTCGGTTTTCTTCCACTACCACCACCTCCTGCAGATCCGCCCCTACTACGACTACACGATTCTGACCGTTTTTTAGAAGCAAACGGATTTCGTGGATTTTTAGTTGCCGAACCTTTTTTCTCATGACCATTTTGAGGAGCATTAGAATCTCGTGAAGGTGATCGATTACGTTTGGGTGAGGCCATTTTTGGTGGCGGGCTAGATTTACGTTTATCGACTGAGCGTGATCGTGATTTACGATTTCTAGAACGTGAATTATCTCTGCGTTTCTGTGGAGATTTAGAACGTGACTTTTGCCTACGTGAACTACGGTCCCTAGAACGGGATCGTCGTCTTCTACGTTCCGGTGAACGACGTCTTGGGGATCTTGAGCTACGTCTACGCTCTTTTTCGCGAGAACCATTACGTCTACGATGTGGGGAACTACGATCACGTGACGATCTATCTCTTTGGCCAGATCTATCCCTAGAGCGCTTCCGCGGTGATCTGGTCTTATCAAGTTGTGCATCCCTTGATCTTGATCGAGATTTATCCCGTTTTGTTGACTCCTTTTCCACATTGTTGGTATTTCTGTCCTCATCCTTGTTAGCATTTTTAATTTCATCCGAATTCGATCTATTTTTAGCCGATAAATGTGAACGTACTTGCTCTATAGCGCTTAAGGTACTTGGAGGTAATTGTTGTTCACGTTCTTTTTGTGTTAAATCACGTTCTTTACCTCCAGTTCCTGTTCCTCCGCCCGCACCACGTCTTTCGCCCCGATCTCGAGAACGAGAACGCGAACGTGATCTAGATCGTTCATTCCTTTCTCGATGCTTTGTCTCTTCTTCCCGTTTCAAAATTTCATCTTTCTTTTGTTGTATAAACTCTGCCGGTATCCCAGTTTCGCTATCTTGTGCCGACAATAGTAATGCCCATAATTCACCCATAAATTGCCTCGCATTTGGACCATTTAAAAATCCAGTCATATTTATTTGCATTTTCTTGGGACATGGAAATTTTTCTTCTTCCAATTGATTGTAGACAAATTCAGCAACAACATCATCCTCAATGTGCAGAATATCAGTGATTTTCTTACTAATCCATGGTCGTAAGACGTCCAATTTAACTTTAGACATGTCTACACGTTTATTGAGACAATCACCGAATTTCATTTGTTTCATAAGTTTTTTTTCCTTGTCGCTAAAGCGAGTATCTTGCTGTTGTGTGGTGCCCTAGAAATATATACATTTTTGAAATGGGTTATTTTCCAGAATTAGAATTTCTTGTTGGAAAAAATATGTTAGAATTTTAGATACAATATGTATTTTCAAAATTAGAAGACTTTTCTGTAAGAAAATCTTTTAGCAATTAACCTGAAATAATCTGTTATATTTTTAATTTAAGAGTCCTTATTTTATACGGGTGTGTACATCGTTACATTAAATTCCAAATAAGGCAATATTTTATCACTATTTTAGGATAAAACTATTTAAGTAAATTTTGAGTACAAAATTGTACTTACAAAGGAATCCTCTACCCTTATATGCCCATTTGGATGAATGAACTTAAACATGTGATAGAGAATAGAAATCAAAGGTTTACCGTTTTTTTTTTGTATGTCATATTTTTAATGTTTTTAAGTTACTCAATCCTAAGACTGGCAAAAATCCTTAATGCGCTCATCTTTCCTGCAAATTATATACCAATTAAAAATTATTTTAAATACCTTTACAATACCAGAATTTATTATAACCGATCGGAATGGAAAATGTACGACAAGACTTTTTCAATTTCGACCATAAATAACCCCGGGTATACCAAAAAAAAAAAACAAAAATTCGAAACAAATCATTGACGTTTATTCCAAAGGCCGGCTACATAGAAAAGCTTCACTCAGCGAAGCTATATGTCCGGAAAAAGCCGGTTGAGCATAAAAACTTTATTCAGCGAGGTTGTAGAAAAATGTGTCATAAGTAACGTTAAGCGTTATAACTTAACGTTAGCTAGTATTACGTAGCATCTAGTCAATACTAGAAAAGTATTGAGTAGTATCAATATTATCGATACTTTACAAATCTAGTCCACTATGGATTAATCCATGGGGTCATATTAGGCCTTACTGAAAATATATCTAAGAGATAATTGCTGTCTCGATCGGATAAGTACTTTTAAACTTATTCGAAATTTATATTTTAACTTTGCAACCCCTTAATGTAGAAAGAGACAAAACCGAGAAAAAACAAATAATACGGACGGACTCAGAATACAAATTTCTGCTGATTGTAAAAATTTTGATGCTTATACCAAATTAACTATATCTCTTCGGATTCTCACTTTCGCCGTTCATCCCAATTTTCGAATGCCACTTTTTCTAGTATGATGAATGGTGGGTGAAAGGGAGAATAGGAATCACTATGTATATAAAGTAGCTGTATACATAAATTATAAACTAAATCCTATCTAAAATAAGTGTCTAGATTTACAAAACAGACAATTCTAAATAAAAAAAAAACAAATGGATTGTACAAAATTGAATATGAATTATATAAAAAACATTTTTCTTATCAATTATCTCTTCTCATTTACCATTCTAAATATCAATATATATCCAAATTCATAAATATTCACATATTTTAATATCGGAAACACATAAATACAAGGTCTTAAAAATACGAATAATTCAACTTACCGTGAACATCATCTTGTCACCCTTAAATTATGAACGATTGTTTAAACGTAAGTGTATGAAGAACACGAAACAAATATTGGAAAATTATATAGGAAAAAATGTGTTTTAAGCAGCTAAAAAAAACACACAATTTTTTGATTCCATTTTATTTAAAATAATTAAACTCTGTCGTCAGTTCATAACTTCTCCAAAGTAGTATAAGTAGAACCAACCAACTTTTCTGAATTTCCCACACTTATTTCATTTGCAATACGACGAGAAAAAACCGGGTACAACTCCAAAACGGCGTGGTGCGAAAAAAAACACACACAGAAAAAATATAAACTGCCTTATCTTGACGACGGCAACGAAAGCAGCATTAAAATGTAAGAAGAAAAATCAGCAAAAAAAATGTATGGAATTTTTCGTTCTATTATTTTGAGTACAATAAACACTAAATGTAATAAATTTAATGTTATTATTTTAGCAAATTCATTGTTTTTTATGGTTATGTTGATTTTTACAATTTTCTCGATAAAGATATTGTAATTTTAATGAAAATTTTACACAATTCTTTTTACAGCTTTAATGCAAAATGGAGACGCACCGAAACAGTGATGGCTTTCAGCAATTTATATCGTGACAAAACGATGGCATAAAAGTACCAAACCAGCATTCGATTGTGCCAAACTTTATGCTATTCACTAATTTAATTGTTCACTATTTATTTGCGTTTGGAGACATATATAGTCTTTTAAAGCAAAAAAAAAATGTTTGCCAACATATTGGGTAAAATAGTTTGGTCAATTATTCTTGCATTATGTAAGCTTTTACATTCATTCCTCATTCATAACGATTTTACTACGAAAAGCCTAACCTTTTTAGGGACTGCCATAACTGTTTCCTAAAGAAATCTGCCTCTAAAACTACATTTGAAATTATTTTCAAAATCTTTGACTTACTTTATTAATAAAATCGAACAATTACAAAAAAAGTGTCCATATTTTACTGAAATTGCCAGCGTAACAAAAACTGTACTAGAGAGCCACAATTACCAACATTGACCGAGAAGAAAACTTAACGTAATTCGTTAAAAAAGTTTCGTTTTCTTTTTGCTAACACTGTGACATCTGCAGCAAAATGATGGCAAAAGGAATATAAGACAGAGTTATTCTACAATTATTATATCAACTCTGTATATTCACGTGCAACATTGTGATAGCAAGCAATTGTCTTACTGATTTCATTCAACAATTAATAGCAGCACAAATAGTGAAGAAAAATAAAAAAATTTTAATTATTTATTATTTGTAAAAAATATTTTTAATAAAACTTTGTTTTTATAAGAAAAAACTATGATATTTGTTAGTAATGAAATGGGATTGTGCAGTGCAATTGTTATACACTTTATGTTTCTCTGTAATCGATTTGACAATTCCTTGCTATCATTTTAATGCACGTGAGGACACTGGAAAAATATATGCATGGTTTTCCCAAGCAGACATGATACGACTAATTGTTGGCTATATTTGGACGGACATGTCGAAGAAAAATCAATTTTTTTTAATTGTCAATGAATGTTATGAATTAATTCGCTCATTTAATAAACTGTTCAAATTGAATTAATTATTATAAATCCAATTGGCCAATTTGGAGTTATTATTTATATTATTGTTTTATTAAATTTAAATTCAGATTTCTAAAATTGAAATAACGAAATTTGTGTCACATGTGTTCATCTTCAAAAATAACGTTCATTAAGATGTATTTCAAATGCCTGACCTGTGTTGCTAAACTTTGCTTTATCTGTCATTTGCCTTTGGTTACCTCTTTTGTTTTCTTTTAGTTTTCTTCAGTGACCGGCGCGTAAAAGTACATACAAAGTTGCGTCCTAGTTATTTTATTACAAAAATAGTATTTTAAAGTTAATAAATTTTATTAAAATTAGTGTTTACATAAAATATAATTAAGCTACAATGCATTTATGCAAAAATATCGGGAAACAAAAGTGTTTTTTAAGAAATAAAAGGAAATCAAAATTTTCTTGGCCGACGCATGTGCCACAAGATTGGTGTTAATATTAAGTGTGAAATGTTAAATATTCTATTAAAATAATAGTAATATTGTATGTAATTGTTGTTAATGTTAAATTGTGTTAACAATTATGGCTTTTAATTGTTTTTACAAAATTATTTTTTTCATATTGGATTACTCGATAGCACTCTCAGTGCTGCCATTACACTTTGTTGAAAAATCGCCAATTGTGCTGAAATTTTGCAATCAATTATTAAAAAATATTTAACATGAGTTACTCTGTTTTGTCGGATTCCGTTTCCTCTATCATTTACCTTTGTTTTGTTTTTTTTTTAGTTTTCTTAAGTGAACGGTGGCCGAAAGTTGGTGAAAAGTGGCGTCCTTGTTATTTTATTAAAAAAATTGTATTTTAAAGTTAATAAAGTTAAAAAAAATAGTGTTTACATAAAATTTAATTAAACCACAATTAATTTATGCAAAAATATCGGGAAACAAAAGTGTATTTTAAGAAATAAAAGGAAATCAAAATTTTCTTGGCCGACGCATGTGCCACAAGATTGGTGTTAATATCAAGTGTTAAATGTTAAATATACTATTAAACTAATTGCAATATGGCATTTTATTGTTGTTAAAAAGTAAATTGATGCACAAAATTAAGGCTTTTGTTATTTTTTCAAAAAAGTTTGTTCAAATTAAATTATTGCATAGCACTTGCGTGCAGTACTGCCAACCCATTTTGTTAAAAAATCGTCAATTTTACTGAAATTTCATATCAAACATGGAGATAAATCATCAAAGTTGGCAGCGCTGCTTGAGTTCTGCCTTGTTGTTGCTTTTTGTTGTTTTTATTATAAAAAAAAATATGATAAAAAAAATAGTTAAAAAAAAAGTAAATTGTTTTTAAATAAGCCAAAAAGTGTGCTACACAAAAGTGTATTTTTTGTTGTTTTTATGATGGTAAAAATAAATTGTTTTAAATAAGCAAAAAAGTGTGCTACACAAAAATATATTTTTTTATAAAAGTGCTTATTATTAAAAGTTCATTACTAAATTTCATCGATATATAGAAAACATCCAGGAATAGATAATCTACATTATATCACAACCTTGATTAAAAACGAAATAACATTGATGGTATGTTTAATTTTCTTTTGCACTTAAATAATTTATTTTTAAACTAAGAAAACATGTCACCTCAAAAAAAAAAACAAGTAAATATAACCTCCTCTAGTGAGATTTTTGACTTAAATTGTACTTAATGAAGAAATTTTCAAACAAAAATTCTTATTTAAGTAAAATTTTATTTAAAAATCCCACTTTGTGCTGACTATAACACTGGCCCAAAATTTCCTACTTAAGTGTTATAGTAAACACTTAGTAGGAATACATACTAAAATTTTCACTTAAGTGAGAAATTTGTTATTAAAATTTACATTTTTAAATTTATTTGCATTCATTTTTTTTTTTAATGTTTGAACGTTTCGTTTTACTGTATTAAATCAGTAAAATTAAATTAAATCAGTTAATACAAGAACCAACAAATTTCCACTTAGCAGATTTAGCCTGAATTAATAATTCATAAAAAAAACTCAGTGCACCAAAATGTATGTATTGTGGGCGCAAACTTGTCGTACTTTCAATTTGGATAATTATCAACTATGACAACTCAACATTTAGATATTTTCACTTCTAATTTGACTTCTTCCTGGACTTGATTTAAATACTAAACGTTGATAGATAAGGAAGAAACTACAGCTATCATAATTTGTTCATTTATTTTAAATAAATTATTACAACGATCTACAATCTAAATGCAACAAATTCACATTTCATTTGTAAAGTTCGAACTTAAATTAAAACTGCTTAATTCTATATTTATAATTAAATATAATAATTTAAAATTAAATTTATTCCAAAAATTACATTTTTCAATAACAACTGGTATAAAATAAAATATTTAATTAATAAATATTGAAAAATGTCGTAATTGGTAATTTGAAAGAAAGGCAATAAATATTTTTGCAGTAAAACTAATTATGAAAAAAAAAACAAAATAAGTTTTACTTAAAAAAATTCTGTTAAACATATGGACTTAAACTTTAATTTACATTTTTTTTCTGTTTTAAATAATTTCACTACAAATTCCTAAAGAAAATAATTTCATAGTTATAGAAATATTTACGTTTAAAATTTAGTTTTTTTTTTCGAATTAAAAATTAAGAGGGATATTTACAGATAAAGGAAGTAATTGAAAGGAAATATGAAAATTATTTAACACTTTTTCTTAGTAGTCAATTACACAAAAAAAAATCTCTTAAATTCTTACAATTAAAAATTTTGTTGAACTAAATGAGAGTCATGTTCAACAAATCTTTTAATTGAATAAATTTAAGAGATATTTATTTGTGGATTAACTAAGGTTAATGCAGCCTTTCAAAATTTAAATTTTTTTTGCATATCTGTAAATAACCCTACTTTAAGGTCCCCCCCTAATTCCACTTTTTTTTAATACATTTATTTAGCAAAAACAAAGTTTTCCCTTTTATAATTAAGTAAAAAAAACTATGGTATCATATTAGGTTCTTGAGCAGCCCCTGTTGAATATTTTGGCTTGCACACACAACCACTTTCTACCAAAACATAATCCTGACCCGTTAAGGTAACCGGTCCCAATGGTATAACCAAGAATAAATAAGGCACATAAGTTTGAGTACATTCACCTCGTACAACATCACATTCCGAAGATCTTAAATAAAAGAAAACATATTGAAATTCTGGTCAAATCTTCAATCAACTTGTTTTTTCATTTAACTTACTCGCATACTTCAAATACAACTTGTTGCAATAAATCAGGGAATTTTTGTACAATTGTAACTGGTTGGCCAGATGTCAAACTGACACCATACATGGGTGCTGTAGTGTTATAGCGTGTCTTACATAAACGTGCTGGTGTACTCTTACATTGATCGACTTGTGGCGATTGCTTCAATGAACGACCTATCGAGAAAATGAAAGAAATTTTTTTGAATTAGAATGATAAATATAAATATAAAATAAAACGTTATGGTTAGTGGTATAATTGGTATTTGGTTGTTGTACGTTTTAACGCTTATAAAGTGGGTTATTATGTTGCTTGCTACTACTTATATTTTTGTTCTGTAGGCATAACCCAGCAAATTGTTAATTTTTAATTTAATCTAATGTAGATTGAAATATTAAAAAAAAGAACTTCCCACGAGAATACTGTCTAACTTAGAAACGATAAAACTGTCTAACTTAGGCTAGTTGGTAGCGTGCTAGCTTATCAGTGCGGGGGGTTCAATTCCCACCAGAGGCTCTGGTCTGTTTTCGCTACAACGAGCCAAAAGCCTTCGTTGCTAGTGCTCGATTAGGGTATTAAGATTTAAACATATGCAATCATACCTCGTTTCCATCAGAAGATAACTGATGGAGATAAATAGCTCAAATTATTCACAATGGAGCTTTTCAACTAGTTTTGAGGTAGTTTTTTATAACATCATAATAAATGTATTGTAACATTGTAATATTGTATCCTATTGTGTCGTGGTGATATAAAAAATTATTCTATCCCAAAAAATCTCAAAGAAAATTACATAGACTGTTCACACTATCACATGTTATCGTGTTGTGACTTTATAACTCACGAACGGTCAAACCGAATTCGATTAGGGTTTAGGGTTTTAGGGTTTGTTTGTGTGGTCGTGTAGATGGTTTATCTATGGTTTTCACGAAATCGGTCGACGCGTTTGTGAGTTATGACTTTTCATGTCAACATGTGATTTTGTCCATATAAAAAAACAACAACAAATACGTAGGCTCCCATGAGCGTGTGCGGTATGTAGTTATACTGTGTGCTGACTTCATATACTCGGTAAATACACGCTTTAGCGCATACACATATACACATTGACAGCTGTCAGTGAGTGATCATTTTAAGGTTCTTCATACACTATTTTCATTATTTCCAAATAAATAAAAAAACAATGAATTTGATTCAATGTTAATATTCATGCGTAGCGAAGCACGCCGGTATCCGCTAGTATTTTATAAAAATGTTGGTTGATTTAACAAATAGCCAAAATAGCTGTGATCTTTTTTGTTTTTTAATTACTTAGTTTTATTTGTTGTTTTTTTTTTCTTATTAACATTAATTATGATTTCTAATAGATCTTACTATTAAATATTACATAGTAAAAAAGCCTTAAGCAATTACTTTTTTACTACAAATAAATTTTTTTGCTGGGTTGTATAAACTTCAGCATGATCAGTACGGTTTAAGAATGAAAATAAAAAGAAGAAAAAAAACCAATTACTATTATTTTAGTAACAATCAATAACAATTACTTAACCATGTTAAAGCTTGAAATAGG
Organism: Eustalomyia histrio; assembly: GCA_949748255.1. NCBI lineage: Eukaryota > Metazoa > Arthropoda > Insecta > Diptera > Anthomyiidae > Eustalomyia > Eustalomyia histrio. Next base: position 155,376,678 of record OX456524.1, on the reverse strand, counting down.
AAATAGAAAACTATAGAGTTAAACATTTATAAACACCAATCAAATGTAACGTTTAAAATCTAAATAAAACTGTTTCTAATTACACATGTTATTTTATATATGTTGATACAGAAATTTTTCAAAGTGTAGTCCTATGTTTGTGTAGGGTTATGTTAGTGTTGCCAGATTGCAGGCAATTATCCGAATAGCGGGTAATATTTAGTTTTATGGATAGAGGGCGGCTAATTGCTTTCATGTGTAGTTTTTGGGTAATTAGATTTTTGATTATAAAATTACTTCAGCACAGTGAGCAGTTCACATTTCACGTGAATAAAAATCATATAAAAAAATTATTTTTTTCACGATAATTGAATTTCAAGTGAAAATTTAGTACAATATGTTTTCATGCAAATTTAATATCTGTTATTTTTCTACAAAAAAGTAACATTTTGGGTTTAATGTGTGACTCAAGGAAATTGGAATAACTTGAATATTTTTAATTGGTTTTCTAATTTTTAGAGAATAATTTTTTTCTTGGTTATAAATATTCAAGCTTAAGGTAAATTTTATAAAAGATATTTATTTTTTTTATCCAATAGTTCGCTATCTCAATCCTATCCAATAGTTCGCTTCTTCAGGGATTTTTTTCTTATTTTAATTTTCGAAAGAAGAAAAAAATCCCTATCCGTTGGATTAAAATAAATAATTTTTATAAAATTGACCTTGAATTGAAACTTGAATATTTATTACAAATAAAGTTCAAAGAAATTAAACTGAATAATTTTGTTTTATTAAAATATCGAAAAAAAATATCTGTTTTGTTGGGATATTTTTAACAGCTAAAAATAACTGCAATTTTCAGTAAATTCTATCGACAAACTTTTTTTAATGTTTATAACAAATTTAATATAAAATATTATCACACTTACCATAACGATGACTATCAATATCTTCATTATTTACTTCATTGTATGCCCTCAACAGAGCACTAGTAGTAATGGCGGGATCTAATGTTGATGGCAATTTACTTTGACGGCCACGTCGTGAACTTCCGTTCCAATTACTAAATGTTCGCGCCACGGCCGCACTTGAAGTTTATAAAAGGAATAGTAAATATAAGTGAAAATTTCTTAATAACAAATGACAAATAGATAAAAGTTTAATTATAAGGTAATTACATTATTATTTAAACCATTTCCAAATGAAATTTAATATTATAAATTTGAAAAATGGAAAATTTCAAATCATATCCTTTTCAAATTATAGTTTTACATTTTAAATATAAAACTACGCATAGAAAGTTGAAATGAAGTTTAAAGCTTTTTTTTTATTAAATTAAAAAATTTTCTACCACTACACAGAGAAAAAAATCCCAATTAAATTAATTAGCATATCATAATTATTTTAACATTTAATTTAGTATGAATTTTATTAAAATAAATATGATACATAGATTTTCGTATTTAAATTATTATTTTAGCATTTTAGATTTTGTTGTCGTAAGAAACATTTTTAAATTAAGAAAGAAAAAAAAATTAACTTCATTCAAACTGATTTCTTGATTTGAAAATTTTTAAATTTTCAATGTACATTTAACTACAACAAATAACAGAAACTCACCTTGGATAAGGAGCATTATTTGGTCCCAAACAATCGGTTGAATCTGTTAAAGCATCACCTTGTAAATATTTTAAACCTCTACCCCCACTACATCTCGCCAAATTCTGTGTTTGACTATCACTACCGTAACTGTTCCATAATGAGGCACATGTGATATGAACATTTAAGGCAGTAATACAAAATAATGCTAAAATCTGTAAAAATAAAATATAAAAAACAACAATGATTAAATTTTGCAATTAAATTTAATTTTTTTTTCTTCTTTAACATATTTTACACAACTTATAATACTTATAACGGTAACTTTTTTCTAAAAACTTTTCCATGACTTTGCTAAAACATATTTAAGAAGATGAAAACAAAAATGAAAATTGTCTAAACATTATAAATATCGTGATCTAACACATGCAAATGTGGTTAATTAAATATTTTCATACATATATGTATTGTATGTAATTGTCTTAAATGCAAATTAATGTAAAGGTCCAACTACAATTGGCTGACGTGACTTAAAATTTAGAAATTTATAATTTTCAAAAATACTCAACAACCGTTGTGTAATTAACAAAAGCAGATAATTAAAAATAACGGAAAGGGTTTTATAAGGATAACGTTCTTTCGGTAGTAATATTTTAAGGGTATCGATATTTTATTTATTTCGGTGTTGGTAACTTAAGAACAACGTTAATTTATTTATATCGTTAAATCTGTTTTATGGATAACGGTATATTGATTATTTTGGTAACGGTTTTTTTGTGGATAACGGCAGTCAGTTGATAAGATTTTTGCATCGATAACAGTATTTTAGCAGTGTTGCCGGCCAACCATGGCTTTTAACTATTTTCTTGTATTTCTTTGCATTTTTTATAATTTGTTTTTTTCAAATAATTTTTTCACATACAAATATTAAACTTTGCAAATTTCTTTCTTTACTACGTGCTAATTTATTATTTTTAAGTGTAAATTAAATTAAAAGGAATACCAAAAGTCACCATAACACTTTAATGACAAAAGTTATTTATTACAATATTTATTTTTGACGATCTTTGTCATGGACCATGAACTTGAGTGGCTTTTGTACAGAATAAATACAGTCCCAGCAAATATATTCATTACCAAATAAGTGGTTAAATAATAAGAAAAAAAAAATAACGTGAAACTGGTAACCAATTAATATAAGTATATGAGTAAACCTTATTATTTAGAAACTTGCAACCACTTATTTGTTAATTGCTTATAAGCAGGGTTATGCAATTGTTAGCGTTCGCTAGAAAAACCTGCTTCACAACAGTAGAGTATATTTTTTTTTTGTCATTTGTTTAACTAAAAGTTGTTTCGATTTAATGTGAAAAAAACTTTTGTATTCCATATAAAGGGTGGTTAAATTTTAAGAGCCGATGTTGATTTTGAATAAAACACAAATTATTTAGGAAATTATTGTGGTTTCTTTTTATTAAGATAATATGGTATGGTTTTATTATGTATGGAACATAATATCGGCCAAATGGCCGCCGCGACCGCAGCGGCACCTCTCCATCCGATGGTCCAAATTTTCGATGACTCTAAAGCATAATTGAGGTACTAATGTGTTGAATTATCTCATCCTTTAGCTCTTGAATTATTGCTGGCTTATCGACGTACACCTTTTCTTTCAATTAACCCCAAAGAAAGAAGTCCAATGGTGTCAAATCACATGATCTTGGCGGCCAATTGACATCGCCACTACGTGAGATAACACGGCCATTGAATTTGTCGCGCAAAAGAGCCATTGTTTCGTTAGCTGTGTGGCAAGTGGCACCGTCGTGTTGAAACCACATATCGTGCACATCCATATCTTTCAATTCGGGCCATAAAAAGTTCGTTATCATCTCACGATAGCGAACACCATTCACAGTAACGGCTTGACCGGCCTCATTTTGGAAAAAATACGGCACGGTGATGTGTTAAAAGTGAAAATGTAAAATGCCATTATTTTTCTGGCGAACCATAAACATTTTTGTACATGTTGTAACTTTCATTGGCAGAGAAACCTGCTCCACAATAGTTGAGTAGTAGCGTATCAATAACGCATATTCTCTGCTGATCGTTGTAAAAAGAAAAATAACAAAAATCTTTTAAATTTACTATAATTTTAAATTAATTCTCTTATATATATATGTTATAAAATATATTTTTTTTAATAAAATTTAAAAAAAAAATAAATAAATTTCAGCAAAACAACAAATGTATCAAAAGTATCACAAAATTTTAGGTGACCAAAATACTCAGCATATTAAGTGGGCGCTAGTGATCAAATCATTCCCCAGATAGTTGTACAAATGTTGTGTAACTGTTTTTAATTTTGTATCTATGTCTTTCTTCAGAAATAAAAAAATGTACCCACTCACAATTTAAATAACAATTTGAGGCATTTGAAGTTTGAGTCAAATTTGTTCACGATAAAAACAATTTACTATACTTAATAACTAGTAAAATTTCACCCTAAATTTCTTGTTATTTTTTTAATACTTTTTTTGTGTGCTCGAACTGATTTTTGATATATGTATTTTAAAGAAAGAAATATACTATTTGAACAACAGTATCATGAAAATTTTACGCTACCAAAATACTCAACATGAAAAATCTCTCAAGTTAGAATTTAGATTTTGCTAAAAGTTTGATAGCCAGAAAAAACTAACCAATCACACATATCTGAATTTTAGAGAAATCGAAATATTCACTTGGTAGTCTCCTTGTCAAAAATCAACTCGTTAAGAAGATACTTAGTTAAAGAACTGTTAACTAACATTTGCTTACAAAATTGTATCTACTGAACGCACTCATTGACAACGATTTTGTTATATGAAAACAAATTATGAAAATCTCACGTGCTGTTATTTCTTATTTTATTTTATTTTTTTTTCCAAATACATACATTTTTATATATACAGGTTGGTTGAAAAGTTCCTGCGCTCGAAATAAAAGAATACTGTTTTTGTTACGAAATATATTTTTTTATTCAATATAATCTCCTAGAAGCTCAATACACTTGTTCCAATGATCTTCCAATAATTTTATTCCATCCTTATAATAGTTTTCCGGAAGCTCTGCAAAATAACCGTCTACGGCTGCTATGGCCTCTTCATTCGACGAAAAATGTTTCCACGAAGGAATTGTTTGAGATTTCTGAAGAGACAGTAGTCACTGGGAGCCAAATTTGGTGAATACGATGGATGTTCAAGCAATTCGTACTTTAATTCTTCGAATTTAGCCATCGTCAAAACACTTTTGTGAGCAGGTGCATTGTCTTGATGAAAAATTATTTTTTTCTTCTATAAACCAGGTCTTTTCTCACGAATTTTTCCATCCAGCTGATCCAAAAGGCTGCAATAATATTCAGAGTTGATTGTTTTACATTTTTGAAGATAATCAATCAACAAAATTCCTTTTGCATCCCAAAAAACTGATGCCATAACCTTCTTTGCTGGAGTACTCGTTCGTCTGAGATGCCTATAGCATTAGCAATTTCACGCTTAGTCAAACTTGGATCTTCACTGACCATATTATGTACCTGCTCAATGATTTCTGCTGTGGTTGCAGTTTTTGGTCATCCTTCGTGTGGATCGTCTTTAAGGCTGGTACGATCACGTTTAAATTCACCAGCCCAAAATTCAACGGTGCGTTTTGAAGGTGAGGACTCCTTATACACTTCTAACAATTGTTCATAAAATTCCTTTGCTTTTAAACCCTTCAAAACAAAGAATCTAATGACTGCACTATATTAAATTTTTTCCATATTAAAAAAAATCAATGACACGTCAACTTCAAATGGCTTGTAAACAAGGAAAGAATGGACAGAATGACTTGCAACTTTGCATGTGTTCTCAGGACAGTTATACCAACTTAAGAAAAAAAAAAGTTTGGAGCTAGGAGTGCCATCTCTTGGTGAGCGCAGGAACTTTTCAACCAACCTGTATATATTTTCTTTTGAATTAAAATGTAAAAAAGAAACTATAAAAAATTTAAAAGAATATAACGTGTGTCAAATATATAAAATTTATTAAAAACAAGTTCAAATGTTATAACATTTTCTAAACAAGACCACAAATTTTAAACTGTAATTTTCGTTTAACGATCCATTAATATTAAGCAAAAACCTACCAAACAAATGAGTCAGGTCATTAAAAAAAGAAGTCAGTGGCTTTAAAAAAATTCAAATAAAAACAAATTTCCACAAAAAAATATATGTAGACATTTATAATGAACAATGTTGTCATCACTCTCACAAAAACAAAAAAAAAAAAAAAAAAGACAACTCAAAACTACTGCATAATATGTTTACTATTCGTTCACTGTATATATAATATGTTAGTTTGGGTGTCAGCCAGTACAGTGGTCTTTGATTGTTTGTTATTTTATTCAGTCAAGTTTTCAGTTTTTCACTTCATTAGCTTATAATAAGCAAAGAATTAAATAATAGAATTTCGCTTTCATTTGTTATTCCCACAATTATAAATAATTTTGTTAGTTGTTTTTTTTTTTGGGAGAAAAATAAAGAAAAATAAAATAATTAATAAGACATGGCGTGTGGTTTCTCTTAAACACTCTGGGGTTTGTTGTGAGTTGCTGCTATACAATGAATAGAAAGTTTGTTGCTTAAGTCTTTCGTTTTTTTATATTTTATATGCAATGAAAAAAAAAGTCTTCTTTTACTTAGTTTTTGAATATTATACATTAATTAATTATTTTTAAAATATTGTTTTTTTACGTTAAATAACAATGTGTAGCTTAAATGAAACTATTTTTATGTGTTTAACTATTAAAATAATTATGTATTAGAATTTTAATTACTTTTTTTTTTGCCTTGTAAATTATGTTTAAATTTATTTTGAACCGGTTTTTCTCTTCTTTTAATTTATTTGAAAAATGTTGGTCTTTTAAAATGCAAAATTAAAATTCATTTAAATTCGTTTGTAATTTATCTATTGCACGTAAAATAAAATCCATGTTTTTTTTTATTATTTATAGAGAAAGTAAAATGGTACCAGCTTTATGCCATATTTGTCTTAACATATTACAGTTTTTGTTTCTTTTCTTTTTCTTCTATTTATACCAAAACCAATTGGTTTGTATTATATTGAATCTTTTTTATTATTTCACTTTCGCATATCCATATTAAGATATGTTAAGAAATTTGAATTTTGTTTTTTATTTGCCAAAAAAAAATAGATTTTACTTTCTATAAGAAGGTTGTATAAACATTTTTTGGCTAAGAAATAATTTTTATTATGATTTTTAATGTTAGAGATTTCAATGTGAATCATCATTGTTAAAAACAACAAAATAGCAGAAAAACCTAAACTTATAAAAAGTTAGTAAAAAGTTTGTTAAACGTTTTCTAGTTAAGTTAAACTATTTTTGAAAATTCTTTTAGTTTTCTTCGATCTTCTTGATTTGTGTATTATTTTAAATTGAGCTTAAGATATTTTTATTTATAAAAATAAATTATTAATATTTATTTATCCCAATATTTCGTAACCACATTGGGTGACTTCTTCAGGGGAAATTGTTTTTTATAATTAATAAATGAAAATTATAAATTGACAACTTAAAATAATTAAACCAATTTTTTTTGTTGTTTTCATTTCATTATTAGTTATTCCATTTTACAAAAAAAAATCATTTGTACTTGAACTAATTTTTCATGTAATTTGTAATTTCCAATTATGAAAATTTTCCACTTAAATTAACCCACAATTATTTTTAAATAATAATAGTCTCCGCTATCATTATCACATAAAAATGGTTTTACTGCCCATATTTTTTTTATATAATCATAAAATAGCCAATGTTTTGGGAACTAAGCCCGTCTCGTGTCAAATCCGTAGAGTCAAAAACCCAGATGTAAGGGATTTTTTTTTTAATCAGAAAAAAAATTGTTTAATTTAAGCATTGATAATCTAAAATTTAGCTTACCTAAATGTAGCAGACCATGATTCTTAACTTCATTGTTTATTCTGCGGGCTTAAATATAGGTACTATTTTCTTTTTTTTTGCAGAATTTTCAACTATTTGTAGGAGCTTTTTTTATGAGTGTATACACGAGGCAGGAAAACTACTTGAGATAGAGCAAAAAGCACTTCTCAAATCATTTACAAAAGTGACATTTACAAAAGTGACATACAAAAATGCAGAAGTTTTCGTTAGTTATTTTTTAAAGGTAAATAAAGGTCGATTCACACGCTAGCCAGCAATGTCCACCCATTTGTACTATTTTCTAGGCATATGAAATGGTATTTTCAAAGAAAATTCAAGTTAGCATGTGAATTGTAAAAATATTTGTAAATTCTCTTTGAGACCCAGGCACTGAAAAAAATTATAATTTTTTGACTTTACACTAAAATACCTCGAAAATTAATTAAGTCTCGGAAAAATTAATTTATACATGTGAAAGATAATTTTGTTACACTCACAATATATTTTTCGTTCGCGACTGTAGTTTATTTAAAAAGTAATACGTATATTTTTTTTTAAATGAAGAATCCATGGAAATTCATAGAAATATATTTTTTTACTATTTGGATCACAGTTGTTCAAAAAAGCAAACTATACAGACATTCAGTAGGAGTTGATATTTTCTGTTTAATTTAAAATTTTATGTTCTCTGTTCTTTCTAAAAATAAATATTCATATAATTCTCTTTTGTTTTTACCAAAATAGTTTGTTTATATACAAAATTATATAAATTAAAATTATTTAAATATAGATACATACATATAAAATAAAAATATATGCAGCTGTGTGTGTTGTATTTTGTAAAATACCATACAAATAAAAAAAACTTTCAATTTGAAAAACAAACCACAAAAATCATTTTTTTTCTACTTTTAGTCGTTTAAAAATTGGTGGTTATTTTAAACAGCTTTCAATTGCTTTTATTGCTTTTCTCGATTATTATACAATGATTGAAAATAAACAACGAAATGGGCTGAATATTATGAAAAATCAGTAGTCTTCTTTTTGATTGTATTTTCTATTTATTTAATAAGTATTTTAGATTATTTTTAACAAAATAATATTGTGAGTGTATGAATCAAACAAAAACATTCCAACAAACAATACGTACAGTTTACGTACCGTTTTCTTTATCCGTAAACGGACCAGAAAACGCCTTTTAAGAAACGGAGTTTTCAGCATTCGTACCGTTTTTTCAACAAAAAACGGATTTGTGTAAAGGCATATTATGTTAATTTTAAATAGAAAATTTTTATTTTTTTTTCTTTAAATTTATTTACAAAGATATTTAAAATAAAATAACAAAACTTAAAAAACTAAATACAACAAATACCAAACAAAATTACAAACAAATACCATATTTATCTCCAGAACAATTAGCATCCATCAATCACTACGATTGTGGCCCATTAAAAATCATGAAAAAAATAAAACAAAAATTTTATTTTGGTTTAAATGGTGGTACTTACGATACGATGAAGCAGACAATGCAAATTTGCAAATTTTTTCACAAAATCTATTTTGAACTGTCGGGCAATATTTTTATTTGCAAATCTACATAATTTTGAACACATCATGGTAAAACTTGTTTTCAATTTCATAAATATTTACTTGAGGGATTTTTAAGTATTCGTTTTTTATAACTAAACAAAATAGTGGTTCGTATTTAACGGTACAAAAACGGATTCACCAAAACGGAGTCAAAACGTATTGTTTTCGAAAATTCAATTATACGGTCCGTTAATGTTCCATTTCCGTACAACCTTTGACGGATACGTATTTTCGGACCATAAATGTACAGTAGAAGCCGGATTTATGAATCCGTACGTATCGGAGAGTCCGTAAAAATGTTTCTTGGGATTATAAGAAAATTTACCAATTAGTTTTGAAAATATTTGCATTTTTCTAAAGAAACATCAAAGCTCACAATTGTCACTCTGGGTCTCAAACTGTTAATATTCCCAATAGTATTGTATACATAGGTGGCCCTTAATAAATAATATCGATAAGGATTATAATTGAGGGTTCAAAAATTACTCCATTACAGTTAATGTATTTTCTCTGGTACAAACATCTTATCACATTCAATTAGTTTAATTGATATGAGTTTAATTCATCTTAAATCATTTTAAGCAAGTCATGCTGTTTTATTGATCATTTAAGGTTTTTTTATTATTATTTTATTTTGTTTTAAATAACAAGTGTCTTCTTGTCAATAGGAAGAGTTGTTTACAATTAAAATGATCACATAATTGTTAATACCAAGAAATCAAGAAAACCAGATATGTAGTGAAAACTGTTTCTTTTATGCTTTTATACAATGTTCGCATTTTAAGTATTTCATTTCTTTTATGTTCGATTTCTTTGGCGCAAAATGTATGTAAAACGTGTTTTTTTTTGAAATTTATTACAATTAAACTGCATTTTATGCATGGAATACAAATGTATTGGTTGCACATTATTTTAACTTAAGCGTTTTTTGGAATTTAATCAATCGAACATCTAAGAGCGGTTGATTTATATTAACCACAGTTAAATATTAACCACCGATATTTTCATATATATTTGGTATTAATGACTTTGATTAAGTTCCAAATTTTGGTTATTTTGAGTTAGTCATTACTAGGACGAGTTTTTACTAAAATTTTCAAATAAAATTTTTTAAGTAAAATTTTCAGTATTTAGTGCTGACTATAAAACTGACCTTAGCATAACTTTGACCGCGACTTTAATCCATACTAAAATGTAGGGTGGAAAATTGGCCAGCAATTTTATTATGTGTTTTAAATTTGAACATACAATATGGGTCAACAACCTTAATATAACGGCATACTTCTGGTCGATTGGTTAGTAGTTGTTGAAAAAAATTAAAAAGAAAAAAATAATTTAAAATCTTGTCATATTTTTAACTCTCTCTTTGTTATCTTGTCTTGTAGAGTATTTTTACACTATTCCTTCGTTTAACAGCCATGTCATTGGGACATAAAAAGAATATTCAAACAACTACAAATTTCAACCATTACATAAGTGTATGTTTTATATCTTGTAAATTTTTTAAACATTTTTTATTTTTTTTTTAATTTTTGTTTTTGAATTAAAAAAATATAAATTGTACCTGATACGTGAATCCTTCCATTTTCGGCCCGTCATAAACGAAATGAAAATCTGTTTACGCATCGTTTTCTGGACCAGAAACGGATTTTAAGATAACAAAAAACGGATGAAAATCTGTTTACGCATCGTTTTCTGGACCAGAAACGGATTTTAAGATAACAATAAACGGATTTTATAAAAGCCAAAGGATTAGGATTCGCATCCATGGCGTTTTTTTTAAACAAAAACGGACTTATATATTTATCTCCCTAAATTTAACCTACTTTTATTAATTTTAATTTATATTTATTTCTGTGTTTTGATATCTAAAATTTAAATATAAATTAAATATAAATGTCGAAGTTCATTGCATCAATACGCAATAGTGGTCCTAAATAAACAATTTATTTGTTGAGGTTTAATTGATTGTATTCACGATGCAAATTTGCTCATCTTTTTACCAAAATTACTAAAGATGTTAGAAAATATTTCTCAATTGTATTCGATATGGAAACACGTACTAAATTTCATAAATCTTACCATCTACTATATATAACATGAAGTCATTTGGCCATTGCGGCTGATTGCCTAGAACGGATAAAAAAGTCTCCTAAAAGTCGTAATAGGAAAGGTACCGTAAAAAGGGGCATTGGTGTATATTGAAACACATTTCTGCTATGTATATTATTATACCCTACAATACAACACAGTCAAGATATAATGAGTTAGTGCTTTATAAATACTCAGTCAGAATTACTTTTTGAGTCAATTTAATGATTTTGATTTCTCTCTGTCGAATTATTCTTGATGAAATTTGGCGCACTCATATCGGGCCAAGGACGAGGTCTTTTGATTTTGGTAAGAATTGGTCCATTTATGAACGTAGTGCCCATATAAAGGTCTCCCAAAGTGTGTCACTTATGCTTGTTCGTACACTACAGGTCGGAAATATAAAGACATTTTAATGAAATTTATTACATTAACTCTCATGGACAAAACCTAGTGGCCATTTGAATCTTTTTACTAATTTTCTTATAAATATATAAAACATCAGCAAAATCAAAAATTTTTACTGATTTTATTTTTTTTAGCCATTTATATTGGACCCAACCACTAGTTGACTTTCAACCACACTATTGCTGGTGTAGAATATTCTGTAGTCGGCATGGCCGACTTTAAATTTTTTTACTATTTTTTTATAAATATTTTCTTTATTCAATTCATACCGGTAAACAATATATCAGATACCAGGTGTAAACCATTTATAAATCTGTGTCTATAGGTGATAATTAGCTTTGTCATCTACATATTTTATCTTTTATTTTATCTACAAACTGATTATGTTTTCAGTTCAGTAGCAAAATTTCATTTATTTTTTTTTTTACATGCCATCATCATCATTAAAACGGAAATATACATTTCTTTTTTTGTTTAAAGGCTGATTATTTAACTTATGTTCTTAAAATTAGCCAACAACAAAATGTAAACAAAATAAAATGTTATATCAAATTTAGTTTAATACGTAGTTAAATTAAAAAAAAAATCAGGTGTTTAACAATCATTTTTTATGATAATCATATTGGTCTGCATATATTGAATACTTTTATAAACGTTTTTAATTTGAGTTAAAATTTATAAATGAAATTTGACTATTTGTCAAAAAAAAAATTAATTGTAAGATTTAAAATTTGTTTTATACTGTAAATTGTTCTCAAAATTAAAATGTAGTTTTTCAGAACAAATGTGAAAAATGCATTTTTTGAAATATTTCCTTTTCTTGAATATTTTTTGTTGCAACTTTGCACAATTTTAAAAAGAAAAAAAATTATTGACGAAATCCAATCAAAACTGTAGTTGCGGTTGAACTCTATAGGTTATATAATTTTTTTTTTTTTAATTTGGATATTATAATGGATTTACACGTGGACTACCACTATCTCTTATTAACCAGTATTGGGGTATGAATTTATATTAATTCTAGGAAAATAGTCAACTATGGTATAGCACTTTTTTAAGAAAAGTATGTCATAAGGTGTCATCCAGCGATTTTTTGGAGGAGAGAAAATAAATATTTTAGATCGGGGTAGAAAGAAAATTTTTTGGGTTTTGAAAAATTTTAAGTTTTTTTAAGAAATTTATTTTTTTAAAGAAATTAGGTCAACTGAAAGGTTATTAAAATATAGTTCTTGAAATTTGACAAAATTTAATAATAATGAGAGTAAAATTACTCTTTCACAGGGTCAAACACGCAATTCTATAAACAAAAAACTGTAAAACATTTCCCACCAACAAAGTAAAAAATTTTATATATTTTTTATTCTTTATGAAAATGATGTCGTGATAACCTTAAGCTTGAAAATAAAAAACTATAAAAATTTGTATAATTTAGGAAATACTAAAAGATTTGTATTCATGTACTACAAAATATATGTATGCAAAACACGTTTGTAAACGAAAAATTAAGTTTCTTCTCTTCTCAAAAGACGCTAACCCAAGATGAAATGTTAAAATGAATAAAAAGTGTTTTTTGAAAACGTACGCCTGCGCACATTCACACTTGTTTCGGTTTAAAGCAGGGTTGGTAGGCATAATCGCTAAAAACACCGTTACAGCTTTAAAACCATTTAAATTGGTAACCATTTCCCTTTAAATAGCGAAATAACTTAAATACCATTATCAATGTTGCCATTCGAAAATATGCATTTTGGGGTTCAGTATGAATTTATTATTACCCTTGAAATATGTCTACCAAATTAATCTAAAATAGCGGATGACGCTGAGGCATAATTAAGGTTCTTTGCCGTTAATGTATCGACATATAACTTTCTTTTCAAATAACCCTAAATAAAGAAGTCCAAAGGTGTCATATCACATGATCTTGGCGGTCAATTGACATCGCCACCACGTGAGATAACACGGCCATTGAATTTGTCGCGCAAAAGAGCCATTGTTTTGTTAGCTGCGTGACAAGTGGCACTGTCCTGTTGAAACCACATATCGTCCACATTTACCACAAAAATACTGTTTTGCTAAATGTTAAATATTATAATAAAAACAACTGCTTCAAATATGTATTCCGAAATTTAATAATTTTTTTAGTTGTTTTTTTCAAGTTTTTTCGAAAAACAACTGAAATTACAGTTAAAAATAACAACTACTAATTACTGCCTTAAACAACCATCATGTACTAACTAACAATATTTTTTTTGGTGTAAAATTTTGTTGAATGTGTTGAAAGATTTCCATTCACGTAAAACAATTAAGATGTTTATCTTTTATTAGAGAAATTATCGAACATATGTATGTGACAAACACTCACAAAAAATGAGAGTAAAAGAATTTTTATTAATGATTCAATAAGTAAATCAGAGACAACAAAAAAAGTGGGTTAAATATATGCAGAACATATTTTTGGTTAAATATGTACATATGTGAAATACTAAAATAATGAAAAGAAATTTTTTGTTGTATTAAAAAGATAAAAAAAAATATATATATGAAGTGAGAACCCATCCCAAAAAAAAAACAAAATATAATATAATAAATAAATGAATTCAAAAGAAATAAACAACAAGATAAAACTGGAATTTTATATAAATTATTGCCGCTTTTTTGTTTAAGATGATTATCAAAAATTACACATATCTACAAAAAAGGAAAGACATAAAAATATTGAATTTTTAAAAATCTTTATCTTATTATTTATTAACATTTTCTTAATAATTTGATTGGAATTCGGTTAAATTACAACTGTATTCAATAAAAAGACAATATTCCAAAATATTTTTGTATTTGGAAAAAAAAATATATCATTCAAAAAATATTAACTGCTCCGAAAGAATTAATTAAATTTATTAAAAAATTTTAATGTACACTGAAAAGACAGTCAGTTAGTTATTAGTAGTTGTTGTTTTTACTGTGACAACAGTTATTAAAAAAAGGTAATTTAAAGCAGTTATTTTTAGTATTAAAATAAACAACTACCGAAACATTATTTTTAACAGTAAACAGTTAGTTTTTTAACAGTTAAAAGTAACTACATTAAAAATAATTTAAAAAAAATTCATTGAAAAATGTTTGTTTAGTTTATAAAGGGTGTACCAATAATCACCCAAGATTTTAATAAAATAAAAAAACAGTTGTTTTCCTTACATTGCAATTTTTTTATTGAAACATATTGTACACAGGATATGGTTATGTAAGGAAAAGCACATCGGGGAATTGGCCTTCACGGCTTTGTGGGCTTAACTGTTATAATATCTCCCATCACTCCCCTAAACCATATCAATAACATAATCTAAAGTTAATTCGCATTTCCGTTCCCATATAAATAAACGAAAATGCAATAAAATAAATAAATGCAATTACGCAAAATTAATAAACGACTTCAAACCTAACAATTCATTTTCCTAAGAATTGTTTTCTTAAAAATTATTTAAAACGTAACAAATTGTTAAATCCAGACTTTTTTCTTGAAAATTGTTTTCTTGCATTTCCGTTCCCATACAAATAAACGAAAATGCAATAAAATAAATAAATGCAATTACGCAAAATTAATAAACGACTACAAACCTAACAATTTATTTTCCTAAGAATTGTTTTCTTAAAAAATTATTTAAGACATAGCAAATTATTAAAACCAGACTTTTTCTTAAGAATTGTTTTCTTGCATTTCCGTTCCCATATAAATGAACGATAATGCAATAAAATTAATAAATACAAAATTAATAAATACAAAATTAATAAATACAAAATTAATAAATTATAAAAAATTACTAAAAGAAAGAATTGCAAACTAAACTTTTTCCAAAGAATTGTTTACTTGTTAAATAAAAATACAACTCAATAAAATATTTGTAATTAGTATATAAGAACCAAAAAGAATGAAAAATAAAGTTAGTTATATTTTGATCAACTCACCAAAACAATCGTGTTTTTTTTTAAACAGTTCATAATTTGAACTTAAAAGTGGCGCAGTCGGTAGGATACCGCAAGTCCTACCCAACATAAATAAAAATAAAAGTTTCAAAAAGTGAAAAAAATTTTTAAAGGATAAGAAAAACCAAAAGATTTCTTCATCCACGCGGTAGGACTCGAAATTTCAATTTCTAGTGCGGTATCTGTGCACAAACCCGTGAACAAAGCCAAGTTTGTATTCATCCCACGAAAGATCGTAGATGAACATACATAGGATATCGAAAATCCCTTGGTAAACACTCCAAATTTTTTTTTTGGTAATAAAAATAACAATATTTTTAAGTGAAAAGTTTTATTCTGTCTCACTAAGAACCTTTGAAAAATAAACAACATTCTTAATTCAACAAGTGAAAAGTTTCTGCCTCACTAAGAACCTCTGGATAATAAGAGCAACAATATTCAACGAGGGAAAATTTTTTGCTTCACCAAAATTAAACCATCAAGTGACAACACATCCAAAGAACAACCATTACCTAAAGGAATCAGAAGTCCTCGATGCCAGTCCACACCAAATCAATATTAAGAGTAAGATTTATTTTTATTTTTTTGTAAAGAAGAACATATACATATACATATACAATACAAATTATAATTAAAACCTAGTATCTTGTAAGTGTTAAATGAATATAAGGGAGAAATTAACAATAGAATCGGAAATAGAGAGAATTATTTTGTATACTCCAAAAGAAGAGGATATTGAAATCCTGGAAAGATACTCTCAACAGATAACATTAATAAAGAAAATTGCAAGAAAGAAATATTTAGTTAAGAAAAGAAAATTAAAACATATTAGGGTGTAAGAAAGACAATAATTACAAAAATGGTAGACCAAGTAGTAGAACAACCTAACAGTCTAACAATAAACCCATTAAAATACTTGAACAGTTTACCAGAATTTAATGGGGACCATAGGGACCTACACATCTTCACTACACTTATAGATAGGGTACACCCACATCTGCGCACGTTTGACGGAATGTCACAACTACTATTTTCGGACATAATCAAGTCAAAACTGAAAGGAAAAGCCAGGCAGACTATCGAAATCAACTGCCACGCCGTCTCTTGGCCAGAGATAAAGAACATTTTGCAAAACAACTTTGGGGATAGGCGGTCCTGCGAGGAGCTCTTTGATGAGTTAAGGAGCGTAACATTTAAAACAAACACAGTGGAATTTTATGAAGATATAAAAAATAAACTACAGAGGCTAAATAACAAAATAAAAATCATATTAGGGGAAGATGAAGCCGCCAGACAAAGTGCAATCAATAACATGCACACCGCATTAAATATTTTCAAAAGCAAACTGCCCGAGCCGATGAAATCAGTACTATTTTGCAGAAACCCAGCGGATTTAGAAGGAGCAATGGACATTCTGTTCCAAGCCGGGTATGCTTACTCGACGGACAATAATAAATTACACCAAAGAAACAACTCGCAACCAAACAAACGTCTAGATTTTAATAACAAACGAAGACATTTCCAGGACCAACCCATGAACAACACACAATTCAGACATAACCAACAACCTTTTAATGACCAACGAACAAATTTTCCTCGAACGTTTCAGGGACAATACAGACATAACCAACAACAACCTTTGAATAACCAACAACCTTTTAATGACCAACGAACAAATTTTCCTCGAACGTTTCAGGGACAATACAGACACCCCCAACAACCACATCGGAATCCACACAATCAAACCCCATCGAACCCACCTTTCATTCCAAACAGGCAGAACTTCAGACACGCACCGGAACCTTTGGACATAGGTAAAATGGAAATATCAGAAAATTTTCGGGCTCCGGCCTCGGGGGCAGGCTACCATCTATAGTAATTAAGACTAAGTTGGGACACATACGATTAATTATAGATACAGGAGCAACGAATTCAATCTTGAACCCTGGGATTTGTCATCCTAAAAGAATTCACTTAACAAACCCTCTATTGATAAAAACATTACAACACCAACTTTTTGTTAATAAAAAAGCTATAATACCTACTTTTGAAGAATTAGGAGCAATAGGCACACTTGAATTTTTCATAATAAAATTCCATGACTTCTATGATGGTTTAATAGGCAATGATATCCTAAAACCATTAAATGCTAACATAAATTATAAGACTAAGAGTATAACTTTTGGTAACAAAACATTGCCAATGATTTTTGAAGATAATAAATTCAACGACGATGTAATGTGTCTTGAAGAGGATAACGAGAAAATTATAGCAGAAGACATTTTTAGAATAGAAGACAGAATAGAAACAATCAACTTACCTGAGAACGATCGTTTGACTACGCAGAAGGTAGACTACGATAGTTTCAGTACTTTTGAAGGTGGAAATAGTAAACCACCAATAGAACAAATTCGAACGGAGCACATGAATGCTGAAGAAAAGGGACAACTTTTGAAATTAATAAGGAGATACCCAAACATATTTTATCGGGACGGTACTCAATTAACGTTCACATCCGCTATAAAACATGAGATCAGAACCACCAACAACATACCCATACATACCAAATCATATCGCTATCCCTATATACATAAGAACGAAGTAGAAGCACAAATACAAGAAGTGCTCGACAACAAAATTATTAGACCCAGTAACTCTCCCTATTCCGCACCCATTTGGATCGTGGCGAAGAAGGCCGATGCAAGTGGGAAAACCAAATGGAGGCTCGTCGTAGACTATCGGAAACTCAATGAAGTTACCATAGACGACAAATACCCAATTCCTAACATCGATGAAATCCTTGATAAACTGGGAAGATGCCAGTATTTCACCACATTAGATTTGGCCAAAGGATTTCATCAGATCGAAGTTAGAGAACAGGATATTCATAAGACCGCCTTCACCGTGGAAGGAGGACACTACGAATTCATTAGAATGCCGTTCGGGTTGAAAACAGCCCCAGCGACATTCCAAAGGCTAATGAATAATGTTCTTAAAGACTATATTAACAAAATTTGCTTGGTTTATTTAGATGATATAATCATCTTTTCCACCTCCCTACAAGAACACATTAATTCAATTAATTTAATTTTTCAACGCTTACAAGAAGCTAATCTTAAAATACAATTAGATAAATCAGAGTTTTTTAAACGGGAGACTGAATTTCTCGGACACATAGTGACACCTCTTGGAATAAAAGCTAACCCTAAGAAAATAGATTGCGTTAAAAATTTCCCAATGCCTAAAACTCCCAAACAAATAAAACAGTTTCTAGGGCTAACAGGATACTACAGAAAATTTACAAAAGATTATTCCAGGATAGCCAAACCTATGACCAAATACTTGAAGAAGGACACTAAAATGAACATTGCTGACCCAGAATACATAGAGAGTTTCAATACCCTTAGAACATTACTAACTCACGACCCAATTCTGGCCTATCCAAACTTCTCAAAAGAATTCACACTTACGACGGATGCCAGCAATTTTGCACTAGGGGCAATACTTTCTCAAGACAACCACCCAATTTGTTACGCGAGTCGTACTCTTAACGAGCACGAGTGCAATTACAGCACCATCGAAAAGGAACTTCTGGCCATCATCTGGGCTACCAAATATTTCCGCCCATACCTCTTTGGAAGACCGTTTAAAATAGAAACAGACCACAAACCTCTCACATGGCTATTTTCAATTAAGGAGCCAAATTCCAAATTGGTAAGATGGAGGCTTAAACTTTCTGAATTTGATTATAAAATCGTTTATAAAAGAGGGATAAAAAATAACAACGCTGACGCATTATCGAGAATAGAACCCGAACTCGCTAACGTCAATACTTTGGAATCAGAAGTGCTTAAGATAAACGAAACGGAATCCCCTATTAACATGTTTAAGAACCAAATCATCATTAAGAAAATTTCTTCAGGTGCAGCCAGGATAAGGAATGAGAACGTCTTCAGGAATAATAGAAAAGTAATAGGAATTAAGAAACTCGACAGGGAAACTTCAATATCTCTTTTGAAGAATCATTTCAACCCAAACCAACTGAATGCAATTTACATAGAGAACGAATTTTTTAACACTCTGGAGAACGTATATATGGAACTTTTTTCAAATAATGAGAAATTTAGGATAATAAGATGTACCAAGTTGCTTAGAGACATCAAGGACGAAGAAGAACTGACGAACGCTATAGAAAAAGAACATTTAAGTAAGAATCACCGGGGAATAGAGGCTGTCTTCGGGGAACTAGGAAACAAAATATACAACCCCTACCTAAAATTAAGAATAACACAATTCATTAACAATTGTGAAGTATGCACAATTGAAAAATACGATAGAAGACCACCTAAAATACCATTTAGAGTCAGTGAAACCCCACTCAAACCACGAGAGATAGCTCATATAGACGTATTTTACACTTTGAAAAAGGAACTTTTTATGACAATAATAGACAAATTTACAAAACATGCAGTCGCATACAAGATAAACAGTAGAACTTGGACAGAATTTAAAATTAAATTACTACAGTACATAAATACATTTGGTAAGATAGAAAAAATAGTTGTAGACAATGAGCTAGGTTTTAAAGCCATTCCAATGCGCGAATTCCTCAACGAAGAAAAAATTAACATACACTTTACCTCAAGCAGTAACCACACTTCCAATGCAGACATAGAACGTCTACACAATACCATAAATGAGCATATAAGGCTTTTAAGGCACGATGAAAAGAATAAAGAACAAACAACAGAGGAAAAAATTCTGCGGATAATAGGATACTACAACAACACAATTCATAGCACAACGAAGATCAGACCTATTGATTTCCTGAATGGAAAAATTAATGAGGAGAAATATACAGAGATTCATGATTTAATGACTAAGAAAAAGGAGGAATACATAGGCAAATTGAATAAAGACAGGACAGATGTGACAATAGAGGATGGTTCAAATTATATCAAAGAGATTAGAGGAGGTAAAAACCATAGGAAATATAGGAAGATAGATAGTAGGAAAATCGATGACGACCACGTCGAGAACGTTAAGACAGGGCACAGGTATTATAAAACCCATATCAGACGAAGTAAGAAATTTCAAGATAGGGATAACCCCAGAATAAAAGTTAAATAATAATATTTTGCCTGAGTATACAGATATATAATATACAATTTTTCCAGATGACACTTTAGATTTTTCTGACAACTATTTTTATGGCTACCTACGGACAATACCTCGACATTCAAGACCTATCTGACAATCATGGTTATATACCAATTAAGATAAAGGATGTAAAGATCATCGATAAATACATTAGAATAATTCACGCTATCAATACTACGCAATATATGGAAACAGCCAATTTCTTACAGGACAATATACATAAACTTTCGGATACCTACACAAACATCACTCCACTATTGGAAAGCGTAAATAAGAACATGGAAATATGTAAGACGAAGATAAATAACTTGACACCTAGATTCAGAAAAAGACGAGGATTAGTGAACGCAATAGGGAAAGGACTAAAATTTATGGTAGGCACAATGGACAGCGACGACGAAAAACAAATTTTCGACAAAATTATAAACCTCGAAAAAAATAACGAAGACACAATGACAGCGTTAAACGAAGTCTCATATTTGAGCACTTCTATGTCAAACAGGATATCAAATATTACGGACCACATAAATAGACAACAGAAAATAATACAGACCTACGTAAACAGATTCAAGACAGAGACGCAGAATAAAATTCTCGACTTAGAGGACGAAACCCTATTTTTACAGAACGTTTTCCGCATTAATAACGACATTAACCTACTAATGGACCATGTGAACGAGATTGGACACGTTATTTTTAATTCAAAATTAGGAATAATCCCTTCGGATATATTAACAGAGGAAGAATTTAATTTTATAGGAAATATGGAATCTTATCTTCAGACAAAAGTATCGCTAGCATATAAAGAAAACTTCATAGTATTGACATTGAATGTTCCAAGATTTTTGAACGAATCATTTTCAGAAGTAGTATTTGAACCAATTCCGGATAATAAGAATAGAACCTTATTACTAAATGGGAACACTGTTCTTATTCAAAACAACGAAGTATATAAATCGAACACATTAGAATATAAAAACTTGGAAAAAATAAATGATAATTGTCTAACGAGTATTGTCAAAAATCTTGAACCTAAATGTAATATGAAATTAACAAAAAACTCAGAAGAAAAGGAAATTTACCCTGGCTTACTTATATTCAAACACTATCAAGATAAAATCGAAACTAACTGTAAACATCCATATAAACTAGAAAAATTTAAAACTTATTTAATAAAATTCGAAAATTGTATTGTTAAGACAAAACTTAAGACTTATGAAAATTTTAAAGTAAATACAAGAGAAATATTTGTCTTAGAAAAATTTATATTAAAAATAAATAAAAACAATGTTCAACTTACTGACTTAGATATCAAGGATATACATTTTAATGAAACCATAAAAATTGTTAATAATAAGTTTCTAAAAAACACTCTGGTAAATACCGGTAGTAGTTTAGGGATTTCTATTATTTTAATTATTATCTTTATCATAATCTATGTAAAAACAATTAAAACAAGAACCCTTATTGTTTCCTCGGCGGAGCCTCAGACTAACGGTGGGGGTGTTATAATATCTCCCATCACTCCCCTAAACCATATCAATAACATAATCTAAAGTTAATTCGCATTTCCGTTCCCATATAAATAAACGAAAATGCAATAAAATAAATAAATGCAATTACGCAAAATTAATAAACGACTTCAAACCTAACAATTCATTTTCCTAAGAATTGTTTTCTTAAAAATTATTTAAAACGTAACAAATTGTTAAATCCAGACTTTTTTCTTGAAAATTGTTTTCTTGCATTTCCGTTCCCATACAAATAAACGAAAATGCAATAAAATAAATAAATGCAATTACGCAAAATTAATAAACGACTACAAACCTAACAATTTATTTTCCTAAGAATTGTTTTCTTAAAAAATTATTTAAGACATAGCAAATTATTAAAACCAGACTTTTTCTTAAGAATTGTTTTCTTGCATTTCCGTTCCCATATAAATGAACGATAATGCAATAAAATTAATAAATACAAAATTAATAAATACAAAATTAATAAATTATAAAAAATTACTAAAAGAAAGAATTGCAAACTAAACTTTTTCCAAAGAATTGTTTACTTGTTAAATAAAAATACAACTCAATAAAATATTTGTAATTAGTATATAAGAACCAAAAAGAATGAAAAATAAAGTTAGTTATATTTTGATCAACTCACCAAAACAATCGTGTTTTTTTTTAAACAGTTCATAATTTGAACTTAAAAGTCTTAACCTCCCCTCCATTAAAAAGAATAATTTGAAATATAGAATTATTAGAAAATAATCTCATTTATTTAAATATAATTTAATATTTTCATAAATATTCTATTATCAAAATGTATTTTAGAAAATCCCTAACGCGAAATGAAAATCCCTAACTAGAGTATTCAAAAACCGAAACCGGTCAACCGGTTTCTTTTTTTTAAAAAACCGATCGGTTTCGAATATTTTGTAAATTCGAAGAAAACCGAAAACCGGTATTTTTTGTTCGGTTAACCGGTTTTTTTTATTACATCACCAACTGGGTTACTTGGTCTCTTTTATTTTTTCCGAACACTTTTATAATCGTTTGTTTGGTTATGAAGATTTAGATGTAAGTCTGATAGATTCCGATGAAGACTTAACTGTGGATATTCCAAATTCAAATAGTTTAATTTCTGATCTATATAACACAAAGAGCATTCAAAATCCTCAAAAAGAGACTGTACAAAATCATCCATCATTATATGTGAACTTCTCCGAGAAAAGGGACCTAGTGTTTGAAAGTGAAGTTTTGGGAAAAACGCATTTAAAGTTTTATAGCGCATTATCACTGTGAACACACCTTCAGTTGGGAAATGCGATTTGGTATGGTTGGTTATGATTGTGTGCCGACTTTGGTGACGTCTTGCCTATGTGGTGACGTATTTTTTTTCGCTTTTTGAGTGCCAATTTAAAAACAATTTAAAATCAAAAAAAGTAAAATTTTAATGTTTTTTCCATTTTTATCGATTTTCCCAAGTTCGTTTTGTACGTTTTTTTGGGGTAAATAAATTTTTATCAGAAATCTAACTCATTTCATCTTATTCTACACCCTTTTAGGTACCAGAATCCACTCTTAAGTCCAAACCCGTTTTTTGACACACCAGGTCTCTTTTCGGAGAAGGAGAAGGTCACATATGATGATTTCATATATCTTGATAAATGCGACAAAAGAACTGAAAAGTTGGACAATTTATATAATTGTCTTTTGACTATTTGTCCAACATCTACTATTAGTGAAAGAGTATTTTTCACTTCTAGCTTTATTAAATTCTGTTTTTTAACAAATTATATAAGCTTTTTATTCAAATTAAAAAAACCGGTTGACCGGTTTTTTCTGCAAAAACCGAAACCGGTTTTTTTAAAATTAGATTTTTCGAAGAAAACCGAAACCGGTTTTTTGAATACTCTATCCCTAACGCAAATGTAAAAATATATTTAACGTTAATGGAATATTAAAACTTTGGATTTATACATTATTAAGGAGGTCATATCTTTAACTTTTAATTTCATTAGTACCCTACGTTGGGCGCCAAGTTATATAACTCTTTAATTTATTTTTTTATATTGGTGCCCAACCCGCAGCTCATATAGAATCACGTCTGTTTCTTTTTTTTAAATCTGTTTAAGGTAATTTTTAAAATCAGATTTAAATTAATTCATATATTTGAATCACATTGTGTGGTAACAGGTTTCTTGGCTTGATGGTTAATTTTCAAAAAAAAAAAAAAAATGTTTTAAAATTTTACAAATATTTTTTAAATTTATTCTCAATACATTCAACAATTAAAATAAATTTTGCACAATTATTACATTACTTTATATACATTACAAAATCCATAATAAATAAAGTTTATTTTGTTTGCTTTCTTGAAAATAAACCACTTTTTTATACAAATCTTGACAAATTTGTACAATCCGTTTAAACGGATATAACATTTTAGCGGTTTACCAATTTTACATAATTTTTTTTACAAACCAAAACGTATTCGTGTAAAATATTATCATTAAAAAATCCTCTTAAAATACATTTTTTATGATCGATCATAAAATTTAAAAACCACACGAATAATGAATAAAAATATACAAAAAAAAATATTCATCGTGGTGTAAAGATCACAAAAAAAAAAACACATATTTGAACCTGAACTTGCCACAATTTCAGATACTGGTTTTAAGATACTTTTTGTATGCTTAAATCATGCAAAGAATGTATTGTTTGTTTGCTGTATGTTATGAGCGCGCACACAACAATTGCGAGTTGCAACTCTGTCTCTTTATATTGGACGATTTTCATGGGATGCTGCACCATGTTTTAAAGTAAAGATGAATATGATGGAGGTATTGAAAGAAACAAAACATAAAAAACAGAGCTTATTTCCAAGAACCACATATAAATATATACATATATATATATTCAGCCAACATCACCAAAGGTGATGGCAATAACAAAGTTACCATATGGGATTTTTTGTTTTATAAAGTTGGGATTTTAATTATACGGTTGGGATTTTAATTCTTCGGCGACTTTTATAATCAAAACTTATTAGTAAATTCAGGCAAAAAAGCTAATTTAGTTAATGTGGGGCTTATACGTCCAATTCTTCGAAAAACTCTTTTAATATAATGAAAAACTTTAAAGCGTTTCGTAAATATGATGAAGCTGTTTCATAAAAATATTACCATATCTCGAGAACAAAGAGAGATAGGGCAATCTCTCTCTTCGTTCTCGAGATATGGGGGAAAATTTTTAAATATATTTTGAATAATTTCAGCATAATTATAAAAACTTCATAAATTAGATGAAGCATTACGATGTATAAAATAATTTCTTTAATACGCTGAATCTTTTTTACCTAAGTGTACACCGAAAGTTTTCAGTAAATATAAGAGAAAATTTATATAAAAAGTTTATCGTACTCGTATTTATAAATCATTTGGTAAAAAATAAAATTTTTTTAATACAATATTCCTTATCGAGAGAAGATTGACGAAAACTAAAATAATTTTTTTTTAATAAATATTAAAGTTTTTTTTTTTTATAAAATGCATAGGAAATATGATTTTAAAGAAATTTTCGTAGAGCGTTGTGGTGTAATGAGTAGCACGTTAGACTGTTACACAGAACGTTGCGGGTTCGATCCCCAGCGATGGCAACATCAATTTAGAAAAATATTATGCATGAGTTTCTGTACCTCATACATACATATCGTAACGATCTCCTTCGGTGTTCCCATAGCACTTAATCCCACCGCAGTCAAATAATATTACTCGCCAACTATTCTAAGATTAAACATCATGCGCAAATACAGTGTGGCCATATTTGAAGCTCTTCATCTTTTGCCAACCCCCAACCCCCATCTCTCCTCTATCCACTTTCCAAAGAAAGCAACACAATAATTAGTAGGAAGAATTTCCTATATTTTTGTTTGAGTGTAGTAGTCATTTATTAAAATTGCTGCATTTTTTTAAATTAAATTTGCAGTTGTTTAAATTTTATTAAGATTTTCTGTACGAATTGTTATTGCACTACAATTCTCGTTTACTTTTTTGTAAAATTATACTACTTTTGTTAATTGTTTTTAATGTGTTTAAGATTAATTTTAAGGAGTTTAAAATTACTGAACCAAAAAATTTTAAATATTTATCAAGCAAATATATAAAAAAAAAATAACTTGCTAGTATTTCAAGATTTTGCATAGTTATTACAAAAACAATTGATATTGCCTGTGTTTTGCTGTTTATTCCATTAAAAATAACTTTACGGAATTCACTTGTTTATTTAACCACGATCCGTTGCAGTAAAAATGTTGTAGTCAAAATGTTTTACTTTTTCAAAATATTTTATAATCCGAAAATAACATATTATAATAAAAAAAAAACATTTTGTGTGTATTAAAAAAAAATAAAATTGGGAATTAAATTTTTGAAAATAATTTCTTGGCAACACATGCAAATAAAGGAAGACTACTACAAGTTAGTTTTTTTACAGCTTCTTTATTAACATAATTTAATTTGTTTTTTTTTAACAACTTTTTTAATAGGGTCACTTACTTTGGTGGTTAAACTTCTCGAGCACCGGTATTCCATTGTGTTTTATTAATATAAATAAATTGTTGATCAACAAAAAATATGTTTTTTTTTTTGCAAATCTTATAATTATTTAATTTTTTTGTGTGTATAAAAATTAAAAACAAAACAAATATTTAAATGTGTATTTACTTTTAAAATTAATTTCACTTTTTTTTTGGCGTTTTAAAATTATTCTATATTTTAAATTTTCTACTTATTTTTTTAAAATCTTTTAAGTTTTCTTTTTAAAATCTTTAAAATATTACATACAGATACGCATAATTATTTTATTTTTTTTTTTCTTGTTTAAAAAAAAAACACCCGTAATATTTGAAATTGTTTAACCAAAAACAAATAAGAAACAAACCGTTTTACTCGAGAGCTCACCTTAGACTGACCAACCAGCTATTAGTTACCATTCCTTAAGCACTTTGTCTTCAAAATTTGCTGTTAATACTACAATAAAAAAAACTTCTTTGGCTTTTTTTAACGCTTCTCTTTAACTCTAATTTTTTTTCTTTAACGTTTTCTGTTTTCCTTCTTTCTTCTTTATATGCCTTCTTTCACTTTATTTTTATTTGTTGTTCGTTCACTTGCCACACAATATTTGTTAAAGTCAAGTTTATACACTCAAAGACTCTTGACAAAATGAGTTCCGCTAATTGAGTTGCTAATTTATTTAGTATATAAATAAGTACATTCTTTTTTTAAGTTAGATTTGTTTTATCGAATTAAGGGCCACCACTACTATTTCCCAGAATTGTAAATTTTTTATGAATTCTCTTTTGAAAATGATATTTTGTCTCCCTGACACAGGGAAAGTTTTTAAATTGGATTATATACCTTTTTATTCGAGTGAAACATTTATTATGTTATTGTGTATGAAAATTAATTAAATTTTATTGCATTTGTTAGTTGTTTTATTAGATTTGAATTTAAATTTTTGACAGTTATACATGACTGCAATATTACTTAATTTTAAATGATTCGAGTGAAACATTTATTATGTTATTTTTTTTTTTTTTATAAAAATAAATTAAATTTTATAGCATTTGATTTTAAATTTTAACGGTTATAAATTATATAATTCTAAATGAAGTTTAAGGTACAACTTTTTAATAGCTATTTATTTTAGTTAATTTTACCAGCATAATTTTGTGAGTATACAATTTTTACCGCAATACTTTTAGACGACATATCTGTTAAATGTTTGCAGGGGTAATTGCTCATATTTGTTGTAATCCGTTAAAAAATAAAAAACTTATTTCTTAACACCTTTTGCCAACACTTTAGCACGCAAAATATTTTTTTTTATCATCTTATTCCTAAATTTATGTATTTATGATTTATGTTTTTTGTTAAGAACCTTTTTGTTTAATTTTCAAATTAACAAACTAAACGTGATCTTAAGAGGTAGCTCATTGTTAACTCAAGTTACATCACTTGTTATTTGTTATTTCAATTTCTAAAGAAAAAATTGTCTTCCGCTTTGAGAACAAATGCTTTCTTGGCAAACTTCCACAAAAATGTTTAACTAAAAATAGAAATATTTCATTGGAAAATTAGAGTTTTCTATCAAGTAGATAAAACTTAAAAAATAAAGTTGTATAATCTTGCATTCACATCGGTAAAATCAACAGAAATTTATAGTTAAACAACTAACAAATACAGTGAAAACAACAAATAAATGTAGTAACATTTTCAGTAAAAAATTAAAAAAACAACGGACATTTGTCAGTAATACTTACAAACTTTTGGCCTTGGAAACTTCTAACTTCCTTTGTTGACTTTAAATAACCGATTTTACAAAAAAGCATCAAAATTTTATAAAAAAAATAATCAACAAAAATTCAAGCAGCTACAAATTTCAACTGTTGCAAAAATACATAGTAGTGGACCAGATATACAATGAACGCTACAGTTTTTTAACTTAAGTGTATTATTTTATTTAGGCCACTTAAGTAAATTAAAAAAAAATTATGAGTTCTCTATCGTGATAATGCTTTAAACACTTTAAAATCTTAATTTTTGACCGTTTAGCTAATTTTGGAATTTTTAGTAGTAGTAGAAGATATTAGTTAATGTACCTAAATTTAATCAAATTTTTTACCTAATAATTCAAATTAATTTTTAATATCCTTTAATTTTTTTCTATATATTTTCTTCTATATATATATAAAAAATTGTTGCAAGTGTGTTGTGACTTTATAACTCACGAACGGTCAAACCAAATTCGATTTGGATTTGTTCGTATGGTCATCTAAAGATGGTTTATCTAAAGTTTGCACGAAATCGGTCGACGCGTTCCTGAGTTATGACTTTTCATGTCAACATGTGATTTTGTCCATATAAAAAAACAACAACAAATACGTAGGCGCCCATGACCGTGTGCGGTCCAAATAAAAAAAACCAATGAATTTGATTCAATGTTAATATTCATGCGTAGCGAAGCGCGCCGAGATCCGCTAGCAGATTATAAAAAGTTCCAACTTAAAAAACCTGTTCTTAAATATGAAAATAAACTTAGTTAATTTTTTTTTGCTAATTTAAGAAATAATTATATCTGAATCTGTTCTGGAATAAGTTATTTAACCACTGGTTCCGTGTAACAGGTTTCAGAATTTTTTCCTGGGAGTCAAATTGTAAGGTTTTACTGTTCCTAAACCAGTTAACTTTTACTAGAACCGGTTCTAAATCGACCTATTACTAATAGGTCAAACTATATACAAAAAAAAGAACATAATTTTTCCTTTTTACTGGATAGACAAATATTTTAATAAAATCAGCAATAAAAATTTTAATTAAATTATTTTGTACTAAAATATTAGTAAAAATATTTTAATAAAATCAGCAATGAAAATGATAATAAAATTATTTTGTACTAAAAAATTAGTACAAATATTTTAATAAAATCAGCAATGAAAATTATAATAAAATTATTTGTACTAAAAAATTAGTACAAATATTTTAATAAAATCAGCAATAAAAATTATAATTAAATTATTTTGTACTAAAAAATTAGTAAAAATATTTTAATAAAATCAGCAATGAAAATTATAATAAAATTATTTTGTACTAAAAAATTAGTACAAATATTTTAATAAAATCAGCAATGAAAATTATAATAAAATTATTTTGTACTAAAAAATTAGTACAAATATTTTAATAAAATCAGCAATGAAAATTATAATAAAATTATTTTGTACTAAAAAATTAGTACAAATATTTTAATAAAATCAGCAATGAAAATTATAATAAAATTATTTTGTACTAAAAAATTAGTACAAATATTTTAAAAAAATCAGCAATGAAAATTATAATAAAATTATTTTGTACTAAAAAAATTAGTACAAACATTTTAATGAAATCAGCAATGAAAATTATAATAAAATTATTTTGTACTAAAAAATTAGTACAAATATTTTAATAAATTCAGCAATGAAAATTAGAATAAAATTATTTTGTACTAAAAAAATTAGTACAAATATTTTAATAAAATCAGCAATGAAAATTATAATAAAATTATTTTGTACTAAAAAATTAGTACAAATATTTTAATAAAATCAGCAATGAAAATTATAATAAAATTATTTTGTACTAAAAAAATTAGTACAAACATTTTAATGAAATCAGCAATGAAAATTATAATAAAATTATTTTGTACTAAAAAATTAGTACAAAAATTTTAAGGTATGATATAAGAGACTTTATTTGTTTTCCAACAAATAATTTCTTAAGTCATGGTTCAATTATAAAGTCATAGTTTAAATATATATTTCAAAATTTGTTAATATTTTATTTGTATTTTATATTTATTTTTAAACTTAGTATTTATAAATTAATTTATTATAATTGTTATCAAATTAATGTTAAACTTAAAATTATATATTATATATATATCCAAATCGAGTAAGATGAGTAAGACGAAATCAAAATATATCTTCATACGTAAATCAATCTTCAAATTGAAAAAAAAATCAATTATTTAAAAAAGAAAAAACAATTTTGTTTTCATAATTTTCATTTTTAAGCTTAGAAAGTTGTTTTTGCCGTTAAACAATTTCACACGAATTTTTAACGTCTCAAATCGTAATTTTAATTAATAAAATTACAAAAGTAATTTTATTTTTATTATTTTATTAGATCAAATTAGAATAAATTCAAAATGTAGTTTTTTTCACCAGCAAAATAATAATCTTGTTTATTAATTAAAAAAGGAAAAACAAAAATTTCCACAATTTTCACTTGAAATTCATTATTGAGAAAAAATATTTTTTTTATATATGGACCAAACTTATATGGGTTCATATTACTCGATTTTTACTAGATTGGACACTAGGGTAGATCGAATTCGGTCTTTGGAGGAATTTTACAACGTTAATTTATAAATAGATTTTTTTTTAATTGAAACGTCATATAACTCATATTGTTCAGTTGTGTAAAATTACACAGAAAAAATATGATTTATAATTGTTGGTGTCATTTAAACTTACAGTAATTATTTTTGTTAATATAACAAATTTTTAATTCAAAATGCTTCAAAAATTATAGATAATTTTTTTTAGGTAAAATTTAATTTATTTGACAAAGACAAGCTGTGGATAGATTTAAATACACATTTTTAAAAAGTTTCATCCAAATTGAAGATTATTTTTTTTCGAAAACGAATTTTTTTACAAAAAATATTTCTTCATTCTCTTTTATAACGAAATTAATCTAAACTTTCGATCTGACAAAATGGTGCGGCCTCCATAGAGAATTTAAAGTTCAACATCACCCAAAGTTATACAAATTATCTCTTTTCGATCGAAATCTCCGGCTTTTTAATTTTTCATAAAAAGTAGATTTCGTAGAGCAAATCGAAGATCAATTCTTTTTTAGCGGAAACTTTTTAAAAATATTTTTTTTTTCATCAATCCACAATTTGTCCAACGTTCGAATTCGATCCACACTATTGGACACCCTATGCATCAAAAATCTTCAAAACTCTTTATTATTAATTAATCATCGAAGATCTTTTTAGTAGGTCTCGCTTGAGAACCAAAACCTAAACCCACACCACGCTTTTTACTATGCGTTACCTGGCGTGCTACTTCAAATTGCTGTTCCATCGTAAAGAACATTTCCTTACGTGATTTAATATCTGTACTAATCGGCGTAGTGTTTGATGGTGAAGATTTCTTTTCAGTACCACCTTTAATACCCATTAAACGCATAAATTTCGAAGCCACCTTACCATCTTGATCTTCAGAGAATTGGGCATGGCCCCATTTTGAAGCAGACTCCTCACCTTTCTTAGCTCCCCATAATAGTTTACGTTTTTGCATTTGCTCCACATATTTGCCGGGTAGTTTTACTGCAAATTTCTGAAATGAAAATGGACACAATTAAATTTTGTTTAAATTAAACTTTAACAAGCAACATAAATAGAAGACAAACTTAAAATGTTTTTAAATTTATATTTGAAATTATAATTTTAAAATTGTTTCTTAAATAGTCTCAATAACGACACTACATTTTTCGGTTCACACAAAAAGTTTTTTCATAACTATTATGATTCATTAACAGATGATTTTAATTTCATTTAACATGCCAAAAAACTAAAACTTTTTAATTGATTTACAAATGAAATTGAATTTTTATTGAGTAAAAAAAAAAACAATTGGAACGATTACAACTTTGAAAAAAGTTTCACTTAAAACGTAGTTAATGTTTTCTTAACACAAATTAAAAATTAAAAAAAAAATGTTAAAATTAGCAGAAGTGAAAAATAAAAAATAACAAAAAAATATATGAAATGAAATGGAAAGCATTGAAGATGATCATTACTATACAAAACGATATTACAATTATTATCATAATTACTCGTACATGTATGTTAAAATATGATTTTTATTTATAACACAAAGACAGACGACAACAGTGTAAATAATTGAAAACTGTAATTTGTGCAGTGAATACAAAATATTAAGTATAATATTGCCTTTTTAATTGCCATCGGAATTTTATGGTATTTACAAGTTTATATGATGTTTTTCTAAACTTTATTGCACTCAAAAAAGTTTGACAGTTACTAGTAATTGTTGTTTTTAACTATAATTACAGTTATTTATTTTTCTATTTGAAAAATACCAAACATTTGTTATCACAGAAAGTCTGTTATTTCTTAACAACAGTTTTATTCAGTAAATAATTATTTTTTTCAGTGTAAGCAAATTCTTAAAATCTAAGATTTAATTTTTTGTAACTGAACTGCGAAATTTTTAAAAATGCTGTAACAAATATTTTATGAAATTTTATGACAGAAATTTGTCAATAATCGAGAGCATTGCTTCTCAAAATAAGGGGCTACCCAATGTGTCCGTAGCTGTATACCAGGAAGTTTTTAGAAATAATTTTTCTAAAAAAAGTCAATGGTTTTTACAACCTTTTCTTATAAACACTAAAAAAAATTTTTTTAGTTTTTCTAGGACCCTTAGAATGGATAACCCTCAATTTTTTCTTAAGCCCCCGTCTAGATTAAATATAAATTTCTTAGCAATAAGTAAAAGACGTCGGCAGATTAACGGCGCAAAATTCCTTATTGCCGAGCTTATGTTAAGGGTATAAGAACACGTATTTATGTTAACTCATATTTGAAAAATTTCAAGGAGGAAAGTTTTTCTATGAATTGAAATTAATTTTTTTTCTTTTGGTTTTTACCTTATTTTTTCTTTTGTGGCGTCTTTTTTTATAAAAGTCAAACGAAAATGACGACCGAGTTAGACGTTTTATCTTAGCAATAATTGTTAACAAATATTGCCGAAGAACTATTGCAACATATATTGCCGGCAATAAATATTAACGAAATCGAGTGTTCCACATGAAAGATAATATTATTTGACTTTACTGGACGTATGTTGCTTAAGTCTTTTGATTATCAATGAAGTAAAATTTATTTATTGATTTAAACCTCACAAATCATTTCTTTGGTCTTAAAATGGAACAAATCTTATCAATTTTAGTTGGCGTTGTTTTTGTTTCGGCCAAAAAAGTTTATCACTGATTGTTATTGTAACAATTCTCGGCAATTCTCGGGTCATTATGATACTACAGTGCGTTGCAAGTTATAGACAATGAAACTAAATAAGAAATTGAGAAAGTTTTTTTTTTTATTTTTTTTGTCATTTTTTATTAAGTCGTTTTAATTTAATAATAAAAAAAATAAACGAAGAAGACATCTGGTAATTAAAGTATATTTTTCTTCACTTTACAGTATTGATGATATTAATATATCGCTAACATATTTCATATGTACATACTCGTACAAAACATACGGAGCAACATATAGACAAATGAATAATACTTTTCATTTTAACTTTTTTACTCCAAAAAATACTAGTTAATCTATCTATATATTTATTTAACTATGTTTGAAACATTTTTATTAAACGCTATGGTTGGGCGTTAAAAAGTTAAAAAAAAAATATCATCATTAATTTTAGTAATCTTCATAATAAAAAATTAATTGCAAATATATACAGTGGTAGTTATTTTTAACTGTAACTGCAGTTGTTTTACTATGGAAAAACAAAGGAACAAAAATTATAACAGTTATTAAAAAACGAACTAAAACTGCTGCAATTTTATACCATTTGTAATATGTAACAGGTCAATTGAAAAGTCCCCGGCCTACCATACTAAAACACATTTGCTTTTGGCAAACTTCGTTCTTTTTATTCAACATAGTTCCCTTCAAGGGTGATACACTGATTATAGCGAGCCTCCAACTTTTCGATACCATTTTTGTAGTACGATTTGTCCTTTGCTTCAAAATAGGCCTCAGTTTCGGCGATCACCTCTTTATTCGACGAAAATTTCTTCCCAGCGAGCAGTCTTTTGAGATCTGAGAACAGAAAATAGTCGCTGGGGGCCAAATCTGGAGAATACATGGATTTTCGCCTTCGTTTTCACTGACTTGTTTTTGGTCAAAAGTGTGCTCGCGCGGCACCCACTTTGCACAGAGCTTTCTCATACCCAAATATACGTGAATGATATGATGTACACGTTTAGTTGATATCTTAAGAGTATCTGCTATTTCATTCAATTTCAATTTACGGTCATTCGAAATCATTTTGTGGATTTTTTTGATGTTTTCGTCCGTAACAACCTCTTTTGGGCGTCCACCGTCTTCGGTGCTCATTTCACCACGTCTAAACTTAGCATACTAATCCTTGATGGTTGATTTTCCTGAGGCAGTGTCCGGAATCTCGTCATCAAGCCAAGTTTTTGCTTCAACTGTATTTTTTCCCTTCAAAAAGCAATATTTTATCAACACGCGAAATTCCTTTTTGTCCATTTTTTCACAAAAGTTGCTTCACTTAAAATGCTATAATTCAAACTAATGATCCGACAGCTGTCAAATTTATACACGCCATCTGTGTGTCAGGCCAGGGACTTCTCAATTGACCTGTTAGTTATAGTTTTTGTTAAAGATTTTTGATTTATATTTGTTATATTTGATTTGTTTTTGTTAAAGATTTTTGATTTATATTTGTTAAAATTTGTATTCCCTGTTTAATTAGAATTTTCTAAAAGTAAAATATTATAGAATTTAGTCTTACTAAACTAAAGAGCAAATTATAACTGTATTATAAGTTATTTTTTAAACAAATTTGACAAATATTTTCAGTGAAATTTGTCATTAATTTTTTTTAATAAATTTAACAGCTTTCCTTAGAAATTTACTACATTTATAAGTTGTTTCTATCAGTAGTTTTTTAACAGTTAAAAACACAATTTGTTTATGAACCATATTTTTGTATAATAACTAGCGGATTCCGGCATGCTTCGCTTTGCATTAAATTCCTTGGTTTCTCGATCCGCGAGTACGATAAAAAAGAACCTTAAAATGATCACTCATTGACAGCTGTCAATGTATATGCGTGTATGCGCTACAACGTGTATTTACCGTGTGTATGAAGTCAGCGCACAGTATACATACCGCACACGCTCATGAGCGCCTACATATTTGTTGTTGTTTTTTTTAAATGGACAAAATCACTTCACGAACGCGTCGACTGATTTCGTGCAAATTTTAGATAAACCATCTACACGACCATACGAATAAACCTTAAAAATTGATTGGTTTGACCGTTCATGATTTATAAAGTCACAACACACTTGCAACAATTTTTTATATATACAGATAAATAAATAAAGTTTTACTTTAAAACAAAAAAATGTAGTATACACATTTTCAGTATAAATTGCAGTTATTTTAACTATCATTTTCAGTTGACATTAACTACATAATTTCCTGTACGTAGACTTAATTTTATTTTTGCAGTTTTGTTGTTACAGTTGTTTTACTATGAAAAAACACTAAACTATTTAAACACATATTTATTTAAAATAATAAATTTAAAGCAACTTCTTTAACTGTTGTTAGAAAAAAAGACAAACTTACAAACTCTACACTTTTGATTCACTGACTCATTGTGCGACTATTGATGTTTTATCATTGATATTATAAATAATATACTACTATTCATTCAGCTCCTCTTAAGGTGTATATTTTTTGGTTTGTTTTGAATGAAGATCATGTTTATTTACCGGTACTTTTGTAGTCGTTGTTTTTTGTTGATATAACATTAAACATACTTTTCTTTGTTTTTTTTTTTTTTTTGTAAATTTTTACCATTCACTTGCAATTAGCGAAAGTCACTAGACTCGTTTTTTTGATATTTTGTGAAATATTTAATTTATTTATATGCAGTATATTAGTTTATTTGTTTAACCCATTTTAAACCGCAATATTTTTCAAAATTTCCGAATAGCCCAGGCCATTTTTAGCAATTAAAAATACTTTGATAACTTATTTAAATTTTGTGTCATTTTTACAATAAAACACTAGGAGAATTATGCAATTGCAATTTAAAAAGAGTACACTGTAATTTTTATTTAAAATTAAATTAAAATAAGTACCATAAAATTACCAATATTCTTTCCAAATAAAAATTGGTTAGTTAAAAATTGTTTATGCGATTTAAAATATTTTGCAAAAAAAAATATTCGTGAAAGCTATTACCCAGCAAAACTTTGGTAATGGATGCGATATTCTCATGCGTTACCTTGTAATGATAGCTCGTTACATTTTTCATTATTTGCAAACATAAAGTAATAAGTTACTTATTATTGATTACGTAATATATGATTTATAAATGTAAAGTAATAATTGAAATATTTTCGAAAATCTATTTTTAGATACATTACTTTGTGTTTTTTTGTAAGCAAAAGGGTAATGTATGTTTGTTTTAATAACACTAGCGAAAAAATGAAGCGCAACAATTCATTAAAGTTTAAAGCAATCAAATACTAAATGCGTCGATAGCTCAGTGGGTAGAGTTCTTGGCTGGCAACCAGATTTCCCTGGTTCGATTTCCATCTTGACCACATAATTTTTAATTACAAATAATTTAAATAAAATATTTGTTATAATTTTTTTTTTATAAAAATTCCTTTTTTTTAAAAATCTATTTTAAGTCATTACTTTTTCCATTCTCGTAGCCATATAAGTAACCCCTTACATTATCACCTCTAAAGTAATGGGTATATACATTACTTTGAGGCTCACCGCCTATAAAATTAATCAATGAAGTAAGGTGTAAAGTTATCCATCGGCTCCTATGGCTATACATTACTTTACCCATTATTTGGTAATGTGTGGTTTTGCTGGGTAGTGAAATATTTAATCGAATTTTTTAAATATCTGCTTAATTCATACTTTTTCTCAGTTTGTTTTGATGAAACGAATAAAAATTACCAGCTAAAATGAAAACTAAAAAAATGTTCGTATAAAAAATTTCTTATGATCTGACAACTTGACTGTTTCCATAACGGGTTAAGCTTCTGTAATAGTTGCCAAATAAAAAATATGTATAAACACATAAAGGTAATTAAACGTTTTAATGCATATTTCACCTGTGTTTTTGTGTGAGAGTGTGCGTGTAAATGTCAAATGCAACCGGATTTTTAATTAGTTGAGATACATGATGTTTAATGCTAATAATAAAAGCGAAATTTATATAAATTATAATAACTAAAACAATTGTTTACGATTTGAATATTTCACACGATAAATATTTAGTGAAAGATTTGAAATTAAGTAATTGTAATACAATAGATTTATTACATTAACCTCCTGTTTACGATCAAATTCTGAAAAATTATATCGGTAAAATTAATTGAAAATGACAGTTAAAATAAAGCGTACTGCAAATGCGGTTATTTTAACTGTTAAAAAAAAAACAAACGAGAAAATTAATAGAAATTACTGATTTTATACCAATTACGGTTGTAATCTGACCCACTCCACCCTCCAGGCTGATTTAAATTAATCAGCAGACCATTTAAAACTAGTTTTGTTTAGTTTTTGTTGGTTATTTTACAAAATAGTTTTATTTCTTCACTAAAGCTAGGTATTTAATTATTATTAATATACGTTTTATATTCTTAAATATATATTTAAATATATGTATATGAATAGTATTTGTAATATATAATTGAATATTGAAAATCTAAAATTTATTTCAATTCAAACAATAAAATTAATGAATTTAAAAAAAAACGGGAGGAGAAATTAAAAGAAAAATATTTAAATTAATATTACAGTATTTAAAAAGAACTTGATTGCTTATGTAATTACAAAAAAGTCATTGTTTCATAATGAAGTTTTTGTTTGTTTTTTTTTTTTAATATTTTACTTATTCAAATTTTATAGAATTGACGCCCATATCAATAGCTCCTCCACGATAACCACCGCGCTTCTTCTTTGTTTTTTCATGTTTAAAAGATTTGCCACGTGTGAATTTTAAATCTCTATTGGCTTTGTCACCCCAAGAACCAGCAGCATTTTTCTAAATAAAATTATTTTTAAAAACATAAAAAAAAACAATAAAACATAACGAAAAAATGCAAAACAAAGAATGAAATGTTTGCAAAAAATTTATACGAAAGAAGACGGACGAAGCAATTAAAAATATGTGTGTCAATGTAAATCAAACTAAACTAAATGGTGGGGAAATGGTGATAGAATTTACACTACTAAAAGTTTAATCATCGAAGGTGATCTTTTTATTATTA
The DNA here is from genome assembly GCA_949748255.1 of Eustalomyia histrio. NCBI lineage: Eukaryota > Metazoa > Arthropoda > Insecta > Diptera > Anthomyiidae > Eustalomyia > Eustalomyia histrio. The sequence continues at coordinate 155,337,695 of OX456524.1, read as the reverse complement.
CTCGCTGAACTATCAAAAGATTTGTTAAAAGGTTTATTAGAGCCACCAAAACCTCCACGGCCACGTCCATTACGATCACCACCGCCAAAACCACCACGGCCACGGCCGCCACGATCACCGCCACGTCCACCACGATCTCCAAAACCGCCACGTCCACCCCGTCCACCACGATCACCAAAACCACCACGCCCACGTCCTACACGATCGCCAAAACCTCCTTTTCCACGTCCTCCACGTCCACCGCCATCACGGCCTCCCTTCTCAAAGCCTCCAAAAGATTTGCGGTCACCAAATTTCTTAAAAGCGCCATTATTAGCACCACCACCATTTTCTTCAGCCTCCTATGAAAAAAGAAGAAGGAAACACAAATTAGCATAATTGTTTACAATTTAATTTTTGTTAAAAATTTTAATAAAAATCCTTTTCGCCAAAAAAAAGTGCCTCAAAATTATATAAAAAAATAAGTATTTTAGGCTGCTAATTTGTGCCTGGGGCTTCCTTCTTCTTTTTTTTGAAATTTTTTTTTGCAAACATTTCATCGCTTTTAACTATTTGAGGCACTTACCTTGGCTTCAAAGGACATATCTTTAATTCTTTCATCAATTTCTACCTCTTCTTCACGCACCCGTCTAAAGGGTTCATTTTTCTTTTTACCGCTTGATTGTGGAGTAAATTTGTCATTCTTGTTAAAAGTGGGTGTAGAAGCAAACCCATTTGATTGCTTAAGAATTTAATTTAAAAATAAAAGAATTTTTTAATGATCAGAGGAACCAACGAATAATTAAAATTGTGTTATTTGCGAAAGGACAAGAACGATTTTAAACTAGATAAATTAGTTAGTATTTTTTAGACCACCATCGTTCATCGCTCATTTTGTTATTTTTAATTTTTTTTTTACATTCTAGCCAACAAATTTTGAAGCTATATTATGTTTTTTAGAAATGAATCTCAATGAATCGCATTGTAATTGTGTCCTGAATATAGAGTAATTTTTTGTTAAAAGTAAAGATATATATAGAACTAGATTTTTTTTATATTTGTATATTCTATTGTCATATTTTAAGTTTATCTGCAACTGTTTGGCCTTTTAGGCTTACATTGAAATAAAATAAATTTAATTTAAATTGTGTGAGTTGAGGTATATCCGTCTATTTTGATTTCGGGTGATTTTATTCAAAATCAAAAGAGGATTGAAATGGAGTTTAACCGATTCGGTTTAATCAAAAACGATCAATTTGAAAGCGATTAATTTTCTAAACATACTAGTACAGGGTGTGCGCCGGGAAGGTATACTACTTTGTTTTGCCGTTCATACTTGGCAGTCGTGAAGTAGACACGTGGCAAATTTATTATCGAAAAATATTCGATAAACCAACGTGTTTTAATCGTTAAAACAGCTTGCCCATGACAAACCCGATTTTCATGAAAAAATCATAATGAGTGGATATGTGAATAAACAGAATAGTCGGTTCTGGGCAATGGAAACCCCTGAAATTATTCATCAGTCACCTTTGCATCCATTATAAGTGACAGTCTGGTGTGCAATTTTGTCAGGAGGAATCATTGGACCTTACTTCTTTGAAAATGAAAACGGCGTGATATGATTGAAAACGTTTTAACGCCACATGGCCTTGATTAACATGTGGTATCAACAGGACAGTGCCACGTCGCATACAGCCAGGATTACTGCACCCCCTCTTTAGTTATTTCAAGAAATGGCGATGTTGATTGGCCTCCATGGTTGTAAGCAAGGTTTATGCAAACAAAACAGAAACGCTTGAGCAACATAATATTCGTGATGAAATTAATGAAATACCGCGTGAAATGTGTGATAATGTAATGAAAAATGTGCTCAAAAGGACTCGCATTGTGAGGTCAAAAGACATAATTGCCGACATTAAATAAAACATTTATCAATATAAGATCCATTCTCTTTCATTTGATCAAAAATTATAAACAAACAAATTAGTATTACACCTTCCCGGCGGACACCCTGTATATTAATTACATACTAGGATATTAATTATTATTAATTACGTTTGGCTATTTGACGGTCACAAGCACTTCTCAAAAAATGACTTGCTTTGGAGATTTTTATTAAAAAAAACTTTTGAATATTATGTTATAAAAAAAACGTTCTCAGAAAACAAAAGGTTCCCTGATCCAAAAAATGAATTCAGTGACTTAAAACGAATTATTGTAATAATTGTTCAATTGATTGTAGTAAAGATTACAAAAAATATGTGTCTGCTCAAAACAAAATCGATGTTTCCAAGTAAAAAATTTACAATTTTTCTGTGAAATATTTTCTTAACAAACAATTCCACTCAAAACTTTTGTTTTGATTTGCTGTTACAACTACATTGTAAAAAAGATATGAACAAACTTCAACGTTTCTAAAAAAGATTCTGAAAAACATTTTCTCAGAGTTAAAGAATTTTTCATTTAACAAAGTAAACTTTCTTAGATAAGTGAAAATATTAGGTTTCAAAGAAAAGTGAAATAAAAAAATCTACATCACTTTTTCAATGTGAGTATTTTTCGATATGGATGGGCAGGAATGGTCAAACTTTGATTATAGAAAAAGACCGAATAAAGTAGATTTTTTTTGGCAACCACTAACAGTCTCTAAACCTAAAGTTGTATAAATAGTTTAATAATATTATAATCTTACCTTTTCTTCACTGGACTTTACAAAGTTTTTGTAATTATTTTTGGGTGCATCTCCATTAGTTTCACTAAATTTTCTCTTTTTCTTTTGTCCAGGCGTAGCTGAAGGTGTTTTTTCTGCCACTTTTTCTTCTGGCTCCTCATCACTGGAACTATCATCACTGTCTTTTTTGGCAGCAACCTTTTTTGCGGGAGTTACGAATTCGGATTTAGTAGCAGCTTTACCAGGTGTTTTAGCCTTCTTTGCGGGAGGTTGATCTTCATCAGAATCTGAGGAATCATCAGAACTTGAGGCTGCTTTTTGAACTGCAGATTTTGCTACTGGTTTAGCTGCTGGTTTGCCTTCTTCTTCCTCTTCGGATGATGAATCTTCGGAAGAATCGTCCTTCTTTTTAGACGGAGTAGCAAGAGTTTTACCAGCTACAGCTGGTTTTTTAGCTTGTGGTTCTTCATCAGAAGAAGAATCTTCAGAAGAAGATTCAGCCTTCTTTTTGTTAACTTCTGACTTATTTTTATTGACTACAGGCTTAACAGCTGGTTTTTCAGGTTCTTCCTCACTCGAAGAATCATCTTCACTGCTAGAGTCTTTTTTAGCAGCAGCTACCTGTTTCTTAACCACTGCAGCAGCTTTAGGTTTTTCATCTTCATCTGAGCTATCTTCACTTGATGAAGACGCAGCTTTTTTTAAAGCAGCAGCAACTGGCTTAGCGGGAGTAGCTTTAGTTGCTGGTTTAGAAGCTGGCTTCTCATCATCACTACTATCATCCGACGAATCATCTGATGAATCCGCCTTTTCAACCACAGGAGCCTTAACCTTAACTGAAGTAGCCGGCTTAGCAGCAGGTTTTTCGTCTTCACTACTGTCATCTGAGGAATCTTCAGATGAATCAGCCTTTTTAACAGCAACAGCGGCTTTAGCTGCTGGTTTTGCTGCGGGTTTTTCATCTTCACTACTATCGTCCGAAGAATCATCTGAAGAATCGGCTTTTTTAGTAGTAACAGGTTTTGCAGGTGTGACTGCAGATTTAGCTACAGGTTTAGCAGCTGGTTTTTCATCCTCACTACTGTCATCTGAAGAATCATCAGATGAATCAGCCTTTTTAACAGCAACAGCGGCTTTAACTGCTGTTTTGGCTACAGGTTTAGCAGCAGATTCCTCATCATCACTACTATCGTCCGAAGAATCAGCTTTTTTAGCAGCAACAGGCTTAGCTACAGGTTTAGAAGCTGGTTTTTCGTCCTCACTACTGTCATCTGAGGAATCGTCAGATGAATCAGCCTTTTTGCTTACAGGTTTAGCAGCAACAGCCTTTGCAGGTGTGACCGCAGATTTAGTAGCTGGTTTTTCATCCTCACTATCTGATGAATCTTCTGAGCTTGATTCTTTTCTTTTGGGAGCAGCCTTACCATTGGTAACCACAGCTGGATCAGCTTTTTGTTCTGTTTCTTCTTCGTCTGAATCGTCATCGCTGGAATCATTTGTGGCTTTTAAAACGATAGGCTTATTTTTGTTATTTTTTTTATAGAAATCTATTAATTCTTCAAGTTTTGGTGAACCTTTAGGTAGATTGCCCTACAAAGAAAAACAAATATAAATTTAACATAAATTTCAATAGTTCCGAAAAAATCATGCGGTTTTTATTGTATGTTCGACCAGCAGCGCCACACACATTGCGTGTGCATATTTTGAGACATCTTTGTCCAAAGCACATTGTACACATTTTTTCTTTACTTACCGCTTTTGTTTTTACTTTAAAAACTTGTCCAAGAGATTTATCTAGCCTTTGCAAATATTCATGTAATATCGCAGCAATTATTTCTTTATTTTCTGTCATTTTTAAATATATTTTTTTAACTTTTAATTTCTATTTAAAAAAAAAAATTTTATATCACTTCGTCGTCCAGAAACACGTGTTGGTGTACAATGCTACGAAATTTATAAAGACACACAGTTGCCAACTTTCGCTTATGTCAAATTTGCCCATTTGTTGTTAATCTAGCGCTTTTTGCTGGAATTAATTTTGTACTAAAAATTTAATATATCAAGCGGCCAATAGACGACCAAACATGCTGTTCATCATGCTTGACGAACATGAAAATTGTTTATGACATACATCAAGCATGTTGGATAATTTTCATAAAAAATATTTTGAACAGACCATATAAATTCCTATGCAAAATACTTCAAAAGATTATCAAACACGACATTACACTATCAAATTCATACAGCCGATAGTCTATGGGCCGCTTCAGAATATAAATTCATTAAAAAATGCACGTACCCACATTCTAAACTGACGATAAATATGTAGATATATATTGCAGCAAATTATGTTATCTTCTGGTAAGCCATTCGATTTTGCTATTTTTATGCGGCAAGCTATCAAAGTTGGCTTATGCCACAGTCTAGATATATGTTGCAGACATTAACCACCAATATACGATTTGTTTACGCCAATCGTTATTTATGTCAAATTTGTATGTACATGATAGCTTGCCGCATAAACACAGCTTATGTAATGAAAACTTACTATTCTGGGGTAAAATTTTTTCCTGCTTATAAAAGCACTAGAATTTCCGTTAACCTCTAAAACACCACACGCTGTTAGTAATAAAAAAGCGCTAGATTAGCAGGAAAAGCGCGGTTTTGCCAGTTGTGATTCCATTAGAAATTTGAAAAGAGTGGCATCTTTTTTTAGTACTAAAAACGATATAAACAATGCAGCGTTTTTTGTTTTGCCTAAAAACGTTTTCTATGGTAAGGAAAATAGTCTGGCAACGCTTAAGGAAAATGTTACAAAACACGATTTACCAAAAATTGTGATTTTTTTTTAAAATATTTTTATCAAAATCTACTATCATCCATGGTTCATCTATGATATAAATAAATAGATTCGAAGAAAACCTAAACAGCACAATGAGTGGCAAAGATGGTAATCCTGAAAAACATAACGCTCCTAGAGCTACTGAACCTGGTGATGGCGTACGACAAATCAAGACAACAAATGTTTTCCGTTTAATTAATTTTGAATTATATACAAGACCAGTAAGTTATTTGTATTAACTTTATTATTAAACAAACTAATTCTGGAAATTAATAGAATAAAATTGTCATGGGCATTGGTTTGGCTGCTATTACCGGTGTTTTCGGCTACATATCTTATATGAGATGGAAATATGAAAATTTGGGATATTATGCTGCTGTACATGAAGATGGCAAAGAGGTTTTTACTAAAAAAGAATTTAGATGGGACATTTAAGATTTTGTTTAATTTTATGTTAAATAAAAGATTTGAAATTTTGTTAAATAAAATTTACATGGACTAATTTAGTATATTGTTATTCGTATTGAAATTAGAGATTTAATGTAATGAATGATTTTTTCATGATAACATTTTTAATTACAGTTTGATTCTAAAGAATTTCTATCGGAAAAAACCTCAGATCTTGAGGGTTTTATTTGGAAGAAATTCCTCAGATTCTGTTTCTGTAAGCTACTTGCTACCAACTGGCCTGCAGTAATTCTATAGCGATAGTGTGAAATTCTAAAATTCTGCTAAAATTTCTATTGGGAAAAAGGGAATTATTTCTAGTTTAAAATAAAAAAAAAATAATTGTTTTCTTATACCAAAATGTGATTTTTATTTCTGCAATTATTGCTTTAATAGTTGATTTTGTAAATATGTTTTTGTTTTATTTTTAGGATTAATCACAATTATTTTCCGTTTTGTTGTTTTTATGGTAAATAAAAAATATATTTTGGAATTTTTTTATTGAAATTAAAATGAATACATTTAATAAAGAAAGAGAGATCTAAAAACTCCCTTCGTAAAAAAAGAGTGAAGTTGTAGACATGGGTTTTGAGCCATAATTACAAATAAATTCTAAAATATTAAAACAATTACACAAAAAGATACAAAAGAGAATTAATAGATGATATTGTTTTGAGAAGAACATTACAAGTTTGGTTGATTTTGGAAAACAGATAATAAGAGTACAGAAAATTAAGAGAGTAAAATGTCACCTTTATAAATTTCTTAATGTTTTTTTTTTTTTAACGAAATAATGAAAATTGTTTGATGTACACTTCCCCTTAAGTTTTGCAGTGTTTTAACAATTTAAGGGTTACTGTTTAGGAAGTTATAACACATTTTTCATTTGCAATATCGCTGGTAAATGTTTTTTTAGGGCGACATTTTTAAAGCCTTAAGCTCTTCCAAAAATTTGGACTCCATATAGATTTTATTCATTTGATTTAATTCCAAAACTTCACCTTGTTCTTGACGGGCTTTCAATTTTTTAATATCGGATAGTTTTTTGGCAACATTACGGATTTTCTTCTCCTTTTCGGGATTAGCAACTTTTTTGTTAGAAGTTTGTTGTTGTTGTTGACCTGTTTGTTTTTGCTGCTGATAAGAGGATAGTGGTTGTTGTCGTTCATCCACAGAATTATTTCCATTATCAGCTGTATGAGCAGTAGATGATTGTGGTTGTTGATTGAAATTTTGCTGTTGCTGCTGTTGATTTGGTTGCGATTGCCTTTTTTGTTGGTATTGAGGCTGTTGGCGACGATTATTTTGATTACGTTTATTATGCTGCTGTTGGTGTTGTTGCTGTTCAATATTCTCAGCGCCTTGAACATTAGCTGCAGCAATATCCCCATTAGTTGGGGTATTACTAGCTCCTGGTCCACCAGCTTCCCCTCCTCCTCTGTTTCTATTGTAAGCACCATTATTGGTTTCGTTGTTTTGTTCATTTCTTCTATTTCTGTTATGTTGCTGCTGCTGTTGCTGTTGCCTATTACCCCTTTGTTGAGTTTTTTGAGTACCCTGTTTCTTATTATTGGCTTGTGAGGATAAATAACCTTAAATGACAAAGAAACAACAATTTTGTATTAGTTATTTCATTTTTAACATTAAGTTGTTTATTCTAACTATGTAGTTCTAACATCTCTTTGATATGGAAAAATATGCTAATAAAAATTGGATATCTAAATATTATAATTTAGCTGAAAAGACATTGTCAGTATTTCCTCTTATGCTGATTATAAGGTTTATAGCGATTATTTTCCCTATTCAATGAATTTCTTTGTATCCCTCCTCCTTCACTTCCAGATGGTTTATTATCATTTGTTCGCTGTTGCCATCTCCATGATCCTGGTCTCATTAGTGGTTTATCTAAATCATATTTTTTTTGCCAAAATTGTCTGGGATTACCTGGTGGTAGACCTGGTATAGTGCTTTGCGGCTGTGGTACATATTTCTCGGTATTTTTTCCTTCACTATTGAGGCGCAAATGTGGTGGCGTATAGGCATTTTTGCTAGCCTCTGGTTGACTCGATTTGATACCCTCATGCTTAGCCTTGGTTATTACAGGCTCATTAAAAGTATTATCAGCAAACTGTTGCCACTCAACGGCCAATAGTTCTTGTCCTTGTGGCCATAAAGTCTCGTGTATCAAAGAACCGGAGTAATGGTATACTTTAAAACTAAAATAAAAAAGTGCACAAGTTTAATTATTTAATAATGTATTCTATTTTAAATTCAGCTGAGGAAATTGTTATTCAATAGACTTTATTCAAAATGTTAAATATTTTTTTGGCTGCTATAATGCGACAAGTTCTGAAAACCAAATTGACAAAATTATACATTTTCAGACCAGATTATAAATATTATGTTAAAAACTGATAAATTTATTTATATTTTATAGGCCAACTTTTTGGAGGAGGATTATCTTTAAACGTTGTATGAAACAGCAACCTGCTTTTAAAAAGTGGTTTATTTTAATACAGTTTGGTATTCGAAACAAGTTCCTCGGACAATTTTTTGTTTGTTTAACTAAACAAAGTTTAATTGAAATCCCAAAAACTCAGCCTTATTAACTTAGTTTATAATCAGGACAATTTGGGTTTTTTATTTGACAGTCTAGGTTTTTTTTGTTTACTTTTTGTATGGATTTGTTGTTGTAATCTAGAGAACACGTGTTATAATAGTATAACCAACTAAATTCAGAACATTTTTTTTTGTTTATTTTACAAAACTTCAAATCAATTTTTCTGTACATTTGTAAATTTTTTTTTTAATAAAATTTTAATGCTACGCTCGAAATATAGTTTAAACTAGATTTCGAAATTAAGTTCGTGTATAACATTAAATGTCTAAAAAATGTTGTTGAAACTTTACTTACCCATTACCAATACGTAATCTAGGAGCCGTTGTTGCAGTAACAAAGTATTCGCCATTAGGACTCCACTCAAAATGAGTAGTATCAGGACATTTAATGTTAGCAAGCTTCTCTTTTTTCGATACATCCCAAATTTCAACATTTCCAGGCAAATTACCGAAACCAGCTAGAACGACTAGTGCTAAGGAGTTAAAGAAACCAACACATAGGCAAAAAAAAAAAAAAACAAATTGTATATAAAAAAAAATTGTTTTAAAAAGGATATTATTTCCAAAATTATTGAAATAGGCACTATTGCGTGGTCCTTCACCAAAATCAAAAACGACATCACATTTTGAATTGTACAAAGCCGCTTTGGAAGGCATAAAACCATAAACTACTACAAATTCCGTAGCCTTAGGGCTCCATTTCACACAATGAACAGGACCATCCTTAGCTGAATAAAAATATACATAATTTTTGTTTAATCACGAACTAGGACAATATTGTTAGTTTTATTAAATATTTTTAGTTACTTACACAATGGCACGGAGCAAGAATCACCCTTGGTATTCAAAAAGTGCAAAGCCTGATTACCATAGTAAGATGCACCAGTCTTATCGACCTCAGTACTAGTTAATAGCAATAGTCCAGTGCCTCGACGATTCCAAATTAATTCAACACGATCGGCATTAAAGAAACTTTTGCAAGCGACCGTTTGTTGTTGACCCAATGCTGGATACTTGTACAATTTGCACATAGAGGGTGCCGCTTTAGCCCCTGGTGTATAAATTGCTATATATGGCGGACTATTGCCAGGTCCCACAGACAATATACCACCCTTACTACCTCCAATTCTCTTTACACTTGTCTTGAAACCCTCGTTACCTTGAGATAAATCATAAAATAAGGCTTCACCACCAATGACAATAGCATAAATGTTTTCATCGGTGGACCATGATGGTTCCCAATCGCTTTGTTTCTTCTGCACAATGCTAAATACCTCACTACCGGTGGCCATATCATATACAAACATATTGGGCGAACCCTCGGGAATGTCTTTTGAAATTACATACAGTTCCCAAGTACATAAATAATTGCCACGCGGTGAGAATTTCAAATAGAAAGCCTTCGGACGTGGCAATGTACATTGCAATTGCCAGTCTGATGTTTTCAAGACCTTTACCTCTCGTCCATTCGAATAGGCAAAGTAACGACCATCTGGGCTGAATGAAATTGATCGGGAAGTTTTCGTCTCCTCTCGTGGTAAATTGGTCTTGTGCTCATAGGGTTGTTTAGACCCAGACGAAGCCCAAATTTCTATTCCCACGCTAGAGCGAACTGCAAAAAAAAAGCCAATTGTAAAATAACGCAAATACACATGCAAGCAAATAGGAAAAACATGTAGATATAAAAAGAACAAACAGAAACAATTTTGTAAAAAAATCACTTGAAACGAAAAATCTTTGTCAGAGGATGAGTAATGAAAAATTTTAAATCGTTTTTAACACGAGTTTTTTAGCAAAATTTCTTTGTTATATATTGAAATATATAAACTGACTTAACCCTTTTACAAAAAAATAGAAAACTTATTAATAAATTTATAATTTTATTTAATTTATTTACTTGCAAGGGCAGGAGAAACGCCGTCCACAGCCATAGTCAAAATTCTACCTCAGCTACAGTGTTGAAAACTTGGCGGTTTTTAGATTTAGTGCTTTTTGTTTATCGAAAACGTGTGTAATTCACATAGACTTTGTTCTTGTCTTCTTCGCACTTTCATAGTTTTTGTATCATTCCGTCGCTATTTTTTTTTAATTAAATTTGTTGCGCAGATTAATCTAGGATTGTAAATGAAGCTTTTTTTAGTATCATTTTCATCATTTAGAGTTTTTGCACTTCGCTTGCATAAATTAAAGCCAATTTACACAGTGATATTTTTGCATGCAATTATTGCCTCTAAATCTAGTTTGCGGCGAACGGGGTAGAGGAGCAAGATGGGTAACAAAAGCACGATTATTTTTTGTGCATGTTTTTGTTTGGGAGCAACATTAAAACAGAAATTGAGAAAAAAGTATTGAATCAATTTCATAGTATAAATTGGCCCTTATTAAAAAAATACAATTATATTTTCGACTTAGCGCTTTTTGTTTATAAAAAGTTGTCATCACTGCCATCAGTTTGGTGTCAATAACACAGTGATGCCAAATTTTTTGGAGCAAAACGCGCAGTCAGGCCCTTAAACAAGTGCTTGGATCAAAGCTGGAAAAGAATTAGTTCTTCATTTCAGGCATAACATGACAGCGTTAAATATCAAATGTAAATTGCAAAAGCAAAGAAAAATGGTCTTTTGCAAAAAACATATTTTTTGAGTCAATATTTCACTCGGAAGTTTAATGGTCAGTCAGCAGCAAAACATTTTTTTCTATATATTTTATATGACCTAAAAATTGTTGTAAAGTTGCAGGCAGAAAAAATTTATTCTGATAGCTCTGCAAAATAAAACGGGGCAATATCTATTCGTTTGCAGCACGCATGTTAGCACTATTTTGCCCGTATTATAAAATATTGTTACGAACCGAAACGGCGCTAGGGTGGCAAATACCGGCTAACACGCGGACAGAACAAAAACACACTCAAAGGTCGGTCCATCCCGCCAAAACCCTAACCCATCGATCCGAACAATTAAAATTCACAAAAAAAAAACAATCTCGAAACAAAAACAAAACGCGTCGCAAAAAGGGGGAGGATGTAGGCCCCCACTGGCCCTCCCTACCTTGGTCGTCCGTCTGTCCAGTACAATTAACACGACCCCAATAACCACGATACTCACACAATTACTCTCTTAAATATACGCCACCAAATAATATTTTTTTGTAACTTATAACTAAACATTTTTATTAAATAATCTCTTAAAACTAACAATTAAAATTCTTGTAATAATAACAATAATAATGACAATAAGTATATAAACGTCTAGGTAATTTTGGGATTTTTAAAAATTCCAAATGGGAATTTTTGAAATCTTCAAGGTGGCATCACAATGTCAAACAGTAGCTTACACTGGACGAAATGACTGCCAACAACAAATTACACAGGACACAGTAACCTAAAGTACAAAATAAAAACAAAACATTAATACGTAAATAAAGCATAATGTAAAGTAAATAAATAAAAAAAAGCAATTTAAATAAAAATAAATATAAATAATAGAAAAAAATCATAAATAATAATAAAAATATATGTAAAATTAAAAAAAAAAAGAATAACTAAAGGGAGAAACAAAAATAATATATATAAAATAAAAAAAAACAAATTATATACAAAAACAGATAAAAAAAACATAAGGCTTCAACGTCACAAAACACCCTATACCCGAAGGAGCTCCCTAAAGTATTTGAGTTTTTTTTTTTTATCTGAATTTTCATCCTTTTTCCTTTTTTTTTTAAGTTTCTCTGTTTTTTGTCCATTTTTTTACTGTGAAAATAAACTTAACACTAAACTTAGTATAACATGCACAAACACTACACTTAACACGAACTTAATTATCTACATAAATTTTTTTCCTCTTTTGATTATTAATAATCTTAGGTTAATATTTTAGCTTATATATTTTTTTTTTTTTATTTATATCCTTTCCACCATTTTTTTATTTCCTTTTTTTTTTGAAGCCATTTTTTTAACTTTGTTACCTCAAATTTACTAGATTGGGCTTATTTCTCCTTTTAAATATCCGTGAAGTATAAGAAAAAAATGTATACATATACACAAACATATTCTGGCCTCCACTTCACAACTTGACCCTGCAACCAGCTGGAGGCCAGTGCCAATGTTCTCTGTAAGAACACCGGCAAACAGGGATTTGCGCGTTATTTATAAATTATTTACTTTTTTTTTTATTATAAAAAAACGGAAAAAACATTAAAAAAATATACTGCGAACCAGTTTGATTTTATTCGCTTATTCTTTTTTCTTCAAAATGGCCACTGTGCTTGGATATGTATAGCCCTTATCTAGAATTCACATTGTAGTGAATTCTTTCTCTTTGTTAGCTAGTTGTCCCTTTCTATGAATCCACCACTAGAGGGCACACGAAAGAACAAAAGCCAAAAAACAGAGAGAACATAATTTACAATAACACTTTTGTTTCTCTAAGTACACTAACAAATATACACAGTGTACTACATACATGCATACATAACATAACAGAACACAGCTGAGCGCCTTTTAGTGGCGTAAATATCAATAATTTGGTAGTCAGTGGCGTGACTACTGCTAGGGATGAGTGGGGCAAAATACCCACCGTAACAAAACTCCGGTCTCTACAAGTTCACGCCGTCGGGAACGGTGTACGTGGGAATTTTGGATCACATTCTCAAAACAAACATATACTTCAACGTGGGGAACTCCCACACCCTGAGAACTAGTCTCAATGCTCCACGGACTAAGCTAGCCGGACTAAACTGAATTTTAATTATACTCTACACTCATAATAAAATACAACGTGGGGAACTCCCACGCCCTGAGATCCTCATGCTCTCAGACTGAAAAGCCGGGCTATGACTACTTAATACCTAATACAACATTTAACAAAATTTCGTCTAGACAAATTCATAAGATAGTAGATAGATATAGATGGAAAGGTACTGGTGACATTTAATCATAAAATCCTGAATATTATTCCGATTAATATTTGACGAACCTATCATCCGAACACCACAGTGTGCAACAGCCGACTCCTGCATTTTTCTCATTAAGAAAAAGCATAGTGGCAGCCCCCAAAACTTGAACATCGTCAGTATATATCATGTAATTGGTTCCAATGACCAATTGTAGCACCCAATGTGCAAATTTTCAAAAAAAAAATCACCGTAGCTCGTCAAACCTTAAAAATAATAGTTAATTTAAAAACAAAGACGATTTCCAAATATTTTACGGGTCACGCCCCTATCCAATTTCCAATTTTCGAAACCAACGTTGCCTCCTAACGTTCAGTATGTCTCTAAAAACTTTTAAACTTAAAAGATTCAGAAACTTATGATAAAAATTCGACAAACATACAATCCAATGATTATAATATTAATACTAAATTTGCACCAGCAAAAGATTTACCAGCCTTAATATCACAAATATTTTAAATTATCATTAATTTTCCTTTCCTTATAAAACAATATAAACTAAGCAAACATCACAAACATTTACTTATTCTATATTGCACATAAAAAAAATATCACAGATCAAAAAAAATATTTAAATTATATCACAGGTTGAGAAAAATCTATCACAGTTATGAAATATATCACGTTTGAAATTTTTGCCAAATGCAAGAGGCCTAAATATCCTCCTCGTTACGCCCATTAAATCTGAGCTTTGCGCTAATAATGATGCCTCCACTAATAACCTACGCAAACGCGCCAACTTTGCCTCGAAAAATCGCCAGAATCATTAAAACCCGCTCAATTGACAATTCTGATAAACGCACTCGTCCATAAATAACATTAAATTACATTTAATGCTGCCACTTAATGATAATCTGCAATACTGAGAGAAGCAACATGTAACATTTAACACAAGACATTCTAGTGGTGAATCTTTTAGAAAAAAAATTTAAGGTAATAAAAAATGAAAATGAAGGAAGTAAAGCAAATAAAAAAAAAAAAATTTAACTTAAACATTCTAAATATGGTATAGATAAAAAAAAAAATAATAAAAACACGTATAATTACGTCATGAAAATAAAAAAATAAAAAACTTAAAAGTAAACCTAATTAAATCATGCAAATAAATAAAAAATTTCAGTATAATTATATCATGCAAATAAATAGTAAGCTTAAAAATAAACATAACTAAATTATGCACAAAAAAATATTTAAATGAAAACCATGCAAATAAATTATAAAAAAAAAATAAACTCAAAATATTAAATAAAAATGTATAGTTATTAAAACAAATTGTAATAATATCAATGTACTTGAAAAAAAAAAAAATTAGATGAAAAAGTTGCATAAAATATATAAATGAAAATAAATGATAAAAAAAATAATAAAATTAATATAATTGTAAAAATATGAAAAATTAAAACTTAAAATATATAATTAAAAAAAAAAATAAAAAAAATATAAATAATTTAATAAATATAAATGTATAAATAATAAAATAAATAAGAATAATAATTTGAACGAAGTCACACCATTAAGATGGACAAAAACACCAAAAAAAAAAACATATATAATTAAAATAATCATAGACTTAACCTAAATCGATAATACTAAAAAAAAACATAACTTAAGCTATTGTGTGGGTATCACAGATAAATATCACAGTGCTTCAATACGAAGCTTTTTACGACTGTCTCTAAATCAAAACTAAAAAAAATGAAATCAAATCCACTGTTTCCATTGTGCCTCGATATATTACCCCAAGCTCTACTCGGCCATAATACTACAAATGGCCAGCGAACAACCCAGCCATACAACTGACCTCTAGGACTTAGTCCCGAGCGGCTATGGCGAGAAATCATTCGCTGCTTTACAATGAAAACATCAAGCTGAAACTAAAATAATAAATAATAAATTGAAGGCGAAATGTGCTACTAGGGTGTACGGTTTACAACTCGCTAGGACATTCACTTCGTCTTCCTGCACTAATCAACCAATTGCTTGTTTTGAGTTTCCGTACATTTCTATCCCATGTCACAAATTCAAAGACTCAGTCTCAATTTGGGCCATATAGGTTCACAGGATAAGAGTTTCGGGACTCTCAAAACAAAGTATTCGTTGTTGGGCTATTACTTAAATCTATTCTTCTATGGTAAGTGTTTAGCTGTAATACACATAACGAAAAACAAAAAAAATACAGACATTCAAAGATGTCGAAGCTCTTTCGATTGGGCGCCATATTGTTACGAACCGAAACGGCGCTAGGGTGGCAAATACCGGCTAACACGCGGACAGAACAAAAACACACTCAAAGGTCGGTCCATCCCGCCAAAACCCTAACCCATCGATCCGAACAATTAAAATTCACAAAAAAAAACAATCTCGAAACAAAAACAAAACGCGTCGCAAAAAGGGGGAGGATGTAGGCCCCCACTGGCCCTCCCTACCTTGGTCGTCCGTCTGTCCAGTACAATTAACACGACCCCAATAACCACGATACTCACACAATTACTCTCTTAAATATACGCCACCAAATAATATTTTTTTGTAACTTATAACTAAACATTTTTATTAAATAATCTCTTAAAACTAACAATTAAAATTCTTGTAATAATAACAATAATAATGACAATAAGTATATAAACGTCTAGGTAATTTTGGGATTTTTAAAAATTCCAAATGGGAATTTTTGAAATCTTCAAGGTGGCATCACAATGTCAAACAGTAGCTTACACTGGACGAAATGACTGCCAACAACAAATTACACAGGACACAGTAACCTAAAGTACAAAATAAAAACAAAACATTAATACGTAAATAAAGCATAATGTAAAGTAAATAAATAAAAAAAAGCAATTTAAATAAAAATAAATATAAATAATAGAAAAAAATCATAAATAATAATAAAAATATATGTAAAATTAAAAAAAAAAAGAATAACTAAAGGGAGAAACAAAAATAATATATATAAAATAAAAAAAAACAAATTATATACAAAAACAGATAAAAAAAACATAAGGCTTCAACGTCACAAAACACCCTATACCCGAAGGAGCTCCCTAAAGTATTTGAGTTTTTTTTTTTTTATCTGAATTTTCATCCTTTTTCCTTTTTTTTTTAAGTTTCTCTGTTTTTTGTCCATTTTTTTACTGTGAAAATAAACTTAACACTAAACTTAGTATAACATGCACAAACACTACACTTAACACGAACTTAATTATCTACATAAATTTTTTTCCTCTTTTGATTATTAATAATCTTAGGTTAATATTTTAGCTTATATATTTTTTTTTTTTTTATTTATATCCTTTCCACCATTTTTTTATTTCCTTTTTTTTTTTTGAAGCCATTTTTTTAACTTTGTTACCTCAAATTTACTAGATTGGGCTTATTTCTCCTTTTAAATATCCGTGAAGTATAAGAAAAAAATGTATACATATACACAAACATATTCTGGCCTCCACTTCACAACTTGACCCTGCAACCAGCTGGAGGCCAGTGCCAATGTTCTCTGTAAGAACACCGGCAAACAGGGATTTGCGCGTTATTTATAAATTATTTACTTTTTTTTTATTATAAAAAAACGGAAAAAACATTAAAAAAATATACTGCGAACCAGTTTGATTTTATTCGCTTATTCTTTTTTCTTCAAAATGGCCACTGTGCTTGGATATGTATAGCCCTTATCTAGAATTCACATTGTAGTGAATTCTTTCTCTTTGTTAGCTAGTTGTCCCTTTCTATGAATCCACCACTAGAGGGCACACGAAAGAACAAAAGCCAAAAAACAGAGAGAACATAATTTACAATAACACTTTTGTTTCTCTAAGTACACTAACAAATATACACAGTGTACTACATACATGCATACATAACATAACAGAACACACCCTAGCGCCGTTTCGGTTCGTAACAATATATGGGAAAAACTGGTTTTGATGCTGGCGGCGACTTTATTTAATGTGTTTAGTAATAAATTCTCTAAAATTGAATTCATCATTGCATCATCTTGCAACACTGTTTAGTATTAATCGCGCAATTTTCCTACTCGGTTGTGTTTTGCTTACACATTTTACTTAATTGAATACTTAGAAAAATAATTGCATTTCAGTCATTAATTTTACATCCAAATATTCAATAAGTTCTATATTTTATGAATTTAATAAAAGTTGTATCATAATTATGTGTTAAATAGTGAAAAATAAGAACTTATAACTTGCAATAAAAGCAATATACAATGGATGCTCTAGGCGCTCCAATAACGTTAGCATTGTGTTGTTAGTGTAAAATATATAAACGAAAAAGATGTTGTGTTGTAGTAGAGGTGTGTTTGTGAGGTTTTTGTTTTTGGTAAAATAACCGCTAAAAAAGAAAGAAATTATGAACACGGCGCAGAGTTTTGTTTTTTCAGGGTAAGACTATGTCAGATATTTCTTAATACAAATGAATAAGGTGAAAATATGTTGGAATGACCTGAATATCAGTTGAAATATATTATTAATGTACTATTACCGTGAAATTTTGATGTTAATAATTTAGAAAATTAAGAAATTCACAATCAGTGTTCTCTTAGACACGGGTTTTTAATGATTCAAAATTGTGGTTGTTGTAGTTGTTGACAGAATATGACAATAGTACATGTCAGTTTGTGGTTGATGTATTAACTAAAAGTAAAATTATTGCCGATAAGGCAAGTCATACAGTTGTAATGAGATGACAGCAAATAAAATAAGCTGGCATTACTGTGTTGTCGTGGGTAGTCTAAGACTTCAATCGGTGCTACAGCTACATAATTGTTCACGCTGCTTAAATGGGCAAAAGCAATGCAACAAAATACATATGTTTTGAGTCAATTTATCACTCGGAACTTTAATGGTCTGTCAGCAGCATAACATTTTTCGTTTGCTGAAATTTTCCTGACTTTTAGCACTATTTTGCTCCTCTTATAAAATATATGGGAATAGCTGGTTTTGAAGCTGGCGGCTACTTCATTTAATGTGCTTAGTAATAGATTGTCAAATATTGGATTCGCATCATCTTGCAACACTGTTTAGTTTAGTATTCTTTCGCGCAATTTTTCTACTCGGCTGTGCTTTTTTTACATATTTTATTTTATTGAATATTTAGAAAAATATTTGCATTTCAGTCATTAATTTTGCTTCAAAATATTCAATAAGTTCTATATTCTATGAATTCAATAAAAGTTGTATCATAATTATGTGTTAAATAGTGCAAAAATAGGAACTTATAACTTGCAATAAAAGGAATATACAATGGATGCTCTAGGGGCTCCAATAACTTTAGCATTGTGTTGTTAGTGTAAAATATATAATAGAAAAAATGTTGTGTTGTAGTAGAGGTGTGTTTGTGAGGTTTTTGTTAACATAACCATTGTAAAAGGCAAGAAATTATGAATACGCCGAAGAGTTTAGTATTTTCAGGGTAAGTCAAATTTTTAAGACTATGTCAAATATTTTTTAATACAAATGAACAAGGTGAAAATATGTTGGATTAACATTTTTATACAGTTATTTTTAACTATTCTCTCATAGCTATTTATTTAAATTAACAACATCGTTATCATACTCAGTGCAAATGTCGAATAAACCAATATTAGTTGTTTCAAATAAATTTGACTAACTAAGGCTAAGTAAGAAGGGTGTATTTCACCTAAGATTCATTAATTATTAATGTACTAATACCGTAAAATTATGAATGAATTTAATAATTTAGAAAATTAGGAAATTCGTAATCACTGTTCTCTTAGACATGGGTTTTCAATTATTCACAATTGTGGTCGTTGTAGTTGTTGACATAATAAGACGATCGTAACTGTCATGTGTGTGGTTGGTGTATTTACTAAAATGAAAATGATCACGTATTTCTAAAGTGTCTAATAGGGATTGCTATTAAACTAAATATCGAAATATAGAAATTCGGTTTAAATTAGATTTAGAGCGTAATGTAGATCCTGTTTCATGATGGGGTTTCAGCCTTTTCTTTTTAGTTCTGTTCAGAATTCTATCATAAAAACCAATTCATTTTTACATAAATTTAAATCAGAGCAAATGCACATTTATTTGTAATTTATACAAAGCTGAACAATGTTTACCAAACGATAACATAAAGAAAAATCAAAAATAATGTGAAACATTTAAATATTGTGGTTTTGTAACTAACATCGATTATAAACTTAATTAATATAACATTTTTTCGCATGTATTCTTTTTTTATTATCATAGAACTCTTATTTTTCTAAAAGAAGTCATGTTTTTTTCTCAAGTGTATTGTCAAATGTATGCCTCGCGTGTAAGTTTATTTTTATTATTTTATACTTTTAATATTTTTCAATATTTTATTTGAATTATATTTAATGAGGTTTAAAACAATAAAACTAATTATTTAAACTATAACAAAAAAAAAAAAACAATCAAAAAATTATTTAACAAATAATAAATGATTAATGTAAAAAACAAAGACAGAGAAAAAGAAAAGTTGTATTTATAATTTTACAGTTTTTTCATTTACGTAAATAAATTAGCATATTATATTTTTATAGAATTGTTTTTATCGTTAAAGCCAAGTATTTTGTTCGTACTTTTGCAAAAAAAAAAATTAAAACTCCATATGAAAAAATATTTTTGCGTGGAATAATTGCGGCGGATTTCTCGCGTCTTTTCATAGGCAAAACCATAAAATAATGTATATAAAATGTGATATTTGTCTTTATTATGATTGTGGCTTCCTAATGACTGTTTAAATTTATGTATTTAGAGTTTTTGGTCTTTAAACAAAATACTTGGCTTTATTAAAAATACTATTATGTTTTTGTCAGTTTAATACATATGAAAACTTAATGGCAAGTAGTCTAAAGAATATAAATTAAAATGAAAAATTTTAATATCTTTACTTGTGGTTCTTCGACTAATTGCTTATTCTTTTGTATGAAAATTTTATGTTTTACAGTTTTTCATTAAATATTTAACATACAATATAAATACATGTTTGTATATTTAGTGTATTTTAAAAATTCCTTTTTTGAAACTAAATCTTAAAACTTAAACGGAAAATTTTAAAATATTATATTCGAGATTTCGTAGGATAGTAGATATTAACATACAACAAATGTTAATATTATTATTGTTTCAATGAGAATTCTGTTGAGATATTTTTAATAGTTTTGGTTTATTGTTTCATATATGGATAGCTTATATCACGCAGTGGTACAAACGTTTCCTTAATGGCTTGAGGAGAAGTCCATCGTAAAATATAGTGTGGGCCACCAGCTTTGTCATTAGTTCCTAAAGGAAAGAAAAACGTAAGAACAAAATGTATGGCTTTTAAAAAATAGATTTTACTTACCAGACATACGACCACCACCGAAGGGTTGTTGACCCACAACTGAACCGGTAGATTTGTCGTTAATATAAAAGTTACCGGCAGCCATTTTGAATTCCTCTAATGCATGTTTCAAAAATGATCTATAAACAAAATTAAGATATTGATCACATTTTTTATTCACATTCTCTTAAAAAAGGAGAAAATCAAAATTATACTGTGTTCTGAATATCTGAAAAATTTGAAAATATTTTTCGAATTTTCAAAACTATAATTTTACTAAACGCAAAAAAAGTTTGTTTAAAAAGAATAGAAACATTGGCTCTACCCAAATTTCGGGAATAAACTATTCAAAAATTTTATAAAAAATATTTGGGTGGAGCCTATTTTACAAAATTTTCGACAATCATATTTTTGTTTGTATAAAACTAAATAAAACTTATTTGAAATCAAATAAGAAATATTCACTTTTTTCCCTAACGGAAATATGAAATATGTTTGATAATCTCAAATCACTCCTTTTCGACTTACTCATCTTGTCCAAACACAGCACCAGTTAGTGCAAACTTTGTTGAGGTATGCACCAATTCCATAGTCTTCTGTAAATCAGCATCTTTGTAGACATAGACAGTTAAGACGGGTCCGAAAATTTCTTCAACCATTATTTTATCTTTAGGATCCGTGGATTGTACAATAGCAGGATTAATGAAATAACCCTTGGCATCCGAATAGGTACCGCCGGCAATAATTTCTAAATTTGGACTCTTTTTGGCATGTTCAATATAGGAAGTAATACGTTTAAATGCTTTGTCATCAATAACAGCAGATGTGAATGTTGAAAAGTCCTGGACATCATCGATTTTTAATTTAGCAGCCTCTGCTACAAGACCTTCCTTAATCTATAATAGAAAATAATTTTTTAAATTTTAGTATATTCCACCGACAGGCTAATAATTATAAACTCTAGACAATAGAAAATGATAATTACTTTTGTCAAAAATACAAAAACCGAAAAATCGTTACTTTTATTTCGTTTTTTATTTTAAAAAGCCAACAATAATTTACTTTAATGAATGGTAGTTGTTCATTTTAATATTAAAAATAACTGCTTACGAAATGCTTTGGTTTACGTTAGCTGTTTTTTAAATAAATGTCATGGCCCAAAATACCAAATGACTTGAGAAAAATATTATTATAAGCTTACAAACACAAGCCTTGAGCTTGAATAAGACTTGAAAATATATTGAAAAAGGATATCGCAACAATTGTGGAAAAATCAAAACGGAACCCTCGTGAAAATATTATGTGTGTATGATTACTATAAGCTTATTCTTGCAATTGTAGAATAAGCTTACAAAAATAATATCGTATTGACTTGGGTATAGAAAAGCTTATTTGACTCAATATATTTATAAGCTTTTTTACATAATTGTAGAATAAGCTTCACATATAATATATTATTTTTTATTTTAATTTTAAAAACTAATAATAATAATTCATTTAAAATATAAAAAATAATAATTCATTTTAAATATAAAAAAATAATAATTCATTTTAAATATAAATAATAATTAATTTTAACCATAAATAAAAATTATTATAAAAATAATTAAATTTAATATGCAATTGCACGTTCACTTTATAAAATTTACAACCAAATGTACACGCAAAACACGTTTGACAAATTTAAAAAAAAAAGTAACGGCACTTGTTGTATGCATTATAAGCGTAGAACAAAGACAACAAGACTAGAATGTATTGAAAAATATTTCTATTTCAATCGTCATACTGCGTTGTTTATAAGCATACTTTAGAAAAAGTTATGTATAATAATGTTTAATGCTGAATACTGCTTGTGAATTCACATTTTATAAACATTATAATAAACGAAATTAAGAAAAGCTTAAAACACACTATTTATATAAGCTTATTCTCAAGTTGTATTGCAGTTTGATTGCTATATGGTATATTGGGGAGTTTATTTTTCCATACATAAACCCCTGTACGTGCAGTTAAAAACAACTACCGACTACTGTACAAATATTCAGAGTTGATAACCGAAACAATACCGATACAATTATCGGTATCGTTTCGGTGGTGATTGTGACTATCTTATGACTATAAAAAATTTGTGAATTTAAAAGTTTTTGTTACAGTTTTTCATTGTTGCGAACAAAATACTGGCCTTAATGTTAAATGTTTTTTTGAAACAAGTATTGTATTTTAACGAAAACAAGTTTTGCCCAAAATACGTCTAGTGAAAACTTAGCATAGAAGACCCCATGGCATATTTTCTAAATTTATAGTCTAATATTTCTAATAGTTTTTTTTTGTAAGGTTTTTGAAATGGAAAAAATCTTAGAATCTTCGTTACAATTGCTATAACAATAAATTAAGTTAGGTATACATAATTCTTCATACCTTTGGCCACAAGGATTCAGGAACATACATGCGGGAACAAGCTGAACATTTTTGACCACAAAATTCAAAAGCTGAACGAATAGTTGCTGTAACAACCGTCTGAATATCGGCAGTAGGATGAATAAAATGGAAATTTTTACCACCGCATTCACCAATTAGACGGGGAAAGTTGATGTAATTGTCGATGTTATTCCCGACTTGTTTCCACAAACGATTGAAAGTTCTAAAATAAAACTCAAATATAACATCAATCTTTTAAAATATCATGAAAATGGTTTTAACTTACGGTACAGAACCGGTAAAATTAATGCCAGCTAAATGAGGGGAAGCAGTAATGGTATCACCAAATACAGGACCATCAGCGGGTACAAAGTTAACCACACCATCAGGTACGCCAGCTTCTCGCATAATATTGAAAATACGCCAGTTGGAAAGCATAGCAGTATCCGAGGGTTTCCATAGAACAGAATTGCCCTGAAAAATGTTTATTCAAAGTATAATGCAAAGTGATTGATACCTTTTTTAAGTAAACTTACCATTAAAGCAGGAGTATAGGCCAAATTACCACCAATAGCAGTAAAATTGAAGGGGCTAACGGCAGCTATAAACCCATCAATACCCCGATAACGCATAGAGTTTTTGGTAACGTTAATATTCTCACTAATTGGTTGATATTTGGCACACTCTTTCAGGAAAAAGGCATTTAATCTGTAAAGAAGAAATACAGAATATGTTTAAACTTCTGAATCTATTAAATATGAAACTGGCTAACCTTATAAAATCAATTAATTCAGCGGCCGCATCAATTTCAGCTTGTATAGCGGTTTTAGCTTGACCCAACATGGTTGCTGCATTTAAATCTTGTCTGTATTTGCCAGCCATTAAATCAGCAGCCTTTTCCCAAATCTTCAATCTCTCACTTAGTGGAGTACGATCCCATTTGGGTTGTGTTTCGACAGCGGTCTTTATAGCATTCTTTAGCGTATTGCTATCAGCATAATAATATTTAGCCAATTTATGTTGATGATTATGTGGCATTACTTGATGCATTACTTTATCGGTACGAATTTCCTTACCACCTATGACAATAGGTATTTCTTCGCATGTTGCGGCTGTACGCTGAAGAGCTTTTTCTAAAGCTTTACGTTCGGCCGATCCCTTGTTATATTCGAGTATGGGTTCATTAAATGTAGGAAAATCGGGTAAATTAGTGTCTTGGACTACAGAGCTAATACTACGAGATTTTGTCATGAGATTATTAGGATTTAGAGAGCTTTTGATAAGAGCAGACATTTGGGTATTAACACCAACTTGACACGTACGAGTTGCTAGACCTAACATGTTGCTTGTATTTTATACTGATTGGGAAGGATTAAATTTTGAGCTTATAATTAGGTTGAAAGCTTTGGATCTGTAATAAAAAAATTTGAGTTCATTATTATTTAAAGCACAGAAAATATTTGTTTCTAATAAAAGTCTTTAAAAAAAAATTTAAATTAGAGGAAAAAATATCAAAAAATGCGATTTCAGTTTCACTTTAATTGCAGTTGATTTACTATTGAGAAATAAAAACAACTTTAAGGCAATTATTTAAAAAAATAACCAAAATTTGAGGTTAATTAAATTTAAATAGTTTTCGTTGGTCTGAATTTTTATTTCATTGCAATGCTTGTTTTCTGTTTTATAAATTTTTTGCTTATAGGCTTTACTGCTCGAAAACGGATAGCAACAACCTTCAATGATTAAAAAAATAATAGGGAAAATTTGTACTCATTTTCCTAAATGTACACATGGGCGAGGGATTATATTTATAACATTTTTAAATTACTTTACCCTAATAAAATCTTTTATGTGGAGTTTTTAACTAAGACTGAACTAATTTTGCATGAATTAAGCAGACCAAGATTCTTAACTACATTAAAATTGTTGCAGCTGCAAATATAGGTATGTAACATTTTCAGTAAACTTACAAGAGCTTTCAATAATTGCTATGGACTTTTTTCCAATTGCTTAAAAAAATTAATTAAATTATATTTGTTAACAAAATGATTAAATACAGATGTTTGAACAATACTTAAATTTGGTTTTCTGACATGTACATACAGGGTATTCAAGTAGATATTTTCATTTATTAACAGGTTGATTCTTAAATTTTTATGACTATACCATAAATAGTAAAAGAATATAGCGCAAGTATTAATTAAATAAGTACATCCAAATTTTTTTTTTTAAATGTATTTAATTAATTAATAGCCTTTGTCGCTTTTTTAAATGCATATACATAGCTTTGTCTTAACTATCATTTTAGCAGATTCTACCGATACATTTTCTTTGGTGGAGTTGTTTATAAAACGTTAAGGGCATAGATTGATCATATTTGTAGATTTTTAAATCATTAGTTATTTTTACTGCATTTGTTAATTATTTCTAAATAAATTTTTTTTAGCTTGTGTAAGGGATCTTATACAAATAAATTGAATAATAAACATTCAAATTTAAATTAATTTATTTTATTTTATGCACCCAAATCTGGTCTATTAAACTCAATTAGGCGTATTTAAACTCAATTACACGTATTTATGAATTAAAGAGAAAATAATGGTGAGGGTTGTTTAATCAGAGAGATTATTAGTTCACTACCCGCGTTTGAAGTTGGCCTTTTGTAGTGTATTTTTTTAATTTTTTTCTCAAATTTTAGAATAAAATAGGACTCAAAAGTCTGGTAATGCTAAGCATATTATGAGAAAATAGTTTAAAAAAAATCCATATAGTAATTTTGATCCACAACAGCATGAACAAAATATATATATATATATTTGCTTTGCATGAATTTTTCGTGTTTAAACATTATTTTTATGTCTCAACGTAGTTATTAGTAGATTTTTGTTTGTCAAATTATATATGTATAATTTTTTATTTGTTAATAATGCATATATGCACATACATCGACATACATTCATAAAAAGTATACGTCAATCTATATGTTAAGCTTTAACTATATAAAGACTGTCAAAGAAAAAGTATTTATTAAATCTTTTTTTATATTTTTTATTCAACGTTTTTTAATTTCAAAGCCTAGAGGCCACTTGACGACCCTGATTACTCTAATCAAGGAATTTTCCTATTGAAAAAATCTATCAGAAACAATTTCACTATAAAGCTGGATTCGATTGATATGTTATTGACAGAAATGCAAATCAAATGGAAGCACTGACTTTCAGACAGCCATGCAATTACACTCTTCACACACACATTACTTTTCTATAAGCAAATTCATCGATTCTTCGGCAATACAAAATCAATGCAAAATCAAGAGTCAAATGGGCTTTACACATATTTATTTGCATTGAGAATTTCTTCTTGATTTTGTTCAATTAATTCTTTTTTTAATTCAAGTTTTTTATTTTCACAATTATTTTTTGTTTATCATTACAATTTACCAAAGTTACTCGAAGAAAAAGTCAGGGTAATTTTCGATAAAAAGATACACTCTCATGAGCATTTACCCAGATTGGGAACCCGCGATTGCAAACGATAACGTAAAGAAACATATCTGTTATTGTAAAAACAATTCTTTGGCAATTCTTTGTATGCATATATAAAAAATTGTTTTTCTGTTGGATACATTAATGAATAAATATTACGCAGACAATTTGAACTTTTTTTTGGCAAACAAAAAACAAACAATACATAAACCGGAGGAGGGTAAATTATGTTTAATGGAAAATTACTTTGGTTAAATTTTTTTTAAATTGTGTTGTTTGTTAGGTGGCAAACAAATTATGACAAGGATATTGCTATAGACCTACAAACATACTTATAATATTCAAAGTATACGTAATTTATAAAAGAAAAAAATCTATTTTATGTAGCTATTGATTTTTTTCAACTCCTTTATGAAGTAATAAATTTGATGGATTTTACGTGCTTTTTGTTATTAATAATATTTTAAAATAAAACATTTAAATTTTTTAAGGTTAAGAACAATATACTTAAAAAAAAACTTGTTTCACTTTTAATAAATTCTGGTTAGATTTTCACTTTTTATGAGTTTTTGTTTTAGATTTTTTTTCAGTTTCTGTTTCATAGTATTACGCAATTTACGGGCCATTATAGAAAAAATTGTATTCTTTAATTTTTATCATCCCTTTTAAAAATATCTTTTTAAATAGTTTTAAATATTGTAATTTTTATTTTTCATGTATATTAATTGACTTACTTTAAGCAAAAATTTAGTTTTATTTAAAATATTTTGTTTTAATTTAGTTTTATTTTCTATTCTGCTCACATTTACTTCGTTTCACAATTCAACTCTTGCAGTTGGATATCGAGACTATTTTGTTTGAATTTTTTTTTTTAAACTTATTTTGTTGTATCTTGAAATTCGTATATGCAGGTCGTTTAAAATCAGCAGTTTTTGTCTCAACAATGTTTTAAAATTCTCGTTTTTTTGTTGTTGCTTCTGCCACACCGCCTTTATACACGGCGCGCGCGCTCTAATGTCTATCGACAATACCTACATTTTAGATATAATTACCAACAATAAAAATCCACCACTTAATTTATTCTTGTATGTTCTTTAACTTTACGTTTACTATTTTGTGCTTGTTGAAGAGTTTTAGGTGGCGGGGTAAAAACAATTGGCGCAGAGAGAGGTGTTTTCCTATCATTTATCTTTTAGACATTTTCTTATACTCTAGGTATATACATACATATGTTTACTAAATGATCTCAAAATATAATGTATGAAATGAACGAAAAAGTTTTTTAAATTTATTTGTTAAAATTTGTTTAAAATATTTTGTCTGCATTTTACATTTTAATAACTACATTTTTAGTTATTTTAAAGGTAAATCACTTTGTCAGCTTTTTAACTGCATATACCTTTGTTTAAACTGTTATTTTCAGTTTATTCTACCGACCAACTTTTTTGAGTGCGCACAAATAATAAAAGTTTAGTGCTTAACCATTGTTATGAATGTCAAATTTAAAAGCGAAAATATATTTTCGACCTTATTGTTTTTTCAATAAGTTAGGAATATCACACCATGTCGATGTCGCTCACGTAGTAAAAAATTTTCTCTTGGTTTTATATGGGCAAATTACAATGGTTCGGCATCTTTTCAAATTGGTTTTTTTTCGATTCCAATTGATTTTCTTCCTCTATGGGAATTTTATAATTTTTATATTAATGTTTACCTAGTGTTGACAGTGTACACCATAATATTACCCATCACTGGCATATAATAAGATTTGATAAACAAAACAAAATTGGTAAAAATTATTTACTATGTTGTAAAAACTAGTAGGTTGTTAGAAGGTTGAAACCAGACCTTGAAATATATTATTATTTTTAATCATTTTGCACAAAAAATCATAAGGGGGCCGCATGAATTAAAACCTTAAATATTTTAATATTTTTTTTCATAAAACTGCAGTACATCTCAAAAATATCAGAACGAAATACCAAGTACACTTTGACAATTGTTTGTGTAGTAATTAGTTGTTTTTTACTGTAATTACAGTTATTTTTCTAAGGGAAAGTACAATCAACTATTATTAAACTTTTTATTTTTTTATTGTTTGTGTAGTAATCAGTAGTTTTTTACTGTAATAGCAGTTATTTTTCTAAGGAAAAGTACAAATAACTATTATAAAAAAAAAACTAAAGAAAGTACTGTATTTCTTTACAGTTGTTTAAAGCAGTTATTTTTAATATTACAATATAATAAACAACTACCACAAGTTTTTTTGTAGTAGAAAAATACTATAGTTCTGGCAAAGGGAAGGCGACGGTCGGTTATGCTTTGGCATGTTACCAGATTAAATGTGGCCAACCGTTGGTTTGAGCGTACTTGCCACCGTTGGCATAACATAAATAATTTTTGTTTAAACATGTACAATGCAATAACAATTTTTTGGTAATCAAAAGAAAAAATTAACTGTAAAACACAGTAGTTTTTGCAAATTTTTATCAATTTGCAAATTTTTATCAACTTGAAAATTTTTTAATTTAAAATTTGACAGTTATTTTTACGACATTGTTAGTTATTTTTACGGTATTCGTTAGTTGTTTTTTGAAAAGTTGAAAATAACTAAATTTTATATTGTTTTAAGGGTCGGCATTCCTAGTGTGTACTTACACAATTTTCTAAACGGATGTTTAAATTTTTTATTGTTAGTTATTTTGACTGCTTTTGCTAGTTATTTTTATTAGCTTATAATAACTAAATTTTAAGTTTTTTTTAAAAGTATCTACAAGATAAAGGTATCTACGAAATTCTACCGGTAAAATATTGTGCTTAATTTTTTTGCAACAAATATTTTTTTTGCTTGAAAAACAAAATTTATTATCCAGCGGAATTCTTAATTACGTCTAGAATAATATGTTAAATATTTTAATTTTTTATTATATTTTTTGCCTTAATAACTCCAAATATATTTTTTTATTTTATGCTTTGTATAAATTTGTTTAAATAAAAATGTTTTAAAATCTAACAAACTAAATAAGTGAACTAAAATTACAGGTGATTATGGAAAAATTATTCTTAAATTTATATTAATGTAGCCTAATAAGGCGGCGGTTGATGTTGATACTGTTGACCCATCATATTGGGTTGATTGGGCAATTGACGTTGTAGCTGTGCCACTAAATTAGGATTTTGTTGTTGGGCTTGATTTTGAGATGGACCCATGCCACTAGCGGCTGAATTTTGAGGGCCACCCATACCTTCAAGTTAATGAAATAATGAAGAGTTTTCATAAAATAAATATTATGTCTTTTAGGTGTCAATATTTACCTTGCATTTGCATCATTTGGTGTTGTATACGCTGTTGTTGTTGTTGTTGCTGTTGAAATTGCTGTTGCTGGACCCCAGGTTTACCGCCACCCGTTGATTGTTGCCTTTGATAGGGCGGTACTGCACCCTGACCCATCATATTATTCATGGTAACATTGGGAGCTTGATTAATATATTGTCCTCTATTGCCCGCCATTGTAGCTGGTCCACGTTGCTGTTGTTGAGCCATAAAATCGGCCGGATTATTACGTGGATTCATTTGATTAAAACCACCCATTAAATTAGCTTGCTGATTGGGACCGGCAGTTTGTTGATTCATGCCTTGTTGTTGGTATTGATTAAAATTTTGGAATTGTCCCGGTCCGGTTTGATTAACCACACCCTGGTTGACAGCCGCACTACCTACCCCAGCTACACCCACATTTTGTTGCATCATACCACCCGCATTAACCATACCGGTGTTATTTTGTGCTGTCATCATGGGATTTTGATTGCTGGATGGGTTACCAGCCCCCATCATACCAGCATTTTGATTCATACCCATTTGTGCATTGCCTTGTGGATTCAAACCTTGCTGTTGCATCATTGGATTTTGTCCACCCATACCTTGTGCTCCACCCATGCCCACTGGATTCATACCGGGAGCCATTTGATTTGGACCTACACCCGACATTTGATTCGGTGCCATTGCTCGCATGCCAGTACGTCCGAATTGCTGTTGTTGCAGCTGTTGTTGTTGTTGTTGTACTGTGTTAATAGCACCAGGCTGCTGTTGTGGTTGCATACTACCTTGTGCCTGTCGTTGTTGTTGTTGCTGTTGCATGGGATTAAATGTAGGATTATTTTGATTAAACGATGGTTGTCGTTGTCGCAACATATTATGTAAAGCTTGTTTGGAATTATTAATTTGAGGACGTTCAAAGCGATTCACTGAAAATAAATAAGAAAAAAGGGTTTGTTTGTTTTTAAAAATACACCAAATTTTAAAGTATAAGTAATTAGAATTGCAATTTATCTTGACTATTCAAAGAACTTTCTATTGGAATGATTCACTGAAAATTGATTGTCTTTCTATATATGTCTTTAGCATCTGTAGGCATAAGCCCTCAGAGAAAGTATTCGAATTTCCTTTTAACTTACTTTGCATTCCCTGTTGTTGCTGATAGAATTGCTGCTGTTGTTGTTGCTGTTGCAGAGGATGGAACTGATTTTGTCCTTGCCATTGTTGTTGCTGCTGTGGATTCATACCACCTTGCTGCATTGCTTGAGGTCCTGCACCCGGACCCATAAAATTCATTTGTTGATTTTGTTGAGGATTTCCAAGATTCATTTGTTGTTGCATATTGCCTGGTACACCCTGCATTTGTTGTTGTTGCATCATCACATTGGGATTTTGTTGCATCATTTGATTTTGATTGAATTGTTGCATATTCACCTGAAAAAAGGAGATAAATTCAGCATTTCCAAAAAAAAAAAATATTTTACGCCCACTAACATTTGAACCCATTTGCATATTCATTTGCATTTGCCCCATTTGTTGTTGAGAATTCATTTGGTGTTGTTGCTGCGGCACTTGCTGTTGTTGCTGCTGTACTTGCTCTTGTTGCTGCTGTTGTAGACCTGGCTGTTGAGGTCCTCCCTGCTGTGATTGCTGTCCCGTTAATGGTGGTTGTTGTTGAGTATTAACCGGTGGAGTTTTAGGATTTTTAGGTTTTCGCTTACGCCCGGTGCCCTTACCACGTCCTCGACCACTTACTACAGCGCTTGGAGACTGATCCACTGAAGAGGGTGTATCCGCCTTCATTTCATCCTTCTGTAAGAAAGGAGTGGGGGTCTTAAAGAAAAACAATAAGTTAATAAAATGATAAAACAAAAAAGTGTGCAAATAATAATATAAATATAAAAAAAATATATATATATACCACAATTTTTTCTGGCACCGGTTCTATATCTTCCGGTGGTAAGGGTAAAGGTTCGTAATAATAACTGCTAGGTTTTACTAAACTATGTGTATGATATTTGAGATTACGATGAGCGTCTTCGTAAGTTAAAGGTTTACGTTCCAATTTAACGGCGCCAAACCATACCCATGAAAGAGGGGCTGGATTTTTATGGCCCTCTAATATATCCCATACTGAAATACGTTGTTTATCCGAAATACGTAATTGTTTCTTATCCATATCGTTAATTTTATTGCCTTTTTGATCAACACCAGCTGGTTCACAGGAAAGAACCTAAAAGCATACAAAACCAAATAATCATTAAACTTAGAACAAAGAAAAAAATAAAAAAACCAAAGCAACCACCTCAGTTTGTTGTTTGTACAGTGGCAATAGTTGTCGTATAACTTTTATCGAAGCATTATGCTTTTCTCCAATTTCTTTTTTTAATTTTTTCATTAAATTTGAATAAAACTTTTCATCTCGTTCCGATTGTCCTTCAGAAACTAAAGTAGAATGTACCAATGTTGTCAGCATATCCACCACTGTGGTAAAAAGTTCTCTGTAAGAGGAAATGATATTTAAAAAAATATGTCATGTGTTGTTCCGTGAGCAAAAGAAAGAACTTACCTATTTGTGCTTAGATCTACTACACCCTGACATACCAATTGTGCTAATAGAATAGCCCAATCGGTTATAGAAGTACTATTCTTTTGTATGGAATCAAACATACCACCTACCAAAGAAAAACGCAATTGTAGAGCATCCAGCATTTCTTCACGCCCCATGGGATCGTCAACACCACCCATGGTATCGAACTGAAAATAAGTTAAACGTAAAGTAAAAATGTGTGTGTATGGCATTACCTAGAATCCGAGATTATTCTATAGTCTTAGGAATTTTTTCCTAAGAATTTTCGATGAAAAAGGTATTTTTATTATCGAACTTAAATAAATACTTACCTCAGTATATGATTGTAAACATTGTGATAATTGTGAATACAATGACACCAATAAACCCTCTTTATATTCATCTTGGCCCTTAAGACATGTTAAAATTAAACCCAAAAATGGCTGATAATTCAAAGGCATTTTTCTATTGCGTGAACCGTTATTGGAACAATTACTATAACTACTACTGGCACTGCCACAACTGTTATTACTCTTTTCACGTTCATCACCACTACACGAACTATTATTATCTGCCTTGGAAGTTTTCGAAAAATAATTCATACTCTCCAGAACTTGACCAGCAACTCGTAGAATACGTCCCTGCACAGCAGGTGTTAATTTTGATACCAATGGAGCTACTAGCCAAGTAGAAGGTTTGGGACGATGTTCTGATTTACCATTACCACCGACATGCGACGTTGAAACTTCTTCCATTAGAAAAACATCTATAGCAGCACGGGCTACTGTGTCTAGCCAAGCGGTTAGCTCGGTTGGATTATTCATACTTTGTTTATGCATAAGTTGTAAATCTAGCCATGATATGCGCAGAGTCCATTGACCAAGATTTTCTAATATTCTAACAATCATCGACTTTTGATCCATTTCTGAAATGATACTATATTCGACTTCTGAATAACAAATCATATGTAATATGGATTGTGATTGCTTGGGTGTTAACATATCATCAATAATCATGTCACATAACTTGTCGGCATTCTTTAAACATCTTTCCAAAACATGTTCCTGAGCACATATCTGTTTTAAAACATGTTGAGCAAATTCCAACAATGAAATTTGTTCTCCTGTATTTGTTACGGAATTAGTTGGGGGGGTTGTAAGTAACGGCTGTGACATATCATGATCATGATCTCCGGTTAAACTTGTCAAATCGCTAGTACCCAAAATTTGACTTATATCAGGACGATCATTACTTTTTGGCGTACTGCCGGGATGTACGGGTGTATTAAAACCACTACCTCGTTTACTGCTACTTCCAAAGGCAGCCGTTGAGGTACTGCCTGTCATCGCCGGCGTTTTTAAGGCCGTTGTATCCACAACTATTAGAATGGCTTTAAGTACAGCCAATACTGCTTCTAGAGGTACATTTTTGTGAGCTGCTATTAGTAAATGACGATCGCAACTAAGTTTAATGTTGGATGGACTGCCGGCAGCATTCAAGGGATTTGGGGATGTACTAACGGAATACATACCAGGTTGTGGTATTTCAATTGTTTTAAAAAGTTTCAATACTAAATGACATGTTAAACGGGCACCTGAAAAAGGAAATAAAAAAATATATAAAATATTGTTTTTCAATAGAAAAGCACTGTAAACAAATCTAATAACTTCGTTATAAATGGGGGGGTTGTGAATTTTAAAAAAAGCTTAAGGAAGATTTGTTTTTTTTTCTCTGGAAAAGCTCAGATTTTCAGAAGATTCTTCTAAATCTAAAACAAACATCAAATAAAAAACAAAACGTCAAATAAAAAACCCAATTTTTTCTTTAAGCCTGTATGATACTTTCATTAATTTTGGGAAAATAATGTGTGTGAGTTGGAATATATAGAATAAATCAGTATCTGTCAAATTAATGTCGGTAACACAGCGCACTCATTTAATTTACATTGCCGCCAATATAAATCCAATACAAAATAAAGCTAGTGTCATACGGGTTTAATGACTTTTTTTATATTGAAATTATAAAACAAAAATATTAAAAAAAATTTTATAGGGAATATTTCTCAGAATCTGAGTGTTTCCTATAAAAAATAACACAAAAGAAAATACTTGTTGTCACTTATTCGTTTCGCGGCGGAAACCCCATAAAAGTGATAAAACATTAAAGTTTTCAGTAGAAAGGCTTGCTTATTTCAGAATTAATAAACCAAATTAGATGAGGTTAAACCAACTTATGTTAAAAACAATGAATATAAAGAGTTCAACTATATAGAAAACATAGCAATCTGTCAAATTGAAGTCGGTAAGACAGTGTCCTTAATATGATTTGTACTGGTGGTCCAAAAAAACTAGAATCTAGCAAAAGTCATATAGGCTTCAGACATTTAAAATAATATTATGAATATTTTCTTTCTGAACTGCCTTAACATTTAAATTTTTACAACAAATCACTAATACACTAAAATATCTACTTACCCGATTCAGCATCCGCTGTTATTTCACCATCATTATTTCCCGGGTAAGCATTGCCCAAAGAACACAAACAAATTTCCATAACAAAATCCGCCAATGAAAAGCAATGTCTTGCCACCAAAATGCATATAAATACAGCCAAAGAGTTATGAATTTTACTATTTTGTATATCAATTTGACATAAATGAGGATATCTGGTCTTTTTCATAGCATGACATATACTTTGCAAAGCAGCAATCCATTCCTCCGACAGCGTATTGCAACCCGCCGTTAGTTCAGCACAAGTTATGGCAATATCGTTTAACCGATCATTGTCAGTTTCATGGCAAACAGCAAATATGGCATTCGAAACAAAACTGTAAATATTTGCTGGAGATTCATGAAGCTGGCGCAACCATAACATATCAATTTTACCACCACGTTTTGGGGAAGCAAAAACCTCCTGCATAAATTGTGGATTATATGATTGTGGAACCATGCCCAATGGTTCGGGCTGATTAAAGGGTTGATTGAAAATATCTTTAAATTTTTTAATATTAGACATTTGTGGAAAAAATTCGGGTTCTTGATCTTTAGAACGTAATATTAAACATGATTCATACAAGTCACTAAGATATGCCAATATACAACGTTCGGCTGAACTACATTCGGTGGGATTGGCCACATTTTTAATGATACGACACAAGCCCTCAAATACCGAAACTGTTTGTTCATGCGAGAGTAACAAGCAGCTATGATATCTTCTTAAAATACCCACTATATACAAGCCCAAGCTAGTGGTATAACTACGTATCATATTTGATTTTTTAGCTTGTAACTGATTTTCTACTTCTGGTAACTCTTTTAATATCTGATCACATAACTCCAAAAGACTGTGTATATTTAGGGCCATCTCCATAAGATCAAATAAAAAGGCTACATGTTCTTGTACGGGTAAATAGTTATTATTGCCCACAGCAAAACCGTTAAGTTGGTCCAATACAGTGGCTGCACATTGTGATGTCACTACATGTTGATCAAAATATGCCATATTTTGACATTTGCTTGTAGTATTTTCAAAATTAAATTCATTGCGTGAGTGTTTTTTAACTTTTCCACCCTCGGCCACATCAATGCTAAATTTTTTGGTAAATAATTTACAAATCTCTTTGGACATTTTCTTAACAGCATGTTTCTTTTCATCACGTTCTTTGCCAACACCAAACAACAAAATATACCGTTGATTTGATTCACTGCTATAAGTCATTGAGAGATCATCTTGCGGAATTGGAAAATGTTTGGTGTAGATATAATGACGTGATATAGAAGGGTTGGCATTATTACAACCAGTGCTATTATTGTGATCGGGTATTTTGGGACTATCTGGTGCCTCTGCCTGGCCCTTTTCTTTGATATTCTGTAATAATTTATCCAAATCATCATCAACATTCGAATCATCGAATTCATTATGTTTAAAATCTAAACCCGAAGTAAAATCATCATCGAAACCATGATTTACAGCTGGCGATACAGGTTTATTTGACACCGGTCCTGTAACACTATTACCAACCCCAACAGCCATATTGGGAGGTTTATTATTTAAACTAGCTGTTACATTGGTGGTAGCAGCTCCTTCTAAAAGATCTCCCCTAGAGATAAGGGTATACATGTAAGCATTATGTGAGAATACATCATGTCGTATGAGTGCACTAAAAAGATGTACTAAATTGGTAAATTGTGTACGATTTGCCAGTGAGCCATTTTCATCGAGTACAGGTGCGTCACAATCTAGAAAATTCATAAGAACGGATTGAAAAACAGGTAATCCACCTATAAGACCCGCCCCCGAGGCTATGGAATCCTTATCATCGTTGGGATTGTTGTTATTGCCCACACCATTACTGTTGTCTTCTGGTGATGGTGTAGTAACTTCAATTTGTCGTTTATCCAATAGTATAGCAACAACAATAGCACGATGTTCACCCCATCTGAAAAATGTAATGGAATATTAATTATTATTAATAGCAGAAGCAGGAATTAAAACATTTCAGCCCGCGCTGATACAACAACATAGTAAAAAATATATATATTTTTCTTTACAAAAACCTCATTCTAAGATATTTTTCCCATAGAAAAATTATTCGATTCTAAAAACATTTTTTATATAAATATACATTTTCGAGAGGAAATCCCTTAGATTGTGATGACTTTTACAATCTCGAGATTGATGTTAACAGAAAATCTAAATATTCTTTACAAATGCATTTTTTGCATATATTAGTATATAAAAAAATATATTTTAAAAATTATCTATAAACATAATAAATTTCGAATACTTTCACTATAAAAAATCGATGAAATTCTCAGTTTCTCTATAGAAAACTTTTCTGATTCGAATGCATTTTTTCTTTAGAAAAATTAGCAAATTCAGAGACAATTGGTCAGTTTTTACAAAAAAATTTTTAGTCCCAAGAAAATTTTTCAGATGGTAAAGTTTCCCATCATTCGATTTTGAGATATTTTTCCTGAAGAAAAATCTCCAAACAAACATTTTGCTACAGGAAATCCCTTAAGTTTTAAGATTCACAATCGTTTTTTTCCTTAAATAATCTCCGTATACCGACTCATGTTTTCAGACAAGTTTTAAGAATAAAACACACTATATATATATCCTGAGTAGTTTTATATATACACAAATTTTGGAGCAATTGCTCCTATAGAAAATATTTTAACTATGAAGATTTTTTTTTCACAAAAATATAAAATTGTAGAAAAATTCTCACATTCTTAATTCATAGGTTTTTCTACTATTATAAAAACCTTAGGTACATTTAATTTTTATTCTCTTGAATTCTAAATATAGTTTTACAACAAAATTCTCTAAAATTTTTAGGTCCTCTTCGTATAAATTCTCTTAGCTTCAAAGGATATTTTCCTATGATTTGACTATTTTAATTAATTCTATATAACTATAATTAAACGGTCCTACTCTTCCCAGTGAAAAGGTTGGACTCACTCCTTAATTTTGTATTACTTCGGAATTTCGTGCTCATTTCGTTATTTCGTAATTATTCCCTTTATCTAACCAATCTTACCTTTGACTAGATACAGCCCATTCACATAATATCTTAACCGTTGTGCCGTCCACATTATTAGCATCATATTCCTGTCGTATTTCTTTCATTTCACCATTTGCACCCATTTCACGTCGTACACTAACAAATGGTTGAAATATGTTGCCGTATAAAGAATCAATCGAGTTTGTTTGATCCATTAAATCAAAACAATGGGTATCCAAATGATCGAGTATAGTTAAAACACGAGTATATGAATTTTTATTAGCATTTTGCCATTTTTCAGCAAACCATCGATTTTCAGCATGCTTCGAACGTAACACTATCTCAGACTCAGTAGATCTAAGTTGTCGCCGTACCTCAGCATTGGTAATGGGACATTTGGTAGGCATTGGTAATGCAGAAGGAGCAATAGGTAAATGATCTAAAGGACTGCCGCATAAAGAAGCAGGTATACGATTTTCCCCAATGCCACACCACACCATAGCTGTTGGGCATTCAATGGTTATTATTTGTAAAATCGTACTTAAATACAATATAATATCACGATGATGTGGACAATTTAGGTATTCATTAATTGCTGTTTCATAAGGGTCTAAAGATGAGTTTTTTCTGTCCATATCCTCATTTTCAATATCCATTTGTGTGACGCCAGCTGGTTGTAGTTTATTACTTCCATTGCCATTTTGTTGTTGCAGATCTATTACAGCATTTAAAAGGTTTGCCATTTTTTTAGCTACTATATAAGCCATTTTACGGCATAATCTTTCGGATTGTACAAAATCATGCATGTACTCAAGAGCAAATGTTAATATTAATTTCTTTAATGATTCATCAAATGTTGCTTGAGTTCTCATTTTATCTAATAACTCTAAAATCCAAATAAGAAATTCTTGCCTATCCAATAGAGACTCTTCATGCATATATTTACATAGTTGTGTACAATAATTCCAATATTTTAAAGCATTACGACTATCTTCAAAATTACTACCAATACCAGATATTGAAGAACCAGAACCGGGTATATTATTATTTGCTCCAGGTAAACCACTTTGACTGTTGGAACTAGTTACAATACCTGAAGCATTTGTGCCAGTTAGTGAACTCAATCCCACACTTGTCGATGACTGACTATTAGCTGGACTTAGCATGGGCACTGGAATAGCCAATGATTGTGGTACTGTTGTTAGAGAGTTTGTTGGATGTGTAGAGGTATTTTGTGGTTGTTGATTATTTTGTGTGGTAGGAGCTCCATAACCACTTAACAATGCCTTTTCAGAGTGTGAACCTATAAAAAATTAAGAAAAAATAATTATAATTGAAATTTAGATTCAAAATTACTTAAACAAAAGATGTTTTATAGAAAACCCTTAAAAATCAAAACAAATATTCTTAAGGCATCGTTTAAATGTTTTCTTTAGAAAAGAATTTATGATTTTGAAACATTTTTTCTATAAACAATTTAGATTCTGATGTTGAACAAAATGTTAATTATACTTGTTTAGTAAAAACACTTTGTAAAATATTTTATATAATAATTTTTTATTTGAATTTTTTGTTAGAAAAAATGTAAAATACTGTTTTCATTTTTTATTTATTTCCGTTTTCTATTGTTGTAAAATAAACATAATTTATTTCCAATTTGCTATAATCACACCGCTGTGTAATTATTTTAACCCAAAAGGATATATATAGATCATATTATCCAATATCTGATACAATTTTCCTATAGAGAAATTTTACGAAAATTCTATGGAGATTTTGAAATTTTTAAAATTTTACGTCATTTTTCTATGAAAATTTTTTCAGACTATGACATGTTTCCTATAGAAAAACTCTCATACATATTCTGAAAATTTTCTTCCATGGAATAATTCTAAGGATCTGATTCTAAGATTCTGAGATGGGCAACACTGGGCGAAATAAAAAAAAATGTAGACAAAACAGATGTAGATATAATTATAATTTTTTACTTACTCTTTTCACTTAAATGATAAAATTCCTGTAATTTAGGCAGTAAGTCCTTCATAAATTTAATTAAATTGCTGGTCCATTCCGGTACCGGATCAAACGAGTTTCTCTTTTTATTTTTTGACTCAGAAACACTGACCATATAAGCAGCACTAAGTTTTATAAACCAAGTGGCTCGTTGCATATTAACTTGATGGTCACATAATGTTATTAATATTTCTTCCTTCTTATTAAAAGATGGTGCTTTTTTGGCTAAACTTAATAGCGGTTTATTGCCGGCTAAATCTTTAAACCATGCATCTAAGGCTCCCTTTGTGCGGGGCGATACGGGCCAGAAGTTGTCTTTGAAATTGATTTGTTGCTTTTTACGCACTGTATCTTGCAAGGTCATCAGTTCTTCTTTTTTAGCCAATATGGCATTAAAGAAGGAAGCCACTTTACTGGCATTCACATTCGATGTGTGAGCCGTACCAAATTCATCCGATAATGGTGGCGTTGTAGCAAATCCATGTTTGACGTTGGATGGAGTTAATTCATCTTCGCGTTGCTTGGCCTCCTGGGGGTAGACGTCTGGTGGGCCCAAGCGTGAACGTTTCAACGGTCGCTTTTCCTGTAGTAAGGAAAGCATTTTGTTGATTTGGTAATATTTATCAGTGTTCTTTGCTTGGTTTTCTATAAAATTTAATCACTTTTTTACAAAAATTTATCAAAAAAAAAAAAAAAAACAGAGAGCCACAAATTGCAACTAATTTGTTTGAGAATTTGCTGAGGCTGTCGGACTGTTAGGTTTTTAAAGGTCGATTCTACACTAAATATGTTGGAACAGCTGTTAAAATTTATGGGCACACTGTCACAAATGATTGAAATAATTTTTTAATCTGTGTCTAGATTCTATACAATTTTATCATTTTAAAGATGTTACCAAAATGTAAAACTATAAGGTGTAAAATTACTGTATTTTACTAAATTTGTAATAACAGCTTAACATTTTTTATGTAATATGGTAAATATTTAACTTCGAAAGTGTATAAACAATAATTGTTTTTTCAACAAAAAAAATCATCTGGCAATATTGCTGCTGTCGATTGTTTTATCCTCTCTTTTATCATATTCTTCTAAACAAGGGCATTCTAGTTCGTTTGAGTAATCGCTCTTTTTAGGTAATTATTTTTATAAAACTAGTTTGCTATGTCAAAAGCTTTCAAAAACATTCACTATAAACTGATAGCGACATGAAAAAGAGGTTGAGAATAAAGCATGATTGTCATTCTTACCTTATCATAAATCGGTAATTGGCTACCACTACCACTTTAAGACCGATAAGAAAATTTTGAATTCATTACCGGTTTAATTTTAAAGCATCTTAAACTTCCGTTATAATAACGCTAACTACCAAAGCACAGATTTATAACGGTATTTTGCAGATATAACAAAATTGCTCATGTGCAAAAATAGCCTAAAGATGTCTATAAATAAAATGACAGAAAATAGCGATTAAATAAAAAGATCGAATAATGGTAAACTAGTTCATTAATCTAATAAAACCAGTTCATTCATGAACGATACAACTCTATTTTATTTCTTTTTGCATATTTCTTTTTTTTTTTTGCGGAAAAGCACAGGTTTTGAAAGAAATAAAAAGAAGAAAATAAATAGATATGAGTAAAAAATATTGAAAAAAGCTTTTCAGTTAATTGAGCAATATCTGTGGAATTTTGACAAAAATTTGGGTTTTAAGAAATGTTTTAAGACAATCTTCAAGATATCAAGGCAGCTAATTCATGTTTACGTTTAATTATCAAATGTTTTTTATATTTAGTTTTTTATATTACATAATTTTTGGCGAAACATTTTTTAGAATATGGCACCGAGTAAATTGGATAACTTATACCGGAGAATGTTAATAACTCGTTTCTTCGAAAGAGGTTGGGGTAAACCAGAAAATTTGAAAAGGTTGTTTCAATTCCGCAAGGTAATTTCTCAAAGGAAAACATGCTTTTCATTAGTTCCAAAGGATTACCCTGTACAAATTTTAAAAGAACATAAATATCCAGATTGCTTATTACTGGAAGGAAAATTTCTAACTCCTTTTGAGCTTCACCTACCTGGAATAGTACCTAAGGCAGCACAAAATGCTTATTTTCAAGTAATTTTACCAATTAAATGGACTGGCAGAAGTAAGCCGGTGTGTATTCATTTAGCAGGAACTGGAGATCACTTTTTTTGGAGGCGTAGGAATTTAATAGCTAAACCACTTCTCAAGGAAGCTAATATTGGATCCATTATATTGGAAAATCCCTTTTACGGTACTCGGAAGCCAGACAATCAAGTTCGTTCGAATTTGCACAATGTTTCTGACATATTTGTTATGGGAGGTTGTCTCATTTTGGAATGCCTGGTATTATTGCATTGGTGTGAACGCAATGGCTTTGGTCCATTAGGAATAACTGGGTTATCAATGGGTGGTCACATGGCGTCATTAGCTGCAACGAACTGGCCAAAGCCGCTTGTGTTAGTTCCCTGTCTATCTTGGTCTACGGCAGCAACTGTTTTTACTACTGGAGTTATGAGCCAATCAATTAACTGGGATATGCTTGAAACACAATATTATTCTGATGGAAAATATAGTGAACGATTATCAAAAATGGTAACTGTAGTTGATGATGCTTTTACTGCTGGACAAACTTTTATTCGCAATTTTAATCAATCGTTGATTGAGTTAAAAGAAGACATAAAATATACAAAAATGTTGCAAAGCGAAAAATCCTCCTCAATTTCTAATGCTAATGAAAGAACCAAAGAAAATTATTCCTTAACTAGATTAATGAATTTTATTCTTCCCGAAACCAATGATGACAAAATCGATATTACAAAAACAAATTGGTGGGAACGTGAAGCCCTGCAGTTCATGAGAGGGATGATGGATGAATGTACACATCTTAAAAACTTTTCCGTTCCACATGAAACGTCTTTAATTATTGCTGTTTGTGCTAAGGATGACGCATATGTTCCAAGAGAGGGTTGTACTGGCTTGGAAGAAATATGGCCTGGCGTTGAAGTTCGTTATTTAGAAGCTGGGCACGTAAGCGCGTACGTTTTGCATCAAAAATTATTTAGGTCCTGCATTATTGAAGCATTTGAAAGAGCAAAAAAGTTGAACACGCATAACATAAATATACTGCATGATCAAGGATCATCCAAATTAACGTATCACCAGCTTTTGGACAAATATGTAAACACATATTAATGTAGAAATGTTCTGTACAAATGCTGTTATTGTAAACATATAATAAATAACAATCGCACAAGAAAATTACAAATGTTTTTGTATCCAAACAAGTTGACTTTATGACATCCTCTCGGATTAAAAGGATTGAAATTTAGTTTTGACAAAACAACTTAAACCGGTTTCAATTTTGTCAAAAGTCCACAGATATCTTAAAAACCCCGAAAGATTGCGAGTCTGTCACAAATATATTTTTTCAACTTTTACATTTGTAGATTAATCGATGAACGAAGTTTTATTTTATTAAAATAATTTTATAAATTCAATTTTATTACAAAAATGTGTTATTAATTTTCAATTTTTTTTTTATAAAAAAAACGAACAAAATACTGGGTTTTATGAACACTCGTAATTTAATATT
Organism: Eustalomyia histrio; assembly: GCA_949748255.1. Taxonomy (NCBI): domain Eukaryota; kingdom Metazoa; phylum Arthropoda; class Insecta; order Diptera; family Anthomyiidae; genus Eustalomyia; species Eustalomyia histrio. The sequence continues at coordinate 155,293,934 of OX456524.1, read as the reverse complement.
TCATCGGTTAATATTTAGACATAGATGTCAAAGTGATGTCTCTTTTCGCTATGTTTAAAGGTAATTATATCGAATCCCCTTTTTTATAAGGAGAACGGAATAATTCCGCCAGAGGAATTGTGTGTGTATTTTTGTTATTGTAACAAAAACAAAACACAATTCTTTTAGAGGAATATTTTCTCAAATTTTTTTTTTTTAAAGGTACAATCCTTCCGGTTAATAATGGAAAAATTTCATTCAAATGGCTGCCTCGGCTGGCCATGCAGTAACCTACACGATGGGTCCAATTTTTCAGCACATTATCGATTTTGTGCAGTTGTATTTCACCAATGGCTTCACGAATATTGTCCTTTAAAGCGTCAATTGTCTGGCTTGTCGGCGTAACACTTATCTTTGACGGCACCCCACAAATAATAGTCCAACGGTGTCAAATCGCAGCTCCGAGACCAAACGACATCAGCTCTGCGGCTGATAATGCGATCTTCAAAAACAGGGCGCAAAACATCGAGTGCAGCTTCGGCTGTGTGGCACGTAGCGCCGTCCTGTTAAAACCAAATTGTTGCCAATATCCTCCTCTTCAATTTTTGTGAACAAAAATTCGTTCAACATGGCCCGATAACGATCGCCATTGACTGTAACGGCCAGCCGAGGCAGCCATTTGAAAGAAATTATTTTCCATTATTGACCGGAAGGATTGTTTTTTCAAATAAAAAAAGAAATTTGAGAAAATATTCAGTAGTTTTTTTTATAGCATTTTCAAAAAAAAAAAAAGTTATTTGGCGGACCCTATACATATATATATATATATATATATATATATATATATATATATATATATATATATATATATATATATATATATATATATATATATATATACAGAAAATGCCATTAAAATCGCTTTTCCAAAATTGAATCGCCAGACTAGTCTAAAAGTCGCCACGTTTGACGAGACCTCCCAAATTTAGACAATTCTTTCTACTTTAATGTGTTTTTTAATTGCTTTTAATTATTTATTTTATGTAACAAATACATTTATTAAAAATTGTATTAAATAAATTTAGGGAAAAACTGCACTACCAAGCGTTGCTCAAAAAAAAATCAAATATGACCTCTTTTGGAATAATTTTTTTTTTTTGTATCTACTTTTGTCCTACTTTAGCCAAATTTAGTAATAAACTAATATACAGCAAAATGTGTTGGTGGGAAACGTAGCTGATAAAAAAATTATTCAAAATAAATTAAATTATCGTAAATAAATAATTAAATTAAAAGTGGATTAGTTTAGTTTGATTGGATCGTTTAATTGAACTAGTTCATTAAATACTACACATAAACGTTTTTCACACACGAATATGGTGCAAATCGCAAAATCTTAAATTTTCAATTAAAAAAGTGTGTGAAAAAAGTGAAAGTAAAGTTTTAATACTATCAAAAAGAAATTGCAAAAAATACAAATGCAAACATATGTTTTATGTACCTGGTTTCTACAAAAGTTACAACAACAAATTTCTTTTAACAAAAATTTGTAGCATTATCAAAGAGTATACATATAATAGTATTATTTAAGCTTTCAATTGAGCAAGTACTTCACAGATTGAGTATTTTGAAAGTACCATAAAGATTTATTTGCCTCCGCTGTAATTACAATAAAAAAACTTAAGTGTATTTGCAGTATAAATTATTAAGGAAGAAATGTGTGATAAACCTGAAACCAGTAAAAAACGACAAAAAACTGTAAGTTTTATTTAATAAGAATAAACAAATACCAATTGATAAACAAAAAAATTTTATTGACTACTAATGTCTACTATTTATTCAATTGAAATTAGTTTCCTTTTCACGAAAACAGCTGTTGACCTAGTTTTTTTACACATCTCTTAACAGAGTTTGGGTAGGCCTGGTTCTTTTAATTGCTCTGAATTAACGTTTATTGACATTACACATTTTTGTTTACATTTTGTAAAGTTCCTTTCACTAAGTTTGTTCCCTAACTTTATCACGACACTGTTTGTAAAAGTGGCCCAGTAGTGCCTAAATAGTAGGCTGGCACATAAATAAAGATTTTGGCACTTATTTTTATTATCTTTAAAATATCGTTACCGGGTTTTTATACTTTTATTAATTGCACTTGGTTTGCAACTATTTTACATAATTACGTTGATGAATTTGTTTTTCTTTAAAATAACTAATCACATTTACCATATCCTTAAAATACCGTTACTGAAATGCCGATACTTATATACAAATATATTTAATGTGTTTAGACAAATTCTTTGTTTTTGCAATTATATTTTTTCAATCAGCTGTTTTTTTCCATCAAATTCTTGCTGTCAAAAATTTATCCAGTAAAGGTTTTATTAGACGTGCCATAACCATATAGAACAGCTGTTCGAACCAATCTTATGGGTAACAATGTAATCGATTATTGGTGACATGCCATAAAGCCATAACCGTAGATATCTATTCAATTTTTGTTTTCTGTCATAACCATTGTGTTTTTATTTAAAATGAATATTATATTTTATATACACGTATATTTATATTTTATATATATTTGGATATACATATTTTATTTGTGTTTTTTTTATATTTTTAGTGGTTATGGAACCACACTTATTGATACTTTAAAATATTTTATAAATACTGTAATTTTTTTCAACAAAAAATTTGCTAAAAATTAACCACATCAATTTTTGCTGACGTATTTTTTAAGTGTACTGTTAATAAATTTAGTTTTTCTCAAAAGCAAAATATTTTAAAAATCGGACTGAGACCTTCCTTATAGTATACCAATCAAGTCAGATCTCAAATTTTTTTTTTTAATTTTTAAACAAATATGCATAAGTTGTATCTCAGCATTTTCTCTATGTTGTCTCTAATGTCAGCAGATTGAGAAGATAAGAAAAATACGCTTTCTGAAAATCTTATATAATAGATATAATAGTTTTTTTTAGTAATATCTTCAGTATTCTAAAAAATTTTAAGTTACATTTCTTATCGAATTTTATCTTTGAATTTTCTTTTCCTATCCATTTGTTTTTTTTACCATTGAATTAGGTAATATATTTATCCACTCCAAAAACTATGCCAATTAACATTATTTGTTTTTATAATATTGGCGTATAAGTTGATCTTTTAAAAATTCATCTCTTTAATTTAGCCATCGTTAAATAAACATTGAGATATTGTTGTGGTCATTCAACTTAAATAAAATACAAATATTTATTGTGATTATATTGTAAACTATGTAGGTAAGAAACTACAATTGTGAAAGCTTATAAAAACATTTTAAAAGTTGGTACAAACGTTATCGAAACATAGCGATTTACAGGTGTAAACCATTTTGACAACGCCCCAAATGAAAAACACAATCAAAAAAGTTTGACTGTTACTACATTACAGTTGTTTGTGTAGTAATGATTAGTTGTTGTTTTAAACTGTAATTGCAGTTGCTTTTCTATGGAAAAATAAGATAACCACTATTATCACAGTTATTTTTTAAATAACTAACGAAAAGTACAGTATTCATGTTATCAGTTATTTATAATATTTATATTTATCACTTCGTGGTCAAAGTATTATGAGTTTCTGCAGATGTTTGCACTGCCAAAAAAATCGGACTTAGACTTTCTTATAGAATACCAATCGAGTCAGAACCATTCTCTAAGTGGATTTAACGATATCCAGGTCGCAAATATTAAGATATTTGGATAAAATTTGTCAATTTGCCCAAAAAAACTAAAACAAAATTCTACTAACAGAAATTAATGCAAATTCTTCTTGCGACTGCAGAATTTTCAATGCAATTGAGAATCATGGTCTGCTAAATTTAGGTAAATTAAATTATAGCATACTATACAGGTATAGCATACTATATAGGTACATACGCGATTCAAATTCGGTGAAATTCTCCTAAAATTTAGCTTGTTGGTAGTTTTTTTTAAACTAATTTATAGGTACAATCGCTTATATTCCGCGATATTGGCTGTTTTAGTTTATACAATAAAAAATGTGGGGAAATAACATCTGCATATTTATATGTTAGACTGATAGCGCGGATACAAAAATATCAAAATTTAATTATAGTTTGAATTTTTCTTGTTCGAGATAATAATTAAATGTTACTTTGGAATAGAAAACACTGGTTTATAAATTGATAATATTCGACAAATCTAAAGTTCTTAAATCAATAATTTTATAAATTTAAAAGATATGTATTTTATTGCTGTTTTATTATTTAACTAATAATCAGCATACAGATTCTGCTAATTTTATATATTTATTCTGCAGGGTCCTTTCTGCCTAATTTTTAGTAGCTTGGTCTGCTGTTTGTACAAATATATTTCTATCCGTAAAACAAGTGCAATTGCAGTAAAAATAACTGTTGTGTAGTAACTACATAACTTTTTTGAGTATATTGCAGTTAATGAAAAGTGAAACGTAAATGTAACCGCAACCCTAGTACCTACATATTAATTTGCATTTTACATGAATTAGCACAAAACAAACAATAAGCACCTTTTTAAAGTTTTTTTTTTTTTTTAACAAAATATGCTGAATTCGCCAAATTTATTATACCCATTGTTGGAAATTAACAAAATTAAAACATAGTTTTATTTAGAACTGCTTAATATTGGCATGAAAAATTAGTTCAGGTACAATTAAAATTTGTGAAATGAACTTCGCTGATTGGTACTACTGATTCTTGGTTTTCATATTTGTGTATCTCGGAAGTATCTTACAAGAGTGTTTTAAATTTAAGTTGCTACTTTATGTAGTTTTCATATTTTTATTTTATTAACAATTATTTGAATATTGTGTACGTTTTTTTTGCCTTATATGCTTACTGTATTACGAATAAATAAATAAATATCTAATAACGTTAACTAAATAAGTAATTGATTTACATGAAAACAACTGAGAAAATTAGTTCAGCTGAACTGGAACTCGTTTACCAGACTTTTATACTAAATTTTTTATGAGTGTAATTTTGTTTTATAAAAAACCTGCAAATAAATGCAAAATATGTAATAGAATCACATTTAATATTGTACAAAATATGCAACAACAAATTCGGTTTTTTTGTTGTTAATTCTTTGATTTGGAAAAAATATTTGGTCAACATCGTTTTTTTTTGGGCGTCTCACTAGAAACATTCTTAAAAGTCTTTATAATATAGTTTTGTAAAGCTTTTGTTGACTTTCATAAAAATCACTTCAAATTATCAAATGATTTTTTAGTTAATAATATTTTCTACAGTTAGTTATGTAATTATTTTGTGGTCGAATTATAAAGGCTTTTAGATCATACTTTGTGGAATCAATAATATACACTCATATACATCTGTACAGCAGAAAAAGCTACTAAAAATTTGTCAAAAAGCAGAAAAAACTGTTGAATTTAGCTAAATTTCAGTAAATTTCAGTTTGCTAAATTTCAGTATGACAAAAACTGCTAAAAACTGTTGAATCTACAAAATTTTAGTTATATTTGTGTTAATTTTAGTTAAATATTTTAAATCATTAAGCACAGTAACTTGTTTTTACGTGAAAAAATTTCGATCGAACATTAAAGGCAACTTAAATTGTAAAAATTAATCATTTTTTAATTTTATAAGAAAGACACAAACACAATAAACCCAAAATATCACTTTTTCACTAGAATAATAATTGTCTTGTGTATTAAATTTACAAATTGTAATAACTTTCCACCCGAAATTCATTATAGTGAAAAAGCATTTTTTATAAAAGGGTTTTTCACATGAAAAAATATTTATTTCTCATTAATATTATTAAATTAAATTTTCTTTAATGATTTATTTTGTAAACAAATTAATTGTAATTGTAAACTGCAATTAAAAAAAAAAACCTTCTGAACATGAAGATAAAAAATAATTTTAAGATAAAAAATAATTTATTTGAGACAAATCTTATCTTATAAAAGATTAGATCTGACCAGATTTTGTTAGATCTACATGTACTAGACTTAATTAGATCTCAAAATTGGGGGAAAAAATTCAGATCTTATCAAATCTAGGCCGATCTTTTATTTTTTAAAATTTAATTTTAATCCACGTAAATAATCAAGACTTAAAAAATAAATTTAGGCCCTGTGTTAGGAGGCTAAATAAATTCTAAAATAAATACAATTTGACAAAAGGGTTAAAATTTCTTGGAAAAAAAATTGAAAATATTTCTATGAAATTTGAAAACCTGAATTTAGTTCAGATTTTATTTAGCCAGTTCGCATAGGACCTTCAATTCCTTAAAATTAGGTATTTTTTTAAACTTATTTTCCATTTTTTTTACTTAAAAAAAAAAACAGATTCAGGTTTTTATTAAGGTTATAAAAAATCAAATTAATATTTTCTAATCTGTTTGTGTCAACCCTAGAATAATAATATATATTTTTTTTATTTGTAGCTATATACTATCTTATGTCATGTTATATTAATAACCTACATGTCTTAATATAAATATCTGCAATTGAATGAATTATTGTCATCGAATAACGACGCTAGGATAATGTGGGTTAATTCAAAATATTGTTCACTGTAATAATTATCTTCACCACAATTTTTTATATCTCAAAAATATCTTTTTCACCTTCACATAATTTTCCAATCCCATATGGAGGCGGGAGGGGGGTGGCGGTTTTAATTGGGTCAATATAATATACAATTGAAAATTCCATATGCTGAATGTATTCTTTATAAACTCTGACAACTCAATACAGGTAATTTCAATCTCAATTTAAGTTTACTGGCTACAGAAAAGTTAAATCTTTTTATCTGTGTACATGAAATTATCGCCCCTGTGCTCTCACTACTCTCTGCAGCTTTTTTTTTTAGTTGCAGTTTAGAAATTTTTTTAAATAAAAAACAAGAAACACATTTAAAATTTCATACGTTGGTCGATCGTTTGGTGAAGTAGTTGTTTTGTGAAAGTTTAGTTTTTTTTCTTTCAATTTATTATATCTATTTCTTATTATTGTTTAACTAAATATTTAAAATAATTGAATTTTTAAAACTTTAAGGTGTAAAAATTTGCACATAACATACATATAAAAATGTTTACAAAACGTTCTTATCTTTTAAGTACAAATTTTTGCAATAATAACAATAGTAATGGGAAATGTTTGCAGAATCATTCAGCATGTAAGGAATCGGTAAGTTGATAGCAGCTAAAATGAATTGTTGCGCTTCGTGTTGTCGAAAAATTACTCTTTTGCTTACAAAAGAACACAATGTAATGAATCTTAAAATAGGTTTTCAAAAATATTTCAATTATTACTTTATGTTTATAAATCATGCAATACGTTGCCAAAGATCGGTAACTCAATGCAATGAATGCAATGTGCAATAAATGCAATGTGCACAATTTTGACAAGCCGGGCACACAGCTAACCTATTTGCATAAAAATATAATTTTTGATACTTAATTTTTAACCTAATGTTCGTAAATATTGCAGAAAATGCCAAATATTGTAGACTTTACCTTAGCCCAGCTTGTTGAAAAAAGTTTTTAATTCAACAACAACTTACTGTTATTTGAAAAACTCTCGAATTTTACTACGGCAATCATAATCACGCCGATTACACTTAGCTCTTTTGGGAAACTTTTTTCTTTAAAAAACTGGGCAGCCAACTGGTAAAACTTATTCAAGTCCGAAAAATTAAAAAAACGACCATTTGTATTAATGTGTTGTTGGGTGTTGCAAAAACACACATCAATTAATTTTTTTAACGTTTTGTCGGTTAATAAATTTAAAATTGTTTTTTTTTTTATCGCATTTGTATTTTTTGCTACTATATCGGCTATTTAAAGAACGTGCTGTTTAAAAGTTACAACGTTTGAAAATAAATAAAAACCGTTGAGTTAATTAAAAAAAACAATAAGTAGTCCGGGTTTTAATTAAGTTTTCATGTGTATTTAAGGTTATTTTAACTAAAAAATTGTGTGAGGCCAGAGATTGTATTTTGTAAAATTTATTACAAATATTTTAAAATAAAGACAAAACTTTTTGTATAAATTTTTATATTATAATAATTAATTGAAAATTTCAAAGATTTTTTTTTTTGACATTTTTGCACGTTTTTTTTTTAATCGGCATGTTTTTGAGAACTCATTACACACTTGTCGAAAGTGTTATATAGAGATAATTTTAACAAAGCCCCGGCGGAATATTGCTATACTAAAAAGATTATAATTTTGGAATTAATTCGAAAAAAATTTACTTTGGCTAATGTGATAAACTGTTTGATAAAAAGCAGAATGTGGAAAATAAAATAGCGAGATTTTGTTTAAAAATTGGGATAATTAAATTTTATCAGGATTTTACAAAGATTGAATTTTTTTAAATTTAAAAAAAATTTAGACAATTTAGGTTGCACTGGTAAATTAATAATAATTTACTTAATATCATATGATTTAAAATTTTGAAGACTCATTTTTTGGAGTTTTGCTAAAATTTTGACAATATCAACAATATTCTGCCTGGGCTATTACAAAGATCCAAAGTTATAATTTTAGTGCTGTTGAAAATACTTTATACAAAATTACCAGCTAATTTGTAAAATGTTTTTAAGTATGTAATTCTTTTTTATAATTCAAATTAAAATATGCCAATAAGCATTTTTGCTGGAATCAAAGCTAAAAATCAAGTGTTATTCAAGTCATGCTTTCCAATTTCAAGCCTTGATTTATACTTTAATTACACATTATTTCAATAGCATATTCCAACAAAACGGTCACTAGAATTGAAGTCGAACATTACAGTGAGAATATACTTTAATTCAAGCCTTGAATCACAATTCAATTGAAATTCAAACAACATAATAATAACACTTGTTTTCAAGCCCTAACTTCAAGTTTAAACAAAGCCATAAAAACATGGTAATAATTGGTTTTGATACAATTTATTAACAATTTACTAACATACATACATTTTTAAAATATTAGTTTTTTATATTTAATCTTAATTTTTTTTTTTACTTCCAATGAGTTTTCCACTAATACTTTTTTATTTTGAAGCGTAGAAATTTGTAGAACCTTCCTGAAATAAGAAAAAAATATAATGTATGGACAGAGACTAGCTCTAAATAAATGTGGCTTAACTTTTCTTTTAAATTCATGAAAGAAATTAAGATTTTATAAAAATCTTCACAGGAAAATTGTAAATTTGAACAAAAGTTTTTATTTTATTTTAAAATAGTGACAATAAACGAAAAACACGAATCAAATTATTTTTATTTGTATGAACTTGATTTTGACTGTAAAAAACAATTAAAATAAAGCACAATACAAGCAATATTTAAAGCACTTGAATTTTGAACATTTCAGTTTTTCTTGGGATAGTTTGCCATAAATTTTCATACTCTATTAATATTCACATTTAAATTGTTTAATAAATAAATAAATAAATCTATATTCTGTTGTAAAAAATATCAACCATAATTTTTAATAAATGCCACCCTAATATAATACGACATACTACAATTTCAGTATATTGAGGTTTTGACCCCTTCTGCTTTTTCAACATCATTATTATTGAAAATTGTTTTTGTTTTATAAATTCAACTGTAAACAACTAATCGAGTATATAATACGTGGCTGCTGCTGTTCTTCTATCTTAGTTCTTGAATAAATACAACTCATTCTTCTGTGTTTTTCTAGAGGTTCATATTTTGCTTCTTTAACTATCTGCCGGTAAACTGTTTGCCTTTGGCACTTTATTTATGTTAATTCATCACCTAACAAATATTCTATAATTTTAATTTTAAACCGAGGCATACAATAAATTTTAACTTTTATATTTTACATTTTTTATTTCAAATATATAATTCTGCAAATTAGTTTCAAAACTTTTAGTTTGTTGTCGACCATAGAGCGATCAGGTTGATTATATTTGAATTTAAATTTTTCTTATCATTTTTATGCGTTAAGTGTGGTGAACATTAAAAATTGTGTTTTTAACTCTATTAAAATATATATAAAAAAAAAAAATAATTTTGGCATAGAAAACCAAGAAATACCATGCCAAATCCTCCAATTGGTTTTTACCCATTAGTGAAGAGGAGAGTAAGTGTTAACAAATTCAAATTTTTAATTAAAGTGATATCTTGGTGAAAAAAACTAAATAACTAGCGCGGTTATCTTGTCTAACTCCATAACAATTAAAAATTACTGCATTATAAGTTAAGTTAATTTTATGTAAAAATGCAGTGTACAGGTCGGTTGAAAAGTTCCTGCGCTCGAAATGAAAGAATACTGTTTTTGTTACGAAATATATTTTTTATTCAATATAATTTCCTAGAAGCTCAATACACTTGTTCCAATGATCTTCCAATAATTTTATCCCATCCTTATAATGGTTTTCCGGAATCTCTGCAAAATAACCGTCTACGGCTGCTATGGCCTCTTCATTCGACGAAAAATGCTTTCCACAAAAGAATTGTTTGAGATTCCTGAATAGATAGAAGTCACTGGGAGCCAAATTTGGTGAATACGGTGGATGTTCAAGCAATTCGTACTTTAATTCTTTGAATTAAGCCATCGTCAAAACACTTTTGTCAGCAGTCGCATTGTCTTGATGAAAAATGATTTTTTTCTTTAATTTTTTTATCCAGCTGATCCAAAAGGCTGCAATAATATTCAGAGTTAATTGTTTTACCTTTCTGAAGATAATCAATTAACAAAATTCTTTTTGCATCCCAAAAAACTGTTGCCATAACCTTCTTTGCTGATCGTTGTGACTTCACCTGCTTTGGAGCTGAACAACCAGCTTCAGTCCACTGTAAACGTTATTGTTTCAATTTAGGATCATGGTGGTAGATCCAAGTCTCATCCATAGTTGTAAAACGACGCAAGAAGTCAGTTTTATTCGCCTTAAAACGCTCCAAATTACGCTGAGAAATTTGTTTTCGATCGAGTTTTTGTTGAATTTTTAATGTGTACGGCACTAACTTTCCAAACAGTTTTTTCATACGTAATTCTTCATGTAAAATATGGAGTACTCGTTCGTCTGAGATGCCTATGGCATTAGCAATTTCACGCTTAGTCAAACTTGGATCTTCCCTAACCATATTATGTACCTGCTCAATGATTTCTGCTGTGGTTGCAGTTTTTGGTCGTCTTTCGCGTGGATCGTCTTTAACGCTGGTACGACCACGTTTAAATACACCAGCCCAAAATTCAACGATGCGTTTTGAAGGTGAGGACTCCTTATACACTTTTAACAATTGTTCATAAATTTTCTTTTGCTTTTAAACCCTTCAAAACAAAGAATCTAATGATTCCCAAAAAACTGATGCCATAACCTTCTTTGCTGATCGTTGTGACTTCACCTGCTTTCGAGCTGAACAACCAGCTTCAGTCCACTGTAAACGTTCTTGTTTCAATTTTGGATCATGGTGGTAGATCCAAGTCTCATCCATAGTTATAAAACGACGCAAGAAGTCGGTTTTATTCGGCTTAAAACGCTCCAAATTACGCTGAGGAATTTGTTTTCGATCCAGTTTTTGTTGAATTGTTAATGTGTGCGGCACTAACTTTCCAAACAGTTTTTTCATACGTAATTCTTCATGTAAAATATGGAGTACTCGTTCGTCTGAGATGCCTATGGCATTATCAATTTCACGCTTAGTCAAACTTGGATCTTCACTAACCATATTATGTACCTGCTCAATGATTTCTGCTGTGGTTGCAGTTTTTGGTCGTCTTTCGCGTGGATCGTCTTTAACGCTGGTACGACCACGTTTAAATACACCAGCCCAAAATTCAACAATGCGTTTTGAAGGTGAGGACTCCTTATACACTTTTAACAATTGTTCATAAATTTTCTTTTGCTTTTAAACCCTTCAAAACAAAGAATCTAATGACTGCACGATATTCAATTTTTTCCATATTAAAAAAATCAAAGACACGTCAACTTTAAATGATTTGTAAACAAAGAAAGAATTGACAGAGTGACTTGCAACTTTGCATGTGTTCTCAAGACAGTTATACCAACTTGAGAAAAAAAAGTTTGGAGCTAGCAGTGCCATCTCTTGGTGAGCGCTGGAACTTTTCAACCAACCTGTATACTATTTTAATTGCATTTGCAGAGATTTTCTATTCTTTTGGGCATTAAGTGTTTCTAGTTTCTTCTATAATTTTGCGAAATAAAATAAGTCGGAAATTTTTGATAAAAAAATTTCACAAGATTAAACCACATTTGACATCAGCAGTAAATAGTTTGGGGTAACTTTAGCATAAGAACTTTTTTTTTTGTTGCTTTTAAACAATTTAGCAAACAAAATTTTATGTCAAGGTTACAACAATATACACATTTGTATGAAATGCCTGAGTTGCCTGTGAGTATTTCAAGTAGATAACAAAGCTACATGAAATTATAAATTTTAATAAAAAAAACTTATTTTATACAAAATTACTTCTTTTTGACTGACAAAGAGATTAAGGGGTACAAAAGTAATCTTTAAATAATTTTTTTTTAATATTGAACACATTTAAAACTTAACAGAGTCTTTTGTTTATGGACCGTTAAAAATGTGTTGACTTAACAACTGTATACAAGTAGTCATTGGCAAAATTTTGTGAGTGTAAGATTTTGTAAATTTAACTATTCTATGAATATTAATTATTATATATGTATGCTAATTTATCACACAGCAAGACTAAAATGCTAATACACTATATCTGTGGAAATTCGACAAAATCACTTAAGTCGACTTGAGATTTTTGCAATTAAATTTTTTTTCTATTTCTCACGGTATACACTAAAAGAAATCCCTTAAAACAATTTGTTCTAAAATTAAAATATAAATTTCCGTTTGATAATATGATTTATGTAATTTTTTGTAACATTAGAAATTTATACTCCAGCGATTTTTTTTTAATGTAAAAAGTAAATTTTAAAAATTAAGTAATAAAATAAAGTGAGTGGAATATTGTAGTTTATTAATTGGCCTCTAGGCTTTCAAATTACAAAATGTTGAATAAAAAAAATTGTAATGTTTTTTCTGCGTATTTTAAAAATGTTTAGACAAAACAAATTGTTTTTTTGTTCTTAATATATTTTAAAATTTTTTCACAAATCAAATAAGTTACAAAATTTAATTTTTTTGCATTTTTATAATTTTTTTTAAGAAAAAACTTAAATATTTTGATTAAAAATGGGTTTCCGAACAAGACGATCTTAGACTTAATCACACACGTTAACAGAAGAAAGCAGAATGAAAACGAATTAGAACCACCAAAAATTTACAAATCTGTAACTTATATACCTGGATTTTCAGAAAGGATTAAGAAAACAAACATATATGACAAAGAAAAATATGAGTTAGCACTAAAAACTCAAAACTGCGTGAATAAATTGTTTAGCAAAACCAAGTCAAAATTAGATAAAGGAGAAAAATGCAATGTTATTTACAAAATAGACTGTAATGGTGACGGAACCAATATATGTAACAAAACATATGTTGGTACAACAAAAACAAAATTAAAAACCAGAATATCTTCCCATAGGTCAGAACATAAATCTGTTAGCAAACCAATCGAAGAAAAAACGGCACTTGCGGCTCATTGTAGCAAAACTGGACACAAACCAAAGTTCGAAGACGTGAGCATTTTACAGGAAGAGAATAATTATACGAAGAGATTCACTTTAGAAGCTCTTCACATCATCAATATTTCGGCCGATAAGAGACTAAATTACAAGACAGATACCGACGGGTGCATTCGGATGTATAAAAACACTATAGACAAATTTAGACAACGTAAACAGAATTAGTTGTCAAAAGCTCGCGAGAAAGTGAAGTTCTCAACTCAATGAGAGAAATATAGATACATTTTTAAAGTAACTATTAGAAGAAAAACTGTTAATTTTTCTTTATGTGTTTTGTAAAAATTGTTAATTATGTTTTTCTTGTTATTAGATCCCAGAAGATGATTATCGAAGATAATCGAAATATCGGAAAATAAAAATAAAAATATTTAAATAACAAAATCTTTGTGGTTTTATTATTTAAAAAAATTATGACCTAAAGCCGAACAAAACTTATCATTTGAAAAAACTTATTTTTTTTTGTAAATTTTCACAAAACTTTTACGAAGAAAAGGCACTTTCCAAATGGAAACTCTCGTTAATTTTTTTATAACACATTATTTTCAAATTTGTTAAAAAATTTTAACAAACAGTTTTAGGTGAATGGTGTTTTTAGCTCTCCTCTAAAATGTGTGTTTTTTGAAATAAATGCTTTTGTCAAATGTCCGCATATATTATCTAAGATTATTTAGAATTTTGTGTTTGTTAATTTGTTTTATAAAACTGTTATAAAATTATTTTGCATATTTAGCCATAAAAGAACAAAAAAACATTTTGTGTTTATAATTGACCCCAATCTTAAATTGATTAACTTCATATTAACAGATTTTATTTTACGTACAGAGTTGATTGACCTCAACAATATTGTAGCTAGTGGGATATTTTTACAATAAAGAATGTATTAGTTGTTAAAATAGCTTTTCTAAAATGTAACCAGTGCAAAATAATTACCTTAGTTTTTCCTAATTTGACATTAATAACTGAAGTAAATCATTAAACTTTGCTGATTTTAATATAATTAAAGCGGCGTCACAGGGAGAGTCTATCAATAAATACTTACGCAACCCACCATTTATTACATTTAAGATAGAGAAAAATGACAGTTAATGGTTTTAAGTAATTTGAACTGTAATTGCCTATGAACTTTATTATATTTCTTCTTAGCAAGTTGATTCAACGTTCCGTATGACTAAAATTTTCTCATTTTTGCCACCTACATGGGATTGAATATAACCCTTTAAGGAGGGTACACAGACCCGAATTCGCACCCATTTCAAAACGCTGTAATTTTTTTTCTACAACTACTTTTAATATTGCTCACATTTACATTAAAAATGTACATATACATACATTAGATTGTCATTAGAAAGTTTCAATGTGTAGCGTATGTGAGTGTCAAAAGTGGTTTATGAAAAACTAAAAAACATGTTTTTGTGTTTAATTTGATAGATTAATACATTTGTTAATTAAAATATATGCTAAAACAAGCCATCAATGTTGGCTTATGTGAATTCCATATAAATTTGAATTCCATGGCATTTATTGTTGTAATAAAATCAAGTAGAAACAACATTAAATTAAATAGAAACAGCTTTTAAATCACACTAAGCATGTTTTCTTTTTAATTTAAATATGTTTCAGTTTGTTTTTAAAATGCGAGAAGAAAATATAATATGTTGAAATACGAAATTGCAATTGCAGTTATTTTAACAATATTTTATAGTTGGTTTTACCGGCATAATTCTCTGAGTGTTCTAATTTCTTTTACATTTCTTTTATTTCCAGTGCTTGCAAGTTGCTACAAATGTAACGGAACAAAAACATCATGTAACTCGTGAGGTGAGAGGTAAAAATTTGGGTATATGTCGCGGTTTTCGTGGTTGTACCATTTGGCTTACCGGTCTCAGTGGAGCTGGAAAAACTTCTATAGCCTTTGAATTAGAAGCCTACTTAGTGGCCAGAGGTATACCAGCCTATGGTTTAGATGGTGATAATATCCGGACAGGTTTAAATAAAAATTTGGGTTTCACACCAGCCGATCGTGAAGAAAATATTAGACGTGTTGGCGAAGTGGCAAAATTATTTTCCGATAGTGGTGTAGTAACAATATGCAGTTTTGTATCACCGTTTGCTGATGATCGTGAAATGGCCAGAAAAATACACAAAGATGCTGGTTTAAAATTCTTTGAAATTTTTATTGATACTCCACTGTCTATATGTGAATCGCGCGATGTTAAGGGTTTATATAAGAAAGCTAGAGAGGGAGTTATCAAGGGTTTTACGGGTATAACACAAGAATATGAAAAACCTGTAAATCCCGAATTAATAGTTAGCACTGATGGTTTTACGATCAAAGAATCAACACAAACGGTCATACAACTATTAGAAGATGAAGGAATTATTCCCAAATCATTAAGAGATGTTGTCGAGTTGCCTGAATTATTCGTGGCCGCCTCCTTGAAAGATGCTATTTTAAATGAGGCCAAATCATTACCCTCCATATCTATAAGACAAGTAGAATTACAATGGGTACAAATATTATCTGAAGGATGGGCTTATCCTTTAAAAGGATTCATGCGTGAAGATGAATATATACAGACATTGCATTTTAATTCGATTTTAAGTGAAGATGGTGCATTTAGAGAAAATCAATCGGTTCCTATTGTATTATCGGTTACTTCTGAAAATAAAGAAAAATTGGATGGTTGCTCGGCCATATGTTTAACATATAATGATAAACCAGTAGCTATATTAAGAAAACCGGAATTTTATTATCATCGCAAAGAAGAACGTTTATCTAGACAATTTGGTACTTGCAATCCAAATCAACCATATATTAAGGTGGGTTCATATAATTTACAACTTTGGTATATTTATTGCTTACCTTTATTATTAAGGTTTTCTTAAAAAATAAGTTTTTATAGATCGATAATACACATCTGCTCAAAAATTTCTCTGTTAAATTTTACTATGATATCTTTAAGGAGATGTATTATCGTACTATTTATGAAAAAATTCGAAAATATTAAAGAAGTTAACAAATTTTTACATTTTTATTTGTAGATGGTTTTAGAATCTGGTGATTATTTAGTAGGAGGTGATTTAGAAGTTATTGAACGTATACGATGGAATGATGGCTTAGATCAATATCGTTTGACACCAAATGAATTGAGATGCAAATTTACAGAAATGAAAGCTGATGCCATATTTGCTTTTCAAGTAAGTATACAATTTTTTACTCTAGAGAAATAACACTCAGATTAATTTTTTTGCTGGACAATCACAATTATAAATGGTCCATTTTACCATATCCTAGAAAGAAAAAATAATAATATGTATATAAATTAAATTGAAAGAGCAAAGTGGAGTCTTAGAGACCCCATTGTGTCCGCGCTTACATTCCTGAAATATCCTATATAAAGCGATCGGAGATTCTTAAACACATAATGACTGTCACTTCAGGCACTTATATTCCTATTCTTCCATCTGTTTTCGATTATCCAATTCGCGAATAATTTATTATTACTTAAAGTCAATGATTTGATATTGAATAAAATTATAATTCGATTCGATTGAATAATTTTCTTTGTTATTTATTTCGCAAAGTATAAATCAAACGAACTTTTTTTGATTTAAAATTGAATCAATTCGTTTGATTCTATAAAAATAACAAAAATTAAATTGATACTTTGAATTTTATATTAATTGTATAAAGTAAAAAGTTATTCAATCTATAAAATGAATTTTGTTAATCCATTCAGTGAAAATTTAATCAGTTTTAAAATTTAAATAAAGGATTTATGTTCTTTTGCATAAGAGCCCCATGTATATGGGCACTAGGTCTAAGTAAAATCTATTGGCTTTGACCTTGGCCCCATAAGAGTCAGCTCAGTCAGAAATTGGCAAACCAATTAGTAGCTGTGTAATTAAAAATTAATGACTACCAGAACACTCTTTTAAGACGCCTAACCAGCGTTTTCCCAATATTGTTGTACAAAAATATCAGTGGTTTACAAAACAGTATTAGTCAGAAGGTTTCGAGTTCGAGTCCGGTTACACGCATATTTAATTTTTTTTTTATTTTTTTTTTTTTAATCAACATTTTGTAGTTTGAAAGCCTAGAAGCCAATTAATATTTAATTATTTATCCATATTGTAACACAAAAAACCTTCAAGGCCAAAAAATGTATTACATAGCAATACCCTCCTAAAAAATTCTTTAAAACAAATTAAAACTATATATAAAAAATATATTATTAAATATATAATTAATTATTAAAACAATTAATGTTAAATTAGATCTTAAGACGGGTCGATTCAAACCAAAATTAATAGGGCTTGTTCTGGAGCCGATATGATTCAATGTACCAAAGATCATACATATTGCCAATAAAATTTTGTTTGATTTAAAATTCATTTTCAATTCAAAGTCTGATCAGTTAAATTTTTTATTTGAAAATATTAAAAAACGCCTTAAGTTTTGCGTAAAGTAATATTTTGTACGATTTATATTAAAATTTTTAATTCTGGATTAAAAATTGCAAAAGTGTATTTTTAATCCCAAAATTTTAATAAGAATATTTAAAAATGTCCATTAACAATATATTCCATCAATATCATGTTTTCCAATCTCAAGCAATACCAACAATAACAATACCATATTCCAGCAAAAGGGACACTGGAATTCAAGACGAACATACTAATACATACATACTAGAATATACTATAATTCAAGCCTTGAATCATACTTTAAGTCCAAACAACATATTTGTAAAAGTTGTTTTCAAGCCCTAACTTCAAGTTTAAAGAAAGTTATAAAAACACGATAATGATTGGTTTTGGCATAATTTTTTGGTTTTAATTTTTATAATTTCTGTTTTGTATATTTGATCATTGATTGATGTTTCCTTCAATAATCGTCTTTTTATCTAGAAGCGTAGAAATTCGTAGAATCTTTCTGAAATAAGAAAAAAAGATTGTGTAAGGACAGCTTTTAATATGTGGCTTACATTTTCTGTCAAAATCCATGGAAGAAATTCACATTAAAAAAAAAAAACCTTCAAAGTAAAATTGAAAATTTGAAGAAACATTTTAATTTTATTTTAAAATTTTGACAAAAACCCAAAAACATGAAACAAACTATTTTTATTTGTATGAAATTGATTTTGACTGTAAAAAACACTTTAAATAAAGCACAATACAAGCAATATTTATAGCACTTGAATTTTTAACTTTTCAATGTATATTTTGGTAATCTATAGTTAATTATTTTGAACAACGAACTACATATTTTTATAAAAAATTTAATTGTGTTGATTTGATAATGTAATAAAAAAGCGTACATAAAAAACTACTTTAAAAAAAATTTTAACAGAAAAAACAATTTTTATATTTGATTGCCAAAAAAAGTTACAAATTTAAAAAAGTTCACATCTCCACTTTGAAAAAAAAAATTTTGGTTAAAAATAAGCAAAACGGCAACACTGCTCATAACATCATATATAGTGTTACCATTTTAGTGATTTTCGGGTATTTTTTACTTTTTGCATCTTTGTACCCGTCGATTTATTGCCAATCGTCAGTTAAAATACAAGACAACAAATGTCAATTTCATACGTTTACAGGAGAAACAAAAATGTTGCAAAATTAAAAATATTTCAGATATTAAAAATCTTTTTTTCTATTTTTGTTTACAATACAACAACAGATATATTTTAAATGAAAAAAAGTGTTTTACTAGTTATATGTGTTACGTTATTTTGCATATTTTTTTCTTAAAGAAATTGTTTCAATGAAAATGTTTTGGTATAAATTAAAATAAACGCTTATAGATAAAAATAATTATATATAAAATTAAAGTTTTTACAAAATAAATAACTCACAACTACTTTATATTTATATATTTACTTTTATTTATATTCCTTAATTTGTTTTTCCTTAATTTTTTTAAACTTTTTTCCGTATTTAAAAAATACATTGAATTGATTTTTTCAAAGTGTTTTTAAAACAATTTTTTCATTAAAAAATCGTTTTATTCTAAACCCGTATACTTTAAATATATTTAAAATTTCCTTGGTGCTTTTTACTATATCACATTTGTATGCATGCAGAGATTTTGTTGAATTTTACAACAGTTATAAATCAAATTAACATATAAAACAGTAGAGAAGAAAATTTATAATCAAAAATAAAAAAAAATTAAAAATATT
Organism: Eustalomyia histrio; assembly: GCA_949748255.1. Classification (NCBI taxonomy): domain Eukaryota; kingdom Metazoa; phylum Arthropoda; class Insecta; order Diptera; family Anthomyiidae; genus Eustalomyia; species Eustalomyia histrio. The sequence continues at coordinate 155,274,120 of OX456524.1, read as the reverse complement.
TAAATAAAATCATTTGTCGCTTTTTACACCATCATTGTTGGCAACACTGCCCACATTCTTTTAGTATAATTGCGTTTTTTTTTCATGCCTGTGTAATGTAAACAAAAATCTAAAATTATGGCAAATTAATTTAATTAATTTTAACTGAAATCATTTTTACTTTACTATGAATTGAAACTCTATAATATTTAATCAAATAATACTGCTTGTTTTAGCTTCGCAATCCTATACACAATGGTCATGCCTTACTTATGCAAGACACAAAACGTCAATTGTTGGAACGTGGTTTCAAGAAACCAGTTCTTTTGTTGCATCCTCTAGGAGGTTGGACTAAAGATGATGATGTTCCACTGCCCGTACGTATGGCTCAACATCAAGCTGTGCTCGATTCTGGTGTTTTAAATAGAGACGACACTGTGTTGGCTATATTCCCCTCACCTATGATGTATGCCGGCCCCACAGAAGTCCAATGGCATGCTAAAGCCCGTATGAATGCTGGGGCCAATTTTTATATTGTTGGTAGAGATCCAGCGGGTATGCCTCATCCCGATAAAGAAATGTATCCAGATGGTAATCTGTATGATGCCACTCATGGTGCTAGAGTACTTAAAATGGCCCAAGGTTTAGATAGTATGGAGGTAATTATTAAAATATCTGCTTTTATGTATTCGCGCGTATATATTAAGTTTTCCTTGTTGATTTGTCTTTTTTAGATTCTTCCCTTCCGAGTGGCGGCTTACGATAAAAGTGGTTCACGTATGGCATTTTTTGAACCTAAACGTAAGGATGAATTTGAATTTATCTCAGGTACTAAAATGCGCACATTAGCTAAGACTGGCTCAAATCCTCCTAATGGTTTTATGGAACCTAAGGCTTGGAAAATTCTATCTGAATATTATCAATCACTTTCAAAACACTAATAGTTAATTTCATAACTAAACAAAGTGCAATTTTTTTTTTTTAATTTTAAATTACATTAAATGTTCTTCCTTTTATATACAGACATTACCATTAATTTAAGTAAAATCATTTTTCTAAAAAAAATCTATTTATTAAACGCCTTTGTATGCCTACTCCTTTTGCTTTCTTAAGGGCTCTATATTTATTTGTATGTATTTAAACAAAATTTGTTCATTTTATTTTAATGTTTTTTTTATATATATCTGTATTTATACATTTGTTGTGCAGCTTTTTTAATGTATAATGTACCAAATACAATCAACATTGTACATTTAATGTACATAAGGAACTGTTATCTAAATAAAATATATTAATTTCTTTTTTTTTTTTAAAGACTATTGCCAATTTTAAAATTACATTTTATTCATAAATACGAAGAATGTTAATTAAAATCTCTATTTTATCTAAAAAAAAAACTAAGTTTTCCCAAAAATTTTACTAATATATTGTAAAAAAATAAAATAATTGGTCATGGTTAGCAATTTCGTACATTTTGGGTAATTTTGTCTATACTCGTGGGTAATTTTATAAATCATCCATATGGCAACGCTGAAAATATAATAAAAATAATTTCAGAGTTACCATTGCTTTATTTTTTTTATTAAGTAAATTTTTTTGTATGTAAACACAGGTTTTATAATTCGCGTTTGTTTTTTAGACAAATGGTTTGTATATATACAAGTTTTATAGTTTTACATTCAATTAAAATTACAATGTAATGAATGCAGAGTAGTCATCAGAGACATCAAATGGAAGAAAAGACACAAGTTATTCTTCCTTTCCGGGTCGACACAGACCAAGTGTGGAGAACAGCTGTGTGTGTGTGTAAAAAAAAGTAAGTACAAAATTAAATTTAATAAATAAAATATGTAAATTTTCACATGTGTTTTCCGCTTCCTGTTGTTGTGTGTCCCTATCTGTGATTTGTGTTGTGTTACTTAAAAAAGTGTTGTCTCGCAGCCTAAATAAAAAAAGGCCGGCGGCTAGCGTATTCAGATGGGCCACGGCGGCGGCGGTCAAAAATAAAATTTTTTTCCATTCACGCGATGGAAATTGGTCCTGCGTCAGCAATTATTATTTGGTGACTCCTGGGGTCGAATTACGGCATTCGTGATCGTAATTTTTCGATCGAAATTATTTTTTTATTTCTGAAAATAAAACATTTAAACGGATTTTTTTCCTTAAGGTATTTTGTAGTTCGGTCCTAGATTGGAAATAAAAGTTAAAGTTGGTGTTTTGATTATTAGTATTATTGTAGTTATTTATTAAAAAATCAGTTTTCGAACGACTTCTTTCGATAACGAATGCCGTAATTCGGCCCCTGGAATGCTTTGGACACACGGAAAGCACTTTTTGTATGTCTAGGCATGCTATGGACACACGGAAAGCACTTTTTGTGTGTCTAGGCATACTATGGACACACGGAAAGCACTTTTTGTGTGTCTAGGCATGCTTTGGACCCACGGAAAGCACTTTTTGTCGTTTTGGCAAGCATTCTGCATCGTGTAATAATATATATCATCAAATATTGATAAATTTTAATTATCTAGATAGTTTTTTTGCTACAAAAAGGGATACTGTTAATAAATTAACCTTTACATGGGTTATAATCACCCAGTTGCAGCTGCTAGTGTATACAAAGGTGCGAATTGGCTGTATAATTTGATATTCGTGGGTGTTTATCCATGTTTGGACGATGAAAAGCATTTTTTTTGCCATGTTTGGAAGGGAATATTATATATCATCAAACATAAATTTTCCCAAACTGGCATATGGTCAATTAGTAAGTAGAAATTAATTGTAGGATAATAAAATAATTTTTTTAGGGCGTTTTGGTTGGGGAACAACACAACACACCAACCACAAAACACACTAAAATTTAATTATTATTTTATAAATCAACCACACACACACACAAGTTTGTAGTTGTGGCGCTGCGCTGTCGCCACCATTTTTCTGCTTTGATGATAGGGCGTGTGTTTGTACTACACACGTTACTATCATCTTACTGTATAATGTTATCTGTACTACACAAACCATGTATATATACAAACTATTTGACAAAAAAAACAAACGAGAATTACAAGACCCATGCAAATTCTCAAAACAAAAATTGTTTAATGAAAAATACTTAAATGGCAACCATTATGTTTATAGATGTCTTTTATTTCGTGGTTGCCAGGAGGTAGATTCATAATTACCCAAAAGTTTAGATAAAAAAAAACCCAAAAATTATGAAAATACCCATTTCAATTAATTTTTTTTAAATAAAGAAAGGTAAAAATCCAATTTTTTCACTGGTTCTGGACTTTATTTTACTACACCAAAAAAAAAGCTGTATATTGTATTTAAAAAACTACATGTGCTAAGAAATTTGAAATATTAGCTGTGTTTATGCGGCAAGCTATCTTATGTTATGTGAAATTTGTATTGGAATGACTCAGCTATTATTAATGGAGTTCAAATGTACTTTTAGAAAAGATTAGAAATTTGTATTTAATTAAAACGCTGACTTTCTGTTGAGTTTTCTATTTGTTAGCTTACTTACAACATAAGTACAATCTTTTATTATTGTATTTTTTAAAATTAAATTTTACCAAGTCTGTTTTCTGATTATTTTTGCTAAAGGAACTCTGTACAAAAGTTGTATTAATGAAAAGAGATTTTTGTTGTGTTTTAATTGTTGTTAACAATAAATAAAATTGTTGACACTTTATTTAAAGACGTCTACTTCAAGGAATGTCAAATTCACATTTAATATTTTATTTATATATTTTTATTTTATTTATTAAAGATCTGTTATATTCCTCATTAAATTTCATTTTCTTTTTCTGATATCCGTGGTTTCTCGTATTTTAACAAAGCCCCTTTTGATATTTTTTTCAACAAGTTGGCAAGCCGGCGCAAAAACATAAGAAAATATGGAGTGATGTCAAATTACTTTTGTTCTCTCGCCCAACTGAGTATTAAAAAGCGCCAACAATTTGTTGTTTAGTTAGTTTATAATTGTATTAGCATTTAAATGTTGTGGAACAGGCAGCCGTTGCAAATAAAACAAATTTATATTGTTTTTTTATATTTTTATAAAATTGTATAAGTATAATTATTACAATTATAAATACTAAATAATTAATATCAAATTGTTGATGTTTTGTGGTATTTCTCTTGATCAATTTTACCTTGGAGTTATGCAACTCCAAACATACACACATAAAAAAGGAATTAATGTGGTTGATGATTTAATTTTTTAATTATTATTAAATTAATATTTATGATATTTTTAGTAATTTTTAATTGTTTTTATTTAAAAATTAGAATTTTAATGAATTGATAATTAAAGAAGAAATATTATTAAGCACCTTAAATAAAACATAAAAAAAATACTTTACAATGTGATATATCTACACAACCCCGATTAGAATGTGATTTTTAAAATAAAAAAATCGTAAAAACAAATAAAAAGTGCTTAAACTAAGAAAAAAGGATAAGTCAAATAAGAAATGTTATGCGTAAAAAATTTAATTTTTTTTTTCTTAAACATGTGTTTTACAACACAGTTGAAATGGCAAAATTTATAGTTTTTGTAAGAGATTTTAATAGCTATAAATAAAAAATATTTGTATTATAAAAAATTATAAAAAAATTCAAGGTTTATTAAGACGCACATGTATTTAGTACAAAGAAAATTTTTAACAAACAAATTAAAAAAAATCAATTCTTTTACAAAAACATAATCAAAAGAATTTTAGGTTTACTTAATAAATAAAATACTAACAAGGTACAAACAAATATGACATTATAAGTCTTATTATGAAATTAATTTAAAGATATATTTGAAAAATTTGCGAGATTTAGTTGCAAATTCAAATACACTACAATTAAGGAAAAGAGATCTTTAAAGAGTATTGTTTTAATCCGTTATAGAATAAAGATCTTTTTTTATAATATACAGAAACTATAATCAAATGTCCCCAAGTTTTTGTTGTGAATACGCATATACACATGGCAAATCCCTTGTATTAAGTTAAGTCAGTAAAAGAGTACCAACCAAACACTGCACTGTCAAGTCAAGTACTGCCAAATACTGAGTATCAGTGATATTAAATGCCGGTAAAACATTTTTTTTGGGATGCGTTTGCCAAAAGTGTATTGCCAGTATTTACTTTGCAAAAATTAAAATACAAGTGGTTTATAAAAATACAAAATAATTAAAATGTAAGTGGTGTGTTTAAAAAGGATAAGTCAGAAGGTTTCGAGTTCGTGTCCGGTTACAGGCATATATTTTTTTTTTATAAAATAATTTTTTTTTGAATGTGGAAAATTTTTTTAAGGTATTTTTTGTTTTTCCAAGGTTGGCAAGTTATTTCAACAGCTAGCAGCTATCATTTCCAAGAACAATCTGTCTTACTATTTTGGGCACCCCAGGAATTTTGTGCGGCAGCAATATTATTTTTTTGTCTAATGCTGTTGTCATATTAGTATTGGGAAACTGGGAAAAACCAGCTCCTGTACCACCTGATTGGGTTTTTACCATTTTCAATTTTTAATTTAGGTTGTTAAATAGAATTCGAAAAACTTAGAAAATATTAAAAACTTTTCTAAGTTACATAGTGTAAAATTTCTTAGATTTAATGACATTTTTTTTAAATCTAAAACTCTGTGACATTTTTCATATAGAAAAAATTTTAGATTCTGAGATATTTTTGCTATAAAAAACCTTAAATCATATGATATTTTTTCTCAAATTCTATAAACAAAAACTATACCAAACATTCTCAGATTTGGGGAAAATTCTCAAATTCTAAAACATTTTTTTAAATTATCAGAACAAATTTTCTGAGGCTTATAAAACTAAAAAAACTCTCAGATATTGAGGCAAATAATGTTAACATTTAATTGTTTGGGTTGAATAAATATCAACATATATTTGTTTTGGTCTCAAATATTTTCCAACCGCTAGCCTTTTGATTGATGGTTGAAATAAAATAATTATACAGGGTGGCGCAAAATTAGCTACATGGTTTAAATTCTTTTAGTTTTTGTTCTTTTTTTTTTAATTAGTATAATTTTTTCCAGCTTTTTGTACACATCTCTACCGAACAACATGCCCAAATCATTGAATTTTATTTTTTAAATCAACGATCCATTTTTCGTATACAAACAAAAACTTAAATAAAAACCATAAAAAAAGTTAAGAAAACTGCCAGTGTCATAAAGGCTTAAGGAATTCAAACCATATAGCTTTCACTCTATATTTAGGTCCTAAAATAATTGTTGCATTACTTACGAAATCTAGTTTAAACTAAATTTTGAAATCCAGTTCCTTTTTTAATTTTCTACAGTTCCATATGATTGAAATCCAGGGTTTGAATTATGGCATTCGTAATCGTAATTTTTAGATTGAAATTATTATTATTTTTTTTTTTTATTTATTTCTTAAAATAAAACATTAAAACGGAAGTTTCTTCATCAGGGATGTTGACTGACGTTCGTTGCTAGATTGGGAATAAAAGTAAGTATTGTTATAGTTACATATCATTCGATCATACTAATATATTACTACAATAATACTAATAATAACAACACGAACTTTATTTTTTATTTCCAATCTAGGAGCGAACTGCCACATTTTTGATGAACAAAATTTCGTTTAAAGGTTTTATTTTAAGAAATAAAAAATAATTTAAAATAATTTCGATGGAAATATTATGATCACGAATGCCATAATTCGTAAGACTGCGTTTACATTAACCGCGAAATCTAGTTTGTGTAAAATAATATGATTGAAAACCGATTTAAGCTAGATTTCAAGCATAATATATTTATTTGCTAAGGATTTAAAAATATAACAGCTAACAAGATCTTCCAACGCGGACCCGCAGATTTTAATAGACTTTGGATATGTTGCAGAGAAGAATTATTTCAAATATCCCCATTTCACGTTTATTTAATTTATTAAAACATTTCAAAAGCCCCTGGGGCCAAATATGGTTTGTATTATAGACAAATTAGGTATTAAGGTGGTAGATCGCCATTGAATTTTTAAAGTTGTACTTGTTATATTTATAGTAATTAAATATTGAGAAAAATTAATATAATGTCTTATGTGAGATAGGATTTTTTTTAACAATTTAATTTTAATACGCTAATAGCGAAAAATCTAAAAAAAATGAAATTTCAGTCGCATGGATTTTTCGTTGACAGCATTTTAAAATAGTAAGGAAAATACCTCAAGAAATCGAATTTTGAATATGAGCAACATTGTAAAAGATTTTTTGCATACTCATTAACTGGTATGTATGCAAAACATGTTCCGGAACTTCTAATTTTTTTTTATTTTGCAAAACAAAATGTGTGCTTGAATAATAATAAAACTGGCGTTTTGTTAAGGAATTGGATTTAGTTTAAAATACAAATTATGTATATAAGTGCTTATTTAGTTACTTAAGGGCTCTTTTCGATTTTCGCAATAGTTCGAATTTTATCCGATTTTTTCTTGGATCCACGACATAGGCAAAATATCTAATACATTACCGCTGTGTACAAATAATTCTAATTTTCGTAAAAATACTTGTCTACTCTACCACATATCTAAAGTCTATTAAAATCTGAGGGTGCTCCCATGTAAGTATATTCCTTTATATGAACGTCCCTTGTTAGTATTTTGCTATTTTTCCTCCTTCGAATGTTGTTTTGTTAATATTGCGATGCATTTTTTTTAGTTCTTTTCAAAATTAGTATCTTTTTTCTTTGTATAACTTTTTATATCATTATAATTTCAATATTTTCATTATATGTAATTGCAATTGTTTTTAATCGTATTTCTCAGTTTCTGTTTGTTGTTTTAAATAAATCATGCATATTATTTTTAACTTTTTTATATTGACCACATTTCTATGTATATTGTTTTTGTTTTAAATTTTCGATTTAATTCGTGCTCTTTACTTTCTCTTGATTTCTTTTAATTTGTGGTAAATTGCGATAAATTTTTAAACATCTATATTTAATTAATTATAATTATTACTTTTTTCTGTTGTTTTTTTTTATAGATTTTATATTATATCATTATTATGTTTTTTTTTATATTAATAGAATAAAAAAAGTTTAAGTTCTTGTTAAGTTCTTAACAAGAGGAGAGAAAACTACATTTATCGTTGTATTTACCTCGTCAAAGCAGACTGCACCTTGACAACCAACTTTCTGCTTTTCTATGATCATTTGATTTTAATTGATGGCCACCCTTGGGGGGATTATTTGCTTCCTAAATGGTTAAAAAAAGATGATATATTAGTAAATTAAACACATTTTACGAAATTGTTCTGTATTTTCTTTCTATCTTTGTAAAAAAAAACTTTGAAATGCAGAACATGGCTGATAAATAGATTTTTTTTTATTCTTACCATTCGTTTTTCCATTTTCGCTTTTATATCACTAGCTAAGGTTAGGAAAGCCTCTTCTACATTAATGCTGGCCTTAGCTGAGGTTTCCATAAATTTAATGCCATATTCAACAGCTAATTGTTCACCACGTTCTCGAGAAACCTAAAATATATATTAAATTTAAACAGACACATAGTATATTTGAAAAAATTATAGCTAAACAATTTTTTTGTGGCGATTTTTTTTTTAAGAAATAACAAATTCTATCATCGGCTTGTCTGCAAAAGGTTCTACATATAAAAGTACTATTTTATAAAAAAAAAACAAACACTATTTGATAATTATTCGATAACGGATCGGTTTACACATTCGTTGGATAATTTTTAAATAATGCCATTTTTGTGTAATTTTACTTTTTACATAAATTTTAGTAAATTTCGAGCTAAGAATAATAATAATTAAATAAACATATTAAGCAATGGCGATTGCTTACGAATACAAATGTTGTGCGTAAACAATTTAATTCTTCAGTTTAAATGGCAAATTGTATAGTTTTTGTAAGTGATTTTAATTGCTATAAATAAAAAATATTTTTATTAGGTTTTTTGTATAAAAAAATTCAAGGTTTATTAAGAGGCACTTGTATTTAAAATTCAATTCTTTTACTAAAACATAATCAAAAGTATTTTAGGTTGTAAATATACATATACTACATCGGAATTCATTAATTCCCTCAGTTATTGGCAAATCCCTTGTTTTAAGTTTAGTCAGTAAGAGAGTACCAGCCAAGCACTTTACTGTCAAGACAAGTGCTTTCAAACACTGGAGTACCAGTGAAATTAAATGCTGGTAAAACACTTATTTGGGATGCTTTACTAGCGTTTGCCAGTATTTGCTATGCAATAATTAAAATTTAAGTGGTTTATAAAAATAAAAAATAATTTAAATGTAAGTGGTGTTTAAAAAAAAGTATAAGCCAGAAGGTTTTGAGTTCGAGTCCGGTTGCAGGCATAATTTTTATTTTTTATTTTCGTATAAAATAATTTTTTTTTAATGTGGAAAATCTTTTTAAGGCAATTTTTCTTTGATTTTTCAAGGTTGGCAAGTTATTTCCAACAGCTAGCAGCTATCATTTGCAAGAGCAACCTGTCTCACTATTTTGGACACCCCGCGAATTTTGTACTGCAGCAATATTATTTTTAGATCAAAGTACAACAAAAAGATCTTATTTCATGAAAATTGCCTTCAAAAAAAATTCAATAACAAATTCTCAAAAATATGGTATGAAAAGTTTTTGCGAAATTAACAAAGTTTAATAGAACTGCTCCCTGACTCTTTCACCACCTGGTTGAAGCTTTAGAGTTAAAGAAGTTATCTATTAGAAGTATATATGAAGATTACGCATATTTCTGACAAGTCCTCACCGATTTTTCTGTGTTTGTACAATTAAGAATCCAAATCAGCGAATTCTTAAATATTTTTAACTAAACAACTTAATTTTACTGAAGTTCCTCTTCATCAAAATTTGCATAATAATTTTTTCATAGAATTTTAAACGAAAAAGCTGTTTTCAAATTTAAAGAAATTTTATACTATTGTTATTTAATAACATAAGTAACGTCATAGTGCTTGATAGGAATATCCTAGTGACGTGTTTCATTGCTAAGGAGAAAAATCTATATATTAAAAGGTTTTTTGTGAAATCTCTGCTAAGAGGCACTAGCTTTTCTAAAACTTCGCGTTCTGATGAAATATTTTGTCAGCTCGAAATACATGTAAACGGAAGCTGAAAGCTATATTTAAATTTTTGGACTTGAAAAAATAATTTTATATTATTTAAAATTTATTTATTAAAGGAATTGATACAAAAATAAAAACTGTCTATCATATTTTGTAAATCCTATATAACATTTGCTTTGATTCAGTCGATTTGAAAATAATTTGATTGTATTTTAGTTAATGTTTTTTTTACAATTTTCTTTCCAAAGTTTCTTATCTTCATATTAAAAATTTAACCGGTAATTCGGTTATTCGGGTCGAAAATTTGAGTTTTAAATAATTTGTTTCGACGTTAACCGAAATAGAGGCGATTAATCGTTTAACCGAATTGGTGCTAACGCATTGATAACGGCCTACACAAACCGTTGGACCTAGACGCGATTTTTGGAAATCCAATGGGGAGGGGTAGAAAAGGAGGAAATTCTCCCCCTTGGCCGGTGTAGACATCCACCCACGTGGGAAGTCTCTCCCCTAACCGCTGGAGCTAGGAAGTTAAATTTATTATGAAGGTTCTTCCTCCGGTGCAGACACGAGTTAAGTCGGTATTTTCGGAAAAGTCTAGGGGGAGGGGCAAAAATGGGGAAAAGTCTTCCCCTTGACGGCCTGCGAAAATTGCTGGAGATATGAAGGTGAAATTTGGTATGTAGGTGCCTCCTGCAACGTAGATATCTGCCCAGACGGTACTTTCGGAAATTGTATATAATGGTTTATATATTTCTTACCTGTCTTTTTTCATTTAATTCACATTTATTGCCCAATAACATTTTTTCAACATCGGCGGACGCATTTTCCTCAATGTTACGTATCCAATTTTTAATATTCTCGAATGATTTTTCTTGAGTTATATCATAGACTAACATAATACCCATAGCACCTCTATAATATGCGGTGGTAATTGTTCTAAAACGCTCTTGGCCAGCAGTGTCCCTAAGAATATAAAAATTTAGTTAATATTTCTAGAAGTGTTTTTATAAGATTAATTACCATATCTGTAATTTAATTTTCTTGCCATCTAATTCAATTGTTCTAATTTTAAAATCTATACCTGTAAAAAAAAAATACATTAATTGGATGTCATTTGAAATTATTAAATTAGATAAATTATTTTCAGTGCCTCAGTTGTCCAAATTAGATATTTAATTTACAAAATTTCCAGAAACGTTAAAATAATTTTGTAAAAAAAAATCTGGAATGTATTGTATTAAAAATTTGGGCAAAAGTGCACTTTTTGGAGCTGGGTCTGTGGTGCCCTCCGACCATAAAAACCGGTACGCATAGCAACATATAGGTGGGGTAAATCAAATAAAAAGAAATTTCCGATCAATTTTTTTTTAAAAAAAGAGGTTTTCGCGCGATTTTTCAAAAAAAAATTAATTTTTTTCTAAAAATTATTAATTTTTTTTGGGAAATCGCCTTAAAGTGGTCTTAAATGAATCTAGAAAGATAGATTTTTGATGTTAAGGCGACGCAGGAAAAAATCGTTATACTTTTTCTAAAAAAAAAAAAATAATTTTTTTTTGGGAAATGGTCCCATAGGTGCCTATAGGGTGCTACACATCATGGATCATCAATCAATTTGCATTTTTTAGATCCTGCAGAAATTTCCTTTCATTTGAGTTCCCACACTTAAATGTTATTATGCGTATCGTTTTATGTGAAGAAATAGGTTAAAGAAAACTGGCGCCTCCCGAGAAAAATAAGTCAAAAAAATTGATTAGGAAATTCGCCTCTGTTTTCGCCTTTAGCACAAGTAATAGGGTATAGCAGTTTAATGTAATGACATTTGGGCTCTGCAATGCTCCAGCATCAATCGAACGTTTAATAGAAAATATGTTGAACGGATTCAAAGGACATGCCTAATGTGATTTGACAACATAATTGTCATGGAGAAAACTTTCGATGAATACCTGAAAAACTTAAAAGAAGTCTTAAGATGAATATCTGCGGCTGAACTCAAGCTTAGTGTAAAGAAATGTACATGGTTCCAGAAGAATGTCAAGTATTTGGGACATAGCGTAACCGAAGATGTTATATCAACCGACAAAGATAAAATACGGGCTGTAAAGAATTGGCCTCGCTCGAAAAGTCTGCACGAGTTTATCAATTTTCTAGGCCTGTGCACATACTACACATAATTCGTACCAAATTTTGTCAGTGCGGCTGCGACTCTACATGTCCAACCCAGAAGGTCCGACCATTTCATTGGGGTGAAGCCCAAAAACAAGCTTTCCTAAATGTCAAAAATTATTACATATGTATTACATCAATTTTGGCATATCCTATTGATGGAGAAAAATTTGTGTTGGCTAGCGATGCAATCGGATACGGAATAGGAGGTATGCTTTAGCTTTAGGAGGAGGGCTAGCTGATTCTACTATTTAAACCGCAACGGAAGAAAGGACTATCTCCCACATTACAAACGCATCTAGAACAACTTGCTGACTATGGAAATGAATAAACTATGTCTGTTCAGGACAAATAGGCTTAAGCAACACTTTACTAATAACTTCAACATATAGCAAAGACCAGAAGCTTCAATTCTAAATAAGTCTAGACAAAAACATCATGTTCTAGAACATGGTGTCAACCAAAGACATTAATTTATTCAAAGAAATGTATATATAAAGATCAAAGACATTAATTTATTCAAGAAAGAACATTAGTTGAAACTATTTCCCAATAGATGGCGTATCTGAAAATAAATTCTCCCTATTAGGCATATTTTGCTACAATATGCAACAGGGTATTATTGATTTTCTATTTCGTTCGTAACATAAAAGAATATTTGCCAAAAACTATACAAAAATATATGTTTTATGTGTATATTATACTTTAATTAAAGACCACAGTATTACAATTTTTCGTATGTGTATTTATTATTTTTTTTTTTTTTTGAAAGAAATAATTAACATAAATATGCAGTTTGCAATGGCTCAATACTTGAAAATTATACGAATTTACCGAAAAAATACCATTTTGATCTATGAAAATTTGTTTTAAACATAAAAATGTGAAACAAATGCTTTTATCACGTCGAACATTTCAAAAATTGACTTTAGTATTATTAAATAAGTCTGCTAGTGACAGTTTAATGTACTAGAATTTAAAATATGTGTTAAATGTCATATTTGTGGTTCTTAAGATAATTAAAAGCCAAATCCAAGGCCATGCCCGACCTAAGCTTGGCGCCATCTACTTCTAAGTATAGACACTAAAGCAATTATGCATTTTGCTCTATCTTTATATATACATTTCTTTGGTGTCAACATCATGTTTTTTATAAGTCTAGATATTCCTACTACTTTCGATTAGATGTCACTGTAACATATATAAATCAGCAATCATAAATATTTTATTCAGTTTGAAATAGAATGCTAATACGACAAAAACGCAGCAAAATAATATTGGAGATTAATTGGTTAAATTGTGTAACAGTGTTTAAATATAAATTTGAAAAAATTTTATTTTAAGAGATATGTCATAATATGGAATTTTGCCCTTAACGTGCATCACTAGTCTTAACAAAATACCAATTATGGAATATCAATTTATGACCATCACCATACTACAACTTTGATCAATTACACAAGGAGCAAACAAATAATACAATGATTGGTCTTTTACAAAAATCTCTTAAATTTAAAATTGTAGAGAAATTAAAATAATTAAAAATAAGCGCGCAGTTTTCTTAAGAATTTAAATTTTAATTAAAGGAATATTTGTAATTATAACAATTTTCAAAGTGGGTGGGTGGAGAGGTGGTCATATAATGTGGATATATATGACTCATTGTAATTTCAATGTATTTACTAGTGATGTCAATATTTTTTAAATTAACAAAATATAGATTGATTTAAAACGCTGAAGCACTTCGGAATTTTTCATTTCAAAAATTAAGCAAAGAAGGTATGTTTACTGGCAAAGACGGAGCTTAAAAAATAAAAATTATTTGTTGAATCAATTCTTATTAAATTGATTAATTTTTTGTTGAGTTAAGGTGAAACTCTCCGATGGGGTTCAATTTTGCCCACAGTTAACTTTGTGACTCAAAAAATACTTTTCACCCCGAATGGACTAACCTGCATAGCCCATAGAAGAAAAGCTTGACCGAAGGACGTTTACACAAAGAAACTTTAGTCAGGGAAAAATAATTCATAAGCACTTTAATCAATGATTAGATATTGATGAGATATGATTTAGTTCGATATAAATATATTCAGTATTAATTTAATTAATTTTATTAATAGTTTTTTTTGCCTTATTGGCTTTATATTACTGAACTGAATAAATAAATTCAATAATTTGTTTTTAGTTTAATTCGCGCAAAATAAATCAAATGAACTATTTTTGGTTGAAATAATTTCTAAAATAATGAATTCCAAAAAACTCTAGGTTGCATGATACATTTGTATAACCACCAAGGAAAAATTGTATACATCACTTATTCAATTTTTTTGTTTTTTTGCTAATTTTTTTTTACTGTGCTGTTTTATTAATTACCAATCTGAATATATCGGTTCATGAATTTGTTATGTGAGGGTTAAATTTTGTATTTGAAACTGATTTATCTAGACTTTAAAGCAGATTTTAAAGTTGTGTAAAGATTAGATTTACTGTTTATTAAAAAATAAAAATACAAATTCTGATAATTTTCAAAGATTGGAACGATACTTTGTATAAAAGATGTGAAATAATTAAAAACTCGTAAAAAATCTTTCTGCGCGATGCTTTTTTACTCTTAGTTTTTATATGTGCAGATTACAAAGTTTCTGCGTTTTTCTAATAGGTTTTTTGTTGCAATTTGGTCAATTTTCCCTTTTTCTCTCAGTTTCCGAACCTTTGTAGTCTGTGTAAAATTTTATTTGCCCGCTGCCGACCTTGAAATTTCTATATTTAGCCCCGAGGGCTTGGTTCTCGAATATTTGAATAAATAAATAATATATGGACGATGTCGCTCTCGTTGCAAAACAACGTACTCTTGGTTTTTATACGTGTAGATTACAAATGAAGCAGAACCGCGAATAGCATTGTAAGCGACAAAATTGAAATTGTTGAGAAATCGAAAAAAAAAGTTTTAGAACTTGTAGGTGTATCCCACTGACTGACTTCTTCAGATTGCATTTTGATAACGAAATCCTGCATAATTTTGCCTAATTTCATTAAGTCATAAAAGAGAGTTATTCTAACGGTAATCTGGAAAAAAAACGGGTTTTGTAAAAATTGTCGCTTAAAACGTTATTTGCGGCTCCGCTTCAAATGTCGGGCATTTCTCTAATAGGTTTTGTGCAATTACAAATGATTTTCTTTGCAATTGCATTTGATTTTCTTTAAAAGTCCAATTGGTATTTTAGCAGATTTCCCAATTGGTTTGAAAAAGCATTCAAAATTGGGGAAATTTGCTCAAATTTATGCAGAATCAGGGAAATTTGCTTAATTTTCCCCTGTTTTCTCGCAGTTACCCAAACTTTGACCCGATTTACACAAAGCAATTTTAATTGCAGCAATTCTGGGTTTATACAGACTTGCTTGCTTTCGCAATTTTCTCGTGTTTTCTAATTCGTACTTTTGTATATGTAGAAGATACTAAAATTGCAAAAAGAGACTTTCACAGTGTGGACACAAATGCAAGTTAAAAAAAAATTTAAGAAAATTGCTGCAAGAAAAATTGATGTGTGTAAACCGGGACTTTGTAATCTGTATAAAATTATTTGTACAAATTATTTGGCCACTGCCGACGTTGCAAAGTATTCTTACCCTATGCAAAAAGTAAAAATACTTTTGTTTGGAAGTCAACAATAAAATTACAAAGAAAAAAATCAGGGGAAACAGCAACCTTAAACAAAATCTGTTTGAGAATTGCAAGGTGTCCTAAATTTTTTTAGAAATATATTTTTAGTATCAAGATGACGGCAGCGAAGAAGAATGCTGGTGTTTATCCCTTGACGTTGTCAAGTAAATTTCGTCGTTTTTATCCATTTTAACGTACTTTGACTTTAGTCTACAGAAACAACAAAAACTATATGACGACCCCTCCTTTCTCCTCTGAAATCGTTTTTTACTTCAAACGCTTTCATCACTATCACTTTAATATCCAAACAGTCATAATTTTAATGTAGACGTTTTCATTTTTTCCAGTTCAATTTTTTATACCCATTCCTATTGATCAAGGTTTTGATATTATCCAAACTCACCTATTGTCGATATAAATGTTGTATTGAAGGCATCCTCCGAAAAACGAAATAATATGCAAGTCTTTCCTACACCAGAATCACCAATTAGCAATAATTTAAAGAGATAATCGTACGTCTTGGCCATTGTATTAGTTTGTTCTTTATCTTTGCTTTTTTAGAAAAAAAAACTTTCACACTATTTTCTTTAATTTTTTTATGGAAACAAAATGTCTATATTGTTCTTTTTGTCAAATTTTATTAATTTTTTTTATTTTTTCTCTACTTTTGCTACGATTGTCGTATAAAATAAAAAAATTAAAATCGTTGATGACAAAATCTACTGTTGTAAAAAAAATGTCTACAAAATTTACTTCGATTATTTAGTGATGTGCTTTTTGCTGTTTATGTATGGTGGTTGCTTCTTGGTGTTGCCATATTTATTGCCTATCGGTTTAGCCACGTTCAGCAGTTGTGGCAATGGATCAATAATGGGTGGTTCAATATTTTCCCACACAGGAAAAAACAAACAAGGAAACATTTAAATAAGATGTTCACAGTGCGATTCTTAAAAATATTAATGTAATAACGAAACATATCTGTTCACACTCTTTTGAGATCTTCAGAAATTTTTCGAGTGCATTATTTTTTCTCTATTTTATAGTAAAAAGTGAATTAACTGCTTATTTTCAGTGAAAATATTAGGCCTATATGACACTTGCCAGTTTTTATTTTTTTGGTAATAAATGCAATCATATGAAAGAAAATGTTTTACCGACAAAAAGTTCCATATACGTTTGACCTCTCTTCTAATATTCACTATTGAAACTGAAATTTGCAAGTGTCATATAAGCTTTAGCATTTAATCCACTTTTTACTAGATTAAATTACATATTATAGCCAATTTTTGTTCTCACCTATTATAAAACGAAGGAATTACCATTTTCCTAATTTAACAATCTGGCAAACATGTGTTGACATCGATAAATCATGTCGATATGGCAAGACCAATAAATCTGGCAGCACGAAACTGAAAATAAAAGGAAATGGGCAAGTGTTGCCAAATTGGTGCTTTTGGCGAGCTCGAAAATTTTTTTGAAAAGCGAAGATGTTGGTTTAAAGCGGATTTTGGAAAAAGAGGAGAAATTCCCAAGATTTCCCATGTTGCCCAAAAAACGAGGTTGTAAGGGTCCACATATTTTTATCGCCTTTTAACGTTTGTAACATGTTTTTATTTGTTAAAATTTTGCAACGGGAAAACAATTTACAATGCTTAAGCACATGAAAAAATTTCGCTCGGATTTTAAATGCCTAAAATTGTAACTTAGATCGTAAAAATAAATAATTTTTTTGATTTTATAAGAGAGACACAATAACAATAAACCCAAAATGTCGCTTTTTCACTAGAAAAATAGTAGTATATGAGTTTTTTTCACATACGACTGATTGAAAATCGCTTGATCTGACAACAAATTCGCCACATTGACAACAAGGCAAATGTTTTTATTTCTCATATTTTGTTCGATACGACCGTATTCCTAGAGGCGCATTTGAGAAAAAGCGGAATTTCCACATATATTGGTCAAAAAATGGGTGGTAAAATAAAGCAAACACAACGTACCAAAAATAATGCAAAGGTTAATGTTTTATAAAGACAAAATACAACGAAAATAATAAAAATGATTTTTTTCAGCCTTCGAGCAGCGCCCGCAGTGCGGAATTATTGGGATCATTGCCAACATTTGTGGGGTTTTCGGCTCACTCGGACCTGGGTATAATACCATTTGCCCCTGGGTTTGCTAACGCCGAACAAACTCCCGATACATTTGATGCTAACATAAGTCCTCAATATCAATTGACTCTAAAAAAAATGTCAAAAAAAGATCCGATGACTAAGAAAAAGGCATTACAAGAATTTATCGATTTGATTAATAACTCTGAAATGGATGAAATTAAAATGATTTTACCTTTGTGGCTCAAATTTTATCATAATTTAGCAACAGATCCAGAACACAATGTACGTGAATTGTCACAGACTGTGTTACAGTTGTTGGTGTCGAAATGTAAAAAAGCAATAGCTCCATATTTAAAACAATTGGTGCCTGTCTGGTTAGCCAGTCAATTTGATCATTATGCTCCGGCTGCTTGTATTGCAACAGCATGTTTTACCGAGACTTTTGCCAATAATGCCAATCGTACTCGTGAAGTTTGCCTGCACTGTCAGACTGAAATTATTGAATATGCCACGCGTAATTTAACTTTCCACACTGCATCTACTTTATCGACGGGTAAAAATTTAACACCCGAAGAAGCGGAACAAAAGTATCAACGTGTAGTTGTATGTAGTTTAAAGGAATTGTCCTTTTTTGTTGAACACACTTTAGATACAAAGGATCAAACGCAAATACAAGAAGATCTACAAAAATTGCTGGGCCATCAGAAATTTTGGAGTTTTAATAAACATAAAATAAATGCCATAAAGTGAGTGCTCATAATAATTTTGATTTTTTGAATTTTTTTAAATTAAATTCTTTTAATATTGTTCTAATAAATCGGTTCAGTTTTTAAACAGTTTTTTTTTTATTTTACAAATTTTATTTTCAGAGCTGCTTGGTTTGAATTAATGTATCATTTATTACAAAATCCGCAACACGAGCAAATTTTTCAAACACAAAAATCTCAAATGATAACAATAGCTTTTCAAAATATTGATGAATCAGATCCTCTAGTGGCTCCTCATATATGGGGTTGTATTTTACTACTACAAACTAACTACAAAGATTGGTAGGTCAACATATAATTTTTTTCCATTTTCATTTGTTAATTTTGAATATATTTTCTTCTGTTACAGGTATGAAACTGTAGATTTTCGTAAAACTGTTTGGACAAAATTTACAAATTTACTTCGTAATGCATTTAATCGAAAGGCACAAGCTATTTGTCCCAATATTTTACCATTTTTCTCTCAACTATCAAATGTGGCCGTGGATATTACAGAATATTATGATATGATTAAGCAATTCTTTGACAATATAAAAGAGGTTATAATTATGGAAGATGCTCAAAAAACATACAACATATCTAAACATGACAATATAATGATAATTAAAACATATTTTGAGTGTTTGCGTTATTTAATGCAAAAGTTCAAAAGTCAAGATATTCAAGAAGCTGACAAATTTATAGCTATAAAACTTTTGGAAGAAAATGTTATCCAACCTATAAAATGTTGTTTAACCAGTACAAATGATTTAATAACAAAATATTTCTTTCAACATTCATCGACATTAGTAGCCTTCTTCGATAAGCATTCGGCACTATCATCAGTATATCAACAATTATTGGATACATTTTGGTCTCTCCTATTCACTATTACCACAGAAGACCTACAGCAACAGGATGTTAGTGAAATGTATTTAGAAAGAGTTATTGAACTAATAAATGGTTTGTATGTATCAAATCCCAGTTTAGAAGAACATAAAGTTAAATTTCTTGAAGAAATAGAGGAAAAAACGGAACGTCCTTCCACGCCTAAAGAGCCGCATATTACGGCTGCTTTTATACAAAAAGAACTGAAACAGTTAGTTTTACAATTGTTGCGTATTTGTCTAAAGAAGACTTTGTCAATGAAAACTTCAAAATATATAAAACATGTACGTTTATTGTGTAATATGTTTAATGATAAGGAATTCTTTGTTAAATTGAGTGAAGATGAAAATTTACCCACCACATTACATACATTTGTCAACTTATTGAAAATGTCATTTTTGGATAATGAGGCGAGCGAAACTGTTGTGGATGTGGTATTTGAGATTTTGCAAAACTTGGAAAAGCAGCAAAGATTTGAATTTATTGAAAAGGAATTAATACAGGTAAATGGCTTAATTAATATTAATAAAATGAAGATTTAAACCTTTTCCACTTCTTAGATTCCTCACTATTTAACTCAAACATTAGTGTTACAACGTTTACTTTCACATCCCTTATGCATTGAACCTGAAGTCCGTAAAATACTATCGCTACCAGAAATTAATGAAATTATCAGTAAAATTGCCTCTGATGTTGTTACCAATAATTCGAAGGACCTTTTAAATCTCCTACACAAATGTTTCTTTCAAACTGATACGGGTGAAATATTGATTTCAGCCAAAACTGTAGATGCTATACTCTCTATATTATCACAACCATTGATAAATAATCAAGAATCTGTAGAAAAATCTAATACAGATATAGATGCCTGTGGCAGTTTTATAGCACAAATTATGCCTGTTATATGTTCAAAAGAAAACTCATCACAAGCAGTACAACATCAAGTATTTCTAAGATTGTTTAGATTTAGTATAGAAAAATCAGTAAATGATTATATATCCGAGGATACACTATGGGAAATAACCACTTGCTGGCAGGATGCTTTGTCCAGCGAAGATATTATAATTAATAAGGAATTGTTACAAAAATGTACGGATATTGTAAATATACAATCTAAAAAAGAAGATTTATCAATTACCGCTATAGATTCCATGTCCGAAGCTATGGCCAAATTTGTAACATGTTCTACGGAAAATATCGAAGATGAAACTCAGCGGTCTTTAAAAATTGATGAATTCCTGGAGACATTATTGCAAAATAGTACCAACGACATTGAAGATCTTTTAAATGTTTGCTTATTTATAGAATCTTTAAAAGGTTTGGCTTCGCCTACAACAGGATTTATGGGAAATATTAGAAATTTCTCACAATTAAAATTGATACTGCAAAGATCTCTTTTAAATTTATCAACTTTGTGCAAATTAGTTTGTAAATCTAGCAAGGCTGTGAGTCTTCTGGAAAATCCCGAACTCAATGAAGATGAAATTACCGAAGATTATTGTGATCCAAATGAAAATTTATTAAAAATATGGTCAGATTATTTACAAACGCAATTATTGCAGTACATCAATATAGCTGCCTGCGGTGATTCATTAGTTAATAATACTTTAAAATTGGATGCATCAGTAGAAGCATTATGTTTGGAGTTATCCGAAAAGGTACAATTACTATTACGTCAATCGGGAGAGCTAAGTGTTACCTTAAAAGAAAGACTTTTAGAAGAGTGCACCAAAGAAGAAAATATTTCATTTTGTCGTTCTCTGCCCTATTTAGTAAATATTGAACAATATGCTCAATTTGAAGAAAGTGCTACACTACTTTTAGCCGAGGATTTACAAGAATACTTTGTAACACATGAATCTTACAAGTCCTACATAAATACTCTGCAATATTTATTACCCAAACTGGAAGCTAAAACTATAAGCAGCCAATGCCCTATAATGCGCTGTGATCCCCCCGAATTGTGGATTAAGGCAGCCGTATTTGGTTGTTTAATCGACAATAATTTTTCATCTTCCTACAATGACAAATCAGATTATAATATTGTTACTTCAGCGGTACAGTTCATAACACAACATTCAGATAAATTACATACGCAAAAAGATTTATTGTTGTATCAAACGTAAGTTTTCTTGAAATCATAGTTTTTTAAGTAAAAATATTTTCAATGTGTATTTTTTTTTTTAAGAGAAATCCCTAAACAGAATATAAGTAACGTTTTAAATGCTGTGGAATATATTAATTTATTAACCAAAGCCTTGGATAAAATACCTCATCAATTATCGATTAAAAATTGGGATGTTATACGTATCGGTTTGGGTCATTGGATATTAAGTTTAACAAAATCATTAGATTATGCTTTAGAAAATGTAGATCAAAAGGTAAGTTTTATAAGAGTTTGATAAAGATAATCGGCTACACTGGTTAAGTGCTTTGAAAATGTTTATTTCATTTTATAAACACTAGCAAAAATTAATTAATAGTTAATTTCCATTTTTTAGTCGCTCTACTTTATCCTGCGAGTTTTTAAACTATTTGCTGCTTTAACCGCATTCTTTGCTAAAGAAAAACAAAAAAGCTCAACAGAACTTATAAAAAATGTTTACGACGAATGGTTGCAAGTGTTTTCACGTGAAGTTTATTTAACATTATTTAAATCATATTACAAAATTTGTCAATATCAAGGTAAATATAATAACTAAGAAATTAAGGTTTCCCATGTATGGAATTATTATTCTATTCCATTTATTTTGTAGACATTCCTGCTTATTTTACTGATTGTTGGGAAATATTTTTAAATGAATTAACTTTAACTATGGAAAATATGGATTATGGAATTGTATATGCGGTAAGTTTTACTTTTTCCAGTAAATAATATAGCAAACCTATGCATACACACAAAAAAAAATTGGCAAAAGATTGGTAAAAAACTGTTTTTCAAAATTTCTTTATAAATTATGCAAAAACTTTGCCTAACCAATCTTTTGGGAAACATTTTTTTTATAGTAGTCTTGCATATTTTCAATAATTTATATTGAATTAGCTTGTCTTTCATAAGACAAGGAGTGTATATAAATTACTTTTTAACCCATAATTTAATTTCTTTTAAATGTTGCTTATTTCATTTTACAGTTTTGTAAAAATTCAAATCAATTAACTTTGGATCATGTTTGTAATTTCCTATTGAAAAATCTATCTAGTTCAGTTTATTCCCTACGTACTTTAAGTATATTTATGATGCGTCAGTTAACCCCACACTTTGTGGCCGATGATATTGAAGTGTATGATTATCAAACAGAACATATTGATAAAGATGATGATTACAAAACAATAAAATGGCATTTTCTAAATCGGTTCGAGGACTATATAGGACGTTATGATATGCCCATACAAAAATATATTAAAGAATTCAGGTAATGGAAAAGTTATGAAAACCTGTTTGAAAATATAAAATTTAAAAATTCAATTTTCAGTTTCAAGTTAACCGAAATTGCAGAAATGGAACACATAGACCGTCATGAAGCTTTTAGCTTTTTAATGCTGTGGGATTGTATTATTTATGTCTGTGCCAAATCACCAGTAGCTTTACGTTCTGTATATACTTCGTGGTTACATGAAAATAAATATGAGGAGGTATTTCATAGCTGTCTTATATTTCCAATTAATTGTAATGTTACAATTTATCTTTTTTTTTTAGAATTTACTTCACTTTTTATTCCGCTCAATGCCGGCAGAAATTTTAAAAAATCATAGTACTAAACAAATGAATAATGACATTTTCAAAGGACTTTCCTGGTCACAAATAAAAGGTAAAAAAAAATAACAAAATCATAAACTTTGCTCACCCTTATTATTTTACAATTGTGTTGTCATCATTCTTTGCTTGTGTTTGTTGCGTCACCATGTTGAAATGAAAATTAATTTTCTTAATTATCTTCGTCATCATAGAAAGCTTCTTCTGATACACTAGCATCAGATATATAATCCTCAACTGGTAAAAATGATGCCATTTCTTGTGTGGGTCTTTCCGGTTGAGGTTGCGGCATTTGTGGATAATATGTTGGTGCTTCGGTCACATGAGCATTAAGATTAGAGATAAATTTATTAATCCATACGGCTAAGTTGAATGCTAAAATTTTTTGATAATCTCTTAAATTACTGGTAATACAAAATTCTTTATCTGTAAATTAGAAAACAACAAAATTTCAGCTTTATAAATGAACATTAATTTGAAGATCTAACCAATGAAGCAATGAAGTATTAAAAATATCGAAAAAAAATTTAAACACATTTTTATGTTTATTACCGAAAGTTTTTTTTTAATTTTTTCCTCTCTCAGATAACTAAATTAAACCGAAATCTGAGAGAACTCACAAATACGACTCTTTTTGTAAGATTTGTATAAAAAAGCTTTACAATTACCTGTAAATTCTCTTAATGTCTCCCATATCACCGTTGCCAATGCTGTATTTTCATCCATAATAAATTGATCATTCAATAAAAATTCCTTAAACTCCTCAAATAAAACACAAATTATCTTTTTAATTTGGGTTCTCTGTTTATGGGCAATTTTTCTGGCTAACCTTTTGCTACGTAATTTTTCCACTCTCTTAGCCACCTTTTTCAAACGCTTCTCTTCAGCCACCCAATCTAATGCAGTTTGTATTGTTGTATATTCTACATTTGGTGTTTTTTGCAAATGTTGTTGCAATGATCTTTTATGACGTTTTGATATAATATGTTGAAAATTGTTTAAGGTATCGTTGACCTGTTTAAAATCGGGTTCCGCCAATTTTTTAATACGAGCTGTGCAATTTGGCAGAATATATTTCTTTTGAATGAAACGAGGCATTTTGCGTGGAGCTCCAAAATCGGCTTTTGGTGTAGCTAAATGCACTATGTGCTCTGCTTGTGTTAAAACATCTCGATCTATTATAATATTATCCTTGTGTTGACAAATGTATTGGGGATTATAACGCGGACATATGCAAAAATATTTGTATGCGTAATGAGGTGGTGTCTTTTTATGCTTCTCGTAGAGAGGTTTAATATCTTTACATTTGATGACACGTTGCGCTAATAATGATTGACGTGCATTAATCTCTTCCAAAACTGTTCTTGTATTCTTGATGGGCTTAAGTGGTAGTTCAATATCACTGGGAATTTCTTCAAAATTTATAGCCATTATTTTTTTAATTAAAGTTTTATGCAAAAATGTTTAACTTAAATTTTGATTGTTTAAATTTGAATCTTTTGAAAATATAGAATTTGTAAATTTATTTATTTGTAAAATAAATTTGACAAATTTTGATAATTATTGCAATTGTTTTTTGTTTTGTTTTGTTTTAATTTATTTTGTTTGTCTAGATCCGAATTTATCATTGGAAAAGTATGCCTGCCATTTGTATACAGATGTCTTAAGCAAATTACCCGCTGTTGTACGTAAATGGTGGAATACAAGTCCATCCAGACAAAAGACTTTTGTCGATACTTTAACAACGAATTTCGTTTCGCCCATAATATGTCAGGAGGAGCTAATGGCCATTGCTAGTAAAAAGGAAAAACATGAGAATATGCAGGTATGGTATTAAACTTGTGGAAAAAAATACTTGTATTTTGACTTTAAAGTGTGGAAATAAAAAAAAATGCCAAATATTAATCCAAAAAACTTTGCTTATTGTGCATGAAATGTTTGGAATTCAATATAACCTGTGTATGCAAAATTAATTACAAATATTCTGTTTGTTTTCAAGGTTACTGTGCACACTTCCACCCGTGAAGTTTTAGCTGTATATTCAATCGATGAGGCTCGCATGGAATTAGTCATAACTTTAGCCACAAATTATCCCTTGGGTTCGGTTAAAGTTGACAGCAATAAACAAATTGGCGGACGTTCATCATCTCGTAATGTTGCCATGCAATTAACTATATTCCTAATGCATCAGGTAACATTTTGGCAACATTAAAAAAAAATAAATAAATAAATAAAAATCCTAAAAATGTTTTAATATTTTATTTTTAGAATGGTACTATATTTGATGGTTTAGCTTTATGGAAACATAATTTAGATAAGAAATTCGAGGGTGTCGAAGAATGTTATGTTTGTTATACGGTCATCCATCAAGATACTTGTCAATTGCCAAAATTAACATGTAAAACATGTAAAAAGAAATTTCATGGTCCTTGTTTGGTAAGTTATATTGCATTTAACAATTTGTTTAAGCAAATTTACATTTGTATATTTTTTATGATTTCCTTTTTTAGTATAAATGGTTTACCACCAGCTCCAAATCAACTTGTCCTATATGCAGAAATGTTTTTTAAATTTCAATATATTATATATGTAATCTTTCTTCTATGATTGTTTCGTTAAATCATACATGTCTTTACTGGAAATTTATGTATTTCAAATTTTAAATGTTCTTTTTAAATTGTATTAAATAAAAGATTAATATCAGGGTGTTACCTGATAAATTTTAAAACTTGAAAAATATATAAAATTTGTATTTTTTTGAAAAGGTCCAGTCCCATTAATGTTACAAATATTTTGTCCTATTTTTTCTTTGTCTAACTCAGTGTTTGATTTGATTTTTAGATATGGACTTTTTTTAATTGTGTTGGCCAAATTTAAAATCTTTGACTAGAAATGTAATTTAGGTGCAATTTTTTGAATTTAACTTTATTTGAAATCATCTACATTTTCGTCCAACAAAGGAATTTCTGGTGCAATTTTATTACAAAGAAAGTTTAATTTAAAATCATCTATATTTTCGACCAATTAAACCACGAACGATTTCTGGCATTACAGAGCGTATGAGTGTTAAAAATTAAGTCATTAAACTTATAACACTCATACGCCACCAGACATGGCCCCAGCAATATGTTTGTTGTAAAAATGGATGCATGTCAAAGAAATTATATAAATCAATTAATCAATATAAATTAGTGAGCATGAGTTGGGAAAGAATATTCGATTCTGAAGACAGTTTTCTATGGAAATACCCTAAGATTTCCATAAAAAATTTCGTGAATATTTCATTTTATTTATTGTAATATTTGGCCAATGATATTAATGATTATTTCGTGCGAGAAAGTGCAATTGATATAACGTGGGAATTAATG
Source organism: Eustalomyia histrio (assembly GCA_949748255.1). Classification (NCBI taxonomy): domain Eukaryota; kingdom Metazoa; phylum Arthropoda; class Insecta; order Diptera; family Anthomyiidae; genus Eustalomyia; species Eustalomyia histrio. The sequence goes on along the minus strand of OX456524.1, from coordinate 155,247,344 downwards.
CAAATTTTATAATTTTTTGTGCTGATGTTTGTAACAACAAAAATATCGGGCATAAACCTGCCGATCGACCTAGAATCACTTCCTGAATCGATTTGGCCATGTCCGTTCGTCTGTTCATGTATTCATTTCATTTATTTATTCATTTGTAATACACGTAGCCTAATTGGCCAATAAAAATTATATTACATGAAATTTTAATACTATGAGATTAAAAAACTTAAATCTTAACTTAATCCCTACGACTCCCCTAAGAATGACAATTTTATGTAAAAAAAAAATTTTTTAGATCATAATCTACAGATTGAAAGTACAACGATCCATATCTAAACATAGTGCCCCTACAAATGTCCCCTCCCGCCCCCCCCCCCCCCCCCGAAATTAGAGTTTATGCGAATGAAACGAAATTTGGTAAACTGACTGATATGACCCAGGGAGAAATTCAGAAAAATTCTCACAGATACTTTTCATGATTATTTTTTCGAAGGGAATTTTATGGCCACTTAGTTTTTTTTTTTTACAAACACAACTCTCGATTAGAGTTAAATATGTAAAATACTTACTTTCGATATGTTAAAGAAATAAATATCTACCACATATATTTTTATTATTATATTTTTCAATACTGTAAAGCGTTTATATTTATAATTTATTATTATTATATCTTTTTGTAATAATCAGCAATAATATTAATTTTGTATTTAAGGAATATACAATTTTGTATACAAGTTTTTATGTAAATCCAAAAATCAATTAAAATTAATGATAAGTTTATACTTCTTTTAATTATTATTATTATTTTATTATTAAAAAAAATATTACACACAAAAATGACATAGAATTTTCAAATGGCGTTGTTTATGAAACACTTTTAATGACTGATTTTATATCAATATGTATTTAACGAAAACAATGAAAAGTATGAAAGCATTTATTTATTTTTGCTTAAATTATATATATTATTTAAAATATTTATTTTATAATATAAACGGCATTTGATTAGTAGAAAAAATTTGGAATTATTTCATTTGATTTTCAATTAACAATTCTTTACATCGTCTTTATTTTTATATCAAACAAATATATTTATTTAAATTAATATCAATTTAATTGTTAGACTTATCAAATGGTATAAACAAAATTTAAGGTTCTAAAATTTAATTAACCTTTTTAGTTCATTAAATTGATTTTCGATAAATCATAACCCTAATTAAAATATATAATGCCTGATCGTTGACTTGCTATAATTTAAGAATTTCGAGTAATGAATACACTGATAAATTATAAAACAAAATTCATTTTCAAATCAAAATTAGAAAGCATATTCATAAAAATATTACGCTTCCCACTAGGCGAACTTTAATATGATAACAAAATGTATGCAGTTAATCGTTCGCCCTACAATGAAGGTCTTTGAGAAACCTCCTAAGCGAAATAGAGGAAAACACGCGAAAATTTTGCCCCATGGTCATTAACAGGGCATTTATGCACTAAAAATGTTCTTAAAGGCAAAATATGCAGAAATTTAGATTTATAAAAAAATTTGCAAAAATATGCAACAACAAATCGATGCCATCTTGTATTAAATTCTTTGATTCGGAAAAGTATTTGGTTAAACCATTTATTGGGCTATTGACATTTGCGCTAAAGTTTATGACCAGGCAATTAATAAACCCTCAGGGCAAATAAGTTACAAGTTGGGAATGCCGACTTTTTGATTACCTACACCGCACTACGATAATTTAAATTAAAGGGACCAAAAATTAGTGAAATATATAATAAAAAGTGGATCTGGGTCAAATATTGATCGAGCATTAATAAATTGTTGAATTTATTAAATTAATTTGTTCATTGCAATGCCTGCTCCCAAAAAAACAATTTCATTGTATAAATGAAAAGTTCATTGAAATTATAAAACGTTTTCATTCGATTTATTAGTGATACGAATGAATATTCTATCAGTGTAGTAACAAACATCAGCACAAAGATATTATACACTGTAATTCTGAAAAATCACGTTAAAAATTTTTAAATTATAAATCACAGTTTCTTCTACATCAAAAATTATCGGACTATATTCTGTCTGTTCCAGTTTTCGAATTGACTGTTTTCGAAATAAATCCAAAATCGAGATCGTGCATATTTTAATGTTTGTCTTTTTTTTTTGTTGGTTGGTTGTTTGGATTTTGAAACTTTTTACGTCAAATATTTGGCTTTTTAGACAAATTAGGTGTCCAAAGGTAAGTTAGGCCTCGAACTGACAACCGTTCGAATACTCCCTGCATAATGTTTATACCCCCTTTACTACATCAACATATTTTTTAACATAGTAAATTGTTTTAAACGTGAAAAAAAAATTTCACTTGTACTTCATAGGCTTCAAACCGTAATAAATTATGAATATGAATGGTTTTTTTATTTTAAAGGGTGGTTCAATTTTAAGGGCCGATGTTGAATATTTACCACACCTAAACGTCAATTTTTTTCTGCACTTCATTTGACATTTCTCAATTTCAGACTAACTCAATTGGAACCATAGAAAGATACACAATCCAACAACGCGTTAAAGTTCTTCAGGCTTATTATGAAAATGGACGTTAAAATCAAAATGCATATCGTGCACTTCGTGATTTTTTCGGTCAATTTAATAGTCCAAATGTGCGTACAATCGGAAAAATAGTGCAAAAATTTGAGCAAACCGGGTCTGTAGGAGATGTGAAAACACCAGTGCAGGCTCTTACAGCTCGTACTACAAAAAATATTGCTGCTGTTCGCGATAGTATGGCTAAAGAGACGTCCACCTCAACTCGTCGCCGTGCCCAACAATTGCACCTCATTTAAACGCTTACAAGGTACAATTGACTCAAGAACTAAAGCCTCTTGACCATTCCAAACGTCGTCAATGGTCAAAATGGTGGCAAGAAATGGCAACAGTGGATGATCAATTTTCGAAGAAAATCATCTTCAGTAATGAGGCACATTTTCACCTCAGTGGATTAGTCAATAAGCAGAATTGCCGCATTTGGGCGAATGATAATCCAAGAGTGATTGTCGTAAAACCAATGCACTGTTTGGTGAGGTTTATGGGCTGACGAAACAATAGCTCCCAAGATCAATGGCCGCCAAGACCATGTGATTTGACAACGTTGGACTTCTTCCTCTGGGGTTATTTGAAAGAAAAGGTGTACGTCGATAAGCCAGCAACAGTTCAAGAGCTAAAGGATGAGATAATTCGGCACATTAACGGCATAGAACCTCAATTATGCCTCAGCGTCTTCGAAAATTTGGACCATCGGATGGAGGTGCGCCGCCGAGGTCGCGGCGGCCTTTCATAATTGAACCATACCATATTAACATAATAAAAAGAAATGACAAAAATTTCCTAAATAATTTATGTTTTATTCAAAATCAACATCGGCCCTTAAAATTTAACCACCCTTTATAAGAATGATAAATCATAACAAACACAAAACGCAATTTTCGTGAAAAATCATTTTTTTTATAATGAGTATTTTAAGTGCCCCATAGATTTTCAATAATAAAAATAAATTTTTGTTTGTTTACAAATAATATAATTGAAAGTCTAATTAACAAAATTAAAAATTTCAAAATGATTTAGATTTCTTGTGTGGGTATAGCATAAAATAAAAATTCTTTAAATTAAGTTTTAAAAAAGCATACAATTTATCGCAAACTGAAAAATAATCACTATAAACGTGGATTTTATAAAATTGTTTGCAAAATAATGTAATTTTTTAGAGAATGAAAATTATTGATCAATTTTAATTTAATTTAAAATATGTATTCTACAAACATTGAACATGAATGTGCAAAACTGAATTTTCACATCAAATCGAAACAAGTTACTATGTTTTAGAATTGAAATTCTATGTTTGATTATTTTTAAAATTTTTGACATTACCTTTTTTTCCCAATACGTTCGTTCCATAGATTGTTCTTGACGTGTAAAAACATTTGCTGAATTAGAACCAGATTTTTGACCATGTTGTTTTTTCACTTTAAGAATGTTTGGTAACGTGTTGTGGATTTCAATTGCTACAACAATATTGTCCAACTCTTCAAGCAAACAACCATAATAAGTGTATACTTAACAAATCATCTGGCATTTTCATCTAGACATTTTTTCAAATCATCAGAATTCAATTAATTGTGATGCAAATTTTTCCATTAAAATTACTTACGTAATAGTTTTTAGCGCACCCTGTAGTAGTAGTTGCCTTAAAATCCTCACTGTGGATTAGTTTTGATGGATTTTCGCACAGCGCTATTGTTTCTAACAACTTCATATTATTTCTAATGTTATGGTTACTTAAAGATGTATTTTTATATATGGAATTTCAACGGCGTAACTACTAGGCTTTTAATTTGTACAGTTAGTTCCGTCAAACACACACAGCACAATTTGCAGTTTTACACGTATTTCAGAGTCCAATCAACAAAGTCAAACGGTATATGAGTGAAAGCCCATAACCATTGTTGTAGGGAAATTAAGGCACGTTTAATCAAAAATCTTTCTTTCATAAAATACATAGAACATAATAAATAACTTTAAAGGAGTTCACAAGGTGTACTAAGTATTGTATTGTTCATATTCATATTATAACACAAAGTTTTGTTAGCAAATTGTTTTATAGTTAAAGTTTTATTTACGAATAAAATATTATAAAAATGGAAACTTCATTAATTATAAAAAAAAAATAAACATGACTACTATATCGTGAAATACAAATTCAACTACAGTGTAACATAACATAACAATACTTCAACACTTTCCCTTGTTATGTGATGTTAGCATATCTAAGGCCAATTTCATCACAAAGCACTTTTAATCTTGTTGGCTGCAAGGGTTTAGTCATCAAATCTGCCAACTGATCTTGCGTAGAAATTTGTTGAACTTCTAGCTGCCTTTCTATAACTTTCTCACGAACAAAGAAATGTTTTAAGCTAATATGCTTTGTTCTTCTATGATATTCTGGATTCTGTGCCAATCGAACAGCAGCTGAATTGTCAACTTTAAGTACTGGAATGTCATTGATATCTATTATTTCAGCGTACAAACGTCTAAGCCAAATGATTTCTTTTGTTGCTTCTGAGGCTGCAACAACTTCTGCTTCTGTCGTTGATGTTGCTACGATAGTCTGCCTCTGACTTAACCATGAAACTGCGCCATTAGCAAATTTAACCACAACACCAGATGTAGATCTTCCTGTTTTTTCGCAACCACCAAAGTCTGCATCACTATAGCATTGTAGCTTTAATTTGGCATTTTTATCATAAAATACACCATACGTTATTGTTCCTGCGATGTAACGAAAAACTCTCTTTACACGCACTACGTCATCATCTGATGGATTTTCTAGGCTTCTAGATAGAAAACCAATACTATAGGCTAAATCTGGTCTTGTTCCCAACATCAAATACATAATAGCACCTACAGCTTGTCTATAGGGAAATTGAGAACCTTTAACACTTTCTTTCCCTGGTTCGAAAGTTTCCTTTCCTTTTAGCATTGGTGTTGAAACAGGCCTACAATCTGAGAATCGAAATCTTTCTAAGATTCTTCTTGCATAAGCCTCTTGGCTTATTGTTATACCTTTTTGGCTTCTTTTTATTTCCAGACCCAAAAAGTAGCTTGCATCTTTTATTGTAATTTTAAATTCAGCTTTTAAATCATTTAAAAACCGTTCCAAATCCTTTGGATCTGAAGCAGCTACTAGGCCATCATCTACATATAAGGCAAGTATTAACTTCTTACCTTTATTATTTCTGATATATAAACAAGGATCTGCTTCACTTGCCTTTAAACCAAGTTTCAATAAAAAGTTACCAAATCTCCGGTTCCAACATCTTGGAGCTTGTTTTAAACCATATAGGCTTCTTTTTAGCTTGCAGACCTTCTTAGTACTATCATCAAACCCTTCTGGTTGTTTCATATAACTTCTTCAAGTTGACCATAAAGAAATGCTGTTGATACATCAAACTGAGAAAGATACATATTTTGACTAGCTGCTATACTCAATATTGCTCTAATTGTTCCCAATTTGGCGACTGGACTGAAGGTTTCGTTATAGTCTATGCCTTCAAGTTGCCTAAACCCTTTAATGACCAATCTTGCCTTAAATTTGTCTATACTTCCATCGGGATTAGTTTTTACCTTGAAAACCCACTTTGATGGAAGTGCCTTAGAGCCTTTTGGAAGATCTGACATTACCCATGTTTGATTTTCTTGTAACGACATTAGCTCAGAACTCATAGCTTTCTTCCACTGATATTTTTCCTTACTATTAATTGCCTCCGTATATGTGGTTGGAGTTTCAATTTGACTTACAAAATCGTGAGCTGCCATGACATAATCATTAAACTTAGAATTATGTAACAAAGTACGATCTCTTAATCGTTTACTAACTGAATCCTCGTCTTCTTTACTAGACGATCGCTTTCGCTTACATGATTTGAATCCATAAAAATCACTTACATTTGAATTTTCATCTTCATTATTTTCTTCAAAATTTTCATCATTATCTACGGCATCTTGATTATCTTCTTCAAAATTTTTATCATTATCTACGGCATCTTGATTATTATCAACTACAGCATCTTGATTATCATCAACTACGGTATCTTGATAATCATCATCTACGGCATCTGTTACGAAAACCGTTAGCACTAAGGCAAACTGTAGGCCGACTAGCTCATTAGCGGTTACTTCGTCAGGGTATGAATCCCAACCCTTTACCCTAGCCTCAAGGATCGTACCAATAAAAAAAAAAAACAACAAAAAAAAAACTAATTATCAAATGCAACACATCACCGGTAGGAGGTGTAGGTATCGTAGCCTCAGTCGCCCTTCCCAACCATGGTCACTTCCAGATCCAAAAAAAAAATAATTGGCATGACCCCATGAAACCGTACGCTGGCACACTTACCCGTTTACATCAACTCTCCCCTATTACTAACTTAACCCATCATTTTTCTATTATTTTATCTTAACTCATAATTTATTAATAATTTGATTATAACTAACTTAAAATATATATCTAATAACAACCTAATCAATGTCTCTATTATTCTATGTTTCCAGATCACAAAAAAAACTTAACTCAAAAATGGAATCTAAATATCAAAAAAAAACAACATAAGCACTAACGTTTTAATCATAAATAACAGTATAAATTATAAATAAAAAAAAACTGTTTCTAGACTTATACTTAAAATATATATATATAAAAAAAAATAAACTAACTAAAAAAAAACTAAACTTTCATTTTGTATTAAAAAAAAAACAATATAACCTAAAACAAAAACCAAACATCCGTTGAAAAGATAAAAATTATGTCTTTTATATGCGTTGCTATGCGTCGAGTCGATAACTAAGCGATAACCATCGTCCGGACTAAGGGGTATATGACATGTACAAGTATTTCTGGCCTGAGAGAGCTCCCTAAAACCTACTTCCGCGACAATATTGCAGACATAAAAAAAAACGTATTAAGAAAAATCATATACTCCAAAAAACAAACTTCGACAACCAAACTGTACACAATTTCTTCTTTCCAATCACACTTTCATAAATAATACGGATTTAACTCTTTCACTTTAGCTCTAAATTATATAAATTTTAACATACATAATACCTACAAAAAAAAACTTAGATAAACCTACTTAACCTATACATAAAACATTTCCGATGACGTAATAACCAAAATACCCAAAATGGCTTTAAGCCTCACACAAAAAGGACAAAATCCCCTTGTTTCGATGATTCTCATCCAACACAAACTATTAGTATCACTGGCTCTCTGTTAAAATTTAGCCTGGGTTACCTTCTTATTCCGGGTTTCTTTTTAAGCCTTAACTGTAAACTCGGTCTTTTCAGGCCTCCACTTCCTAGTCAACAACGTCTGGCCCTGCACCAGGTGGAGGTCCAATTCCAACTATTAATACACATATTATCTAATAATATCTGAGGACATACAATAAAATTCCAAAAAAAACTTACGTTCTTCTATAAAAAAAACAAACAACGTATTGCAGGGGATCAACACGATCGCTATGGTCGATTTTCCGCTATATTATCTGGTACAAATCACCTTTTTAATGCGATTTAATCTAATACAATAAGTCACTTTTCCTTTATAAATCGTTATTTTTTTTTTTGGAAAACACTGCAACTATTTTAGCAGGAAAGTTAGGAACTTTCCTTTTTTTTTTTAATTTTATAACAGGAAAAAAAAATATTAAAACACTTAAAACTCCACTTTTTCGACCACCACCGTTTGCGTTTACTTTGAGAATAACCTCAAAAAAATGGCTGAACCCAGTTCCAACCGCCTGGCTCTGGTTTTATTCCAATAATATAATTTACTGTACTTGCAAAAAAAAAACTAAGATACATTTATCTCTTTCACTATTTTCTAACTATCCTTCTCTAAATTTATTTCGCCCAAAATTCGCTTCATTTTCCCTATTTCAGACGCAAACCTAATATAATATTTTTAAACTTAAACACAAATAAACGAAAAATTCATTGATAATCAATTTACCATCCACCCGCCCACTGTACACTAACAAAAACGTTTATACTAACACGATTATACCACCACAACCCCTTTTTACTACGTTTTCATACATTCCTGTTTTGCTTAATGTTCCATCTGATAGGGAATTGTGTGAAACGAAGAAGGTAAGAATTTACAATTTGTTTATAATTTTATATTTTACATTTTTTTAGGAATCGTGGAAAATAACAAATCTACTGATAACTTGATGCTTTTTCTTTTCCTTTCATTTCAGCCACTGCGGGATCTGGAACGTGTGTACATAAGTCCCCTATGCGGCAGTACACACCATCACATGGTAAATATATGTATCGTTCCCTTTCAGTGTTCGACATAACTTCACTAATATACTCCTTTCTTCTAATTTTCAGGATGGAAACCTCGGGTTGACTGTGGTACCATAACACCACACAAGCAAGGTCTTCCCTTGGTTGGCAGTGACTCCTCTGCAGGTTTGCCACCTGCAAAAACTTAAAGTGGGTCATCCAACGTTAGAGCCGCGGAGAGGGGTGGGGAAAAAAAATATTTTTTTGGCTCGCCCCAAAGACAAAATGTGACCCTTCCGCCATTATTATAAAAAAAAAAAGTAAGGCACGGCCGGCTTCACACTAAAAAAAATGCCCGCCATATAGTGCCAAAACACAATTATGCCCAGCGTCTACGCCAAAATTTTTTTTTTTCAACGCTTTGGCTAGACTAGAGGGGGGCCACCGCAACAAAACACCGTGGCTGATAATAGATCTATTATAACATCGGTGTGCGTGGGCCAATTCCTAAAATTTGATTGAACGTGGGGAACTCTCACACCCTGAGACCTCAAGCCGGGCATGTGGAGTAGATAAACTTGGTAGCCGATAAAAATGTGAGTAAAGACAAAAAACTATCCACTGGTACACATAAATAAAAATATGCCAGAATTATTGAAAAAAAAAAAAGAATTGCGTTCTCTCGGTGAAATGTTCTATTTCTTGTTAGCATGATAATTATAACCGGGTTTATCGGTTTTTTTTTTTTTTTTTTTTTTTTTTTTTGAATAAATAATTAATTAATAATTTGAGTTGAAGCTGTGATTGCTACAAAAGCTTGACCATGGTATGCGGAAATGGATTAAAAACAATAAAAAAACACATTTTCAGTATTCTATATATGCAAATAAAATCATTGAAATTACCAACAAAACAACTCAACCAATTCGAATACATGTTTTGTCTTCCTATTACTTCCAGGCACTAATATTCGGGTCTTCGCCGTATTCCGGGGTTACAAAAATAAAAAAAATTGGAATCAGGGAAGTATCCGTACTCTTTATTATTTCAAAGACTCTTTACTTTGTGTTGTATTCCCTTTTTCTTTCAGATCCGGTATCTTCTCATAATCTAGCCGGCAATAACGCTTTACCGAATGCTCTAAAATGTTCCACAGAAGCTTTGGTACATGATCATTTCATCGTAAATGTATCATCATAAATGAGTACATGGTAAAACAAAACTAAATATATTCCTTAGCCACAATTAAAAAAAAACATTAAATGCGGAATCCTGTTTCACATTGAATTCTCAACATCTTTACACTGCACGTTACCTGCCAGACAGCAGTTAAATTGTCGCGCCTTCAAATCTTTATATCTTTCGCGTGAAAAATACCAATAGGTTTGCCAGTCAAATCTTCTAATTCATACATATTATTTCCAATTGGTTTAATTATTCGACATTTCAGAAACTTTTTGCAGAATTTGGCGTTTCTATTCTTTGAAAAATCGCTTAGCACCATATTCCTTCTGTACACCTCCTGGCCGGGTACTAATTTAATAATTCGGGCCCTTTTATTGTATCTTTCAGCGGATTTCATGTACGCTTCGTGCATATTTTTCTTAATTTTTTCTCTTATTAGCTCTAGTTTCTCATTATCTTTTAAGCTATTAATCTCATGGTCAGATAGCGATAATAGTTTCCTTGCAAGTTTGTAATCAGATCCGGTAGTAAACATATGAAATCCGAAAAGCGCGAAAAATGGGGTAACTCCCGTCGCCGAATGCACAGAGTTTCTTAATGCACACTCTATCTCCGATAGATATAAATCCCAGTCACGGTGATCTTCTTCGAGATATGCCCTTATTGCGGCCAATACAGATTGGTTTACTCTCTCAGATGCGTTTGACTGTGGAGAGTACACTGGGGTTTTCATATGCTTTATTTTATACGTGTCAATCATCGTTTGAAAATCTTTTGCCACAAACTGCGAGCCATTATCGCTATGGATAATCTCTGGCACTCCGAATTTGTGGAAAATTTCTTGTGTCAAAAATTGCACTACGTTCTTGGTTGTTGCATCTCTCATTGCTTTTAAAAAGGTAAATTTTGTAAAATGATCTACGACTATAAAAATGTAGCAATTTCCGCTCTTAGATCTTGGGTATTTGCCAAGGAAATCCACATACAACTTTTGAAAAGGTCTTTCGGTAATTACCTCATGACCAATTTCAGGCATCAGGTTACGATTTGCCGGTTTGGTTTCCTTACAAATCGGACAAGCTTTGACGAATTCTCTGACTTGTATTGTCATTCGCGGCCAATAAAAATAACGTTTTATTCGTTCTAGCGTTTTCGTTATTCCACCATGCGCAAACGTATCTGTAGAATGAGCTTTTTCGATTATTGTTGTTGTTAAGTTAGACGGTATCCACAATTTCCATGGATATGGTTCGTTATCTTGATCAAATGCAGATTTTTTAAAAATCAATCCATCTTCTATTTTTATCTCGGGCAATTTTTCTGTGTTTTCTTTTATATCATTGACTAAATCAACATACTCTTCGCTTTCGAATTCTGTTGTTTCAAAGTCTAAAAAATCCTCTTTTTCTAACTCGTTGACTTGTTCATGCTGAGGTAATCTCGACAACATATCTGCAACTATGTTTTCAGAGCCCTTTCGGTGTAATATTTCAAAATCATATGCCTGTAACTGTAATGACCATCTGGCTAATCTTCCGCTCAGGTCTTTCAGAGTCATCAGCCACTTAAGGCTGGCGTGATCAGTTATTACAGTAAACGGCATCATTTCCACATATTGCCTAAATTTACGGATGGCCATAACTGCCGCTAGGCACTCTTTTTCAGTAACGCTGTAATTTTTCTGACAGCTGTTAAGTTTTTGTGAATAGAAAGCAATTGGGTGTTCTTCTTTATTTCCATTTAGTTGATATAATACGGCTCCAATACCATAACTCGATGCATCGCATTGAATATAAAACCTCTTAGTAAAATCTGCGTGTTTTAACACGGGTGCTGTGGTGAGTGCTTTTTTTAACTTCTCAAAGGCCTCTGCTGCCTCCGGCGTCATTAGAAATTTTTTTGTCTTTTTCAGGGTATCGGTTAAAGGTGCGGCGATTGTTGCGAAGTCCTTTATAAACCGCCTATACCATCCTGCGGTACCAAGAAAACTCCTAACTTCTCTCGAGTTCTTTGGTAGTTTTATATTTCGAATTGCATTTACTTTGTCGGGATCAGTTTTCAACATACCTCCTCCAATTATGAATCCTAGGTATTTTAATTCCTGAAAACAAAATTGAGATTTCTTCAGCCCTATAGTCAGGTTTGCGTCATGAAGACACTTCGACACCTCACCTAATAATTTAAGATGCTCCTCAAAATTGCTCGAAATCACCAATAAATCATCTAAATAAATAAAAATGTTTTCTTTTAACCTCGGTGGTATTATTTTATCCATTAAACGGCAGAGTCGTTGGGCCGCGTTGCAGAGACCGAAAGGCATTACTCTGAACTGATATAGTGGCCGTCCTGCAACCGTAAAAGCGGTGTAAGGTTTACTCTCGTCATCTAGCTCGATTTGCCAGAATGCAAACTTTAGATCGACGCTGCTTATATAGAACGTCTCATCGATTCGGCTAAGGATCCCGTCTATATTTTGTAACGGATACGCATCCTTAATGGTAACACTATTTAATTTTCGGGCATCTAGGCAAAAGCGATTTTTCCCGGGTTTTCTGACGACTGTTGTTCGATTAGACCATGGGCTTTCACTTTTCTCTATAACATTTAATTTCAGCATCATGTCTATTTCTTGATATGTTATTTCTTGAACCGCTGGCGAAATAGGGTAATATCTTTCTTTAACCGGTACAGTACCCTCTATTAATTTGATTGTGTGTTTCTCTAGTTTCGTACAGCCTAAGCCCTTTGCCTCAAATGTATCAAAAGTTCTAATCACGCTATTTAAACGTTCCTGTTGTTCCTCACTAAGGTTATGTGGTTTGAGTTTATATTCTTTATCATGATTTGTGAAATTTTCCTGAATTTTTTCTATATTTATTTCATTTACGCCTATTATTTCAGGAGCCAAATTAAACATCCTCCAAAAATCGATGCCTAAGTATAAAATCTGTTCTAGATCAGGACATAAGTACAAAATCATTTCATGCTCCTGACCTTTAAATTTAATGGTTGTTTTAACCCTACCTAAAATACGGTGCTGTTTACCACCGGCTGTTCTCACCCTGGTTAACATTGGAAAAATTTCAAGATCTAAATCCTGCACTAGTTCTCTACAGTTCCTGCCTAATAAGCTAACAGACGCTCCGGTGTCTAGGAGTCCCGAAAGAATTTCTCCTGCAATTTCCACTTCAGCAAATACCCTCGTATCACCATTCAGACTGTGGGCTCTATGAACCGAATCTAAAATAAAGTGTCTGATTTTACGTCGCTCTGAGAATTTTTTTCTGATTTTCAAAATACGTTTAGAAATTGGTTGTGGTTTAAAATCCGAATTAAATATACGATTTCGGACCTCATCATAGTTTTTCTGCCTTAACTCAATTGGTAAATAGTGTCTCTGACCAGGTTTGTATTTAGTATTATTTGCATATATTAGTTTTTCTATTAATTTGTTCTTCTTTTTCTCACATCTAGATATCATATTTATATCGCCGGGTTTTCGGGTGGACGCGGATCCCCGGTCGTTCCCACGCCCCTTTTCCTGTTTTCCTGTTGACAATCGGGACATTTAGGGGCTATTACATTTGGTTTGCCGCATCGGTAACAAAACAACGTACGTTCCGATGAATTACAATCCCTAAAGCCGTGACCAGATATTTTACAATTCCAACAAACTAATGGTGGTTTTTGTCCTTGTTGGCCAACACGGATGGCTGCTAACTCTTCATATGTTTGCGGCTGAACATCTAGATTATTTTGGGGTTCGGCGGATTCAAAACAAACTTCATGGACCGACCTAACTGGGCGGGACGATTGAAAACTCCCCCTCATATCTTTACCCGGAAAATTTCTTGCAGCTTCATTGCACTCTATGCGTAGTTGCTCGACGGAAGAAACCGGAATACCGTAAACAATTATACCAATACTGGCCCTTACATTTCTTTTCATGATCTTGATCATATCAAATTCCGGAATGGGTTGTACTAGCCTTGAACGCATTTGACTCATTATATGGAAAAAGGTATCTATTGACTCATTAGCTAATTGTTTTCTTTCTACTAAATCTCTCATTATTTCAAAATTAGAACGTGTGGTCTGATACTGTCCGAGGAGGGCATGGCGAAGACTTGGCCAGTCTGAAAAATTATATGTTTTTAGAAAAAGCCAATACCATTCTCTTGCCGAACCTGATACCAAAAGATGAAAATCTCTTGTGATTTCATCCCAAGGGATGCTATAATGGGATTGCAAATGCTCTATACGAAAGATGAAATCTTCGACACTCATAATCGAGGTATTGCCGTTAAACGTTAAATTAAATTTATCTACTCTAATCATAATTTTTTCTGTGTTTCGACTGCCACTACTGCTACCGGGTCCTGAAGAAAATCCTACTTGAGACGGAACGCTAGTGATGTTAACATTATTATTAACAGGAGGATATCCCTGAGCAAATACAGGCATTGAATCATTGTTCAGCACTGCATTTACTTCACCGATAGGTAAGTTTCTATTAATGTTTTGAACACTTATACTATTAGAATTAGAATTTTCATTGGGAGTTTGGGTTGCATCTTTAGACAAATCTTTAACGGCCCTCGCTAAATCTCCTAAAGCTTTTTTAACTTCATTCAATTCATCCTGTACCATTCTCTTCACTGTATCTTCTAAATTTTTCTGAACCGATAAGACCTCACCTCGAACCATATTTGACACTTCTTCTGGAATATCTCCATCTGTAACACTATTGTTAACCGGCGCTGGTTCATTGGGACTTTGGTTAGTCGCAGGTTGCCAACCCCTTGGATTAATTATTGAACCAGCCAAGTCCACGAACTGTGGTACCGTAGTATTACTATTATCCCCATTAGGGTTCATGTTCTTTCTTTGTTTCGATGCCGCTGGTGCAACAGAGTTATTTAAATCAAAATTAGGGTGCCTGCCTCTTTTCCTAATATTTGCCTGAACCCTATTTTCTTTACTCATCACTCGAACCACTACTAAAAGGAATGAATAGTTCGATTTAAAAAATAAAAAAAAAAGTAAAAAAAGAAAACAATAAATAAAACTAATAAATCAGATTTATATAATGCAGATTACTAAAATCTGTAGATTAAACCGTTGAAAACAATTTAACCTCTATAACAACAAAATGTCCTGTTTTTTCACTAATAAAAAAAAAGAATGTAAAATATCTCTATTAACTAAAAAAAAATATATAAAAAAAATTAAATTAAATGATTAGCTATCTAAAGGGGTGAATTTAAAGACATAAACTTACAATACATGCAACACGCAAAATAATAATAAGTAAATAAATAATGAGTTATAATGAAAATAATTGTTATGATAGAAAAATTAATAATACTAATTATACGTCTAATAATACTTAAATATACTAAAGATATAATAATAAAACAAACTATATGATATAATAATCTCATAAAGGAATACAAAAAAAAATAAATGCAATTATATATCTGTCAAATAATAGTAATAATATTAATTAGGATAATAATGCTTAAATATTCTAAAGAAATAATAAAAAAAACTATATGTAGAATATAATAATAAAACATAGGATTAAGTCAAAAAAAAAAAAATAAGTCGAAATCTAGGTGTGTTAAAAAAAATTATATTTATGCGGGGATTGTTGACATAATTGGTAGTGTGTGCGGTATATAATCATAGATTTAACTCTCTCTTTCGAGAGCTACTTTATGAATGTGTTGCCAAATCTAATAAAAAAAATATGTATATATTTAAAAAAAAAACAATATAATTTGTGCTTCGTCACATCACAATATCCACTCGATAATTATGACAAAGGCCAGTCAGCAATCGGTTTCGATACTCCGGGCCTCATACACCTAGTCTTGAGCGGCTACCGATTTCGATTACCACTGCTCCACAAACTAAATTTCAAACAGAAACTATTCCTTTTACTGAAAACAATTGATCGAGGTTTGGTTGTACATTTAGGGTCCTCAACTATTTCGACCCTAAGAACTTTCCCAGCCCTCGCTTGAACTTGGCAGATTCCATTCACTATTAGACACATTCCTGCCACATCGTTTGTACAACGGACTTTCAGGTCAATGCCTGAAACGGATACAAAGTAATTGCCATTTATGTGTCCCTTTGTGAAGAAATTTGTTGGTCTATTTTATCTCTTACTTCTAGTAGGCTATGGAAATGTGTATCGGTCTTTGCACACGAATATTCAAAAACAATTATATTCTTATTCTTGCTATATAACCAGAGAAGCAAATATAAAAATTAACATTGTATTTAAATAATAAAAAAAAATATTTAAAAAAAACAAAGAAAAAAAAACTAAAGTAAAAGGCATTAAAAAAAATAGTTTAAATCAAAATCTAAAAAAAATAATTAAATTAAAAATAAAAAAAAATATTAAAAAAAAACAGTAAAAGCAAAGAAAAAATTGTCGTCTCTGGTCATTATGCACATTTTTCCTATTGGGCGCCATATTGTTACGAAAACCGTTAGCACTAAGGCAAACTGTAGGCCGACTAGCTCATTAGCGGTTACTTCGTCAGGGTATGAATCCCAACCCTTTACCCTAGCCTCAAGGATCGTACCAATAAAAAAAAAAAACAACAAAAAAAAAACTAATTATCAAATGCAACACATTACCGGTAGGAGGTGTAGGTATCGTAGCCTCAGTCGCCCTTCCCAACCATGGTCACTTCCAGATCCAAAAAAAAAATAATTGGCATGACCCCATGAAACCGTACGCTGGCACACTTACCCGTTTACATCAACTCTCCCCTATTACTAACTTAACCCATCATTTTTCTATTATTTTATCTTAACTCATAATTTATTAATAATTTGATTATAACTAACTTAAAATATATATCTAATAACAACCTAATCAATGTCTCTATTATTCTATGTTTCCAGATCACAAAAAAAAACTTAACTCAAAAATGGAATCTAAATATCAAAAAAAAACAACATAAGCACTAACGTTTTAATCATAAATAACAGTATAAATTATAAATAAAAAAAAACTGTTTCTAGACTTATACTTAAAATATATATATATAAAAAAAAATAAACTAACTAAAAAAAAACTAAACTTTCATTTTGTATTAAAAAAAAAAACAATATAACCTAAAACAAAAACCAAACATCCGTTGAAAAGATAAAAATTATGTCTTTTATATGCGTTGCTATGCGTCGAGTCGATAACTAAGCGATAACCATCGTCCGGACTAAGGGGTATATGACATGTACAAGTATTTCTGGCCTGAGAGAGCTCCCTAAAACCTACTTCCGCGACAATATTGCAGACATAAAAAAAAACGTATTAAGAAAAATCATATACTCCAAAAAACAAACTTCGACAACCAAACTGTACACAATTTCTTCTTTCCAATCACACTTTCATAAATAATACGGATTTAACTCTTTCACTTTAGCTCTAAATTATATAAATTTTAACATACATAATACCTACAAAAAAAAAACTTAGATAAACCTACTTAACCTATACATAAAACATTTCCGATGACGTAATAACCAAAATACCCAAAATGGCTTTAAGCCTCACACAAAAAGGACAAAATCCCCTTGTTTCGATGATTCTCATCCAACACAAACTATTAGTATCACTGGCTCTCTGTTAAAATTTAGCCTGGGTTACCTTCTTATTCCGGGTTTCTTTTTAAGCCTTAACTGTAAACTCGGTCTTTTCAGGCCTCCACTTCCTAGTCAACAACGTCTGGCCCTGCACCAGGTGGAGGTCCAATTCCAACTATTAATACACATATTATCTAATAATATCTGAGGACATACAATAAAATTCCAAAAAAAACTTACGTTCTTCTATAAAAAAAACAAACAACGTATTGCAGGGGATCAACACGATCGCTATGGTCGATTTTCCGCTATATTATCTGGTACAAATCACCTTTTTAATGCGATTTAATCTAATACAATAAGTCACTTTTCCTTTATAAATCGTTATTTTTTTTTTTGGAAAACACTGCAACTATTTTAGCAGGAAAGTTAGGAACTTTCCTTTTTTTTTTTAATTTTATAACAGGAAAAAAAAATATTAAAACACTTAAAACTCCACTTTTTCGACCACCACCGTTTGCGTTTACTTTGAGAATAACCTCAAAAAAATGGCTGAACCCAGTTCCAACCGCCTGGCTCTGGTTTTATTCCAATAATATAATTTACTGTACTTGCAAAAAAAAAACTAAGATACATTTATCTCTTTCACTATTTTCTAACTATCCTTCTCTAAATTTATTTCGCCCAAAATTCGCTTCATTTTCCCTATTTCAGACGCAAACCTAATATAATATTTTTAAACTTAAACACAAATAAACGAAAAATTCATTGATAATCAATTTACCATCCACCCGCCCACTGTACACTAACAAAAACGTTTATACTAACACGATTATACCACCACAACCCCTTTTTACTACGTTTTCATACATTCCTGTTTTGCTTAATGTTCCATCTGATAGGGAATTGTGTGAAACGAAGAAGGTAAGAATTTACAATTTGTTTATAATTTTATATTTTACATTTTTTTTAGGAATCGTGGAAAATAACAAATCTACTGATAACTTGATGCTTTTTCTTTTCCTTTCATTTCAGCCACTGCGGGATCTGGAACGTGTGTACATAAGTCCCCTATGCGGCAGTACACACCATCACATGGTAAATATATGTATCGTTCCCTTTCAGTGTTCGACATAACTTCACTAATATACTCCTTTCTTCTAATTTTCAGGATGGAAACCTCGGGTTGACTGTGGTACCATAACACCACACAAGCAAGGTCTTCCCTTGGTTGGCAGTGACTCCTCTGCAGGTTTGCCACCTGCAAAAACTTAAAGTGGGTCATCCAACGTTAGAGCCGCGGAGAGGGGTGGGGAAAAAAATATTTTTTTGGCTCGCCCCAAAGACAAAATGTGACCCTTCCGCCATTATTATAAAAAAAAAAGTAAGGCACGGCCGGCTTCACACTAAAAAAAATGCCCGCCATATAGTGCCAAAACACAATTATGCCCAGCGTCTACGCCAAAATTTTTTTTTTTCAACGCTTTGGCTAGACTAGAGGGGGGCCACCGCAACACATCTTGAATACCCCGTGATGTACATGGTTGTTCTTCTTGAATAACCTCTACAGGCCTCTCAAAATCTTTAAACTTAATTTTTACTGTTTCATTGTTGTTTTCAGAAAATATATTTTCAGCATCTTGAGCATCATCACAATGTACAATCTCCTCACTAAATCTAACATCTCTTGAAAGAATTAGGCTGTGATTTTGTTTAATGTAAATACGATAACGTTCTTCAGTATCATAGCCTATCAAATAACCTTTGACAGCTTTTGAATCCATCTTCTTTCTCTTCTCTTTTGGAATATGGACAAAACATTCACTTCCTATAATTCTTAAATGGCCGATTCTTGGCTTTCTTCCATACCATAACTCATGTGGACTTTTACCATCAACGCACGTTTTACGCGTACGATTTAGGATGTATATGGCAGTACGAACTAGTTCAGCCAAAATTGCATCAGGAAAAGCAACATTTTTATTTGAATACTTGAATGTTCTTGCCATTTCAATAACGGTTCTATTTTCACGTTCACTTGCTCCATTTTGTTGTGGAGTGTATGGTGCAGTTAGCTTTTGTGCTACACCATAAACTTTTAAAATCTTTCGAACTTCATAATTATCGAACTCACCTCCGTTGTCACTTAGGAATTCTTTGATTGGATTTCCTTGCGTCTTCGCAAAAGCCAAAACTTCCTTCAAAGCATCTTTAACTTCAGATTTTTCTTTCATAATATAACCAAAACAATATTTAGTGTAGCAATCTTTAAATATAACTAAATATCTCTTTTTGTTAAAGGATTCTGGAAATGGTCCACATACGTCTGCTGACATTAATTCACCTGGACTGCTAGTCTTTTCTCTAGTTCCAAATGGTAGACGATGAAACTTTCCATAGACACATGATTCGCATAACTTTCGATCGATTTTTACATTTATTCCAAGTTCCGACTTTAATTTTTGTTGCACGTGTCGTTTATCTTGATGGCCCCAACGTTCATGATATAGTTGAAGAGTATTATCAGTATCGGTAGCGTTAACTTCGTTTGTTGTGTTGGGAATCACTGATTTTATGTCAGCTTGATATAACGAACCACCTACCTCACGATGACCAACCAGCAAAACTTCATTGTTGACTATAAGTTTGCATCTTGTTGTTGTTGACCTAAACTCACTATCTTTTCGCTTATCTTGTGCAGCCAATACAGAAAATAGGTTTCGGGATATGTTTGGAACGTACCAAACATCCGTAAGATCTATAACGTGTACCTTGTTGTTTACCTTTGACTTGATTTCTATGGTACCCTTACCAATAACGTCCAAAACTTCTTTACCAGCAGCTCTGATTTTGCATGATTCTTCAAAAGTTTTAAAATCTTTAAACAATTTTCTGTTATTAGTAACATGACGAGTTGCACCATTATCTATCCACCATTTATCGGAAAAATCTTTAATTGCGTTAACTTCATCGCATATAAAATGTAAAATTTCGTGGGATGCATTTTTAACTTCACCATTATTTTCTTGTTTGGGCTTACCATTACTTATCCATTTTCTGCATTCACGTACCCAGTGGCCTTTTTTGTTGCAATAATTGCATACATCAAACTTTTTATTACCTCTAGCATTTTGATTTGACACCACCATCTTCTTCTTAAAATTTCGTACAACCAGAGCTTCTTCATTTGTATTTCCTTTTGAGCTTTTGCAATTTCTTTGATACATACACAGCTGAGCAGCCATTTCCTCAAAATTCTTCTCTTCATTCTTGGTTAGAAGCATCCAGCTTGACTTAAACGTTTCAAACTGTAACGGTAAAATCTGCAGAATCTTGCACACTAACAAAACATCTGGCAATTGGTTCTCATTTCTTGCTTTTAGACCGTTATTTAGTTCTATCCACAAGCTTTTCAATTTTGCAATATGCAAGGATACATCTTCGTTATTGTTCCAGTTGAAGGAGAAGAAATCTATGCAGATTTTAAAAAGTTGATCCTTGGATCTGGCTTCAAACTGTAACATCAATGATTCCCATGCATCGGCAGCAGTTTCTTTGTCCATTATCTTTTGGTACACATCATCACTTACTGCGCTGGTTATCATTGACTTGGCGTAACTATTTGCCTTCCTAAATAAATCTGCTTCCTCTTTAAAAAATTTCTTTTGATCTGCAGTTGCAGTAGCTGGTAGTGGAACGGGTTTCTTTAACCTACCTTCAATTACATTAATTGCGCCTTCGTGATAATCTAATAAATCACGCATCTTACGTTTCCAGACTGGATAATCCGTTTCATTTTGGAGTGGCTTTATATGTTTTGAAAAATCCATTTTAAAAATATTCTTGTATTCTTCTTGACCTTGATGTCTTCAATTTGCTTAATTAAAATATCTTGAAATATTTTGGAATTCTTGAATAATTCTTCCCAAATCCTGATGTCTTCAAAATTTTCTTATTTTGAAGTTTGTTGACTCAACTTAAAAAAAAATTTTCTTTATTTTTTTTTTTTTTTTATTCAGAGCTTCCTGGGCCCATAACCTTTTATAGTTAAAGTTTTATTTACGAATAAAATATTATAAAAATGGAAACTTCATTAATTATAAAAAAAAATAAACATGACTACTATATCGTGAAATACAAATTCAACTACAGTGTAACATAACATAACAATACTTCAACAAATTGAACATAGATACCAATATTGTATCGTCGCATCATCTATTGATGTATTTTTTAAATTTTAACAACTCTGTTGTCAATACAACACTTAGTATACCCCTTGTGAACAGCCAATTTATATATATATATGTATTTTTTTTTTGTAGCTGCACATAGTAACTATTTGAATTGATTGACAAATAAAGCCCAAACCAGATAGTGAAAGTGCCCGTAAACTGTGACAGTCCTTTCAAAAGTTATTCAAGAAGTTCTTATTGAATTCCGTTTGAATGCATCTCTTGTTTATTAAGAAATACAAAAAAAAAACAGTGAGTCTGGTTTGGGCTTAATTTGTTGAAGGTTTAAATAAATATAATTTAAAGCTGTATACATACATGATATAACTTTTCTAAACAGTTACAATTTTTCGTTTAATTTATTTTCAGAAAATTCCACTTAAACAATTTTACTTAAAAGTTGAATAGCTTATTTAAAAATAGTTTAATTTTAAAATGTGGTCTTTTATAATTCCAAAATGATTATTTGTATTTACTCAAGGATTTTAAATAAACTATTTTTTAAGACAAAAATTTATTGTTTAATTGTTAAATTTAAATTAACTCTTCAGTATGAAAACGCCCGCAGTTAATGTTTAGTTCTCAAACATTTCTTAGTAAATTTAAAAAATATGCATTAACTAAAAATATTAAATTATTCTTTCAAATTGAGTCTAGATCTTTTTACAAAAACAATGATTATTTATTTTTGTTCTTCTTCCAATAATATTTCTCTGAAGAAGTCACCCAATGTGGAGACGAAATATTGGAAGAAAAAAAAAATAAATAATCATTATTTTTGTAAAAAGATCTTAGACTCAATTTGAAAGAATAATATAATATTGAAGAGCGAATGAAAGAAAATAAATATAAATTAATTAAAAACTTTGACCAAAAATATAAAAATAAATATTTTTAAAAACGTATTTAAAAAAGCTAGATTTAAACAAATTTAATTTTTTTCGGAACTAAAACCAATAGCTAACAAAAGAATAATTTTAAAATTGTTGCAATGTTTTTTTTTTTTTTTAATTTTTTAAATGGAATTTTCTGAAATGTTACAGGTAAAGCTGTAGATAAAAATTAATAGAATATAAAACTATCAAATAATATATGGTGTATAATATAGTGTATAAATATCTTTAGTATCTGTTTTTTATTATTTAAATCTTGGTAAACTTATTTAGACATTTTCAAAAAATAATATATATATTTACAACAAAAAAGTATGAATAATTTTTTTAAATATTGTAAAAGAAAAAAATATATATATTTTTATAAAACAAAATAACACCTAAAAATAGAAAAAATAATAATAAGAAACAAAAAGAAAAACCTAAATTCGACTAAAATGATAAATTTATAACATACATATGCATTATAATATTGAATTGTAGTATTAACATAATTAAATAATTGATATAAACATAATAAATAAACATAAAAATAAAATCCCTTTTTGATTTTCTATTTTCTATTTTTTTTTTCTAAATCTGTTCCTAACCAGAATACAAATTAAACAAACAATAAAACATACCTATAAATTATATAATAATCACAATATTTAAACGCTCAGCGTATGTAGTTTTCATTTTAATATTTTTTTTTTCAATTTTATGATATTGTGCACATTTTTTTCAGGTCATTTTCGGTTTCGTCTACATCTGCTAGCCCTAAACCACCATTTGGTATACTTTTACCTTCTATGTTTGGCAAATATGGTTCATAATCCAAACCCTTTCGTTCATAAAATAGCAGATATGCTGAGCTGGGGTCAATATTGGGTTGACTGGATATTTCACGACATGAACTGTCATTGTAACAATACCATGAACCATTTGGATTTGCAGCATAAGAAACATAATGGCCCCCATTTAACATGCCGGAATGTGACTGTAAAAAGAAAAAGTGCCATCGATATATAAACTATTTTAAGAAACTCTCGTAGTAAATTCTGATGTCTGATTATGTAAAATTAGCGAATTGAATGCAGATATGCGTCTTAATGTGTAAATTAATATTAAGCAATAAAGATATTTAATTTTGCTTGTTTGCTTTAGTTTTGGATGGGGAGTTCAACAACAACCACTACGATTCCTGTGTCCAACAAAGTGGCACCCCACAGTGGGTTCCCAACCCACGATTCTTTTCTTTTCAGTTTTCGAGTTTTATGTAGTTTATTTTGTGAATAACATTATGTAGTTATGAGCAATGTAGGTCGCCCAACATTGTGACCCCATAACACTATTATAATATTAAGCATCTTTTGTGACTTTTGTGTAGTTTTAATTTGTGTCTTCTTGCAAGGAGTTTTATAGTATAATTTGTATTTGAATTTATTTATGAATAACTTACCACAACAGCATATAATTTATATTTTGGATCAAATTTATCTTCACCATTTTTCAATTTATGTTGATGAAAATCCTCAAATTCACCATCAATAATTGGAGATTTAGTTAAACTTGTTGAAATTAAACGTTTTCTTCTAGTCATTGTACGATCACCCCCATCTATATCATTTCTAAGAGTATTAGCCATTATTGAAGCATTATCTAATATTTTATCAAAACTTTCATCTTCATCATCATCACCATCATGGTCATCTAAAGTATTAAGTTTTGAAGAATTATCATTATTGGTTGTAGTAGTATTAATGTTATCCACTACAATATTACTACAATTATCTAATATTTGAGTATGATGATGTTTTTGTAAATTTAATAAATTATTAACTTGATCATTAAACGTTAATTGAGTCTCTTTGGTTAAACCATTAAGAGGTTTCGTTGATGATGTGGTGGTGGTGGTGGTGCTGGTAGTATTACCATTATTAGGGGAGGGATTTGTAGCGGTGGTAGGTGTTTGAGTTTCTAAGGCTTTATCGCTTATAGGTGTATCATCTTTTCCAGTAATTTCGTTAAGAGTTGAAGAAATTTCATTAATTTCGAGTAATTCTTTATGTCTTAAAATTGTTTCTTGTGGCACAGCCGCCAAATATGGTGTTGGATCCAAATTATCAAAGGGAAAATGTACAACTTTTTGTGATTTTACCCACTTGTTATTCACACAATTGAAGCGTTTTAAATGGATAATCTTAAATTCAAAAAAGAAAGAAAGAAAGAAAGATAAAAAAATTTCATATATCTTTAATAAAGTTACAAAAGAAAATAACTAACCAAAATTGGAGGTAATTTCCAAATTTGTAGTTTCTTTGTAGCTGGTTTTTTGCCCTTACAGTGGCTACAATGATACCACTGTTCTAACTTTTCTTCCGAAGTAAAAGCTTTTAAACAATGATTCAAATCTACTGGTTCGATTTGTTCTTTACGACATATGGCCACTGTATCATGATCAATCCATAGCTAATAATAAGTTAGAGAATAAATTTAATATATATAAATTTAAAATAATAAATATATAAATTTTACCCTTTCTAATGTGGATTGATATCTTAGATGTAATGCTGTTGGATCCCAGTCAATGGCTATGGTAAAATGCTCAAAATTTCTTGTAGGCATAACTTGACCTGATGCGGACTGTTGTGATTGTAGTGAATCTTTGTCAGAGGAGGTAGATCCAATGGGCTTTTTATTATTTTCTAAATTAGGCAAAGAACCTGTTGTATATTTTGGCATCATTTTAGGTGTAGAGGCATTACCTTCACAAAAGGGAATACAAAAAAAAAATACATACATACATGAAATTAATTGTTCTTTAAAATAGAAGAAACAAAAGTTTACAATTACTTATATTAAAGCTGCTGATGATTGAAGTTCCCTGTAAAACATAGTCATTGTTACATGGTATTTCACAGCCACGACAAAAATTTGACCAAGGACATAAAGCACATGTTAAACCATCATTTTTAACGGCACGCAGGGAAAATGGAAAATCATAACCCAAGCTGTCGTCACTAGAAATTGTAAAAGAACAAAATTATGTATTAATTATAATTCAACTATAATCCAAACTTAACACAATCAAAGCTCAGATCAAATTAAACCCAACTTGAGTTTGACTCCTAAGCAAGGTTGCCAACACTGATGTGTAAAAACTGATAGAAATGGCTACATTTGTAACGTAATTGTAATTGTGCGTAAATCATTAATAAAGGGTGATTAAATTTTAAGGGCCGATGTTGAATGTGAACCTCACCTAAATGTCAAGTTTTTTCTGCATTTCATTTGACATTTCTCAATTTCAGACTAACTCGATTTGAACCATGGAAAGCACAGCGTTAAAGTTATTTAGGCTTATTATGAAAATGGGCGTTAAAATCAAAATGCATATCGTGCACTTCGTGATGTTTTTGGTCAATTTAATCGTCCAAATGTGCGTACAATCTGAAAAATCGTGCAAAAATTTGAGAAATCCGGGTCTGTAGGAGATGTGAAAACACCAGTGCATGCTCGTACAGATAGTGTGGCTGAAGAGACGTCCACCTCAACCCGTCGTCATGCCCAACAATTGCACCTCTCACGCTCGTCGTTGATGAACATAAAGACTTGCATTTAAACGCTAACAAGGTGCAATTGTCTCAAAAACTAAAGCCTCTTGACCATTCCAAACGTCGTCAATGGTCAGAATGGTGGCAAGAAATGGCAACAGTGGATGATCAATTTCGAACAAAATCATCTTCAGTAATGAGGCACATTTTCACCTCAGTGGATTCGTCAAAAAGCAGAATTGCCGCATTTGGGCGAATGATAATCCAAGAGTGATTGTCGAAAAACCAATGCACCCACAAAGAGTGACTGTGTGGTGCGGTTTATGGGCTGGCGGCATCATCGGCCGTATTTTTTTTTTTCCAAAATGATCGGCCATTTGGCCGATATTTTGTTCCATACATAATTGAACCATACTTTATTATCTTAATAAAAAGAAATGACAATAATTTCCTAAATATTTTGAGTTTTATTCAAAATGAACATCAGACCCTAAAATTTAACACGAATGTAAAGTGACCTTTAAATTTTAATTTCTGTATATTCTCTAAAATATTTTCAGTACAATTTTTTAAAAACTACAATTTTAAATCGGGTATAAAAATTTCATGTAGTCTGTGAAGCAAAATATACTTTTCCAAGGTCGCGTTTACATGCATCGAGATTCTACAAATTTTGATATTTACCATTTAAAAAAAGTAAGAAATTTTGAATTAAGCACACACAGTTAAATATAGTCTCTAAAAGTTTGATGTCTAAAAGCATTTCTTCGTTGTTTTTCAACAGTGGTGAATATTTAAATCTTGGTAATTGGATGCAGATGTAAACGCGACATAACATAATTCTGAAAATTATAAAAATTAAAGCACTTTTGTAATTCTATTTTGTTTTTAGCCACGTAGGCGCCCAAAAGTAGAATTTTTTTAATGGCTAAATGGAAATAATAAAATGGTTATTTCTAGGCAGACAATGTATAAAATCGACTAAACTCTTTTTTCAAGTTAAACATGCAAAATTGATTTACTATCATCTTACACATGTTTTTTGTATTTTACTTTTTTTTTTTAATATGCCCTAAAACATTGACAGAGCGCTCACTAATAGATTAAATTTAAATTCGTCCAGATTTGCGGTTGCCGAATTTGTAAACGAAAATTATAATGAAATTAGCTGTCCATATATTTTTTGCAATGTGATACGCCTTGTAAGTATTAAAATATAACTTACCAATCAGCTGCATGATTAGCTTGATCTGTTGAGGCTGGTAATGGACTTAGTAGACGACTAACTTGTAACCAAACTGCACAATATAAATCTTTATTTGTACCACCCTCCTCATTGGGTATAATCAAAGGCACACCAAATATACAGGGTCGCGTTTTATGATGCGATAGAAAATAACTATCTTGACGTGTGATCTTACGATGGACAGCCATCAAATATTTGCCAACTTTATAATGTTGTGAAGGAACTTTAGAAAATAAACCATTTCCCAAGACAGCCATTGTATCAGCAGCGGCAGCATTACCACCACCTCCAAGGCCAGCTGTAGCAGATGTATTATTTAATTCTTGTTGCAAGAATGTTTGACGATTCATTTCAGCTTCCATTAAACGTTGAGCATCTACGTTATCATCTGCAATGGCATTTAGACGGCAGGGACAATCACTCATACGACGTAGACCACCATCTTCACACATCAATATAGGTTCTGAGGAATTAACGTTGTTTGTATTTGTTATAGCTTCACAAGTAGAACTTTCCATGGAATTTTCACCGGAATGTACAGCAGTTACCGAAGATGAAGAACCTGTATTTGCTTCAGTTGCATGTAAAAGTTTAGATGTGGATATACGTTTTTGTAATGTACCACCATTAACAAAAGTATTTTCTGGACTACTATTAGAAGTTTGCTAGAGAATGAATGTTTTATGTAAACAAAAACCAAAAGTATGATTGAATTAAATATGGTGGAGGAGATATAAATTAAGATGCTATAAATAAGAGTTAGCAAGTGTGCTTTGGTTAAGGAAAGGCATATTACATAAAAAATAATAATAATAATAAATATATTGTATTAAAATTTAAGCCAAGTGTGCTTTAAGCATTACAGGTGATTTTTTGTTTTAGGCATTTTACCACAAGCACATTTGCTAGAACCACAACCTAATTTCAAATATATATAGAGGAATAATAAAGAAACCAATGAGAGTAAAAAAGATAGTTAACAACTAAGGACCAAATAGCAAAAAAAAAAAAAAACTAATATTTTCTACAAAAAATAAACTCAAAGTTAAGGTGCTAACTATAATAAAGGGAAATCATTTAACACAACAACAACAAAAAAAAAAACTAAAAATACATATTTATTTTGAAAAAAAGAAAAATCTAAAATTGAAGATTTTATAATACTAAAATAATTAAAAATGTTAATATAAGTAGAAAAAATCAATGACGTACAAGTATATTTAAATGGACAAACATTAAAAGGGATTTTTACAATGGTCAGAAATAATAATGACTCTATTTACAATCCAAGGCACAGCTTTGGCTTTATATGTGTTATCAATTGATAGTCAAATGACAAATTTAAACACAAATCACCTGACATTCCAAAAGCAGGAGTTTTTGGTATATTATGCCATGCAGATCTTTTTATTGTTCAAAAGAAGGCTAAATTATATTTCTACAATTACTATTCTCGCCCTAAGTTAAAGAGATCTAAGACCTTAATTGAACTGTTTTTATAATACAAAAAGTCAGGACTTGGAATTGTTTCACAAAATTAACCATTTCACATAAAAAGTTGTACATCATTGTTTAATATTTAATAAAACGAAAAAAAAAAAATATTCAAAATTAAAATTTTAAATAACCAAAACCACTACAAATTAAAATTTGCTGCTTAAAACAAATTTTGTATTTAATATGTATGTATTATATTTAAAGAGACACATTCTTTACCAAAAATGTGTATTGGAAAAAGGAGTGAATATTCCCATGTTTAGGTTGACTAAAATTGAAGGAGTTTTGTATGCTTCTTTGATAAAGTAACACACAATTGCAGACAGCAAAGCCTATACAATATTGCTATTACGAAAATATTATAAAGAAAAGTTGTTAACGATGCAATTATAAAGTTTATACACTTGCTAAAAAATATAATATGATTTTTAGAAAATATCTATTATGAAAAAGCCAGATTTATTTTTATAGATTTAAGTTTTATAGATTTTTTTATCAAACAAAGTCATGTTTAATGTTTTTTTTATTAACTCAAAGTCAAGTTAAATTGTAGCTCTTTCCACTGTCGAGTTTCCGGAAAGACCAAAAATTAGATCTAGCCGTATTTATTTTCAAAGTCCGCAGAAGGAAGCTACAATCAGAGATATAAATTGGTGAAATCATTTGCAATTGCATACAAAATGTACACTACAATTTTACTTCAAATTAACTTAATTGCAGAAAATGTTAAAAAAATAACAGTTTTTACAAAAAAGGGTAATTTTTGAAAATAAGTAAAAATTTTTTAATATTATTTGTGAGAAACCTAACAATTAAAATAATTACAATTGCTTTTATAAAAAAGTACATTTAGAAAAAAGTACATTTTCCTAAATTAGAATCTTAAAATGAAAATTTTTTTTTAAAGAAGTAACATTTTTCAAAAAAAATTTGGATTTATCAATTTTTCCATAATATCAATCGTATACAAAGTAAGTAGAATGACTATTTGGTTACAACAAAAGGGCGTTCGAGGGCAAACAAAGCAAAAAGTATGTATTTAAAATTACCATCACAGTATTTGACATGATTTTGTACTTGGTATTCAAATATCTAATTGCATCATTAACTTTGTTTAGAAAAAACGACTTTTAAAAAAGGATCACATTTTTTCCTATACAATATTAAATACATAATTGTGTTGCATTAACATAGTAGCCATACCTTGAAGCATAATAAATTCTGGGGCATGCACATAGTGTTTCCAAAGCACCGCCTTACCTTCGTTGATACATGTACATCATCATCTTCAGTTTCTTCATCCTCATCATCGCCCATTGTCATATTACAACGAACGTGGTCAAAGTTATTACGCATATCAGTGGGCGATGACATAGCATTAGATAAGGATATTTGTTGCTGAGGTGATGGTTGTTGTGTTGGCAGTGCATCATCTAAAGATGTTTCACCATACAATTGTTGTTGCAGGTGTCCATTATCATTGTTAATATATATGGAATTAGTTTGATTATTTGTAGACATGTTAGTAGTATTATTTAACATGGTCAGGGAAGAATATGAATCATAAGCTGTTAACATGACTGAAATTAGAAGAATTTAAAAATATAAATGCATACGCATAATCTCGCTTGATGTGTGTGTGTAACATCATAACAATTACCTGAACTTCTTTGAATATCCTTAAGACCCTTTTCTATATTTATGCCTAAAGTTGAACTGGATCTTGAACGATCTGTACATTCTTCTGGCAATTGATAAACATATAATTCTTTAGCTGATGATGGTTTTATTTTTTCTTCATCTAAGAATACATGTCGTATTTGCGAATTCCAAACCTCACAGATTAACATAAAGTTTGGATTTAAATAACACAATGATGCCAGTTTACGTTTTAAGTCATAATATTTAGATTCTGAATTTAAACGTTGGCCATATTTTGTGGGTACAGAACCATCCAATAATATGACTGAAAAGATGAAAGCAAAATAAATTGTATAGATATTTCTTTGTAAGTTTCTTTTAAAGTCTTATATCTGATTTATATTCAAAACGCATAATTGTAGGTAATTTTAAAGTCCAATGTCTGTTTAAATTGTAGGAGATTAAAAAAAAAGAAAAAACTTACCCAAAACTTCAAGATAAATAAAATTTTCCACCGGCAATGGCAAACTCAATAAACTGAAGGGATCAAAACGCACCGACTCACGACCACAACACATACAACTAACTTTCGATTTCAGTTGACCATAAAACAAATCTGTTATAACTGATTGATTACGAGCATGATGTTGTAACCAGGCCTCAGCGGCCACAATTTTATCTGGACGACCATTTGAATCTTTTAGCTCACTGTATGGCTTTTCCATAACACGATTTAAGTCTTCATGTAAAGCATCTAAAAGCCATTCCAACAGTTCCTGAGAATCATGTTGACCACCACCCGCAAACTGGGGAGCATGTTTAGTAACACAAAAACGTAATTTTAATGGAGCTACCGAACGAGTTGTTGCATTCCAAACCTCTTTAAGTAATTCACCATATCTGGTAGCTAAATGGCCTCTAGTGCCCAATTTATTAGTGGTATTTAACTCAAACATATGCATGTTCTGCCGAAAATACTGTGCCAAAGGTTGAGTATTAAAAAGCACTTGAAGAGCAGCATTCATAAAGCAGGTATTACCCAGATTGTGTAAGCCAGTAGCTCCAGGAGCTTGTATAGACATTATTGAAGTACGTGTAAGTCTACGATCGTTTATTGAGGAGCCACTTGTTTGGTTTAAAGTTAACGAACCCAATTCTTCGGGCCAAGTTTGATCTTTATTACGTATTTCCAATAAAATTTGATCATTATCTTTAATCATAAGCTCTTTCAGTGTCACATGATCCTCTTCCAACAGAATGGCACTATTATC
Organism: Eustalomyia histrio; assembly: GCA_949748255.1. Taxonomy (NCBI): domain Eukaryota; kingdom Metazoa; phylum Arthropoda; class Insecta; order Diptera; family Anthomyiidae; genus Eustalomyia; species Eustalomyia histrio. The sequence continues at coordinate 155,215,390 of OX456524.1, read as the reverse complement.
TAATGAACCAGCATGAATATGCCACAAACGTATATCATCTGTGCGTAAACGCAGCTGTTCACATAAAAAATTGCCAATTTGTTGTACAGAAGCTAAACGACTAAAGGCTGCAGTATAGGCTAAATAACGCTTAGGTGGCTGGAGTACACTAGAAGCAGTTATAGCAGCAAAACCTCCACCAGAGGCAATAACACCATAACCACCTATATAATCAAAACAAAGGTTTGCACAAAAATTAAATTTAATTTAAAGTTTAACTCTTACCCGAAACAGCACCCCAATTATTTGCAGCTTGAGCTGTGGGCACACTTTGATGTAATAATATACGTAAATTTAAAGGATATAATTCCAATTCCACTTCTGACGTATTAGGTGGTTGTATAACTTGTCTAGGTAATGGTAAATTATCACCATACCAACGATTTAAAGCCTTCCACAATGATTTAGGTACCAATTCAAAATCATGATTTTGTACTAAAGGAGTATCCCTCTTCAAATGGCCTCCTTCTCCGGTTAATGTGCGAACATTTTTAAAAGGATTTGGCGTTACCAAACTGGTATTGTCTATGGGACCAGGTCTACAGCCTAAAATGCGACCCGCAGAAATACCACTGCTAGTTGAACCTTAAAGATAATTTTATGTATAAAAATGTATTTGAAGTCTGGTTACTGAAGTAAAATAAATAAAACTCTTACCCAGACTACAATTATCACCATATAAACCGGCATCGTGTCCTACCGAATCCAAAGAGATTGTGTTAAAACTTTCATCACATACCAAAGCCTCGTCTATGCCACAATTGGAATTAGATTGCCGCTGTTGTGTGGCTGTACGTTTACAGTATTCACAAGTTGTTGTAGTATTGCTAACATACTGTAACCATGTTATCCACCAATCTCTTGATATCAAATACCAAAATTGTCCAACACGATATTTACGTTTTTCTTCACGATCTAACCAACCTCTTACTAAATAGGGAATGAGGGAAAAAACAAGATTTTAACCAATCTGTTACTAAATTGGAATGAGAAAAAATAGGTTGTAAACAATCTACTTTATTTTTGCGATGAACCAACACTCAAGGATGCCCCCTATAAATGCAGTACATTGTGTTGATATCAGTAAAATAGGTGATAAGGAGGAAGAAAGAGAGAGTAGAGCTTTTGGACTTATCTGGGAAGATCTTTGCGGGGATTTAGGATTTCGGATTCGTATTTAAACTTTTATGTATATAAAAATGTTTATTTTTAGGGGAATCGTAGTGATATATTTTTATTATTATTCCCATTAATTTTATTCCCATCCAACTATAACACAATTTTTTTTTTTTTGTGATATGCAACAACTATGCTTAAATTGTTTTACTATAAATATATCAGACCATATTTTGATATACATTAACCCTCTCTAATAAATACTTTTTTAACTTTAATATTTAACTTACCAATATTATATTCCATATGTCGACATTGTGGCCATAAACCAAATACAATATGGCAAACTTCAAATATTAAATCTAAAAATGGTTGTAATAATTTTAAATTACTCTCCACATTCCACATCATAAAATCTTCTGCTGTTAAGATAACATTTAAATCTTCTAATGGTATAGAATTCTAAAAAGCAAAATAATTATAAAAAAAAAAAAAAATACTTAAAACAAAGCCAAGAAATTTAATTCAAAATTACCTTGTTATAATTATTTCCCTCCTTTAAAGCGGAAAAATTAACAATATCTTTTAAAGCATCTTGTTTTGTTAAATTTTTGTATATTTTAGCATTGCGATTTTCTTTGGCCACAAATAATAAAATATTAATCATTTGTAAGGTTTCTAAATTATTTAAGACACCATCACGATCGACATCGAAGATTTTTAAACAAACTATAACCGCAGAATTAAAAAGTGTTAGAAAATGTGAGATGATAATTTAGAAAATGAATTGGGTTTCTTACATCGTGTACGTTCAACACCTGGTCCACGACAGGCTGCACTAACACCACAACATAGTTCTTTAAAATCAATATGGCCATCACGATTTTCATCGAAGGCATTAAAAAGGCCTTGTAAAGCATTTTTCGGTATGGGAGGACTTAATAATGGTCCCAGCAGTAGTAAATCTAATTGACCATTGGGTGAAGAATTTTTTAAACGCCAAAATTCTTTTTCTAAATCACCAATATCCTACAAGTTTAAAATTTTAGGGAGATTTTGCGACATGATTACTTCATAAATACCTTTTCTTCCAAATGTGTTACACCAGCTAAACTTTGATAAAACGTTGGTGTTTCCAACTCGGAAGTTAAACTAATACAATTATCTGATAATAACCATTTCGAAAGTACAGCTGCTGTACGATTTTTTAAAATCCAAGCTTGAAATTGTTCAAAATTTATGCGGTCAGTTTGAGCGAACAGTGAAACACTTTCATAGGGATGCAAATTAATGGCTTTAGTAAAATCTGATTTTAATATATAGGTGCCATTATCATTACAATATAAGTTCCAAAGGAATCTACAATTAAAGACAATAAGTATCACTCATACATGCATTCTTTTTCTAATTTATTTGAATTCTTTTCAACTTACTTTGTTTTTTCATCTTCGGTACCTCTTGTTATTAAAACTAGACCGCATAATAAATCCTTGAAGGAAATACCTTTGGCTGTACCACCGCAAGCAGTATATAATAAATCTGTAACATTTGGTGGCACACCCTCACACAACACATCCTGTTGGAATGCATTACGACTAAGATAGATACGTCCAACTCCTGCTGATTTTTTGAAGGCTTCCTTAAGACGTCTTAGTTCAGATTCTGAAACTATTTTTTTACAAAAAATTAATATTTATTAAAAAAAAATATCAGCATAATAGTAAACAAAAATTTATAATTATTCTTTGAGTGAATCATTAATAAAATCTTATCTTTTTATATATAATATTTTGTATATTATTAATATATTTTTTATTTTGTTTTGTTTCTAAATCTGTTTCTGTTAATAACATTTAAGATTTTTAGCAAACACTTGAGTTGTCTTTATTATTAACCCATATTCTCTTCAACTAAGAAATTAAAATTAGTACAGCCAAATACTTATACCCAAATAAGATTTTTCTGAATTTTTTTATTATCCTAACACGCCCTCTAGAGGCAAGCAAATTCAAAATGTTGAAATTTAAGGTTTTATCAAAATTAAACTTTTAATTAGTTCTTTAAATATATAATTAATAATTAAGATTTTTTTATAAAAAATTTCAAGCTCAATTTCAGAGAAATTTATTTTTTATTTTTATTGTAATTTTTAAAGCTTTTTAAAAAAATTACGTGTAAAATTTTTAAATTACTTTATAGCAACAAACCAGGAATAAAATAAACTGTTTAAATTTGTGGTTTTATCCAAACTTTTTTACTATCATATGCTTTTTACTGCGATGCTATTTTAATTACAGATCCAAATATATAGCTTCTCGAAGTAGCATCGTCATATGACAACGCTAAGCTAATAAGGGTTAAGAAAATAGTTACGTCATTTAGGTAAGTGACAGCTGTATGCATAAACATTTTGCTGAATTTTATAACAAACTTATAAATCAAATTTACATACAAAATAACAATGTTTTCTTTATAAGACTGTTATATATGATAGTTGTTTTTGCAGTTGTTCTTTTTAACTGCAATTAGTTGTTTTTCTATGTAAAAATTTAAGCAACTATTATTACAGTTATTAATATTACTTTAAATACTTAAAACAACTACCAATATAGTAATAGCAATTGATTTATTATATAGATATACATATTTCTACTAATGCAGAGCATTGTGTTGGAATTAGAAAAATACGTCATGGAAATAAGGAAAAAAGTTTGCAAATAAAAATTAAATGGTTGTATATCCAATGCATACAAAGCATAAAAACCTGGAACTGCTGTAAACCGTACCGCGCAAAAAAAATGTAGTCACTCAGTAGTTATAACTTCTTTCATTGCTTCCTAAACTTCAATTAACATTCTGTTATTTCTTTTTGGTGTTCTTCTAAGGAACTCCCAAAAGAATTCATATATTCACATTTTAAATGCAGTGATTTGGATATAAACCCGATGCATATCTTAAAAAATCACATATATTCAAAATATTGTTTTCTGATCATTAAAAATCAATAATGTCAATGAGAAAAAAGTTCTGATGAATTTTTATAATTAAATCATTTTTTATATTTTTGTTTAAAATGTATGCACTTTTACCATTTTTTATAAGAAAAAAAATTATTTATTCTTGGCAGCACAACATTTTCCTGCCTGTTGCCCATTCTAACAAGAATAATAAATAAAATATTAAACCACAAAAATCGTAAATATGATAAACTTCATTTAAAAGAAAGTTTTATAATGCAATATAAGAAATTGATTAAACAAAATTAGAAAAAAAAAACTAAAAAAATATGAAAAACAGTACAATCAATATATAGAAAGAACTCTTTAGACAAAGTAAATTATTTCAATGACCTCCCCCTTTATTTTCTTCAACCATCTTTAAAAAAACACGAAAACATGAAAAGACAAAAACAAACTCCCACCCATACTAATGCAAAAAATGCCTTATAAATTCTAATTAGTTTTTAAAGGCAGGGAATATACAAAATTCCAGGGAATTGCAATATTTGCAAAAAGAAAACTTACCACGTTTGACTGCCTCCTCATAATTAATGCAGGACTGTTTTGATTCTTTTGCACCCATAACGGATTAATGTTGGTCAATAAAAAAACCAATGATGGGTGTAAATGTGGGGTGTCTGCTTGCACAAATTGCAATGGAATTCAAAAAAGCGACACCACCATTAAGCTTACAGATAAACTCACACACTCTCACACTTTAAAAATTGCTTACAAAAGGTGTTACGATAACTACGTCTGTTTTTTTTTTCTCCAATTACAATTTTTTCACTTTCGTTTTCATAGTCACTTTTCAATATTTAGCATAGTTTTAATCATTTTCTTATTTCTCCATTGACTTCTTTAAGCCAATTAAGTCCATAGCACTTTTCTTTAAACAAGGAAAATTCTGAAAATTCTTTTGTAAAATCTTATGACTTTTTCACTGCACAAAAAGAAATATAATAGCAATTGACCAACAGTAATGCCAAACTTTTGAAAGTTTATAAAGCGCAAGTAAATCGTCAAAAAGCGTATTTTTTTCGTAAAAGTGCAAAATTATCGGGTTTTTTGTGAAAAATCTGACATACTACTATTTTTCTAGTGAAAAAGTGTCATGTTGGGTTTATTGTCTTATAAAGTTAAAAAATTATTAGTTTTTGCAATCTAAGTTACACATTTAGACCTTTAAAGTCTGAGCGAAATATTTTCATGTGCTTAAACGTGTAGCAAACGTTGAAATAAGATACAAATATGTGGACTTCCAACCTCATTTTTTAGGAAATTCTCCCCCTTTACCAAAATCCGCTTTCTAGCAACATGTTTGCTTATCAAAAAAATTCGCCAGTTGGCCAAAAGTACCAAGTTATCATCACTGTTGGCCGTTGCCGTTCTTTTATTTTCAACTTCGTGCTGCCAGATTGTAGATTTAAAAAATGTAATGAAGCTGTCAAACTTTAATAATATAATTTAATCAATATCTTATTATTTGCGAGCATGCATTTTATTCTATAAATTTTATATTTTTGCTATAATTTATCCTATTTTAGTACTTATCAATGCAGTAATGATTGAATTTTTGTTATTAGGAAATTTTCGACGGAAAAACGTTATTATGGGTTTACAATTGGCTCGGGTAGATGTTGGCGGTCAAAATGGCTAAACAAAAGTGATGCCAAGTTTCTATAAATAACACTGCAATGCAGACATGCAGCAAAGCATTGACAGCAGATAATATTTAAGCGGTTTTTGAGTGTTGTATGTGGTGTAAAAACGCCCAAGTAAAACATATGTTTCTATATTAAATGCAGTCCTGTAATAGATAACAAATTGCAAACACGTGCATAATAATTAAAAAGTTTTCAGTACAATTTTACAATATAAATACATTTTCATAGAAAATGACGAGATTTCTAACATATTATAATCTGTGTCCTATACCGGAACCCAAAGATTTCTTGGGAATATCGCCAGATAAAGAGGAAGGCAATATTATCACAACTTTGGGCAAAAATATCGTGATAATCATCAAGGTATTTGTAGCTGCAAAATAAATATTGAAAGATATCATAAACGAACCACTTTTTTCAGATTTCCACGCAGAAGCAAGTTAAAAGTTGGTCTGTTTTGGAAAAACTCTCTTCCAAAGTAGTCTATGATAAAAAAACAGAAAAATATGTTGGGGTTTTTGCTAACAAAGCTATAAGATGCTGGGATGAAAATACATTGGATGTTAATAAATGCAAAAAGTTAAAGGTATGGATTATTCTGTTATTTGATGATGTTTTAGATGTTTATTTATTTTGTAATTTTAGTTTCAAAAAAACATTGCTGATTTAATAAATAATGATAATGAGACACTAGTATTGTACGCTGATGGTTCCTGTGAACCATTAGCTGCAGCCATCGAATCGCGCAAAGAAGATATTGCTACAACAAGCACACAACAATTTGAGCTGGTCTCAAATTTAAACTTTACGAATGCTAATGTACAAAATTTACCTAATGGTAAAAAAATGTTGACTTATTTTGAACGCAATTGCAAAACTGGAGATTATTATTTGGTGCGTATACCTTTAGGAGAAGGTGAGGACATTCCACCGAAACGTTTTAATTTGAAACGAGAAAATTTAAATGTTCATGTTGCTGGAGCAGCTGTTATAGAAGGAGATGGTACACCAATATTATTAACAATATGTAAGTCAAGAACATTTTATTTTTTATTCATTTTTATTCTTTTTATGGTATTTAAAATGAATCGGTTAAATTTTATTAAATGAGTAGGTTTTTTTAAATTGCTTCCAAACTTTTTTCACTTAAAATACATTTTTAACTAAGCTGCACGCTTTTTATGCTATTTAGAATGAAATGGTTAATTTTTAATGTTATTTTAAATCAAACGGTTCAGTTTTTATGCTGTGTAGTTTTTCATGGTAAAGTTTATTGTTTAGAGTTCCCTTAAATGAAAAAAGTGCCTTTAATGTCGTTAATAATTAAGGGATATATATATATAATGTGATAAATGAATCTGTCCATTTTTTATAATATTCTGAATCATCCAGTTCGACTTTCACAATATTTTAATTGAACTGTTTTACTTTTTGAACAAGTTTGTTTTATTTTATTCCAATCAAACGTTAATTTTGTTGCTATTTGTTTTGTGTCAATGCTAATGATTCAAATTAAATAATATTTTAAATTATCCTGTTTTCTTTTTATTCTAATCTTATTGAACCGTTTCACTTTTTATGCTAATTTTGATAAATAGACCAGTGTTTTTATATTGCTCTGAACGAAACGTTTTGCTTATGCTCACCCAGTTTACATTTTATTATATTCTTAATGAACCGCTTCACTTTTTCTGATACTCTATAAAAGGATTTACATTTTGTGGTAATCCTAATAAACCGGTTTACTTTCTATGCTATTCTAAATAAATATGTATACTTTTCTTGGCGCCATTAAAGAACCGGCTTACAATTTTTTTTATTATCAATTGAGTAGGTTGGCTTTATCACATTTTATTTTTATGATATTTATAATAATCCGCTTTACTGGTTCAAAGTATTCTAAACATGGTTGGCAGGTAATATAGATAAATTTCCGTTATCCGTAAATTAATCGAAATATCGAAGCCCATAAGAAATAGCGTTTTAGAAATAAATGAGATACCGTTATGTTTAAATTTCTGTTTTTGTTAATTAACCGTTACTCTTCAAATTACCGTTACTCTTAAAATGCCGTTACCGAAATAAATTAAACGCCGTTAACCTTAAACTACTGTTACCGAAATACCGTTATTGCTAAAATACGGAATTAAATAAAATAGCGTTACCCTTAAAATACCGTTACCAAAATATTTAAAAAAAAAATCATCGTTATATTTGCCGATAACCGCGTCGTTTTGTATACCAATAATGAGTAAATGAACCGATTCACTTTTCACGATGTCAAAAAAGTATTATCATTAATCTTAAAATACCGTTACTATAATATAAATAACACGAAAAGCTTAAAATATTGTTAAACCTAATATAATCCAACAAAATAACTCAAAGACCTGATAACTTTAAATACCTTCACGAATTAATTTTGAAATATTGTTATCTTATGCATCAGTTTCTCACATAGTTTTTTTAATTTATTTATTATTATTTTTTTTAATTTTCTCACTTTTCATACCAATACCAATTATAACATATCCTTTATAAATGATTTGAATCACCCAATCATCGCATTACAACTTTGTTTAACCAGGTTGCAAGTCTCCCTGGTCGTTTCTACATTTTTAACTAAAACAAAAAAATCATATTTTTTTCCTCCAGGGTCTGATAAACGCATATTTCTCTTAAGTCTTGCTGATGATATTTCACCTGAACGTTCTCCTGGTAATTTTGTTTCAATCTTAACTCAACTTAAAGTCGATTCTCCTCTTTCGGTATTGGGTATATCAAAACATTTTGTAGCAATATACGGTGCCAATCATGGTCAAGAAGGGGCTTCTTTGCTACTCTACAACACCCAATATAAAGTGATTAAATCTAAACAAGTCTTTAAAGTTTATTTTGACTTTTCGCAACTATGGTCCATTGATGACCACATACTCTTGGCTATGGGTCAAAATCTTTCTGTTGTTAAGTATAGAGTTTTAAAGGAAGTTCTTTCGGAGTTAGTGGGAACACAAGTTAGCAATGAATATCAAACGGCAGTAGAAGATGATCATATCAATGAAGAAGAATTGCTGGAGGGAAGTATACAATATACAGATGAAGTTGGAAGTTCCTTAGTTGCCAAGGCTAAGCATAAGGAAAATAAGGAATTACCTATTCAAGCTGATGGTCAATATGTACCATTCATAAATTCGACTAAATTCGATAAGGAATTAAATGCTTTGGAAAATTTAAATTTACATGTTGATGTTGTACAGGTGGATCAACCTTTGGATGATGTTCAAATTTGTTTAATGTCCAACTATAACGATAATGGTTTCATATGCCCAGTAATACAAATAATAGCTAAACAATTGGAAAAGGCTGGAGCTAGTGAACATGAAATCACGGAAAAACTATTAACGGTTTTAATGAAAGCCCAACTTTTGCCAGACATTGCTGTGTGCTTACGACGTTACAATAATATATCTGAGAAAATCTTATCAAAAACATTAGGTTTTATCTTAAAAAGGCTTGAATCAACCGATATGAAAACTCCCCAGCCTATGAATGGTTGCAATAAAGAACATATGGAAGTCGAGCTCGATTTAAAAGATGATTCCACTCCTTATCCAATTTTAGACTTATTAGAGGAAAAATATCCACAAAATTGTACTCCAACTGAGATTACAGATATATTAAATATTTTATTATCGTGCTCCTTTGATACAGAAACTATTGCCGTGCACATTACACAAAATATTGAGTATCCACAAGTTTTATTAATATTACAACATCTATACAATTTGCTAACTTCGACAGAATCTTCACATGTTATTGATGAACGTCCTTTACTATTTGCTACAAGTTGTGATTATGAACTACAATTATTACGTTGGTTTGGTGTTTTTCTAAATTCACATTTTCAAAAATTGGCCTTGTCAAAAGATGTTAATTTAGTTGAACTTTTATTCAAATGGCACGAACTTTTTCTAAGTTATAAACAAGAAATTATTGGTCTTGAACAAGTTGCCGCCTTACTGTATAATATTGTGGAAAGAAAAAATACATTAAAAAAGAAAAATTCTTCAAAATGGTATTCAATTGAAGAAATTTATTTATTTTAAATTGTTTTTATTATATTTTATATGAATATTATTATTATTTTTTAATAAAGTTATAAATAAATATAATTTTAAATTTGTATTTTTATTTAATGCTTACAGAATCCTTAAAAGGAGGAAGGGATCGATCTATTTATTAAATTTTACACTGTATTTGAAAAAAAAATGTTAAATTTTACTAGAATTTTTTTTGTCGTTAAATATTTTAACCCTTTCAAGCGTGAGATGAAAATCGAAAATGATCAGATTTTTAATGCTCAATATCAAAAAAGTTGGTTTTTATTGCATAAATTTAGAGTTCTGAGTAATACAAATCAACCCATAAAAATTAGAAGTCAAATTTTTTACCAAACTAACGTCCTCCGCCAAAGGAATTGTTTTTATTTTGTTATTGTAACAAAAACGAAACAAATACAATTCCTTCGGAGGAGTTATTTCCTTCTAATAAAAACACAGGTTAAATATTCTAGATTGAAAAGAAGCTGTTCGTTTTCGATTTTCATCACATATCTCATACTTTTATGGGAAATCGAAATAAATTACACTAAAATTGCCCATGTTTTTGACCCAATATTGCTCATGTTTTGAACCCAAAATTGCCACTTGAAATATTAAAAAATATAGGTTAAAAAAGCTGAAAAGTCTCATAAAAAATGTGCCTATCTGCAAAGACTTTATAGTTTTTTTTCGTCCCTTGCAATTGAAAAAATCATATGTTTTATTGAGAGAATTATATATCATCCGTCCTGTTGACTAATTTTTTCAGTCTTTAGCCAATTTCACTAAGGTCATCCTACGTTGAAATGTTGTTGCCAGATAAGTGTTGAACCGTAATCCGGTCTTTACAAGGATTAGTTTTCTTAAATCTCATCATACTTCCACAAGTCGGCACCGCCCACTCGGAATAGGTGTGCTCTCAACTTTTAATGGCCGTGAGAGAGCTTACTTTCTTACCAAGTTCTCTTTTAACGAGATTTGGAAGCCCTTAGTTTCTCTATTGAATTTAGTTTGAAAGTAGCTCTTTTTATAAAGACATTTTGTTTTTTAATTTTGCAATAGTGACGAATAAAGAAAATAAAAAATCTGTTTTATAGACAAACTGCTTCATTTATGAAGTTGTCACATATAAGGTCAAAGTGTTATACGAAAAATTCATTGTGGGTCTCCAAAGTCTGAATCTTGTTTACAAAAACTTTTGACTGATTTTTTAGTGTTTTTTTCATAGAGCATACCTACCTACGTAGGCTAAACAAGAAATGAAAACTTTAATAGGCTTTTTACACTGGACAACATCTTTGTGAAACGCGTGGAAGATGTTGAAAACGTGAAACATGTATTTACATTGCCAACATCTTTCTTCTACCATTTGTTCAGCTGTCAAAAAATAAAAGAAAAAGACGCATATTTTTTGTTAAAAATAAGAAATGAATTTAGAGAAAGCATTTATCATTGGAGTAGCTGTTGCTTTGCAAGAACAAAACCGAACTTAAATGAAGTACATTGAAATATTAAAGATCATTCTGGAAGAAGGTGATGATGAAGAAGAATTTTTGGTAGACATAAGTATGAAATTTTTACATGTGCCGCTCAATTTTCCTTGTTGAATAATTTTTTTTGTTTCTTTTCTGCAATGTCAGTTTGCTAGTGATGGCACAAAGAAAATCGATTACTGTAATTTTTTTAGTAATGACATTTTAAAAAACGAAAGATGTAAGATGGAACAAAATGAGAAAGGATCATCTTTTGTAGATGTAGATGAAAGATGTAGCTAAGTGGTCGATGAAAGATGTAGCTAAGTAGTAAAAGGCTATAAACAACCATAAATTTTGACTGTACACATATATATGTATATGTATGTATGTATATGTATATTCATTGCATACGGTTTTCTTTGCTAGGGTCAGGACTTATAAAATACAAATCAAAAGACTTAAGACACAAATAATTTGTGTTGTCTAAAGATTTTACTTCAAAACAAAAAAACATATTAACGTTTATAAAAAATTGTCTAAAGACAAAAAAAAAAACGAGAACAATAAAACATTGATTGTAAGAATTAAATACCCTTGATTTCTTTCATTAAACATACACACTACACTGTGTGTAATAAAATACCAGAAATTTTAACCATTAAAAGAAATCAAATAAAAAATCACGAACAAAAACAAGTAAATCAAAAGATTTTTGTTTAATTACATTATTGACTAAAAGAGGCTGTTTTTTTTTTTTTTTGAAAATTAAGAAAAAAGCAACAACAAAAATTCTCGATTAAATACAGGTATTTTTATATAGATACGAGTATAATACCATGATATACACACACATTTGTACAGTGAGTGTAAGGTATACTATAGGTATATGTATATATTTACAAACATTTTATGTATTTCTAGTATATAAAACATTATTGTTTTAGTTAGTGTGTATATAAACCTTTTTTTTTTTTTTGAAATGGTCTTCCTCTTATTTTATGAAAAAAAAGGCTTTTTTTTTGTATCACAACGTAAAGAAAAGATACATTATACACTTAACAACAATTCGTTTTATATGTAGAATGTATTCTTGTTGAAAATGATTGGACAGTGGGACAATCTATAAACGAGTTCCAAAAGCAATTGTGTTTAAAAAAAGATATAAAACAATAATAAAATAAATTTGTAAGATAAAATGTCTAAAACTAAATTATGTAACAAAATTTTAAAATGAACTATTTTCAAATCGAATGGTAAAAAAATCAATTTTAAATCAGTGAACGGAAAAAATCAATTTTAAATATGTGAACAGTAAACAATATTTTTTAAATCACTGAATTGAAAACAATTTTTGTTTTGAAATCACAACGAGAAATGAATCTCATTGTGGTAACCGAATTTTTTGCCAACCGATTGGTTCGGTTGTGGTTATCAAATTTTTTTTTGTGGCGACAGAAATTCGGTTAGCACACAGAATTTCGGTCGGAACATAATTTTTCAATTGACTTTACAATACAACAAAATAATTCGGTTGCTGCAAGCAAACCATACGGTTTGTAAACAATTCGGTGGTCGCGATGAATCTGTTTCCTCTGTGTCCCAGTGATGTATTCAAATCACGGGAATCAAAGTCAAAATTCATTGCCTATGTTCAGAAATTAAAAAAATTAAAATTAAAAACATAATTTCAACTAGACGAAAATTATACCTTCAAATTTACGGGATAATCGTTCCGATTTACGCTTGTCCCAAAAGGAAAAAACATTTGGTTTTGGCTGTATTTAAAACTTTAAAGGCCCACTGTATGATATTATATTTATAGTTGATGATGCTGTGTTGCTGCTATGTTCTGTATTGTTTTTTTTTTTAGTTGCAATAGTCGTTAATCGTTTCCAATGACCCTTGGCTTCAAACATATAAAAGGACTTAACAAAAAAAAAAGAAGATACAAAATACCTTAAGAGCATTTCTTAAAAGTAAAGGCATGTGGCTAAGACGCCTACCTGTATATATGGGTATTAGGCAGTCCCAACAAAAAATGTTTTTTACGAATTGGTGTAAATAATAGCACTAAAATGATGCGTATTAATTTAATACCTGAAAAATGACAAACATTTCCAAAGGCAATCTTCAGTTCCCTACCAGCTTTTGTAGATTCCGATATTGGAATATTTTGGCTGAAAAAGGCACGAAGAATGTTGATGTCGTACGAAGAATGTTCGTAGCGGACCAGAAAATGCATTCCATTTAGCTTGTGTCTAATAACTTTTTCTGTGTATTCCCCATGATTACTAAATAAAAAAAATAAAAAATATATTTCATTTGAACAAAAAAAAATTTTTTTATGACCTTGAGCCAGACACAAAATACATTTTCATACATATAAGTATTAAAAAGACCAACTTTAAAATATAAACTTAACTATTGGCTAAAATAGTTTGGAATTTTTTCGAAAAATACACATAGAAAAATAAAGTGAAAGTGTATTTTGGTTCCGACAATCAATAAATGTACATAGTACTATCATATTCAAATGTAGTTGCTGAATATGTTGGGTGTTCCAACTAAAATTAAGTTGTGCTAACCGAATTTTGTAGTGGAAAACAATATAAAGTTGAATCAACCGACTTCAGTCGTCGAAACCGAATTTCACTTTGAAATTGACAAAATTTTTTCTCTGTGTATAGGTATCAATAGTTCCGTAAAGATGAGCTCGTTATAATAAGACCATTTAAAAAATGTTCATTAAGTAATTTAAGTCCGCCATTGCTTTTCTAAAATGCGCATTTTGAAGACTTTTGCGAAATGGGTTTTTAAAACAAATTGAAATACATCGTCAATTATTATTATTTTTTCATCAGGACACCCTAATAGGTATTGTCTGTTTGTATGTATATAAGATGATGTTTAGGCAGAAGAAGGCTACAGGTAACATAAGATCACTACCAAATGTTAACATGTTTAAATAAAGAATTGTGTTTCTTTGCTCTGTTTTGTTTCAAGAAATAAATGTTACTAGTCGTCGCCGTTGATGCAACAGGCTTCACAATCACAGGCACATGCAGTTAGTTAGTTTGGGTTTGGGAAAAAATGGAGAGTTTTAATGGCATGTTTGTCTGTTTCTTTACAACATCTCTCTACAAGGGGGTGATTGCTTGTTTTGTCTTCTGACTTTAAATAAATTTTAAAGGGAAACATGAGATAAGGTAGGTTATTGTTTAAAAGGGAAAAAATAAATGGGCTTAAAATCAATTTCTTTGTATAGTTTTTTTTTGTTTTTTTTTTTGTATAAATCCTTGGGATCAGTTGAAAATTTATTGCTGTACCTTATTCTTAACAGATTATGGTCAATAAATATTTTAAATGTATTATTTTATATGTCCTAAATGCAGTCTTAAATCCCTTAAATTTCAACAAATTCGTTCTATAGAAAATTCATCAGATTCTATTGTTTAGGTATAGGATGTTCAGGGAAATACCTGTTAAATAGTTTTCTTTAGCTGGAGATCATCTTATGCCCGATATCTTTGCGAATCGACAAATTCACAAAAAAAAAAAATGCCATCGAATGCATATTTTGATAAAATGCATGTTTGGCATATTTTAATTCATTATTTTGTATATTTTGCTAAAAGTTTATGGATATTTTACAAAAAGCAAGATTTTGCAAAATTCATATCTTTAATTTTTAAATTCATAATTAGGTTTTTACAAAGGGCTCTGCTAAGTGTTGTATCATCTCATTGTATCGTACTGTTAGAAACACACGTTTGTTTCTTAAGTCTTTTGATTTAATTGTAGCTAAATTCATAGACTTCACAAAAGAGTTCATTTCTTAAGTCTTTTGATTAAGTCCAAACCATATAAAACGCTGCTTTGATATTGTTTTACCGCGATGGGACAGTTTGTTTGTAAAAGCAGGTTTTTATTATTTCTCACTATCGAAAAATTTGAAATTTTCAAATGTGCTAATTGAAAAACCTTTCAAAAGGCATTTGCACATGAAAGGAAACTGCTGGAGATACAGCAAAACCTCCTCTAAAAAGCGCTATTGTGAATGATTGGCAATGTTTTTAAATTTTAATATTTATTTATTTTATTTAATTCATTTAATTGGAGTCCATTTAGGGCTCTATCTCTCGCGTATAACATCTCTAAATGTCAAAATATTAGTGACCAATATATTTTATTTGCCATATTTATTTAGCCGATCTACAAACAAACCTAAATTAGTATTTTCAAAACTTTGTAAAAAAAAATTGTGATAAAATTATATTAAAATGACAATTGTGTAAAAGAAAGTGAGAACAGAAATTTTGGAATATTTGTATTTAATTTTAATATAACCTAGGAAAATTTTTGGAACCTATTCAAAAATTACTAGTTCTGGAAGGGACCCATGTAAAAATCGAAATATATATATGAACATACATGATCATACATGGGCTTGTATATGATCATACACTGGCATACATGGTCATATACATCTATACATGATCTCATATATGATCATATATCTTTGGATCCGAAATTTGAGGGTATATGGTGACATACATGCACATATATTAGTCATATATGCTCGTATATGATCATATACGTCCATATACCCTCAAATTTCATATCCGATCATATATGAGATCATGTATGATCATATATTGAACAATGTATGGACGTATATGACCATGTATGCCCATGTATGATCATATACAGGCCCATGTATGATCATATATGCTCATATAGATTTCGATTTTTACATAGGGAATCCTATTTTGTATTTTAACTACATTTTTAAGGTGTTTTAAGAACTAGTGATTTAGTACTAGGTATACATAACTTATACATCGGTTCTCAGATTCTGCTATTGGTTCCAAAACAGTTCCAGTTCCGTAGGGTTATTTAAAAATCTTAACTTTATTTTTCAGCTTAAATTAAAAAAAAATTCTAAAAATTTCTAATATAAAACAAGAACTTTGCATAAAAATAACACTCAACAAAAGCTAGAAGGTTAACAAAATTAAATGAGTACATTCCTAAAATTATTTTTGTTCCTATTTTTGGGAAGATGTTCTTAGTCCAGAGTTACCGCTTCGTCCATTTGGGAATATATTTCCTCTGCTGGCTCAAAAGAACTAATTGCTGGGATCATAAAGAATTTTGAAACAAAATTAATTAAAAAAATAGGACAAGGTCTTAACGTACAAATGAACACTTGTGAAAAAAATTAAAATTTTAAATTTGTGGCTAATTTAGAATCGTGTTAAGGTAAAATAAAATTACATTATTTTTTGTATCAAAACAAATCTACATTCAGAACATAAAAATGTTTTTTTTTATTTTATTTTATTTTCAAATTAACTATTTCAGTTACAACGAAACTGTACCCCCTTTTTTATTTTTATGAATTTTTACGCAAAAGAGATGCTAAACTAAACTCAAAACTATGTATATATATATACAAAAATCAACGAATAAACACACAAATTGAGCTCAGTTTTTAAATGGGTTGTTTAGTTGCTGGCTGGTTGGCTGCTGCTTTTAGATTGTGCCTGAGATGGTGTTGTGGCACAGTGGTGTGAAGGCTAGAATTCAGAGCTGAATATCAATATTAAAGAAATTTTTGGTATAAAAAAATTAGCAATTTTAGGAAATATTTTTAAAATGATAAAGTGGGGTAGTTAAGTTACATAGCCCGTTAGTTAACTGATACCAAAATTAATCTTTGCTTCATGTTTTTAATTGGGTTAAGGGAGTTTTGTCAGTTTTCAAAAATTTTCTTAAAATATATAAACAAAATTTTTTTTAAAATCGCGAAATAGAAATAAACATTTTGTGCAATATTTTGATTTTCATAAGTAAGTTTAGTTAAAATTGACTGAAATTAATAAAATTCCCTTTAAATTAACAATTGCTGTCAGTTTAACTGTCATTTGCCAGACATAATTGGTTATAAGCGCTAAAACAATAAAAATTTCTTTAAAATTTTAATTTAAATCACTGTGCTTAAGTGATGATGTTGAATGCCTGAATATGCCTGCCCTGTGTTTGTCTTAAGATTGCTATTTTGGTTGATACTCGTATGTTTCTTTTGCTGTTGTTTTTAAGGGCTAACACTTATGTAAAAAGCTTAAACATTTACGGATTTTAATATAATTTTTATTTAACTGAAATGTGTTAAAAAAAAGTTTTTTTACGGTATTATTAAATATATCAGGCAGAAAAATACAAATATTTTTCATAAAAAAAAAAAATACAAAAAGTGGAAAACAGCAGCTTCTAAAGGGCAGTATGTATATTTATAAAAGTGGTCAAGGGCTATCAGTTTTTGATGGATGGAAAAACACATGTTTTGACTTTAAAACTCTGCCATTTTAACAAAAATCATTAATGCGAAAAAATCCGTAGCTTTAAGTCTAATAATAAAGGACCACTATTATTAATACACTGTAACTTTGAAGCTGCTACTTTTTCATTATTTTTTCTCCTTGATATATATATATGTTATGTATGTAAAATAAAAGTCTTTTTTTGTTAGCACATTTCAGTTTGTTTTTTACATAGGTGTTTGCCCTTAAGTAAAAGCCATATCGAGGGAAAAAATTAACTAAAATACGTTAAGAACGAACAGCAGCAGTAACAACAGTCAAGAAAAGACAAACAGCTTCACCTTTGCCAACAACAACTAACAACATAAAAGACACACAAAAAAGTTAAAAGTAGTATATGAACAAAAAAAAAAAAAACATAAAAAAACTGACGTGGTATATAAAAATCGAAAAAAAGAAATTATTGCATTCAATAAAAACCAGCCAGTCAATCCAGCATAGCAACGAGTTTTATTTCAATTCGTTGGTTTATTCTAAAAATAAAAACCGGCCGGTTTTTTTTTTAGGGAGATACAAACATGTTTAAAATATCAACCGAAAAATATAAAATAAATTGAAACAATTTTTAAACATACTTTGAATTCAACTGCAAAAAAAAGTAGATGCTGCATATGAATTGTATGTTTTAATGGTGTCCAAACATATTTGAAAAAAAAAAATAAAAATAAAAATACAGGCTGCCTACAGACTCTAAACGAATTTTATAACGACTTTTTGGTCAATTCAGGCAAAAAAAAAATATTCGAAAGAAACGAAGAACTAAATGTATATTGTTAAGTATACATTTAGAAGTAAAAAGTTCAAATGGGTAAAAGTTCAAGAATCTTCTTTTTGTAGATACCTTGAAAGCTTTTCAAAATGGGCATTCCCAACAGCGGACACCTCCCTTAATTTTATAGTAAAATTACCTAGTAATTACGATCCCATTTGTGAATGGTTCCAGACAAGAAAATAAGCAGTTTTTTAAACGTTTATAAAAGGGAAAATTTAAAATTTTTTTATTAAAAAAAATAAAAATTGGACAAAAAAATTTTTGTTTGGACTTACCTTAATTTTATAGTAAAATTGCCTAGTAATTTCGAACCTACTTTTGAATGGCAGTTTTTAAATAGAAAATTCAAAATTAAAAAAAAAATAGGACAAAACATATTTTTGTTTGGATTTTGCAAGCTATTTTGTTATGAAAAATAATTTAGTTAATTTTCATGCTTTTTATTATTTCTGCATTAATGTAAAAAGCTACTAAAAATTAGTTCAAAATTACCATGCAAAAAATAAACTTCTGATATAAGCAGATCTTTTGTTCTTTTTGCTTGCGCTTCGGTTATTCTCTTCGAGAACTTCCATGGTCTCTAGTTTGTTCACATAACATAGACCTGTGACTTGAAAAAATCCCAAAGACAAAAAGTGTGCGCAGAGAAAACAGATTCATTGTGGCAACCGAATTTCTTGCCAACTTAATGATTTGGTGGCAGCAACTAAATTATTTGGTTGTAGTAATCAAATGTATTCCTGACACAATTGAAATATTTTGCTTTAACCGAAATTCTTTTGTATTAACCGAATTTTTGTTACCACAAACAAATTTATTAGTGGCTCCAACCAAACAATTCGGTTGGCAAACAAATCGATTGTCATAATGAATATATTTTATCTGTATGGTTCGGTTAAATCAGGCGATCTTGCTGATCACTGCAAATCGCCAAAACGAGACATTAGGCATCCAAAAGTTTTAACTTGCGGCAATAAGAACTCGTTAATCATGGTTCTGTATCGCTTACCAGTCACAGTAACGGCGTTTCTTCATGAATAAAAAAATTAAGTAATTTTAGAAAATTAAAATTAAAGCTATTATAAAAAAATATTACTAAAATACAACAGTGGGGTAAAATTGAGACGAAAATTCATCTTTGTTTCATGTTTAAAATTGAGTTAAGGGAGTTGTCATAAAAACAGTTTCTAAAAATTTTCTAAAAATATTAAAAAACATTTTTAATAATCGCGAGATAGAAATAATAAATATTTTGTGCAATATTTTGATTAATATTCATTTTATATAAAATCGTATTTATAATTCTCGTTTTCTTTTTTTTTTTTTTGTTTTTTGTAAAAAAAACCCAAAAAATTAAAAAAATGTATGTATGAATGATTCTAAGTGTCCCAAAAGTGTATATTTTGTTTGTTTTTCGTATCAGTTCAGATGAATATGGGTCTCATCGCTTCCTTATAAATTTGCATAGAAAATCATCCATTGCAAATTAGTCACTTCCTTGAGAAGTATTTTATCTCATAGCCTTGCAATGTGTATCCCGTATTTATTTACTTTACAAATATTAAAACAAAACTGACAGTTGCCATCATTTGCAAAATTTAAAGCATATAGTTTAAAAAAAAAAACCGATATTTCTTTAACTTGTTTGTTGAAAAATAACTTTAAAAACTATTTCCATTGGAAAATTTTTACAGCATTATTGCGAAAACTTTAATTGAGACTTTATATTCGTTATTAGTGTCAAAATATCTAATAAATTCAAACTGTTCCGTTTCATGATAATAAATCTTAATTCTTTCATTTGAAAAAAAAAAATTAATTTCTAAATAGTCTGTGTACGGAACATAATAGGTTTTTTTTTAATATTTTTCAATTTTAATTAATTAAAAAAAAAATCGAATCATGACAAATCAATAAATTATAAAAAAATAACTTATATCTTTGATGAATCATACTTTCTTCACCTTTTTTTTTATTTATTTGTATATACTCGTACTTATGTGATTTTTAAGTTCCGGATTAAATACATACATATCTAACATTCAATTTTAAATTTCAGGTTTAAATACTAAATTTTGTAATGGATATTAATCAATTTTATAAACAATTAGTTAAAACAATATGACTGTTCGTTTACTTACTACAATTTACACGTTTTACTACAGCTTAAACGTAAATGAACACACTGATTGTATTAAGTTTAAATTGGTTTGGAAGTGTGACGAAATGAGGTATTGTGAGGTAGAAATCTATTTTTAATAGATTTTCTAACTTTAAATCTACTTCCAACAAATAAAAGTAAACAGTTGACACGATATTTTATTTTTCTATTGTAAAGGGTGGTTAAATATTAAGGTCCGATGTTGATTTTGAATAAAACACAAATTATTTAGGAAATTATTGTAATTTCTTTTTATTATGATAATATGGTATGGTTCAATTATGTATGGAACAAAATATCGGCCAAATGGCCAATGGCCACACTTCCATCCGATGGTCCAAATTTTCGATGACGCTGAGGCATAATTAAGGTTCTATGCCGTTAATCTGCCGAATTATCTCATCCTTTACTCATCCGTACACCTTTTCTTTCAAATAACCCCAAAGAAAGAAGTCCAACGGTGTCAAATCACATGATCTTGGCGGCCAATTGACATCGCCATTGAATTTGTCGCGCAAAAGAGCCATTGTTTCGTTAGCTGTGTGACAAGTGGCACCGTCCTGTTGAAACCACATATCGTCCCGGGTCATATTCTCAATTTCTGGCCACAGTAAGTTCATTAACATCTCGCGATAGCGAACACCATTCACGGTAAATGCTTGGCCGACCTCTTGACACACTATCGCGAACAACAGCAGTGTTTTCCGCAGAACGAACTGGGCGAGCATGCACAGGTGTTTTCACAGACCCGGTTTGCTAAAATTAGCCCACAATTCTCCCGATTGTGGACACATTTGGTCGATTATGCTGACCAAAAAAAAAAAAATCACGAAGTGCACGAAATAAATTTTGATTTGATCGCCCATTTTTATAATAAGCCTGAATAACTTTAACGCGTTGCTCGATTGTGTATCTTTCTATGGTTCAAATTGAGTTAGTCTGAAATTTAGGTGTGGTTCACATTCAACATCGGCCCTTAAAATTTAACCACCCTTTATTTATATACCCCTGGTAATTTATTTCAAAACAACCATAGCTTAGTGCTTAACAATTGTTATGTATCTGTCAAATTTTGTATGAAGTTAATTTTTCTTAAAACTGAGTTTGCTTCTTAAGTCTTTCTAGACATTTGCTTTTCCTAAGCCAAAAAAGTATGTTGCTTAAGTCTTTTGATTGTCAATCAAGTAAAATTGATTTATATAGAATTTTAATATTGGACACATACCATTCTCCAAAACAAAAAAAAAAAAAAATTCAACTTTCATAAAAAATTCTTGAACATTAAATAAATGCATTGTTTGTTAAAAACAAGTTTAATACTCCAAAAGACTTTTTGAATGCAATTTTTTTTTGTTTGCCAAAATTAAACTTGCGCATATAAACGAAAAAGAGGGCAATACACAAATAAGCAATATGAATATCAAATTTTAACAATAAGTTAAGAGTTTGGCAAGGAATAATAAAATGTAAAAATATTGCTTACGCGTCATTTTTAGTTTCTGACTTAATGTTAAAGAATGAAAAAAAGAAACGCCTTCGCAAAAATTATACTTATTAACAGGCATCATATTTATATTCTTAAATTTATTTTTAAAGACAAAAAAATATGTTTTATTTTAATCTTTTTATGGCAAGAACACAATAAAATATATTTAAATAAAGCGATTGAAAAAGAAAGACATAATTTTACAAAAGCAATTGTGTCACATATAGTACATTCTCTCTTATAAAACACACAGTAAAAGATGTTAATAATGGTAGTAACAAAAAAATAAATAAATAAAAACTTTATTGTATAAATACAAATTTATAATCAAATAAAAAGAGAGAGGGTGAATCATCCATCTTTCGAAAAAAGGTAATAACAAAATAACATACAGCAAATAAAACGTTCCAAGAAACACAGATACAATCATTTTTTTTTTTTACATTTATTTAATTTATTTTTTTTTTTCATATATTTGACGAGACTTTTGAAGTGATTGTGGTAGTAGTATTGTTGCTAGTATTGTTTGTGAATTTTAAAATAATGGGAAATTCCAATATTACGTGTGATTTTTGTATTTTATGTAAATAAATGTGATTGATTTCAAACAAGAGTAGTAGATATGCAAATATATGGATATGTATGTATTGGAAACACAAAAATAACCATTTCTAAAATCTATAAAAACTCTTAACACTTTTTAAATTTTTTTTGTTCAACTTCTTTGATTAAGGTGGGGGTCATTTATTTCATTAAAAATAAAAACATCTTATATTTTTTACCTCATCATCTTCAACATTATTGTTTATGAAATTTGTTAATAATCATGACTTTTAAAAAATATATATTATTTGAAAACCCCCAAAGCATCGTATATACAAGTTTTTGGTCAGCAAATAAAAAGACGTTACTATAAAAAAAAATTAAATTGTGTATGCACAAAAAAAAAAAAGAATAAAACCAATCGACTTTATTTTACCGGCCAACCACAAGCAATCAACCGACGTGGTACAGTGGTATTCATGGCATTAAAATATAATACAATTAATTAGAAATTTAATAGAATTCATTTATCTTTAAAACTCTATATAAACAGCATTAAAATAATATATTCGTCAGATGAGAAAGTTTTATATACACAGAGAAAACCGATTCATTGTGACAACCGAATTTCTCACCAACTGAATGGTTTGGTTACAGCAATCGAATTATTTAGTTGTCGAAACCAAATGTATTCCTGGATTAATTGAAAAATTATGTTCCAACCGAAATTCTGTTGTAGTAATCGAATTTCTGTCGCCACAAACAAAAATATCGATAACCACATCCGAACCCTGTGGTTCGGTTATCACAATGAATCTGTTATCTCTGTGTGCATAACGCCTATTTCCAAACATAGGGTTGTCAAGTTGTTCCAAAATAGGGAACATTTTTAAAATCGGTTTATTGATGATTATGATTCATTTGGCTAAAATCCCATGCCTAAACAAAATTTCGCGTTTATACGATAAAAAATAGCGGTTTTATGAACATAATTCGAATCTGAAATGTTTTTTATTATCAGATTTTTTTGGTTGCCCTATAAAAATGTAAAATTCGCACGTGTAATTATAAAGTACTGCTTACTGCTTATTCTTCTATAATCAAAGCTGTCAAATTTATTTACGAATTTGTTAAGTTGTCTATTGGCGTTTTTTACTTCTCCCGTAAAAAAAATTTAAAATGTTAGTTACGCCCTTTTCCAATTTAGGTGACGATATGTAGAACAAAACTTTGTAGAGATGTTATCTATCAAATCTGAAATACAAAGTAAAAATTTTAATGCTTGTCTTAGGTATATAACTATATTAGAGCATTCAATCGTTATTCGATTGATCGAACATTTTAAATCAAATAATTGTTCGAATAATTTAAAATGCCCGAATCTATATATATATAAAAAATTTTTGCAAGTGTGTTGTGACTTTATAACGGTCAAACCGAATTCAATTAAATTTATTTAGGGTTTGTTCGTATGATCATGTAGATGGTTTATCGAAAGTTTGTGAGTTATGACTTTTCATGTCAACATGTGATTTTGTTCATATAAAAAAAAAAACAACAACAAATATGTAGGCGCCCATGAGCGTGTGCGGTATGTATACTGTGTGCTGACTTCATGCACACGGTAAACACACGTTGTAGCGCATACACGCATAAACATTGACAGTGTCACTGAGTGATCATTTTAAGGTTCTTTTTCATCGAACTCGCGAATTGAGAAACCAATGAACCAATGAATTTGATTCAATATTAATATTCATGCGTAGCGAAGCACGCCGGGATCCGCTAGTTTTGAATAAAAAATATTTTATTTATTTATTCATTGATTTCAATACATGGCCTTCAAGGCCAATTATAAATGTATTGTGAGATCAATATAATAATAATTTTATAAGATTAATCGATTAATTAAAATTGATAAAAAAAAATATATAAAAAATATATATATATATATATATATGCTTTAAAATTATTTTTTTTTTAATATAACGCAAAAGCATTCATAATATCCTCTTAAAAAAATTATATTTCGAAACCCATTTAAAATGCAGTCCAAAAAGTCCTGTTAGCTTATCGCAAATAACCAAAGTTTAGTGCTTAACTATAGTAATGGAAAATTTCGAGTTAACATTTGTGCATTTTAAAAATGAGTAGAAACATATTTAAATTAAAAACGAACACAAACTTAGTTTGATTTCAAAGGCTGTTTCTATTTAATTTAATGTTGTTTCTGCTTGATTTTAAAATATATTTTTTTTTCTGTGTGCAAGAATGTTTATAAAAGACGATCTCAATGAATACATTTTTCATGAATATTAATTATTTTTAAAATATTATTGAACTTATTTTAGTTTTCTTTTTTAATGAAATAATAATTTCAACCAAAAAATTATATGTATATTTTTTCGATTAATCGATTAATTTTTTAATTTTATTTGATGAACCGGTTAAAAAAAAATGATTCAAATGAAAAGTCAATTAATTGAGTATCCTAGACTATATAAAGAATTTTTTTCGGAACTTTTTTAATTGTGGCAGTTCTTTAAACGAGTTTGTTTCTCTTTTTTTAAAAATAGAAAAGGTTTGTTGCCTAAGTCTTTTGTTTTTCGATGATATTAAAATGAAAAGTCGATTAATTGAGCAGCCTAGACTATATAAAGAATTTTTTTTCGGAACTTTTTTAATTGTGGCAGTTCTTAAACGAAAGATTGTTTCCAAGTCTTTTTTTTAAATGTACATACCAGAGAGAAAAAAGGTTTGTTGCCTAAGTCTTTTGTTTTTCGATGATATTAAAATGAAAAGTCGATTAATTCAGCAGCCTTGACTATATAAATAATTATTTCGGAACTTTTTTAATCGTGGCAGTTCTTAAAACGAGTTTGTTTCTCTTTTTTTAAATTTACATGCCAGAGAGAAAAAGTTTGTTGCCTAAGTCTTTTGTTTTTGGATAATATTAAAATGAAAAGTCGATTAATTGAAGTTTTCGGAACTTTTTTAATCGTGGAAGTCCTTTAAACGAGTTTGTGTCTCTCTTTTTTTTTAATTTACATACCAGAGAGAAAAAAGGTTTGTTGCCTAAGTCTTTTGTTTTTCGATAATATTAAAATGAAAAGTCGATTAATTGAGCAGCCTAGACTATATAAAGAATTTTTTTCGGAACTTTTTTAATCGTGGAAGTTCTTTAAACGAGTTTGTTTCTCTTTTTTTTAAATTAACATACCAGAGAGAAAAAAGGTTTGTTGCCTAAGTCTTTTGTTTTTTGATAATATTAAAATAAAAAGTCGATTAATTCAGCACCCAAGACTATATAAAGAATTTTTTTCGGAACTTTTTTAATCGTGGCAGTTCTTTAAACGAGTTTGTTTCTCTTTCTTTTAAATTAACATACCAGAGAGCAAAAGTTTGTTGCTTAAGTCCTTTGTTTTTGATAATATTACGCATATATTTCACATAAAAAATGTATCAATCTTAAAATATTATTGGCGTTTTTTTGCAATTTTAAAAAGATTATCTTTTTGCAAAATATATTGATAGCAGATTATATACTACCGCTTAGTTGAAGATTTTTTAAGTTTTTTTTTGTTGTTAAATTTATTTGATGATCTCTAACATTTAATCCACTGTATAATACATAAAATCTAAGCCTTAAAGCAAATCACAACTTGGCGCGTTATAATGTTTTCTTTTTTAGTTTTTTTTTTAAGCATCTTTTGTTATACCACAAGTTATGGCATCATCATCCCCTTGATTATAAACGTTACCAAGCAACAAATAAACTGATATTTTAACTGTCTAACTATTGCATAGTCGTCAAGTCCGACTATATATCTGTCTGTATGTCTTTATGTCTAAGATTGTTCATACTTGTCTCGGGTATATGAACCACATTGTCATTTTGTTAAGTTTCAGTTCAATTGCTTTGAAAAGAAATGAAATGAAGAAAAAATAAAATATCACTCACTCGTACCCTCGCTTAAACACACACACACTCTCCCGCCTACCCTTTTATTTAATATATAAATTGTCTGTAAGTTTTACCTGTTGTCTTTACCTTATATTTTGTGTGTTTGCTGTGATGTGTACGCAATCTCATACATACAATCGTACGTACATTCTATTTAACAAGTCAACCTAAACTATACACACAACAAGTCATCAGCCTACCTTGGCTCTGAGATTTTTTTTTTTTTTTTTTTTTTTGTTTTTAATTTTTGTCTCAGATTCTCATATACTTGTTATTCTTAGCAGAGATGATTTATAATTTAATTTTTTTCTTCTAGAAACTCTTTATTTAAAAAAGTACCTTTATACAATTTTGGCTATTTTTTTATACTGTCCACTTAATTGAGCAGGAGTGTGTTGTAATCAGTGGAATGACATTATTTGTAATTTCTCAAAATGTCCGTCTTTAAAATCTCGATCACACACAACATAAGTAAGATGGAAAAAAAATGTTTGTCATTATCTTGAGCAGTTTTCTTATTGAAAAATCTACAAGATCGGTGAATTTGTTTAAAAGAAATAAGTTAAAAAATGTCATCTTTCCTACATAACCTTAAAAATTTTTATAAAATCATGTATGATTTGAATAATTTTTACATTAACTTTACAATTTATTTTTCATCACATTTTTCTTTCATTATTGTTTTTCACTAACACTTCTATCACATCTATTTAAGACCCTGTGCAAGATGGCTAAATAAATTCTAAAATAAATACAAATTGATAAAAAGGTTTAAAATTTCTTTAAAAAATATTTGAAAATACAATTATAAATTTCTTAGAAATTTGGAAACCTGAATTTAGTTTACCCATTCACCCTAAATTTCTTATTTACTAAATTCGAGATAGTTTTTAAATTTTAGAAAATAAGTACCGATACTTTTATTTAAAATGTACTTTTGTATTGACTGTGTTATCGCTGTTTGTGTTAATGTACAGACTTTTACTTATACATTATAGACAGAGATTTTGTTATACATATGTATATTATAAATATTTACAATAAAAACGTAGATCAAATCCATTTTTTTTATATATGTATTAGTTGGAATGTATGTATAATTTATATAGTGAATTTGCAGTGAAATCTCTTAATATCGTACAACTTTTAAGGCTCCATTAGTTTGGTAGTATCGTAAAGTATCCTATTAACTATTTGCTTTTACTTAAATTGAAAGTAGATTTCAAGCAAAAAAATCTATTGAAGAAAGATTTCCATCAAATCTAATTCCATTTCGCCGTACTAATTTGGTCTTTACCGGCAAGTTTGTCTGCAACAGTGGCCCAATTTCAAGTTTAATAACAAAATTTTCTCCCAATAGCGGCTTTGTCTTGGCCAGACGTGAACAAAAATTTTTGTATCTTTTGGAAGGTTTCTCATTATAGGGCAGTTTTTAAAATCTTCTTGGAAAATTTAATAAAAAAAATTTAACTTAATGTTGTTATTATTTGATAATTTTTTTAATAAAATCTAAATTTTTTTATGATAATTTTTTGGTAGTTGGTAATCTTAAAAAATCTTAAATTTTTCTGCTGTAAAATTTCAATCCAAAATCGTATATATTAATCGCTGTTCGTTAGTGGAAGATTTTACTATATATTTACTTAAATACGTGTGTACGTATACATATATATGGAATTAAAAAAAATATCACTGACTGTATAGAATATAAAACAAGAAATCCGTTAACTTTTAAAATTAAAAAAAAAATTGCAAAATATTATTTTTGTGGTGATTTCTTTGATGTTTTATTTTCGTATTAAAACAATTTTTTTTAGTGTTTGGCAGTATTTTACCAGTTTTGCATAAAAAAAAACGTTGTCATCATTGTTATTGCAACACGTTTTTTGATTTAAAAAGTTAAGTTGTTTAAGATTTTGTTTAATACAGGGATTAAGAGTTGAAAAATGTCAATACATTTGAATACTACTCAATATTTTTAAAATATTTACTCGATACTACTTAATAATTTTTACATTTATTTGTATAAACAGGGTTGTATTTTTTATACTAAAAAATAGAGTTGTATTTCCATAGTGGTTTTCAGGGCAAAATTATGCTTATATACAGAAAAATTCAACTTTGAAAGTATGTAGTAGGTACTTTTAAGTACTGGAAAAAATTGTCGGCATAAGGTACTCAATTTTCATATATATATATATACAATAATTTTACAACTCTAGGTTATTAAAAAGTAAACGGTATTTTAAATGGTATCTATCCATAAGAAGCTAAAATGTATTTGAGAGAAGGAAATCTATATATATAAAAAATTGTTGCAAGTGTGTTGTGACTTTATAACCCACGAACGGTCAAACCAAATTCCATTAAATTTTTAGGGTTTGTTCGTATGGTACGGTGGTGTAGATGGTTTATCTAAAGATTGCACGAAACCGGTCGACGCGTTCGTGAGTTATGACTTTTCATGTCAACACGTGATTTTGTCCATATAAAAAAAACAACAAATACTTAGGGGCCCATGCGCGTTTGCGGTATGTATATTGTGTGCTGACTTCATACACACGGTAAATACACGTTGTAACGCATACACGCATAAACATTGACAGCTGTCAGTGAGTGATCATTTTAGGGTTCTTTTTCATAGAACTCGCGGATCGAGAAACCAATGAATATGATTCAATGTTAATATTCATGCGTAGCGAAGCATGCCGGGATCTGCTAGTAATAAATATAAACTTATTTTATCATGGTATTTTAAGGTTAACCCCATTTTAGGTTATTTCCTTTGGGTATTTTGGCGTTAACGGTAATTTAAATAATTCTGGTATTGCATTTTATTAGGGTATTTTAAGGTTAACCGCATTTTATATTATTTCGTTACGGTATTTTAAATAATTTCGTTATTGTATTTAAAGACTAATGGTATTTCAAGTTATATCGAAATATTTTAAGGCTATAGTCCTTTAAAAGAGTTTTTAAATGGGAATGGTATTTTCGGTTTGGTGCTTGCCAACCATGTTATATACCTTACATATGTATAGTGAACATAAAATATGTACAAGTATTATACGATATTACCTGACTACATACAATTAAATAAGCCTAGCAAGGTAAGAATTGATTGATCGACTTTGTAGCTGGTTGGCGGAATGGCTTAATGAGTGACAGACAGACTGGCCGGCTGGCTGGCTGGCCGTTCGACCAACTGTTGGGTCATATACACCACTAAGATCACTTGTTGATTTTGTTTGTAAAATTTTAACCAATACACTTGCATAGTTAACTCTCTTTTTACTTGGGGTTTTCTCTCTATGTTTTTTTTTTGTTTCTTAAGCCCTGTCAGTGAACTAATCTGAATCTTAAGAAAGAGAATTTATTTTAAACTTTACACTAACATACAAAATTGAGGGTTGTGGAATTGTTAAACAAATAAAACAAAAAACCCGAAAATCAGGTAAATATTTAAAAAGATTTTCTACTTTGCGGCAAACGAAATAACCAACACCACTAACCAACCAGTAATAGCAACAGCGTCAGTTAAGTCAACACGTTTTAGACATAAGATCAGTTTACAAACGGACATTTAAGTGAATAGAGCTCACGGTCTTTAGTACCGGCATCGTACACCAAAACCCATCAACCTACGAAATATTTAATTTTTTTATTATACATAAAACTCACACCAATGCAGTTTTGGGTAACCAATACTTTGATACTACGAGTATAAAAAAAATATTGGAGAAGTCAGTTTAAACGTTTGGTAAACTGGAAACAAGACATTTTGGTAAAAGAAATAAATTTTTAAATTAGTTCAAATACGTTGGGCTACACTAAAGGAGCTTAAAAAAAAGCAGCAAACAACTTAAGAACTGGCTGTTTTAACTGCTAACAGATTTTAAATTTAAAAAGAATGTAGTGCGTATTTAACCCATACGGGTGTGGTTTAGCAAAAACAAAAAACGGATTTTGTTTAAACAAATAAACGGGTTTTAAAGAAAATCTTCAAAAAAAAATCACCATAGAAGGAGCAGAACTGAAATTGTTTAAGATTTTTTTTTATTTTTATAAATTAAATGAGAATTTTAATTTTTTAAAAATAATCTTAAAAAATAAGTTTAAATAAAATCTAAACAATTTCATCATCTTGCTTTTTGTTACAAAATTAAACATATTTCCAAGTGATTTTTTAGTTATTGATGGCCGTTTTCAACATCTTCGGTTCAGTTTTGTGATTAAAACAAAAAAATCGTATTTAATTAAATTACAATTTTACATCATTTGGTATGTATAGACAACGTAATAAAAATGTGCGACTTACAACGTTTTTTTTCATTTTCTTTTTTACTGTCTCTCTTATTGACTTGTCTACATCCGGCTAGATGATGACGAGATTTGCGTACGCGCGTTTTATTTTTTCTTCAAATGTGTCTATTATCTGTGCTAGTATGTGTGTTAGCTTTAATGTAAATCTGTGCAAATATCGTGAAACGTGTTTTCCTCGAAATGACTTTAGTCATTTATTTAAATTAACGTTTTTAATAATAAAAAAAAATTAAAGAAAATAAATTTAATAAATTTTTTAATTGTCAAATATATCTAAAATTTTGCAAACCTTCCTTGTAAGTTTTATATTTTATAAAACGTTAACGTAGCGCTGTATATTACATTCCTGTCGAATAACTTACCCAGGAATAATCTATGATATTTCCATATGAATTTGACATTCATAACTATAGTTAAACACTAAACTTTAATTATTTTGAGATAAGTCATCATCTAATTCGAACACAGTGTTATTAAAGCTTTTGTTTAAATAAAAAAAATCTTAAGAAAATATTTGTTTTAAACATTTTTCTAACTTTTTAACAATTTCGATTAGTCGCATTAAATCATTCGTTGTTCGAAATTTGGCCATTTAGAACTTTTCAAAGTGTACAAATTATTATGGACAAACA
Organism: Eustalomyia histrio; assembly: GCA_949748255.1. Lineage (NCBI taxonomy): Eukaryota > Metazoa > Arthropoda > Insecta > Diptera > Anthomyiidae > Eustalomyia > Eustalomyia histrio. The sequence continues at coordinate 155,183,730 of OX456524.1, read as the reverse complement.
TTAAAAATTTGTAATACATAGAGAGAATGCTTCATAAAATTTCAGGCCATGAAATTTGCAACAAATTAATTAAATTTTTTTTTTTTTTGGCATTCATAAAAACCATTTGGATGAATTTATTTTTATTTTCCCCAAATTCCGAGAACCCGCTTTTTAAAATGCACTTCGAATGTAAATGTATTTTTTAGATTGATTATCCCTTTTATTTATTTTTTTTTTTAAATACAAAATAAAGCCATCACTTTTTTAAAACGCGTCTTTGAAATACTCGCAGTTTTGTTTTAATTTACCTAATTTTTTAATAAAAAATACGCCGTGGTTGAAAAGAATTTAATATTTTTAATTAATTATGATTGCGTATAAAATTTTTTTCAAATTACAATTTTAATTCGTTAGGGTCGTCAGAAGTACTTCTCTATAGTTTCGATTTTCTGTGAGGTATTCAATTCATAGACGTTTCAAATAATTATTCTGGGGTTTTTTTTAATCAAATTTTTATTTAAAAAGAGGCAACAAAAATAAGTTTAGTAATACTTTAAAAATTCATAAGCATAAAAAAATTATTAAGATCGTATTTTGTAAGCGTTTTGTTTCTGTTCAAATTTTATCCAAATCGAAATTGAACACATTGCAAACCTTCCTTGTAAAATCTATATTTTATAAAACGCATTAAAAACGGTTCACCCATTCTGTTTTTATAGAACTTTTTATAATAGTATTATATTACAAGTGAACCTCCACGGTCCTTCGAAGCTTAAAAATCGATTTTCTCAAAATGACGTGCTACAGCAAAACACGTAGACACGCATTTCTTTATTTTAAGCCTATTTTCATATTCTGTTAACATTTCTCATGTGTACTCAAAAAAATTTGATTTTATCGTACTGTGTAATAGGTCAGATTCGAAATCATAACTAAATGTTACTATAAAATAGAAAATAATAATTTTGCATAAATGTAAGAGAATATGGAAAAAAATTGTGAGCATCAACTGTAGGGGGGACACACTTACGACCTGAGCGACCAGGTCATAATCAGTTTTATTTTGGCCCACCACCACTCAGAGGAAAAGCGGTGTAAAAAATGAGTTTTTCCCACGTTCAATGAGCTTTCTCCATCTCTTATTAGACATCAGTACTTAGTAATCCTACATTTTTTAGTTTTTTGTCAACAATCTTTGATCCTCAAAGGAAATAATCAGGCTGGGTTGCCAGTCCAACTTCAATGTTTCCATTTCTGGGAAGAAATTGGGAATCTGGCATGTATTTGATTGTGATGTTTTTCCAATTACATTATATTTTTTTATTTTATTTATATTAATCATATAATTACAAATTATATCCTAACACCCTAACCAAGCACTAGCAACAAAGGCCATCGGCACGTTGTAGCGAAAACAGACTAGAGCCTCTGGTGGGAATCGAACCCACGACTACCGCACTGATAAGCTAGCACGCTACCAACTAGCCTACCGGGGCGCTCACATTATACATTGTTATGGTACCTGTATGTTTGATATGTTCATTCTGTCAGTTAACGTCAAAAAGCTTCATTATTTTAATGACTCTTATTCATTAAGTGTATGAAATTTTTAATAAATAAAATTAAATTGTTCATATAGTAAAACTTTATGAAAAAGTGCATCATGTTAATGGAAAGTTTTAATGAATTCCAACGAAACTTAATTGATCTAAAGCACCAATTAAAATCATGCAAATAATTCTCTCAGTGTACAACAATACATAATTTAAACATAACTGTTTAATAATAACGCTACGTACCGATATTGATGTTTCGGTATCGGTTATACCGATATCGATACAAAAAAAAAAAAAATACCGTTACCGATAACAATACCGAAACAAACGAAAAGTCGATACCAATACCGTTCTGCGTTTCAGTTGCCGACCTAAAACTGTACTTGAGCTTCTTCTATACAATTTGAGATTATGAAGAGGACACCTTTTAATATTTTAAAACCTAATTAGTTTCATTTTCCAAACACATTCGAAGATTAAATACATCTTAAGTTTAAATATTGAAATATTGGCTAATTTGCGAAATTTGCTCAATTTGGAGAGGCCGAAGTCAGAATTAAGTTTATTTGTTCGGTTTTCCATCATAACGAATTTTTGTACACTTTTTATTTTTAATATAAAAACTTTTAATGTACTATAACGTATGTTGAATTTGTTAAAGACTCATGACAATGAACTATTTCTCAAGGGCTTGGAATTTTTCTCACATTTTTCACTGATATAAAAAAACAACAAAATTTACGGTTTAAACAACTCATAAACTCTTTAAAATCACATTTCTTAACAAACTTCTTTAATTAAATAATTTTAAAACATAGACAAACTGAGACTGACAGGCAATTGGAGTAAAATCAACTTTACCATAACAATAAGAAAAAAAAAATAAAAATAAATTAACAAGTGTATAATTTTGATGACCTCTATGAAGTCTTAGACATTTTTGTTTGTGTTGTTGTTGTTATTATTATTGTGTTAAACACCCCAATTGAAAGTAAGTGAAGCAGTGAAGACATTACAATCATCATTATTAACATCTTTTGGTATGTAGTTCACGTAATTGTGGGAAAATTTACAATATTATGCTTGCGTTTTGAGTTTTTTTTTCTTTCATTTTTTTTTTGTATGAAAATCGAGGGAAGAAATATTTAATAAAAATGCAAGACCAACCAAGACGGTTGGACGGACGGGTTCATTGTTCTTGGCTGGCTGGTTGGTTGGTGGTGGTGACCATTCACTAAATCACTATTATGATAATGGTTGTTTAGCAGTTTGAATGGTGACAGTAGTAGTTGTATTAATACCGCGCCTTAAGCGTTCCAGTTACAGTCACTTGACCAACCGAAACATTTTAAGAATACGAAAAATATTTTGTATGGAAATGATGTAAAAAATTTAACCAAAGATTGTGTAAAAAAATACTATAGCACAGAAAATTTTGAAACAATAATGTAATGTGAATATTTTATGAGAACCAAAAATTTCCATTACAAAAAAAAAAAGAAACAACAAATCAAAGAAAAAATATTTTCTTTCACTTTTAACTGGTTTTTCAACTGGTTGCAACTTATTATAATTCCTACGGGGGAATTCACCAGTCAATGAATTAGTGTCGTGGCTAATCCATTGTGGCAGTGGTCGGTTCTCGGTTTAACACTTTAGTCGAGTGTTTAACCACTCTAGCTTGGCGTTGTCATAGGCGGGTGGAATTTTTACACATTTTTTACATTTTATGGGACGTCTTCTTTTAAACAGATTTTCAAATAATAAAATGAAGCAAAATAAAATTTAAAATTTATTCAATTAATTAAGAAAAATTCTTACACTCAAAGAATTATGTCGTTAAAATAAACTGAAAATAATTGCAATTCATTTTTAAAAGGTTTACCTAGAAATTTCATTTAAATTAACTGAAAATGCAATAAAATCAACCAAATGAAAAAATACTCAAAAAAAACTGTAAAACAACCGACAAAGTTCAAGTTTTTTTGCAAAGTTGGCAAATGCTACTGATTTTACATTTATTTTACTTTGTAAGTATTAGACAAAGTTCAATTCTTTTAAGAAAGTTAAAATATTTATTTTTGTTTGTTCACAATTGATATAAATGTCTGTTACTTCATCTTAATACAAATGTCAAGTCTATATTTCAAACTGTTATCCAGTCAGGTTCTAGGAATCATGTCTTGCCGATAAATGTATTAAAATATTCTAAATTTTGTTTTTAAAAAAAATATCAAATATAATCTAAAGAAATCAACATTTTTTTAAAAAAAACTAACAACAATTAACGTTGTAGTAGTTGTTTATTGCAATATTAAAAATAACTGTTTATCTTTCGTAAGCTGTTTTTTAAATCCGTCATAAGAGAAAACTGATTCATTATGACAAACGAATTTATTGGCAACCTAATGGTTGAAGCTACCGCTATATTAGTTTATGGCAATCAATATTCGTTTAATATAATATAATTTCGGTTGAAACCATATATTTCAATTGTATTTGGTTGCTGTAACATATTGCAGATATCCGTTACTCCAAATATGCATACTTTTAGAAAATATGCAATTGAAACAATCTATTCTTTTTTTTTAAATGCGGGAAAACCCGAATTCGCTTTCAAATTAGAGTAGCACTGAAATTTTATTTAAATTTTTTTCAGAACAGAGTGATTTGTTCACACCGAAGTTAATCAGATCAGACCGGTCTTAATAAAATTCGGAACGTGAGAGAGGAGAATAAAATAAGAGGACCGATCTCACGTGGTGTTAAAAACTGTGGTCAAAAATTTGGAGTTTTTCCGTTTTTTTTATTTCTTATAATTTCCATTAACTATAGACACATTGGGTATCAAATGAGAGACTTTAAAGTCGCATCTGCTGGGGCTGTTTTATAAAACATGCCCGTTCATATCGAACTTTTTTTAGTCATTAAATTACATATTTTTATTTCGAGTATAACATTTGTATATGAAAATGTTTTGACATTAGTAATGCCTATTTAATTTTATCGAGGGGTTGTATGGTCTATTTCGATATTCATAATCGTTCGGCTTAAAGATATAACGGCATATTTCAAATATGGGGCAACCAACCAATGTTTTCCTGTATTGTCCACATTAAATTCAGGAATGAAACAGGATTTCTTCATTATATTGGCGGCATCTTGGGGTATCTGCTTTAGCTTTTTATTTTTTACTGCCAAAGAAAAATTTGGTTTAATTTAATATGTTATCTAAAATTTTATAATTCGGAAGGGGGAATTTTATCATTAAACCCATATAAATAAATGGGACTTTCAAAAAAATATAATTAATAAATTTGTTCCGAAAGAAAATTTTAAGTTTTATCTTTTGCCTTTTTGATAAAAATTGCTAAAATGTATTTTTTAGTTTTCAGCTTAAAAAGTTTGTTTATTTTAATAGAATAATTTGTTGCATACATAATCATCAATATTGCAAAACTGCAAAATTTGAATTTTAAAATGCAAATATTTTTTACATTTCAGTTAAAAATAACTACATCTTTAGTTATTTTAAACATAAATACGTTTGTCGCCTGTTTAACTACATATATCGTAACTTTATTATAACTGCCATTTGAAGTAAATTCTGCTGACAAACTTTTTTGAGTATAACTTTCATATAATCGTTTAAAACAATATGCGTTGGCGTTTATAATGGTTAAATTTAAAATGGGCCTAATTTTTTGGTTTGTCCATTCATTACACGTTTTCTCTTATTTCTATTATTTAAGTAGTTTTTAAACGTTTAGCCTGATATGTATTTTACCTTTTTTGTGTAATAAATTGATTTAGTTTAATTTTTTATTTCTTTTGTTTTCAGCAAAGACGTAGGATGAATATTTGATTAAATTTATTTATTTTTATTATTTTAAATACATTTTATTTCAGTGCATTTTGTTTAATGATGGATGTTACGTTTGTTAAATATTAATTAAATACAATTAACACATATTTTTTGTTCAGTGTTTGGTAAAGTTCGATCCATTATAAAGCTGGAAAAAAATGTTAAAAAATGCCTAGTGTAGTATACAAAATCTGGAGGTGGAGTAAAATAAAAGGGTGTTATGTTCTCTTTGGTTATCTAGCTGTATGAGTGATTTTGAAAGCGTCATAAAGCTAGCTTACCGAAGTTAATGTTAACATTTGAACAACAGATATCAAAAATAAAAAAGATTACAGTGAATGTCCATTATGATTAATTTAACAAAATTTAATAGTCTGTCCAAATATTGGGAAAATTAATTATTATAAATACCCCACACCAAGTATAATTTGTATTATTTTTTTTTCTTTAATTTCAGGAAGCAAGAAAATATCCAGGAAATTATCTAGGAAAATTTGCAGATACCAGAATAAGAATTCATATGGGAATAATTAGTATAAAACGTTCTTTATTGTATATAAAATAATCATATTTATTTAACTTTTTAAGTAATTTTTAAATATTTTTTAATTTTGCTATGTTTGGACTAGAAAAAATAAGATATTTTTAACAAAAAAAATAGTTTAAACCTATAAAACTTCTGTTTAAATTTGATCATTATCAACTCTAATAAAATCCATTAAAAAACATTAGTATTACTAAGTCTGTATGAAAATAATTGAATTTGAGGCAAAACTGGCACAAAATTGGGTGTTTTGTGTGGGGATTTCATCTAAATTGGGTATATTAGTATGGGGATAGGGGTAAAACCATTTCTGGCAACACGCCGTAATATAATTGAAACACCAAAGAATACTTTTAGGCGTATTAAAAAAAATTTGGAAAATCCACCTTCTGCTTATTTCGGATTTCTGTTTGCCTGGTACCTGGTCGAGATTTTTTTGGCATTTTTAGCCACAATTTCACATTTCATTTTTTTACACCCCAAAAAATATGTTCGTAAACTACTAATAAATAATACCTGGTGGTACCAGAACCTTTTTGAAGGAAATTTTACACCCAAAAAAATTAGTAAAAAGGTTGACTACACCCAAAAAAAAAATGAGGAAACGTTACACCCAAAAAAAATTAGTATAAAAGTTGACTACACCCAAGAAATGAGCTAGTAGATAAATATAAAAGTTGGCTACACCCAAAAAAATGAGTTAGTAGATAAATATTAAAGTTGTCTACAACCAGAAAAATTTGTTAGTACATATAAAAGTTGGTTACAACCAAAAAAATAAGTTAGTTGATAAGTATACAAGTTGGCTCCACCCAAAAAAATAAGTTAGTAGATACATATTAAAGTTGGCTTCACCCAAAAAAAATAAGTTAGTTGATAGATATAAAAGTTGGCTACACCCAAAAAAATAAGTTAGTTTATATATATGAAAGTTGGCTACACCCAAAAATATAAGTTAGTTGATAAGTATAAAAATTGACTAAACCCAAAAAATAAGTTAGTAGAGATATATAAAAGTTGGCGGCACCCAAAAAAAAAAGGTTAGTTGATAAGTATAAAAGTTGGCTACACCCAAGAAAATAAGTTAGTTGATAAGTATAAAAGTTGGCTACACCCAAAAAAATAAGTTAGTTGATAGATATAAAAGTTGACTGCACCTAAAAAAATAAGTTAGTTGATAGATATAAAAGTTGGCTACACCCAAAAAAATAAGTTAGTTGATAAGTATAAAAGTTGACTACACCTAAAAAAATAAGTTAATAGATACATATAAAAGTTGGCTACACTCAAAAAAATAAGTTAGTAGATAAGTATAAAAGTTGGATTCACCCAATAAAAAAAGTTAGTAGATAAATTTAAAAGTTGGCTACAGCTAAAAAAATTAATTAGTTGATAGATATAAAAGTTGGCTACACCCAAAAAAATAAGTTAGTTGATAGGTATAAAAGTTGACTACACCCAAAAAATAAGTTAGTTGATAAATATAAAAGTTGGATACACCCAAAAATATAAGTTAGTTGATAAATATAAAAGTTGGCTACACCCAAAAAAATAAGTTAGTAGATAAATATAAAAGTTGAATACACCCAAGAAAAAAGTTAGTTGACAGATATATAAGTTGGTAGATAAATATAAAAGTGGGCTACAACCAAAAAGAAAAAATAAGTTAGTAGATAAATATAAAAGTTGGCTACACCCAAGAAAAAAGTTAGTTGACAGATATAAAAGTTTACTACACCCAAAAAAATAAGTTAGTTGACAGATATAAAAGTTATCTGCACCCAAACAAATAAGTTAGTAGATAAATATAAAAGTCGACTACACACAAAAAAATAAGTTAGTAGATAAATATAAAAGTTGGCTACACCCAAAAAACTAAGTTAGTAGATAAATATAAAAGTTGACTACACAAAAAAAAAAAAAGATATCTATTAATATAAACTATTTTGATAAATATAAACTATTTTTTGATAAATCATTTCCATTTCATAGTCCTTATTTGTAAATAATTAATATAAATTGTTTTTGTTAAATATATTTATTTTGTTTTTGTTGTTTTTATAATCGTAATATACAAAAGATAATATAGAGAATAAAAACATTTGAAAAAAGAAAATTTACATAAAAAGTTATAACAATTTCAGCCAAATACATTAACAATTTAAAATATAGATTGTTAATTTAAAATATAGATTATTAAAAAAAAAACATAATGCATTTTTAAGGTATTGCGGAAATTTCCTTCCTTATATGTTACCGGCCCAAACAAAAGTTAACTTAAAAGGAAAAAAAGTTTAAACGCCCATAAATCAAATACATACACTATACATTTTTTTAGTAGTGCGTGGATTTTTAAATAAATTAAACAATTAGTATATATATAACACAAAATTGTAAGGAAAATTACTTTTATGTTGAATTTTTATAACAGTTTAAAAAGGAAATCAGCGCTGCTCTTTGTTCCGAATCCACATAAAAAACTATAGTGAAATATTGCAATGTTTATTAAACTATAAAAACACATTAAAATTTTTACATAAATACATTTTTTTTAAAGTGTCTATAATTTTTAACATTTTCTTTCGGAATATTAATATCGAACAATTTAACTTACATTTGCAAATATTTCCTTATGAATTTTTCAAAGCCGAAGTTCAAGATAACTCAAAACGAATGTTCCAGGAACTATTTTCCAAAATTACGTTTAACAACTTAAAGAACAATCAAATGATTATTAATAAATAAATAAATAAATAAATACAAAAAAAAGATATGTAAATTCCAAAACAGTAAATTTCCGAATATTTCAATTCCATATGTTTTTACAAATCCAATCCAAATTAAATGTCTCTAAACTTAGAACAGCGCTGAATATAATGTGTTTTTATTCTTTTGTTTTATTATCAGAATTAAGTTCGTTATATCTTTTATGCCACTCCAAGTTCTGTTTAGAAACACTTTCACCCCTTTTTGCAGCTTCTTTGCCACTGTAAACCATGATGCCACAACCAACAACAGTAAGAGCTATCATGATATTAGCAAAACGAATACGCATTGTGTTGCGACTACGTTCCATAATTTCCGCGCTGAAAATTAAAAGTGTATAATTCTTTATTTTAATAATTATATAAAATATGCGCTAACAAAGTTTTATGACCATGATTTTAGTTTATTTATTAACAAAAATAGTTTAGCAAATGACTATTGCATTGGTTCAAAAATACTACAATAACATCAATCCTAATTTCGAAACTCCTATATATCCAACATCAAACGATAGAGATAAGAATTTTTTCAAGACTACGTCTCGTACACGAAATATTTTCTCATGAATAAAAGGCGTAAAAAAACAACACACCAATTTGTTCCAGCTGCAACGTTAACCTCTCCATCAACCCCATTCTCAATGAGTGCTCATCATTAAATACACCAAGAAGAATACATTAGAATCTCCTCCTCATTGCATTAAAAACAATTAATTAATAGTAATGCAGCTACAGCTTCTTTAATCCTTCAGTCTTATAATTTAATGTGTAATATTGAATAAAACAAATAAATTATAAAATAAACAAATCATTCTTTTAGTAAAATGAACCTATCGCGAAATGTTTTTCGGATTTTGAAATAAAATGCATATTTGGAATGGCGCGCAATATTCTTGTGAGATTATCTATTCCGCGATCTGAAGGAAATCTTTAGAATTGGAATTCTGGCAATGGAGCACCCTGCGGACATTTTTTACACGGGTTACCGGACATTTTTACACGGGTTACCGTTTCTTATCTGGTAACGCTAGGAACCCAATTGGTATAGGCAAGGTCTTTTTTGTACAAATAGAAAAAAAAAATTTTCATTCCATTTACTAAAATTGACTTATATCCCGGATCTTAGTACAAAATTTATTTCGTAAATTTGCTTTAATTTGAAACGTCACGCTTACCACTTAGGATATATTTCGGTTTTTTAGACCTAGCGGATCCAACGATTCCCGGCCCTCTTAACATAATATATAAACAAATTCTTTTTGAATTCCCGAGGGGTCATATTTTTTGAAGGGCGAACAAAAAAGTAAATTTTTGCCAAAGTTTTTTTCTTTAATTCTCACCTAACTAAATTTGGTACCTCTTGAATTGACTTATATTTCCCAGTCCATACTAAAAAACGTTTTTCCAAACTATTGGGCGTGTAGCTACTAACTTGCCTCACTGCGGGTGATTGGGAAATACAACGTCTTGCCATTACTGAAGGCAAACAAGAACCCATAGTAAACAGTTGATGTAACACCATCTATAAAATAAATAACAGAAAGTAAACAGATTATTTACAAAATATTAAAAACGAATTAATAAAAAATATATTACCTTAATAGTTTATTGGAAAAATTATACAATAAAATCAACAGCCGATGAATCGGAAAAACAAGCAGCTGATCAGTATGACAATTTAGTTAATTTGTTCCGTTTAGAGCGTTTTAAAAAAAACTGCTAAGCGATAGATTTTATTTGGCGATTTTCCGTAAAATGTTTATTTATAAGAAAATTGTTACATGCCCCCAACGGCACTGTAGTGGTGATGCCAGCTAGCTCAAAAAAAAAGCACATATCGGGGTGTTGGTTCCAACCCGCCACTACAGCCCAGGGGCAAGCACACTGTAAAAAAAAAAAAAAAAAAATGCAAAATTCAAAAAAAAAACGCTAAACAAACAAAAAAAAACAAAATTGAACATCGTTATTGAGGGAGGATTAGGTGGCAAACTTCCTCCACATTGCCCTCCCAGCCGTGGTCACCATCTGTGGTCCTGCAGAGGTTTTTTTTTGTGACCCCCAAATCCCACACACACACTTACTCCCACTTACCTCACACCATCAACCTAGCCCTAAAAAAACTAAATTCAACGAGACATTATTTTCTTTTATACATATATTAAGACATTCTTTTATTAATGCAAAAACCTTAACCTAACAAATAAAAAAAAACATAAAAATTTTAAACTAATGGATAAATTGGCAATGGTCGCTCGATAATTATCATAAAAAAAAACAATTTAAAACAAAATAAAGTAAAAAGCATAATAAATAAAAAAAATATGTATTTACGTTAAAAAATTAAATTTTTTTACCCGGGTAGTTCATTTAAAACGATTACAAAAAAAAAACCCACTAGATATTAGCATTACCCCGGGCAAAATTTTACTAAAAACAAAATTTCAAATGGAAATAAAAAAACTTTATATAATAAAAATTGAAATAAACAAAAAAAAAACGGATAATTACGATACAAATTTAATCACCGAGCGAAATCATAAAAAAAAATTGCACAGTAAAAAAAAAATTAAAATAAAATAAATAATAAAATTTAAAAATAAACAAAAATATACATATATAACCGCAATTGCTTAACGGTGCCGCAATTTAAAAAAAGAATTGTTAAAAAAAAAAAAAAAATGAAGTCGATAATACTTTTACGGTTCTAATACTGCCGCTAAATACCGGTACACCAACAAAAAAAAACAAAAAAAAATCTGCTTGCCTACCATTTTTTTCACTCGCCCGACTCCATTTTTGAGTCTCGATAAAAAAAAATAAAAAAAAAACGTTAATTTTCGCTATTTCACTGCCCTACCTAAACGAGCTCTTTTAGGTGGCCTTATCCTGGCCAAAAAGCCTATGTCTTTTTTTTTTTGGAGCGAGGTAACGGTGGCTTTCACCGACCTTTCCCTTTTTTTTCTTTGCTTGTCTCCCGGTAGACTTCACACGAATAAAACAAAACACTTAAAAATTCCGGCACTCACAATATAATGGAATAATAAAAAAAATTAAATTTAAAAAAAAATTTGTAAATATAATCCTATTTAAATTTTTGTTTATTTATGACTTTATTAATTTATTTTTTCTTCTTTTCTTCTTGGTTTTCACTGGGGTGCTTGGAGCAACACTATACTCTGGGAGCTCGATGGAACTCTACTATGGATTCTCTCTTCTTCCTTTTTTTTTTTTTTTGAATCCCGCAAAAATTATCCGACACAAAGGCAACGTGCCAAAAATTAATTTTTAAAAATACCTGGAGGTAACACCACTTTTTTCTCTTTCTTTTTATCTTTTCTCTTTCTAATCTTCGGGTTCCTGGGTTAGAGTGCTGTGCGGTCTGTCCTCGCCAGCGTTATCGAAAACAAGCTCCTCCGTCCCTTCACCGATTCCTTTTTACTTCCTTATGGATAAATATAAACTTCCTCCTCCAGGCCTCACTCCCTACAATTCACCACAACACAATAAAATTTTATTTATTTATTTTTTTTTTTTTATTATTAAATATTTATACCGCTTTTAATAAATAAATTATACAAAAAAAAATTATTTAACGGACCCTTCTTGTTTTTTTATTTTATATACTCCGTCTTCTTTCCCGACCTGGTAAGTATGTGGTTAGTATGTTGTAGGTTTGTTTACAAAAAAATTAAATGCCGACACAATCGACAGACAGACCGCACTTTACTTGATTTTGTTTATATAATGGCGTTTGTTTATTAAAATTGCCGTATATATAGGCTCTTTCTATTGGAAATTTTTAATAAAAACCTAAACAAAAACAATTACCAATATTATCAGTTATTTTAGCGGACGATTATACCAACAAAAACATACCGACACCAATACAAACATGTTTCTTTAACATTTACCCTTTTTTCGCAAGTGGGGACCGGTTGTGTTATAACATCCCTGTATTCAATCACCATGAGATGATACAATACACATGCTGACAACTACACCCCAAACCACTATTTTTTCTACATTACACAAAACGAACACGCACCACGTTGCAGAGAAAAACTAAAAAAAAATCAAATAAAACTTAAACGGACAAAATAAAACCAATTTTAAATAATACAAACAACCAAAAAAAGAACGAACAGCAGGATCAATAAAAAAAAAGGAGGCCGAAATCAAAAAAGAGGAACACCCATCACACGGACCGACACGGAACATCAGAAAAAGGTATGTATGCATATTTTAAATATACGTTTTGTTAGCGTTAAATCTATATCTTTATATTTGTATTATTTGTTTCAAAAAAATAAAAATTGTTATGACGTTTCACTTGTTGATGTTTAACTGCGATTATGACGATTGTCCTCACCACGTCTAACTACATCTTTATAATCATGCATATGCCTCATACGTGCAATACATTCCGGATCATCATCTATTTGTTGTTCGATTTCAGCTTTTTCCTCTTCATCCTTGATTTCCGGGTCTTCAAGAGCAGCCAAAGCTTTTTTCTTTATTAATACGAGCCATTTTCTCTTCATTCACCTTCATCTACACGTGATTGGTAGAATTCATCAACGGTCATAACAGGTAAACTAGGATAACCTAAGCCAAAAACAGTTTTTTGTGTAACATCTTTAGTAATAATAAAAGGGCGCATAGGTTTTGGTGGTGCTTCACTGTACTATTTTTTTCAGCGCTTTTCATGTGTTTAATTTGTTCCTCAAGTTCCTTTTTACGTTTATTTTGCGCTATTTTATTATGGTGTGCCATAGCAGAGGACACTAGCTGTTGTGTTGTATCCATGCAACCACTTATTTGGTTATCTGATCTATCCTAATTCTGTTTGGGACCTTCACAGAGATCATATTCTTGACAACGTCGTAGGAAGTCTCTAATAAATATCAGCAACCCTTAAGGCATCAGCTCGATCCTGTTCATTGCGTTTTGGGGACAATTTACTCAAAAAAAATAAGGCAACAAGAGATATTGAAATGATTCGGTGAGCATTTCATCACTCACTTCATTGGCGCTAAACATACCAATTTGACTTACAATTCAACTTGTTCTATGCCTAATTTACTTTAACGCGGATTACGGACAGGAACAAGGTGCCCGCCAAACTGTCTTGTGTGCCGACAAAAAAAGGTAAGTTTTCTTCAATATTTATATAAAAACAAATACTAAAATCCCCCTCTCTTCCACACAGATAGTTTTTCCAGCTCATCCGCAACAAAACTCCGGGGCCGCTTAGTTCACGCCAGGAGAACCGGTGTGCGGATCGCTGACTTTGGGTGCTTGTCCCGCAGTAGTTGAGGGCAAAAAAAAAAACGCAACGTGGGGAACTCCCACACCCTGAAAGTCGACGCTCTACCGACTGGAAAGCCGGACGCCAGGTTAGTGTGTGCTATTTCTTCAGTGTTGCCGGGCAGGTTTTCGGGGCTTTGGTATATGCGGTACCAATATTAAGTTTTTTTCGATCTTTCGCTCTATTCACGCGATATAAAAAAAATTAATTTAAGTCCGATCAATATCGCGATTAATTTACTTTTGATATTTGTTTTTCTTTCTTACATATATTTTTCTTTTCTGCATTAAGAAGTTAAATTGCTTTTTCTTCTTCTTCTTTTAAATTTGAGAAATTTTTAATTTTGCATCTTTCTCACTCGAAAATCGTGCTTTCAAAAAAAAAAAACAGTTTAAAGGCGGAAGAAGTGGTTAATTTTATTATCTATCGATAAATTATAATTGCTTTATAGTAAAGCAAAAAAAAAACTTAATATATGAAATCCGCTTTTTGGCGGTCTTGGGCGTTAGAGGGTTAATATTTTTCCTAAACTGCTTGTCAAAAAAAAATGCATTTGACTTGCTTGCTGCAGGCAATTTGTAAGTAATTTTACTTCTCGAAATCCTTTTTCATATGGAGATTTGTTTATTTATGATTCTTCGAAAAAGGTTTATAATTGTGAAAGAATAATTAAAAAAAACAACCGAAAATAAAAGCTTTTGGGTGGCAAACTATTAAAAATAACAATAAATCGATTAAACTGTATTTGAACACAGATGGAAACACTCCTTAAAAAAAAATATGATATAAAGTTTGACATCATTTTTAGAAAGTATTGAGGGTATTAGCACACAAAAAAAATGTGAGTGTGATTGTATTAAACATGAAAGGCGAAACCCCATAAACAATGACTCAAGACTTTATAAATTTTTGTTTGATTTTAAACGTATGTTTCAAGTCATCATCTTTGAAGCACATCTAGCTTCGGGATTTAGTTTAAAAAAATTATTTGAAATATATTAAAAAAAAAAATACTTTGGAATTATTTGTTGATAATTTAAAAATTTTTGTATTAACCCCTAGTGTTTTCCAAACTAAATATAAAGTTTGACGATTATATTAACATTGAATTTATTTGAAAATGTTCAAGATAATTTTTATATCTGTCCAAAAAAAAAGTTTGTAAACACAACGTTACAAAAAAAATTTTCCTTGTTTTTTTTTTTTTTTTTTTTTTTTTGAAAAATAAAACAAAACTTATGTATATTTGACTTGAAAAAAAAATTACGCATATTATATGTAGACTTTGAAACTAATATACATTTCGACATAATTGATAGTTTCATGGGTAATTGTTTATTGGGAACTTATTCAAATTTCAAGGGGTCTATTTTCTATCGAGTGAGTTACACAGCAAAAAAAAACATGTACAAATTGTCATCATGCTTTCCGACTGAAAAGCCGGGCTATATAACTAACATCATAATCTAAAACCTTCGACCGGACAAATTTTTAACAGATATACTACAAAAAAAATTTGGTTCACCAACCTGGATGTCAAAAAAAAAAAAATCATTTTTCCATGATCATTAAATTTCTTACACACTATAAAACAAGCAAACATCACAAACATTTACTTATTCTATATTGCCTAAAAAAAATTAATATCACAGATGTAGAAAATAAAAAAAAATTATATCACAGATTGAGAAAAAAAAAATTGTATAGCACTGTTAAAAAAAAAAATCACAGTTTGAAAGAAGTATAAAAAAAAATCACAATTTATAAAAAGAATCAAAATAAAAAAAATATCACAGTTTAACGGAGTATCCAAAAAAAATATCACAGTTTATAAGAAGATTTAAAAAAAAATTTATCTATATCACAACCAAAAGTTTTGCTAGGTTATAACTGGGCTAAATTGCTCTCCCGCGTATTGTCATAGCTAAAAGAAGTTGCTTAAAAATTCTTACAATAAGCTTTTCCTGCAACACTGTTGATAGAATACGACATCTTTCCAAACTCATGCAATATTATTCCTTTTCAGTTAAATTGGAGTTTATTATGGAGTTGCTGTTGTAACGCCTTATTCTACTCATCGTTCTTAAATATTTTGTGTGAGTTGGATTTTTATTTTCTTTACGTAGTTTGTATTTACTAACCACTTATATTTGAGGTGTCTTAACCAAAAAAAAACTAGCGTCCCAAAAATCGTTTATTTTCTCCTTTTTTTTTTTTTTTTGTGTCGTGCCCGATCGGATTGTTTCCTTTACCATCGCTCGTTCTTATTTATCGTAAAAAAAAACTTCGGGATTGTGCTACGGGCTAACACATAAATTAGTTATTACCATGAGCCAATAAAATACCAATATTCCAGGTCCCTTAATTTTGGGTTCTGCTTGCTGTAAGATTCGGCTTTAGCTTGACATGCAGCATCGGCAGACTAACGGGGTCTATGTCGCCTAATGTCACAGTTACCCTGGGACGGTCCCCGCTGCAACGGTGCTCATGCAAGTCTACACACGTAGCATGCTAAAGACGGTAGCTATTAGCCGACCAAAACATCGGACTGCTCATGGTATAAAAAAAATTAAAATTTTTCTATTCCTCAAATGTTGCCTAGTAGTATTATTCCGAACGCCAATCACAATTACGATAATAAGAAATGATAAAAAAAATTAATCTTTGGTTACAAAAAAAACGTATTTTTGTTGAAATCCCCGTGGATTACTACTGTTATCAAAGCGAAGAATGGGGTAACTCCGGTTGCAGTGTGGATCGACGTTCTCAACGCACATTCTATTTCCGCTAAATATAGGTCCCAATCTCTGTGGTCTTTTTCAAGATAGGCTCTGATGGCCGCGAGAATTGATTGATTGACCCTTTCTGACGCGTTCGATTGCGGTGAATAGAATGCCGTCTTGATATGGTTGATTTTATAAGTTTCGATCATCTCTTTGAATTGATTTGACACAAATTGTTGGCCATTGTCACTATGTATAACTTCGGGGACTCCGAATTTGTTGAAAACTTCTTCAACTAAAAACTGCACTACATTTTTCGCGCTGGCTTCTTTCATTGCTTTTATGAATGTAAATTTAGTGAAATGGTCTACCACTATAAATATGTATGCGTTGCCTTTTCTTGACCTGGGATATTTCCCTAGAAAATCTATATATAGTTTCTGAAACGGCCTCTCAGTTTGCACTTCCGCTCCAATCGTTGGCCTTAAATTTTGGTTAGAAGGTTTTGATTCTTTACAAGTTTGGCAATTGAGCACATATTTTCTTACTTGATATGCCATTCTTGGCCAATAATATAATTGTTTTAATCGGTTCAACGTTTTCTGTAGGCCCCCATGTGCTGACGTAGTGGAATCGTGAGCCTTTTCAATCAGTATGTGGGTAATCGCTTGTGGGACCCACAACTTCCAAATACACTCTTCAAGATTTTCATCCCGATCGAAATTCACTCTTTTAAAAATTTTTCTGGCTTCAACTTTTAAATCCGGCAATTTCGTTTGATTTTCCTCAATATGTTTTATTAAATCCGTATACTCCTCACTTTCGAATTCATTCGTTTCGAATTCAAAATAGTCATCTTGCAATTCGTTAACCTCTACTGCCATTCTAGATAATGTATCTGCTACAACATTTTCTGCTCCTTTCCGATGTTCTATAGAAAAATTATACGCCTGAAGCTGGAGTGACCATCTGGCCAAACGCCCACTTAGGTCTTTCAATGACATCAGCCATTTCAAACTGGCGTGGTCCGTAATAATTGTGAATTGCATCATCTCCACATAGGTTGCGGATGAGCTGGAAAAACTATCTGTGTGGAAGAGAGGGGGATTTTAGTATTTGTTTTTATATAAATATTGAAGAAAACTTACCTTTTTTTTTGTCGGCACACAAGACCAGTTTGGCGGGCACCTTGTTCCTGTCCGTAATCCGCGTTAAAGTAAATTAGGCATAGAACAATTTGAATTGTAAGTCAAATTGGTATGTTTAGCGCCAATGAAGTGAGTGATGAAATGCTCACCGAATCATTTCAATATCTCTTGTTGCCTGATTTTTTTTTGAGTAAATTGTCCCCAAAACGCAATGAACAGGATCGAGCTGATGCCTTAAGGGTTGCTGATATTTATTAGAGCCTTCCTACGACGTTGTCAAGAATATGATCTCTGTGAAGGTCCAAACAGAATTAGGATAGATCAGATAACCAAATAAGTGGATAAAGAGGAAAAAGCTGAAATCGAACAACAAATAGATGATGATCCGGAATGTATTGCACGTATGAGGCGTATGCATGATTATAAAGATGTAGTTAGACGTGGTGAGGACAATCGTCATAATCGCAGTTAAACAGCAACAAGTGAAACGTCATAACAATTTTTATTTTTTTGAAACAAATAATACAAATATAAAGATATAGATTTAACGCTAACAAAACGTATATTTAAAATATGCATACATACCTTTTTCTGATGTTCCGTGTCGGTCCGTGTGATGGGTGTTCCTCTTTTTTGATTTCGGCCTCCTTTTTTTTTTATTGATCCTGCTGTTCGTTATTTTTTTTGGTTGTTTGTATTATTTAAAATTGGTTTTATTTTGTCCGTTTAAGTTTTATTTGTTTTTTTTTTGTTTTTCTCTGCAACGTGGTGCGTGTTCGTTTAGTGTAATGTAGAAAAAATAGTGGTTTGGGGTGTAGTTGTCAGCATGTGTATTGTATCATCTCATGGTGATTGAATACAGGGATGTTATAACACAACCGGTCCCCACTTGCGAGAAAAGGGTAAATGTTAAAGAAACATGTTTGTATTGGTGTCGGTATGTTTTTGTTGGTATAATCGTCCGCTAAAATAACTGATAATATTGGTAATTGTTTTTGTTTAGGTTTTTATTAAAAATTTCCAATAGAAAGAGCCTATATATACGGCAATTTTAATAAACAAACGCCATTATATAAACAAAATCAAGTAAAGTGCGGCCTGTCTGTCGATTGTGTCGGCATTTAATTTTTTTGTGAACAAACCTACAACATACTAACCACATACTTACCAGGTCGGGAAAGAAGACGGAGTGTATAAAATAAAAAAACAAGAAGGGTCCGTTAAATAATTTTTTTTTGTATAATTTATTTATAAAAGCGGTAAGGCGGTATAAATATTTAATAATAAAAAAAAAAAAAATAAATAAATAAAATTTTATTGTGTTGTGGTGAATTGTAGGGAGTGAGGCCTGGAGGAGGAAGTTTATATTTATCCATAAGGAAGTAAAAAGGAATCGGTGAAGGGACGGAGGAGCTTGTTTTCGATAACGCTGGCGAAGACAGACCGCACAGCACTCTAACCCAGGAACCCGAAGATTAGAAGAAAAGATAAAAAGAAAGAGAAAAAAGTGGTGTTACCTCCAGGTATTTTTAAAAATTAATTTTTGGCACGTTGCCTTTGTGTGGGATAATTTTTGCGGGATTCAAAAAAAAAAAAAAAAAAGGAAGAAGAGAGAATCCATAGTAGAGTTCCATCGAGCTCCCAGAGTATAGTGTTGCTCCAAGCACCCCAGTGAAAAACAAGAAGAAAAGAAAAAAAAATAAATTAATAACGTCATAAATAAACAAAAAATTTAAATAGGATTATATTTACAAATTTTTTTTTAAATTTAATTTTTTTTATTATTCCATTATATTGTGAGTGCCGGAATTTTTAAGTGTTTTGTTTTATTCGTGTGAAGTCTACCGGGAGACAAGCAAAGAAAAAAAAGGGAAAGGTCGGTGAAAGCCACCGTTACCTCGCTCCAAAAAAAAAAAGACATAGGCTTTTTGGCCAGGATAAGGCCACCTAAAAGAGCTCGTTTAGGTAGGGCAGTGAAATAGCGAAAATTAACGTTTTTTTTATTTTTTTTTTTTTTATCGAGACTCAAAAATGGAGTCGGGCGAGTGAAAAAAATGGTAGGCAAGCAGATTTTTTTTTTGTTTTTTTTTTTGTGTACCGGTATTTAGCGGCAGTATTAGAACCGTAAAAGTATTATCGACTTCATTTTTTTTTAACAATTCTTTTTAAATTGCGGCACCGTTAAGCAATTGCGGTTGTATATGTATATTTTTGTTTATTTTTAATTTTTTTTTTTAAATTTTATTATTTATTTTATTTAAAATTTTTTTTTTTACTGTGCAATTTTTTTTATGATTTCGCTCGGTGATTAAATTGGTATCGTAATTATCCGTTTTTTTTTTTTGTTTATTTCAATTTTTATTATATAGAGTTTTTTTATTTCCATTTGAAATTTTGTTTTTAGTAAAATTTTGCCCGGGGTAATGCTAATAACTAGTGGGTTTTTTTTTTTGTAATCGTTTTAAATGAACTACCCGGGTAAAAAAATTTAATTTTTTAACGTAAATACATATTTTTTTTATTTATCATGTTTTTTTTTACTTTATTTTGTTTTAAATTGTTTTTTTTTATGATAATTATCGAGCGACCATTGCCAATTTATCCATTAGTTTGAAATTTTTATGTTTTATTTTGTTAGGTTAAGGTTTTTGCATTAATAAAAGAATGTCTTAATATATGTATAAAAGAAAATAATGTCTCGTTGAATTTAGTTTTTTAGGGCTAGGTTGATGGTGTGAGGTAAGTGGGAGTAAGTGTGTGTGTGGGATTTGGGGGTCACCAAAAAAACCTCTGCAGGACCACAGATGGTGACCACGGCTGGGAGGGCAATGTGGAGGAAGTTTGCCACCTAATCCTCCCTCAATAACGATGTTCAATTTTGTTTTTTTTTTTGTTTGTTTAGCGTTTTTTTTTTGAATTTTGAATTTTGCATTTTTTTTTTTTTTTTACAGTGTGCTTGCCCCTGGGCTGTAGTGGCGGGTTGGAACCAACACCCCGATATGTGCTTTTTTTTTGAGCTAGCTGGCATCACCACTACAGTGCCGTTGGGGGCATGTAACAGTATGGCGCCCAAAAGAATGAATTTTGGAACCGGAAACCGGTTCTATTGTAAAAAGGTATATGTGTCATCAAAATATACCACATCCACAGAATACTAATTTTTCAGTAATAGCCCAAATAGGGGTGTGATTCTCTGGATTTGTCTACCATCGTTTGGTTTCTAGAAACCGATAAGGCCCAGATCGAAAACAGAATTTTCGATATGTGATTAGAATTCAAAGATTGTAGATCAACAGAGAATCACGCAGCCTTCAACAAAGTTCCAAGGACAATATGAATCAAACGTGATGAATGATCAATGAATCAGAATACCTCACTGAATGTTTATAGTGTCCATTTTTTTGTATATTAAATTAATTTCCTCTTAATAAATTTTCATTTCAGAGAATGTGAACCGGAGGACGAGCATGAGCATTTGTGCATCCACGAACTTTGGCCCTGAAACCTTAAGGCCCAAAGGAAGGCTTGACCTTGTCTTTGTGAACAGTGCCAAGGCGAGTGGAAGCATAAAGGCTCAGCTGTCCAAAAGTTCACATGATCTAACTACAAGAAAAGTGGCCGTAGAATCGGATTACCGCATGAGTAATTGTGCTTTCCGAAAGCTTATCACGGTAATAAGCAAGTGATAATGATACGGAAGGACACGGCGCACAGAGTCATCGCGTGATTAAAAATTAAATTTTTTTTATAATAATTGAACAGTTTTGTTTTGAGGCCTGAAAGACAGGCGCATATTAATCTTGTTTCTGAGTCCACACACATACCCATTATCCTCACACCGTACGTCAACAAGCCCGTATGTGTAGATTTGTATTTTTGTATTTGAAAAAAAAAAATTTTTTTTTTAAATTTTAAAATTTTTTAAATTTATTTTTAAATTTTTTTTTAAAATTTTCTTAAAATTTTTGGTATTTTTTTTTGTTTCAGCAGCTTTACAAGAGCAAATAAAATATATATATTTTTTTTAGCGAAAGTTCGCGAGAACTAAGATATTTGTTTTTGAGATTTTTTTTTTATATTTAATTTTTTTTGTGTTATCTAACACAAATTTTTTTTTAATAATTTTATTCGATTTTTTTTATATAACTTAATTTTTTTTACCAATACGTAATTTTTCTAAGTTTTTTCGAGATAATTTTTTTTATTTTTATTATATACACCCAGGATTTCAGATTTTTGTTCGAGAAAGAATTCGATTTATAGGTTTATTAGTAAAGTAAATTTGTTTTATCACAACTTGGTGTATATAATTTTTTTTTTTATTATTAATTTATTTAAATTTATTTAACTAACCGAGCCCGTCTTCACGATATTTTTTTTGACATTGATTTCTAATTCTAAATATTTTTTTTGTTCATTGATTTGTTTTAACTAATATTTTTTCTATATATCAAATTTTCTTAAATATATTATTTTTATTAACATTTTTAGTTTTTTTTAATTCGCTAAATTTAAAATAGAATCGTCAATTATTTTTTTTACAATTCGCTAGTATATATATAGATTTTTATTTTTACAAAAAAAAAAAAATTTTTTTTTAGATTAGTTAGTTTTCTTTATGTTTAATTTTTAGTACATTAGTTTTCTTTTAGTTGATATTTTTGAAAATATAGGTTAAGGATATATTTATTTTTTTTATTATTTATTTACTTTTTTTTTATTGCTTATTTAATTTATAATTTATATATTTTAGTACGTAGTGCATTATTAAATTTTAGTTTAGTTTTTTTTATTAATTAAATCATATTTGTTTTTTTTAGATCGTAATATTTTTTTTTACATTCTTATTTTTTTTTGTTCTGTGTACTATTAAAACATTTATTTTGGCAAATTTTATTAAACATTTGTTTTTACTCTTGCGTTTGCGTTATTTAATTGACTTGATTGGTGTTATAGATTTTCGTAAGTGTATATAAATTACGAGATCTTGATTTGTAGCTTGTAATCAAGTAATGAGTACAGGAACTCGATCACAAGCGAAAAATCGAAAAAGAGTTTTGCAACAGGCATTTGATTTAAATAGGTCCTATCAGCATACCATTCCCAAACAAACAAAATATAGTAGATCTAGGAAAATGGCCCAAAACGGCGAACAGAACTCTCAACAGGGGTTTTTCGATTACTCGCAGCGGATAATGAATCCCCAAGGAGCAGGAGCTTCAAGTCAACCAGTAGTGACTGGGAATCAGTTGTTAACTGGTGGGAATATTCCGACGGAAAATCTAGATCCGGAGGTTAGGGAATTGGTTTCAGATGAGGCATTGGTCGTTCAACGCGAACTGGAGAAAAGAGTTGAAAAAAAGGTACAAGAACATATGGCGGGAGTGACAAAAACATTCCAAGATGAAATGACAGGCGTCAAGAAAACTATGGAAAATCTGGCAAATATAGTAGAGAGGCTTGCAAAAACGTCACAATTTAGTCAAACGGTGCCCGTTTCTGTGGAAAACCCAACGCATATGCGACCTGGAAATCCAATCGGCAGTACCGTGAACGATCAATAATAATAACTCAGCATTGAGGAATTTATATTTAGGATCGAACACTTACAATCCCACTACAATATCCCATGGCTAGAATTGTTGCGGGATTTTCACCTGTTATTAACAGGATCCGCAAACGACTGGTATTGGTGGTATCTAATGAACCACGTCATAACGGATTGGGGAGGTCTTCGAAGTGCTCTGCTAGGTCAATATCGTACTAACCGTTCGAATTTTGAAATGATGAGGGATTTGGTAGAGCGAAAGCAACAAGTTAACGAGCCAATAGACTATTTCTTTCATACCATGAACCGGTTACGTTCCAGGCTAGTACAACCGATAACGGAAGGCGACATGATAAAAATTTTAAAAAGAAATGTTAAGGAAAGTGTCAGTCGTATTGTTTATCCGATGTCGGTTGCTTCAGTCGAACAATTACGTAACGAGTGCAACGAAGCGGAACGAAATTTTCCTCGAAGGGATAATAGGCAGGTTCAGCCACAAATCTCTCGACAAATGCAAACTGCACGGCGCTATGTAAATGAATTGCAATATGACATCGAGGAACCAACCGATCAATGTGGTGAAATAGAGGCCATTAATAATATAGTAATATGTTGGAATTGTCGTGAGGAAGGTCACTATTTTGTCGACTGCCCATCCGAACAGTTGAATTATTTTTGTTATAAATGTGGCAAACCGGATGTAGTCACCCCAAATTGCGAGACTTGTCGGAAACGGGGAAACTCGAAACGGAGCGCGGTTTCGACGGGGGAACCACGTTCGTCGAGAAGCGCCCCGGATCTTCAACAACAACAACAACAAAAGAACTATCGATCAATACAACAACCATTTCGAAATCACCAACTACCTCCACAACAATTCCAAAATCGCCAATTACCTCAACAACAACAAAGTCATCAATCCCAACAACAACAACAACAAACGAATCAGCCACAACAGCAGAACCAAGAACAACAACCCCAGTAAAATTTTCTCAAATAAGACATTATCTACCTAGAGAAGTGCGTGAACAAAATTATAAATTAATTCGTCAAAGAATTTTTAATCAAGAAAGCGATTTAATTCAAAACCAACAGCCTAAGCGCGCAAGTGTAGTAAATACTGATGAGATAGCTGACAAACCAGCGAAAAATCTGCCTTTAAGAAAATATAAGCAAATTTTAAAAGCTAGGGCTAGTTATGCAAAAAGAAAATTCACGAGAAAACTAATTGCGGAGTCCATAAATCAGTTGGTATCATATTCCGATCCAAGACCATACGCCGAAATCTTAATTGGAGGCAAAAAGTACCGAGGCTTATTAGATTCTGGAGCTTCAATTAGTGTACTTGGGAAAAATTGCCAAGAATTTGTAGAGAATTTGGATTCAAAATATTCGAAAACAGGACTGAATGTTTATACGGCAGCGGGACAATCTCACCGAGTTCTGGGTAAAATCAAATTAAACGTGGAACATAAAGGTGAATCCCACGTGATTACTTTTTATTTATGTCCGGATCTACAACAGAGTATATATCTCGGAGTAGATTTCTGGAAAAAATTCGAGATAGCTCCGGAAATTTTTGCGGTAAACGAGCTAAACATCGAACTGGTGAAAAAAATTCATGAGAGTGACTCAAGCCACAAAACTCAAATGCATGATTTAAACAAAGAACAACAACAGCAATTAAAAATAGTGATCAATAAGTTTCCAGCTTTCGAGGAAAAAGGTCTCGGTTGCACAGGGTTGGAAAAGCACGAGATTAAATTAAAAGAGGGCACAAACCCGATTAAAGAAAGACACTACCCGATTTCACCAGCAGTCCAAGAGATAGTTTACGCAGAAGTTGATAATATGTTGGCTTTAAATGTTATTGAAGAGAGTGACAGCCCCTGGAACAATCGTACAACGATAGTAAGGAAACCGGGAAAAAACCGTTTCTGTCTGGATGCCCGAAAGTTGAACGATGTCACTGTAAAAGATGCATATCCACTCCAAAATATAGATGGGATCCTGAGCCGTATAGACCAAACCCACTATATCAGCAGCGTCGACCTGAAATACGCCTTCTGGCAAATCGAGCTAGAAGAACAGTCAAGGCCGTACACCGCGTTCACGGTGCCAGGTAGGCCGCTGTATCAGTTTAGAGTTATGCCGTTTGGTCTATGCAATGCAGCTCAGAGACTATGCCGTCTAATGGATAAGGTTATTCCACCCCGTTTGAAATCGAACGTTTTTATATACCTCGATGATTTGCTTATAATTTCAGACGAATTTAGTACCCACCTCAAACTTTTAGAACAAGTAGCTGATTGCCTACAAAGAGCGAACCTCACAATCGGATTAAATAAGTCCATGTTTTGCTTTAAAGAACTGCGCTATTTGGGTTTCATAATCGGAGGCGGCATGCTAAAAACAGATCCCGAAAAGGTGGCAGCAATCCAAAGGATCCAACTACCAAAGTCACCGAGGGAGGTGAGAAGTTTTTTAGGGACTGCCGGATGGTATCGGCGCTTTATCAAAGATTTTGCATCGATATCCGCAGCATTGACTGATACTTTGAAAAAGGGTAAGAAGTTTGCCATAACTCCAGAAGCAGAAGAAGCTTTCGAGTCCCTAAAATACTCTCTCACAACCGCTCCGGTGTTACGCCACCCAGATTTCAGCCGACCATTTTTCATTCAGTGCGACGCATCAGACTATGGGATCGGGGCAGTTCTGTTTCAAAAAAATGACGCCGAAGATGAGAACCCGATAGCTTTCTATTCTCAGAAATTTACCTCATGTCAAAAGAACTACACAGTAACAGAAAAAGAATGTCTAGCTGCAGTTTTAGCTGTAAAACGCTTTAGACCCTATGTGGAGATGATGCAATTCACAATTATTACGGACCACGCCAGTTTGAAATGGCTGATGTCATTGAAAGACCTAAATGGGCGTTTGGCCAGATGGTCACTCCAGCTTCAGGCGTATAATTTTTCTATAGAACATCGGAAAGGAGCAGAAAATGTTGTAGCAGATACATTATCTAGAATGGCAGTAGAGGTTAACGAATTGCAAGATGACTATTTTGAATTCGAAACGAATGAATTCGAAAGTGAGGAGTATACGGATTTAATAAAACATATTGAGGAAAATCAAACGAAATTGCCGGATTTAAAAGTTGAAGCCAGAAAAATTTTTAAAAGAGTGAATTTCGATCGGTATGAAAATCTTAAAGAGTGTATTTGGAAGTTGTGGGTCCCACAAGCGATTACCCACATACTGATTGAAAAGGCTCACGATTCCACTACGTCAGCACATGGGGGCCTACAGAAAACGTTGAACCGATTAAAACAATTATATTATTGGCCAAGAATGGCATATCAAGTAAGAAAATATGTGCTCAATTGCCAAACTTGCAAAGAATCAAAACCCTCTAACCAAAATTTAAGGCCAACGATTGGAGCGGAAGTGCAAACTGAGAGGCCGTTTCAGAAACTATATATAGATTTTCTAGGGAAATATCCCAGGTCAAGAAAAGGCAACGCATACATATTTATAGTGGTAGACCATTTCACTAAATTTACATTCATAAAAGCAATGAAAGAAGCCACCGCGAAAAATGTAGTGCAGTTTTTAGTTGAAGAAGTTTTCAACAAATTCGGAGTCCCCGAAGTTATACATAGTGACAATGGCCAACAATTTGTGTCAAATCAATTCAAAGAGATGATCGAAACTTATAAAATCAACCATATCAAGACGGCATTCTATTCACCGCAATCGAACGCGTCAGAAAGGGTCAATCAATCAATTCTCGCGGCCATCAGAGCCTATCTTGAAAAAGACCACAGAGATTGGGACCTATATTTAGCGGAAATAGAATGTGCGTTGAGAACGTCGATCCACACTGCAACCGGAGTTACCCCATTCTTCGCTTTGTTCGGTTACCACTGGTTTTCCAACGGAGCTGATTATAAACTGGCCCGTAAGCTAAAATCATTAACGGATCACCAGATAATCAGCATCGATAGGGAAGACCGTAAAAATATATTATTGGAAAAGATAAAGAAAAATTTACACAATACCTACGAACAAAGCGCAAAAAGATACAATGAAAGGGCCCGTATACAAAAATTTACACCAGGTCAGGAAGTATATCGAAGGAATTTTGCCCAATCAGATTTTAAAAACAACATTAATGCGAAATTTTGTAGAAAATTTATAAAATGCCGAATTGTGAAACCTGTGGGGAACAATATGTACGAATTGGAGAACCTACAGGGAAATCCTATTGGTATCTTCCATATGAAGGACCTTAAAAGATAACAGTAGTAATCCAGGGGGATTTCAATAAAAATACGTTTTTTTTGTAACCAAAGATTAATTTTTTTATCATTTCTTATTATCGTAATTGTGATTGGCGTTCGGAATAATACTACTAGGCAACATTTGAGGAATAGAAAAATTTTAATTTTTTTTTATACCATGAGCAGTCCGATGTTTTGGTCGGCTAATAGCTACCGTATTTAGCATGCTACGTGTGTAGACTTGCATGAGAACCGTTGCAGCGGGGACCGTCCCAGGGTAACTGTGACATTAGGCGACATAGACCCCGTTAGTCTGCCGATGCTGCATGTCAAGCTAAAGCCGAATCTTACAGCAAGCACAACCAAAATTAAGGGACCTGGAATATTGGTATTTTATTGGCTCATGGTAATAACTAATTTATGTGTTAGCCCGTAGCACAATCCCGAAGTTTTTTTTTACGATAAATAAGAACGAGCGATGGTAAAGGAAACAATCCGATCGGGCACGACACGGGAAAAAGAAAAAGGAGAAAATAAACGATTTTTGGGACGTTAGTTTTTTTTTTTGGTTAAGACACCTCAAATATAAATGGTTAGTAAATACAAACTACGTAAAGAAAGAAATAAAAATCCAACTCACACAAAATATTTAAGAACGATGAGTAGAATAAGGCGTTACAACAGCAACTCCATAATAAACTCCAATTTAACTGAAAAGGAATAATATTGCATGAGTTTGGAAAGATGTCGTATTCTATCAACAGTGTTGCAGGAAAAGCTTATTGTAAGAATTTTTAAGCAACTTCTTTTAGCTATGACAATACGCGGGAGAGCAATTTAGCCCAGTTATAACCTAGCAAAACTTTTGGTTGTGATATAGATAAATTTTTTTTTAAATCTTCTTGTAAACTGTGATAATTTTTTTTTGATACTCCTTTCAAACTGTGATATTTTCTTTTTGACTCTTCTTATAAACTGTGGTATTTTTTTTGGATACT
Organism: Eustalomyia histrio; assembly: GCA_949748255.1. Lineage (NCBI taxonomy): Eukaryota > Metazoa > Arthropoda > Insecta > Diptera > Anthomyiidae > Eustalomyia > Eustalomyia histrio. Next base: position 155,155,007 of record OX456524.1, on the reverse strand, counting down.
CCGTTAAACTGTGATATTTTTTTATTTTGATTCTTTTTATAAATTGTGATTTTTTTTTATACTTCTTTCAAACTGTGATATTTTTTTTTAACAGTGCTATACAATTTTTTTTTCTCAATCTGTGATATAATTTTTTTTTATTTTCTACATCTGTGATATTAATTTTTTTAGGCAATATAGAATAAGTAAATGTTTGTGATGTTTGCTTGTTTTATAGTGTGTAAGAAATTTAATGATCATGGAAAAATGATTTTTTTTTTTGACATCCAGGTTGGTGAACCAAATTTTTTTTGTAGTATATCTGTTAAAAATTTGTCCGGTCGAAGGTTGTAGATTATGATGTTAGTTATATAGCCCGGCTTTTCAGTCGGAAAGCATGATGACAATTTGTACATGTTTTTTTTTTTGCTGTGTAACTCACTCGATAGAAAATAGACCCCTTGAAATTTGAATAAGTTCCCAATAAACAATTACCCATGAAACTATCAATTATGTCGAAATGTATATTAGTTTCAAAGTCTACATATAATATGCGTAATTTTTTTTTTCAAGTCAAATATACATAAGTTTTGTTTTATTTTTCAAAAAAAAAAAAACAAGGAAAATTTTTTTTTGTAACGTTGTGTTTACAAACTTTTTTTTTCTTGGACAGATATAAAAATTATCTTGAACATTTTCAAATAAATTCAATGTTAATATAATCGTCAAACTTTATATTTAGTTTGGAAAACACTAGGGGTTAATACAAAAATTTTTAAATTATCAACAAATAATTCCAAAGTTTTTTTTTTTAATATATTTCAAATAATTTTTTTAAACTAAATCCCGAAGCTAGATGTGATTCAAAGATGATGACTTGAAACATACGTTTAAAATCAAACAAAAATTTATAAAGTCTTGAGTCATTGTTTATGGGGTTTCGCCTTTCATGTTTAATACAATCACACTCACATTTTTTTTTGTGTGCTAATACCCTCAATACTTTCTAAAAATGATGTCAAACTTTATATCATATTTTTTTTTTAAGGAGTGTTTCCATCTGTGTTCAAATACAGTTTAATCGATTTATTGTTATTTTTAATAGTTTGCCACCCAAATGCTTTTATTTTCGGTTGTTTTTTTTTAATTATTCTTTCACAATTATAAACCTTTTTCGAAGAATCATAAATAAACAAATCTCTATATGAAAAAGGATTTCGAGAAGTAAAATTACTTACAAATTGCCTGCAGCAAGCAAGTCAAATGCATTTTTTTTTTGACAAGCAGTTTAGGAAAAATATTAACCCTCTAACGCCCAAGACCGCCAAAAAGCGGATTTCATATATTAAGTTTTTTTTTTGCTTTACTATAAAGCAATTATGCTTTATCGATAGATAATAATTAACCACTTCTTCCGCCTTTAAACTATTTTTTTTTTGAAAGCACGATTTTCGAGTGAGAAAGATGCAAAATTGAAAATTTCTCAAATTTAAAAGAAGAAGAAGAAAAAGCAATTTAACTTCTTAATGCAGAAAAGAAAAATATATGTAAGAAAGAAAAACAAATATCAAAAGTAAATTAATCGCGATATTGATCGGACTTAAATTAATTTTTTTTATATCGCGTGAATAGAGCGAAAGATCGAAAAAAACTTAATATTGGTACCGCATATACCAAAGCCCCGAAAACCTGCCCGGCAACACTGAAGAAATAGCACACACTAACCTGGCGTCCGGCTTTCCAGTCGGTAGAGCGTCGACTTTCAGGGTGTGGGAGTTCCCCACGTTGCGTTTTTTTTTGCCCTCAACTACTGCGGGACAAGCACCCAAAGTCAGCGATCCGCACACCGGTTCTCCGGGCGTGAACTAAGCGGCCCCGGAGTTTTGTTGCGGATGAGCTGGAAAAACTATCTGTGTGGAAGAGAGGGGGATTTTAGTATTTGTTTTTATATAAATATTGAAGAAAACTTACCTTTTTTTTGTCGGCACACAAGACAGTTTGGCGGGCACCTTGTTCCTGTCCGTAATCCGCGTTAAAGTAAATTAGGCATAGAACAATTTGAATTGTAAGTCAAATTGGTATGTTTAGCGCCAATGAAGTGAGTGATGAAATGCTCACCGAATCATTTCAATATCTCTTGTTGCCTGATTTTTTTTTGAGTAAATTGTCCCCAAAACGCAATGAACAGGATCGAGCTGATGCCTTAAGGGTTGCTGATATTTATTAGAGCCTTCCTACGACGTTGTCAAGAATATGATCTCTGTGAAGGTCCAAACAGAATTAGGATAGATCAGATAACCAAATAAGTGGATGAAGAGGAAAAAGCTGAAATCGAACAACAAATAGATGATGATCCGGAATGTATTGCACGTATGAGGCGTATGCATGATTATAAAGATGTAGTTAGACGTGGTGAGGACAATCGTCATAATCGCAGTTAAACAGCAACAAGTGAAACGTCATAACAATTTTTATTTTTTTGAAACAAATAATACAAATATAAAGATATAGATTTAACGCTAACAAAACGTATATTTAAAATATGCATACATACCTTTTTCTGATGTTCCGTGTCGGTCCGTGTGATGGGTGTTCCTCTTTTTTGATTTCGGCCTCCTTTTTTTTTTTATTGATCCTGCTGTTCGTTATTTTTTTTGGTTGTTTGTATTATTTAAAATTGGTTTTATTTTGTCCGTTTAAGTTTTATTTGTTTTTTTTTTTGTTTTTCTCTGCAACGTGGTGCGTGTTCGTTTAGTGTAATGTAGAAAAAATAGTGGTTTGGGGTGTAGTTGTCAGCATGTGTATTGTATCATCTCATGGTGATTGAATACAGGGATGTTATAACACAACCGGTCCCCACTTGCGAGAAAAGGGTAAATGTTAAAGAAACATGTTTGTATTGGTGTCGGTATGTTTTTGTTGGTATAATCGTCCGCTAAAATAACTGATAATATTGGTAATTGTTTTTGTTTAGGTTTTTATTAAAAATTTCCAATAGAAAGAGCCTATATATACGGCAATTTTAATAAACAAACGCCATTATATAAACAAAATCAAGTAAAGTGCGGCCTGTCTGTCGATTGTGTCGGCATTTAATTTTTTTGTGAACAAACCTACAACATACTAACCACATACTTACCAGGTCGGGAAAGAAGACGGAGTGTATAAAATAAAAAAACAAGAAGGGTCCGTTAAATAATTTTTTTTTGTATAAATTATTTATTAAAAGCGGTAAGGCGGTATAAATATTTAATAATAAAAAAAAAAATAAATAAATAAAATTTTATTGTGTTGTGGTGAATTGTAGGGAGTGAGGCCTGGAGGAGGAAGTTTATATTTATCCATAAGGAAGTAAAAAGGAATCGGTGAAGGGACGGAGGAGCTTGTTTTCGATAACGCTGGCGAGGACAGACCGCACAGCACTCTAACCCAGGAACCCGAAGATTAGAAGAAAAGATAAAAAGAAAGAGAAAAAAGTGGTGTTACCTCCAGGTATTTTTAAAAATTAATTTTTGGCACGTTGCCTTTGTGTCGGATAATTTTTGCGGGATTCAAAAAAAAAAAAAAAAAAGGAAGAAGAGAGAATCCATAGTAGAGTTCCATCGAGCTCCCAGAGTATAGTGTTGCTCCAAGCACCCCAGTGAAAAACAAGAAGAAAAGAAAAAAAAATAAATTAATAACGTCATAAATAAACAAAAAATTTAAATAGGATTATATTTACAAATTTTTTTTTAAATTTAATTTTTTTTATTATTCCATTATATTGTGAGTGCCGGAATTTTTAAGTGTTTTGTTTTATTCGTGTGAAGTCTACCGGGAGACAAGCAAAGAAAAAAAAGGGAAAGGTCGGTGAAAGCCACCGTTACCTCGCTCCAAAAAAAAAAAAGACATAGGCTTTTTGGCCAGGATAAGGCCACCTAAAAGAGCTCGTTTAGGTAGGGCAGTGAAATAGCGAAAATTAACGTTTTTTTTTTATTTTTTTTTATCGAGACTCAAAAATGGAGTCGGGCGAGTGAAAAAAATGGTAGGCAAGCAGATTTTTTTTTTGTTTTTTTTTTTGTGTACCGGTATTTAGCGGCAGTATTAGAACCGTAAAAGTATTATCGACTTCATTTTTTTTTTAACAATTCTTTTTAAATTGCGGCACCGTTAAGCAATTGCGGTTGTATATGTATATTTTTGTTTATTTTTAATTTTTTTTTTAAATTTTATTATTTATTTTATTTTAAATTTTTTTTTTACTGTGCAATTTTTTTTATGATTTCGCTCGGTGATTAAATTGGTATCGTAATTATCCGTTTTTTTTTTTTGTTTATTTCAATTTTTATTATATAGAGTTTTTTTATTTCCATTTGAAATTTTGTTTTTAGTAAAATTTTGCCCGGGGTAATGCTAATAACTAGTGGGTTTTTTTTTGTAATCGTTTTAAATGAACTACCCGGGTAAAAAAATTTAATTTTTTAACGTAAATACATATTTTTTTTATTTATCATGTTTTTTTTTACTTTATTTTGTTTTAAATTGTTTTTTTTATGATAATTATCGAGCGACCATTGCCAATTTATCCATTAGTTTGAAATTTTTATGTTTTATTTTGTTAGGTTAAGGTTTTTGCATTAATAAAAGAATGTCTTAATATATGTATAAAAGAAAATAATGTCTCGTTGAATTTAGTTTTTTAGGGCTAGGTTGATGGTGTGAGGTAAGTGGGAGTAAGTGTGTGTGTGGGATTTGGGGGTCACCAAAAAAACCTCTGCAGGACCACAGATGGTGACCACGGCTGGGAGGGCAATGTGGAGGAAGTTTGCCACCTAATCCTCCCTCAATAACGATGTTCAATTTTGTTTTTTTTTTTGTTTGTTTAGCGTTTTTTTTTTTGAATTTTGAATTTTGCATTTTTTTTTTTTTTTACAGTGTGCTTGCCCCTGGGCTGTAGTGGCGGGTTGGAACCAACACCCCGATATGTGCTTTTTTTTTGAGCTAGCTGGCATCACCACTACAGTGCCGTTGGGGGCATGTAACAATAGGGTCTAAAGCGTTTTACAGCTAAAACTGCAGCTAGACATTCTTTTTCTGTTACTGTGTAGTTCTTTTGACATGAGGTAAATTTCTGAGAATAGAAAGCTATCGGGTTCTCATCTTCGGCGTCATTTTTTTGAAACAGAACTGCCCCGATCCCATAGTCTGATGCGTCGCACTGAATGAAAAATGGTCGGCTGAAATCTGGGTGGCGTAACACCGGAGCGGTTGTGAGAGAGTATTTTAGGGACTCGAAAGCTTCTTCTGCTTCTGGAGTTATGGCAAACTTCTTACCCTTTTTCAAAGTATCAGTCAATGCTGCGGATATCGATGCAAAATCTTTGATAAAGCGCCGATACCATCCGGCAGTCCCTAAAAAACTTCTCACCTCCCTCGGTGACTTTGGTAGTTGGATCCTTTGGATTGCTGCCACCTTTTCGGGATCTGTTTTTAGCATGCCGCCTCCGATTATGAAACCCAAATAGCGCAGTTCTTTAAAGCAAAACATGGACTTATTTAATCCGATTGTGAGGTTCGCTCTTTGTAGGCAATCAGCTACTTGTTCTAAAAGTTTGAGGTGGGTACTAAATTCGTCTGAAATTATAAGCAAATCATCGAGGTATATAAAAACGTTCGATTTCAAACGGGCTGGAATAACCTTATCCATTAGACGGCATAGTCTCTGAGCTGCATTGCATAGACCAAACGGCATAACTCTAAACTGATACAGCGGCCTACCTGGCACCGTGAACGCGGTGTACGGCCTTGACTGTTCTTCTAGCTCGATTTGCCAGAAGGCGTATTTCAGGTCGACGCTGCTGATATAGTGGGTTTGGTCTATACGGCTCAGGATCCCATCTATATTTTGGAGTGGATATGCATCTTTTACAGTGACATCGTTCAACTTTCGGGCATCCAGACAGAAACGGTTTTTTCCCGGTTTCCTTACTATCGTTGTACGATTGTTCCAGGGGCTGTCACTCTCTTCAATAACATTTAAAGCCAACATATTATCAACTTCTGCGTAAACTATCTCTTGGACTGCTGGTGAAATCGGGTAGTGTCTTTCTTTAATCGGGTTTGTGCCCTCTTTTAATTTAATCTCGTGCTTTTCCAACCCTGTGCAACCGAGACCTTTTTCCTCGAAAGCTGGAAACTTATTGATCACTATTTTTAATTGCTGTTGTTGTTCTTTGTTTAAATCATGCATTTGAGTTTTGTGGCTTGAGTCACTCTCATGAATTTTTTTCACCAGTTCGATGTTTAGCTCGTTTACCGCAAAAATTTCCGGAGCTATCTCGAATTTTTTCCAGAAATCTACTCCGAGATATATACTCTGTTGTAGATCCGGACATAAATAAAAAGTAATCACGTGGGATTCACCTTTATGTTCCACGTTTAATTTGATTTTACCCAGAACTCGGTGAGATTGTCCCGCTGCCGTATAAACATTCAGTCCTGTTTTCGAATATTTTGAATCCAAATTCTCTACAAATTCTTGGCAATTTTTCCCAAGTACACTAATTGAAGCTCCAGAATCTAATAAGCCTCGGTACTTTTTGCCTCCAATTAAGATTTCGGCGTATGGTCTTGGATCGGAATATGATACCAACTGATTTATGGACTCCGCAATTAGTTTTCTCGTGAATTTTCTTTTTGCATAACTAGCCCTAGCTTTTAAAATTTGCTTATATTTTCTTAAAGGCAGATTTTTCGCTGGTTTGTCAGCTATCTCATCAGTATTTACTACACTTGCGCGCTTAGGCTGTTGGTTTTGAATTAAATCGCTTTCTTGATTAAAAATTCTTTGACGAATTAATTTATAATTTTGTTCACGCACTTCTCTAGGTAGATAATGTCTTATTTGAGAAAATTTTACTGGGGTCGTTGTTCTTGGTTCTGCTGTTGTGGCTGATTCGTTTGTTGTTGTTGTTGTTGGGATTGATGACTTTGTTGTTGTTGAGGTAATTGGCGATTTTGGAATTGTTGTGGAGGTAGTTGGTGATTTCGAAATGGTTGTTGTATTGATCGATAGTTCTTTTGTTGTTGTTGTTGTTGAAGATCCGGGGCGCTTCTCGACGAACGTGGTTCCCCCGTCGAAACCGCGCTCCGTTTCGAGTTTCCCCGTTTCCGGCAAGTCTCGCAATTTGGGGTGACTACATCCGGTTTGCCACATTTATAACAAAAATAATTCAACTGTTCGGATGGGCAGTCGACAAAATAGTGACCTTCCTCACGACAATTCCAACATATTACTATATTATTAATGGCCTCTATTTCACCACATTGATCGGTTGGTTCCTCGATGTCATATTGCAATTCATTTACATAGCGCCGTGCAGTTTGCATTTGTCGAGAGATTTGTGGCTGAACCTGCCTATTATCCCTTCGAGGAAAATTTCGTTCCGCTTCGTTGCACTCGTTACGTAATTGTTCGACTGAAGCAACCGACATCGGATAAACAATACGACTGACACTTTCCTTAACATTTCTTTTTAAAATTTTTATCATGTCGCCTTCCGTTATCGGTTGTACTAGCCTGGAACGTAACCGGTTCATGGTATGAAAGAAATAGTCTATTGGCTCGTTAACTTGTTGCTTTCGCTCTACCAAATCCCTCATCATTTCAAAATTCGAACGGTTAGTACGATATTGACCTAGCAGAGCACTTCGAAGACCTCCCCAATCCGTTATGACGTGGTTCATTAGATACCACCAATACCAGTCGTTTGCGGATCCTGTTAATAACAGGTGAAAATCCCGCAACAATTCTAGCCATGGGATATTGTAGTGGGATTGTAAGTGTTCGATCCTAAATATAAATTCCTCAATGCTGAGTTTATTGACGTCGCCGTCAAATACTACTCCTAACTTATCAACCCTAATCTGTTTTTGATCAAAACCCTGAATCGCGTTTGCGGCGTTAACCTGCTTTGGATATTGAGTCGGAAAATTTTGAGTAGCCTGACCACTCCTATTACCGAAAAAATTTACTAATGGTACACTCGGACCTAAGTTTGCCTCTCCAAACGCTAAAGACGCATTATTATTTCTATACAGGTTATCAGACCGGTAACTGTTAGGACCATAGTTGTAACCAGTGGGAATATTCTGAAAGAAATCCCGATCTCCTTTGCTATTATTTGAACTCCTGCCATTAACCGGGTTGTTAGGGAAAGGGTTCATATTATTATTGCCGCCGGCATCATTCATTGATTGATCGTTCACGGTACTGCCGATTGGATTTCCAGGTCGCATATGCGTTGGGTTTTCCACAGAAACGGGCACCGTTTGACTAAATTGTGACGTTTTTGCAAGCCTCTCTACTATATTTGCCAGATTTTCCATAGTTTTCTTGACGCCTGTCATTTCATCTTGGAATGTTTTTGTCACTCCCGCCATATGTTCTTGTACCTTTTTTTCAACTCTTTTCTCCAGTTCGCGTTGAACGACCAATGCCTCATCTGAAACCAATTCCCTAACCTCCGGATCTAGATTTTCCGTCGGAATATTCCCACCAGTTAACAACTGATTCCCAGTCACTACTGGTTGACTTGAAGCTCCTGCTCCTTGGGGATTCATTATCCGCTGCGAGTAATCGAAAAACCCCTGTTGAGAGTTCTGTTCGCCGTTTTGGGCCATTTTCCTAGATCTACTATATTTTGTTTGTTTGGGAATGGTATGCTGATAAGACCTATTTAAATCAAATGCCTGTTGCAAAACTCTTTTTCGACTTTTCGCTTGTGATCGAGTTCCTGTACTCATCACTTGATTACAAGCTACAAATCAAGATCTCGTAATTTATATACACTTACGAAAATCTATAACACCAATCAAGTCAATTAAATAACGCAAACGCAAGAGTAAAAACAAATGTTTAATAAAATTTGCCAAAATAAATGTTTTAATAATACACAGAACAAAAAAAAATAAGAATGTAAAAAAAAAAATATTACGATCTAAAAAAAACAAATATGATTTAATTATAATTAATAAAAAAAACTAAACTAAAATTTAATCATGCACTACGTACTAAAATATGTAAATTATAAATTAAATAAGCAATAAAAAAAAAAGTAAATAAATAATAAAAAAAATAAATATATCCTTAACCTATATTTTCAAAAATAACAACTAAAAGAAAACTAATGTACTAAAAATTAAACATAAAGAAAACTAACTAATCTAATATATACTAGCGAATTGTAAAAAAAATAATTGACGATTCTATTTTAAATTTAGCGAATTAAAAAAAACTAAAAATGTTAATAAAAATAATATATTTAAGAAAATTTGATATATAGAAAAAATATTAGTTAAAACAAATCAATGAACAACAAAAAAAATATTTAGAATTAGAAATCAATGTCAAAAAAAAATATCGTGAAGACGGGCTCGGTTAGTTAAATAAATTTAAATAAATTAATAATAAAAAAAAAAACTGATATACACCAAGTTGTGATAAAACAAATTTACTTTACTAATAAACCTATAAATCGAATTCTTTCTCGAACAAAAATCTGAAATCCTGGGTGTATATAATAAAAATAAAAAAAATTATCTCGAAAAAACTTAGAAAAATTACGTATTGGTAAAAAAAAAATTAAGTTATATAAAAAAATCGAATAAAATTATTAAAAAAAAATTTGTGTTAGATAACACAAAAAAAATTAAATATAAAAAAAAATCTCAAAAACAAATATCTTAGTTCTCGCGAACTTTCGCTAAAAAAAATATATATATTTTATTTGCTCTTGTAAAGCTGCTGAAACAAAAAAAAATACCAAAAATTTTAAGAAAATAAATTTAAAAAAAAAATTTAAAAATAAATTTAAAAAATTTTAAAATTTAAAAAAAAATTTTTTTTTTTTCAAATACAAATATACAAATCTACACATACGGGCTTGTTGACGTACGGTGTGAGGATAATGGGTATGTGTGTGGACTCAGAAACAAGATTAATATGCGCCTGTCTTTCAGGCCTCAAAACAAAACTGTTCAATTATTATAAAAAAAATTTAATTTTTAATCACGCGATGACTCTGTGCGCCGTGTCCTTCCGTATCATTATCACTTGCTTATTACCGTGATAAGCTTTCGGAAAGCACAATTACTCATGCGGTAATCCGATTCTACGGCCACTTTTCTTGTAGTTAGATCATGTGAACTTTTGGACAGCTGAGCCTTTATGCTTCCACTCGCCTTGGCACTGTTCACAAAGACAAGGTCAAGCCTTCCTTTGGGCCTTAAGGTTTCAGGGCCAAAGTTCGTGGATGCACAAATGCTCATGCTCGTCCTCCGGTTCACATTCTCTGAAATGAAAATTTATTAAGAGGAAATTAATTTAATATACAAAAAAAATGGACACTATAAACATTCAGTGAGGTATTCTGATTCATTGATCATTCATCACGTTTGATTCATATTGTCCTTGGAACTTTGTTGAAGGCTGCGTGATTCTCTGTTGATCTACAATCTTTGAATTCTAATCACATATCGAAAATTCTGTTTTCGATCTGGGCCTTATCGGTTTCTAGAAACCAAACGATGGTAGACAAATCCAGAGAATCACACCCCTATTTGGGCTATTACTGAAAAATTAGTATTCTGTGGATGTGGTATATTTTGATGACACATATACCTTTTTACAATAGAACCGGTTTCCGGTTCAAAAATTCAATCTTTTGGGCGCCATACTGTTACATGCCCCCAACGGCACTGTAGTGGTGATGCCAGCTAGCTCAAAAAAAAAAGCACATATCGGGGTGTTGGTTCCAACCCGCCACTACAGCCCAGGGGCAAGCACACTGTAAAAAAAAAAAAAAAAAATGCAAAATTCAAAATTCAAAAAAAAAACGCTAAACAAACAAAAAAAAACAAAATTGAACATCGTTTTTCAGGGAGGATTAGGTGGCAAACTTCCTCCACATTGCCCTCCCAGCCGTGGTCACCATCTGTGGTCCTGCAGAGGTTTTTTTTGTGACCCCCAAATCCCACACACACACTTACTCCCACTTACCTCACACCATCAACCTAGCCCTAAAAAAACTAAATTCAACGAGACATTATTTTCTTTTATACATATATTAAGACATTCTTTTATTAATGCAAAAACCTTAACCTAACAAATAAAAAAAAACATAAAAATTTTAAACTAATGGATAAATTGGCAATGGTCGCTCGATAATTATCATAAAAAAAAACAATTTAAAACAAAATAAAGTAAAAAGCATAATAAATAAAAAAAATATGTATTTACGTTAAAAAATTAAATTTTTTTACCCGGGTAGTTCATTTAAAACGATTACAAAAAAAAAACCCACTAGATATTAGCATTACCCCGGGCAAAATTTTACTAAAAACAAAATTTCAAATGGAAATAAAAAAACTTTATATAATAAAAATTGAAATAAACAAAAAAAAAAACGGATAATTACGATACAAATTTAATCACCGAGCGAAATCATAAAAAAAAATTGCACAGTAAAAAAAAAAAAAATTAAAATAAAATAAATACTAAAATTTAAAAATAAACAAAAATATACATATATAACCGCAATTGCTTAACGGTGCCGCAATTTAAAAAAAGAATTGTTAAAAAAAAAAAAAAATGAAGTCGATAATACTTTTACGGTTCTAATACTGCCGCTAAATACCGGTACACCAACAAAAAAAAACAAAAAAAATCTGCTTGCCTACCATTTTTTTCACTCGCCCGACTCCATTTTTGAGTCTCGATAAAAAAAAATAAAAAAAAACGTTAATTTTCGCTATTTCACTGCCCTACCTAAACGAGCTCTTTTAGGTGGCCTTATCCTGGCCAAAAAGCCTATGTCTTTTTTTTTTTGGAGCGAGGTAACGGTGGCTTTCACCGACCTTTCCCTTTTTTTTTCTTTGCTTGTCTCCCGGTAGACTTCACACGAATAAAACAAAACACTTAAAAATTCCGGCACTCACAATATAATGGAATAATAAAAAAAATTAAATTTAAAAAAAAATTTGTAAATATAATCCTATTTAAATTTTTGTTTATTTATGACGTTATTAATTTATTTTTTCTTCTTTTCTTCTTGGTTTTCACTGGGGTGCTTGGAGCAACACTATACTCTGGGAGCTCGATGGAACTCTACTATGGATTCTCTCTTCTTCCTTTTTTTTTTTTTTTTGAATCCCGCAAAAATTATCCGACACAAAGGCAACGTGCCAAAAATTAATTTTTAAAAATACCTGGAGGTAACACCACTTTTTTCTCTTTCTTTTTATCTTTTCTCTTTCTAATCTTCGGGTTCCTGGGTTAGAGTGCTGTGCGGTCTGTCCTCGCCAGCGTTATCGAAAACAAGCTCCTCCGTCCCTTCACCGATTCCTTTTTACTTCCTTATGGATAAATATAAACTTCCTCCTCCAGGCCTCACTCCCTACAATTCACCACAACACAATAAAATTTTATTTATTTATTTTTTTTTTTTTATTATTAAATATTTATACCGCTTTTAATAAATAAATTATACAAAAAAAAAAAATTATTTAACGGACCCTTCTTGTTTTTTTATTTTATATACTCCGTCTTCTTTCCCGACCTGGTAAGTATGTGGTTAGTATGTTGTAGGTTTGTTTACAAAAAAATTAAATGCCGACACAATCGACAGACAGACCGCACTTTACTTGATTTTGTTTATATAATGGCGTTTGTTTATTAAAATTGCCGTATATATAGGCTCTTTCTATTGGAAATTTTTAATAAAAACCTAAACAAAAACAATTACCAATATTATCAGTTATTTTAGCGGACGATTATACCAACAAAAACATACCGACACCAATACAAACATGTTTCTTTAACATTTACCCTTTTTTCGCAAGTGGGGACCGGTTGTGTTATAACATCCCTGTATTCAATCACCCTGAGATGATACAATACACATGCTGACAACTACACCCCAAACCACTATTTTTTCTACATTACACAAAACGAACACGCACCACGTTGCAGAGAAAAACTAAAAAAAAAATCAAATAAAACTTAAACGGACAAAATAAAACCAATTTTAAATAATACAAACAACCAAAAAAAGAACGAACAGCAGGATCAATAAAAAAAAAGGAGGCCGAAATCAAAAAAGAGGAACACCCATCACACGGACCGACACGGAACATCAGAAAAAGGTATGTATGCATATTTTAAATATACGTTTTGTTAGCGTTAAATCTATATCTTTATATTTGTATTATTTGTTTCAAAAAAATAAAAATTGTTATGACGTTTCACTTGTTGATGTTTAACTGCGATTATGACGATTGTCCTCACCACGTCTAACTACATCTTTATAATCATGCATACGCCTCATACGTGCAATACATTCCGGATCATCATCTATTTGTTGTTCGATTTCAGCTTTTTCCTCTTCATCCTTGATTTCCGGGTCTTCAAGAGCAGCCAAAGCTTTTTTCTTTATTAATACGAGCCATTTTCTCTTCATTCACCTTCATCTACACGTGATTGGTAGAATTCATCAACGGTCATAACAGGTAAACTAGGATAACCTAAGCCAAAAACAGTTTTTTGTGTAACATCTTTAGTAATAATAAAAGGGCGCATAGGTTTTGGTGGTGCTTCACTGTACTATTTTTTTCAGCGCTTTTCATGTGTTTAATTTGTTCCTCAAGTTCCTTTTTACGTTTATTTTGCGCTATTTTATTATGGTGTGCCATAGCAGAGGACACTAGCTGTTGTGTTGTATCCATGCAACCACTTATTTGGTTATCTGATCTATGGGACCTTCACAGAGATCATATTCTTGACAACGTCGTAGGAAGTCTCTAATAAATATCAGCAACCCTTAAGGCATCAGCTCGATCCTGTTCATTGCGTTTTGGGGACAATTTACTCAAAAAAAATAAGGCAACAAGAGATATTGAAATGATTCGGTGAGCATTTCATCACTCACTTCATTGGCGCTAAACATACCAATTTGACTTACAATTCAACTTGTTCTATGCCTAATTTACTTTAACGCGGATTACGGACAGGAACAAGGTGCCCGCCAAACTGTCTTGTGTGCCGACAAAAAAAGGTAAGTTTTCTTCAATATTTATATAAAAACAAATACTAAAATCCCCCTCTCTTCCACACAGATAGTTTTTCCAGCTCATCCGCAACAAAACTCCGGGGCCGCTTAGTTCACGCCAGGAGAACCGGTGTGCGGATCGCTGACTTTGGGTGCTTGTCCCGCAGTAGTTGAGGGCAAAAAAAAAAACGCAACGTGGGGAACTCCCACACCCTGAAAGTCGACGCTCTACCGACTGGAAAGCCGGACGCCAGGTTAGTGTGTGCTATTTCTTCAGTGTTGCCGGGCAGGTTTTCGGGGCTTTGGTATATGCGGTACCAATATTAAGTTTTTTTCGATCTTTCGCTCTATTCACGCGATATAAAAAAAATTAATTTAAGTCCGATCAATATCGCGATTAATTTACTTTTGATATTTGTTTTTCTTACATATATTTTTCTTTTCTGCATTAAGAAGTTAAATTGCTTTTTCTTCTTCTTCTTTTAAATTTGAGAAATTTTTAATTTTGCATCTTTCTCACTCGAAAATCGTGCTTTCAAAAAAAAAAAAAAATAGTTTAAAGGCGGAAGAAGTGGTTAATTTTATTATCTATCGATAAATTATAATTGCTTTATAGTAAAGCAAAAAAAAAAACTTAATATATGAAATCCGCTTTTTGGCGGTCTTGGGCGTTAGAGGGTTAATATTTTTCCTAAACTGCTTGTCAAAAAAAAAATGCATTTGACTTGCTTGCTGCAGGCAATTTGTAAGTAATTTTACTTCTCGAAATCCTTTTTCATATGGAGATTTGTTTATTTATGATTCTTCGAAAAAGGTTTATAATTGTGAAAGAATAATTAAAAAAAAACAACCGAAAATAAAAGCTTTTGGGTGGCAAACTATTAAAAATAACAATAAATCGATTAAACTGTATTTGAACACAGATGGAAACACTCCTTAAAAAAAATATGATATAAAGTTTGACATCATTTTTAGAAAGTATTGAGGGTATTAGCACACAAAAAAAAATGTGAGTGTGATTGTATTAAACATGAAAGGCGAAACCCCATAAACAATGTGGAGGAAGTTTGCCACCTAATCCTCCCTCAATAACGATGTTCAATTTTGTTTTTTTTTTTTGTTTGTTTAGCGTTTTTTTTTGAATTTTGCAATTTTTTTTTTACAGTGTGCTTGCCCCTGGGCTGTAGTGGCGGGTTGGAACCAACACCCCGATATGTGCTTTTTTTTGAGCTAGCTGGCATCACCACTACAGTGCCGTTGGGGGCATGTAACAAAATGTATCATCTGGTTGTCATTGTTATTCATTATTTATTTTACACAATTTTTAAATTTTATAATTTTACTTGCTTGTATTTTCCTTTTTTATTATATAAAAGCATATTGTAGCAAAAAATTTGTTCAAGATCATTTTTATAAATTTCATTACGCCATGCTTCCTTTCACAATATAATTAAACGCTTTTTGGAACAAGACTTGGCAACACAAAAATTTTATTTAACAATCTCAATAGATTGATAGCTTTGGGAATTTTAAGGTTAAATACCTTGCGTCTTTTTAATTACACAATTTTAAAATTAAAATGTTTTCCAAATTAATGAAATCGTTAACTGTAACAAGTTTAAGGCCTTTTTGTGTCAATAGCATCAGATTGATGTGTTCCCGTAACGAATATAAAAAGGAAAATACAGATGAGGAGGAGGCTTTTAAAATTGAATCCAACCTCTTTGACAATTCATCCATAAAATATGAACCGGTCATAAAGGAAAAGTTATTAATAAAAAACAAAGCAAAAACTAAACAAAAACAATCAAACAGCATAATAAGTAGGCCTATGCAACATCCCAGTTTTAAAAAGACTCGTACGCAACTAGAATCGGAATCAAGAGTAATAAATGATTTGGAACTGGGTTTAGAATTTACCAAACTAACATTCAATGATCCACGTTTAACTACTTTGTTAATAACAGCACGTTCTAAGAAAAGACGAGATAAGAACAGACAAATTATAATAGAAGGTAGACGTTTGATATTGGAAGCTTTGGAATGTGGTTTAAAACTCGATACCATCATCTTTAGCCAAAAAGAAAAATTAGCAGATATTAAAGATGAAGTTGCTAAGGTTAAAAATATATCAAGTACAAAAATAAAATAAATACTAAAATTTAAAAATAAACAAAAATATACATATATAACCGCAATTGCTTAACGGTGCCGCAATTTAAAAAAAGAATTGTTAAAAAAAAAAAAAAATGAAGTCGATAATACTTTTACGGTTCTAATACTGCCGCTAAATACCGGTACACCAACAAAAAAAAACAAAAAAAATCTGCTTGCCTACCATTTTTTTCACTCGCCCGACTCCATTTTTGAGTCTCGATAAAAAAAAATAAAAAAAAACGTTAATTTTCGCTATTTCACTGCCCTACCTAAACGAGCTCTTTTAGGTGGCCTTATCCTGGCCAAAAAGCCTATGTCTTTTTTTTTTTGGAGCGAGGTAACGGTGGCTTTCACCGACCTTTCCCTTTTTTTTTCTTTGCTTGTCTCCCGGTAGACTTCACACGAATAAAACAAAACACTTAAAAATTCCGGCACTCACAATATAATGGAATAATAAAAAAAATTAAATTTAAAAAAAAATTTGTAAATATAATCCTATTTAAATTTTTGTTTATTTATGACGTTATTAATTTATTTTTTCTTCTTTTCTTCTTGGTTTTCACTGGGGTGCTTGGAGCAACACTATACTCTGGGAGCTCGATGGAACTCTACTATGGATTCTCTCTTCTTCCTTTTTTTTTTTTTTTTGAATCCCGCAAAAATTATCCGACACAAAGGCAACGTGCCAAAAATTAATTTTTAAAAATACCTGGAGGTAACACCACTTTTTTCTCTTTCTTTTTATCTTTTCTCTTTCTAATCTTCGGGTTCCTGGGTTAGAGTGCTGTGCGGTCTGTCCTCGCCAGCGTTATCGAAAACAAGCTCCTCCGTCCCTTCACCGATTCCTTTTTACTTCCTTATGGATAAATATAAACTTCCTCCTCCAGGCCTCACTCCCTACAATTCACCACAACACAATAAAATTTTATTTATTTATTTTTTTTTTTTTATTATTAAATATTTATACCGCTTTTAATAAATAAATTATACAAAAAAAAAAAATTATTTAACGGACCCTTCTTGTTTTTTTATTTTATATACTCCGTCTTCTTTCCCGACCTGGTAAGTATGTGGTTAGTATGTTGTAGGTTTGTTTACAAAAAAATTAAATGCCGACACAATCGACAGACAGACCGCACTTTACTTGATTTTGTTTATATAATGGCGTTTGTTTATTAAAATTGCCGTATATATAGGCTCTTTCTATTGGAAATTTTTAATAAAAACCTAAACAAAAACAATTACCAATATTATCAGTTATTTTAGCGGACGATTATACCAACAAAAACATACCGACACCAATACAAACATGTTTCTTTAACATTTACCCTTTTTTCGCAAGTGGGGACCGGTTGTGTTATAACATCCCTGTATTCAATCACCCTGAGATGATACAATACACATGCTGACAACTACACCCCAAACCACTATTTTTTCTACATTACACAAAACGAACACGCACCACGTTGCAGAGAAAAACTAAAAAAAAAATCAAATAAAACTTAAACGGACAAAATAAAACCAATTTTAAATAATACAAACAACCAAAAAAAGAACGAACAGCAGGATCAATAAAAAAAAAGGAGGCCGAAATCAAAAAAGAGGAACACCCATCACACGGACCGACACGGAACATCAGAAAAAGGTATGTATGCATATTTTAAATATACGTTTTGTTAGCGTTAAATCTATATCTTTATATTTGTATTATTTGTTTCAAAAAAATAAAAATTGTTATGACGTTTCACTTGTTGATGTTTAACTGCGATTATGACGATTGTCCTCACCACGTCTAACTACATCTTTATAATCATGCATACGCCTCATACGTGCAATACATTCCGGATCATCATCTATTTGTTGTTCGATTTCAGCTTTTTCCTCTTCATCCTTGATTTCCGGGTCTTCAAGAGCAGCCAAAGCTTTTTTCTTTATTAATACGAGCCATTTTCTCTTCATTCACCTTCATCTACACGTGATTGGTAGAATTCATCAACGGTCATAACAGGTAAACTAGGATAACCTAAGCCAAAAACAGTTTTTTGTGTAACATCTTTAGTAATAATAAAAGGGCGCATAGGTTTTGGTGGTGCTTCACTGTACTATTTTTTTCAGCGCTTTTCATGTGTTTAATTTGTTCCTCAAGTTCCTTTTTACGTTTATTTTGCGCTATTTTATTATGGTGTGCCATAGCAGAGGACACTAGCTGTTGTGTTGTATCCATGCAACCACTTATTTGGTTATCTGATCTATGGGACCTTCACAGAGATCATATTCTTGACAACGTCGTAGGAAGTCTCTAATAAATATCAGCAACCCTTAAGGCATCAGCTCGATCCTGTTCATTGCGTTTTGGGGACAATTTACTCAAAAAAAATAAGGCAACAAGAGATATTGAAATGATTCGGTGAGCATTTCATCACTCACTTCATTGGCGCTAAACATACCAATTTGACTTACAATTCAACTTGTTCTATGCCTAATTTACTTTAACGCGGATTACGGACAGGAACAAGGTGCCCGCCAAACTGTCTTGTGTGCCGACAAAAAAAGGTAAGTTTTCTTCAATATTTATATAAAAACAAATACTAAAATCCCCCTCTCTTCCACACAGATAGTTTTTCCAGCTCATCCGCAACAAAACTCCGGGGCCGCTTAGTTCACGCCAGGAGAACCGGTGTGCGGATCGCTGACTTTGGGTGCTTGTCCCGCAGTAGTTGAGGGCAAAAAAAAAACGCAACGTGGGGAACTCCCACACCCTGAAAGTCGACGCTCTACCGACTGGAAAGCCGGACGCCAGGTTAGTGTGTGCTATTTCTTCAGTGTTGCCGGGCAGGTTTTCGGGGCTTTGGTATATGCGGTACCAATATTAAGTTTTTTTCGATCTTTCGCTCTATTCACGCGATATAAAAAAAATTAATTTAAGTCCGATCAATATCGCGATTAATTTACTTTTGATATTTGTTTTTCTTACATATATTTTTCTTTTCTGCATTAAGAAGTTAAATTGCTTTTTCTTCTTCTTCTTTTAAATTTGAGAAATTTTTAATTTTGCATCTTTCTCACTCGAAAATCGTGCTTTCAAAAAAAAAAAAAAATAGTTTAAAGGCGGAAGAAGTGGTTAATTTTATTATCTATCGATAAATTATAATTGCTTTATAGTAAAGCAAAAAAAAAAACTTAATATATGAAATCCGCTTTTTGGCGGTCTTGGGCGTTAGAGGGTTAATATTTTTCCTAAACTGCTTGTCAAAAAAAAAATGCATTTGACTTGCTTGCTGCAGGCAATTTGTAAGTAATTTTACTTCTCGAAATCCTTTTTCATATGGAGATTTGTTTATTTATGATTCTTCGAAAAAGGTTTATAATTGTGAAAGAATAATTAAAAAAAAACAACCGAAAATAAAAGCTTTTGGGTGGCAAACTATTAAAAATAACAATAAATCGATTAAACTGTATTTGAACACAGATGGAAACACTCCTTAAAAAAAATATGATATAAAGTTTGACATCATTTTTAGAAAGTATTGAGGGTATTAGCACACAAAAAAAAATGTGAGTGTGATTGTATTAAACATGAAAGGCGAAACCCCATAAACAATGTGGAGGAAGTTTGCCACCTAATCCTCCCTCAATAACGATGTTCAATTTTGTTTTTTTTTTTTGTTTGTTTAGCGTTTTTTTTTGAATTTTGCAATTTTTTTTTTACAGTGTGCTTGCCCCTGGGCTGTAGTGGCGGGTTGGAACCAACACCCCGATATGTGCTTTTTTTTGAGCTAGCTGGCATCACCACTACAGTGCCGTTGGGGGCATGTAACAAAATGTATCATCTGGTTGTCATTGTTATTCATTATTTATTTTACACAATTTTTAAATTTTATAATTTTACTTGCTTGTATTTTCCTTTTTTATTATATAAAAGCATATTGTAGCAAAAAATTTGTTCAAGATCATTTTTATAAATTTCATTACGCCATGCTTCCTTTCACAATATAATTAAACGCTTTTTGGAACAAGACTTGGCAACACAAAAATTTTATTTAACAATCTCAATAGATTGATAGCTTTGGGAATTTTAAGGTTAAATACCTTGCGTCTTTTTAATTACACAATTTTAAAATTAAAATGTTTTCCAAATTAATGAAATCGTTAACTGTAACAAGTTTAAGGCCTTTTTGTGTCAATAGCATCAGATTGATGTGTTCCCGTAACGAATATAAAAAGGAAAATACAGATGAGGAGGAGGCTTTTAAAATTGAATCCAACCTCTTTGACAATTCATCCATAAAATATGAACCGGTCATAAAGGAAAAGTTATTAATAAAAAACAAAGCAAAAACTAAACAAAAACAATCAAACAGCATAATAAGTAGGCCTATGCAACATCCCAGTTTTAAAAAGACTCGTACGCAACTAGAATCGGAATCAAGAGTAATAAATGATTTGGAACTGGGTTTAGAATTTACCAAACTAACATTCAATGATCCACGTTTAACTACTTTGTTAATAACAGCACGTTCTAAGAAAAGACGAGATAAGAACAGACAAATTATAATAGAAGGTAGACGTTTGATATTGGAAGCTTTGGAATGTGGTTTAAAACTCGATACCATCATCTTTAGCCAAAAAGAAAAATTAGCAGATATTAAAGATGAAGTTGCTAAGGTTAAAAATATATCAAGTACAAAAATTTACAAAGTACCACATCATGATTTAAAAACATGGTCGACACTTACCACTCCTCCGGGTATAATGGCCATATTTGAACGACCTTCTATAGCCAATGTTTTAACAAAATCATCAAAGGGTACCCCCACTCTGCCCATTACTGTTGTATGTGATAATATAAGAGAACCCAATAATTTAGGCAGTATTATACGCACATGTGCTGCTTTACCTTGTTTACAAATTATCATCACTCGAGGCTGTTGTGATCCCTGGGAATCTAAGGTTTTACGTGGTGGTTGCGGTGGTAATTTTCGTGTTCCCATTAGAGATTATGTGGATTGGCAGCAGGTTCCTCTAATGATACCACCAGAAGTAGCAGATAATTGTTGTATTTTTCTAGCTGAAAATAATCTACAAAAACTACAAACTAATTTCTCTATTGTGGATTATTCTGAAATTGAAAATATCGGCTCCCACAATGTGGTGGTTGTAGGAGGTGAAAGTCATGGTGTTAGTCAGGATGCTTACAAGTAAATATTTAAAAAAATTCTTCAAGCCTAGTCAACTTTTTCTAGTGATGGTTTTTTTTTCCTCAAAATACGTATTCATGAAAAATACTTTAGAATCTGGGATTTTTTTTTTAAATACTTCAAAATCTAACGAGTTTTCTATGGAAAATTCCTCATAACATAAGTGGCTTTCTTTAGAAAATTAGAATCTGAAGGTTTTTCAATAAAAAATTTTCACTTGTTAAAATATATGGGTTAACTTACATGTTTTTCTTTTCAGATTCATGGAAGCTGTTGGTCAAAGGGGAAAATGTCTTTATATACCCTTGGCTGAAGGAATAGATAGTTTAAATGTTGCCTCTGCTTTAACACTTATACTCTATGAACTAAGGAAGAACATTATAAAATCAAAAGAAATCAAAGAAGTAAAAGAAATTAACAGTTCATAATTTTTTTATAATATTTGTTGCTAGAAGTTATTGTATTTTAATACAAAATAATAAAAGTTTATTATTAAAAAACATGACCTTGTTTTTGATATTGGTTTTCAATCTTTATTTATGAAATTGTTAATTTTTTTATGTTCAATGCAGTTAAATAAAAAAGCAAACAAAAAAAAAAGAGTTCAAAAAGGAAAAATTAAGCAAAAATAATAAAAAATAACACAGATTTTTTTTAAGCTCAGCTACAAATAAATTTAAAATTTTTTTAGCTTATATTTTTTTTTTCTAAGTCCTGTTTTCGAATAACGATAATATACTAGACATAAGAAACTAGCAAAATGTTCGCTATTTTAACATGGCAAACAAAAACAAATTTATTTTCTTTCATGTAATCTGATTTGGTTATTCTTAAACAGATCATTAGTTTTTTTGTTGTATATTATAAGAAGAAGATAATAAGTCCCGGTTTACACACATCAATCCTGAGTTTATAGGAAAGGGGTATAGACTTGCTTGTACTTGCAATTATCTTGTGTTTTCTAATCTGTACTTTTTTTATGCGAAAGATACTAAAATTGCATTAAGAGACCTTCGCAGTGTGGACACGAATGCAAGTTTAAAAGTGAATTTTAGAAAATTGCTGAAAGAAAAATTGCTGTTTGTAAAGCGGGACTTAATGTAATAATAAAAAAATATGTACATTTTACAGTAAATCAATTCAAATTGAAAAAGAAGAAATATTTGATGCACTGAATTCCACATAAAATAGTAAATATTCGTTTAAGAAAGTTACTTTTATTTTTTTTATAAATGTGCTCACAATTGTTTTTGCACACAATGCAAAAAATGCACATTTTACGTAGTAAGAACTACCAAAGTCTAAGAAAATGCAAATAGCAGCCTGACCTTCTTTGCACCATGTGCAAATCGCGATCGTGAATACCATCAATGAAAATAGAATTTTTTTTATACTATATCAAAGAGTAATTCAAATTTAATATAAAGAGTTATTTTTCACTCTTCACCAAATTCAACGTGAACAAGTTTAAGATTTTTTACATTGAAAGCCATCATATACTGTTTGAAATATAAAATCCCAATTTAGCAACGTTCTAAGTGTAAAATATTCTACTTTTAGGCACCTACAAATTAATTTTGAAGTTTTCTATAAGGAAGTTGTTTTTAAATAAAGTCTGAATGTTATAGTTGATATGAACTGGCTAAATTAAATTTAATGTTAAAAGCTATGCCGCGTGTGGTTTTTTAATTTTTAGAAATTAATAGTTTTTCATACACCCAGAAAAAAGCAGGGAACATTACCTAATGCATCAACTTTCATGCACTGAAAATCAAAAAATAATAAGTATAATGCAAAAATTAGCACTCAATATTTTTCTGTGTGTAAAAATATTTTTCTAATATCAAAAAAAAATCTTAATAGATAGATTTTGAAAAAAAAAGGTTTTTACATGTCAAAGCATTTCGAAAAAAGTTGTAAATTTAAAGAGAAGAAAAAGTAGAAAATACATGATTAGTATAGAAAATAATAAACAAATGCCATGCTTAAATATAAAAAAAGTTAAAGCAAATAAACAAAAAAAAAGTGAAATCAATGAAACTAAAACAAACGTTCAAGGAAATCGTATAACGTAACCATTGCTAAAACTTAAACTATTGCAAGTTTTCCTTTTTAAGATTTGTTCTTTGAAGAAAATACTATTATATAATATCCATTATTCATCTTCGTAGTAATTTTATATGGTTAGTTGTTAAGTGTAACCACATATCATATAAATGGCTGTTGTTTTTTTTATAGCATTGAAGAAAATAAAAATCCTACACTTGTTGTTTAGTTGGTTTTAAAATATAAAGTTTGTTCTGTGAAGGATGGGTTTTTTTCGTGGTCATAGCTTTACTAACTAGAGTTGTCATCTTTATATTTGTTTTACATCATTAATTTATTATATTGTAGTAGTATTGGCTTTAGTTTTTTTAATTGAAGAGGCTAGAAATTAAAACCTCCTTGTGGTGCGCCCATATCCGTATTGAAAGCATATTGATTGCCATCGACTGAGGGTGCAACACGTTCATCTTCTTCCTCATTGCCGAAATATTGGTCAATAATATAAAAGGACTTATTATAGATATCACGATTTTCATGTGATTGTAAATATTCAATTTTATCCAAACCTGTAAATAGAAAATGCATAAATATTTATATAAATAAACAAATAAATGAGGAGCTTAAATTATCATGAAATATAAACTATGTTGTGGCGAGTGAACAAATTTTCATTAAGCCCGTGTTACCCAGCCGTAAATGTAAAATTAAATGTAAAATTATAAACGTAAACGGAAAAGTACAATTGAAAGAACATGCAAATTCCGAAGAGATAAAACGACGTTTTTCTATAGACAAATTTGTATTCTTAGGAAATATTTGCATCACTTTTATATATAAAAAAAATCTCAGATTCTTGTAAGATATTTGAATGCATGAACATGAAAAACTTCAACTTACCACTACATTCTTCAATGGCCATAGCATAAGGATTTGGTCTAGCAGGGAATTTTTTACCAGCTTTAAGAATATTATCTAAAGCATTTAATGCCACTTGAACTATATCGGAATCAACCACTGTCAAAAAGTCACACATGGGTGGTATACAGCCAACATGAACCTATAAACAACAAATCGAATATAATTATGAAAGGCTTTAAAAACAAAATCATTTTATTTAGCTTACCAAATATCGTATTTGCTCAGCAGTACCACTACTTGTGGCATTTGTTATTGCCCAAGCAGCCTCTTTTTTCGTTTTGTAATCGGCCGTTTGCATGATACTAATGAGAGTAGAGAAAATATTTGCATCGATTACGGCTTGTATTTGTTGACGATTGCCAGCAGCTATATTTGAGATCGTCCAACAAGCCTCTTTTTTTATCGTGTCCATAGGAGAGGTAAGTAAATGACTAATGCAGGGTAAAGCATCACAATTTAATATAACTTGAGTTTGAACATCATCACCGGTAACAATATTGCCAACTGCACGTAAAGCGGCGGTAACAACATTATTTTGAGGATGCCTTAATCAAAAAAAAAAAAAAAAAGTAATAAAAAGCAATTAAAATTACAATATAGATTCCTTTAAAAGTTTTGCGTACATTAATAATTCAACTAAACGTCTACAAACACCGGCATCTATAACAGCCTGAATTTTATCATTTGGTCCATCAGATAGATAACTTATAGCCCAGCAAGTATCACTTAAAACATCAGTATCTGTATGATTTAATAATCTGGCCAATATCGGTAGACCCTGCACAATTTTCGTAAAGTCAGCGGGAGGGTTTTTACCACGACACAGATTAGATAAAGTCCACACAGCATTACGTATCATTGTTAAACGTTCTGTGGTACTTAAAACACTTAAAAAACAAATTAAATATGATTAATGCAATTCAAATTTATCCAAGTTCCTGTTAAAAACTTACTGCAGTAATGGTTGCATAATACCAGAATTTAATAAATGATCACGACAGGCAGGTGAATCACCAGCAATATTACCTAATGCCCATACAGCTTGTTCTTGAACATCATCATGAGGACTGGAGAGAAGTTCAATAAAAATTGGTACTGAACCTGCTTCAATGACAATTTTTGTTTGGTCCGAAGTACCGGATGCGATATTAGTCAAAGTCCAAGCCGCTTCAAACTAAAATGGGAAAAGAGATAGCATTTGATAAGCTAACGAAAAATGTCATATATCAAACGTGAGCCTTTAATTCATGGCTACCCATTTCTTTAAATTAAAATTATCATTATATAAACGAAATTTGATAAATTGGCTTTTTACAAGATTTGGAAGAAAATAAAATTCTTCAATTGATCCCCTATGTTGTACATTAAATTCTTATAACATAAGTAGTTTCTCAACTTATTCAAAGTTTAATTTTTAACTTTAAACAATTGGGTCGTGGCCGAACCAGAATAAAAAGTTGTAAATATTGCAAAAATTTTAAAGCGATCCGAATTATGCCAGTAAGATCCACTTAAGCCGAAAATAGTATAGTATCTTTTATAAGATTATGCTCTGATCTGCCAGATTATAAATTAAAATTAATATTGTTGAAAATAGATAACATCTGCAATGTAAAAAAGCTATAAATTATATGTCTATACAAGACTATTGCCATTTTCTTATTTAAACAAGACTATGGATACTATTTTTATTTGGCTATAGTAACACAACATCGATGTGTTTGGTGGGGTTTATTATGCCCAAAACTAGGTCTATCAAATTATACAGTATCAAATTATACAGTACAGATATGATCGAAATCTTGTCCAAAACAGATTTACGGTCAAATGTAAAAGCAGCCTTATCAAAACTATTTTTTCTTTTCTCTAATATTTACCTGCAATGACGCATTATTGTTGTTTTTTAAAAATTGTACAAATCTTGGTACTATACCCTTTTCGATGACTTCTTCAATCGGTGGATTTGGGTCTCTAGACAATAATTTGCGAAACTTTTGTGTAGCCTCCAATTGCACACTTTCAATATCACTATATAAAGCATCAATCATTTCCTTTTTGACGGTTGTATTCAGAGGATACTGTTGATTTGCATATTGATGTTGATTTTGTTGTTGCTGCTGCAGTTGTTGTTGGTGGTGATTAAGCGCCGTTTGAGGTATTTGTTGGTATTTTTGTTGTTGATCAGAATGATTTGTTAAATCTAACGCTTCCGGAGGTTGTAAAATATCATTTGGGACTTGAAACATGTCAGATTCCTTAAATGTTCAAGAATAGAAAAAATAAAATGATATTTTTAACAATTATCATCTACAAGTACCTGCATAATATCATTGTCCATGCTATTTAACATGTTACTGGGTGTTTCCAAAACCACATTACGTCTTTTAGTTAACTGCTGTTCTCTTTTTTGTTTACGTATTTGTATGCCCTCTTCCTCGCGTCTTCTACGCATTTCAGAGGAGTCGAGTCCAGCATTTTTGTAACGATGCCTGTGTGTGGTGGACATTTCTGAAAGAAATAAAATTTAAAGAAATTTTATTGTTATGCCTTTTTTACCTTTAACAAAGGGTGTGGTTAACTACATCCTCGTCAAAGAGTCCAAAAGTGTGAAGGGGTAATCTATTTTTTTTTATTTCTAAATCAATTACGAGTACTTTTACTTTTCTTTTATTATAGCAGTAGTTTTTTTTTGTTGCAGTCAGGAGAACGGGCATGCAATCATTTCACTGCTCGTATTTTGACACTTTACAATCATCACATCACTGCATAACCATTTGCTACCACACTTACTTAAAAGTGCAGTACTTTCCTAACCCTGCCAATTCTCCTCAACAATTAACATATATAACCAATACATGTAAAAATTAAACTTTTTTACATTATCTTCTTTGCAACACACGTTTTTTTTCAACACATTTTAAGTTTCCTTTCATAATTATAAAATCATTTGGTGCCTGCAATATTTTTACAGCAAATTTTCAAAATATTTCTTCAAAATTTACCCAGTTTAATAAAATCTTGTGCTGAATTTGTTAATAGAAATTGTTAATGAAAACTGTTTGAGTATTTTTCTGTGAAATTTTATTTAGTACTAGAGTTGTATCGTTCATAAACAAACTAGTTCAATAAAACTATTTGCATTTTAGTTTAGTAGATTAATTCAAACCTCGATTACACATATCACAAATTACACAGAATTAAACGCGATGCATTTAAATAGATTGATGGATCGAGTGCGTAGGCCACATGTTCAATGTGAATCGCGTTAGTATTTAAAAGTTGCTGTGTTTTGCACACAGCAATTGAACTGGATAGACATTTTTCTTTAGGTAAAATACAAATTATCAAACAACAAAGTTTATTACACAGCCCAAAACAAAAATGAAGGATTAGTACTTTTTAGTATTGGGTACCGGAAGTGAAAGCCGGCTTTTTGGGCGGTTCGAAAATTCCATACAAATTTACAAACGTTCTATCAGTTTATAGTGAATGTTTCTGGTAACACCTTGCCGCATAAACACTTCATGTCAACAACTTTTTTTCAAGACGGAACCGGCTTTAATTGGGCGTTAACAGTACACACACAAAAATTGTCATGTAACTAAAAGCATAAAATCTGCAAAAAGAAACATGTGAATACAATGACATGATTTAGCAAATACGCAAACAACATTTGAAATAGCAATATTTTGTACTAAAAAGGCAAATTATTTTTTGTTTTTCATGAATAGTTCAATTGAACTAGTTCGTTTACGAAGCAACTATTGGAACAAAATATTGCAAATTATACCGATTTAATTAAAAAATGTATATAAAACTAATTTAAATACTAGTTTTCAATAAAATATTTCTTTTTTAGTAAATTATTCTTTGAACGTATATTTACTTTGCGTTATGTCCAACACATCCATGAGTATCTAACTTCATTCAGTATTTTTTCAAATTACTTTTGAAGCACTTCCACAAAACATTGTACGTACTATGCCAACATGCCCCTGGAACTACCAGAAACTACTTCGCAGCTATGTTTTATTTACAATGAATTGCGGGAAAACTTGAATTTAACAAATGCACCGCTTACGTCACATGAACGTCAACAGGAAATAATTAATTTATTACATGAATTTAATGATGTTAAGGATGCTGCTCAAATTGTACTAGGCGTTTTAGCTAATTTGGAGAGTAAAACGATTAAGGAAATGCATTTATTATATAATTTACCCTTAAATGAATAAAATGGTTATTTTTGTTGTTTTGTAAAAACAAATTTTTTTTTTACAAGAAAATAACTGATACAAAACAGCAACATTGTAACTTATGTTTATATATTTATAAAAAAACTGCATTGCTCAATTAAAATAAAATGCCACCATAATATATTAATAATTGTTGCATGTACTTAGCACAAATCTATCTAAACTTAAAAAAAGTACTTAAATTTCATATTAAATCATTCAAAAATTGAGATGGCAAATAAATTAACCCATCATTAAAGTAGGTAATAAAATTGTTCTAGAACTCATAAGGGAGTAGTGCCAGCTGTAAAATAAACTCTACAGCGTTCATTGAAAGCTTTATAGGAACGTTCTTTGACTATATCTTCCACATTTAATTCGGATTGCAAAACTCGCAACTGTAATAGAATTTGACTTATAAAATGCATATTCTTAAAAACTAACCATAATAAGTAAACTACCTTTCGTTGTTCCGATTTAAATTTTTTATCCACTTCCATATCATCTGGTTGTGCCTCACGTTTTTCCCTTAGACTTTTAAGAGAATCTGCCCGCATCATTATACAACTACGTATGGCTTCCTCACGTTGCTTGTGACCTTCGTGTAATTTCCCATATAAATCTTTACAAGTCTTCTCACCATCCACTTGTCCCTTAAATGATTCTGTAGGCAATGATGTGTTCAATGCATAAATGATCTTATCATCTATATCGCGCATTTTTTTTAATGCTTCCTGGAGTTGGTTATGAAAAATATCAGAACTATAACATTATTAATGGAGAAACTTACTTGGAAGCTTAAAAAATCTTGGCAGGAGTAAGAAATACGCATATTATTAAAGCTATCTTTAAGATCTGTGTTTAAATGATTACAAAATTTTTGGAAAAATGTTGAAAAAATTAATTGCGGTAAAAAATACCAACTGGTGTGCAGAGATCTGCGCCTAGCAAATTGGTCGGCTTAACGGGGAAAAATTGCGACAGCGTCTGATAGCCGCCTATAAATATTGATCAGCTAAACTTCCATCAGCTTATAAAAATTATTTACAAAATACTAGTATTTTTTTTTTTTTGACTGAAATGGTAAGAATTTGATTTTCAATCACTGAACAGTAATTGAGCCCTGAGCGGTGATTTTTATACTTTAACAATAACAAAGTTAAATTACATTAAACAAAAAAATTTTTAGGCGGTGGTAAACCCTGGCAAGCTGTGTGTTCTTCACCGCCACTTTTTTTTACAACCAGTAAAAAAAAGTTTCTTGTCCAAGGAATGTTTAGTTTTCGTAAGATGTATTTATTTATAATAAAATTGAATATTTCTTATAATTTTGAATGATAAAAAATATGTATTTTAAATAAGATTTTGCAAAAATTAAACACACATATATAAAAACACACATATATAAGAACAAAACAACTGTGACACCAGCAAAATGAAAAAAAAAAAAGATTTGTATGTTTCAAGTTCTTAAAAATAAAAAATATCTAATTAGTAACAGCTGAACCACTGCCTAATGATTTCATTAGTTGATAACATTCCTTAAGTTTACGTTTATCACCAACTCTTCCCAATGTCTTGGCAGCTTCTGCCAACATGCCAGCACGTTCACCAGGAGAACATAGTAAGGCTGAGGGTAAATATTTGCATGCCACATACATAGCAGCAGCCCTTTCACGTTCACCACCTTCAAAATTGTGGTTTTTATCTTTTCCACCACATATAATTGAAGATTTGGCATGCTTATAATGTAAGCTACGATCCAGGAGTTGTTGAGTAGGACCAGGAGAAGCACCAGCCATAAGACGACAAACAGCTTCATAAAGATATATTCTTGACTGGCCACTCTAAAAAGAAATGCAAATTTGAATTAATTACAATAAGAAAAGTATTTAATAACTTTTTACTAACCGGTATATCTTCTACAATGCTTCTTAGAGAATTTAAATCTTTTTGGAACTTTTCTAAAACATCACCGGGCACTTGATAGTAACCATCATCATCCATACACATATATTCAGATTCCCATATTTGAGTACGTGTTTCCAAAATCCAATCACATGTCAACAATTGGAAAAGCTATTTTCAAAATTCATTTAGATTATTGTAATGTTGACTTACCAAACCTCAATACATTTAAGGTACACAATTTAAATCTAATTTTCTGTAGTTATAGATATTAACAAAGTTTGCATTGCAGAAGTATTGACGGATTTTTAAAATACAATACACAGACAATGCGACTACAATGCACCTTTGTCAAACATCATTATGGTTTTTTCACTTTTTATTCATTATTCACTAGGGTTCATAATATGGACTTACCAATTTAATACCCCTAGTATTTGTTATCTTATTAACGGTCAGGCATTCTTGTAAATATGCACTTGATTCATCACATATATTCATAATGGCTAGTTTTTCCCCACATTCCAAAGCACTACCATTGTTACTAAAAACACACATATAAAATTGTATATTGATTAAAAAGTGGTGTTTTACAATAAAAAAATGAATTTCATGGCAAAAACGAATATTTCAAAAATCTTAAAGTGGTGGGTTTGAAAGCTGTATAATAAATACACTTTTTTCAAAAAGTAAATGAAGCAATTTAAAAGTCCATAATATAGTTCTTCTAAGGACAAGAGTTATAAAAAATATGGTAGATTTAAATAACTTTAAACAACACTAGCCAAATAATATGCCTTATTGTGATGTCTTACACTGACAATAGTAAATATCTCTTCTTTAACTCACAACTTAAATGGGAAAGGTATATGAGAACTAATCCAAGTTGATTTAAGTTAAGAAAAAAATTCACTTACGAACTCTAGCTTAGTAATCTCGATTATTTCTTAACACTATTATCAAAACTTACCTCATTAATATAGTTTTAGCTTTTAAAATCGTATGTAGGGCATTAGGTAAATGATCGCCACTTTCAGCTAAATGTTTAGGCAATATTTTTACAGTGTCTAAAAGATGATCAGCTAATGTATCTTCACCTAATAGCCAGTGTACAGCAATTTCCAATACACTTGTCCACCATTCAATATTGGTATCATTATTATCTTCTGACAAACTATCACGCAACAAAGAAGTATATTTCAAAACATTACTAACAATAGTACCAGGTGGTGCAACATTAGTGTTTGGATCTTGACTTTTAGTCTTCTTCGTGCCATTAGACTTATGACTGCCGGAACCCAATAAACATTGTATGGCCCTTGTAAGTAAATGTTCACGGTAGTGTTTAACCACATATGACATAGGATCAGCTGGATTATGAAGAGTAGCAAACAATGTAGTGGTATTGGGATTTTCTTTTTCATTTTCCACAAAATCAAAGTTATGGGTAATAAAATAACGATAACCATATGAAGTAAACAGCCAATGAGTATCTTTGGTCTGATCACGTATTTTAGAGTTTTCATTTTTCGCACGACTTATAAAGTAACGACCAAAGAATTTTAAATATTTGGGATAGCTACGTTTCACTCTCAAAGCTGACGTTATAAAAATGCTAGCCAATTCGTGTGGTGTTAACAAAGAGGACGCAACTTCAGTCATATTGATAGCATACAATGACATAACTAAACCATGCGAGTCATTAATTTTTGATGTCAAATGCAATTGATTTAGACGATTAAATATCAAAGCCAATTCTCGGGCTGAAGCTAAAGCTTCCTTACGTTGTTCATCACTGCAAAATAGACCACCAGCTTTACGTGATAGCATACGACCAATCCATATGCGATGAAAGAATAAACGTATAAATTGCCAGGATGTTACAGAAAATGATTCTAAACGTGTTGAAGGTAAAGAAATGCCAAAGATTTGTAAACAACGTATGTATTCTGTGTATGCATTTCTTGAATTTCCCTGTAAAAAATATATATTTTTGTACATTGCAATTTATCAGATGTATAAGTGTCTTCCTTACCGCAGCAAAATATAGTTCCGCCATTTTTTTATGTTTCCAATATGCATCCGAAGCATGAGTTTCAGAACCTAATAAAGGATCTCCGTAAACTAAAACCTTAATCATACACATTAACATAACCAAAACATTTAGGGTCCATAACATAAGGGCTGATGTACAAGATCCCCAGGATATTCCAGTTGTGTCTTAAAAAAAAGAGAATATTTAATATCTATATTTTCAAACCGAATTTTTTTTTAACAAAAAATATTTTTTTTTGTTTCAAAACAAATCTAATTTGAGAGTTGTACTTTCGTTGAAAAGAATTACAGACGAACTAATAATGAAATAATAATGCAGAAAATACTTTTTATTTTCACACTTTATCGTTAAAATAAAAAAATATTTCGTGTTAAAAAATAATGCAACATTTTTAATTAAACATGTTTTACGCTGCTACCAATTAACAACTGAACCAACAAGGGGCGCAAATCGAATTTCTACTTACTAGTTTCATCAATTGATAATATTCTCCGTTGTCCCTTCAAATCTTCGTCATCAAACGTATAATTGTTGCCATATTCGGAACCACCAAGGAAATTTTTAAATGGATTTATAGCCAATATGGCAAACATGAACATGCATAATCCTAAACGTGAATGAGCAGCCATACCTTGCATTGACTTTGGCAATGTTTCCAAATCATCATCTTTAATACTAGCTGAACTGGAAGAGCTAGAAGAACCATCATAAGGTGATGGTGGCAACGATATATCCGAGTGGGCTGGTGATAGTGAAGGATCTGAAACATCACTACGCGGTGGTGTCATCAACGATTGCTGTTTGCCATACATTAGCAGATCATCTGTTGAAGATGGTTTACGTTTCTTACCATGATGCGCTGCAGGATGTAATAGATCCTGAACCTTAGAACCGTCGCGAGACATAAGTTCACTTTGTAAACGTTGCACTTCCATTTTAAGTTCATAATTTTGTCTTTGTAAATCTCTTATTTTATCTACTGATTTACGTAGAACAGCAGATTTATTTAGTTTGGCCGAATCACCTACAACCAAATTTTTAAGTTCTATAATTTTATCATTGATCGAGGTACGATAACGTCTTTCAATAGCATTATGGGCGGAACGTTTTACTTCTTTAACTTTAGGCTGTGGTGTACGATTAATGGCAATTTTATTTTCCATATTAGTATTGCCAGGTGAGGAAACGGGTAAACTAGATTTAGTGTTTGTAGTGGATGCTGGTTGTGAACTTGTGGTTGCCAAAGCAGCCACAGCGGCTACAGCATTAGCGGCATTT
This sequence comes from Eustalomyia histrio, assembly GCA_949748255.1. NCBI lineage: Eukaryota > Metazoa > Arthropoda > Insecta > Diptera > Anthomyiidae > Eustalomyia > Eustalomyia histrio. The sequence continues at coordinate 155,121,148 of OX456524.1, read as the reverse complement.
ACTGGTTCTAAGACAACTGGTATGTGTGAAGTTAAGAAAGCGGTACCATTAGCAGTGGTGTACATGACAGTTGGATTGGCTTGTATGATGACTTGAGGTTGTTGTTGAGTATGTGGTTGTTGTTGATGCTGCGGAGACGTAGTTTTTGTTTTATACTACAGAAGAATGAAGAATATGATACGTAATAAAATTAAGTTTTACAATTGTAATTGATATAATACAATTTATCGCCCATGTCCATACAAGGCAGCTATTTCAAGCCAAACCCTCCGATTTGAATAAAGTTTGGATATGCGATAAAGAAAAAATTTTAAGAAATTGTTTAATCCGACTGGCTCGGATTTAAAGAGATGAAATATGGGGAAGAAAATAGACCTAAGTTCTTCCAAATATCCACATAATGCTTATGTTTTAGCACAAATTATAATAAGAAGTAGCACGAATATTAAACAAAAGAAAAACAAGTAAAAAAGGCTTAAATTCGGCTGTGCCGAATCTTTGAATACCCTCCACCAATGTTCTCTTTTGTTTTTGATGCAAACAATCTAAAAAACTTTTAAAGTAAAATTATGGAGGTGAAAAAATTTTTTTAGGTGAAAAACTTTTCTGGATGCAGAAACGAATTTTTTTACGGGGAAAAAATTTCGAGGTGAAAAAAATTTTTTGTGGTGAAAAAAAATTTTATTGGTGAAAAAAATTTTTCGAGGTGAAAAATATTTGGGGTGTACAAAATATTATTAATTTCTAAGCGATTGGTGAATTAAATATGAGAAAATATATTATATACCAGTCGCTACTATAAAATTGTACTAAAATACACCAATTTGTATGGAAAATTTAGAGGTATCTTCACATTTTCACCCATAACTTTTTAACCGCTGGACCGATTTTGCTCATTTTCAATACCAAACTGCTCGGGAGGATGTACAATAATCTGAGTAAAAATAGGCATACCAGCTAGCGTCTTCGCGTCGTGATCCCCATTTCAACAGACAGACGGACATCGCTAAATCGACTTAAAATTGCATAAGGATCACGAATATATATACTTTATGGGGTCATAGACCTATATTTCGACATATTACAAACGGAATGACAAACTGATATATACCCTCACCATATATGGTGGAGGGTATAACAAGTGCCTGTCAAAATAAAATAGGCAATAAAATATATATTTAAATTCGGAAGTCAAACTTGTCGGTGTACTTCTTAATATAAGGTTTATTAAAAGTTTTATACGAAATGAAAAGATCCCCAAAAACTTTAAGAATTCAACTTGGATATTGTTTCACTATTTTTTTGTTTCATATGTACCTTGATTGTTGTTGTTTGTGATTGTAATACATTTTGTTGTTGATCTGCAAGATTGGCCGCCGGAGAGTTGTTAGCCGTTCCAACGGTTCCTATACTTTGTACAGTTAAAACTTGTGGCATAGATTGTATTTTTTTATATTGTTGTATTTTTGTTGTAGCGGAATTTTGAGTATTTCCTGATATTTGTACTTTTTCCTCTGGTGTTCCGGTATTTGGAACATTAGTAATTGCATTTGGAGATGTAGCTTGCAATATAAAAGCATTGTTGTTACCAACACCAGCCGCTGTTGTTGCATACAATATTGAAGGTATTGTCGACATAGCGCTAGTTGCCTGTGTCAAGGCTAATGTTTGATTATTCATGTCCAAATGACCTAATTGTAAGGGTGATGCTACTGAAGCATTTGTTTGTAAAATTATGTTTCCTGTGTCATTTATACCTGAATTTTCCATTGATTGCAGGGAACTGGGTGAATGCTGTTGCGTCAATTGTTGTCTATTCAGTACTAAAGTATTTGAAGCTATTTTTTGTTGTAGCAAAGAAGCCGTTGGTATCATTGTAGCTGCTGAGGGCGATGATGATGATGACGGACTAGACATGGGCGCTAATGGACTGAAATTTGAAGCCATTAATGGATCTGATGTTGTTATAGGTTTATATGCTGGTGATTGCACATCAGAGCGCTGCGGTGACATTTGCATAGGCGTTAAGGATTCCTGTTTAATGTTTTGTTCGGGCGACAGATGTTCGGACTTTACACCATGACTCCCATTCATGGGACAATCGAGTGAGTTTAAAAGCAGATCATCAGGTAGTTGTACTTGATCAATATCATCCAAAAAGTTTTTTAACATGTCTGAAAATATAACATCTTTAATTTTTAGTGCAAAAATCATTTTTAATTCAAAACGTCGGTCGCTAATGCACGGCCGAGTGAGCTATTTTTAAAATTTACTTATTTACTGTTGACAGTAAGAACATATTTTTCTTGGAAGTAGTGAGAAAATCTTTTAAATAAATAAAATAGATTTCTACCTACGTATGGCTACTTCTAGCTTCAATTAGTCATACGAAATCTTTACTTCTAATTACTCTTTTTCAAGCTATAGCCTTTATTTTGTAATTAGCTCAGAGAAATTCCTAAAATATATATATTTTTTTTTTTTGTATTTTCCTTACCTGGTGATATCATTTCCTTAATAATCGTCAATGCATCTTCATCCTTAAATAGATCCAATGAATCCACCATACCACTGGACATAAGATCCATATCTAACGATTGATCCATATCCATGCTTGTATCGGTATTTGTGTATTAGTTACGTTTTTTCTTATCAAATTCCTATATACACAGAACAGCAAAAAAAAGTTATAAATAATCAAATTACAGACCAACTGCAGATTACGGGCACATCCCCGTTTAAACTGACTTAATTATCCGACCAGAACAATTATGGATTAATACACTCTGCAGAGTGGAGTATGCTAAAATAGAGATGGCATGACACAAAAAATTTCCAAGTACAAATGAGATAAGAACAAAATCCACTCTGCAGAGTGGAGTACCCAGAATTATGATTGGATTATGAGGTCCATTTAAAATGATTTAATTTTTTTTATGACATTTTTGTAAACAGCTTATATATCAAAGAAAAAAAAAGAGATATTTCAGAGACCTTATGTGCATTTTATCCTGATCGGAGAAATATTTTACAAGTATTAACTATTTTAATTAAAAGAAACTATACATTTCAAATGATAAAAAAATTTTCTTTTAGAAACCATGCTTGTAGATTTAATGAAAAGAAACTTAATTATAATTTGTATGTTAAAAATTCGCTTAACTTCCTTTTATTGTGTAGTGGAAATTTCTATAGTAAATAAAACAAAAACAGCTGTAGTATGAAATGTATGTATGATGTAGAGCGGTGAAAAGTGCGGTAAATTTGCAAGAACCAATCAGAGTGCACTATTTGAATCATACGATATGACGTCACAACAATTTTTTGTAAAGCCGTATTTTTTATTGGAAAATCTTATTAGATTTTTATCGGATCATTGGGTATTGCTTTAATTTTTGATAAACACACCTTTATTTTTTTAATTATACTTCAAAGTCAAAACATATTGTAACAAAGTTTTTCTTTAATTCTTTTCATTTTAATGTTTTTTAATCCATTCCTATATTTACACTATGGTAATTTCACAATTGGCAATAGTTTGTTTTCAACGTAATTTTTTAAGAGTATTTAATACGCAAAATATTTTTCAATTGCATCAGTTTTCTTTACTTGCAAAAATAAAAATGTATTCCGTTTTCCGACTTATTGAAATCGTATTAACTTTTATCAATGGTTTTTGCGTGTTTGCTTCTTATTTGTTGTCAGTGTTGCCAACTTGGACAGTTTAAAGCGGTTTTTTTTGTCAGATTTTTTTCGGCAACAGCTGTTTTTTTTAATTCTCGGCTCTTTCTATTCTAATTCCTGAGGGCTTTCACATGTCTAGATAAATATTTAGACATAAGCTGTGTTTATGCCGAAACTGTCATTCCTATACAAATTTGACATGGTAACATAAGCCTTGGCTTATGTTGAAATGACAAGCCAACGTTGATAGCATGCCGCATAAACACAGATAATTTATAGTAGCAAACGTCAAAATTAAGTTACATTCGGTGTCGACCACCCGTTTTTGTACCTACTTATTAAAAATGTTGATAGCAATTATTACAGTTAAATGAGAAATTTTATCAGCGCAATAAAAATGGTAAAAATTTGGAATTCTCTCATTATGTTAACATCTTGTGTGCAAACAGGAAAATTAAAATATTAAATTCCCCTTATTCGCGGGAAGCTATCTACGTTGGCTTCCGTTATTCCCATATAAATTTGACATAAGTTACGTTAAGCGTTAACTCTAAACGTTGGCTTATGTCAAATATATATGTGAATAACATAAGCTTACTTTAATAGCTGGTCACAAACACAGCTTATCTAAACACTGATGAATGTCACCGCTCGTTTATACTAAAGATAATTTTTGGGTGTATTAATCCAGTAAATTTTTTTTGAATTTTAGCACCATTGTGAAACTAATAAATTGGCAACTCTACATTTGTAAAGCGGAAGAAGACATTTTTTTTGTTAAAAAGAAATAACAAAAATGAGCTATACGCTAGTCTCTTTTTAACGCATAGAAAAATACAAACAACATGGTTGAAAAATTTTGCCATCTCTAGGCAACCATGATTTTCATGTCATTCGAGTAAGATCTGGAAAAGAAACATCATTGCACAGCGGACAAAAAGGATTTGGGAGTGATTTTTTTACCATCCATCACTCGAACTATAAGAACGGAGTAGTTGAAAGAGTCCCCAAATATTAATATATAACATCCCAACACCAAGAAAATACTTTAAAAGCTAACAAAAAAAAAATCGGTGAACAATAAGAACTTTTGTTTGGAAGAAAAAATACCAAGTGTGAAAAAAGTTTGCAAGACGATTTTTTGTCAGCTTTTTTTTAAATAAAAAAAATTTGAAGTTAAATCATCAAAAACTAATTAAAATGGAAGACTCAAAGCTCCAAGAGCAACAACATCAGCCCCAAGACTCTCTACAGGGTGATGCTGTTCAACAAAAGCAGCCACCGCCTGTTAAGGAAGTTATTGGTAAGTGTTACAGAAAAAACTAATTAGCTAATTAAATTACTTAAGATGAAAAAATCATAAAAAATTTGAAGAAACTTATTGATGTGTTAAAATGTGGGAAGCTTTTTTGTGAAAATTGTGTGCTTAAAATACTTTTATTGGCCGCCATTTTGTAAAATATAAAGTACGGTCATCACCGGTTCTACACACATTTTGGGCTGTTTTTTTTTTCGTACAAGAACAACATCAAAGAAATGTAAAAAAAAAAAAGAACACACACCGGTCTCGACCTCAAAAAGACAGCATACACAAAATGCAAGAATTATTTTTCTTGACATAAGTTTATTTTTAATAGCTTATTTTTGCCCCCCCCCCTTAGTTTTCTTACCTTATTTTTTATGTTTGTGATTCATTAAAACAAAATATACTCAACCCACTTTTACGTTCACATTTTTCTTTTGGTTGCATTTCATTTGCTTTATTCATATTTGTTTTGTGTCATAGATTAAACAGACTACACTTTATTGGATGTCCGACAAAATTTTTCTTGTATATAATTCCTGGTCTAGATTAATGTTGCGTTTAAATTTGGCTTTTAATCCCGAGGTTTCAATCGAAATCGCGCACAAAAGTCTTTAACAGTTTACTTTTGCACTTGGTGAGATTTCAATTTGACAACCACATATTTTATTTTCTTTTTTAAAGAAACAAAAAAAAAAAAAAAATAACCTCAAATTAAAAGTATTTCTAATAAGCACTATTCTTTGGCAGAAGAACAAAGCTTTCTTCACTGTAAATAAAGTCTACACATTTGTGAGATTTTCATGAGATTTCTTACAAATCTCGTGAATTTGAATGATTTCATTTGTATGGGAAATCTTTAGATTTTTCAAGATATTTTCACTGAAATCTCGATTTTAGTCGAAATCGAAATGCAGAGGTAAACGATGCAAAATAAATATGTCTCGTTTAGGTATGCATTCTAAGGTATTAACATCCATAGATATAATATTTGGTTTGTTTTCGACTTGCTTAAAGTAGTTATATATATATAGCAACTTAAAAACTAAGAATGTAAACAAAAATATTAGAAATTTTTGTATTCTTAACTTGATAAAATATTTAAAACAACAAAAGCTAACAGATGAATTATTAGCAGGGCGCAGTCGTTTCCTTTACAAATATTTATAGATATATATATATATATATATATATATATATATATATATATAAAATTCGAAAAACAAAGCAATTATTGAATGTAATTTTTAACAGCATAAACACTAAATAAATAAACAAAAAAAAACAAATAGCGTTAGATCTTTACACAAAATTAAGAAAATTGTAGCCCGCCAAAGAATAAAGCGCTTTTTAATACTATTTTTAATTTGAGGTTATGTAAATTATGTTTTTAATAATACAAATTAATTGATATCATTTTAATTTATTCGTAATACAGTAAGCCTATATATAAGTAAAAAAAAACTTATTACTAAGTAGTACACAATATTCAAATAATTGTTATATATATATATATTTTAATTTCTAAATAATTATTTATAAGGAAAAATATTGATAGCAAAGACAAAAATTTAAAAAAAATTTCTGATCCAGAATATTTGGGTTTTAAATAAAAGTGAGTTTCGGTCAGAGGTTTTTAACCCTTATGTGAGTGACAGGGTACCCGGGTAACTTTTTAAACTTTACTGCGTTTTTTTTTTTGTTTCAAGTTTCTTGAGGGAGTGGAACCTCTTGAGAACTCTTATTATTGTGTTTTAGATATATTTGGATAAACATTAGCTTAGTTTCTTATTTTGAGAGGGTGCTGTGAGTCAATTTAAATTTTTCACCCTTAACGGAGTGACAGGGTACCCGGGTACCCTAATGAAAATATTTAACCCTTATGTGAGTGACAGGGTACCCGGGTAACTTTTTAAACTTTACTGCGTTTTTTTTTTTGTTTCAAGTTTCTTGAGGGAGTGGAACCTCTTGAGAACTCTTATTATTGTGTTTTAGATATATTTGGATAAACATTAGCTTAGTTTCTTATTTTGAGAGGGTGCTGTGAGTCAATTTAAATTTTTCACCCTTAACGGAGTGACAGGGTACCCGGGTACCCTAATGAAAATATTTAAAATAAAATTTTTTTATTAGTATAATTTTGATTTATTTTAATGAAAATGAGTTTAAAATCATGTTGGGTTATTCAATCTGCAATATTTTCTTATTTTTGACATGAATGAAAATGAAAAATAAAAAGACAATGTTAGTTGTTTTGTATATTTCTTTTTTTATTTATTCAAGCACAAAAAAATATAAATAATAAGATACACTTCACTATATAAAAAATCAAAAAAATAAAAAAAAAAATAGTTTACTGAGTTCCTTGGAAACAGGTTTCACACAGAGGACGGTTAATTGAATGTTCGTTACAAATCGGAATACAACAACTTGCGCACGCTTTCCGAGTTTTTCTATTTGTTTTATTAGTTTTGCAAATAGAGCAACTGCCGACAACTCGGATGCGGCCACTTTTATCTCTATTTTCGGAAACTGAATTATCTTTTTGTCCACTAGGAATGGATAATGTGCCAAGAACTTGATGAATGGCAGACCGGGTGAAAGGTTTTGCAATTATTTTTTGGTTGGTCATACGTTGTTCTATATTTGCTTTACACAATTGAAAACTTAAATCCTTTAAAAATTGTCGTCGCCGATCTGTTGATTTACGATCTGGATTATATTCGACATATATAATATAAGCTGCCAAAGCAGCTACATCAATCACATTGAAAAATAATGCTAGCGGCCATCGACTTGTTCTTCTTTTTGTTGTGTATTGACCTAAAAGTTTATCCATATTATCCACGCCTCCTTTAGTTTGGTTGTAATATGTGATAATTGTAGGTTTAGCAGCTAATGTGGTTTCCGTTTCAGGCTTCGTATGCATAGAAGAAAACATAACAACTGCTTTCTTTTTTTTTTGAACATACGAACACAATGTCCCATCCTGGCTGAAAGCAAAGTTTGTGGAATACAATTGCCTGAAACAAAAAATTGTAAAGAAAAAAAGTACAAAAGCATATACATATGTATACACCCAATGCTTACCTGTCCTTATGAGGCTGCATAGTTGGTGGTAAAAATCTCTTGTTCTTTCTCACTGTTCCAACTAATGTAAGATTCCAAGAATTTAGTGTTTGGGCCAGTTGCAACGAAGTAAAAAAATTGTCTGTAGTTATATTTCTACCAGTATTTTTGTACGGACTGACTAAATCTAAGACTATACGTTCTCCTACATTTATTTGGCGATTGCCATCTATTGGTTTACCCGTATAAATTTGGCTTCTTAGTGGGTACGAATTTTCAGAATCACAAGCCCAAAAAATTTTAATGCCATATTTTTCGGGCTTAGATGGCATGTACTGAGTGAAACGAGTGCGACCCCTGTATCCATATAATTGTTCATCAACAGTTATGCTTTCGCCCGGCTTATATAATTTAAATAAATTTTCGTCCAACATCGTCCAAATATCTCTTATTGCAGCAGCTTTGTCAGTTTCAGCACGCTTAGCACGAGTGAGGTCGTTATCAAATCGAATAAAACGTAAAAATAATTTAAATCTATCATAAGACATTGCTGCGCGAAACAAAGGTAAATGGTATGGTTTCCATAATTCTGTTAGGTGCTCTGAATTTGATTTATGCACGCCACCAAAGATCAATAGTCCCAAAAAGGAATCTAGCTCTTTTTCTGAAAATGGCTCAAATTTTTTTTTCTCTGGCCGATTGCAAGCGTCTGGATATTTTAATTCTAAATTTTTGTTATAGTTATCAGTCACTCTTTTTCCTTTTCTATTACTTTCACGCAAAATTATATCGCACATCTCCTTGGATAATAAAGTTTTGAATATATCCTTAGGTGTTCCTATATTTAGACCTGAAGCAGGACCTCTACGTTGCCGTAACACATTTCTGTTAATGGATTGGTATTCCGGATAGGGATCAAGACGCCAACGCGTACCATCCTTTCCACAGAGTTCAGTTATTTCTTCAAATTCTTCACTCTCGTCAGAATCATATGAATCCTCGTTAGCCTCTATATATCCCATATTTTCGGCATCGGATGCTTCTGATGTCATGTCGCAAATATTCAACATATGTTCATCTGATAAAAATTCTCCATCATCACTCGCACATTCGTTTAATATTTCGTTTATATCGGTTGAATTTAAACGTGCTTTTTTAGAACAAGTAGCCATTGTATAACACTTTACCTTCTCGCGCTCACCGAACTTATTCATGTATGAACTTAGTAATGAATGAATGCAGTAGCAAGTAGATGAATTTGTCGATCAAGCACAAAGCCAGAGGGGAATCCCCAGATTAGTGTTGATGTTAGACATTAAAAAACGTATATTTTACATTTCCCAGCATTAATCTTTTATATATATTGAAATATAATATAAAACTTTCGTATATATTGTATGTGGTACCCGGGTACCCTGTCACTCTGTTAAAGGTGTTTTTTTTGTCACTCACATAAGGGTTAAATAAAAGTGGGTCAGACTAAAATTTTTTTTTCAATTTTATGGAGTAATAAATACAACATCTCAAACTTTTTAAATAAAATTAACAATTTCCCTTCTATCTTATTTTATCTTGAAGCTACCAAGGTAACCGGTACCGTTAAATGGTTCAATGTTAAAAGCGGCTATGGTTTCATCAACCGTGACGACACTAAAGAAGATGTGTTTGTCCATCAGAGTGCTATTGTCAAAAATAATCCTAAAAAGGCAGTACGTTCTGTTGGTGATGGTGAAGTAGTCGAATTTGATGTTGTCATTGGCGAAAAAGGTAATGAGGCTGCCAATGTCACTGGCCCATCAGGTGAACCAGTACGGGGTAGTCAATTTGCTGCCGATAAACGCCGTAATTCTGGATGGATGAGAAGGAGTCGTAACAAGCCAAGCGGTAATCAGCAACAGCTTCAAGAGGGTCAGGGACAGGCTCAACAAGGCAGCGGTGACCATGATCACGATGATGGTGATCTACAAAACCAACAGCAAAGACCACAACGCAATTTTAGGCGCAGTGGTGGTGGTCCCAGAGGTGGTGGTCCTAGAGGTGGCCGACGCTTTAGAAACTACTATCCCCGCAACCAGCCCAGACAACGGGGCGTTGATGGTGGTATGGGCGGCGATGGTGGCCACGATCAGAACGCTGACTCTAATCAAAGGGGCGGCGATGGTCAAGGTGGCCAACCAATGCGCCGTGGTGGTCCACAAAGACGATTCTTCCGTCGCAATTTCAATAATCGCGGTGGTGGCGGACCACGTGGACCTCCCCGTAATGACGGTAAGTTACAAATCACATCAATTTTTTAATGAACAAATATTTTAGAAAATTGGTAATTCTGAAAATTAAGAAGAATCACGTGATTTTAACAAAAAAAAAAAATAAAAAATGTTCTGAAAATCTATAGAAAAAGTCTTCCGACTTGGAAAAAATAGTTCTTCATATAGTAAAAATAAATTTTTGTAATTTTTTTTTCGTACCACCCAAGTTTACTTTGTTTAGCTAAAATGCAAACAGACCTATTTTTAGAATAGCTTTGACATTAAATCAAATGTGTGTTTGAATTGTATCTGTTCTACTATATTCCAGCTAATGGTGGACAGCAAGGTGGTCCTCCACGCAACCCTCGTCCACGTCGTAATACCAACAACAGAAAACCCAATGCTGGAGGACAAAACAATCAACAGCAACAGGTAAACTAAAGAAAAAAAAAAATAAAAAATATATGTACTCGTACTAAAAAAATCATGCAACATCAAAACAATAGGAGCAGTCAGTCTAATTTTTTAACATTTGCTAAAAAGAAAAATCATCTACTTTATTCGAAGCGAATCAAACGCATTTATTATAGGCCGCTTTTCAATACATAATTGAATGAACGTTTAAATATTTTTTGTAATACCTACTAATAACTATTAATTAACAATGATACCATACTTTAATTGTAAAATGACTGCATTATTTATTTAAAATAAAAAAAAAAAATAAAAACATCATTAAAGAATAAAATTCATTATGAAAACCAAACAATACAGTTTTTAATCATTACTAATACAATTAAAAATAGTAGTATTTAAGTTTAATTAATTAAAAGAAGTTTTTAAAAACGTCGACCAAAAACTCCATTGAAACCTTTTTTTTGAAAATAATTATAAAATTTAACACATCAGTTATATATTTTTACGTGGGCTTATAAGAGACACCCACCATGGATGCTATTTATGGAATTTTACTTAATAGATTTTTTTTTCTATATCGGTATAATTTCGTTGTTTTATTTAATTAAATTTCAGAGTTATATTTTTGATTTCTACTGCATCCTTACTAACATCATTTCTTCAATTCCTTGATAATATGATTATTAATTTATTTTTTTTTTTTACTAATTTTGATTTTTTTTATTTCTTTTTTATTTTTCAAAATTTACATCTTTACACCTCAACCAAACACAATCCAAAAACTACATTCCACAAAATATCACCCGTTGTATCCCATTTCAAAATCTGAAATTTATTCTCAAAAATTAATTAGAATGTTGGCCAGGAGGTAAACAATACCACTACTGAAAGCAGCGCATAAAAAATATCCAGCAAAAGCCGTTTAAAGCGAAACAGGTAACATTTAGTGGTGGTACAGACAAAAATGCCAACATCATATAACTTATGTATAACATCTTATTATGAAAACACAATTTGAAATCCTTGAGAACAACTTTAAAAATACTACCCTCCTTTATCAATTATCCTACACATCAATCAAAAATTAATTTTTTGTGTTGTGCCATTTTATATTAAGTGTTTTTAATATAAAATAATTCATTAAGCTTTTCTCGAATCGCAATTTTTTTTTGTTAAAAATGAGAGTATATCAAATATATTCTTACATAATTATTTTTTATAATTCTAAACAAAATAGATTTTTGAGGTGCTTTTATTTAAAGCTCGTTTAATGAATTTATCTATAAAAAGACACTTGTAAAGCATAACATCATTGTTTTATATTAAAAAGTTTTAATTTTTTTTGGAAATTTATTGAAAACCTTACTTGAATCATTTTTCTTATAAAATCTTTAATATGTTTTCATAAGATTCCCTATATTTTTTCTCAAAGTTTTGTATTTTTTTTATATTTAACATAAAACTATCAGGTTTGTTAATATTTATTAAATCTAAATTAAGACAAGACATTTTTTTTATTTTCCATACTTGTTTATATATTTTTTTTTGTTAACCAAATAAAATTTTATTTTTTAAAAGAAAAATTTATACTTAAAATAAAAAACAAACAAAACATCCCTTTGAAAATTATGTCTGTACAACTCTGAAGATCTATTTCAAATAAAAAATATATAATAAATTTTGAAAAAATGAGAAAAAGTATTGACTTTTATTTTAGTTTTAAGTTAGGTATTTGGTAAATAGAAACAAAATGTTCTAATTAACGAAAGATTACAACTTTACCAAAATAATATAAAATAGCGTTATCGATAACTGCATCGTTTCTGTTACCAACCATGGATACCTTATGATTTTTTTTTTTATTCAGTTCCTTTTTAAAACCCTCCCGCAAAGCGGTGATATTCCCGTTAAGTCATTTGGCCAATGGCATAACGACAGTTGGCAAAAGAAGGAGATTGTGAAAGGGAAAGAAAAATGGAGTTGAAGTGATGTCAAAGTTTTTTTTTTCTTTTTCTTAAGGTTGATAGGGAAAGAAACGGCAGTTGGTGTCAGTATTAAGTAAGTGCGGTTGTGTAGACATATAAAAATAGAATTATGTTAAAATTCGTTACAAAGTAATAATCATTATTAAAAATGCCGTGTATTTTTAAAGTGTATTAAAAATGGTTCGAAAACAGAAATATTCCCACAGTTTGGGCAACTCATCACTTATTTCAGAAAGAAGCTGGCAATATTTCCCAACGTTGTTAAAATGTAAAGCGACTCATTTTGGTCCGCGGAACTATGATACTGACTGATAGTCAATATTTTGAACAGAAAAAATTTATCAGTGACAAAATAAAATAACGTATGATTTAAAAAGAGGAATTACTAAAGGCACATGGTGGCCATTTCTACATTTTTAACCAAATATTAAAATTATATTTACGAATTTTCAAAAGAAAATAAGATAACTTTTTTGAGTAGTTATGACTTGAATTCACACTATAATATTTTCTTTTGAAAAATTAAAATTTCATGTAATATAATTTTATTGGCCAATTAGACTACGTGTATTACAAATGAATAAATAAATGAAATGAAAACTCGAATAGTGTTAAAATTTATATTTAAATCAAACAATGTTGTTTAAAAGATTTAAATGACTCCAAAAGACTCGTCAATACATGAACAGAAAATTAAAGTTGTTTATACCGACTTCCATTGAAAACGTTAGTTTTGTTGTTGTTCTGCTCATAAAAATCAGTCCTAAATCAGGGAATTCATTTACAAATTTCATTCACAGGAATTAATTCCTGTTTTTTTTTTTAATAATACATTAATTTCTTGAATTAAAAAATTGAACTCAATTTTAAAGAATTTATTTTAAAAAAATAATTCTTACAATAATTGAAATTAAACTTCTCTCTAAACAGTCATCCCGTAATGTTTGTGTAAGAAAAAATGTGATGCCAGATTATACAATAAATAAATGCTTTCAGTTTGATAATTTGCGAGCTGATTATTTACGATTCGAGAGTATTGCAATAGAATTTCCATTCCCGCTCTCAAACAACGTGCACAATGCAAGCTCTTTATACAAAAAATAAAAAATTTGCAAACAATTGTGTGAAAAGTTTTCGAGTACATAGCATTGTGAAGTGCTGTTGTGTGTGTATAAAAGATAAATTAAAATTTAAAGAACGAAAAAAATATTTAAGAAATTTTTTTTCGTATGATAAAAAACCAACTCGCAAACTTTTTACTTCTCTAGGGTGATACAATTTTAAAGGAGGAAATACATTCAGCATACAAAGGGACTGTCAAACCATCTCCGGAGGACGTGGAATTAGTAGAATTTTGTAATTCAAGTATTCACAACATGGATGACAACGATGGCCATACCATTGCAAACGAATATAACACACACGGCGACAACATGGATTTATTAGTGAGCATGGAAGAAAAACCTTATAAGAAATTTATAGTAGCCGATTATGTGGATTATCGCCAAGCTGAGGACATATCCAAATGTTTAATAAGAAATTATGGAAGAGGTTTAAGTGGTCGCCGAACTGGTAATATCAAAAGGCACTATCATCGGGTACACAAACTTATAATTGTACATTATAATTACAATGAAGATTCTGACGAATTAGAAGATTATTATGAAAATAAAGAATTTGAAAATGCCGAACAAGAAATAGAAGTGTATATTAAAAGCGAACCGGATACCAGTTATGGCGAAGAAAATGAATCCGAAGTAAGTGATCAGATAACGCTTGCCATGAAATTGGAAAAATACATTGAATACGACCCCTTGACCAATAAATCACGCTGTTTGGTTCCTGGATGTAAACGTTTTTTGGAGGGTAAAACATTTTCCAACATTAATCGTCACTATAAACAGGTGCATAATTGTGATATTGATACGAATAAACTAGATTTGAGCAGGTTAAAGTGAACACACAGAACCAAAAATTCACCTATCACAAAAAAATATTCTGTTCCGGCAGAAGATTTTGTTATATTGTTGCAGGTGGGCAGAAAGAACGCAAGAATTCCCAACAATAACTTGTAATTTTATTAGTAATAATTATATAAGTTTTAAAAAAGTAAGGTCCAAAAAAATTGCTGTTAGTTTCTTTGCTTTCCAACACTGTTGCTGTTGTAGAAGATGAAGGAGAACTTGGCATAAGAGACGTCATTGAAGGTGAACAGTTTTTTTATAAAAAAAAATATGATAAAATATGTTTATAGTTGAGTTTGCCGTGTTTTTTATCACACCATTTGAAATGTTAGTTATCTATAGGATCCTCGGCATGTATGAATTTAATGGCGTGTGTTTGAGGTAACACTTGCTCTAAGTTCAGTTCCTTTAAATCGTTGATGCAAACTTGTTGAGCAGGTTTAAATATTTTATTCATATGAGTTGGAGGCTCGGTGTAAATATTCTTATCCAAAGCCGAAAATTGTTGGGCCGAAAACAAGAAATAAATTTAGATTTGCTATGTCCAGTTGCAGTCTCCTTAAAATACCTTGTTGTTAAATGATGGACGAAAATTTGTAGGCAATTCAATAATAATACGCAGACACCATTACATTTTTCTCGTTATCAAGTTGTAGTTTTTTTTTGGCAGTAATGATATTATAGATTTAACAGGTCGTAAACTCTCACTTATGGGCAGACGATGGATCATTCCCAGAGTCAATTTGCGTACCTGAAATATACAAAGGCTAAGTTATTGTGTGCACACCAACCAAAAGAGAAAAATAATTTAATACACTTACCTCGCATACATGATGTGCCGGATTATATTGTATGTATTGTGGCTCTCCATCTTAGGCAGGAGAAAATGCATAAAAACCTTAAGGGGATACTCCAAAAATGATGGTTACGGGGAGCTTTGCACCACTACGTCAAAATGGTCACAGAATTCTTGTGCCGCTCATAATTTTTTTTATCGTCGGTAGCTTTGCTATGACTGAATATTGTTTTTTTTATTTTTAACAAACATGGGTTAAAATTTTTCGAAGAAAAAAATGTTTTTTGATGGCGATATAATGAATTGCTGCAGTGATTATAAAGAGGTACGTGTCGCGTGCTGCAAGAAAAAAGAAAGGAAGGAAGTTAAAATTAGACAGGGTTGTTATTATGTCATCATATTATGTAGTAGTGAAAAACCATATGGCAACCTGTTTTTTTTTAAAGTAGCATAGTTGTGTTTGGGAACAATCGGTTCCCATTCATAAGTGTTTGTAACATGTCTGTGAGTGTAGTTTTGTCAGTTTGTCGCCGGCCGGTTTTTTCTAGAAAAATGTTAGAGTGAAACTCATGGGAAAAATGATGTTAGGCAGGGCAACAGTTAGAAGTTGAGGAGAGAGTTTTGAAATGGCAAGGAAGAGATTCTGATTTTGAAAGTTGACAGAGAAGGGTGCCAGCGCGTTAAGTTTTTTTGTTTTGGCCATTTTTAATTTTCTTTATTATAAAATAAAAAGAAAATATTTTTTTTTAACAAATATTAAAAAAAAATAGAAAAAAAAAGAAGAAACAAACCAGAGTGAAGCGTGTGACATCTACCGGAGACGGTCTAAGCAATAAAACCAGCTTATGAATTCAAAATATTGATAAAGGAAATTTTTATTGCGAGATATCTATGGTTGGAAAAAGCATATCTGAGGGAAAGTAATAGTGAAGACCGGTGTGCTAGAGGTGGTGGAAAAGCGTGTCTGGTTGGAAGTTGGCAGCAGCCGCGGATTGTCTGGCAGCAATTTCAAGACGGTAAAACCTCCGGACTGTTAATCTGGACCGCCATATTTAAGTTTCGCCAGGCCGTTATTTATGGACTAGGCGTCAGCTCGGCCATTTTTCACAGAGTGTAGCGGCAAGTAAACAATAGTAAAAAGAGTTATGATAAGAATATGTTTTTTTTTTTTAATTATGTTACATGATTGAATTTTCTTTCTTTTTTCTTTATTGTATAAATTAATGATTAACGTTAAGTTTTCCTCTCTGTTGTGAGTGCCCGAATTTAAAAGTGTTTAGTTTTTTTTTATAATAGTAAGGGTCGAGGCTCTACACAGCAGTTGGCATACTTAGTACCGGATCTTCGGGTAAGGCAGATTGGCCAAGTATATGCGTTTTAGTGGTACACACGCCTAAGCGAGCTCATTTAGGTAGGGTTATTTTTTTATCACCGTTTTTTTTTTGTGTGAGACTCAAAATGGAGTCGATGCGCCAGAAAGCTGAGGGTTAAGCACCTGAATTGTTAATACTTAACGGCTTAGAATGAAGCCATCTTTTAGCTAAGAGGTTTTGTTAAATTTTGGCACAATTTTTGTTTTTTTATATCAATTATTTCCTTTTTGAATTTTGGCAAAGTTCCAACATTTTTTTTGCTATTCGCCTTAAATTATATTGTTCTTTTTTTCTTTGCACATTTAATGATTTCATGCTAAATTTCATAATTTATTAATTTGTCTAGTTTTAGTTTATATTATATTTTTTTTTAAATAAAAATGTTATAATTAATTTATTTATATAATTTGGAAAGAATAATGGCGTGTTAGTTTGCTTATAGGGCCAAGTTAGCGGGGTGAAAGAAAATTGGGTAAGTGTGTGATAATTTTTCGGGGTCATTGAGTAAAAAGATTATGGATTAGTCAAGATGACCATGGTAGGGTGGGCAGTGTGGAGGATAGTGTCACCATTTCCTCTCTCCGTAAAATTTAGCCGTGTTTGTTTTTTTTTGTGTTTGCAGTTTTTTTTTTTAGTTTTTTTTCTTTTTGTGCTTGTCCCTGGGCTGTAGTGGTGGGTTGGGACCAACACCCCATTAGTGCTTTTGTGAGCTGGCTGGCATCACCACTACGGTGCCATTAGGGGCACGTAACAATATATGAGGACGAAACAAATACATATCTTTGTTTATTCATAAATTGCGATCATATATTAGAAAAGAATCTTGCGATTATAAAAAAACATTATCGGGAACTTCATAAGATCATTATAGCCCAAGATTCCGATGATTTGGATAATCATCCACTTGCAAAAAAACGTAAATATCAACATACCTATCGCATGCAATCAAAAGATATATTTAAAAATGAACCTATGAATGATAGTAAACAACTATTTGACTATGAACAGCCTCATTGTTCCACACCTTTTAATAAATTCAAAGTTACAACATTGCCAATAAAAAACTCTCAAAAACTTGATATAACAAAACAAGAATATTTAAAATTATGTTTGGGCTTAATAATTATGAATGATTTGCCATTGAGTTTATTCGATGATAACAATTACTTTAAGCGTCTATTAAATCATTATGAAGAATTATTTGATTGCAATTTAAATTCATCTATTATGGAGTCAATAATGATTAAAGCAAATAATATCATTATGGCCGATTTAAAGAAACAATTTTCTAGCAAAGTTGTGTGCTTAGAATTATTTGGTATACATCACAAGGAATGTTATTATTTGATTTTTAATGTACGCTTCATTAAAGAGGAAATTGTCTATAATAAAATAGTTGGTAAGTAAACATAATTATTTTTTTTATTTTTAGAGCTTTGAAGAATTTAAATAAAAAGATGATTTATAAAGATCCAATATAAAGAATATATATATATATATATATATATATATATATATATATATATATATATATATATATATATATATATATATATATATAATATATATATATATATATATAATATATATATATTGGAAATTAAAACGATTACCATAGTAGTACCACTGGAGTAGTACTGTTTTTCGTGATACTGACTTTATATAGGTAAAACCAATAATAAGATGACAATGTAACAGTTATTTATAATGGAAGTGTTAAAAAATAATGAATTTGGATTTTAATAAAATTATAAACATTATTTTATACTACAGGCTTTTCACCATTAACGAAATCAGCAGATGAAATACGCATCGACGATTTTTTAAAGAAATTCGACATTAATGATAATCAAGTTTATTTGCGTACATTAACATCGACAAATACTCAGGTGTATGACTGTGAATTTTCTTCAATTTGTTATAAAATATGTGATAATGATGTTAAATTTGGCCCTATATATGAATTGCAACAAATTTTAAATATCTTTATATTTAAATATGTAGAAGAAATAAAAAAATGGCAAGAATATGCAGAATATGATGGCAAAAATTTTACGAATACAATTGAAGATTTCAAAATGTTCAAACAGTTTTTGGAAAATTTAAATGAAAATGATATTAAAGATAAGCAAGAGTTACAAAATCCGATTAAATTTATAAGAACTATACAAACTTATTGGAATTTTATGGACAAATTTAAAGGGAAAAATTATGTAGTTGGGGACTTTTACCGTGATTTATTGTGCTATGAATTGGAATTAAAAGAATTAATGAAACATCAAAATCAATTTGCTGGTGAATTGTATGAAGACATATCGAAGTGCAAAGAAAAACTATTAGGACGTGATGAATTTGTATCAGCTTTATACTTAGATCCAAGATTTTTATTTTTGGGTTCACGAATTTTAACCGAAACTCAAAAGACTAAAGCCAAAGTAAGTATATATTTTGTATTTAATAAAAATTTCAATTATTTTATTATATGCAGACCCTCAAATACATAAAGTAAAATCAAATATGTATATATTTTCTATAATAGAACTCTTTATTAAAAATACAAGACAAATTTGGACAATACATGCCACCATTTAGTTACAATAGCGAAAATATAAATGAATCAAGCGATGATGAATATGCTCTGCTGACTCAACATATCAACGATACTATGCCAGTTATGACAAATCTATGTCTACAGGATAAATTAAATAATTGTGTGTCAATGAAAAGAGAACAATTTAGCCTGGATATTTTAAAATATTGGCGCTATAATCGCTACGATAATGATATTGATCAATTGTCCCAGATTGCTTTCACTTTTCCCGTTTCTCAATATGTCTTAAAAACTATAGAAAAGGATTTTATGGTGCCAACAAATGAGAATGATAAATTTGATAGATTTTTAATTAAACATAACTATGATATTATAGAGACAAATATTGAGGAATTACTTGAAGTTTTAAAATGAATTTAATTTTTTCAAAAAAAAAAGCTTGTAGTAAAACAATAATTTAATTTAGCACTATTTATTTAAGAAACAAATATTTATTTATTGATTCATAATTAAGTATTTGGAATACAATGTAAATCGATTTAAGAACAAATATTAAAACAGATATAAAAATGTCTGCATGTATGCGTATTAATTTAATAGCAACATTTAAATTTGCACAAGTTTTTTAAGTACAATTTAACTAAAGTATTTTTGTAAAGTTCCTTCTTCGTACATTTTTTTAACATCTGTACCGCCACCAATAAATTCACCATCAATAAAACAACGAGGGACCTGTAAATAATAATTTAATTTATAAAAACCAATTTAATATTCTACGGTAAAATAAGCAATTTATATAATTCGTGTATTAATACAAAACTTTTGTAGTTATTAAGATTGAATAACATATTTGAGAACTTTTGACAAAAACTTGAATAGACTAAAATAATTTTCAAAAAAACGGATTTTAAGGAAGACCAAAACTGAACTCTTTTTAGATTCGCGAATTTAAATTATTTACTTTTAATTTGTGAATTAATCTATTCTTTATATAACTCTTATTTTCATTTAATATTAATTTGTTAAATGTAAACTTGATTTTGAATTTTTAATTTTTATCAACATACTAAGTGAAAATTTAGTTTTTACATGATACATACTAAATTTAATTCGCAAATAAAAATTATAAAAGCAAAAAAAAAATTATTTTAAATTCAATTTTAGAAATTAAATTTTTATTGATGATGGAATTGTACTTTAAAAAGTCTGTATTCTTCAAGCAGTTAAACGTCAACAAATAGCTCTGAGAATGAATCATTTTGTTCTCTTGTTTTCAAGTAAAAACATTGCGCACAACACGCACGAAATAAAATGATTAATATTAAATTTTGCCATCACCTCAGGAAAAACCCATTTAATAATATTGCTTTAACTTACAGTTTTGCCGCCAGTAATTTGTCCTAAAACGGATTGAATTTCATCGCCGTCCTCACGTTTGTCTAATTCAACAACATGAAAGTCCACTGATAACTTTTTAAATTGCTGGGAATTGGAAAATTATAGAATCAACACATTTTCCCCCTTTATACACATAATATATACTTACATCTTTAGCCATGGTGCAGTAGGGACAATATGTTTTGGAAAATATTACAACTTTATATTCCTTGAGAGCATTTTGTACTAGTTGTGCTTGTGGCGATGACATATTAACAGCAACTGCTTGTTTCGATAATTGAGAAATAACTGAACCCATATATAAAATGGTTTAATTTTTCTAATGATGTTTCCTATTTTGTTGGAAAATTATGAGTTTTGAATAATGTTCTCTTTGGAATTTTAATTTTGCTTACGTGCGGTGAGAGTGAGAAACTGATAAGAAATAAGTTGATAGTATTATTTTATAATTTTTAACCACAAAGTATTTTATTAAAAGTAAATAATTATGAAAGCTTGGGTTTATAAAAAATTGTTCTTTTATAGATAGACAAATTAAAATCAATGAAAATATTATATATGAAAAATTTAATACAAAGTAAATTTAACAGCTGTAGCTGACACCAGGGTTGTATAAATGCTAATCGATTAATCGACTTTTTGCAAGAATTGCTAAACTTCAAAACAAAAATTATTATTATTAAAATTCTCACACTATTTAATAATATGAAATTGAAAAATTAAATTATTTTGAATTTTTTAATTAAATATACAAACTTTCAATATAGTGTGCAGACATTCAACTAATTTATGGGGCACTTAAATGATTAGCCAACAAACAAAACTTTCCGTTTTGGTCCATCATAAACGGAATTTAGCACCGGTCTGTGCATTCGTCAATGACTCCTTTTTAATTTTTTCGTTTCATGATGTTTTAAAATTAATTTGTTTCCTTTAGATAAATTTTTAATTCTATTTAATTGATTCTCAAAAGGTTTTGTGCCCAGATTCTATAAGACGACTTTTGTCCACTTATTGTTCAACAGTTTGGAAAGTAACATCTTTAAAACGATAGAATTTTAACTTCGGAAGTGGAATATAGGCCCTGTTATTGGTTCTTTTGGGTATTTAGTACTCGAAAAACAGGCAAATTTTGAGTACTCAGTACCCATATATTCAATTCTTTTACAACTATCATTCAATACAAATTTTTCAACTGGCCAGTGCATCCATAAATGGGGAAAATTCCCTGCATGTAGGTTTTTCCTCCAAAAGGCACATTTTTTTTTTTAATTTCGACAAACTAGGCAATCAGAAATGTAGTTAATTTTATATTTAATGCCACCTTTTTTAAAAAATAGATTATTCATTTAATGCCTATCAAATTTTACATTTCGAATGTAAAACATAATGGGATTTTTAATACGAATTTGTAGGGGAAAATGAGATTTTTTTTTTCCTTCTCGTAGGTATTTTAAAAGAAAACTACGGCAACACTGAACTGAACACAAAAAAGAAAATAATTTTTTTGTGCGATTGTACCATGTAAAACGAAAAAACAACTTTCTTGGATTAAATTGCATTAAAAAATTCTGTAAAAATAAAAAATGAGTAGCAAACATATCTATTCAACCAGCAATTTAACAGACCTACAACTAAAGGAACAGGGTAACTGTTTATTTTCAGCACGAAAATATGACGATGCCATCAATTGCTATACAAAGGCTATTATTAAGAATCCTGGGAATGCAACATATTTCACGAATCGGGCATTATGCCACTTGAAATTAAAACGTTGGGATTTATCGTGCCAAGATTGTAGGCGTGCTTTAGATATTGATGCCAATCTATTAAAAGCTCACTTCTTTTTGGGTCAGTGTCTAATGGAAATGGATCTTTACGATGAAGCTATAAAACATTTACAGAGAGCATTCGATTTGTCCAAGGAACAAAAGCAAAACTTTGGAGATGACATTACATCACAACTGCGTTTGGCACGGAAAAAACGATGGAATGTTATGGAAGAAAAACGCATTTGCCAAGAAATTGAGCTGCAGTCTTATCTAAATAGGCTTATTAAGGAAGATATGGAAAATCGTTTGGCCAAACTCAAGCTAGATGAAAATACTAATGAGGAACAGTTAAGGGATAAACAACAAGAACTTGAACAAGAGTGTGATGATCATGTTCAAGAGTTGAATAATATTTTTGCGAAAGTTGATGAGCGACGTCGAAAGCGCGATGTACCCGATTATTTGTGTGGCAAGATAAGTTTTGAAATTTTAACAGATCCAGTTATAACACCTTCTGGTATAACTTACGAACGCAAGGATATTGAAGAGCACTTGCAACGTGTGGGTCATTTCGATCCTGTTACTCGTGTTAAGCTAACACAAGATCAGCTCATTCCCAATTTCACTATGAAGGAAGTGGTCGACGCTTTTATAACGGAAAATGAATGGGCTTTGGATTATTAAATATTTTTAGTATTTTTTAGTTCTCCTCATTTTATAGAGCAAAGAATATCTTTGCCAGAGGCTTTGCCTTAATTTAAATTATTTTTATGATTTCGTTTTCATTAGTCATTTCATTTTTCCTTACATTCTTAAATATATGTATGAATGTATTTGACCCACGATATGAGTTAAAATTGTAATACAATTTGTTTAAGTTATTTTGAGATAAATTCGTAAGAAACATCAAACAATAAAAACTTTTCATTAAGACGACGATAATCGTCTATTTTTAATAGAATTGCTAGTTCTTGCTCTATTTAATTTCTATCTCCATTTAATTATTTCACAAGACACATAAATATTCAAAAAAGGTCAAAATTTGTGGCCATGAATTTCACGTGAAAAGTGACTTTGGGCTTGTGGATGTGTCATGTTCAGATTTTTACTTTTGCTAATAAATAGAAAAATTATAATTTTTTGTAATAATGGGGAATACACATAAAAATTTATTCGACACTAGCCGAATTTAATGGATTTTTTAGTGTTAATTGTAAATATATCTTATTTATCGCACGACAATTTCTTGAGATGAAATTTATAAACGTACTATCTGTTTGTTATGATCCCATTAATAACATGTCAAATTATCAGCTGTTGAATTTTCCGTTTCCCTTGATGTAAATGCAAGTGGAAATGTCAAACTGAGTTGTTTACATATTTATGCCTTCTTTCCTTTTCACCCTTCACATCAACTATATTGTTGACATATTGATTATTCTGATTAGAACACACCATAGAGGAAGAATAGTATAGAGGATGCAACGCCGTCAGCAGCCAAATAAAATTTTATACAGAATACAAAGGTTCGGAAACTTTGAGAAAACAGGGGAAAATTGAGCAAATTTCCCTGATTTCTGCAAAAATTTGAGTAAATTTCCCTGTTTTTAAACCTTTTTTCCAAATCCAATTGGGAAAGCTGCTAAAAACCAATTGGATTTGCAAAGAAATTCAATTGGAATCGCAAAAAATCCAATTTAAAAAGATGCTGAACCTTTGAAATCTGCACATACAAAACTAAGAGAAGGTTTTTTGCGACGTGAGAGACATCGTCATGGTGTGATTAGAACCATAGAGGAAGAATAGTATAGAGGATGCAATGCCGTCAGCAGCCAAATAAAATTTTATACAGAATACAAAGGTTCGGAAACTTTGAGAAAACAGGGGAAAATTGAGCAAATTTCCCTGATTTCTGCAAAAATTTGAGTAAATTTCCCTGTTTTTAAACCTTTTTTCCAAATCCAATTGGGAAAGATAGATAGATAGATAGATAGATAGATATAAATTTATTAGTATTTTCAATACTTTTAAAATTCTCACAATATTTACATTTCATTTTTACAATATAAATTGTTTTGCTCTATATTAATAATTAATTTAATTTAACAAAGTTTGTACATTCTTTTCTAAATAAATATTCATTTCTCTCATTCTTTATATTAATTGATAGTGAGTTAAATAATTTAAGTCCTTTGTAAAAAAGAGATAGTTGCATTGCCATTGTGCTAGCTTGTTGCAGTCGAAAATCATCAGAGTTTCTGAGTCTATATGGCTGTACATCACCTACATATCTTATTTGCTCGCAAAGGTACTCGGGCGCATTTCCTTGCTTCATTTTTTTGATAAACAGTAGTGTATTGAGTTCCAAACGTTGCCTTATATTTAACCATTTAAGAGTATTAAGCATTAGATGTATGGGCGTATATCTGTTACATTTTAAAATTGTTCTCATTGCCTTATTTTGTAATTTTTGAAGTCTGTCTATTTGCGTTGATTTGCAGCAAGCATAAATTATTGTAGATCCAAACTCAAAATGTGGTTTAATCATCGTGTTGTATATGTGTATTGCTGTCAATGTTGATACTTTATTTCGAATTCTTTTGAAAAAGCCAATTTTTTTACCTATTTTCTTGCAAGTGTATTCTATGTGTTCCTTAAATTTTAGTTTTTTATCAATAATAAACCCAAGGTATTTAATATGTTCAACCTTCTCTATTATTTTATCGTTTATTTTAAAGTTCGTCTTGCTGGTCATATTTATTTCAATTATTTTTGTTTTGTTTTCGTTTAATTTTAATTTGTTCATTTTTAACCAATTATTTATATTATTAATATCATACATCATATTAATTTTACATTGTTCTTCTGTATCTCCTTCTGTGTATATTAGAGTGTCATCCGCATACAAAACTATTTCACTTCTTGTTATAATATTGGGCATATCATTTATATAAATGCTAAATAATAACGCCCCAAGTATGGATCCTTGTGGAACACCGAAATCATTATCAATTAATTGAGATGTTATCCCATTTACAATTGTTATTTGTTTCCTGTTTGACAAGTACGATTTAAACCATTCAAGTTCAACACCTTGAACCCCGTATTTAAAAAGTTTTTTGATAATTATTTCTCTATCAATCGTTTCAAATGCTCTTTTAAAGTCCAAAAAAATAGCCATTATTTTCCTTTTGCATCCAATTTGTTTCCAACGATTTATTACAAAATTAACTGCTGTTTCGCACGAAAATTTTTTTCTGTATCCAGATTGATATTTCGATATTAATGAGTTGTTCTCCATGTACTTTTCCAATTGATCTTTCACAACTTTTTCTAAAATTTTCTCACATGTCTTTAAAGAGTTTATAGGACGAAATTCTTCACATTTTTTTGTGTTGATCACTTTTTCAATCGGTGTTACCATTGTTACTTTCCAAACTTCAGGAAAAATTCCACTTTCTAGAGATTTATTTACTATATCCAACAATATTTTTCCAGTTATGCTCCAATTATCGATTATTATTTTATTTGATATTTTACAGTAGTCAGGTTTTTTGTTTAAATGCATTATGATATTCTTAAGTTCTAAAATTGATATTGCACGAAAATTAAATTTTTTATTTACATCTGATACATTGTCTACATATTGCACTTGTTCGATCGAGTCTCTTATATACTTAATACTGCTTACAAAATAATTATTAAAATTACTGGCTATTTTTTTATTATCCTTATATTCTACTTCATCAAATATCACATTTGTTATCACAGATTGTTTCTTTTTTAGAACTAAGTCTTTAATTTCTTTCCACATTTGCTTTTGGTCTTTGGCATTATTTATTTTGTTGTCAATATATTTATTTTTCTCATTTTCAATTTTCAATTTATATAAATTTCTGATCGATCTATAATTTGACCATGCATCATATGTATTTTCAAATCTTGCAACTTGGTGTGTAATAATTTTATTTCTTTTTAATAATCGCAGTTCATTATTGAACCATTTATTGACATTATTTTGCTGCCTTATTGTTCTTTTAATTATGAATTTGTTGACAGTTTCCTCAAAACATTTATCAAGCATTAATGCATTTTCATTTACATCGCTGAATTGTTCATAGTTTAATAAAGATCTAAAATGACCATAAAATAAATTTTGATTGTATTTAAATATCTCCTTAGGTTGTATGTTTTTATCACTTTGATTATTTTGCCCACTTTTTATGTTTATATTTAATGCTTCATGATCCGCTATTTTACCCGCGTAACTACATTCTACTGATATTTTTTGGCTATTTGTTATAACATAGTCAATTAGAGTTTTTGAGTTATTTGTAATACGTGTGTAATCATTTACAATCTGTTTTAGACCATTATCGTTTAAACTGCTTTCAATTTTATTTTTATAAAAACTGTTTTGTGTCCAATCTATATTAAAATCTCCACTTATCAAAATATCACAGCTGTAATCACAGATTTCATCTAAAATTTCATCAAAAACCATACAAAATTCCGCCTCCCCACAGCTGGGTGATCTATACAATGTAGCCATAATCATACGTGTACTATCATGTTCAACTATGCAAGCTATGATCCAATATTTTGATGGTACTACTTTTTCCAAAATTTTTTTCATTTTCCAAGTTTTCTTATAGTATATAATAACACCTCCCGTTCTTGTTGAGTTTGAAAACGATATTATCTGATTATAGCCTTGTAAAGTTATTTCACTTTCTTCGATGTTCTCAGTTAGATGTGTTTCCGAGAGTAAAATAAAATCCATATTTTCTGTTGCAGCAATAACTTCTACCTGATTAAAATTGTTAATTAATCCTTGTACGTTTGTATAAAGAGCCCGTATAATTTTTAATTGTTACATTGCTAAGCCCATTCTTCTTTTTTTCATATTTAATTTGTTTTGGTACACTTGGCATTCCTTATTATTTGTTGTATGATTTTCATCTAATCCCAAATTAAGTTTGATATTCATTCTAACACAATTAATGCATTTAACAATTTGTTCCTTATTACACTCCTTTGTTTTGTGATAGCCATGACATTTAAAACATATTTCCTGGTTTCTGCAGTCTTTGGCCATATGGTTGTATCCTTTACATTTAAGGCACTGTAAAACATCCGTACCATCAAAAACTCTACACCTTTCCCATCCTATATTAACTCGTTGTGCGGTAATCATTGTTGTATACGTTTCATTATTAACTGCTAATTTGACATTGTATATTGTTTTATTGTTTCTTTTATATTCGTATTGTTCTATAATTTTCATTTCACTGCTATTAATCATTGGATTTTGTTTCTTCAATTTTTCAATTATTTCACCTTCTTCATATTTAAATGTCATATCTGTTATTTTAATTTTTAATTCAACTGGACTGGGCACCTTAATTTCATATCCTTCTTTTAATTCACTTTGTATAGCATTTCTTATTTTTTCCCTTTCTTCGTTATTTTCGCTTTGTATTACCACTGTACCGTTTCTTCTGTTTTCGACTCTTGTTATTTTAAAGTTAACTGGATCGACCTTTTTGTTTAGTTCTTCTTTTGTTTTATCTACACTTTGCTTTTCTTTAGGTTTTACAATTAATGGCACTTGTATATACGGATTCGGTAGCGCGATCTTGTTTTTTAGGGTTTCAGAGTATGTCATTTTCGTTTTTTGTTCACTTGTCTCTTTAATTACCTTCTTTATTTCATTGCACATACTGACATTGCTATCTTCAAATGACTTACAAATTTTTTTGTTGTTATTTTCAAATTCCTTAACGTACCCATACAATTTTTTTACCTCCTCAACATTTTTTTCACATGATTTTTGAACATTATCTATTCTTTTCATCCTGTCTTCATACCGTAGTTCAATAGCCTTTAATAGTTCTTTAATTTCTCCTTCATTTTGTTTCAGTGATGACCCGAATTCATGTTTATATTCCACTAAATTTTGTTTGTTTTTATTCACAGCTTCTTGTATTTCTGTTAGAACCATGTCGACATTTTGAATATATTGTAGACAATCATCACACATAAACCGTATAAAGTTTTTGCTTTCCAGCATCTGGGATGAATACTGGTCAATTCCCGAACATTTAATTGAACAATGATATACTTTATTACACACTCCCATACATCTAATTCCTGTTTCACCACGAATTGATATTTTGCATTTACAACACTCAGACATGTCTGAGTGTAATTTTTATATTTCTTTTCTTTGTAACAATTAACAATATTTATATATATTTTTTTTAAATCTTTAAATTCTACTACCAGGTTTTTGTAGGTTCTTAATAGTCCTGTCTATTTTTTAACCAAATATTATTATTTTTATTATTTTATTTTAAGAGCTTTATTTTATTCACTTCCTCTCGTCAGTGTTGCTGCTAAAAACTAATTGGATTTGCAAAGAATGGAATCGCAAAAAATCCAATTTAAAAAGATGCTGAACCTTTGAAATCTGCACATACAAAACTAAGAGAACGTTTTTTACGACGTGAGAGCACACCATGACGATGTCTCTCACGTCGTAAAAAACGTTCCCTTAGTTTTGTATGTGCAGATTTCAAAGGTTCAGCATCTTTTTAAATTGGATTTTTTGCGATTCCAATTGAATTTCTTTGCAAATCCAATTGGGTTTTAGCAGCTTTCCCAATTGGATTTGGAAAAAAGGTTTAAAAACAGGGAAATTTACTCAAATTTTTGCAGAAATCAGGGAAATTTGCTCCATTTTCCCCTGTTTTCTCCAAGTTTCCGAACCTTTGTATTCTGTATAATATTTTATTTGGCCGCTGACGGCGTTGCATCCTCTATACTATTCTTCCTCTATGTCGACATCGAACACACTAAACAATAACACACAACATTTATACAGATCAAAAATTTAAAAATACACTATAAAATTTTTACTTTCATTTATTAAATTTTTTTGAATATGTAAATAAATTTTAAGTAGCAAAGATTTCTTTTTATAAAAATAATAAAAGACAATATAGCTAATTTTTAAATAATTGGTTTTTGAGAATATTTTCGTATTGCAAATGTTTGGTAGGATCATCCACTTTAGTTCTTAAAAACATATGGCATCACTAACGATAAAAAAATTACGCAAATTGTTTTAATTTTTCTTTTGTGCTTATTATTCGTTTTATTTCTTTGTAAAACTTCATACTGTGCAGACGTATTTTTGCAGTGCACTCTTGGAAGTGTAAAATATAGATACTAATTAAGACTAAAATATTCAAGGAAAGTGTTAAAATAATTAACATAAAAAGAAAATTTAATACACTAGCAGACAAATAAAATAATCTCAAAATAACGTTATAAATAAAAGTAAGGTGAGTTCAGCAAAAGAATAAGTTGATGAAAATTTTCACAAAAATGTGTCAAATTAGAAGAAAAAATTGTGTATGTGTATGTCATTACAAGTGAATGTGTGTGTGTTGGTTGGAGAATAAAAAGTAACTGAAAGCCGCCAAGCTGTACTTTTCCTATAAGATTTATTAAAGGTGAAAATAATTTTATTTATTTAATATAGAATTTTTATCAATAAATATACTGCGTTTCTTAATAAAATGAGTACAACGGATGGTAGCAATGGTACGGGGGGTGGTGGAGCCCCAGGACCAGGCGGCGGTAGTGGTGCAGGTCCAGGAGGGGGTTCATCTGCAACACCTACAGGAGGTAAGTTTTTATATATTCATTATTATGTTAAAAATTGTATGTACCCTTTCTAAGTAATTGCATTTTGCACTTTTTATTTTAAATTTATCAAAATTTTTTGCCCCTTCATTTATTTTTATTTTTGCTATTTTTTTCTTGTATTCATTATTTTCTGTATCTATCATATTTTTGTTTCATTTTCTTTTTGTTATGCATTCGTGGCAGTGTTGCTATTTTGCGTATTGAAGAACTTGGTAAAAATGAAAAGAGAAAAATACACAAAAACTAATTTGTAATTATTTGTGCAATATTATCAATATAATTTTTAAACACATTAAATGTTTTTGGGTATATACAAACTTTTTATTGAAAATGCACTAATTACAAATTGTTGTTCTGTTTATAACCAAAGCTTTTAAAGGATTTTTTCCCTAATTTACATTTTTAAAGAACAAATTCCTTGTAAAGATGCATGGGGGCTAACAAAAAAAAAGCACGATTTTCGTGCAAGTTTTTATTTGCAATGTTTATTTGCTTCAACTGAAACCCTAAAAAATGGATTCAGATTAGGATTCGTTTCAGGGTTCGGTTCTAGATTTGATAAAAATACAATTGTTTTATTATTAGGAAATTTATTAATTTTTTAATGAAATTTGCATTTAATTTTATAATGTATTTGTCAAGTTTTCTTCTTTTAAATTTGTTCTTTGTGAAGACAAAATGGCATTCTCACCCACGAACAGCAACAATATTTTTTTTTTTTTTTGTTATATTTTTGAATCCGAATTTGGTTAAATTTTTGGGTTCAACGGGTTGTATAAATCACTCCAACGACAAAATACTAATTCTTAAATGTTAACTTCTTGTGCTACCTCAAAATAAAAACGAATTTTACTGAAACTTGAGACAGTTTTTAGAAACTAAGGAATAGGGGCAACATTGTGGAGATTGCGAATCCAAACTTTGATTTTTCATTTCATTCATTAATATTTTTGTGTTGTTTTTTATATTTTGTTTTTTGTTTTATATTATTTATATTTGTTTTGTGCTATTTTTGTTTTGCGTTATTTTTTTATTTTATTTATTTTTTGTTTTGTGTTATTTTTTATTTTGCATTATTTTTTTTATTTTATTTATTTTTATTTTGTTTCACAGAACCCCTAAAAATTATTAAAACCCAATTAACACCCCATCCACACCCAGCATCTTTACAACAACAATCACATACACCATTACCCTCACCTGCAAATTCAACTCCTTCACAGACACCTTCCAATTCTTCTTATAGAATAAAAACATTGAATAGTACTCCACAAATAGCACATTTCCATGTTCCCATACAATTGAAAAATCCAACAAATGTAACAAATTTATTTTCTTTAAATCCAGTTGCAGCCAAAATTACGCATGTTAAAACAACTACTCTAGAAGCAGCCAATGCTGCTGGCGGTCTAACACTAACTGGTCTATCACAAGCACCAGGAGGTAATGCAGCCGGTACAACAGGAACTATAGTAACAAGTGGTGGTTTGTCGACAGTAGGAACTATAAAGGTGGGTAATAGCGGTGCTGTAGCTACGTCAATAAGTGGTACTTCACAATTAGCTCTAAATACATCACAATCTAATAATGCTTCGGGCACCACTTCAATAAGAGCCATAGGTGCTGGCGGCCAGTCGACGCAAGTACGCGTTGTTATGGGTAATATAATGACACCTTCAATGATTAAACAACTAGAAAATGCTGGTCCAGGCAGAACTCAAATTACTGCATTTCCAACAGCACCTGCTAGGTCCGTATCCAATACATCGATTACTGTAACTAGAACGGCAACCCAAGCCACCTATTTGCCAAGAGCGAGTGTTACAGCTACTCAAATGACTGGCGTGAATGTAGGTGTGCCAGGTGGTCAACGTTTAGTCACTCCCATACGAACTGCACCAGCATCCGTAACAGCTACTGGTACTGGAGCCACTGTAACTGGTATTACGCCAACGGGAAATTTCGTACGTGGTACTGCTGTAAGTCGTAGTACATCATCCCCGGCTACAACGGTTATATCACCAGCCACTAGTACCACTTGGATGGCAGCCAATCCTACTGGCCAAGTGCAATTAATTCGTGCCATACCACATCAATCAAGACAACGTATAATAACAACACAGGGCATAAGTGGTTCTCCTATTTCCGCAAGTGGTACTGTGACAGGTGTCAGTGGTACAGTGGTCACTAGTACGTCATCGGTTTTGCAATCAGTTGGAGGTGTTCCAGTTCAACAACAAACATCAAATTCACAACAATTGCAAGGACAACAGTGTAAGTATATGCATAATTTTTATAATTTTATAAGTAACCAAAAAATGTGTTGATAGTTTGGCATTATCTTTAGAATTTTGATTTGAATCTCTTCATTTTGTTATATCTATTTCCAGCCACTATACAAACTGTTTCATCAGTTGCAACACCGCAACAACAACAGCAAACTTATGTTGCTACTGTCTTACCACCCAGACAACATCAAGCAACACTTGTGTATTCATCAAATGTGGCAACATCTCAACCATTGTCACAACCACAACAATTTAATCCAACTTCGGTAGCCGCGGCAGGACCACGTTTTGCTGTAGCAACCCCTCTGACGGGAGCTACTGGTACAGCTGGCGCACCACGTCAAATACGGCCAATACCATTTGCTAAATCATTTTCAACAGCAAAACTAAATACAACTAGTATTAGTATAAGAGCACCAAATTTACCCCAGTTAACACCATCCTTAGGTTCAGGTGTTTCAAATTCCAATTTAGGAAGTAATGCTTCAAATTCACCGCGCAGTACCGCGGTAACGGGAGTAACTTCTACAGCTAATGTTTTACCATCGACAAATTTATCTGCAACACGTATTATACAATTACAACAACAGCCGGGTGGTACGGCACAACAAATAATTGGTCCAACAGGACGTTTGGCAGCCAATGTAATGCTACAACCGATTATAGTTAATACTTCGGGAACTGGCAAAATTGGTAAGTTGATGTAACTATATTTATGGCATAAATTATCTTACAAGTTGCTAGGCCTAGGATAAATACTAGTTAAAAGCTTTGTTGAGTGCGATGTAAACCACATTCCATACCCAAAAATGAACTTAAAATTTATTCATATTAAAAAATCAGCTTATTAAATGAATATATTTAAAGTGGCCAACAACTACTTACATTTTCAAATGTATTTTTCATTATTACAAATTTACCCGAACAAAAAGTACGGGTAAGTTCTGATAAAAAGTGAAACACCATTACTCTCTTGTGCAGACTCTCATTTATGAATTTAGTTTAAATTAATCCACAAAATGAGTAATGCCGCTCACCCACCTATTTAAGGATTTGCTCGATCACTCGTACACATGTCATATTCACCGTTATTAAATATCGGGCTTAAGTACGTTTCACTTAAACCAACTATAACAAGAAAATTTCCCTCAAATATGTTCCTTATTTCACTCACTTTGAATGGTAGAGAAGACGTAAGGGAGAGGGGATCATTCGCCAGTGCGGCTCATACACTAATAAAATTTTTCTATGAAATTTAAAATTGAAAATTTATTAATATTTATATGTAATGATTTTTCTATAACAATACACAAAATTAAATCTAAAGATTTTTATCCGTTAAATAAAAATTTGTATCCGTTTTTTGTTTTTTTCTCATATCAGCTTTTTTTTGGATTTTTCAGTTTTGAGTTTTAAAGTAGATTTTTCTTAACTTTTTTTGACTCAAAGTGCTTTTTATCTTATAAAAAAAATATTTTATCTGTTAGTTTTGATTTTTTAAGTGTTTTCTCCAACTTTTTTTACTTTTGCTTTTTTCTAATATTTTTTTTGTCTTCTCTGGTAATCAATCCTATCAATATTTCAACTTTGATTGCCAATGGTTCCACTAGAGTGCGCTGCTTTAAGGCAACAAATAAATTTAAAGAATTTTTATGTTCTATAAATCTACAAAAATTGTCTAAAAAATGTCCAACGAAATTTGGAACTGTCTATTTAATGAGTTAATAAGAAAACACAAAACAGTTGAATAAGGTTAAAATCTTTTTTAGTAAATAATAAATAAATTATTTTCAATATACTGAATACTAGACTGAATAGACCTATGTCTTTAAATTACTATCCACTAAAAATTTAACCCTACTTGGCCCTATTTTAAACAACAAACCGTATTTTTACAATAATTGTATACTATTTCATACTCTTATTTTATATAGTATTGAATAAAAAGAAAAATGAAGCAAAGCTTTATCAGAAAAAAAAAAACACAACACTTGTCTTCTTTTGTTAATACAATAACAACAATAATATTGAAAATGCAATAAATACAAGAATATAATGATTCATTTAGTCATCATACTAACAACTGAAACTGTATAAAACAAATGTGATACAATAGTTTCGTTCGTGTAGTTTTCTCAAGTACAGTAAGAATTACATCTGTAACAAACTTTTACAGAACGAATGGACAAATTTACTCTCAATAACTTGTCAATATGAAATTAGGAGGATTCCTGATGTAAGCAAAAACCTTTTTGAAGGTTTTCTTATCTTTTCCAAAATTAATTTTACAATATTAATGACTTTTTATTTTCATACTTTTATTTATTTTATTTACAAAAGATAATCATATATGGTTTAACTTGCCGAAATTTCATTGAGTATTTGTGTAAAACAACATTTATGTAAAAATTTTGTACAAATTATCCAGTACGCGAACACACATAATAAGAAAAACGTAGCAAAAAAATATCACTATACAAAGCATAAAATCATCGCACAAAACACACAGTCGTATTAAAATATTGGAGAGAGATACAAACAAATGTATTATAAATTTCATAAGAATTTCCAATATTTGCGTAAGAAAAGTGAGACATTAAAAAAACTAAAGATTTATGTTAATTTTACATAGAAAACAATTTTAAGAGACTGTCATAATTCTTAGTTTTTCGGTAGAAAAAATTGTTACAATCACAAATTTATATTCGCCTATAGATAGACAAAAGGAAGAAAGGTACCCTGTGGGGTCAACTACCGATTTCGTTGAAATTTTGATATTTTTTAGGAAGTAAAGTGATTTTTTTTTTTGAAGAACTATAAAAAAGCGTATGCCAGTTGTTCCTTTTATGGAATTTGTGTGTAAAAAAGTTATCACTTTGTCATTATGAATACGGGAGACACATTTTAGCGAGCTTTGTTTTATATTCTACAAATCTGCTTGGCCTAAAATACATCCTAGTTAAACGATTATTGAGTGCGGTATTATAAGGATATACTTTTTATAGTTAAAGTTTTATTTACGAATAATATATTATAAAAATGGAAACTTCATTAATTATAAAAAAAAATAAACATGACTACTATATCGTGAAATACAAATTCAACTACAGTGTAACATAACATAACAATACTTCAACACTTTCCCTTGTTATGTGATGTTAGCATATCTAAGGCCAATTTCATCACAAAGCAATTTTAATCTTGTTGGCTGCAAGGGTTTAGTCATCAAATCTGCCAACTGATCTTGCGTAGAAATTTGTTGAACTTCTAGCTGCCTTTCTATAACTTTCTCACGAACAAAGAAATGTTTTAAGCTAATATGCTTTGTTCTTCTATGATATTCTGGATTCTGTGCCAATCGAACAGCAGCTGAATTGTCAACTTTAAGTACTGGAATGTCATTGATATCTATTATTTCAGCGTACAAACGTCTAAGCCAAATGATTTCTTTTGTTGCTTCTGAGGCTGCAACAACTTCTGCTTCTGTCGTTGATGTTGCTACGATAGTCTGCCTCTGACTTAACCATGAAACTGCGCCATTAGCAAATTTAACCACAACACCAGATGTAGATCTTCCTGTTTTTTCGCAACCACCAAAGTCTGCATCACTATAGCATTGTAGCTTTAATTTGGCATTTTTATCATAAAATACACCATACGTTATTGTTCCTGCGATGTAACGAAAAACTCTCTTTACACGCACTACGTCATCATCTGATGGATTTTCTAGGCTTCTAGATAGAAAACCAATACTATAGGCTAAATCTGGTCTTGTTCCCAACATCAAATACATAATAGCACCTACAGCTTGTCTATAGGGAAATTGAGAACCTTTAACACTTTCTTTCCCTGGTTCGAAAGTTTCCTTTCCTTTTAGCATTGGTGTTGAAACAGGCCTACAATCTGAGAATCGAAATCTTTCTAAGATTCTTCTTGCATAAGCCTCTTGGCTTATTGTTATACCTTTTTGGCTTCTTTTTATTTCCAGACCCAAAAAGTAGCTTGCATCTTTTATTGTAATTTTAAATTCAGCTTTTAAATCATTTAAAAACCGTTCCAAATCCTTTGGATCTGAAGCAGCTACTAGGCCATCATCTACATATAAGGCAAGTATTAACTTCTTACCTTTATTATTTCTGATATATAAACAAGGATCTGCTTCACTTGCCTTTAAACCAAGTTTCAATAAAAAGTTACCAAATCTCCGGTTCCAACATCTTGGAGCTTGTTTTAAACCATATAGGCTTCTTTTTAGCTTGCAGACCTTCTTAGTACTATCATCAAACCCTTCTGGTTGTTTCATATAAATAACTTCTTCAAGTTGACCATAAAGAAATGCTGTTGATACATCAAACTGAGAAAGATACATATTTTGACTAGCTGCTATACTCAATATTGCTCTAATTGTTCCCAATTTGGCGACTGGACTGAAGGTTTCGTTATAGTCTATGCCTTCAAGTTGCCTAAACCCTTTAATGACCAATCTTGCCTTAAATTTGTCTATACTTCCATCGGGATTAGTTTTTACCTTGAAAACCCACTTTGATGGAAGTGCCTTAGAGCCTTTTGGAAGATCTGACATTACCCATGTTTGATTTTCTTGTAACGACATTAGCTCAGAACTCATAGCTTTCTTCCACTGATATTTTTCCTTACTATTAATTGCCTCCGTATATGTGGTTGGAGTTTCAATTTGACTTACAAAATCGTGAGCTGCCATGACATAATCATTAAACTTAGAATTATGTAACAAAGTACGATCTCTTAATCGTTTACTAACTGAATCCTCGTCTTCTTTACTAGACGATCGCTTTCGCTTACATGATTTGAATCCATAAAAATCACTTACATTTGAATTTTCATCTTCATTATTTTCTTCAAAATTTTCATCATTATCTACGGCATCTTGATTATCTTCTTCAAAATTTTTATCATTATCTACGGCATCTTGATTATTATCAACTACAGCATCTTGATTATCATCAACTACGGTATCTTGATAATCATCAACTACGGCATCTTGAATACCCCGTGATGTACATGGTTGTTCTTCTTGAATAACCTCTACAGGCCTCTCAAAATCTTTAAACTTAATTTTTACTGTTTCATTGTTGTTTTCAGAAAATATATTTTCAGCATCTTGAGCATCATCACAATGTACAATCTCCTCACTAAATCTAACATCTCTTGAAAGAATTAGGCTGTGATTTTGTTTAATGTAAATACGATAACGTTCTTCAGTATCATAGCCTATCAAATAACCTTTGACAGCTTTTGAATCCATCTTCTTTCTCTTCTCTTTTGGAATATGGACAAAACATTCACTTCCTATAATTCTTAAATGGCCGATTCTTGGCTTTCTTCCATACCATAACTCATGTGGACTTTTACCATCAACGCACGTTTTACGCGTACGATTTAGGATGTATATGGCAGTACGAACTAGTTCAGCCAAAATTGCATCAGGAAAAGCAACATTTTTATTTGAATACTTGAATGTTCTTGCCATTTCAATAACGGTTCTATTTTCACGTTCACTTGCTCCATTTTGTTGTGGAGTGTATGGTGCAGTTAGCTTTTGTGCTACACCATAAACTTTTAAAATCTTTCGAACTTCATAATTATCGAACTCACCTCCGTTGTCACTTAGGAATTCTTTGATTGGATTTCCTTGCGTCTTCGCAAAAGCCAAAACTTCCTTCAAAGCATCTTTAACTTCAGATTTTTCTTTCATAATATAACCAAAACAATATTTAGTGTAGCAATCTTTAAATATAACTAAATATCTCTTTTTGTTAAAGGATTCTGGAAATGGTCCACATACGTCTGCTGACATTAATTCACCTGGACTGCTAGTCTTTTCTCTAGTTCCAAATGGTAGACGATGAAACTTTCCATAGACACATGATTCGCATAACTTTCGATCGATTTTTACATTTATTCCAAGTTCCGACTTTAATTTTTGTTGCACGTGTCGTTTATCTTGATGGCCCCAACGTTCATGATATAGTTGAAGAGTATTATCAGTATCGGTAGCGTTAACTTCGTTTGTTGTGTTGGGAATCACTGATTTTATGTCAGCTTGATATAACGAACCACCTACCTCACGATGACCAACCAGCAAAACTTCATTGTTGACTATAAGTTTGCATCTTGTTGTTGTTGACCTAAACTCACTATCTTTTGGCTTATCTTGTACAGCCAATACAGAAAATAGGTTTCGGGATATGTTTGGAACGTACCAAACATCCGTAAGATCTATAACGTGTACCTTGTTGTTTACCTTTGACTTGATTTCTATGGTACCCTTACCAATAACGTCCAAAACTTCTTTACCAGCAGCTCTGATTTTGCATGATTCTTCAAAAGTTTTTAAATCTTTAAACAATTTTCTGTTATTAGTAACATGACGAGTTGCACCATTATCTATCCACCATTTATCGGAAAAATCTTTAATTGCGTTAACTTCATCGCATATAAAATGTAAAATTTCGTGGGATGCATTTTTAACTTCACCATTATTTTCTTGTTTGGGCTTACCATTACTTATCCATTTTCTGCATTCACGTACCCAGTGGCCTTTTTTGTTGCAATAATTGCATACATCAAACTTTTTATTACCTCTAGCATTTTGATTTGACACCACCATCTTCTTCTTAAAATTTCGTACAACCAGAGCTTCTTCATTTGTATTTCCTTTTGAGCTTTTGCAATTTCTTTGATACATACACAGCTGAGCAGCCATTTCCTCAAAATTCTTCTCTTCATTCTTGGTTAGAAGCATCCAGCTTGACTTAAACGTTTCAAACTGTAACGGTAAAATCTGCAGAATCTTGCACACTAACAAAACATCTGGCAATTGGTTCTCATTTCTTGCTTTTAGACCGTTATTTAGTTCTATCCACAAGCTTTTCAATTTTGCAATATGCAAGGATACATCTTCGTTATTGTTCCAGTTGAAGGAGAAGAAATCTATGCAGATTTTAAAAAGTTGATCCTTGGATCTGGCTTCAAACTGTAACATCAATGATTCCCATGCATCGGCAGCAGTTTCTTTGTCCATTATCTTTTGGTACACATCATCACTTACTGCGCTGGTTATCATTGACTTGGCGTAACTATTTGCCTTCCTAAATAAATCTGCTTCCTCTTTAAAAAATTCTTTTGATCTGCAGTTGCAGTAGCTGGTAGTGGAACGGGTTTCTTTAACCTACCTTCAATTACATCAATTGCGCCTTCGTGATAATCTAATAAATCACGCATCTTACGTTTCCAGACTGGATAATCCGTTTCATTTTGGAGTGGCTTTATATGTTTTGAAAAATCCATTTTAAAAATATTCTTGTATTTTTCTTGACCTTGATGTCTTCAATTTGCTTAATTAAAATATCTTGAAATATTTTGGAATTCTTGAATAATTCTTCCCAAATCCTGATGTCTTCAAAATTTTCTTATTTTGAAGTTTGTTGACTCAACTTAAAAAAAAATTTTCTTTATTTTTTTTTTTTTTTTTTTTATTCAGAGCTTCCTGGGTCCATAACCTTTTATAGTTAAAGTTTTATTTACGAATAATATATTATAAAAATGGAAACTTCATTAATTATAAAAAAAAATAAACATGACTACTATATCGTGAAATACAAATTCAACTACAGTGTAACATAACATAACAATACTTCAACAATACTATCATTATGAATACCGAAAATTACACATGTGGATTTGCCTGTATTTTTCAAATGTCATGGTTTATTTTAATGTATTTAAAGTTAAATAGTTAAAACTTAAAGTTCGTAAATTTCAAACATACAACATAACTACACAAGGGTGTATGGAGTTGAAAAGTCAATATAGATATTAAAATAAATATAAATCAAATAAATATAAAATAAAAAAAAAAATTTACTGAAATTTTTTTGAATAATTGCCAAAATATAAAACTAAATTATATATATATATACATTTTTTGATATAAAAATAACTGCAATTACAGTTAAAGAGAGTAGTAAATTGTAAACTTTTTTTGGGTGTGCCTGTATAGTAATTTTAGGATTTTTATGGTTTATTATGTAGAATAAATTTCTTACTACTACTTTGAAGGCGATAGCATGGGCGGATGCGGCTAACAGTAAATGATATCCGTGGCGGCAGCTAATCGGCTACCAACTGGCGGCTTGTATCTCTGTGCGTAGCACCGGAGATACTTTCCTTGTTAGAATAAAGGATCATTATTACTCCTTCAAGAAATATTTGTATTTTTTATTCTTAATCAATTTTAACTTTATTACAGGTTTACGTCCACCTGTAACCATGGCAGCTAAAGTACAACCATCATTAACTATTACCCAATTGGGAATAGGAAAACTTCCATCATCTGCAACGGTTTCTTCTTCCTCACTTGGCCAAACAAATTTAGGTGGTATTAATACTAGTACCGGCGGTAATTCCCCCTCAATATCGACAGCCAGTATAACTGCTACAAATCTTTCTAACAATGCTACGGCTCAATTGGTTAATGTCTCCCAGGGAAGTGCTGGTAGCCAATTGCTAACTACACAAAATATAGTAACATCTCAAGCGGGTACAGCAGCGGGTGGTGCTACGGTAGTGCCCTTGGCAATAAGTAGTAGAGGAGCCAGTGGAGGAAATATTATAACCGGTACTATGACACCTATCAAAAATGCTAGTGCCATAACAGTGGGTAAAGTAATGACTCAAGCTCAGTTGTCATCGCCTCTAGACAATGTCAATAACACAAATTCTAACACCAACAGTGGCGGCCCAACAAATGTATTTATACATCATGCTCCAGCACCACAAAGACCACACAGTAATAGCAGTACTAGTAGCCTAACAGGAGGTGGTGGCATTAGCACTTCGTCTACTGGAGTAAATGTTTCAAATCCAGGTGCCACAAATGTTTTAACATCGACAGGTAGCGTAGCAACGGGCACCTTCTTACAACCCGGCAGTACTATTTATTATGAATCCGTACCAGCTAGTTCGGTACAAGTATCAACGGGTGTATTATCACTGACCACCACAACGGTGACTAGTAGTACAATGTCACAAAATCAAATGGCTAGTTCGACTGCCAATTTATCGATATCGTCATTACCATTTGTTTCACATTCTAGTGTCAATCCTACTACCGCTACCTTTACGGTGGTACCCTCAACTGGTGGTAGGACTATAGGGCAATTGCAAATACCCGTATCAAGTGCCGGAACGCAAATTCAAGCAGTACCCGTAAGATTTAGTCAACTTAATACGGGAAATCTGGCTACAGCGGCATCTGATACTATAGCCGTTTCTCAGACTGCACCACAAATATTACAACAAACGTCTAGCTCAACACAAGAAACTTCACAAATAATTATACCAGCCTCGGTAGGCCAACAAAGTAATCAAATCCAAAATTCAATCAATCAGCAGCATCAACAAGCGCATCAAATGGTCATACCATTACAAACTTCTATAAAAGTCACTTCGGGTTCCGGTACTGCTGGTACAGCTGTGGTATCAAATTTGTTGCGTAAACGAGATGTTGAAGGTTCTCCCATAAGAGCTGCTAAAAATCTACAACCCACACTATTATCTATGGGCTCCTCAACAATGGCTTCGAATTCTTCACCAGCGTCGTCATCAGCAGGAAGTTCTTATAGTAAAACATCCTTAACCACAACTGCTATCTCCGTTATTTTAACCTCCGAAGCTTTAGCTAGAAAAGCAAGATCCCAAAATAATGTTCCCTCGTCAAATGTAGCACCGAATACTCCACAACAAATGACCTCTACAAGATCATCGAGGGCTGATTCTCCAGCCTCCTCTGATGGTTCTACTACTGTTTCGGCAAATTCTTCACCTGGTGTAGATCAACAAATACAAGATAATATGATTATTAATCGTTTGCCGGGAGCAGGAGGTGCAGTAGTTGGGCCAAATGTTGATTCTCATTTTAATCCAATTAATGAGGTAGGTGTACGTTTTCTTTATTAATCCCTTTATCCGAAAAGTGTTTGCATCCTATTATGTGGTATTGTTGTTAAAATTATTTATTAAAGCTTTACTCCAATCATCATTCTGTGATTTCACAACAGCATGCCATACCTGGTACCCCAGTGACAACTAGAAATGTTTCCTCAATTGACCATCATAATTTACATGCCGGAAGCTCCTCCAGCTCAATAACTATACAACAAAGACTCAATGGTGGTGCTATCGATTGCCCACCACGTAAAAAGTCTAGAAGATCAACGTAAGTTTTAAGCTTTTAGTTTTATGTTAAATAAAGTTTAATTGTTTTTTTTTGTTTTTTTTTTTGTTAATAGCAATGATAGTCAATTGTCTCAACAAAGTCAAACATCTCTTATTTTACCACCACCTCAAGCAAACAACGTAGGTTCAACTGCGGCGAGTACTTCTTCATTGTCTCACGATCCTAGTTTGGGTAGTGTTGTGTCTAATGGCACTGCCACAAATGCTACAACTGGACATGAAGGTATATTTATATATATATATATTCCTTCAAATTAATTTATTTAAAAATCATATTAATTTCCGTATGACTAAAAAGAACTTATTTCATTTGTAACGTAAGGCGATTTTTTTCCATGCAAAAATCTAATTTGAAAAAGACAGTCAAAGTAACGTTTTTTCGTGTTTGTGCAATTAAGGATAAAGGCCAAATAAGTTTGGTAGTATTGTCAAGTAATAAAATCGAAAATTTTCTATAATAGTGTCATTATCATTTAAAATAGTAAAAAATACTGTTGAATATAGAAATTTTCTCTTTTATTTATTATTTTATTATGCTTAGAAAAAAAAAGACAAAAATATTTTCTGTATTATTTATAGATACGTTTTTTTTTAACTACAATAAGTTTAATAATTTTGACAATCTAACTCGTTAAGTTTAAGTCTTTGTAAATATTCAACGTACAATTTACTGTCAGATTTTATATAAAAACATTTAAGTGTGAACAACAAAACGCAACTGTTATTAATTGTATGCATTTTTAAAATAATTTTTTCAGTTATCAACGGCAAAGAAAATGCGAAACCTGTTGAATTTGTCATAAAGCGTCCAAAGAATTGTACTCTTATGGGAGTAAGTTTTAAATATTTAGCAACCCTTTTAAACAAAATTATTGATAATATATTTTTCCAACAGACCTACAAACAAAATTGGAAATCAGCCTATAATCATTTTCAACGGTATTCAGATGTCAAGCCACGCGATGACAAAAAACCGCCAACTATAATGGATTTAGCAAATCAAACAAATATTTTGGCTAAAATTAATGGTTGGAAATTATATCATTTAAAATCACAAATGGAAGATTTGGTAAGTTAAAATCAATAGAAATTTAGATAAAATATTGTGGCCAATTTGTTGTATTCTTTGTTAACCGACAAGTCCTATTTCGAAAAGTTTTATCAACAGTAAATTGTTTAAAATTCAACTTCTTTTGTTTTCTAATTTTAGTGTGAAAACGAATCTTTGAGTTATGAAAAACTATCAACGATGTTAAGGCAAATGGAATCGAATGGTATAACAAATGAAATCGAACGTATAAGTGATTTATTAAAGGTATAATTACCACTACATCTGACTCAATACAATTTTTTAAATCGTATATTTTGTATAAATTACAGGGCAATATGCAACGTAGTAAAATTATTGTTGATGGCGTAAGTGAGGCACAAAATCAAATAATGAAAGTTTTTGAACATAAAACTCATGTTTCCGATATCATAAATCGTTGTGCTTCTAAACGGAACTACAAAAAAAGAGAAAAGTTTTAAGGTTTTTAATACATAAATCTTAGTTTCAACTTTTCATTATTATAATAGCGTCGTTTTTGTGCGCAAGCTGTTAAAGTTTGCTTATATAATATTCACCTATAATTTTTACATAAGTAACGTTAAGAGTTAACATAGGAATGACATAAGCCAACGTTGATAGCTTGCCGCGCAAACACAGCTAATATAGCATAGATTACACAGATAGGAAACAGTTGATTTAATCAATGTGGCGGTTAAAGGTAAAAGAAAAATTGTAGTGATATATGCAGAAAGGGTTAGATCTCTAAAAAAAAGTATGTACCATATAAATTATATGACTTTTTTTTTCTCTCGCACTGCAATTTAAAAAAAAAACAAAACTTT
Organism: Eustalomyia histrio; assembly: GCA_949748255.1. Classification (NCBI taxonomy): domain Eukaryota; kingdom Metazoa; phylum Arthropoda; class Insecta; order Diptera; family Anthomyiidae; genus Eustalomyia; species Eustalomyia histrio. Next base: position 155,076,412 of record OX456524.1, on the reverse strand, counting down.
TTTTGACGTATGCCATTGTCAACCTGTCTGTGTAATATAGCATCTTCTATAAATAGTCGTATTTTCTTCTTTCATTTTAAGATTATTTTAGCAATCCAAGATTGCTTTCTTGCTTTTTTATGCTTCTTCTTGTTATCTTTAAATAGTTACAACTTTGTTTTAAACTTTTTAACATATATATTTTTTGTCTCTTGGATATTTTGACATTTACAAAGAAAAAAACTATATTTACTCTATTATTATTTAAATTAAGTATATACAGCTGCTATAATAACAAAAAGAAAAACATTTGTAAATAGTAATCTATTCTATTTGAGCGAAAATCTTAAGCTTTTTATTTTTATTCAATAAATTTTTATTTTTATTGTCAATTTATTGTAAGTTTTAATTTAATTAATTAAATGAGATGATATTTTTCTAATTTATAAATGAAGAAATGATATTTAAAATATAAAAAACATAATAAAAAAATTATATATAAAAGAATTATTTAAATGAAAATAAAATTTGTTTTTAAATTTTATAAAATTGAATTTGTGTGGAAAATATAATTTTCCATGCCATCGCAGTCAATAGAAAATTGCATGAAATTTATTGTTATAAGCTTTCCAATGATGTACATATTTTATCTATATCTATTATAAGTTTATAAAGTATAATCCCCAAATTATAGTTTGACATTATATTTCATAGTTTACTTTCATTTATTGAACTAGTTCGTTCTTTTAGTTTATAAGTTTATCCATAATTTATAATTTAGCCTGAAAATGTTTTTCTTGATAAGTCCTAAAATATTTAATTTGTGCAAAATGACATCGATTTTTAACTTCATATTTTGTCAAAAAAAAAAAGTTTGTTTTTTTAATAGATATTTTTTGCTTTTTAATGGTTAAAAAAATAAAAACAGCATTTTCCATCATCATTTCAGTGTATTTCACTGCAGGGAGGAGTACTTCATCATTCATGTAAATCTAGTCTAACAATTCATTTGCTACTTTCGGTAATTTAAATGATCTGAAAGAATGAACTAGTTCAATTAATGAAAATGACAGATTCTGCCGTATACAATTTCTTTTTGTAATTTACTAAATGCAATTCTTGGTAATTAGATAAAAAAAATTTGTTTTCTTAAAAAAAAAAATAATTGATTTTAGTAAACCACTAACGAAAAAAGTGTTTAAATAAACCGTTACTGAAAAAAAAGTTTTAACAAACCGCAAATGAAAAACGTAATATACAATAACTTTGTGTGAAATTATTAACATTCCAGTTTATTTAATGCAATTTTTGGTGTAAGAAAAATAAATATTTAAAAAATGTGCATCTTTGAAACATATTTTACTATTCGAATATTCAAATTATTTAATGCAATTAAGGTAATTAGATAATAAAGGAACAAACCTAGACTACGGCGAAAGCTAAACCCCGAAATTGGGTAAAATAGGTGAGTTCAGAAACATTTTTTTTTGTGTCAACAGGCCATTTTTTCCGAGTCATAGGACTCTAAAGTTTGAATGTTTCAATCAATGTATATATTTTTTGGCTTGTGTTATCGAACCGGAACAAAATGTGTGTTATAAGAAAACCTTTAATTTTGTTTAATTAATTTTTAATTTAAGACAAAAAATTTTCAAAAATGTTATGGCTAATTTTCAGCGTGCTCTAAATTGTGATTTGCAATGGGTTAATTACTACTTATTTTATTAATTAATCTACTTACTTAATTATATTTTACTTTTTAAAAAATTTAAAAGAAATATTTCAATAATAATAAAGAAAAAAGGAAAATTGGCCTTAGCAACAATTATATTAAAGTTATTTGGTACTTTTACTTCATTTAAATTTGCAATTTGACGCTAATGGACCCGGGAGTATTATATCTTAAATTAAATGTGTTCCGTGTGTTTTATCCGATTATAAAAATAATTAAAAATTCAAACTTTGGAGGTCAATAACTCGGGAACGGAAAATCGCCGTCAAAAACAAAGTATTGAACTTAGCATTATTCTATCAATAGTGAACATTTGAAACAAATAAGTGCTAATGTCCTAGAGACTCTGAGGCAAAATCTTTTGTAATATTTTCGCTCATTGGGTTAGCGAATGGCTATTTCTGTTGATGTAAATTTAAATTCCAGAAAAAATAAATTTTTATTTCTTTTTTTTATTAAATTGATTTCTTTTTAAAAAATTACTTGACAAGTTTAAGAGCTAATATCCATTTCCTTTTTGGGAAACAGATTCTGCCTCTTCTCACATGGGCGGCGGTGGTACTGGCAATACACCCATTGGTGGTGGCGGCGGCACTCCATTGAACATATGGCGTGGGGGACCAGGCATAGGGAAACCACCAGGCGGACCTAAAGCACGATGTAGAGTTGGCGGTGGTGGAGGTATAATTTTGGGTTCCAATTTAAAGGAAAATTGTAAAAAGAATTGTTTTGTATCGCGATTCCAATGAGTCCAAAATTTACCCTCCGTCTTTTCCACCTCCCTGGAGGGTACTTTAAAACCAATAGTTTCATATGGTTCAGCGGCAAAAAGTAAATACTGCCATTTACGATCGGGAGGTTCAATTTTTTGTTCATAGGCTGACATAAAACGATGACGGGGTGCTACACCTTCAGTTATTTCTGGATAATCGATTTGAAATAGCAACGATTGTTGACCATTATTTGGATCACGTTGTTTGGTAACTCTATAACCAGGACGACCAATTTTTACAAATTTTTTAGGTTCAACTCTAGGTTTTTCGGGAGCCATCATAGAAGGTGCTTCCTTGGCCTCTTTGGCTGCTCGTCTGGCCAAATTTTCTTGATGTTTTTTACCCTGAGTATGGGCCAAGTATGATCCTTCATTATTATGCAGTGTTAAGCAAAGTTTACACTCATAAGATCCTAAATGATTTTTCATAAAATAGGGATCCTTATTAAGATCGGTAGTCTCCAAAGCCAATAATCTTAAACGTTCTTTGCGGTCTCGGTTAGTTTCTGACCAAGAGGCCACACCACCGCTACCGGTTTTACCACCGGCACGATTTTGGAAATCCATAATCACAATTTTTTTATAAGATACTATTAAAATAATAAAATTAATTATGTTTCTTTATATATAATATTAATTTACTTACAATGTCCGCAAATCTATAGTTGTGTCGTTCATTGACGAACTAGTTCAATTGAAATAAACACAATTTGACATATGTTTTTTCTTTTGTAACAAAATCCAGAAAAATTATGACTTTTTTATATTGCGAATAAATAAAAAAAATTGCAGTTTTCTTTAAAATACATGCCACTATCGCGGTGAAAATAAAAAATATTTATCATTTAGATTTTAATAAAAAAAATTATGTAAAGTTTATCGTTTTTTTTGAAACTGATTTTAAGCATATAGATGAAACCAATAATAAGCTAACGATATGTTTTTTTTGTTAACAGGCACTGTTGCCAATTCGTCAATTTTTCATCAGATTAGCGATTTTAAAATCGCTAAAAATGGCGACTGGAAAATAAGTCAAAATTGTAGTGATATACAGAAATAAATAGATATACAAAAAAATGTTTTTTACAATATATATTAAGTTTATTTTTTCTATCTCATTTTGCAGATCAATACAATGTCAAAATAACTATACGTTTCGATAATGTTTATATGACATATATTATTAGTAACCTGGCTGTGTAGTTTGTGCTGTATTGTATGTGAGAAATTTTACATAACTAAAACGTTGAGCGTTAACACTAAATGTTAGCATGTGCCAAATTTATATGAAAATGACATAAGCCAACCTTGTTAGCTTGCCACATAAATACAGCAATTAAATAGCAAAAATACGACAAATTTAGAAGAAAAAATGCCAACAAGGCAACACTGATTCTATATTAACTTTTAACGTTTCGTCAAGTTTTGCAACAACTGTCAAAGTGTAGTTAAAAATAAATTTTTAGCGAAAAATGAAAACGAGGTGTGATTTTGTTGGAAAAAATTACAACATTTAGCAAATTAAAACAAAACAATTAAAAAATAAAAAGTGTTTAACGATAAAAAAAAAAAACAATTTAATCGTTTTTTTTATCAACAATATCAAAAAAATCATTTTAAAAAGATAAAAATACAAAAGAAAAAAGCATGCGTCTCGGTGACGTCGTTTGCGAGTGTCTGCAGTGAAAAAATATAGAAAATGAATGAAGCAATAAGAAGTGTTAATGATGTAAAAAAAAATATTATTTCTATAAAAATGATCAAGAAAATAAATATATAAATTTATTTTAGAAAAAAGTGAATTATATTAAAAAAAAAATCGATATGAATCCTACAACGCAACACTCAAATAGTGTACCCTCTTCAATGGGTACGCCAACATCATTGTCGTCAGGTAATGTGGCTGCTAGCGTGTTGACTACCATGACCCAGCCTACTAACAACAGCAATGCTAACGTAAATTATAACAGAAATTTGCAAAATTCTGCAAATACTACTACGACACCACCAACAAATGCTCCCGGAAAACGTTTGATACGTAAAATTACTCCAATAGATCCGAAAAAATTACAGCAGGCTGGATTAGATCGTAAAATAGCAGAAGCCTTAAGTAAACAAAAAATTCAAACGGCTAAATCAACTGCTGTATCAAAACCAAACACATTTCCATCTTCTTCAACTCCTACATCGGTTATAAAACCGACTCAAACAACCACAAGTCCTTCCTGTTCATCTACAGTGATTAAATCGCCACCAACACTTCAGTCTCCGCCACCAACTGGTAAATATAATACATATATGTTTTTATTCATTGTGTTTATATTTTTTATTTTATGATTATGTTTTTTGTTAAATTTTTTCTTAATTATTGTTCGTTACATTTTTGTTATGGTTAACCTTAGCGTACCCCGTTGTTATTATGATTGTGGCTTGGTGCTTAGTGCTTTGGCTTGTAAATCTGTGCATAGCGGGTTCGATACCGGATTTTGACAGGGTGGAAAGAAGTTTTTTGTAAAAATCCTTATTTTTTAGCCAGGGTTATATAGTAAAATACCGTTATCCATTTAACCCCTTTCAACATACCGCCTTTGACATTAAAATGCCGTTACCGAAAAAGCAGAAATAACATTATCCTTAAACTACCGATTTCTAAAATAAAATACCGCAGTCCTAAAAATAACTATGCAAAGTTAAATGAAATATCATTACATTTAAAATACCGTTTACCGAAATAAATTAAATACAATTATCCTAAAAATAGCATTACCGTTATTTTTAAATTTCTGCACGCATACTTTTGGATTATTTTAACAGAAATTGATTAATTTGTTTTGTTTTTAATTTTAGTAAAAAAAAAAAAATTATCTGTATTCTTTGAAGAACTGACTAACGTTCTAAAGATGGTCAGTTCGTAGCCCACAGGATACCGACCAAGCCCTGTCACCTCTACAGATAATAATTCATAGCTGCTACTACAACTAAATTTATCCTTGAAATACAGAAATAACTGAAACATCGGACGCCTAAAATACCGTTACCAAAATATCGTCATTCTTATAAAATAACTGTAGAAATAACTGAGAAAGCCTTATCCCTAAAACACCGTTACCGAATTAATCTAGAATTGGGTTATCGTTATAAACATTTGTGTTTTAATTAATGTATAATTTATTAATTTTCATTAATTAAAAGGAAAATATTTATTTTGTAGTGGAGTGTAAATTATAATAAAAATATAAATTTTTTAAAGAAATTTCTAAAACCAGAGTTAAAAAAAATTCGACGCCTTCAGCAGGGCTCGATCCTGGAACGTTCTGTTTGTAAGACACACGCTCTATTAGCTGAGCTAGTCTTGCCTATGATAGTTGGTTGGCTAAAGCGACCCATACATTAGCAATATTATGAGTCAAGCAAAGACAGTGTATAGGCTAAAAGTAAACCTTTAAAAATTATTTTAAACATCAGTATAAATTCAATTCGTTGGATAAAAATCTTGGATAACTTCACACATATTTAATGTGTAGTAAGAAATAAAGGTTCATTGAAGTCGTTAAAATAATTCAGAAACAAATTAATTAATTAATCAATGTTTTGAACTGAATTTGGGACCTTTCAACGAAATACAAGAAACCAAAAATTAAGAAATAATTCGGGAATCAAAAACAATTTTTATTCATTCTTTTGTGCAAGTTAACATTTTTCCTTAAAAAACGCTTTTTAAAATCATCTTTTTTTAAACATCTTAAAAAAAAATTAGTTTTTTTTAATGATTTCTTTAAAGCTCTAATTACACTGAATGTTTATCAATTTAAGGATGGGGAAACATTTTGGATTTTTATTTTAAAACATGAAATATTGTATAAATTATTTGGAAACTGTGACAAATTTTCAGTTTTTTATGTACAAATTTTTAGGTTATGTCGGCTTATTTTTTTTTTTTTTTTTTTTTATTTTTATTCAACATTTTGTAATTTCAAAGCCTAGAGGTTACCTTAAAATTTAGAAATTCAAACCCTGATAACTATTTATTTGATACTATATAAATAAAATATATAACATTTTGCTATCCCAAATTGAAACTAGAAAAATAATTAATTTGTAATAAAAAATTATCAAAAAGAAAAGAAAATTGTTGTAAATATTAAAAGTTAATTAATAGTTTTCTTTTATAAACATAAACGCTATAATTGAATTGACTTAAAGATGCTGGCAGCGCATTATTTTACTATAAATCTCTGGTTTATATAATTAGTTAAAAAAATACATAAATTTAAATTTTGACCAGAAAATAAATAATATTTTATTAAGCTTCTATTAGCCTCCGGAGATTGGGACACGAAAAATATTTTTTTTTTAATATTTTTAATAAAATTTCCTTTTTGGTCTAAAAAATAAATGATTTCAAATTAAGCTCCTTTTCCCATACACAATAAGTTTTTATCTTTAATAATATTAAAGCAGTAAAAAGCTGATTAACTTACTGATGGCAACCCTGCTGTAATAACAAGCAAAAATAAAAAGCTCCGTATAAATTTTTAAAATAAAAGTATAAAAAAGTGTTTAAAATAGATAGAGACTATTAAAAACATAAAATAATTAATAAATTTCAAGTGAATAATAAATACTTGATGAATATTAAGTTTTTGTTTTTTTTTTTGTTTACCTGAGGGAAGTGTTGTGAAGATCACTCAGCTATGGCAGAGAGCTGCAATAAATGCAGATCATCGATTAGAGGTCAAACTGGTATAAGATGCAATGGTGTATGCGGTAAAGTTTATCACCTTACCAAAAAATGTGCCGGTATAGATGAATACTCGGCAAAAGTGATTGATGAGGATAATTTCGTACGTTTTATTTGCGATGATTGTATGCAATATATCCAGAATGTAGACCTTGTCTTAAGAGAAATCCAAGATGGAGTCGATAAAAACAAACAAAGATTATTGGAATACAAACATGAATTTGAAAGCTCTCTTAAACAAAATGAACTTGAAATTAAAGCATTATTGGAAGCAATAGAAAAACGTTATGATGAAAGATTTAGAAAAATAGATAGTATCCAAAAACTGTGTGAACAAAATGTGAAAGAAGTAAAAAACCTTTATGGAAATGTAAACGAAGTTGAAAACAAAAACAAAGACATGTATGATACAATTGAGAAAAGTAATGTAAAAATGTGTAATGAAATAAAGAAGGTGATCAAAGATGCAAACGTCTAACAGTGCAATCATAAAAGTTGCTTCAGAGTCTACAATTATTATTATTATTTCTTCTTTGTCCGTCTAGTTGCAAGCATACTTTGTAATATTTTTTTAATATACCTAAATTTTATCATTAAATTCAAATTATGTGACGTAATTATTTGTTTGTTTTGTGTTTTATTAAATACTTAATAAAACGCATAAAACATTTTTCAACAAATTTGTTGTCGCAATATTAAAAAAAAAACGCTGACCAAGTTTTCCTTTTAACTTGCCCGACTTTCTATGTGAGCCACTGTCAACACAGAATTATTTGCCACATTCTCATACTCTTTGCCCTGTACGTGGTATGACGGTACTTTCATAAATATTCTTGGATACACAAATAATAATAGGTACATTCGTTTATTTTTTTCTGTCAAGTCCAGTAAGAATTAATTAATATTCTAAAAAAGTACGCGAATGGAAAATTTGCAATAATTTTCAAGTTTGTTAAACAGCTGATTGTAAAACCAAATACAAAAATAAATTGTAACTATGCGATATAGAAAAAATACTTGCTGTCAAAAATTTGCAAACTCTCAACATCGAACTGTCATTTTATTTTCTCTTTTTTCTTTCCCTTTACTGAGTTTTTAAGTAAACGAACGCCAGCCAGTAAAAATTTGTACAAATTAAGTCCATTCGTTTACTTTTCTTAGTCAAGTCCAGTAAGAATTACTCAGTAACAAACTTTCGGAGAGTAAGATAAATTTACTCAAGTCCAGTAAGAATAACTCAGTAACAACCTTGCAAAGAGTAAGAGAAATTTGCTCTCAAAATGCTCTCGCGAATGGAAAAATTGCAATAATTTACAAGTTTTTTAAACAGCTGATTGTAAAACTAAATTGAAAAATAAATTATAACTGGTCGATATGAAAAAAGAGGATTCTTGTTGTAAAATCTTAAGCAGAAATATTTTATAAGGTTTTCTTTTATTTTCCTTTTGCATTTGTGAAACATTTTCAGTGTCACAATTTCTGATTGGCAACTTTTTATTTAAACTTTTTCTCCCAAAACATTTTTTCAATTTGAGTTTAATTTTTTTTTTTTTTTTAAATGTGGGAAAAAATATTTTTTGATCGAATTTTTTTTTGATATTTTTTTTTGCGATAAAAATCATTTTATATTGTGAATAAAAACTTTTTTAGAAAATAAAAATTTTTGCTTAGACTTTTAAATAACTTATTAAAAATAGATTGCAAGTTATAGACGCAAAATAATTTATTAAATTTGCGGAAAACGTATTGATTTTTTTTGATAATATAAAAACATTTAGATTTGTTAAATTAAATTATTTTTTATAAAAATCTTTTCACAAGTAAAAAACATTCGAATTTTTTTTGCTGAAAAATATTTATTTTGGGCGAAATATTTATTTTGGGCGAAAATATAAATGTTTTTTTAAATATTAAGAAATTTAGTGCGAATAATTAATTCTCTGCAAGAAAAAATATTTATTTATATAAATTATTTTTAATGGGGGCTATGAATTGGGCTTCTTTTCTAATGACGCAAATCGGAGTTCCATTTAACATAAAATTAGATCAGAATTCAAAATTTACAATATTATGGTTTTTTTTTTTAAATTTTTAATTGTTAGGTTTTACATTTGTAAAAACTTTTTAACTCGGGTTGCCATATAAGAATTTAAACAAATCGTCCAAATACTTTGTTTTTTGAATTCACAGCGATCGTGCGATAATCATTTGAGCAAAAGCGCCCCCTGGAAAAAAAAAGAAATTATTTTTTTTATTTTCTTAAAAAGGTTACAATTTTAATTAAAAAAAATATTTGCTATTTTTAGTTATAAAAATTTTCAGTTATTAAAATATTTTTTTAATTAATAATTATTTTCCGTTTTGTAAACGATTTAAAATTTTTGTTATAAATAAATTTATTTTGCCCATGAGTTTAAATAAATCATTTGACACAAAACTAAAAATGGCGATTTGGCCGAATCGTCTAAGCGGCTAAGTAAAAAATACATAAAATATCTAAAGTCAATGGGTTCGAATCACACAAGCACGACCAGCTACCACATAATTTCTTAAAAAAAAAATTAAATGAACATAAATATATAAATTCTCCATAATATACTTTAAATTATATATTATTCTATTTAAATTTAAATACTAATATGCAATTGTTGAACTTAAGAAACATTAACAAATTAGTACATCATGGGCGAGTGTGTTGATGGGTTAGTTTTTACAGTAAGTGAAGTGGCCAGGGTTCGATTCCTGGCAAAGTGGTTGATTATATTTTTTTTTATTATAACTTATATTTTATTTAATAAAAAAAAATTATATATTTTTAGCTTCTCAACATTTACCATCAAAAATAATAATACCACCCAAAATCACTATAACCGGACCGGACTTTAACCGAACTCCTACTGATTTAGATGCTCATTTGGTTGGTTTAACTCCAGAAGAACGTTTACAACATGTTAAAAATTTGTTAAATAAAAAAATACTATTAAAACAGACTTCAAATACCACGGAAACAAAATCTAAAAAACCGGAAGTATTAGTTCATCTCAAACCACCAAGTCCTCAAAAATGTACAACAATAATTATAGAAAAATCGTCACCTTCTGTAGGTGTTATAGATTTCAAGGATTCTGTGCAGACTGTAGCTAAAACGCCAAGTTATCAAAAAATTAAAACAATTACTAAAAAAACACCATCACCAAATCCAACAGGTTTGAAGGAGCCAATGCCGATTACATCCCCTACTAATGCTAAAACTTTAGTTAATACAAGTTCTCAAAAATTAAAAACAATATGGGATAAACCGCCACCAATTCCTCCTACGGGTTTTGTACAATTAAAGGAGTCAGTGCAGACTACATACTCGAAAAATCCGTTAGTTAATGCAACATCTCCAGAATTAAAACGAATAAATGACAAACCAACACCACCACCCCAAACAACATCTGAAGGTTTTGCAGAGTCACTTCAAACTACTCCCAGCAATAAATCTGTAATTAAAATACCACAAAAATCACCGCAAGATATTGCCAGGAAATTAGATTTTAAAACTGACGATGAAGCACCTAAAATTTTAGAATTTGTTAGAAAAAATCAAACAAAATTTTTATATAAAGATGAAAAACATTCCCAAAAGATATTCGAAATGAAAACTGATATACCTAAAGCTTCTATAAAACCAGGAGCAAATCCCAAAGTAAATAAAATTAAACAACTAATGCAAGGCCGTCAAAATATTGATTTCCCAGAAGTTTCACCTTTAAAAATAGCCTTTCCTACGGCAAATGTGCCCCAGGAGACACCATTGCCTACCATTGATACATTCAAGAAGCCATATTCTATGCCACCATCAAATTACTATCACCTGCAAACTGAAGCACAGGCTAATAATGCTGCTCCAGTGGAATATATGACAGCAAATTATGAAACTCTACCACCAGAATCAACATTGCAACGATTTACAAATGCAAATGATTCAAATGAGGCGTCTTCATCGTTTGCAGCAACCACAACAAATTCCAATAGTTTAATTGTTTTGGAAAACAAAGTTTTATCTCAAGATGAAATGATAGATTTAACAGCTTTACGTTTGTCTACCTCAAATGTTGGTGCACCTCTAAGATTTGCTAGACCCCATAAACCCATACCCGAGGTAGTTATTAAACAAGAAAATTTAGATGATTTTCCAACAACAGAATGTAATAAATCTTTGATAATGGATGGTGGTGAGCAAAGGCTGCCTAAAACTTTGGTCAAATCCCTTAATGTTCAAAATGATCCAGCTGTGGATGGGGGGGAAGATATATCTACTGAAATGATTCTCTTGCCGGCTAAACAAAATAAAAAAATTATAATTAACGCCCAAAAATTAAAGCTACCACCGGGAAAAATAGCCGAATTAGCTAAGAAAATTGCTCAAACTACAAGCTCACAAATGCCGTCAAATGTATCAAATAAAAGTAATATAGCAGAGACACAAACCCAAGTCAAATCAGCACCAATTTCAGAAATACGTATTTTGAATAGGAATACATTACCTTACGCTTACAGGTATGGAGAAGATATTTCACATGCCAATAATACAGAATCAAAGCAATTGGTAGCTAATCAAAATTTACAATCATATTTTGCAAATCGCGTCATAGTACAGACTAAAACATATAATGATGAATCACAAGCAGAACAAATGGAAAAATTTGATCAAACGAAAATAACACAAGTTAAGCAAAATTCTCAATCTCAGACAACAACAAGAACAACAACAACAAAAACTGAAGATAACAAATTTGGGCAGCAGCAATGTTCTAAACAAGCTAATCAAATGAATAATCCAGCACAGGCATCGACCAGAACTGAATTAGCGCTAACGCCATGTGATTACAATTTTAATCCTAACACCAAAAATTCGCTAATAGTGAATAACGATCAAATTGCAAGAGAACAACAATCAAACTGCATACAGTTTCAGACGACGCAAAGCAATCATAACATTAAGACTTCATGCCCAAAGGATGAAATTAAAGGAAACCGAATTGATAATACGGACGTTACTAATACCCCGTTTGTGACAAATCGTAAAAAAAATCAAGACAAAGTAAGTGTTATAGTCAAGGAAGAGCTACAAAATGTCTCACCACCTAAAGAATCCTATAACAATCATCATGAAAATCTTCTACGTAGCCCGGTTATAAAACCCTTGCCACCGCATGGCCTTAAAAAGCCAACAATAAAATCAGAAGATACAAGCAACCTTCCCCAAACCTGTCCGCCATATTTAAACACAAGTTTTATTGGTTATCGTAAACCGGCTGTAGAAATTTTAGATGAACCTCCTGATGTCGAGGACAGTTTTTCAGCTGTAGATTTTTTGGCAGCTTTCTCCAATGCAAATCCTATAACAGAAGAAACTACATTAGAGTTGTCACCTGAAGAGTTGAACTTAAATGCCTCCTGTGCCATGAATCTGTCACCGTTGCGTATACCATCATATTGCCAACGCAAAAGACATGTATCGTCATCGCAAAAGCAAGTGACCAAACCAGAAACTTTATCTTTGTCAACGTCATCATTTCAACCAAATGCTGGAAATAGCATAGAAATTGGTAATATTGTTACAATGCAAGACATCTCATCTCAAAATGTTAATTTTACTATGGATAATTCTCAGTCAATGGGTACAATAGTTATACAAAGTTCTAATGGTCCAGAGACTATAGTTACAAAGGCTCCAGAAAATAAGTGTCCCATAGTAGCAATACCCGGTAATAAGTTAAAACCAGTCAAAATTGTAAATGTTTTAGATAGCAATAAAATGGGTTTACCAAAACTAAAGAACATGGAACAACCAATAAAAACTACTCATACAAATTTTCAAGATCCGAAAATCTCTCGATCTTTAAGTGCCAAAAGTAGTACAGCATTTGTAGTATCTTTTAAAGATTTTTTGAATAAATCCAATAAATATTATGAATGTGCACCAAAATCTAAGGCTTTGCATGCAAAGTTAAATGTGAACAAAGCTCAAACGAATTTGACAAATAAACTAAGACAAACATCTTTAAAATCATCATTTAAGGCAACAGGAAAATCTGTTAAAGTACCCGTTAATGCAACAGAAAAATCTGTTAAAGTACCCATTAATGCAACAGAAAAATCTGTTAAAGTACCAGTTAATGCAACAGAAAAATCTGTTAAATCGTCAGTCAAAACTCCTATAAATTCCAGCTCCCAGGAATATATTGTAAAGCCAAGTAATACAGATACTTTAAAAGAAAAACGCCCAGAACCAACAGAATTAAAAGAATTTAAAATGGCCATCAAAATAATAGAAAAATCTGGTAAATTACCAGATCAAGCAACAGAAATGTCTGTTGAATCACCAATTAAGACAACAGAAAAATCTGTTAAATCAACAGTTAAGACACCAATAAAATTAATATTAACACAAAATTCTAAGGAAGACATTGAAAAAATATTTAGAACAGAAACTACGGAAAAATTAATAATAACACAAAATTTACAGGAAGATGTTGAAAAGTTAATTAATACGGACACTTTAAATGAAAAACGCCCAGTAATTAATATCGGAACTAAAGCGGAAGAAATTAAAAGCACATTTAAAACAACAGAAAATTCTGCTATATTACCAGCTAAGGCAACAGAAATCTCTGTTAAAACTACAGAAAAATCTGTTAAGACACCTATAAAATCAATATTAACACAAAACTCTAAGGAAGACATTGAAAAGATAATTAGTTCTGAATTGCAAGAATGTAAGCCAACACAAATATCTGTTACATCAGCTGTTAGGACAACAGAAAAGTCTGACAAATCGCCAGTTAAGACTCCTATAATATTGAAACAAAATTCTAAAGAAGACATTGAAATGTTAATTAATACAAAAACTACTGAAAAACTTCCAGAACCAACTGAATCGCTAGAATTTACAAGCACATCTGGTGACTGTATTCCGAATAAACTGCCAGATAAAATTGCAGTAAAATCTCCAGAAAAATCTGTTAGTTTTGAAACAATATTAAAACCATCTTTGCCTACACAATTAGATCAAACTAAACTAACAGATTCTTTGGAAGAGATGACCCAAATGAATTTTAAATTAAACAAAAAATCTTTAGATTTATCGAAAGGTACAGCAGCACAAACCCCACAAACAAGTGAATGTAAATACACCACCAATAAATATGACAACCAAAAGAATTTGTCTACAAAAATGTCAATAAAGACACCAGAAAAGCCGATTAATTTAAAATCTATCTTAAAATCAAATGCAACCGCTGATATGCAACAACAAAATCAAATAGAAACTTCTGTAGCTATGTCTACTACTACTGGCCAAGAGTTGGTAGAATTTAAATCGAAAGATCTTGCTGCAGCTGAAGATAGTTCTACGAAAAAACCCGAAGAATTTAAAGCTTCTAAAGTTTCAGAACCGTCTAAATCGAATGATTCAAATTCCACTAATGCTAATGTGACCACAAAACGTATATCACGTTTTAGGAAGGCTAAAATCAATTTGGTGCAACGTAACAAGAAATCTGTAACAACTGCAGCTAAGGAAAATTCGATTGAGGAAGATAAATTAAAAAGTGAAAGTTCTTCAGGTGAAACTAAAATCGCTGATACAACAAACATTAGGGCAGCCGCGGAAGACATGTTACATTCTAAAGAAAGTGGTAGTAATATTCATAATGAGATCAAAATAATTCCAACATCTAATGATAAGATATCACAAAATCAGATTGTAAATGATGTAATTGACAGTTTAGAAAAACAAGACACAGACAAAGTGCAACAACAAGATAAATTAAAAGATGTAGACACTAGTGAATACAATGATTCCCAAGAAATATCGCCAGATATTTCTAATACTAAAACCTCTGATTCAAATACTACTGGATGTAATGATACCCCACAGACTCACATAGTTACTTCTGACCCTGAATGTTTAAATACTACTGAAGGTACAAATACAGAAAATTCTATTAAAAATACACTCTCTAGTCCTCAATATTTGGATACTACAGGAAATGCAAGTAATGAAAGTGAAATTAAAATTCAAGATACAACAACAAAGCTACAAAATGATTTAAATGAAAATGAATCGATAACTTGTGATAATCAAGATAACGACAAAGACATATGTAAAGACTTCACAACATCCTTAGGATCCGGTAACGAAGATAATGTGTTGAGAACAGAACAAGAATCCGCTAAAATGATTAAATCTCCCTTAAAAAATATATCATCACTGCTTCAAGCTCCACAAACGCCAAAACTTGCAAACGAAAAAGCTGAAGAATTATCAACAGATTCTAAACAAATTTTGGAAGAACTGAAACAGATTAAAGTTTCTTTAGTTGATATAGTTAAAAATTCCCCAACAGAAATTTCACAAAAGCCACCATGTATTCCATTTAAAAAAACATGCACAGAGACTGCAAAAAATACAGAAGAACCTAAGGGCATAAACCCATTGTTGAAATTAAAAAAGTCTATGGAAAATGAATATAATGACGATTTGGAAAAGGATAATAATGAAAATAAACAAGATGAGAAAAATTCGACGACATTCCAAAACACCAAAGAATCCAGTACAATTACTTATACAAAGGTGAACAATCAAATAAAAGAAAATCGTTTGGAGTCTGAGATTTCTTCTGAAGAACTCTCCACAACTACTTGTGAAAAGGCAACAAAACCAAAGCGTGGTCGACCTTCTTTGAAAAAAGTAGATAAATCCATTTTAGAGAAGAAAGAGGAAAGTTCCTTCAATTTTCACAATTCCAAAGAACCTACTCCTTTATCCTCTACAAAAATGCAACATATTATCAGTGAAAATCTTTTCGCATCAGAGATTAGTTCTGAAGAATCTGCCAATATTGAAAAAGAAACCAAAAATAGGCGTGGTAGGACTCCATTAAAAGTGGTAGATAAATCCATGCTAGAGAGTAAAAAAGACTTGGGAAATTCTTTGAAATCCACCACAAATATAAAAAGTAAATTTAATGATTACTTTCAATCGGAAAAAAGTTCTGAAGAACCTTCCACAAGTGAAACAGAAATAAAAAGAAAGCGTGGCAGACCATCTTTAAAAAAAATAGATAAATCCATTGCAGGTGCAAAAACAGACGAACAAATGTCTGAAAATAAAAAACATTTGAGTGAATCAGAAGAATCTACACATTTAATAGCTAGAAGATCTTCTAGATTAAGTTTAAATTCAGAATCTTCATTGCTTTCCATTAAACCTATAAATAAAAAAACCAGACATTCCTCAAGGTTTCACATCAGTGATGATGACTTAGAGTTTTTACCAATTAATACAGAAATTAAGGAATTAAAAATATCAAAGGATACAAACAAAATAAAGGAAAAGGATAGGGATGAATCTTCACCAGAAAAGTCATTAAAAGGAACACATTTATCTTACAAGGTAACATCAATAGAAGCTACATCAAACACAGATACTTTTGATGTTGCTAAGAAAACCGATTTAATTTCGAATATGTTTAAATCAGTAGATACAAGTCACGAAGCAACACAACATGCAAAAAGAACACGAGTTTCTTCACGACCTTTAGATAATTTAGAGCAACAACAAGATCCTGAATCGCCTTTAATTTCTGAAACAAAAAGAACACGATTTTCTTTCCATCCTTGTAAAACAGACGATAAAAATCACAGCAGATTTTCTTCAAAACCTACAGATCCTGAGGATTCTTGTCAAGACAGTCCACATGATGTAAAATTGCAGCACACAAAACAACGCAAAAAATTACGCAAAACTTTGGAAGATATCAAAAAATCTTCCCAAAGACCTTACCTAGATACAGATTCCGATGAAGATGAACAACGTGATTTTGATTCCATTAATGCTTTTGAGGAAGACAATGAATTTTTGGGATTTGAAGAAAATTCTGAAGAATCTAAAAAACTTCCAAAACATCACGACACCACAGAAGATGACAATTCCAAAATAATCCCAACGACAACAGTATCAAAAGGAGGTACATTGAAAAATTGGTTGACTACTGGTAAAGCTATTTCACCACCGCTAAACAAAGATCCGCATGCGCAACGACGGCGCGAAGTTAAACTATCACGCGATGTACCTTTAAAAAAACGTTGGGATTTTGCGAAAAATCACCATAATGAGACTGATATTACGGATGATACTTCTCCAGCTGATGAAGAATATGACAGTGAGACTGCTTTTATGAGAAAACGTGGCTTAAAAAATGTGATTGATAGTAATAAGGATATGTTAGATAGTAAGAAAACTAAATTAGATGAAAATAAGTTAATACCACATATATTTCGTGAACCTCAACCAGTAGTTAAGGTAACACAAACTTCCAGTACGGATTCTGTTTGTCAAACGGTATCTTCAAAAAAATCTAAAGAATTAGTATCTGAAGAAACAGATGAAAATGTAAAAAACACTAGAGAAATTGTCAAAATGTTAGACCTGTCTGTATCGGAAAATCTAAATAAATCTACAGAGGTTTTTGACTCAATCAAAGTGGCGGATATCTCTGAAACTTCCCATACCAAAATCTCAGATTCTCGCAGTAGGAAACCAGAAGATTTTGTTATGCCAGCAGAGTCTTTAAAAGAAAAGAAAATGGCCATAAAATTACCAAATTCAAAAGAAATGATCATGAATGATGATGCTTCAGAAAGTTTAGCACAAGCTGTGATCGCAACAGTACAGTCTGATGCCGATACAGATTTACACAAAATTGAAGATTCCTATTCTAAACCAGCAAATGCGCAAAATCGGGGCAATAGTTCTACGATCTCAGAAATAACTCAAGCTAATTTAAGTAGTAAAGAAACATCGCACAAAAAACAAGATTCTGGTGGCAAAACTTCTTCCAAACCGGAGAAAATGAATGATGACGCAGCAGACTTAGAAGACATTACAACGCCTTCAAAATCTGATAAAACACATAAGCCGTTATCAAAACATAAAAAGTCTAAAGTTTCTAAAGAGAGAAATTTTCCGTCCCCATCTAAGGTGGATGTTACATTATCTAATACATCACAAAATTCAAAAATGGAACATAAGAAAGAAATCAAAGAGTCTTCAAAAAGATATCGACAAGATATCGAAGTACCACATGAAACTCCCGAATTCTCTACTCAAACCCAGGAAGTAACATTAACATCTAAATCAAAAAATTTTAGTAAACTAGGAGTCAAAGAAGATAAAACGGAAGATTTACACAACACGCCCAAATCTTCTATAAAACACAAAAGCTCTAAGGTTTTAAAAGAAAAAATGAAATTCATTGAAACCGAATTTGTTGAAAATAAAGACGAAGATAAATGTTCTTTGTTAACTCCTCCAAGTAGTACATCTAAATCAAAATTGCTTATCAAAAGGCCACTAGAAACTAAGGATTTAACAGATGAATGTTCGCCGAGCATACCGAAAAAACGGGGGCGTAAACCAAAGCCAAAAATAAAGGATTCTTCTGAGGACGATTGTGCTCCTATTATTCATAAAAAAAGAGGACACAAAAGAAAATATCAAATTGCCGATTCCTCCGACGAAGATGTTCCATTAAGTGAAACGAATAAAAAGTTAAACATTCCAGATAATATACAATCCATAACAACTCCTCATGATGGCGCTAGTAATGAGTTGTTACCAACGCCATCAAGTGCTGTGAGGAGACGACGAGTTGCGGATACACCAGAAAATATATTTAATCCACGTTTATTGTTGATAACAAAACGTGAACAACTTGATAACGATGAAGTTTTGACTGATGCTAATAGAGGAACTGGTGATATACAATGTGCTCTTTGTTTGCAACGTACTACAGCGAAAAAATGGACATTGCATTTAGCAGAACATTATGGTATTGGTTGGCAAGTTGGTGGTGAAAAATTGGTAAGTTTTTAGAATGTTATGTTAAAGAGAGTACATATATATACAGTCAGTTTGTTATTTGATTTTTCCCCAGAATATAGAAAATCGTTCTGTGGTTTTAAGTAGCATTATGAATTACTACAAATATACAGATATAAAAGGTCTTAATTGTCGTATGTGTAACAAACTATATCGCTCCGCCTTAGGAGTATTGCAACACATTGAAGCTTGTGGTGCTGAGGCAGTGCGTTTAAAATGTGAATATTGTAAAAGAGATTTTGCTAAAAATTCTTTTCCCTTCCACTTGCGTACGTGTTCCGAACGTTTGCAATTCGAAAATTCTTTAAATGAGAAGGTGAAGAAGCGTGTGGTGGAACCACAACAAGAAGTTTTTAGTAATACTGGGAGATTAAAACGTCATTCAACAATTAAAGCTGAAAATAAACTTAAAGTTTTAGGAGCTGAATTGGCAAAGAATACGGTAGAACCACAAGAATTTAATCCCCAAGATCTTATACATTATGTGCCACCTTTGAACATGGAAGAAGTTCGCAAAAAATGTTTGGAAGATATTGAACAGTTTGGAAAAGGATTTTGTCCAAAAACAATTTGCAAATTTAATAGTCCAACTATAGATGATTTAGAAAAGCACATAAATGAGTGCAAACAAAAAAATACTGGCTATTTTTGTATACCCTGTAAGAGACAACGTTTTGAGACGGAAAAACAAGCTCTACAACACATTGAGATTAATCATAAACCAGGAAAGGTTAAAAAGAAAGCTGATTCGGATTCCGATTGCAGTTTAAAAACTGATGATGAACAATCGTCTGAAGATGAAAATGATCTATCGGAGGATGTTGATGAATTAGAAATTGACAGGGACGAAGTAGAGGAAGATGATAATGATGATGATATTGTAGATAGTGATAGGGAATACTCATACTCTCAAGGTCGTAGTGCTAATAGAAATTTGAAAGGTTATCGAAACAAAAGACACCATTCTCAGGGAGCAGCACATTGCCGGAAAAGAGGTAAAATTAAAAAAAAATAATATATGTTAATTTTTGACTTTTATTGTGTTTTTTATTTATATATATATTTTTTTATTATTAGTTTATGAAGCTCGTGCTATTGATCTCAATGTAGAAGTGTATGATAAATGGAAAAAATTGTAAGTATTTTATTTGCATTATAAAATTATAAAATAATGTGTTGTTGTTGTCGTTGTTGTTAAAACAAAAATAATTTTAATTCGATTTGTTTTACAAAACATCTCATAATACTTTAATAATTATCCCTTAATTCTCGGAAAAAGTAATTTATATCTGTGAAAGGTAATTTTGTTAAGAATATAACAAATTTATTAAAATTCACCAACTAGTTTTGAAATTATTTGAATTTTTCTGTAGAAACATCAAAGCGAACATTTGTATAGTCTGGGTCTCAAAGCCTTAACCTCAAAAAAAAGTATTTTGACTTTTTTTCAAGTTTTCCTCATTCAAATTCAATACAAATGTTAAATCGAAAACTTTTTTTCAAGTTTTCGAAAATACGTATTTTGGGTTCCAGAATAAACGTATTATCAAATTATCTTGGATTGGAATTAAATCAAAGGATATATCTCAATATAGTTGAGTCTTTACTAATGGAAAGTTTTGTGTTTGGTATATTTATCGTTAAATTTTCACACTCAAAATCACTGTTAAATAAAAGAATTTGAAAATGCCTACAATTTTAAAATATAATTTATAAATATAAATTTATTTCATTAAGATTATTTAAAGAAACACATTTTTTGCCTCTGAGGAAGTATATCCGTGTCTAAATTGAGAATCCGTCATAATAAACGCAATAAATTTACACTTTCTCAAATTATATTACATATTCTGCAACTTGGCGATTATTGGTGATTATTGAAATCAATTGCCGATTATTGGTGACCAGAGAACTGCAAAATCAACTTTTTTCTTGATTTAATCATACACAAAAATTCTTGTTCACATTTAATTATTCAACAAAATTCACTGTAGAATAAAATCAGCATCATGTTACTGAACGCGTAATTGAGATCAGTGTGAATCATATGTCGATTATGTTTGCTGCAAATGTAATCACTCAACAAAAAGTCAGCGTTGAATAAATCAGAAAAAAACAACAAACAACGCGTATGAGTGTATTCATAATTAAAACAAAATATAAACACATTTCATAAATGATATTGTTTACGTTAGGGTGGGACTTAAATCCGCTTTTTTAGAATTTTTATTAGTAATAAAAATATTCTTCTTTGTGAAATATAAATATTTTTTTGGGAAAAAATTTAGGTCGATATCTCAGGCTTGCCTAATCTGGAAAAATTTAAATATTGTCTAAATTTTTTTTCATCTATTTTGATTGGAAAATTAGGCAATATTTAACTTTAACCGGATTGGGCGAGCCTGAGATGTCGACCTAAATTAAAAAAAAAAAAAATCACAAAGAACAATATTTTTGGCATTCCTAATAAAAATTCTAAAAAAACGCATTTTAGACCCACCCTAATATACATATAACATTTATGAAATGTGTTTCTACAAAACCACCCCCTTTTTAAAGATAAGAAACTATTTTGTTTTAATTATGATTACACTCATACACGTTGTTTGTTTTTTTTCTGATTTATTCTAGATCAAAATAATTATTGTTTGCTCAATGAACAGAATAAAATCAATGGTTTAACAACGACCAATGATTATAAATCAGTGACAAAACAATTTGCACGTCGTTTGATTGATTTAAAATCATCAACAAATATGTGTGTTGGAGTGTATTCAGCGTTTGAACGCAAACACATATTTATTCTTGTGTTGATTGCGTATGAACGTTTTGCAATCAGCAAATGCAGTTCTCTGTTAGTGACCCGACGTCTTCATGATCCTGATCGGCCAATGATCGACCAGACTTGTTTCGGCAATGTTTAGAATTACGGCAACAGGAAAACGTCCAGTCGCTTATTATCGTCTAACTTGGTTCGGCTGCGGAATACTCTCGGCTGAACAGTCAGCTAACCGGAGTCACTGTGTTGATGAGTCGGTCCGATTGTGTTGATCAGTTAGTTATTCGAACAACCGAAAACGATCGTTCATTCAAAATTATTTGTTTTCCTATAATTGAAAGAACAAACAATGTGCATGGTAATGTGCTGGAACAGTATTCAGAGGGTTGCTGCCCAGCAAAACCACACATTACCAAATAATGTGTAAAGTAATGTGTAGCTCATGGACTACTTTACACCTTACTTCACTGATGAGGTGATAATGTAAGGGGTTACTTATATGATTACGAGAATGGAAAAGTAATGTGTCTAAAAATAGATTTTTTAAAAAATAGGAATTTTTATTAAAAAAAAAAATTATTACAAATATCTTAAACGTTATTGAAAATAATGTGGTCATGATGGGAATCGAACCAGGGAACTCTGGTTGCCAGCCAAGAACTCTACCCACTGAGCTATCGGCGCATATAGTATTTGATTGCTTTAAACTTAAATGAATTGTTGCGCTTCGTATTTTCGCTAATGCTGTCAAAACAAAAATACATTACTCTTTTGCTTACAAAAAAACACAAAGTAATGTATCTAAAAATAGATTTTCAAAAATATTTCAATTATTACTTTACATTTATAAATCATATATTACGTAATCAATAATGAGTAACTTATTACTTTATACTTTAATGAAAAAGTAACGAGCTATCATTACAAGGTAATGCATGAGAATATCGCACATATTACCAAAGTTTTGCTGGGTGGTTCAAATCAAGGCGGGGATGAAAAAAAAATTTTGGATTTTTTTTGGTTATAATTTTTTTGTTGTTTTTAGTATACAGCAAATGTTTTTTTTTTTTGAAAAATTTGAATTTTGCTATTGTTAATTTATGTGTTATGAAATTTTAAAAATTAATTTTTTTTTTTTAATATTAAAACTGGTTAATATTATATAAACGCAGAAATTGTCAGTGGTACAAAAAATCAAGAACTGGGCACACGCAGAACACTTATTTGGGATTTGCTTAAACCGCTATGATAGCATCTACAAAAAGTGTTTTTCCAGTCAGGAACAAGACTCAGTGCAGTGGTAGAGCATTAAATTTATACACTCACAATATTATTTCATTAAAAACAATTTGAAATACATATGAAATTAATCGAAAATACAATCAAAAAGGGGACTACTGATTTTTCATTATATTCAGCCCATTTTGTTGTTTATTTTCAATCATTGTTTAATAATCGGCAAAAGTAGTAAAAACAATCGAAAGTCGTTTAACGTTAGAAAAAAACGATTTTTGTGTTTTTTTTTAAATTGAATGTTTTTTTTTACATATGTGCATATATTTTTATTTTATATGTGTGTATGTATATTTGAATATTTTCTTGTAATTTTTTATTGAAATAAATTTGTATTTAAACAAACTATTTTGATAAGAAAAACAAAAAGGAATTATTTGAATTTCTATTTTTAGAAACAGAAAACATAAAATTTTACATATAACAGAAAAAATCAACTCTGGCTGAAAGTTTGTAATTTTTTATACTGTGATTTTTGAATGACTGATTTAAATAGTTAAATACATAATATAATTCTATGAGTTTCAATTCATTTAATTTCAATTGATTCATTCAATTTCAATTGATTTTTGATTGACTCTTCGTATTACTTTTTGAATAAACTACAGTCGGTAACGGAAAATATATTGTCAGTGTAAAAAAATTATAACGTTTTATTAAAAAAGGTTTGTAGTCGGAGGTTACGAGTTCGAGCCCGGTTACAGGCATACATTTTTTTTTTTTAATTTTTTATAACAAATAATTTTTAAAAATATTTGAAACAATGTAAATATCCAATGCTGACATTTATTAGGTCTGTTCGACGTACGTTACCGCGGACACCCGCGGGAACCCAATCTTACCAGAAAGCGTTTCTTGTAACAAAAATTGGGTAAATGAGAGCGTTCATGAGAGAGTAATTGTGTTTCTCTTTTTACCAG
Organism: Eustalomyia histrio; assembly: GCA_949748255.1. Classification (NCBI taxonomy): domain Eukaryota; kingdom Metazoa; phylum Arthropoda; class Insecta; order Diptera; family Anthomyiidae; genus Eustalomyia; species Eustalomyia histrio. The sequence continues at coordinate 155,052,261 of OX456524.1, read as the reverse complement.
AACTTATCCGTACTTTTTGTTTAGGTAAAATGGTAAATTTGTCAAATCATCAGCTGCTGCTAATAAATTAACAGTTTTGCATTTTTGAAAAAAAATTAAAGTTAAATAAAAGTTTACTATAAACAACTTTTCCTTCTTAATTATCAAAAATACATTTGAAAATGTAAAAAGATATTTGCCATTTCAAGTATATTTATTAATTAAGCTGTTTTTTAATATGAATAAATTTGACGTTTATTTTTGGGTATGAAATGTGGTTTTGTGCGTTTGCAGTATTTTGGGCATTTTTATGGTTTGTGAGAGAATTTTTTGCTTACTCTCATTTTACCAGACATTACCCAAAATTACCTCGTACAGACCTATTCTTGAAGAATATAATATTAAAATAATATTAAAAAAAAAATCTATTTTTTAGCTTATCACTAAACTACTCATCGGAGACTATTTTCTCAAATTTCACTACTCAATATACCACAATAAATAATCAAGATTTTGCTAAATATTTACCGTCACAAGTATCATCAATGAAATTTTATATGACTAATGAATTAAAATTAAATAAAGCAATTGGTTTACCAAAATCTAATATAGAATGGATGACATTAAAAAGATTTGAAACTATGGAAAATAAAAAAAGTAAGTTTTTTTTTAACAAAAAAAAAAAAAGTAAATGTTCGGTCTATTTGTGAAACAGTCTTATAAAATCCGATAATGTATACCGCAAAAAATGGTTAAGCATTTGCTGCTAATTCTAATCCAAATTCTTAAGGGCTTTCATGAATAGACTGAATATTTTTGTTTTTAAATTAATCCACAAAAATTCTGATTGCTAAGAAATTAATCTTGCTAACAATAAACCTTCTATTCATCACAGCTGAAACATTCTTATTTTTGGGAGCTCCTATAAAATTTGTTTGTTGGGTTCCACTACCCGCAAATGTTGATGAACAATATCTTGTGGTAGGATATCGTAAAGAGATGTTTAAATTTGTCAAACATACGCAACCAAAACAACATAAAACCGTATTAATAATCTTCAAAGTTACACTACAGAATAAAGTGCCCAAAATTGAATTACATTATGGTTTTACTATAAATGATGGGCCCGTACATTGTATTGCTTTCTTACCCAGTGGTGGCTATGATGTTTCGACAAATCGTTTAGGTTTGGTGGCTGTGGCTACTGTTAATGCCACAACAAAAGTATACTCCTTACCTATTAAGGTGGAGTTTGAGGAATGTGATAAAATTGAAAATGTGGTTATAATTGATATAAAGCCAAGTTTTCAATTAAATTTAGATGTTATAGATCAAGGACAAACCGAACATATGGCTATGAAACCCCAGTGTATAAACATACAATGGTCTGAGGTAAGTAAACAATATTTAAATGTATAAAAATATATATTAATAAAACAAAATTTATTTCTATCGTTTAAATTTAGACTTGTGGTCATAATCTCATCTTTGCTGGATTTTCAAATGGTTTTATAGGTATATGGGATATTACAGATGATTTTCAAGAGAATCTTAATCGTTTTGTGGTGGAGAATATTGTAAATTTTGCTGTTGTCAATTATTTTTACATAGGAGAAAAAGGCATTCATTGTAAGTTTGTCTATACTGAATATTTATGTTTGTTATTTAAATTTTTTTCTGCTTTTAGGTTTTGCTATACATTACGATAGCCAAGGACCCAGATGGTTGGCAGTTTCAGCTAGATATCGTAAATTTGTAATATATGATATTAAGAACTTAATGATGCCCATAATTATAAAAGATGACTGGAATAAAAATATTTTACAATGCATGGATTGGTGTCCTCTGTGGGGTCCCGTGCTGGCTGGTTATTCTGATGCGGTACCTAATAGTAAGTAATAGTAATAGAAATATTTTATTATATTTAATTTTTATTTTTAAAATGATATGTTGGCACAAAAGCACATATTGTAAATTAAAAAAAAAAAAAAAAAAAAAAGTTTTTCATTCGAAAAAAAAAATTTTGTAAATTTTTATTTTATTTTATTTTTGTTTTGTTTTAGATGGTCGTTGTGTATTAAGTATAAGTCCAATAAACTTAATGTATACCCAACAAAGAGTTGATTATATGTGTAGCGCTGTAACACAAATTCATTATACACCTGTTGTCAATATGTGTGTATTCACGGTAGATAATGGCGATATTATATTTACTGATCCCCGTGAATTTCATTATGAACAACCATTGGGTAGAAAATATGATCCATGTAGACGAATAGTCGCTTCTATGGATATTAAGCAATTAGATGAAAAAGAAATATTTATACCGCCAACAAAACAGCAACAAAGTAAAGCACAAAATGATAGTAAACTACCCTTAAATTGGACTATTCATGAACTGGATTATAAGGAAAAATATGGTTTAGTATTTAATTCGTTTATAAAGGTAAGTTTAATAAATTCCCAGCAAAAAAAAAAAAATGTGACTAAAATGAAGTCATAAAAACAGTACAATTGTTTCATCGATGAATTAAATATTGGCTTGTCATAGGAATAAAATTGTACTTTTAAAGTGTAATAATTATAAAAATTCCAGCCAATGGAAGTTCTTTTTCACTTGATTCACTTGACACGCATGCATGCCGCGTGTGTGTTTTAAACCCATATTCGTTGGCATTTCAAGCAGACCCTCTATTCTTTTTGGTATCGCTCGGCAGCCTTATTACTTTATTTTCATTTCATTTTAATCAATTTACTAAGGCCATAACATTTTTTTCTACAAATTTCCCCCCAAAAAAAAGTATGATAATTTGGCTTGAGATTTACGACTTGAGTTCACACTACATTATTTTCGTTTTGTTCGGTTGATAGTGTATATGAATTATAGGCAGACCTTGAAAAAGATAAATCTTTATTGAATTAATTCGCGAAAAAACATAAAACTTTTTGTAAAGCAGCGAGTTGATTTAATATATTATAAATCAATTTTTTAAATCAGATTAAACATCATAGTTAATTAATCAATTTCATATGAATCTTTTTGATTCAATTCAAACATAATTCTTTTTTTTAATTCGCGAATAAAAAAAGATTGATTTGATTTGCGAGTTAAAACAAAATAAAAAATATTAAAATTGACTTGCAAATCTCTTTTAAAATTAATTGTGATGGAAAAAAAAATATTTTAATTCGCGAATCAAATCATATTCGAGAATCAAAATAATTATTTTTTTTTTATTCTTTGATTTAAAATTTAATTATTTAAATTGAATTATTTCGTTTGATTTATAAAAAGAATTATTTAAATCATGTTGATTCTTCTAATAAGATTAAAATTAAGAAAAAGTAATTCGCAAATTTATTTGTCAAAATTTAAATCAGATTTAAAAATTGATTAAAGTAATTATTTTATTAAAGGTCTGATTATAGGCATTTTATTGGAAATGAATAAAATAAATGAATTAATACAAATATGAATGTCCTTTTACAGAATATCCACTAAAAATTTAACCAATTATTTAATATTTAATACAGTTGACGAAATAATTATAGGTTCACCCACAGTTTTTAACAAAAAAATTAACTGTTTAAACATTATTGACTTTTTCTTTTTATTTTACATTTATTTTCAGTACTTACATACATTAAACTAAAAAATAGTTCCAATTATACACCGAAAAAAATATACACTAAAAATATGCGACTAGGGGTGCGAAATAAAGATAGGTTCACTCTTTAAAATCAAAAAATTTAATATAAACCTGAACTTAAATCAATAATTAGTAATTAATGTTGCTTCCCTTGCATTTGATTACATCAAAAATGCGAATTTTCATCGAATTCACCAAGTTTTCCAAAACATATACCGAAATTTCCGACCATGCAGTTCTAATAGCATTTTTTAGCTCACAAACATTTGAATATTGCTTCCCATTGCCATAAACCTTTCGTGCTAGTATTACCCATAGATTCTCTATGGGGTTAAGATCTGGGCTACGCGCTGGCCAATCCAAAACATCTATGTTTTTGGAGAGAAACCAATCCTTAGTTGCACGTGAATTATGAATCGCAGCATTATTTTGCTAGAAAATAAAGTCCGGACCCATTAAATTTCCTCCATGCTCAATCAAGGATACCTCCAGCATCTCCACATAGCTTTCTGAATTCATTCGTGTAGAAATCCATGCCAGGGGAAGCTTTCCTTGGAATGAAAAGGCTCCCCAAATCATTATAGTTCCACCACCAAAATTTCTACTCATTCGTATTTCTTTCTCCTCACGCAAATCCCGCCAGTAGTATTGACATCCATCTGGACCGTCTAAATTGAATTTTTTTCGTTACTGAAGAGGACTTTTTTTCCATTTTTCACCATAATCCATATGATTTTGAGCCCAAGTCAGCCGTTTCTTTTTGTGGGCTTTTGTTAATGCAGGACATGCCAATCTTTTTGGGAAAACAAGGTTTTCTGAGCTTTGCAAAATTTGCTGAACTCGTCTGGTGGACACTGGAAGGTCAAGTTGATCCTTTAATTGTGACGCAAAAATATTTCCATGAGATGCAGACCGAATAATTACGAGATTTTTGTCGTAAAGATAGCTTCGTAGTTCGACCAGGGCTCTTTTTAGTGCCATAATTTGATCTTAATTTTAGAAAATGGTTAACAACATTCAAAGATCTACCAATTTTTTTTTTGGCAATTTCGCGGTTCGATAGCTTTTGATCGTTGAAAGCTAAAATTTTTCCTTGTTCTTCTGCAGATAAAAATTTTCCTATAGCCACTTTCAAAAAATTCGCGTAAACTTTCAGAACAACGATTATCGTGCTACAAATTATTATTTAAAACACTTTTAACACATTGACAAATAAATTGAAAATGATTTTATTTAATATTTTTTGTTGATTGACACATGTAAATCACTCAAACTTACACTGAACCTATGTTTATTTCGCTCTTCCACTTCTGCAAAAACAAAAACATTATTATTTTTCTTTAAAAGCTAAACAACAAATGTAACGAGATCAATAGGAATTTAGAGCTAAGCAACACTGAACGAAAATAAATAATGTACATCAACTGTATAATATATAAATTAGTAATTTTTGTGTGAACCTATAATTATTTCGTCAACTGTATATCACTTAAAGTTCCAGTCGGTAGCTAACGGGATATTGTAAAAATCGATTTAAAAATAATTAAATGAACATTAAAAAGAAATAACATACTTTTAAAAACAATCTCCAAGAATTTTTTACCCTGCCAATCAACTAAAACTTTAATTGGAGAGCCAGTGAAGATGAGTTAAGTTTTGTTTTTTTAAATATATAAAATGTTACTTTCACCATTCACTTCAAATTTTGAATCACTTTATTTCTCTTAAGATAATAATTTTTCCTATTTTTACTGCTGATTTTTCAATATTTATTTGTTATAAAGATGTTCGAATAATAAAATATAAACATTTGTTTTGTTTGGTGCAAAATTGGGTTCAAGTATTAAGGTGAATGGTGAAAGCGAAAATAGGAATCGATATGATTATTTGTTTAAAGTTTAATTTTTCACAATGTGGTACCAGATGTTGAAAATGTTCATAATGTTTTCATACATACTATTGCTGAATGCTGTGTAAATATAATTATGAAACTGGATTTCCCAAAACTCTATTTTATGCAACTGGCTTTCGTTATATGGGGAATCTGGTTTTAAATCTAGTAATGTATTAGATTTTCGGTAAAATCCGCTTTTACGAACTTCTTTCGAGCATAGTGTAAATTCAGATTTTACTATAACAAAATAAATATAAAATACAAAACTTTTACCGCGTATATATTTATGCTGCATAAAAGCCTTTCTCATTGTCCCACAAGTGTGTTTCACATGTCAATGTATATTATTGAGAACACGTTTTAAAAAATATAAACGCTTTTTTGATTAGCTTTATTTGTTGTGCCGCACTTGGCCCGGACCCTTGGTTTCTAAATATTTGAACAAATTAAATTTATCACTTTGTCCAACTTATTCAGAAATAAATGTAAACAAAGACATTCTTTCAGTGGTGAAAGAAATTAATAGAAATTGAAAATTCAAAAAAAAAAAAAAATCCTAATGGAAGTATATCTTGGTTATGCAATGAAATAAATGATTCATTTAAAAGTTGCTTAATTTATTTTTGCTGGGGTTTTAACGTTTAAATTAAGTTACCATTATAACTCATTGTTAATTTATTTTTTTTTTAGATAAAAGAAGCTAACAAATCTGTATATATGAGTGAAAAAAGACGTCCCCCCATTCATATAACGCCTTATATGCGTATAAATTCGTTGCGATGTAATTTAAATTTAAATGCTAAACGTTTAGTGGCAGCAGGCTATGAAAACGGTTTCTTGCGAGTTATATATTTTAATAAAGAATATCAATTTAGTAAAAGCTAAAAATGTAAATACATATTTAAAAAATATGTATAATTTTGAGTTTGATTGAGAAGCGAGAAAATGACTTATTATAAAGTTTAAAAATAAATTTATAACTTTGATACTTTAGACGAAAATTTCGCCAATTCAAAACTTAGAATACATACTTGTGATTATTACAGTTTTTGTTTTTAGTTTACTGGTTGTAGTTTTAAATTAAATATCAACAATTTGTTTTTCTACTTTTGAATTTATTTTATTTATTTATTAATTAACTATAGTTTTAAGTTATTTTTACATGTTTATGTATTTTATAAGGAATTTTCTAACAAAAAATTAAAAACAAAAAACTTTGTTATCACCATTGAAGATCAAAATTAAGCAAAAAATTTCAAATATAAAAAGAAATTAAAATGACAAATTTAGCGTACTATTTTCTTTTCTTAACTTGTATGGTAGTAAATTTAAAGGAACCGTCTCAATGGTTACGTCAAGTAGAAATAGTTTTGAAACTAAATCACGTTCGCATTCCTTTTCATTTAAATATGTCTCTTCTTATTTTTAAATATGAAAACAAAAGCCAAAATAATATATTTATATAAATATGAAAAATTTTATTTTAATTATAATCATATTTTCATTAATCAGATTTATAATAGATTTAAAAATGTTTTTAAAAAAATAATATTTCAAATTTGATATAATAATTGACTTAACTCTGTTCTTTCTCTCTGTGTATGTTGTTTTTAGTTGATTTTTAATAGTAAAAAATAATTACATATTGCGCTTGATTTAAATGCAAATGTAGCGTAAACATTTTCAACTGCAATTGCTGTTATTTTTACTAATAATTGCAGTTAACTCGAACTACACAATTTTCTGAGTGTATAAAGCCATTTAGGAAGTATGTGACCATATTTCGTAAATGTATGAAAAATATATTTCGATACAATTTTAATCCATTTATTCGATTACGAAAATATAAAAAAATAACGTCTGAACTAATACTCAGTGTTGCATTTTAATTGACATTTGTCATAGATTGGCAATTCGTTGCAATCATTTAGTTTACCGCTCTTCGTTTTTTTTTCTTCGTGGAGTGTTAAAAATTTAATTTAATTAAAAAATATTAAAAAAATAAAGATATATTTGTGTTTATAGTGAAAAGCATAAGTGGTTTGTTAATAATTTAATCTTTATATATTTCATAGTTTGTTTTTTTTTGTTTAAAAAGCCACTGTTAATCTGTGAAAAAATTTGTGCATACATTTCCTGGTAGTCATATAAGCAAAATGTTCTATAAGTTCATAAGATTTTGTAAAACAAATTAGTTTTTTTAATAAAAAGTGTTTTAATTTAATTTATTTCATCTTTACTAAATCGAATTTCTCCGCATATACAAATTATTACCTGCCGTATGTGTTCCGTAAAAAGTGTGGTTATGTATTATGGTGAGTACTATTTTTATTTGTGTATAAATGAATTTGTTTAAGATTCCAAATAATTGAACTCTAGTTTGCATATTATCTTAGCCAACTTTGAATATCAAAACATTATTTCATTCAAAAGAAATTAAGAGACAAATTTAGCGTACTATTTTCTTTTCTTAATTTGTATGGTAGTAAATTTTATTACAGAACTGTATAATGTAGCATATTTTTTCCAAAAATATTTTTTATAGCTAATATTCTCTATTCCGCTTGTGTTCCTTCCTCTAATGCGTCTTCTTCAGCTTCCCCCTCATCTAAAACAGCTTCTCCATCAGCTGCTGCAGCTATCATACTGTCACCACTTTCTTCACCACTTGTGGGTGTTGTGACTGCTTCGGCTTCTGTTGTTGCCGTTTTATTTGATTTCGATTTTCTGGATTTACGTTTTTTCGTTGTATCGTCCTGTAATTTAGCAGCTTCTTCTTCGGCTGCCTCCTGTTCAGCTGTCTTATACGTGTCTGGGAAGAACTTTTTGGCTTCCTCATGTCCCACCACCGCATTGGGACTAACATAACTTGGGCCATAGGTTACCAAAGTTAGCATGGTATTTGAGGATGCTTTATTGACTTTTAAAATAATCTTATCTTCACTGAAAATATATTTGAATCAAAATTAGATATGTAATAAATTTAATTTATATATGCAAATACAATTATTTACCAAAAGATTGCTTAAATTATGCAAAAACTTGAAAAAATTTTATCAAGTTTTTGCACGTTTTTTGCATAATTTTATATTATTGTGTTAAAAACTTCTGATTTTTTTATCTTTCAGAGATAATGAAAATTAACAAGTTGGAGTTACTAAGGCCGAGTTAATTTTACCATTATTACAAAATTTATTAATAAAAATTTTGTGGAATAGCTTCTATATTTCTAAAGCAACATTCCATTCCATTAAAATATCCAATATTTTCTCACTTAATAACTTTCTTAAAATATGTACTATCACTTTTAAATCTAAGATTTACTTACGTTGTAACCGGTTTATATTTTGCTGCCGAATTAGCTATAAACTTTGCATCCTCCGGATCTTCACTTGTAAAGAAACCATACATGGGTACATTATCCCTATGACTTTCGACAAGTGATATCAAATCACGCTTTTTATAAGCATCAAACGCCATTATAACGTGAGGTGGTTCCGGAGCTGGGTCATTTGGTAAAAATGTAGCAGTTTGATTATGAAAATATACATAAATAAGAGCAGCATGGGAACGATGATTGTTGGGTACCCAAATTGGCGGTATAGTAACGGTTTTAGTACATGTTCTTTTTTTGGGCATCTCTGTAATGACTGCGACTTCCTTCACTTCTGATACTTCCTGTTCTGCGCTTGCTTCATCAAGACCTAAATCTATGTCAGGTATTTCAGGTGGCTGTTCGGTAGCCTCACCATACGTATCATCTTCATTTTCTTCGCCCTCCTCTTCCTGTTCATCCTCAGCTATTTCATCACCTTCATCAATTGGTTTAGCGGATTTTTCAGATTCATTTGCTGGTAAGGATTCCTCTTCTTTTACACATACTTCATCATCTTTTAAAAGGATAACAAGAAATTATTTCACAAAGCACTTTGTTATTAGACATTGGATATGTAAGAAATTTAACTTTAAACTGACCTTCTATCTCGTATTCCACCTTAATATCAATTGGTGCTATTATGGCTGGTTTTACTCGTTCTTCTTCATTGAATTCATCTGGTGGTTCCGTATGAGTTTTCGTCAATTCATTAGCATATTGTTGCAGTATAATTGGTATATCATTACCCTCAACGGGTACTTTCCAAAAACATACTAACAATTCTTTACCGTTTATCTGTTCTAAAACATCTTCTGGGATGGGATTCGGACATTTCATATGAATTATATCGAAATCAGCTTTAGAAACTTGTACAATTTTACGATCTTTACATTGAATTTTTAAAACATCTGCTGGTTCATTGATCTTTTTAAACATGTCACGATTTACCTGGGGTCCAAATATGGTAACACCAATATCGTTTAAATTTTCCATTATGGTATCAGTAACATAAGTCAAATAAGAAATGCGTTTCTTTTCCCTTGCGGCTGTTTCGATACGTAATGCCTCAGCATCCGCATCTTCTTTGACTTTACGACGAGCTAATTCTTCGGGTTGCAATTCGGAAATTTCGTAAGTGACATCTGGTTTAACACCTTCTTTTAATTTAGTCAACTCCACAGTTATACGTTTCATAAGTTTTGGTACATCCGTACCAAACATTAGACTTATAGCTTTACCTTCCTGAAATTAGGTAACGAGAATTTGTACATAGATTAGGGTTAAGTAGAGAATACCTGAATTAGTTACCGTAGCAAAGTATTGATTGTAATATGTATATTCACTTACTTTACCGCTGTGACCCAAAAGCTTTTCCGTACTCAAAATTGGTTTGGAATAACGCTAATACCCGCAGTAACCCAAACGACCCGAATAAGCCCAAACAACTATATACAATTTTGAGTACGGGAACGTTTTGAGGCCATGGATGAACCCTTTATTAACCCTGACTTTCTAAATTCATTTACAAACGTATCTACAGAGACCAATTATGTACTCATTCGATTTGTAAAATTGTCCTTTCAGAATGGAATCATTCCATAATCAATCTTTAATTATGAAACGAATTAAATATTTAATTCTTTATAAGTTCAACGTATATTAATGAATAATATTACCGTTACAAACAACCAGGTGGGTTCACTTTTTCGACGAAATCTCTGTAAAGCTGTTATATGATCTGCCTTGCACTGTTAAAAAAGAATATAATTTTTATTTTTTAAAGAAGTTTTGGAATTTTTCAAACATGTACTTACTATAGCCAATTGCAAATTATCACCACCCACTTCAAGTTTAATTTTTTTCAAACTACCTACCATACCTAAACAAGGACCACACCAATCCGAGTAAACATCTAATACTATAGAAATAACATTAAATTGTTTTAGTTTTGTCTCAATTCGATATATGTAATATTTAACCTAACAATCCTGGACGTTCAATAAACTTTTCAAAATCTTCATCATTTTGTATGTCAGCCTGTAGCTGTTGTACTCCACCCTTTTTGGCCATGTTAACTTGTTGATTTGAATAAATAGTTACATAGAATTTTTTTTATCTAATTAAGATTTTTTGCCAAATTAAAATATAAAAATTTTGGGAAAAAAAGAATTTTTACAAAATTTTTTTTTGTGATTTAAGAAATTTTGTTTTTAAGTAATTTATTGATCAAACATGTTGAAATAGCATAGTTGTTTTTGTTTTTTTTTTATTTCTAGCTGGGCTGGTTGTGTATTTTTGTTTTGTTAATTTCTTAAAAGAACCGTCTCAATGGTAACGTCAAGTAAAAATAGTTTTGAAACTTAATTCACATTCCTTTTTATTTAAATGTTTCTTCTTATTTTTAAATATGAAAACAACAGCCAAAATAATATATTAATATGAAAAATTTAATTTTAATTACAATCATATTTTCATTAATCAGATTTATAGTTGATTTAAAAATGTGCTTAAAAAATTAATATTTCAAATTTAATATAATAATTGACTTAACTATGTTCTTTCTCTCTGTGTATGTTGTTTTTAGTTGGTTTTTAATAGTAAAAAATAATTACATATTGCGCTTGATTTAAATGCAAATGTAGCGTAAACATTTTCAACTGCAATTGCTGTTATTTTTACTAATAATTGCAGTTAACTCGAACTACACAATTTTCTGAGTGTATAGAGCCATTTAGGAAATATGTGACCATATTTCGTAAATGTATGAAAAATATATTTCGATACAATTTTAATACATTTATTCGATTACGAAAATTAAAAAAATAACGTCTAAACTAATTCTCAGTGTTGCATTTTAATTGACATTTGTCATAGATTGGCAATTCGCTGCATTCAGTTTCCGCTCTTCGTTTTTTTTTCTTCGTAGTGTTAAAAATTTAATTAAATTAAAAAATATAGATAAATTTGTGTTTATAGTGAAATGCAAAAGTGGTTTGTTAATAATTAAATTTTTATATATTTCATAGTTTGTTTTTTTTTTTTTTTAAAAAGATCAATTAAACCACAGCCACTGTTAATCTGTGAAAAAATTGTGTTCATACATTTCCTGGTAGGCATAAGCAAAATGTTCTATAAGTTCATAAGATTTTGTAAAACAAATTAGTTTTTCTAATAAAAAGTGTTTTAATTTAATTTCATCTTTACTAAATCGAATTACTCCGCATATACAAATTTTTACCTGCCGTATGTGTTCCCTAAAAAAGTGTGGTTATGTGTTAAGGTTAGTACAATTTTTATTTGATGATTTTTTTTAGATTCCTAATAATTGAACTCTAGTTTGCATATTTTCTTAGACAACTTTGAATATCAAAACATTCTACCTTTATCTTGTACATGGTTTACCATCATCTTACAATTTTAGAGGTAACTCTAGTAGAACTGCATTTTTTATAGAACTTATACCGAATGAAGCTCACTTTATTTGACTTTCCCCTATTGGACTTAAAAATATTTTTTGTTCTATTTGTTAAGAAGGCCTGTGCCTCCAATTGCCGGACCTCTTGTAACATGTTAGTATGCCCAATAAATCAAACGATGACGAATGGTATAATCTTTAGAACAAATTCGGACTGGGCGGCTAACAGGCCTAAAAATAGAAAATTGAAAAACATTTCATAGGGGGTCATATTATTTTTGCGCCACGCCCGACAGAGTGCACTTCAGCCCCAAATTCAATAGACTTCATAATTTGAATCGAAATAGGAAAAGAAAATAGCTTTTTAATATAAGCAGATATGGTAGCATTTATTAAACCATTGTGGACCAATCAAAGATTTTTAGTTTTTTCATATTTTTTTTTAACTAAAATCCTATTTCTTTTAAATTTTACGTATTCACATATATTCTTTCATTTAATATCTCACATAGCTTGTCAATGCCAATATTATTATCAAACTTGTTGGACTTTAAACTTTTATGTTTTTTTTTAAATTAATTTAAATGTATCTCACTGAAAAGCAGTTAAAAAATTTTTTTACAGAATAACGGTATTCAACGAAGCAGTCTCTATCACATATGTGAAAAACTGCTAAGCTCGAACGTACGCCGGTTACACATTTTAATACCTTCTTTTAATTTAGTTAACTCCACAGTCTGGTTTAATAAGTTTTGGTAAAATAATTTTGACTTATAGCTTTACCCTTGTGAAATTAGGTAACAATAATTTGTACACAATTTTAGGGTTAAGTAGAGAACCCTTACTTACTTTAACGCTGTGACCCAAAAGCTTTTCCGTGACCAAAATTGTCCGTAAATTATAGTTGGTTTGGATTACCGCCAATACCAGCTGTTACATACATTTCCATAATTTACCACAATAAACCAAAACGAGCCGAATCATATTTGCCTTACACTATAAAAAAAGGTTATAACTTTTATTTTTTAAAGCAGTTTTGTAATAAAATTTTGAAATTTTTTAAACGTACCTACTATATATAGCCAATTGTAAGTTATCACCACCCACTTCAAGTTTAATTTTTTTCAAACTACCTTGGTCACTTGTTGATTTGTTTAAGTAGTATGTTTGAGTTGTATTTTTAAACCATATATGGCCCTCTGGGCTCGGTTTTTGTGTAACATTGATTAAATAAATAAATAAATAAAAGTTACTTAGAATTTTGTTTACTTAATAGAGATTTTTGCCAAATTAAAATCTAAAAATTTTGGGAATAAAGAATTTTTAAAAATTTTTTTGTGATTTAGAAATTTAGTTTTTAAGTAATTTATTTATCAAACATGTTGAAATAGCAAAGTTGTTTTTTGTTTGTTTTGTGGTTGTGAGAGGGGCGGTGGGAACAATTTCCCTATCTACTATAACTCAGTATTAAGCATATAAATTTTCAACTTTTTTTTACTAATTTGTTTAAAGCAAGTATGAATCTTATTAAAGTAAATATATTTACAGTTAAAAATAACTTTATTATATTTAAATTAATATGTGAACTTTTTAGATTTTGTTTTTTAATTTTAAAAATAAGAAGAAACATATTTAAACTAAATAGAAAACAAACTTAGGTGACTATTCCCAGCTGTGACGATTTGTGACTGTCATAAGGCAATTTTTAACACTGAAAATCTTAACATTCCCTATAAAACAACTAATAAATTCCAACAATTTATATTTTCATTGTCATTTTTCAATATTGTGATAATTTCGATACGAGGTCTAAATTATTTTAAAATTTTTAAACAAAAATTTAAACAACTTTAATTTATTGTGACTTTGTACAATAAACACAAGAAAAAACAGATACACTTAAGTTACATACTTTCTGATATCAAAGCTCTTTCTATTAAATTTAATGTTCCTATTATTTCATTTTTAAATTTTCTTTCTGTGTGCTGTAAATTTTAAAATAAAACAGAAATCAAGTTTAAAATGAGCTTAAGATTAATATTCAATTTTTTTAAGCTAAAGATCTTTTTTTTATAAAATTTCTTATATTATTTTCGATATTTCGCTAACAATTTGTTAGAATCTTCAGGAAAACAAAATTTTAATCATTATAAAAAAGTTGACAAACAAAAAATATTTAACATTTAAATATAAAAAATATTTAACATTTAAATATAAATTAAATTTTAAAAAAATTAAATTAACATTTAAACAAATAGAAGTGGTTTAAATGTTAATTTAATTTTTTAAAAATTTAATTTATATTTAAATGTTAAATATTTTTTATATTTAAATCTTAAATATTTTTTTTGTTTGTCAACTTTTTTATAATTATTAAAATTTTGTTTTCCTGAAGATGCTAACAAATTGTTAGCTAAATATCGAAAATAATATAAGAAATTTAATAAAAAAAAGATCTTAAGCTTAAAAAAAATTGAATATTAATCTTAAGCTCATTTTAAACTAATATACAAATCAAGAAGATCGAAGAAAATGAACAGAATTTTTAAAAAATTTATGTATAGTTACATAAATACCTAAATATAAAAAATAAAAAAAATAGTCCCGCCAGGATTCGTACCTGCCATCATCTTTTTAGAAATTAAGTCAATTAGTTAGCATCACTTTCACAGCAATAATGCTTTTGAAGCAATAATTCAGTGTTTACTTCTAAAAAAGCTATAAAATTGAATTGATAGTAACTTATTGAATTTCTTTAGAATTACATTTCAAAATCAATAAAAAAAGATTAACGTTTGTAAATCGTGAATTTTTCATAGATTCTTTGGATGTACTATGTCTTCAATTCTTAATAAAATCATACAATTTGCTACAAAGAGACACGTTAACGTATGTGGTTTACGTCGCAATTGTATAACCCTAAACCCCCAGCCAAAGCTCTACGATAGAGTTGTAGCTAGTTAATTTGTTTAAATAATAACACCATAAATATGTTTTTTAAATAATTTTTATTTATTTTTTTTAATTTTTTAATTATTATCATTATATATAATTAATATATATATAATGCTTATGACAAAGTATTTTTTTTTATTACATTTCATCGTCATCTCTTTTTATTTCTTTATAAATGTAAAATTATTTTAATTTTATGTATCATTTTTTCTTTCCTTTTTGTCATTTTTATGTAAATATGTAGGTATTTATATGAGGATTTGTTTTTTCTTTTTTTTATTTTAATGGTAATAGAGGGAAGTTTGTTTCAATTATTTACTTCTATTTTGTTTTGTTGATACGGCATATGACTGTGAATTTTTTTCTGAGTGTATGAGAGGAGGGGAAAAACTGAAATTTAAAATTGGGTGATGAGAGTGTTATGCTACAATTCCACTATGCGTATTTTGGGCAAAACATGGCCGTTTTATCCAAAATATGTTTAGTGGAAAGAGAGAGTATGTTTAGTTAGAGAGAGAGCGTATGAGTTATATTCAAATATATGTTGATATTTTATTTATTTTATATTCTTTTTTTGTTTTGCAAATATTATAATTTATTTATTTTCAATTTAAATGATAATAGTTTAGAAATAAATGCAAATAAGATTGATAATATTAACAAATAAATGCAAATTATAATATATTTAAAAAAAAGAAACAAACATTATTTTCAATTAATAGTTGAATTTAGACCAAATATTTTTTTTTTTAATTTAATATTTTTATATTCCTTGTATCAGTCATTTTTGTTTTTTTTTTTTGTGTATTTCTGTTTATTTTTCTATAATATTTGCAATTTATTTTTTATAAATTTAAAATTTTTTTGTTTTATGATTTAAAGAAATATTGCATTTTTACACTTATGTTTTTTTCGTAATAATGTACACTTACTAAGCTTAAGGGGGGGAGGGGAGTGTTTTTTTCAAACTTTTGAATTTTATTTTTGAAATTCAAAAGTTCTTAATTTTTTTCAATATTACACAACTTTAGTTTTAATTTCTGTTTAATATTTGTAACTAAATCTATTACTAAAGTAGAAGGATTTTTATAGTTTATAAGGGTTTTATGCTTAAAATAGTTTTTTTTTTATGTTTTAAATGCCTTAAAAATTAAATAATTTTATTTAATAAAATTGCTAAACCACCTTGAATTTTTTCATTGGCTATATTAGAGTTGTTGTTGTCTGTTGTTTTTATAAATGATTAAATCGTGTTTTTTTTGAAATGCTTTTAAAAGCCAATTTGTGTTTGTTTCCTTTTCTTTTTTAAACTATGACCTTACATTACTAGCAGTGTTTTATTATACAGGGGGTCCTTAATTTATATATTGTTTTATTTTTTATTTTTTTGTTAAATGTAAGTAGTCAACACTAAATATTAGTAAACAATAATTTATAATTATATTTTTATATATATAAACGCACGAGCATTATTTGTTTAATTTTATTTTTATAGATTAATAAGCAGTTTTTTTTATTAAAATAATAAAAAAAAAATTAAAAGAAAAAATGTCACAAAAAACATTTATTTAAACTTATTAAAATTTTGTATGGCATTTATTGAATTTAAACTTAAAAATATTAAAATACTTTAATAAAAAAAAAATATATAATATTGCATTTTATATATTCATAAATACGAACAAATATTTATTTAAATTAACATATTAAAAATGATTTTTACATTATTAAGTTCAGTTAACTTGTCTAAAAGTAAGCTCGATTTAACACTATTTAGAGTTAATTCCAATTTTACTGTTGGTTAAGGCAGCAAACCATAATCATGAGCAAAATTTGTATGAAAATAACTCAATATGGTTTTAAATTGAACATACTTCTAGATAAATTAAAAAAATATATGTATATGTGGTATTCTTTGTTTAGCGGACCAGCCTTATCTCTACAATCATAGTTTAACAATAGCTGATGAATACATTAAAAATATGCTCTCTATTACAACAACAAAATGTCAAAAATTCGTCAAAAAGTAAACAATAATGTCAAAAAAAAAAAACAAATTCTACTTTATCACTTTACCTAGTATTGTTCTGCCATCTGTTTAAACTATCGGTTTAAATTAAAAAAAAAAAACATTTAAAAATGTGACATTTTTTTACGTGTATTTATTTTCAAAAGTACAAATACAAAAATTAAAAGCCTCAGCATCAAAAATGGCATTTCCAAAAAATTTTTTTTAAAGGTGACGTATTTTGGGGTTGGTGAATAATAATTGGAGTTTAAATTTTTAAAATTCAAAATGGCGAATAAATTTTTTAAAATTCTTAATTTATTATATTTCCCATTTTGTATTTTAAATTATTATTAACAAAATCCATAACCTGTGTGTGAAGAGTTTTAAATAAATTTAATCACTTAAAAAAAATTAAATTAGCCATATTAAATTTCCAAAAAATATTTTTAAATGATTTTTAAAACTATAATCGATAATTTTCACCTACACCAATTTTGGAGAGAAGGGGTTTCCTATTCCTTTAATTCTTTGACAACTGTGCACCGACGTATTGAATTCGCCCTATTAAATTTAAATTTAAAAAATGCCACTCGACATAATAGGCTGAAATTACTGTTTTTTACAATTATTTTTGTCGGTAGCACCAGATCTCTTTTAAGAAAATTGTCCGCCATATTGAATTTGAAAAAAATGCTAACCGGCATTGAAAAGAAAATATTTTAAAATGATTTTTTAAAATTAGATGATTTAAATCTACACATATTTTTGCAGAAAAAGGCTGCCACAAGTTAACAAAGAATACCTCATATACTTTTATAAGCATGTTTTAGTATTGTGTGTGTAGGGGTTTTAAGAGGGTTAATTTATAGAAGTAGTGTATATCACAATTTGTAAAAATTTGCTTGAATTTTTTAACTGAATTGAGAAAAAATTTAAAGAGTTTTAAATCTATATAACACTTGTTTTTTCTAGATTTTTGTTTAAAAAGTTTTTGGAAATCGAAAAACTCTTAAAAAAATCTTTCAGAAAAACACAATTCTATATAGAAAGTAAAAAATAATTTTAAGTAAAATTATTTATAATTAAAAACAAAGCTTTCAAAAAAAAATTTTCATAAAAGAAAATTTGTTTCATAAACCTTTTATAACTTTGTAAAGCGTTTATACAGAGAAAACAGATTCATTGTGAGAACCGAATTTCTTGCCAAGCGAATGGTTTGTGTGCAGCCACCGAAATTCAGTTAATGCAACAGAATTTCGATTTCGGAATTTTTGGTTGAAAATCTTATCAGGAATATATTTGGTTGCGACAAGCGAATAATTCGGTTGTTGCAACTAAATTATTTAGTTGGCAATACATTCGGTTGCCACAATGAATCTGTTTTCTCTGTTTATGAATACAAGAAATATAGTTTTTTAAAGTAAATTTTATATTCTTCTTATTTTCTGTAAATGATTAGTAATTATTCTCAGTAAAGATCAAATTTATTGTAAAAACCTTTTTTTTTTAAGAAAAAGGTAAGAGAAGGTCCTAAAAATGTAAGGGGATTTCTGTAGGAAAAAAAACAAAATCTGAGCGTTATTTTAACTGAAAAATGCTGAAAATAATGACTCTTTTTTTTTATAAAAAATTCTTTAAAATCTAAGAGTTTTCGTATAGGAAAAAGTACTTAGAAATCAACGTTTTTCTATAGGAAATTGTCGCCAGAATCCGAAGATTTTTTATAGGAAATTCTAAGGGGTTTTCCATAGAAAAAATTCTATAGGAAAAAACACAGAATCTAAAGGTTTGTTTTTAATAAAAAAAAAACAGAATTTAAAGAATTTTCTAACGGAGAACTTCATTAAAATCTTCTCAGAATCTGAGGGTATTTCTATAGGAAAAAGTCCTCAAAATATTAACGTTTTCTTCAAGAAAAAGACGTCAGAATCTGCGATCCTCAAAAGCTGATGGCTTTAGAAAAAAGTTCTCATAACTTAAGAGCTTTTCTATAGAAAAAAGTCCTCAGAATCTGAGAGATTTTCTATAGGAGGATTTTTCTAAAGGAAGGGTTTTCTATAGGGAAAGGACCTCATAATCTGCGATTGGAAAGTATTTTATTTAATTGATTTTCATCATTACTTTTTTTTAATATTTTAATTATTTTCATGCAATATTGCATTTCGAAAATGTTTGGAAATCCTATCGTCTGTTAGAAAAATTTTATTGTGGCAATAATCATATATTTATTGCAAAAGTTTATCCCCTCTGAAATAAATTCTGAGCTAGATAATATTATGCAAGATTAGTGCCGCAACATTTCCATAAAAATTTATAAATAATTTTTCAAACTAATAAATTTGACCTCAAAGAAAGAATAATTAGTTAATTTTCGTTTCTAAAAATGTATATACTTTTTTAAAGAAAGTCCAGTGCTGAGATTTTTAAAAAAATTTCTACCATCTAACATACAATTTTTTGCAAAATTTCGAGAAGAGTCAATAATATTGAATGGTACATTTTACATAATTTTTCAAGAGGCAGCTCATGCCTCTGTAATCATAAAGTGTAGTCAAAAAGAGAGGGAGCCGATATACGGAGAACTAGATAACGGATTATCGACAGATCGACCTGGCACACGCCCGGGTCTGTTACCGTGTCTGCCTATCAGAGTTTAGGGTTCAGGGACATAAGCGCCGCTTGGTAAAAAAGATAAGTATTTAGCTATCGTTTTCACTTGCGTCTGTCATTTCCCTCTTATGGCATTAGGCTTGAGGGGCCAGATTTTGTGTAATATGATTTTGTTGGACATAACGGGAATAGGTTTAATTTAAAAATAATATTCGATATAATATGAGTATTTTAAAAACACAATAAAGCTTTCTTACAAAAAAATTAATTAAAAAATCAAAAATGGTATAAAAATTTGTTTATATTTTAAAGCTTTTTTTTTTTGTCAGATAAAAAACAAATAGACAACTAATAATTAAGAAAAAATCTTTAAAAATTTATGATACTTCTATAGAAATTAAATATTTTATGTTTTTTTTTAACAAATGATTTTGGGCCTGTAGTAAAAACCAAAAATTTTATAGCAAATTTCTGTTATTCTTAATACATTGCGGATTTTTTTCTTCAAAATTTAAACTAAACACAGTTTCTATTATTTTTTGTTTAATAACTATGGTTTTTTGTTTAATATAATTATTGTTTTTTTATTTTTGTTTTAACATTACAATTATTAGGTTTTTTTAGCTAATCTCTTTTTTTTTGAATTTCTCACATTGATTTTACTTTTACATAAAAAACATTTATTTATTTTTTAATAATAAAGACTTTGAGATTCTAGTATTCTGAGTTTTTTTCTGGGATTTTCTTTCCATATTTTTTATTATACAAAACTATAAATATATTTAAATCTTAATGATTTTTTTTTTAAATTATAAGCTTTATCTTAGTATAGATATCTTTTTTCACATTTTTTCAAAGAGTATTTAAAACATAATTTCTTATAAAAAAAAGAAAATTAAATAATAATTTTTTTAAAAATATTGATTTTTAATTAAAAGTATGTTTTTGTTTCATACCCAATAGTTGAGCTCGCCGCAAAAGTTAACCCAAAAACTTTTTATTGTTTGGTATGAATTTAACATTTCTTTTAAAATTTTTTGGGTTAACTTTGGTGTACAGCTTAACTATTGGGTATGAAATCCACCGTAAGAAATTATGTTTTTATTTTCTTACAAAGTTGTATTTCTAGAAATATTTTCTTCTTCTTAAACCCTACAGAGTTGTATTTTTTGTTTGCTTGCATGAAGTTAACACTGTGTTGTTTTCTTTAAGCTTAATATAAATCAAATTCTATACAATTTTTAAGAGCTAAAAATGATCAAATTTCAAATCTCGTCTTTTTATACAATTTGATATTTTTTTCATTGTTTTTACTTAAGTAGTTGTTATTTTTTGGGATTTATAATTTTTTATTATTTATTTATTTAAGTGTGTGAAGATAAATACGAAAGTTATCGAAAGTTAAATTCGATAACTTTGACGCTAAGTGTGAAGTTAAATACGAAAAAAAAAAAAAAATGCGGATAACATTAAAATTAACGCTAATTGAAAAATAAAATTTAAAAAACACCGAGAAAGGACAAAAGTGACGCTAAGTGTGAAGTTAAAATCGAAAAAAATTAAAAATTAAAAAATACAGAAAAAACAAAATCGTTACGCTAAAATTAAGGTTTTTGGCCACTGTGGCCAAACTGGACGAGGTACACATATGAGTGATACCTCAAATTAAAGGTCTGACCGTGCCCTATTTAAATGTAAAAGCGGTTTTGCTGAATTGATTTTCAGAAAATTTTTAAAATTTTTTTAATTTCACTCTTATTACTGATTGTTGTGTACGAAATACCTCTGAAGATTTTGTCCACTGTGGCCAAACTGGACGAGGTACACATATGAGTGATGCCTCAAATTAAAGGTCTGACCGTGCCCTATTTAAATGTAAAAGCGGTTTTTCTGAATTGATTTTCAGAAAGTTTTTAAAATTTTTTTAATTTCACTCTTATTACTGATTGTTGGGTTAGAAATTCCTCTGAAGGATTTTGGCCACTGTGGCCAAACTGGACTAGGTACACATATGAGTGATACCTCAAATTAAAGGTCTGACCGTGGCCTATTTAAATGTAAAAGCGGTTTTGCTGAATTGATTTTCAGAAAATTTTTAAAATTTTTTTAATTTCACTCTAATTACTGATTGTTGGGTTAGAAATTCCTCTGAAGGATTTTGGCCACTGTGGCCAAATTGGACTAGGTAGACATATGAGTGATACGTCAAATTAAAGGTCTGACCGTGCCCTATTTAAATGTAAAAGCGGTTTTTCTAAATTGATTTTCAGAAAATTTTAAAAATTTTTTTAATTTCACTCTTATTACTGATTGTTGGGTACGAAATTCCTCTGAAGGATTTTGGCTAATGTGGCCAAACTAGACGAGGTACCCATATGAGTGATACCTCAAATTAAAGGTCTGACCGTGCCCTATTTAAATGTAAAAGCGGTTTTTCTGAATTGATTTTCAGAAAATTTTTAAAATTTTTTTAATTTCACTCTTATTACTGATTGTTGGGTTAGAAATTCCTCTGAAGGATTTTGGCCACTGTGGCCAAACTGGACTAGGTACACATATGAGTGATACCTCAAATTAAAGGTCTGACCGTGGCCTATTTAAATGTAAAAGCGGTTTTGCTGAATTGATTTTCAGAAAATTTTTAAAATTTTTTTAATTTCACTCTAATTACTGATTGTTGGGTTAGAAATTCCTCTGAAGGATTTTGGCCACTGTGGCCAAATTGGACTAGGTAGACATATGAGTGATACGTCAAATTAAAGGTCTGACCGTGCCCTATTTAAATGTAAAAGCGGTTTTTCTGAATTGATTTTCAGAAAATTTTTAAAATTTTTTTAATTTCACTCTTATTACTGATTGATGGATACGAAATTCCTCTTAAGGATTTTGGCCACCGTGGCCAAACTGGACTAGGTACACATATGAGTGATACCTCAAATTAAAGGTCTGACCGTGCCCTATTTAAATATAAAAGCGCTTTTCCTGAATTGATTTTCAGAAAATTTTTAATTTTTTTTTAATTTCTCTCTTATTACTGATTGTTAGGTACGAAATACCTCTGAAGGATTTTGGCCACTGTGGCCAAACTGGAGGAGGTACACATATGAGTGATACCTCAAATTAAAGGTCTGACCGTGCCCTATTTAAATGTAAAAGCGGTTTTTCTGAATTGATTTTCAGAAAATTTTTAAAATTTTTTTAATTTCACTCTTATTACTGATTGATGGATACGAAATTCCTCTTAAGGATTTTGGCCACCGTTGCCAAACTGGACTAGGTATACATATGCGCCATACCTCAAATTAAAGCTCTAAGCATGTCCTATCTAACTATCAAAGCAGTTTTTCTGAATTGTTTTTCAGAAAACTTTGAAAAATTTTTTAATATCACATATATTATTGAATATTGTGAACGAAATTTCTCTGGAGGATTTCGGGCACTGTGGCCAAACGGAGCGAGGTACACATATGAGCCATACCTCAAATTAAAGCTCTAAGCATGTCCTATCTAACTATCAAAGCAGTTTTTCTGAATTGTTTTTCAGAAAACTTTGAAAAAGTTTTTAATATCACATATATTATTGAATATTGTGAACGAAATTTCTCTGGAGGATTTTGGCCACTGTGGCCAAACGGAGCGGGGTACACATATGAGCCATACCTAAAATTAAAGCTCTAAGCATGCCCTATTTTACTATTAAAGCAGTTTTTCTGAATTGTTTTTCAGAAAACTTTAAAAAAATTTTTAAAATCGGACACCTGGTAAAGTTGATCATCTAATAAGCACAATGTTGATACTAAAATTTAAGAGACCAAAAATGCTCTATTTGTATATTAAATAAAAAATTGTCAGTTATAATGTGACTCGAGTAATATTTATACAAGAAATAAAGGGCTTTAATACTTGTTATAATATGTTTTTAAAACATATTATACATTTTTAATAAATTTTATAATGTTTTAGGCTAAAGGTTTTAAGTTCATCATTCATTCATCTAAAATTTTTTTTTTGGGCACGGTCAGACCTTTAATTTGAGGTATCACTCATATGTGTACCTTGTCCAGTTTGGCCACAGTGGCCAAAATCTTTCAGAGGTATTTCGTACCCAACAATCAGTAATAAGAGAGAAATTAAAAAAAATTTAAAAATTTTCTGAAAATCAATTCAGGAAAAGTGCTTTCACATTTAAATAGGGCACGGTCAGACCTTTAATTTGAGGTATCGCTCATATGTGTACCTCGTCCAGTTTGGCCACATTAGCCAAAATCCTTCAGAGGAATTTCGTACCCAACAATCAGTAATAAGAGTGAAATTAAAAAAATTTTAAAAATTTTCTGAATATCAATTTAGAAAAACGGCTTTTACGTTTAAATAAGGCACGGTCAGACCTTTAATTTGACGTATCACTCATATGTGTACCTCGTCCAGTTTGGCCACAGTGGCCAAAAGCCTTCAGAGGAATTTCGTACCCAACAATCAGTAATAAGAGTGAAATTAAAAAAATTTTAAAAATTTTCTGAAAATCAATTCAGAAAAACCGCTTTTGCATTTAAATAGGGCACGGTCAGACCTTTAATTTGAGGTATCACTCATATGTGTACCTCCTCCAGTTTGGCCACAGTGGCCAAAATCCTTAAGAGGAATTTCGTATCCATCAATCAGTAATAAGAGTGAAATTAAAAAAATTTTAAAAATTTTCTGAAAATCAATTCAGAAAAACCGCTTTTACATTTAAATAGGGCACGGTCAGACCTTTAATTTGAGGTATCACTCATATGTGTACCTAGTCCAATTTGGCCACAGTGGCCAAAATCCTTAAGAGGAATTTCGTATCCATCAATCAGTAATAAGAGTGAAATTAAAAAAATTTTAAAAATTTTCTGAAAATCAATTCAGCAAAACCGCTTTTACATTTAAATAGGGCACGGTCAGACCTTTAATTTAACGTATCACTCATATGTGTACCTAGTCCAATTTGGCCACAGTGGCCAAAATCCTTCAGAGGAATTTCTAACCCAACAATCAGTAATAAGAGTGAAATTAAAAAAATTTTAAAAATTTTCTGAAAATCAATTCAGGAAAAGTGCTTTCACATTTAAATACGGCACGGTCAGGCCTTTAATTTGAGGTATCACTCATATGTGTACCTTGTCCAGTTTGGCCACAGTGGCCAAAATCTTTCAGAGGTATTTCGTACCCAACAATCAGTAATAAGAGAGAAATTAAAAAAAATTTTAAAACTTTCTGAAAATCAATTCAGGAAAAGCGCTTTTATATTTAAATAGGGCACGGTCAGACCTTTAACTTGAGGTATCACTCATATGTGTACCTCCTCCAGTTTGGCCACAGTGGCCAAAATCCTTCAGAGGTATTTCGTACCCAACAATCAGTAATAAGAGTGAAATTAAAAAAATTTTAAAAATTTTCTGAAAATCAATTCAAGAAAAGTGCTTTCACATTTAAATAGGGCACGGTCAGACCTTTAATTTGAGGTATCACTCATATGTGTACCTCCTTCAGTTTGGCCACAGTGGCCAAAATCCTTCAGAGGTATTTCGTACCCAACAATCGGTAATAAGAGTGAAATTAAACAAATTTTAAAAATTTTCTGAAAATCAATTCAGAAAAACCGCTTTTACATTTAAATAGGGCACGGTCAGACCTTTAATTTGAGGTATCACTCATATGTGTACCTCGTCCAGTTTGGCCACAGTGGCCAAAAACCTTAATTTTAGCGTAACGATTTTGTTTTTTCTGTATTTTTTAATTTTTAATTTTTTTCGATTTTAACTTCACACTTAGCGTCACTTTTGTCCTTTCTCGGTGTTTTTTAAATTTTATTTTTCAATTAGCGTTAATTTTAATGTTTTCCGCATTTTTTTTTTTTTCGTATTTAACTTCACACTTAGCGTCAAAGTTATCGAATTTAACTTTCGATAACTTTCGTATTTATCTTCACACACTTATTTATTTAATAATACAAGTCATCTTCGGTTGAGTTGCTTACCAAGTCTTTTACATCGTTAATAATTTCGTCTTCTTCGTCTAAGATCTCACATTTTTCATATTGTTGTTGTAGTTTATCGTTGTCGTATTCATCAATATCGTTAAGAGGCTGATTTCACGCTGTCATATCTTTTAGTTTTTGTTGTCTACGGCTTTTACCCGTACGATGATTAGCACCAATCTTTCTACGCTTACGTTTAGCATCTCTTTGGAAGGCTACATTTCCAGGATCATCAGCTAGTTGGGGATATTTATATATACTATGGATATCAACTCCTATCCAACCATCTACATCACCATGAGATACCAATTCTTCTTTTTCCTCTTCGGTCCAGTCTCCACGTCCCTGGAAGCCGGCTGCTACTAAGGCTTTTTCTAATTCCCAAGCTCTTTCTACGGCTCGCTTATGGGCATGTTTTAATATACGATGTCTTTCTTGTTCAGGATCCACACCGTACTTGATGATGACCACAGCATCGGGACCATGTAGTCTCAATTCCTTGGCTGCTGAACCTCCATGATCGGTAATTTCATGTGTTGATATGTTAAACATGCCACCTAGTCTTCTAAGCTCTTCATTATCATCCCTTAGTTTCAATACATTATCTTTGACAAAATAGAATACATCTTGATCGTGTATACTGAAGTGTAAGTCTAAGAAATAGGAGTTATTGAAAACAGAAGATACCACATCTTGTACTACGCTATTGGAGCCATCCACCACACTGACTAAGGCTCTGCCACCTATGCGTGATAGCAATACACCCTCGCCGAATACTGCTCTTCGATAACTAACTCTGGGTAAAAGATTTCGCATTTTTGGTTCCATTTTTAATAAAGGTTTGGGTACAAAATCAAAATCACTGAATTTTTCATTTGTCTTTTCCACTATACACTCCAAACCAGAGATGACACCAAAATCTGGAGCCAAAGAATGTGACTTAATAGAAGCTTGTGGATTATATTGAGAAGCTCTAGTATATTTGGATGATTGCATATTGCTCAAGTCATAACCAAACAGTTGTAACCAGGATTCTAACTCAATCATATAATTTTGTTGTTTACTGGGATTAACAGGATCATTGTTGTGATAACGGTAAATGAAGACATCAGTGGGATTTGACATTTCGGTAGCTAAAGTCTCCCACAAAGGTGTCATCCACTGGCCCACGGTAGGATCATATAGACGACCTTCAGTGTACACCAATTTGGTATGAGGATCCAAAAGACCGCCATGAAAGTCAATGGGTATAAAGAAGTCAGGATTGGTATCTTTAATAATGCGACCAAATGGCGTTCTCTTCATTTCTTTAACAATAGCACCATTCATATCAAAGAAGGCCAAGGGCGAACCATTTTGATCAGTAGCCACATAGAATCTCTGTTCAGAAGTCTCCACAGCCATTAACATATCACGATCATCATAATAGAATCTTAAAGTTTTACCACTCTTGGGATAATGCATGTGTGTCAAAAGCATGGCTGATCGGGGATTTCCATAGTAGTATTGGGTAACATTACCCTTGCTGTCATGCCATGCCACCAAACGACTGCGGTCATCATAGTAGTACCAAGTCTGGAAACGTTCTCGTTCAAAGGCATGAATCAATTGGCCACGATTATTGTAACGATATTTCTGTTCACCTCTTCTAACCACAAAACCGCGGGCATCATAGTTATTAAATTCAATATCACCCACTTGGCTGACACGATCTCCTATATCATAACCCAAATTAATCTTTTCACCTTGATCGACTACACCCACGGTATTGCCATTTTCATCATAAAGATATTTCCAATTATTGGTACCCAATACTTCGATAACATGCCCATCTGCATTATAATTAATCTTATCAAAAGCCGTAGATCTCCCAAATGTAGTTTTCTGCGATTTAATGCGATTACGTAAATCATAATCCAGTTCCAAACGGAAGACATCAAAATTCTTTATATTCATTAGAACACTCTTAATGCGTCCATGTTGATCATAGTCGATAATGGTAAAGAATTGTTTTGAAGAATCTTGTATTACAGTACGATTAAAAGCATTGCGGGTTATTTTCAAATCTTGTACCACTTCTAATTGACCCAGATTTTGACTAAACTTATAACGTGTTGTAGGCATTTCCTTATCATCTATGGACATTTCGACTCCAGTCAAACGAGCATTACCATCATAGGCGTATTTGTAATGAGCCGAAGCTAAAGAGTTTTTGGAACCAAAACGTAGTTTCTCATCTTTCAAGATACCAGCATGATATTTAAACTCCCGCCGCAATTCAAAGCCAGGTTCTTGGACCTCTACAGATTTTACTAGGCTGGTTGTATCTTGGTAAGTGTAATGAGTACTAGATAAACCTGCCAAGATAGTCTCCAAACGTCCGGAATTGTCATGAACAAAGGCCACTTTGCCCGATTGGTGAGGATGTATTTTAGCCAAGATTTGTCCTTCATCATTGTATAAAATTTCGAAAGGATGACGATTGATGGGAGAAAAGTATTGGTATTTAAAGAAACCCAAAGACGTTTGTAAGGAGAACGAATGAATATGACCTCTGGGAGTAGTAAGACTTTGTAAAGCGCCTGCATCATCGTACTGCAAGAGATAGTCCGATCTTCTAGGTGTTGTTACTTTCAATGGCAAGGAACCATACATATCTTTGAAGGCATAAACCATAGATGATCCATCACCATATTTAATTTCATTCAAACGCCCGTTACGATCAAAGGTATACGCTTCTTGAAGATTACCCCACTTCCAGGTAACCAAACGACCAAATCTGTCATATTCCAAATCAACATCAGCATAATCACCCGACTGAGGACGGAAGCTAACTGGACGTGAAGTGCGATCATAAGTAACATTCAATAATTCCTGTTTATCATCGACCATTACTACAATGGACTGAGTATCACGATCATATTCCAAAGTCAAAACATTATCACCATTAACACGTAATTTACGTCCTACTTGTGTTACCGAACGAGGACCCTTATTTTGTTTGCCTTGCTGTAAACGCCTAACAAAGTAACGCCACTCGAAACGATTAGCTAAATCACCCGCGATTTCAGTGCGCTGTTTGGCTGGCACTGGATAGGATTCACCGATAATGGGTGATATTTCAGCTAATATGGGATAGGGTACAACTTCCATTTGCAACAAATGGCCCCACGGAGTTATACTGGTAGTAGAACCATCCATTTCAACCATAGTTTTAGATTCAGCCTCACCATTGCGTACCACCACAGAAGAACCTTGTATCAGCATTGAGATTTCTTTTTGGGCATTTTCAGATACCTTCACCTGGGCACCCTTTATACTTAAATCAAATGTTAAATCTATAACACGACCCGTAGGGGTAACAGCTGAAGTTAAACGACCAAATTCATCATAATTGTAAACGTAAGAACGGCCCGTCGAATCAAGTTTAGTTTTAAGCAAACCAGTAGGACCATGATATTCAAAGGTGACATTGTAATTATCGGGAGTATTCAATTCGTGTAACATTTTCATGCGAGTCATGCGAAGACGACATTTTTGCCCCTTAGTATTTTCTATGGAATTCACTTGAGAGGTATAATCGCGTAGCAGGAATACCTTATTGCCAGCAGCATCAGTAACCGTACTTAATTTGCCATTGGAAGTATTGACATTGTAGGTAAAGACATAAGTAGTTTCTCCTGTCAAAATATTCTTTGTCATAACATGTTGGCCAAAACGATTAAAGATATAGATTTCTTGCATATCGGGAGCATATATCTCATATTCTCTAGAAGAGCTAGCTTCTGGTATACTGGACATCACTGAACGTATGCGATAGTTGGCCTGATCGGCTATATGAACTTGACCATCTGGTGTTACTGCCAAAGCAGCAATGGTATTGAATTTAGCACTGGTGGCCAAATAATGATCTGCTTCAAAGCAATCACAACCTCTTTCCAAACAATTACATTTTGATTCGGCACCAGCAAATGCAGAAATACGGCCACTAGTTCCGATAACTCGTACACGGTTAATACGCTGAGAATCACTTTCGGCTACATACAGCTCACCCAAAGGACCGAAAGCTATAGATTGAGGCATAACTAAAGTAGCATGCGTTGCTAAATCAGAATCATACACCGATGAAGAAGTAGCACAGTGTAAAGGTCTACCAGAGATAACACGTACTCGGCCATCGGGAGTCATACGTAAAATCATATGATCGTCTATGATATGTAAGGTATTATCCAAGGGACTTACAGCCAATTCAGTAGGCCAACGTAAATGCATTTCTTCCAGTTTCAAAGTACCCTCGCAGGGTATGGGTTTCCAGTGTGACTTGTGCATGTGATTACCAATCAACGTACTGACAATGCCATCTCTATCGACCATACGTATGTTAGTGCCATCGGCAAAGTATAGGATATTATCACTGGATATAGCTATACCCTTAGGATAGGCCAGTTTCGCATCTTTAGCTAAGGCACCATCACCACAATGAGCCTCATCACCGGGTAGACAACGTTCTCCAGATCCCACTATAGGCTCCCAATTCTTTTCTGGCTGTGTAAAATCATTAGTATCGCGTACACGTATAATTTGATGCGACTCTGGATCTGAGATGTATAAGGTGCCGTCTAAAGGACTTAGAGCCATATGATAGCGATAGCTAACACGAGTAGCATTGAGTTTAACCACTGTGCGTACTGTACCATCAGTCATTATGCGGCGTATATAATTGAAATCACCAACATACAGACTACCATCAGGAGAAGCAGCTAAGGCTACTGGAGCCAATAGGCGTTGTTTCAATGCCATACCTTCACAATCTTGACATTCCAAAGGTCTTTGATGACCATCACCCATAGTAGTTAAGATGACACGAGGTTTGTTCCTTAAGTAGATATTGGAACCATCACCTTTTTGCAAGATACCTTCGTGGAAATTATAACGATGATGAATATCTAAATTCCAGCCACCCACTTCGGATATAGACATATCATGACCTGATAGCTTGGTGGTTTGTATATCCCAGATAATATCCTTACAGTCGGTATATTGATACCCTACTTTAACCAAGGCTGTGGTTACACCATATACTCGTTGACGGTAGATATTCAAACGATTCCAGGCATAAGTAAATTTAATACCGGGATCAGCCTCAAAGATGCGATCAAATAATATACCCTCTATGGTTATGCGCAAATGGATCAGATGTAAAGTGCCGGGTATAGTTTCTGGAGTCAATTGTAGTTTTATGGTGGATAAATAGCCAGCAGCCCGAGAGGAATGATATACCAAGTTTAGACCAGTGCCGGGGATTTGTAATGATTCTTGTATAACTTGTGACTCAGCTAATATAGCACTACGATCGGGACAGGCTCCCTGGAAACCATGTTTCCATGAAGCCAACACCACGGGTTTCATTAAATCATAGTCATGCGAGAAACAGGTGTGCGTGGTAGCAGCCATACTCTTCTCCTCCGACATGGACATTACTACCGTATCGATAATAATAACTTCATTCCAGGGAACTTGGACTATTCGCGACTGAGGACGGAAGGGAGAACGGCCAAATTGTAGGGTAACAGCACCACCACCATTAACCATTAAATCAAACCAGCCATCATCACGAGTCAAAGTAAAACCTTCCAATAAAGTAGTGGTGGAAACACGAACTCCCACCAAACCCATGCCCAGAGATGTAACAACACGACCTCGTATAACAGCAGAACGGCTAAATAAAAAGAGAGAATTTACCATTAGTTTTGGTTAAAAAGAGAAAGCTAGAGTTTTCTGATTGATCTAAAAGACTAACAAGCTTAAAATAACTAAAAAATATTGTATAAAATGAACTAAAAACTTGGTAAAAATTTCACACACACACACAATAAACATAAAACATATTTTCTCAATAAGAACATTTAAGGTTTTACACAAAAATTAAGAAACATTTACATAGAAGATAACCCAATGGTGTTTTTATTTCTTTTTTAATGTAATTCAACCTATTAAACTTTAAATTTTAAAGAAAAATCTGGTTTTTACAGAAAACTGAAAACCAGTTTTGCAAAAGGTTGCTTGGATTTTGAAAATAAATGAGTTTAGGAAATGAAAACAAAAAATAGAAACTACCAAGTTTTAATTACAAAACTACCAAAAAAGAGAAATTAGTTAAAATTATAAAAAAATAAATAGAAATAAAAAGAAAAAATTATGTTAAGTGTTAATAAAAATATGAAAATAAAAAGTTATGAAATTAAGCCCAAACAACCAGCGTTTTAATATTAGTTTTTAGATTTTTTTTGTTATAAATCCAAGAAGTCCATCTTACCTTGCATTGAAATAATTCCAAAAAATGCTGTTAGTTTTTGTATTAGAGAGGTTAGTTTTTTGATTTTTTTAGCAATATCAATTTTTTTTTTACGATTATCATGATTTTTAATGAAAATTTTAATTCGAATTATTAGAGAAGTTAGTTTTTTTTCGATTAATTAATGATGATAGTAGGTAGTAGTAGTACAGTAGATGTTTAAGATAGCACACGCGCGAGTGTTAGAAAGAGAAAAAAAGAGCAAAGAAACAAATTTGTACCATTAGCAAATGTTGTTGTTTTTTTTTTTTGTTAACAGAAAATTCCAAAATTAAGAGAAAAAATTAAATAATAATATTTCATGATTAAAAACGAAACGAAACATGAACCTAAACCAAAGTTACCTAAATCCTGATTCAAATTAACAAAGACATTTATCTTTTCAAAGATTTTTTTTTTTTTGTAGAGGGAGTTTTGTGTACAAATATGGGGATAACTGTTTTTTAAGGATAAGGATTTTTTATAGACAAGGTCACAAAACTTAAAAAATAAAAGACAATTAAACATAATTAATGCAAACTAGTTTGTTTTTGTTGAAAAAAAAAAAAAATTACAATTAAAGCTTATATCAAAAAGCTTTTTAAATATTAAAGTTTTTACATAAAATCAGCTGTATTTTTTTGAATAAATCGATTGAATATACTATTTCCAAGTTTTAAATTAATTTACCATCTCTATCGATAACATAGTTTTGTTGTGATAAATAATCAATTGAGTTATCGATGGTTAATTTAGAAATTTGAATTAAAAAAGAAGTTGATTTATTCAATAACTGACTGTTATTTATGCAAACTTTAAAATATAGTTTTTTTTTATTTAATTTCTTTGTTAAATTTAATATGAAAATCATAAATCCAATTGTTTTTTTTTTTTAAATAAAATAATAAATATTTTCTAATTAAGCATCTACAATACAACTTACCTTTCATTAAACGTTTCTAATTTGGCATAATTTTGTAAACTACTTTCGTCTATCAAAAATTTCATGCGTTCAAAAAATGAGGCGGTTATAGCTGGAGGCTGTTTACGCAACAAAACATCTATGGGCTTGGGAGCGGAGACGCATAACTGAGAAGTTTTGCATACATGACTGGCACAACATTCAGGATCTTCACAATCCACTAAACCATCTAAATAATTTTTAAGAAACAATTTTTTTATAAAAAAAAAACTTAAAATTGAGTTTAATAACAATTATAACTTACCCTTATCATTATCTTTACTATCACCACAATTTAACTCCAAAGCTATACCACAATCGGCTCCATCCCAACCCTCATAGCAACGACATTCCCATTGTCCCTCACCACTAACACGACATTGCCCATGGCCTGAACATGAATTGGGACAACCTTCAATTGTACAATGTTTACCATTCCAACCGGTTACACATAAACAGGTGCCATTTTTACATTGACCATGTTCATTACAACGAGCATCACATAATTTGGTATTACAATATTCACCACCCCAACTGTCATCACAGGTACATGCATCGCCCACACAACGGCCATGTTGTCCACAGTCTAAGTCGCATAATTCTTTTGAACAATCATCACCACTCCATTTGGATTCACACGTGCAGGTTTGTGAGTCCAGATCGAAGGTACCATGGCCCGAACAATCGGGTAAACATTGAAGAGCATCTTGATCCATGGTAGCACAATCGGGACCCTTCCAACCTTTTTTACATATACAAGTACCATCGGCACAAAAACCATGACCAGAGCAGGTTGGATGGGGACAGTCAACTAAAGTATGGATAATAATAATCATGGATTAGAAAAAATTTTAATTTTCGCCATCGATTCTTTATAATCTGAATTACAAATATATCTCTTAAGAAAATTTAACATTATCAATCGTATAAGTAACAACTATATAAGTGAGAAATAGTGTTAAGGCTAAAATCATTCACTATAGAGTTACTTAGAGGTATTATTCCTCTATCTCTAGAAGTTTTTTCTTGCGTGTAAATCTCTAGTACTTTATAGTGATGTCTACCTGTACCCTAAAAATATTTTTATTAAATAGTTTGTTATAAAGGCACATTGTTATAAAGGCACAAACCCTAATTAGATTAAACCATTCACAATAGTGATATTTAGAGTTTTTCCTCTATATCTAGCAGTTTTCTCTCGCGAGTAAATAAGCCTTTATAAAGTACAAAATCCAATCCAACTTAATGGATAACACTGCGCAACACTATTTCCGGACGCGGATAATTTCTACAACAAAATAATGTATTAGGTTAGCATAGGAAACGCTACAAAGAATTTGGCGCTATGTGATGACATGACATAACCCCAACAGACATTATCCTAATTTCCAATTTAAGAAAATGTTTCGGATATAATCATTATGCCCATATTATATTCAAATTCTAAATTATGTTTACCGACTACTTTGCTAAAAAGGCTGAGTTTTGAGTTTGAGTTTTTTTTTAAGGAAAATCATCTCTTTATCTTTTCTCTATTCCCTTTCCAAATAAAGCCACACATTAATTAATAGAAAGAATTTCCTGAGTGTTGCTACTCTTTCAAAACCGAAATTGATCGATAAGACTTTTTTTTCGCCAATGAATATAGATTATCCAAAAGTTATGGAAAATAATCGATAATTAAATCTGATAAACACATATTTTTCGTTTTTTTTTATCTATCTATAACAACAGTGTTTGCAAAATATATTATCGGTTCCTTAAAATTATTTAAAATTTTTGTGTTTTTTTTTCTAAAATAATCTTTACCTTCTTCACAGAATTTTCCCTTATAACCACGCATACATTGACATTTGCCACTGACACAATGACCATGACCATTGCAATCGGCCACTTCACATTCATCATGACGCAAGGAACATTCTTTGCCCTTCCATCCCGGATTACATATACATTCACCATTTATGTATTCACCATGTTGTGAACATAACACCGGACAAACACTTTCACTACAGTCGTCACCACCAAAACCAGGATTACACTGGCAATGACCCAACAAACATTGACCATTACCCGAACAACCATTCGGACAATTTTGTGTCATATCTTCAGCAATGGTGGCATAAAATGTAATTTCTTGTACATCACCATCATCATTGTATAGGGAAACAAACCAATGACCAGGTTCCATATAACGAGTAACTTCACGTGTTATCGATTGCTGTTGTTTTGGTGTAATTTATATGTGATATCAAGATTGCAGTCCGTTTTTAAAAGACATGAGACATGATAGGTTTGGCAAAATGAAATGAAAATGTATAGAAGATGTGTGTAATTGTAGTGTGTGTGTGGGTGGGTGGATGGATGGATGGATGGTTGGGATAAGCATGAAAATACATAAAAAGACAAAAAGACAATTATATAATTGGTTAATAAAGCTGGTTTAGTATTGTATTATTTAATAATATTTAAATATCCTTTAAAACCACAAATTACAAAATTTTCCCCATATTATGATATGATTATATAAAATTTACTTACATGAGCCGCTCTTGTTGATCTTGTACTGGCACTAAATCCACTTAACACTTCTTTGAAATGGTATTGTGTATGAGTTGGCAATGCATTACGCCGTCCATATACACCTATCGAAGCTCCTCTGGGTATGGTATAATCAAATTTAACATAGGCCGGTTCCGATTGATAAAATTGCATATTCCAATAACTGTAGGGTTGTATTTCCTTGGTTAACTTTTGTCCTAAAGTGATTTGACCAAATGTCGTGCCATCTGGTGGAAAACTACGAGCCGGGAATGTACGAGCACCTGAATTTATTTATATTTTTTTCCCCAAAAAATGAAGCAATTAAAAAAAATAACACAGTGAAGAGAAAAAACACAAAAGGCATAAAATAGGTTAGTTTTTTTGTTTTTAGAAATTGCAAAAGCATTTTACAAAAAATTTGATAAATTTTGTGATTTCGGTTATTTTCGATATTTTGTTCGCATATTTAGTAAAATTTAATTTAACGATAAAAATTGATGACTTCGATTTGATTTAGTTTGTTAGGAATGTTATGTTAGAGATGATAAAAAATATGAATACGAATTGTTTAACCCTAAAATGCAACTCCTAAATACATGCAATAAATCACTAAAATAGGGGATGAAAAATTCCCTTTTTTAAGTGCTTTTTTAACCACAATAGTACTGCAGTTCCTCAGCTACTAATTTATACATTTGAAAGAATTAAAGGAAACGTTTACTTTTTTGTTCGCCAATTTAGAAAAAATAATTTATTAGAAAAACGTTCTAAATATATTTTTTGTGACTTTATGGGTACATAACTTTGAAACTTGAGAATGAAAAAAGATTCATCAAAAAAGTTCTTGAACTAAAATTTTAATGTTTTAAAGAGTTCAAAGTGTTTCCATTAGAAAAAATATATTTATTATTTAACAAAAATGTACATATTTAGTATTCAAAGTTAAGAAAAAAAGTTATAGGCACGGAAAATTTCTTAAAATTAATGAAGATCCTTATATTTTTTATGAAGACAATCTTTGAAGGAAATCCCCCGTTTACACCCCGATTTCGATGTGATAGAAAATTAAAATCTTAGGTTTACTGACTTTTTTTCATGTGACATCACTGATGTTTAGGAGGTAAAGAATGGAGCCCAAATTTGGTACTTTTTTTAAATTATTTATGAAATGTATTAAAAGTGTTTAATAGTAGTTTTGTTATATTTTTTGTTTGTTTAGTTATTGTTAAAAAACGTGTGAAATTCTTATGCGAGATGTACACCCCAAGAACTGCTCTATAAATTTTTTCTTTTTCCGACATTCGTGGATTCTCCGATTTAAAGGAATTTTTTCCGAAGCCCTACTACTTTTATCCAACAAATTGGCAAGCCTGTGCAAAAACTTAGGAAATATTCATATCCGACTTTCTATTTTGATGAGTACATTATTATTTTTATATTAATTTTTTCGAGCTTCAAAAATTTTTAACATCTGCCGATCAAAAAGGTACCAAAAAGTGTTATTTTTCCAATTTTGTTTTTACCCCCTCAACATTGCATGTGAATTCTCTTTCAAGCTTTGGGGAATTCCGTTGTAAATTAAATTTTTAACGATTTATTTTAATGAAAATTTTGAAAAGTTTGATGAATATAATTTTAATGTTTTAAGCCAATACTTATTTAAAAAGCAATAATGAGATGAAAAATGTTCCTTAAATCAAATTTTGAATTTAAATGATTTAACTGAACTTTTTTTTATATGTTTTTAAATAAATTTTTAGTTTTATAGTGAAAAAAAATTTTGCTGTGTGGTCTTGAGGAAAATCTACACGCAATAGAAATCTTGTTAAATATGTCATCTCTAATATTGTTAGCACTAATTTATTTTATTTCAAAAATAATTTTACTCTTTGAATTTTAAAAGGTACCTTTAATAAATCTAAATTTCATGTGGCATAACTTGACGTTCAAACGAGTTATAACATGAATGTTAAAACAATAAAAATACAAAAAATTTATATTTGTTATTGTTTTGCATGTATTTTTAGTAATTTTACCATTGATATCATGTCAAGCGAGAGGGAACTTATGAGACTTTATGAAAATCCAGCTCTTGTGTAAAAAGCTATGCTTATACATTGCAATGACAGATTGCTGTCATACTAAATTTCATAAATTTTGTAAATATTTTTAAAACTTTGTATGTAGCATGTTTAACAATTCCTGGGGGTTTAAATGTGTTTTATTTATGTTTAAAAAACATTATTGTTTAAATTAAAAACAAAACTTGAATAAAATCAAACTCTTGTTAGATAGAGATGGTACTTTTGCGATATAAATTTGTAGCAATAATATTTGA
The DNA here is from genome assembly GCA_949748255.1 of Eustalomyia histrio. Taxonomy (NCBI): domain Eukaryota; kingdom Metazoa; phylum Arthropoda; class Insecta; order Diptera; family Anthomyiidae; genus Eustalomyia; species Eustalomyia histrio. The sequence continues at coordinate 155,014,187 of OX456524.1, read as the reverse complement.
GATGACAAATTTTTCTCCAAGTCTAAGTAATTGTTATCTTGTTTAGATGTGCCCTTAGTATGAGTATTTTAAACTTATTTTCATCAGAAAAAAAATTACTTAAGTGTTAGACTTGTTCACTATAAACCGTCTCTATAAAAATACATTAACATATGTTATAAATATTTGATATTAAATATTAGTAAAAATATGTATGATTTGTTTTTAGTAAGCTGTACAGAAAATTAGTAAAAAAGTTAGTCCTTTTAAACAAAAAAAAAAAAGTTAACACAAATCACCTTCTAAAATAAGTACAGGCATAACATCAGGACATGCAAACTTTTCACCATTTTTATTAGAATTCATAACAATATTAGTTTCTAAATTATCAGTAACAACATCCTCCTCAAACATATTAGTGGTGGTAGTTTCAGTAACATCACTAACAAGCGGGTTATCGACATCATCGTTAATATTTTCAAGTCGATCATTATGTAAAATGGCAGGTGTATTAGAGTGGTGGGGGGTAGTAATAGTTGTTGGATGTGAAGTAGAAGATAATGTATAAAAGTCATTGTCAAAGTCAGATTCAATTGAAGATGTCACCAAAGAAGATGATTGTGTGCTGGTATATATATCACAGGCACAGGGACACTCTGGTATGGGTGGTGGAGGTTCTGGTATACAATATGGACTAGATTTATTGTCCTTGTCAAGATTTTCTGCTTGTTTGTCAAGATTTTCCTTGTGTTTTTCTTGCTTAATAGTTTTTTGTTTTTCATTTTCTTGTATGGGTGGTAATTTTTCATGAGTCAATACCTGTTGCATATTTTGTACTTGACCTGTTTGATCAAATGCTGGTATATTTACATGTAACGTATACAGATTACCAGTACCATCATTAGATGCTATAGTTAAATTAACAATTATACGTTTTTCCGATAAATTATCATTTGCTAGAGCCGATTTGTAAGTTGGTGCTGACGTTACAAGTTGTGGACTTAATTTTGGTGCTGAAGTTATTGGCTTTTCATAGCGTATTTGATATTCTTGTTCGATATCATTATTTTCTTTATCTTCCTCTTTTTGTTCTTGTGATATAACCTCATTTTTTTGTTTATCATAATTTGTGGCATTTAATTTAAATTTATATTTTTTCGGCTTTTCTTTTGTCATATTTATAGTTTTATAAAGTTCATCTTCTGTTGAATGTGTCTGTTCAAGTTTAACAATATCAATATCTTCTAAATTTTGTGCATAACTCATTTCCACAAAGCCATTATGGGAATTTAATGGTAGTAAACCATCATTTAACATTAAATTATCTAAAGAATCGTCTTTATCATTATCAACATCAGCATCATCATCAGCATCATCATCAGCATCATCATCAGCATCATCATCATCATCATCATCGTTGCCTTCATGTTTGACAACAATATCTTGTTTAGTCGTTAAAGTAGCTAAAATCGATTTTTGTGAAAATTCCTTTAAGGTGTCATTTAATACGAAATTTTCATTATTTAAAGATTTTTCTTTTTCCTCTTCATCATCCTTTGTATGGGTGCTGTTTTGAGTTAAATAAATGTCATCGTAGTTGTCAAATAAATGATGGCTATTAAATGTCATTGAATCATTGTTGCTATTCTTTTTAAAACGATTTATGTGAAAATTATTGTCATCTTTATCTTCAACATTAAGACCATTATCATAGACCAACTCGGTTGGAGTAGATTTAATTTTTGTAGGCTCAGTATAAGAGTCAAAATTGTTAGTATAAATATTATCTTTATCCACAACGAACTTAGCATTCTCATTTTGATTGTTATCGATATTAACATTTTGATTGTCATCATTAATAATAAAACCCGCTAAAGGTGACACTTTTTCACTAGAGTTGCCACCATCATCATCATCACCATCATGATTATTTATTAATTTAGGGATTTGCGTAGAATTTGTCTGCTTTGTATCTCTTTTTAAGGGAATTTGTTGTTCTATATATAAATCATCTATATTTTGTAGCTGCTCCTCATCATAATTATAATTTTCAAATATTGTAAACTGTTTTGTGGTTGCTATCTCATCTTCTTTATCTTTAAATATTTTTGGTTGTAGAGTGGAAGACATTATTAAATTTTCATCAATAATATTGGGCAAAACCTTTGATAAACTTTTTGCATTACTGTTTTCATCAGCTACCTTGTCTTGGTGTTGTATATTAAGATTGTTCTTCTTCTTCTTATCTTCTTGATTTTGATATTTTTGTTTATGTATATTATCGTTAATACTTTGTTCTTTGTTAATATAATGTTGATTACTTTGATTGAGATTTAATATGTTATTGATTTTCAAAGTTTTATCATCATCTTTTAAGTTATAAGATGACAATGAGGATATTAAAGAAGATGAAGAAGAAGAAGAAGCAGACATCAACTCATCACTTGTTGTCAAAGAAGTTATAAAATTTGACGGGGTAGTTGTTGTAGTATAATGTTGTTCTTTCATAAATTTGTTGTCGTCGTCGTCGTCGTCACCATCAGCTTCTTCAGTTTCTTGCTGTTTTTCCACTTCTGTTGTTGTCATCATATTGCCGTTATTGTCATTAAATGTTTGTGTATTTATCAAATCCTTTTTATTAGTGCTCCCCATATCTCCATCTCCATCTTCAGTATCATCCTCTTCATTTTCTTTAATACCGCCTTTTTTCGTAATTAAGTGTTCAAAACTTTTTGCCGTTAAACTTCTACGATAACGTTGTCGTTGTTTTTGTTTTTCCAGGTAAAGTTGTTGTTGTTGTAAATAGGATTTTTCTTTGTCTTTGTCCTTGCTACCATCATCATTATAAGAATTCTCATCCTTTTGCTTTTTATTTAGCTCCAGTTTTTGTTTAATATTTATTTCTATTTAAGTTATAGTGATTATATATTCAGTTTTTCAACCCAGCGAAAAATTGTCATATATATAAATCTAACATAAAATATTATATCTGTGGTCATATTAAGCATAAATTCCTTATGCCGTCATAAGCAATAATTAAAATTAATAGTATTTTAATTGTTTTTTTTTTCTTTAAATTACCATTTAGCTCGTAAGTTACAAAAGTTCTGCAGAACTCACAAAAACCTTTAGATGTCGAAACCGTCAAAAGTAATTATTGTAATTGACCTTACTAAACGGCGCTCATAACAGTGAAAATCTCATTGAACATTTTATAGAAAAACTCTGATAAAGTTTCTTAAAAAAAATATGTAAAAAGTGTTTTTTTTTATAGATATAAATAACTTTAAGCTGGTAACACTGTTGTCAGCCATTTTGAAAGCAGAGTTATGATTTGTTGACGCCTAAAGCACACTTCAAAATTGTGCTCATTTACTTTGAAAATCATGGTTCTGTCCATGAAACGAATCACGAAATTTTATCATAATCCGTCAGAGCAATTAATTCGTTTAACGATGAACCGTTTTCTCACTACGTTTACTCTAAATAATAACATGCATACTCCGAGATGTCGTTCAGTTTGTACTGAAGAAACTATTACTGCTACAACAATTGAATCGATGTCCGTTCACTTTATGGACGATTTTTGTTTTTAATCTCTATACCTCTAACGAAAGTTTTCGCCATAAGCTATTATGCCAAATTGCCACTGATATAAAATACTATAAATATGATTATTTACACATATGAACAAATTTTCACCAAGAAGTTCTAAATCTCTTTCGCTAAGAATTTATTTTAAGAAATGTTTTTTAATCAAATTAAAGAAATTTCTTTGAAAACAGGGTAGTTTTAGTCTTATAGACGTATGCATAAACATTTTGTTGGTTTTAACAACAGTCTTATAAATTAAATTAATATGTTAAGGAACTGTTGAAAACTGTTACAAGAATTAACAAAATGTCTATGCCAAAAATGACTATAAATAGTTGGGAACATTTTTGAATTTTTTTAGTCATTCAAAAAGTTTTCGGTTTCACCATATTTAATTATACCTAGAAAATGTGTTTATAATTAATTTAGTCTTTTAGATGAGTTGAAGAATTTCCTATAGTTGAGATAACAACAAAACTCATTTGGAGGTTTGGAATTTATAATGGAATTTGACTGATTGAGGTTAAATTTATTGACAAACTTTTACAAAACATTAAAAAGTCATTTAGATAGATTATATAATATATTAGGAATTCCTTATGCACTGTGACCAAATTATAGATATTTTGTGTTGCCCCATTTTGCCGTTAATAGTGAGGCTTCTAATAAAGCCAGTCACTCGACCCGGCAGAGAGTTCTAAATTGACATGAACATGTTGACTTGGATTCTCTCTACCACCTAAGTTTTCCCAAGATATATTCCGCAGGTAAAAACAAATATTTTTATACCCTCCACCATATCAGTTTGTCATTCCGTTTGTAACATATCGAAATATAGGTCTAAGACGCCATAAAGATCTTTATGCAATTTAAAGTAAAGGCGATCACGACACGAAGACGCAAGCGGGAATGCTCATTACCTAGATTATGGACATCCTCCCGAGCAGTTTGGTATTGAAAATGAGCAAAATCGGTTCAGTGGTTAAAAAGTTATGAGTGAAAATGTGAAGGTACCTCTAATTTTGCATACAATTTCATACAATTTCATAGTAGCGACTGGTACATAATATATTTTCTCATATTTTTCATTAGTCGCTTAGAAGTTAATAATATTTTGTATTCACCTCAAAAAATTTTTTTCACCACTAACATTTTTTTCACCTCAAAAAATTTTTTCGCAAAAAATTTTTTCAACTCAAATTTTTTTTTTACAAAAAACTTTTTTTATATCCAATAAAGTTTTTCACCTCAAAAAGTTTTTTTACCTCCATAATTTTATTTCAAAAGTTTTTTTTACATTATTTGTATCAAAACAGTAGAGAACTGTTTTTAGGATATTAGTGTACTTGTTTGTACAAATTTCCTCTATTTCAAACCGATGACGGTTTTATTTTTAAGATTTCCTTAAGTCATTTAACAAACGTTTTGTTATAAATATACTACACGTGTTTCTATCTTTAAAATGATTTTATTTTTCAGAGTATTTCATTTATCTCAACTACCTTTTGAAGTTGGATATTTAATACAACTTTAAAATAATATGACATTTTTATTTTCTGTATTTTCTTCAACTCCTCGCGTTCTGGCTTCAAACCCTTAACAACTTTCCGCGCATAAGCGGCAAAAACAAGAAAACACAAAAGTTTCTTGAACAAAAATTAAAAAAAAAAATCATTATTGTAGGTGTCATCGTGAGTTTAGTTGATTTTCATTTTCTGCTTTAACTTTCAAGTCTTTGTTTTTATTCCGTTAATTTTGTCCTTGTTATTGTAGTTATTAAGAAAATTTTATTTTTTCAAGTTTTTCTCTTGTTATTTATTTTTTTTTTTGTAAAACTCATTTAAAAATAATTAAAAGTTGTGAATAATTACCTCCATTATTGGCATTTGCCAATGGTGATGACAGCGAAGTCGATGACGACGACGATGAGGTTGAAGTTGCTGCCGCTGAACCCATAGCTACCGATGAGGCAGATGTAGATTGAAAGGCGGACGATGAGGCTGCCGCTTGTGAAGGCGACAGTGAGGAGGTGGCCGTTGTTACCATGGTGGGTTGACCGGTTTTTGAGCGTAACGAAGAGTTGTGTAATTTTGATAGATCTGTGTTGGTACTTTTGGCCGCTGTCACTTCAGAAGCCTCATTGCCGACTAGAACTGTACAGGGGGCAGATGGCGACCAATGAAGGACACCAAAGCCTTTTTAAGAAAAAAATAAAAAGAAATTAAAGGAAAAAATATAAATATGATATACAGATATTAATTTAAAAAAAAAATAATTATCTCGTTTGCTTAAAAGATGAACTTTTTTAGAAAGCTTAGAAAATATGTAATTTTTTAGGGCAAATTTACCCGTGAACGAAAACTACTGGAGATAGATGAATAAAAAAAAATCTATTATGAATTATTGGCAATTCTATTGTGAATTATTAAAGGTTTATCTCTAGCAGGTTTCCCTCACATGTAAATGCCCCTTTAGAACAGAAAGGCAAACGAGAATTTTTATTTATTATAACAATTTTATTACAGATTTTACAGAATGTCCTTACCTGTTAGAAATATTAACAAAACACACATGGCCACAAATACCGACACGGAAACAATCGCTATACATTTGGCTGAGCAACGTGCCGCCAAATCTTTGCGAAAATTCATAGGTGCCGAATAATGATGAGAGGGTATGCCACTCATAACACTACGTGGTGGAAGCACAGGACCCAAACACTGATTAGCCGAACGTTCGTAACCTTTTAATGTATCCTTGGTGGGTGTCGAACAAGCCGAACCACTTTTATAATCGATGGGTGAACTTTTGTTCATATCTAAAATGAAATGCAATAAAAGATATTGATTAATATAAAAAACAAGAAAATAAGGATTTTGACTTTTTAAGAAAATATTTCTAATAAAAGAAATTTAATTAGTTTTATCATAAAAACTCTTTAAAATAAAACCCTTCAATTAAATCCCTAATGCAGAACATAACAATAACAAGAGTTGCCAATAATCCTAAAATGCAACTGTGCAAGTTATATCCCAGCGAATTTTTATCACAGAAATTAAGTCACTGCTCTATAAATAGTGAAATTACATGCCCAACCGTGGCTCTACAAATAGTGAAACTTCATGCCCAATCGTGGCCCTAGAAATAGTGAAATTTCATGCCCAATCGTGGCTCTATAAATAGTGAAATTTCATGCCTAATCGTGGCTCTATAAATAGGAAAACTTTATACCCAATCGTGGCTCTATAAGTAGTGAAATTTCATGCCCAACCGTGGCTCTATAAATAGTGAAATTTCATGCTCAACCGTGGCTCTATAAATAGTAAAATTTCATGCCCAATCGTGGCTCTATAAATAGTGAAATTTCATGCTCAACCGTTGCTCCATAAATAGTGAAATTTCATGCTCAATTGTGGCTCTATAAATAGTGAAATTTCATGCTCAATCGTGTCTCTATAAATAGTGAAATTTCATGCCCAATCGTGGCTCTATAAATATTGAAATTTCATGCTCAATTGTGGCTCTATAAATAGTGAAATTTCATGCCCAATCATGGCTCTATAAATAGTGAAATTTCATGCTCAATTGTGGCTCTATAAGTAGTGAAATTTCATGCCCAATCGTGGCTCTATAAATATTGAAATTTCATGCTCAATTGTGGCGCTATAAATAGTGAAATTTCATGCTCAATCGTGGCTCTATAAATAGTGAAATTTCATGCCCAATCGTGGCTCTATAAATATTGAAATTTCATGCTCAATTGTGGCGCTATAAATAGTGAAATTTCATGCCCAATCGTGGCTCTATAAATAGTGAAATTTCATGCTCAACCGTTGCTCCATAAATATTGAAATTTCATGCTCAATCGTGGCTCTATAAATAGTGAAATTTCATGCTCAATTGTGGCTCTATAAATAGTGAAATTTCATGCTCAATCGTGGCTCTATAAATAGTGAAATTTCATGCCCAATCGTGGCTCTATAAATATTGAAATTTCATGCTCAATTGTGGCTCTATAAATAGTGAAATTTCATGCCCAATCATGGCTCTATAAATAGTGAAATTTCATGCTCAATTGTGGCTCTATAAGTAGTGAAATATTGAAATTTCATGCTCGATTGTGGCGCTATAAATAGTGAAATTTCATGCTCAATCGTGGCTCTATAAATAGTGAAATTTCATGCTCAATTGTGGCTCTATAAATAGTGAAATTTCATGCTCAATCGTGGCTCTATAAATAGTGAAATTTCATGCCCAATTGTGGCTCTATAAATAGTGAAATTTCATGCTCAATTGTGGCTCTATAAATAGTGAAATTTCATGCTCAATCGTGGCTCTATAAATAGTGAAATTTCATGCTCAATTGTGGCTCTATAAATAGTGAAATTTCATGCCCAATCGTGGCTCTATAAATAGTGAAATTTCATGCTCAATCGTGGCTTTATAAATAGTGAAATTTCATGCCCAATCGTGGCTCTATAAATAGTGGAATTTCATGCTCAATCGTGGCTCTATAAATAGTGAAATTTCATGCTCAATTGTGGCTCTATAAATAGTGAAATTTCATGCCCAATCGTGGCTCTATAAATAGTGAAATTTAATGCTCAATTGTGGCTCTATAAATAGTGAAATTTCATGCCCAACCGTTGCTCTATAAATAGTGAAATTTCATGCTCAATTGTGGCTCTATAAATAATGAAATTTCATGCCCAATCGTGGCTCTATAAATAGTGAAATTTCATGTTCAATTGTGGCTCTATAAATAGTGAAATTTCATGCCCAATCGTGGCTCTATAAATAGTGAAATTTCATGCTCAATTGTGGCTCTATAAATAGTGAAATTTCATGCTCAATCGTGGCTCTATAAATAGTGAAATTTCATGCCCAATCGTGGCTCTATAAATAGTGAAATTTCATGCTCAATTGTGGCTCTATAAATAGTGAAATTTCATGCTCAATTGTGGCTCTATAAATAGTGAGATTTCATGCTCAATTTTGGCTCTATAAATAGTGAAATTTCATGCCCAATCGTGGCTCTATATATAGTGAAATTTCATTATTTATAGAGCCACGGTTGGCCATAAAATTTCATTATTTATAGAGCCACGATTGGGCATGAAATTTCACTATTTATAGAGCCACGATTGAGCATGAAATTTCACTATCTATAGATCCACAATTGAGCATGAAATTTCACTATTTATAGAGCCACGATTGAGCATGAAATTTCACTATTTATAGAGCCACAATTGAGCATGAAATTTCAATATTTATAGAGCCACGATTGGGCATGAAATTTCACTATTTATAGAGCCACGATTGGGCATGAAATTTTTCTATTTATAGAGCCACAATTGAGCATGAAATTTCACTATTTATAGAGCAACGGTTGAGCATGAAATTTTACTATTTATAGAGCCACAATTGAGCGTGAAATTTTACTATTTATAGAGCCACGATTGGGCATGAAATTTCACTATTTATAGAGCCACAATTGAGCATGAAATTTCAATATTTATAGAGCCACGATTGGGCATGAAATTTCACTATTTATAGAGCCACGATTGGGCATGAAATTTCACTATTAATAGAGCCACAATTGAGCATGAAATTTTACTATTTATAGAGCAACGGTTGTTCATGAAATTTCACTATTTATAGAGCCACAATTGAGCATGAAATTTCACTATTTATAGAGCCACGATTGGGCATGAAATTTTACTATTTATAGAGCCACAATTGAGCATGAAATTTCACTATTTATTGAGCCACGATTGGGCATGAAATTTCACTATATATAGAGCCACAATTGAGCATGAAATTTCAATATTTATAGAGCCACGATTGGGCATGAAATTTCACTATTTATAGAGCCACGATTGGGCATGAAATTTCACTATTTATAGAGCCACAATTGAGCATGAAATTTCACTATTTATAGAGCAACGGTTGGGCATGAAATTTCACTATTTATAGAGCCACAATTGAGCATGAAATTTCACTATTTATAGAGCCACGATTGGGCATGAAATTTCACTATTTATAGAGCCACAATTGAGCATGAAATTTCACTATTTATAGAGCCACGATTGGGCATGAAATTTCACTATATATAAAGCCACAATTGAGCATGAAATTTCAATATTTATAGAGCCACGATTGGGCATGAAATTTCACTATTTATAGAGCCACAATTGAGCATGAAATTTCACTATTTATAGAGCCACGATTGGGCATGAAATTTCACTATTTATAGAGCTACAATTGAGCATGAAATTTCACTATTTATAGAGCCACGATTGGGCATGAAATTTCACTATTTATAGAGCCACGATTGGGCATGAAATTTCACTATTTATAGAGCCACAATTGAGCATGAAATTTCACTATTTATAGAGCAACGGTTGGGCATGAAATTTCACTATTTATAGAGCCACAATTTAGCATGAAATGTCACTATTTATAGAGCCACGATTGGGCATGAAATTTCACTATTTATAGAGCCACAATTGAGCATGAAATTTCACTATTTATAGAGCCACAATTGAGCATGAAATTTCACTATTTATAGAGCCACGATTGGGCATGAAATTTCACTATTTATAGAGCCACAATTGAGCATGAAATTTCACTATTTATAGAGCCACGATTGGGCATGAAATTTCACTATTTATAGAGCCACGATTGAGCATGAAATTTAACTATTTATAGAGCCACAATTGAACATGAAATTTCACTATTTATAGAGCCACTATTGGGCATGAAATTTCACTATTTATAGAGCCACGATTGAGCATGAAATTTCACTATTTATAGAGCCACAATTGAACATGAAATTTCACTATTTATAGAGCCACGATTGGGCATGAAATTTCACTATTTATAGAGCCACAATTGAGCATGAAATTTCACTATTTATAGAGCCACAATTGAGCATGAAATTTCACTATTTATAGAGCCACGATTGGGCATGAAATTTCACTATTTATAGAGCCACGATTGGGCATGAAATTTCACTATTTATAGAGCCACAATTGAGCATGAAATTTCACTATTTATAGAGCCACAATTGAGCATGAAATTTCACTATTTATATAGCAACGGTTGGGCATGAAATTTCACTATTTATAGAGCCACGATTGAGCATGAAATTTCACTATTTATAGAGCCACAATTGAGCATGAAATTTCACTATTTATAGAGCAACGGTTGGGCATGAAATTTTACTATTTATAGAGCCACAATTGGGTATGAAGTTTTCCTATTTATAGAGCCACGATTGAGCACGAAATTTCACTAGAGCCACGGTTGGGCACGAAATTTTACTATTTATAGAGCCACAATTGGGCATGAAATTTCACTACTTATAGAGCCACGATTGGGTAAATGGGATAATGCCATACCGGACTTCAGCAGACTGTGTGGGGATGTTGAGGAGCTAGAGACGGTGGAACATGTACTGTGCCACTGTCCTAGGATGCATGGTCTTAGGCAGAAATGGCTATGAGGTAGGTTTCACGACTAACTGAGATGTATCGCTGGGACTGCTGTTTGTGATGAGTGGTCTGTTTGAGGGGGGGGGGGGGGGAGGGGGGTCTTGTCCTACGTAGTTTCTATATTTCTTCGGACCTTACAACTTTTTTCTTCTTTACTTCTCTTCCTCTCTCTTATTCCTCTGTACTGAAGGGATTCACAATGGACCGCATTGGTCTCCCTTGGGCGCATAACCCTTTTTAACCCTAGAATGGTAAACATCGCCTGTGAGGGGAAGCAATTTATTTTATTTGCGATATTTCCTGATCGCTCATTCGTATCAAATCGTGCTCTCGTGCCAACTCAGTTGTGTGTTGTACGAGATTGGGCACAGACGTGTTTTTATTTTCTCCGTTGCGTTGCTGAGATATAGACGCGTGTGTCGCCTGTGAGGCGAAGTTTACCAATAACGGTAATTTTTTTGAACATATTTGCTTGTGCATTTTTTTTTTTTTTTTTGCTAAAAAATAAAGTCTGCGTATAATTTTTATAGTTTTTTGAGATGGCTACTTCTGAAGCTCAGCTACTAAAATGGCTGGAGGAGATATCGGTAGATGAAAGTGAACATGACGACGATTTGGAAGTAGATTTCGATTCAGATGATAGTGCGGCTGATCCCAATTACGTCGCTGATTCAGACGATGACATGCTGAATATTGATGTATATAATCAAAATGATGTCAATGTACAGTCCACACCGACTTATGTTCAGGAAACTGTAGGCACGTCGCAAAATGAAGAGCAACCGCCTTGTAAGAATTTGATTATTATACCATTCGCATCGGTTATAAGGGGTAAGAACAAATATATTTGGTCTTCCGAACCTTCTTCGTCACAAAAACAGTCGAACAGAACTCCTTCGAGAAACATAGTCCATATTGTGCCAGGGCCAAAAGAAGGAGCCAAGGGCATTGTAGATCCCATGAATTGTTTTGTTTTTACTTCAGAGTTGATGGATGAAGTACTTTTGCGCACTAATGAATATATGGAACAAGCAGCTATCAAGTTTAAAATTCAGAATACCACTACATCACAGGTCACAATAGAAGAGCTTCATGCTCTTCTTGGCATATTTATCTTGAGCGGTGCGTTGAAAAATAATCACTTGTCAACAGAGGAGTTATTTAATCCTTCAATTTGTGGGTCCCAAAGTTTAGCTGCAATGAGCTGTAAACGGTTTGAGTTCCTTGTCAAGTGTCTGCATTTCGATGATCGTAACACTCGAGACGACAGAAACAAAACTGATAAGTTTGCGCCTATCCGACATATTTGGGAAATTTTTATCAAGCAGTGTAGAGATCTGTATAATCCAGGCTCGTACGTGACAATAGATAAACAACTTTTGGCATTCAGGGGACGATGTCCATTCCGTATGTATATTCCTAATAAACCGGCCAAATACGGAATAAAGATTGTTTTAGTGTGCGATGTAAGATTGAAATATATGTTTGATGCCTCACCGTATTTGGGAAAAAACCCCGGTACAACTAAAAACGAACCATTAGGCTCCTACTATTGAAAGCTGCTTACAAAGGCTATACATGGCACTAATCTTAATTTAACCGCCGATAACTGGTTTACTTCTATACCGCTAGCTGAGCAATTGCTTCAACCACCATACAACCTTACTCTTATTGGAACAATTCGAAATAATAAGCAAGAAATTCCTGCAGAGTTCAAACATAATTCGTCACGTCCTGTTGGGACATCTCTTTTTGGATTCCACGAAAAGCTCACTCTTGTTAGCTATAAGCCGAAACCTCAAAAGACCGTTCTTTTGCTCTCTACCATGCACGACAAGCCTTCCGTTGACTCCGTTTCCGGTAAGCCCACAATAATTCAATCTTATAATGAAACAAAAGGTGCTGTGGATACTTTTGATCAGATGTGTGGTCATTCAAGCAGTAGCCGTAAAACTAAGCGTTGGCCACTTTGCATGTTCTATGGAATGTTGAATATGGCTTGTCTCAACAGCTATGTAATTTATGTATCAAATAGCGAAGTTTTGAAAATAAAGCCAATGTCAAGAAGAGAATTCCTCAAGATATTAAGCAAGAACCTATACAGCGACTGGTGCGCCATGCGTTTGGAAAAAAGGCCACGTATGCAAAAAAGAGTTCGTTCCGCAATAAATGACCTGATTGATCGTAATTCTGACAATGATTCAGATGAACCCAGTATCAAAAAGGGCAAAAGATCGATATGTGATTTCTGTCCTCCGAAATTGAAGCGTATGAGCATATATTTCTGCGCAAAATGCAAGAAAACATAATGCTTAGAGCACAGATCACCAAACTGTTGGCAATGCGACAAAAAAAAATTAGGTAAAAAAACCACAAATTTTATTTTAGTCTCAACAATTATTTTTAAGTTTTAAGCTGTGAATTAGTTTTTTATACGTTAATTAGATCTCAGGTCTAGAAGACCCAGAAGTTTTTTTTTTATTTCAAGCTGTTTTTTTTTTTAATTTTTTTTTTTTGTAAAAGATCTTTTCAAATAATCTAAAAAAATATGTGATCTACAAATACGCCTATAAAATGTTTAAGCTATTTAAAAAATGAATTGTTTTTGTTTATTTTTGCAACCAAATATATAATAAATATGTTTTTGTTTTTGTTTTAATACATTTTAGTTTTTTCGAAGGTGAAATGTGCGTTTTTTTTAAAAATTGCCTCACAGGCGATGTTTACCATTAAGTGCTAAAAAAATATGTTTACCATTCTAGGGTTAACCTAACCTACATACTTTAAAAACGACTATTCAGAGGTATTTTTTTTTTTTTGCTTATTTCTAAAAACACTAAAAATTCATCAAAATAAAAATAATTGTTTAAAATGTAAAAAAGCACTGCAATTATGGGAGTAAAAGAAAAAGTAGAAAAAAGTGGAAATTAAATTAATTCGACTATAAAATACATAAAAGTAACTAAATGATGGATTGATACTATGTTTTCTTTTCTTTAACAAAATAAAGGATTTTCGTAATAAAACCCTACAAGTATTGTAATTCAAATAATTTTTTTTTATTGAAAAGGATAAATATATGTAGAGGAAAAATCAATTAAATCACTGATAAAGTTTCATACTTGAAAAAAATAAGGTTTTCCTGTTGAGAAAAAAAAAACCAAAAGGAAACCCATTAAAATCACACCTAATTCCTAACACACAAGTTTATATCCGATCCCTTGTAAGGATTGGTTTATTGTCTGATAACAATACACGCAACACTCAATTCTTCTTCATTTATTTTTTGGCTTAGGGGAATGGTTAAAGTATTCCTAGTTTTTTTTAATACTTATTCAGATTACATGTTTTTCTAAAGGATTTGTCCTGGCTACGGGGATAACAAAACTGTCAATGAACATAACCCTAAACATTTTCATTGGCTTTAACATTTACATACTTCTTATCATGGACAGTTTTTTAGCTTTAGTTTACTTTTGGTATTTTTTGGGGACAAAATAGAATTTAACCAAAAAATATCCCCATGAATATAAAATCACAAAAAAATAAAGAATAAAAAGCAAAAAGAAGAAAAAAATAATAAAAATCAAATACTGACCAAAACAGGAAGCTAAACTAGATGGTAGCAGTATCATTTGTTTGACTCATCTCTGTATTAGTTTTTTTTTATTCTTTTTTTTGGGGAATTTTTTCTCTATTTTCTCTTTATTATTTTGCAAAAAAGGGGATTGTCTGTCTGCTGTTGGTGAATGTTTTTTGGTAGCACAATATCGATAACGTTTATAATCACATTACCAGCCAGACATATAGAAATTTTAGCAAATAATGTTATGTATATATGTATGTAGTCTTCTGCATATACATGATTTATATGAAAGCTATATAAATTAATCAAATGATTTGTTAAAACATAAAATTCTTGTTTAAAAAAAAAAAATGTTATTAAAAGTATAAAAAATTTCAAATCAACAAATCATCACTTTAGCATAAAGCTTAAAAAAGAATTGCTGCTTCAAAAAAAAGGGGGGATGAAATATAAAAATATTTGAAAGAGATTTGTCAAGTTGGAGGTTTTATTTTAAAATAAAAATCTAATTTTAGTTAAAATATGTTGTTTTGTTTGAGATTATAGAGAATATTTAATATTTTACGCACCGATTACTGGAATATTTTTATTTTGTTTTCAAACAGATTTCGGTTTTACAGATTTAATTTTTTTAATTTTGTTTAAAACATTAAATTCTGTGATGTTAAGAAATTTTATGAATAAAATCCAGCAATTGAAATTGAAATTAAGATTTATTTGTTTCCCACATATTCACAGTTAAATCAATTATTATATAATTTTAAAATTAATTATAAATCTTGTTTAAGTAAATATGATTCTACTAAAAAAAAAATATTTCATATTTAAATTAATAATGTCAGGCATTTTGAATTTTGTTTTCGCATTTCACTGAATTAACACATACTTCAGGGTACACATATTTTAACCCTCAAACCGGCAAGCCCGCCTCTAGACGGTGGTTATGAAATTGATTACAATTGCTTCAAACGAGTTCTTTATAATTATAAATTAAGCTTTTTAGATAGTAAACAAGCCCTGCGGGAAAAGAACCTATCCCAGGACAGGTCGCGTGACCGGTTCATTGTGATAGGCACCGATTACGGGACCGACCACTTAAACATGGGCTTGTCCTATGTGACCTTCTGTGACATGTCACAGGACTGATCTAAAAGAACATGTCATGACTATCAAACCGGTCACGTGGTGGGCACTTTAGGGACCGGTCCTTTTTTCACCTATCTCGTGATATGTATTTTCGGAACCGGTCCAGTTTTCAACCATCACAGGACAGGTCCCAATTCACACGGAAATAAGATAGTGTAAAATTAAAAATTATACATTTTGAAACTTACAAAATTTTCAAAAACTTTATTAAAATAATTAAATTGGCTAAAAATCACAGGACATACAGGATTCTAGCAGGATTCTTTTAAAGGACATCGTCGTAACATAAATATGAATAGAACGATATTTATTAAATTTGGCACAAGGAATATGCCTGTAAAGAGTGATTTTTTCACCGTTTGGGGTTTAAAAATTGGAAAAAAACAGATAATTTACAAAAGTGAAACCACATGTCAACCAAGTCCAATTCTTCCATTTAGGTGAAAAAAGTTTGTAATTATCCCACGGTACCTTGCATCATTGAATGTAAAGTTCTTGATAAAGTAAGGTCGAATGATGCCGCTGGCCCACAAACTGCACCAAACAGAGCATCTTTCAGGGTGCATTGGCAGCTCTTAAACTGCCTCTGGCTGCTCCTCACACCACATTCGGCATTTCTGTTTGTTGACGTACCCGCCAAAAATGAACTTTGTCAATTTTTCGATAGAAAAATGGAAACACATTTTCACTCAACACGAATTTAAATAATAAAATTCAATGATTTGCAAGCGTTGTTCGTTTGTTAGTGAATGGTGAAATGGCTAAACTTACTGAGCATTTTTGGCATTGCCACATGTCACGAATACTTTTTTACAATGACAAAATTTACACTGAAAACCCAAATATCAAAAAAAAAAAATCACCCTTTACTTCAGCGCATACCACTACAGACAACAGGAAAAAGTATGTTAATATAATCTACTTTAGTAATTACTGCATACTTGACTGAAGCTTCAACAAATATGATGCCTTGCTATCCTTTCTTTTACAAAAGTATGCAAAAGAAATTTATTTTTTTCATTAATGTTAAATAAAAAAAATTAAAATTTTAAGCCTATTATATGTTAAAAAGAAAATTAAATGGAAGATGAAATTGGTATTTAAAATATGTACATATTAAAAAAAAATGTTTATTGGGTTAACACTCATGCTGCCTATTTGTGGCATAAATGTTACCCTAACTTGTTAATACAAATATCCCGCAAGTATTTTCTTAAACCCCCCCCATTTATACATTAGCTTAGTTATTATTTAAATGTTTATTGGGTTAGCAATGATGCCACCTATTTGTGGCATAAATGTTACCCTAACTTGTTAATACCCTACAAGTATTTTTCTAAATCTCCCCCCCCCCCCCCCCCCACCCATTTTTACCATTTAAAGATTTCTTTATTAGTTTTTTTTTGTAAGTATTTATGCAAATCAGCTTTTTTAAGGTAATTTTTATACCTTTTTTGTAATATTTATTACTTAATTTTGTCTTATTTGTATTTTTTTATTATACGTATACCTAATTTTCGAAAAGATTGATGAAAAGTCATTAAAAATACTCATAAATCAAATGATTTAAAGTTCAAACAAAAAATATGTATATATTAGGTACACTCGGGAAAAAAAAAACCTATTATTGTATTATAGTTACATTAGGTGTTAATCTACGAAGGATTGTCATATTTAGGTAGTTTTTTATAAAAACTTTTCCTAAGTTTTTTTTTTGTACTTCTTGATCATTTCAAAGAAAAATGTCAACAATACTTTTTTGGAAAATTACCCACATCTCGAAAACTGGTTGAGATAGGTCAAAAAGGGATACATTTTTTAAAGTACCCACAATTCGATAATGAAATTAAACCTTCACCCCGTTTATGTATCTGTTGTGAGTTGTCGCATCGAGAAATGCATGGTCAGCCTACTTTATACAGGGTGACTTAATAGATAATAAAAATACAGATTAATATATATTTCATAACCTGTGACTCAGCCTGTGAAAAACAGAACAAGTTTGCAATTTACATATTTTTTGCGAAAACTTTATTAATGCGAGAAATACAGACACGAGAAATACAGACAGAATCAGATCGTTTTAATAATATTTTTAGGAGACAGCTTTATTATATTTTTGAAAAAATATAAAGTTTGTCATCAGTTTTTTCAGCTTTTTCTCTAAGTGTAGGTAAATAAACTTCTATTCACAAAAATTTTCGTTTTTACTTTGTCCTTTTTTAAATAAAACTTATCAAGGTTTAATTTTCGGTTCATACCTAGCGCTCTGTAACAAAAAAGTTTTGCTGTTTTATATTTTTTTTTTGCCATGCAAATTAATTGCCTGCTGTCTTAGCACTTCTATTTCCTTTTTATTCTAAGGATAACTTGAAAGCATGCTTGGCAAACACTAACCCTAAACTAGCATTACCGATTAAAATTATTTCAGTGATTATCGTTAACCATAAAAAAGCAATAAAGAAATAACTTGAAATTACACTAATCTTCAAATACCCTAACATAATTACTAAAATTACCGTTAACTCTAAAATACCCTAACAAAATAACTTAAAATACCGTGAACCTTAACAAAAAACTTTAACCGTTCTTATTCTTTCTCCCAAAAAAGCTCCATAAATTTAATTCCTTTTCATTTTAGCTTTTATGGCCCAGCTTTAGTTGTCAATTCTATACATACATAAAGTTTAGCAAAGTAGCGCACCGCAGAGCGCCATGGCGGTTTTAGAAGTTGTCAAAAATAAAATAACAAAAAATACCGTTAACCTTAAAATAACCTAATGAAATAATGTAAACTACGGTTAATCTTAAAAATAACCTAAGGAAATAATTTTGAAATACCGTTATCAAATAACACTAACCATATGAAACGGTTGCCAACCCTGCTTAAAAGGGGGGTTAGTAAATTAAATGTTTTCTTTAAATTTCCTTAAAGGAGAAAATGTATGAGATGAAAATTTTTGTTAACAATTGTTGGTTGTGTCTTTTTTCTTTCTTTCTTTTAAACTTTATAGGATTTGCCACTTTTCTACTCTACTGCTTAGACTAACGAGTTTCCGTTTTCAAAAAAATTTTCTTTTTATTTTCCTATATAGAGTTTGAGGTTTAACAGCAAAACAATACAATATTATTTGAATTTCCTTTTTACATACCGAACAAGTGGTAGTTTTCATAAGATGGTAGCAGAATTATAAGAAGAAGAATAAGAAGAAAATAAGAGATAAAACCTTATAAATTATAGCAATTTAATAAGTTTTTAAATGTACGCATCCTGTTTGTTAAGCTTAGCTAAAAACTTAAAATCACATATTTCTTTGTTACAAACAGTTATAAAATATACGAATGAATGTATGCAACCTTTTGTACGAAAAGTTACATTTTCAAGCCAAAGGCATATAATTTATTTGCATTTGAGGAGGGTGAAAAAAAGAAGATGAAAACAAATCCTCCCTTAAAAAAAAAAAAAAATATATAAATTTCATGATACAAGGTTAAAATTAAATTTTGTTAAAAAGACAATTTTTTTTGATTTTAAATAAAAAAAATATTACTTTTTATATATATAATTTTTTTTTAATTCCAGAGAAAAAATATATTTTTTTTATATAAAGTGTGGTTTAATTTTAAGGGCCGATGTTGATTTTGAATAAAACACAAATTATTTAGGAAATTATTGTCATTTCTTTTTATTATGATAATATGGTATGGTTGAATTATGTATGGAACAAAATATCGGCCAAATGGCCGCCGCGACCTCGGCGGCACACCTCCATCTGATGGTCTAAATATTAGATGACGCTGAGGCATAATTGAGGTTATATGTCGTTAATGTGCCGAATTATCTCATCCTTTAGCTCTTGAATTGTTGCTGGCTTATCGACGTACACCTTTTCTTTCAAATAACCCCAAAGAAAGGAGTCCAACGGTGTCAAATCATATGATCTTGGCGGCCAATTGACATCGCCACCACGTGAGATAACATGGCCATTGAATTTGTCGCGCAAAAGATCTATTGTGTCGTTAGCCCCGTTTCACACAGAGCCACTTTTGTCACGGCGATTCTTCTCAATTCTCTTTTAAAGTTGCCTTTAATTTTACTCAGAGAAACTTTTTTCAGCAACTTTCGTCTACATTTGGTTTAAAATTAATGAAAAAAACAAGCAACTCCGTACCAACCCCCACTCTTCTTTCCCCTCTCTACCACAAACTCAAGAGTTGCGCGACAAATGCTGCTCTGTGTGAAACGGGACTTAGCTGTGTATCAAGTGGCACCGTCCTGTTGAAACCACATATCGTCCAGATCATATCCTCAATTCCTAGCCAAAATAATTTCGTTATCATCTCGCGATAGCTAACACCAATCACGCAAAATGCTTGGCCAGCAATGTTTTCCGCAGATCGAACTGCGTGAGCATGCACAGGTGTTTTCACAGACCCGGTTTGCTAAAATTTGCTGACCAAAAACGAAGTGCACAAAATGCACTTTGATTTGAACGCCCATAATAAGCCTAAAAAACTTTAACGCGTTGCCCGATTGTGTATCTTTCCATGATTCAAATTGAGTTAGTCTGAAATTGAGAAATGTCAAATGAAATGCAGAAAAAAAACTTGACGTTTAGATGTGGTTCACATTCAACATCGGCCCTTAAAATTTAACCACCCTTTATAATCATTTATGATGTTTTGCAGTTATATCTCAAGTATATATGTCATATAAGAGTTTAAGTATAATTTTATATGATCATATCAACAAATATTTTATAAAAAAAATATTTTAACCAGATTCTACATTTTGCGGATTTCATTATATGCTTTTATATATAATTGTGTTAATTTATATATGACTTATTATATATATAATTAAAAATATTTTAATATAATCATGTAAAAGCATATATCAATCATATAAAATTATATTAAATGTCTTATATGGCAAAATTATGAATGATTATATAAAAATCATTTTTACTAGGGTTACCATAATTTTCGTTACTAACAACTTTATAAGAATTTTTTTAAATATTAAAATCAATTGAATTTGATTTTATAATTGGGTCAACACCATCAGTGTTTATATTTTAAATATTTATTTATTTTAATTTTTTTAATTTTTCATTACTATTTACAAATAAAAAATCGCTTTGTATCACAACTAACATAATGGCAATATGTTGCTATTTTAAAACATTTACTTTTTGCAAAATATTAAAAAAAAACCCTACAGAAGTATGAGAAAATATGTTGCCACTTTATTTTATATGACATTTAAATGTCATAAGCATTTTTTTCTTGGTATATTGTATTGTTTATATCATCCTTTTTTCAATTTGCCATACTTAAATAATTTCTTTTATAATAATGTGCGTGTAAAACCACAAAATCCATTAAACACAGCTGTGTCTTTCATTTTATAATTCCTTACTTTTGTTTCCTATATCCTTCATGTAAAAAATTTTTTTTGTTGTAAAATGTATATCTTACATTATGTTACGTATAACTAGGGCAAGGAAGTTCATACATATATAAATGTATAAATAACATTTTACTAGAAATTTGTTGATTCGCAAAGATATTTGGTTAGACTCAAGTATACAGGTTGGTTGAAAAGTTCCTGCGCTCGAAATGAAAGAATACTGTTTTTGTTACGAAATATATTTTTTATTCAATATAATCTCCTAGAAGCTCAATACACTTGTTCCAATGATCATCCAATAATTTTATCCCATCCTTATAATGAGTTTCCGGAAGCTCTGCAAAATAACCGTCTACGGTTGCTATGGCCTCTTCATTCGACGAAAAATGCTTTCCACGATGGAATTGTTTGAGATTTCTGAAGAGATAGTAGTCACTGGGAGCGAAATCTGGTGAATACGGTGTATGTTTAAGCAATTCGTACTTTAATTCTTTGAATTTAGCCATCGTCAAAGTACTTTTGTGAGCAGGTGCATTGTCTTGATGAAAAATGATTTTTTTCTTCTTTAAACCAGGTCTTTTCTCACAAATTTTTTCATCCAGCTGATCCAAAAGGCTGCAATAATATTCAGAGTTGATTGTTTTACCTTTCTGAAGATAATCAATCAACAAAATTCCTTTTGCATCCCAAAAAACTGATGCCATAACCTTCTTTGCTGATCGTTGTGACTTCACCTGCTTTGGAGCTGAACAACCAGCTTCAGTCCACTGTAAACGTTCTTGTTTCAATTTATAGTTATAAAACGACGCAAGAAGTCGGTTTTATTCGGCTTAAAACGCTCCAAATTACGCTTAGAAATTTGTTTTCGATCCAGTTTTTGTTGAATTGTTAATGTGTGCGGCACTAACTTTCCAAACAGTTTTTTCATACGTAATTCTTTATGTAAAATATGGAGTACTCGTTCGTCTGAGCAATTTCACGCTAAGTCAAACTTGGATCTTCACTAACCATATTATGTACCTGCTCAATAATTTCTGCTGTGGTTGCAGTTTTTGGTCGTCCTTCGCGTGGATCGTCTTTAAGGCTGTTACGACCACTTTTTAATTCACCAGCCCAAAATTCAACGCTGCGTTTTGAAGGTGAGGACTACTTATACACTTCTAACAATTGTTCATAAATTTCCTTTGCTTTTAAACCCTTCAAAACAAAGAATCTAATGACTGCACGAAATTCAATTTTTTCCATATGAAAAAAAAAATCAATGACACGTCAACTTCAAATGGCTTGTAAACAAAGAAAGAATTGACAGAATGACTTGCAACTTTGCATGTGTTCTCAGGACAGTTATACCAACTCAAGAAAAAAAGTTTGGAGCTAGCAGTGCCACCTCTTGATGAGCGCAGGAACTTTTCAACCAACCTGTATGCCGACAGCGATTTGTCATCAGATCTTTAAAAACATAATTCCTTAAATCAATTTTCAAATCTGTTTTAAATTTTGACGAATTAATTCGCGAATTAATTTTTATGATTGAATTATTTACTACCATGATTCAATTTTTATCTTATTAGAATAATCAAGTTGATTTAAATAATTGTTTTTATAAATCAAACGAAATAATTCTATTTGAATAATTCAATTTTATAACAAAGAATCAAATCAATTTTAATTTGATTCACCAATTAAAAAAAGAATTATCTTTGAAATGATTTCAGCCAATTGCATCAAAAAAATATTCAAATGAAATTTATTAGTCAATTATGATTTAAAATCTGATCTAATAAATTGATTTATAAAATATTGAATCAACTCACTGATTTATAAAAAGAATTATTATTTCGCGAATTAATTCAATAAAGATTTATCTTATTCAAGGTCTATTTGGCATAATATAAACATGAAAAATGTCGGCATTAGCAAAAAATTAAAAAAATATTTTTGCGGCAGCGTCTTATAGTTCATTTTTATCTAACTTTGAGTGTGTATTTTTTAGTGTTGCCAAGCATCGTTATAACAAAACACAGAGTTGTACATAATATGTAGTATGATTACAGAGTGGTTTAGAAATTGTAAAAACAATAAAATATGCTTCACTCGACTTGTTTATTGCTTTTCAATTTAAATTCGTTATAAAATTGGTCTCCAGCTAATGACAACTAACATATACTTACACTCAACTTCCTTACCCTAATCATAACATACTTTTATTTTTATTATTTTAAATATACCTTTGGGTTATTATTTGTAAAGGTGTAAGTAATTGTTTTTGGTTTATTTTAATTGCAAAATATTTACACAATTTAATATTATAATAAAATGCTGTGTTTATTATGATAAATACAACATTTTCTTTAATATTATTTTTTTTAACCAGAATTTTTATAATAAAGTTTATTTTAGTTTAAAAACAAAACAAAGACAAAATATTTTTTTTTTTATTTTCAGAGATCAATTTACATAAATTACTAAAATTTGTTTTGTTTATTGTTCGTGTTTTTTTAATAAACGAATATTTTGATTATTTGTTTATTATTTTAAAACTATATAAATTGCAAATTAATATTTTTTTTTAATAATTTTATATTTAAACAATATAAAAAGGGTACACAAAAAACCCTTGAATTCCAACCCTCCCAAAAGTTTGAACATTTATTTAATATTTATTCTTAAATAGTAACTAAATACAGACAGAAAAATTTATAGTTAAACAAATTATTGTATCACATTTGAAATATGGGATTATTCCTTAACTATATAAAAAGTTGTCACATCGAAATATGCAACTCTACCATAATTATGATAGGGAGAGTCACATAATTAAAAAAAAAATTACCTAAATATAATTTTGATATTAGTGACTCGACCTGTGCTAAATATATCAGAGTTACATATTTGAACGTGACAAATTTTCACGTAGTTACAGAATAACCCCATTAATCTCTTACTTTTTACAAACATTTTTAAATTAAATTAAATTCCGATTGCAGATCAATAAGTCTGTGACTTTTCGAACTTCCCTCGTAGTTATATGAAATGGCCCCCATCAAGTACCAACTGTTAATAGACTACTGTAAAATTTTGAGCAAGTTCCGTCATTTACTTTGCGTTTAACAGCAGGATTTTTCGAGGTCCATAAAATAGGCATTTTGTTTTGTCAATAATTTCATCGTTAGAGCTAAATATCTTTCCACCGAGCCATTTCTTTAGATTTGAATATAAGAAATAGTTACTGCGGGCTAAATCCGGAAAATAAGGCGAAACCACTGAGTCATGTGAGATGCCTATGTCTTCCACAATCTGTCGCACATTCAATCTCCGATCGGCTAACACCATATCGTGAATTTTTTCAATTGTTTTGGGCTTGTAAGGCCACAACGAAAGTCAGTAAACCACTTTTTTACCATTGAAATCTAGTCCCCGTAGTATTTATCAAGCTTTTCCTTGGTTCGATTGACGTTTTTTTTGCAAAAAATAATATTTAATCAGCACTCGAAATTTACTTTCATCAAGGACTTATTGATCTGCCCTCGTATATCATATTTGAATATTACTATTAGAGTTCTAAAGTCGACTTTTCTTAAAAATATACTTTAAGCATACTATAGACAAGTAAAAGTAGTACGCTAAAGTCTGCTTTAAAATTAAAACTAGCTGTTTTTCGCCAAGAAAATTTTTGTGAAAAAAAATTTTTGAATTGCAAATTATTAAAAGAAAAATTATATCAATAAATACGATATTTTGCATAACATTTATTAAGTTAATAAATTTTTATTTATAAAAATACACTTTTCAATCAAGTTTTTTCCTGTTTACATTTTGCAATTGCAAATCTTTTATTTACTCACTTTTCATTTTTTTCGGCAAATATAAAATCAGCTGATTAATGTTGCCACCTGCTTCTATTTTAGTACTAAATGTATGCGGGCATTTGGTACATATGATGTGATACCCATTTAGAGCCGGTTTAACTTAAAACTGGCTTATATTCTGACTATAGTAGCAAAATAGATAATAACAATTTTTTAATTTAAAGTTGTTTTAAAAAAAGCCGACTTTAGTGCGGGACTATGATTACGGGCCTATATTTATAATCGCAACCAATTTTTTATTTTTTTTTCCCCCTTTTAAGCAAGTTTCTTTTGCCACATATTTTTCATTAACAAATTTTTTTTCCACTATTTACCCTTAAATTTATTTTATCTTAAAATTTATTTAGCTTTTTCTTCGTCCTTATAAATTATTTATATATACAAAGCTACTTTTAAAATACCTGTTTTCATATGACGACGCTAGTTGTAAGTGGGTTAATAAAAAACTTTTATTTAATGTAAAAAAAAAAAAATATTTATTTTTCTTATGAATTTCAGTCAAGTGTGTAATAATTTCAAAAGCAGATTATATTAATGTAGTTTATATTTTCTTTGCTTTATATTGAGTTAAAGTAGAATTCATGGTGGAAAAAATATTTTTTAATTACATATTTCCAGAAACATATACAATATATAAAAGAGAAAAAAAAGGAACTTGATAATAAAAAATAAAATTGAGAATTAAAATGGTCATAACGTGATTGTAATTTTTTAAATTTTGGTACAAGCATGCCAAAAGACTTCTTTATCACAGAAAAGTCATTTGGTATCCTTATTTAAATTTGTAAGTAATTGTGATTTAAGAGTTATCAACTTATAACCATCGATATGGAAAATTAAAAAAATGTTCAAAGGAAGAGTTTAATAAAACTGTTTGAAAAATATATACTGTGTTCGTTTATTAGAGCCAATTTAGACGGTGACTTTGTTGCATGCAATTATTGCGTGCAATTTTTGTTTGTTGGCAAACGGGTTAGAGAAGCAAGCGTGGCTTTCGTTTTTCGTACATGTTTTTTTGTTATTTTTCTTTTGTTGCAACAAAATTCACCGTATAAATAGACATAACTTTGGAAGCAACTTTGAAAAGGGAATTAAGAAAATTCCATGCAATTAATTGCATCTTAGTTTTTACAATTTTTCTTAGTACAATACAAATTATATAAAAATTGTTCATAGTAAATGTGTCCGTTTACAATTCCTAATACTTTTATGTGTGCTGGGAATACATCGCAAAAATACAACTGTGCAAAACATATTTAACGGCAGAAATCGTTAAATAAAGAGTTGCCATATTATTTAAAATCTTAAGTGCTTGTAAATGGGGCTTATACTCCTTTTAATGCCTTACATTTAATATCTTTTTAGATTTTTAAATAAGAACAAATAATATTGTAAAAATCCTTACTTCGTTTTAAACTAATTGTTATAATTAAACTTAAATTTATAAAGTTTATATTCCAGTGAACTTTATATTTTTTTTTCAACATATCTAGTGTTTGTTTATATTTTTTTAATACATGTTTTATATCACGCTATTTTCTTGGAAATATCATTTATTTTAACAAGACAGTTTAATGATTTTATTTGTTTAAAATAATTTCCAACTGGTTTAACACAGAATGATACTCATTATTTTGAAGCTCCTTTAATGAAAATGTGCATAAATTAAAGGCAAGGGGGGGGGGGGAATCATGGCTAAGGAAGAGGCTTAATTAAAATACACGAGCTCTTAAATAAAATTAACAATTGATGTTCAAAAAGAAAAATGTAATAATACATAATTAAAATTTTCTTTACAAATTTTATAATCTTATACTTGCGTAATTTTAAAAATTTATTAAAGTATTTCCTTTCAAATATTGTTATAACCTTGTAGTTATAATGTGTATGTAAAAAAATATATATAAAAACCAATAGAAAAATAAAACGTAAAAATTACCCATCAATTAATATTAATTAATTTTCACTTCATATTGATTTCATTTTATTTTTCTCCTTTTTAATTTGTACTTTGTTTTGCAGCAGAAGTTTTATAAATTCCCTTTACTACAATTTGCCTTATTTTATTGCCATGATAATTAGTAACAAATGGTTTACAATTAAAACTAAAAAATACAAAAAAAAAAAAAGAAAATTGGATTGAAAGAACAAATAGAAAAATAATATAACAATGTTTTCAAAAAATTTAAGCTTTTTTTCTAATAAGATTTAAAAACTGTGGTTATCTGTGTAATATTAAATGGTAAACGATTGAACATAGTTATAGTGAAAAGTAACATTTAATTGATTGAATAAACTTTTTTAATACCTCGATAAATTTTATACCAAAAAAAAATTCTATAAAAAATAAGAACTATCCTCAAAATAAAAAAAAAAATATACACACTTTACTACAGTGAAGCCTCTCAATTATGAACACCAAATCAAAACGGTGAACGGAATTTTCAAGTAAAATTATCTATGTCTTGAAATGACGCGGATAGTAAAAATAACAGCGGAATATTTTTTCTAAGTAATTTTACAACAAAAATTTATTTTAGTTAAACCATTATTTGTCAATGTAACATTTTTAAATCTATTTAATGTTTTACACTTTATTGCAAAGTTTGCGGTTAAATATATATAAAATTTAAATTATTTAAAAAAAAAAAACATGGGTAATAATTCCCCTCCCTATAATAGCTGTGTTTATGCGGTAAATTATGTTTCAAAATCCCATACAAATTTGGCATTTGTTCCTTTTAAGAAATAACACATAAACTTATTGACATACTCTTTTACATAGGTGCTATCAATTTATAGTGAATGTTATTGTTAACACCTTGCCGCACAAACAGCAAATATACAAATTCTCTCTAATCATTACTGACCGTTATTAAGAGATTTCATTGTAGTTTGAAACCTCATGTAATTGATATTAGTTTTTGTAGCAACAAAAAACTGCTTAATTAGTCAGAACGCGTTAGACTGAACAAAACAAAAACAAAAAACACTACACAGTGAAAATAAATGTTTTAAAATTGATACAGTATTTTAATCAAACTAAATTTGTTTTCTTTTTAATTTTAAAATGCAAAAACGAAATCTTAAACGTTGATATATTAATTTAAATACGGACAAGCTTATTTTAACTTTAATCATAATTACTTTAATAAGATTTATACTTTATTCATGTTCGTAAAAAATAAGATGTTAATTTAAAAAAATAATATAGCAATTGATTTAATTATGACTTTTTCTCTCTGTGTATAAGATGAAAACTGTTTTTTCTCCCTTCTTATTTTGTTTAGCCAACATTTAATCTATAGTTAACTTAATATTTGGTATTGGTTTCAATAACATTTTCTCCATAAAATAGTAATTTTTTTCTCGAAAACTTTGGATGAAAAAAAAAGAACAATATATAAACTTTATCTTACTAGCCAAAAAAAGACCAGAAAAACTAGACTCCGTTTTTCGTATGTGTCTGTGATAATGTGGCAGCAGTTTCATTTAAGTTTGATAAATGTACTTAATTGCCATTAAATAACATTTCAATGGACTTAAAATGTTTTCGTAAAATTAAATACTACGAAAAAGAAACGCAAAATATACGTTATTTGGAATTGCATTAATAGTTGAAGAAAAGTATATAAAACATTTTGAAAACAATTTTCTTTATAAAAAAAATTGAGTTTTATTATTAATTTGTATTTAATACAATTACTCTGATGACGATTACCAGTAATTTTCAATTTTTATCTTTTTTTAATTTTTAAATATTTTTTTTTAGTCACGAAGGCTAAAAAAATAAAAAAAAAAAAATAATTCGGATGATGATTACCGGTTATTTTAAATTTTTAAACCGCTTTTGATAATATAAAATACATATTTTTCGACTTTTAATAAAGTAGTATCGCGATAATTCGTAATCTCAAGCAACCAGCAGTCTTTTACGAATTAGAGAGGTTTACGATTTGTTGAGATTATGATTTATAGAGGTAAATTAAAAAAAATTAAGAATTAAAGGGTTTTTTTTTTTAATATTAAAGATGCCCTTGGCAAATACCATCATCAACAGCAGCACTTTCACTGCAAATTTTAATGAGATATTTTTAATGAAATATTGTTGCGCTGTTTGAAAACGCTAAAGCCAAAGACTGCTTGCTTTGAAATTGTGTAAGTTTAATTTTTTGCAAAAAAAAACTACACTTTTTTATATTAAAATAGGCCACCCACAGGAATAGACCATAATAGAAGAGATTAGATAATATGGGTTGTGTACCAAGTACACTACCACTTGGAGACCCATAGGATCTATTGCGATACCTATTGCGAAAAAAATAATAAGATAATAGAAGGGACTTCTCTATATCTGGGAATTCAAGCGTTTTTAACGCTTTATTTAACTTATCGAATGTTCTTGCATTATAAGTTCTCTCTTGTGCAGTATTGAAGTAAGTTTTAATGAAGGGATTTCAAATTCCTTAGCCACATAAATTTATTTTTTTTGCTCCATTATCAATAGCTGAAATAATTTGTTGCTTTTTTCAAAACAGATGGTTTTGCATGACTACGCTTATTTAACATTTTTACGCGACTGGAAAAACTGATCAACAGAAAGCACAAAAACATTCATTGTTTAAAGCACTTAATCTAAAGAATTTTGCTGAATTTTTTGAATTTTGCAAAAGATTTTAAACTATCATTTACGATTTAAAAGAGGTTTTGTATTGATAATTTTTCAAAGAAATAAAAACAAAATATCAAGGGGACCAAATTGTATGTAAGTATATATAATGAATTATTGAAGTTTTCTCAGGGGTCCCTTGACAAATTGTTACGATTTTTCAAGATTTTCGAATTATCGGGGTACGAATTCAAGCGATTCTACTGCGCATATTTTATGTACATAAAACACGATTATAAATGCATGAACTTCCTTCACCTACTTGGCGGACTAGGTCGAACTATGAAGAGATTTCCTCAAAAAGCAATAACAGTTGTCACTGCGATTGTATAAAGCATTTCAAGGATATATCTCAGGCTTTGTGCGAACAAGCATAATTTTGCTAATTTTGTAGGGGCACCAAGGCTTAATATGGAGCGATTCTAATCAATGTGCCGAATATTCAAAATGTATCTTAATTTTTGCGACATGTAGATTGCAAGTAATAATGCAATTCTGAGCCGATTGTTATACTAATATTTCTGTTGTTCCAAAAATCAGCACAAACTCCACATAATAGTGCAGGGTATAAAATTATTTTTTCTATCAACACGATTTTCAAAGGGAAAGATTTTGATTCTATTTTCTTAATGATCTAATCTAATTTTGGCTTGTTTTAATAATTTAAATGGTTAAGAAAATATTTAAATTCTTTTAAAAAAAAGTTTATTGTATATCTCTTTATTTATAGTATTTTTGTTAATGGGGATGCATCATTGAAATGCAACTCTATATAAAGTCTTCAAACAATATACAATAACAAAATACACATATACTAAAAAAAAACTAGGGTTGCCATTTACAATTTTATAGTACGAGACTACAACGGTAAATTAGAAATATGAATATATTTGTTTAGGTATTATTTAAGGATATAATCAAATTTGACTAACATTGTTCACAAATTGTGGCTAATGCAAATGATATACAGCGGTCAAAAAAAGTATTCGACAAACTGCTTGTTTTTCATAATCATGAAAAATATGTTAAAAAAATTCTACAAAATGAAAAATATAAAAATGCAGATTATTAGCTTAAAGTATTATCTCTTTATTTATGAAACAAAAAATACAACAAAAACAATATTCTGGAAAAAAAAAATACAAAAACAAAAACATGTAATATTTCAACGCAAAAAAAGTATTCGACAACGTTGCTCTGGTTGTGATTAACGGGAAAAGCACCGTTTCTTTGAAATTTATATTGATGTCTTTCATTATTACTAATATTTTTAATGTCTTAATTTCATTTATTGAATTAATTGTTAACATGGGTCGAAAGGGTGCAGAGATTTCTTTAGATGTTAAAGAAATAATAATTACAAATTTTAAAAAGGGAATAACTGAACAAGAAATATCAGAAATTGTTGGAAGACCTAGAACAACTATTCACTACATCATAAATAAATACAAAAAAACTAAAAGTATTGAAAATGTACAAAGAAGTGGGCGTCCAAAAAAACTTAATGAAGTAAACGAAAGGTGGATCTTGCGTGGAATAAAAAAAAATCCTAAGATCAACGCTACAGTTTTAACAAAACAGCTAGAACATGATCTTAATATCAATGTTACACCTCAGACCGTGCGTAATGTTATACACAGTAACGATTATCACGCAAGATCAGCTAGGAAAAAGCCGCATATCTCAAAAAAGAACAGAAAAGCTCGAGTTGACTTCGCAAAAGCGCATGTGAATAAGCCTATGGAGTTTTGGATGAAGACTATTTTTGCTGATAAGTCTAAATTCAACCTATTTGGATGTGATGGTAAGGTTCTGGTGTATAGAAAGCCTAATTCCGAGTTGGAGGAGCGAAATATGGTGCCTACTGTAAAGCACGGTGGTGGCGGTGTTATGGTCTGGGGATGTATGGCGGCTTCAGGCGTGGGTAATTTAGTTTTCATTGATGGAATAATGGACCATCAGTACTACATAAACCTACTCAAGGAAAATCTTAAGCCAAGTGCCGAAATTTTGGGCGTTTCAAGTGATTTTCATTATTATCAGGATAGTGATCCAATATATGGCCCTACATACAAGGTTGTGGATGTTGTATAACTGTCCAAACGTGATTAAACCACCTGCACAGTCCCCAGACTTAAACCCCATCGAACACCTATGGGCCTGCTTAGAGCAAAATATAAGGAAAAGAAATTTCAGGAGCAAAAACCAGCTTAAAGCAATCCTTCTAGAAGAGTGGCATAAAATTGACCAAAATTACATTTTAGATCTTGTTAAATCAATGCCAAAGCGTTTAAAAGCCGTTATAAAACAAAAAGGAAGAGCAACTAAATATTAATTATTTATTTTTAATCAATATTTTCCCGTTAATTACAACCAGAGCAACGTTGTCGAATACTTTTTTTGTGTTGAAATATTACATGTTTTTGTTTTTGTATTTTTTTTCCAGAATATTGTTTTTTGTTGTATTTTTTGTTTCATAAATAAAGAGATAATACTTTAAGCTAATAATCTGCATTTTTATATTTTTCATTTTGTAGAATTTTTTTAACATATTTTTCATGATTATGAAAAACAAGCAGTTTGTCGAATACTTTTTTTGACCGCTGTAATTGTAAATGGGATATATTTCAAAGGATGGTCTGGTAAAGATTAATAATATGAATATATAGGTATATATTGTATATAAATAGATAAATAGGTATATTCTTTTTAAAAGAAAATTAATTACATTACGATACGATGCGATACTGGTAAACATAATACAAAATACAAACCAAAATAAATAATAGAAAATTTAATTTACTTATTAAACAAAACAACCTTGATAAGAGTCAAGGCCTAAAAATAGAAAATGAATCTCAAATTTAATATAAACTTTAAATTTTTTATAATGATCTTGATTAGTATACTTATAAAATTTTTGAATTTTATAAAACTAATTTACATAATTATAAAAAAGCCAATTATAAATCAACAATACTTTTTTATAAATCTCTAGATTTAATACAATTTTTAACAAATAAATTGTATTAGAGACATTATATTTATATGATTTAAGGTTTAAAACTTTTTGTAATTTATTTTTTTTTACACAATAAAATAAAAGGTTAATCATTTAAAGTGTTTGAAAAAAAAAACTATAATAAATTTATGCATATATTACAACAACAAAGAGAGAAAAAAATAAACATTTATTTCAATTAATTTCGATAATTTTTATTAAATAAATTAAAAGTTTAAAGTGTATAAGCATTATAATTATTGGTTTTTGTTTTTTTTTTTTGTTATTTTAACATTAAACAAAAAATAATATACAAAACAAACAAATAAGAACTGGCAACATGGCATATTTAATAATAAATAAAATAAAATAAAAATAATAATGTACAGTTCATTAAATAATAAAATAATGATAACATATAGTTTTTTTTATATTCACAACCCGCAACTACTTTATTCACCTCTGCCAGGAATTTATAGTTACAAACATATTAAAAAGATTAATGTAAAATTTATATTTAAAATTATCATGCATCCGTTTGGTTTGACAATCATACCATGTTAAAAAAATGCACACACACGTATTATATAAATGAATTACAAACTTTTTTAACAAAAGATAAAAAATATAAAAATATTCATACACTCAGAACATTATGTAGTTAACTGTTTGTAGTTTAATAAAAAAGTTTTCCGTTTTATTTAAAAATAAAGGAACATACATTTATTTTTCAAAAAAATATCTCTATTAACTTTTTTATACATTTATTCGAAACGATTTACTATCATTTACCGAATATTTTCAGTTTCATTTATTTTTTTCATTTGTTTGAAATTTAATAAAAATTTACCCACAAAACGGAAACTTGTGGTTTATTTGTGTCCGTAACAGTTATTACAAATTTAAATTTTGTTTGCTGTCTGTTTCAAAAAAAAAATATTAAAAAAATTTCAATTTGTTTTTTTATTTAAATTGGTTGTATATATACAAAATTTTTCAATACAAATTACAAGAACTTCATAAACACACATACATATACAAACACATTCACACAAAAAGTGATTATATCTTCATATGCATACATACATTTTGTATTGTACGAGTATATTAAAAAAAAAAACAAAAAAAAAATACAAAAACGGAAATAATTTCAAATAAATTAAAAAAACATTTATTTTTTAAGGATTGGTAGTTAAAATTTTGACATTTATTTTAACTGATTATATCATTTGTTTCTTACGGATGTGTCAGTTGATTAATCAACATTTAAAAATAAATAACAATTGGCAAAATTAAGTAGACCGGTTTTTAAATGAAATATCATTTCTTTTAAATGATATTTTCAGTTATTATAACTTACAAACTTTTTTAAGTGTATATGCTTCATTTATTTATTTTTTTTATAATATATTATTTTCCATAATTTTAATTAAACTGAAATATTCTCTTCAACTT
Source organism: Eustalomyia histrio (assembly GCA_949748255.1). Lineage (NCBI taxonomy): Eukaryota > Metazoa > Arthropoda > Insecta > Diptera > Anthomyiidae > Eustalomyia > Eustalomyia histrio. The sequence continues at coordinate 154,979,979 of OX456524.1, read as the reverse complement.
ATTTTTTCAAATAATTGTAATACTTAAAAAAAACTTTAGCATTTTTATTGTTTTTTGTATAATGTTTTTTTTTTAAATGTATTTTCCACATAATTAACAAAATTTCTAGAAAAAAAAAAGAATTAAGAAAAACTTTTTACATTATCTTTCTATTTATTTCAACAAACAAAAATTTCTAATAAAACATTTCAAATAGTTGTCAATTTTAAAGTTTGTCATTTCTAAATATTATTTGTTCTTGTTTTAATTGCAATAAATGTCAAAAAATTGTTTTGTAAAAATTTGCACGTATGAAGTTTTATCTCAATTCTGTAATAATAAAAAAAAAATCAGAAAAATAAAAAAACTCTCCCATGTGGTAACATTTAATTGTTAAAAATTGGCACGTCAACATTTATCCTTAGCCAAAATGAACAGTAAAAGTTTTTTGTTTTACAAATTGTCCATACACCACGAGTATAAACTACATAGTAATGTATTTAAAAACAATCGACTTTTTCTAAATAAAAAAAACTTTTTCTCCTTTTTTTATTTTTAAAAACTTTAGCTTTTCAAACACATTTTTTTTGGGTTTCTTTGTTTCCACATGATTTTCAACTGGTTTATTTTATTGTCAAAAACTTTGCTTTAAACGTAGTTGATTTTTCTATTTTCTATTAAACTACAAAAAAAAAATTTAACAGTAATTATTATTTGGGAAAAAGTTTAGAAATAGTAGGAGAGTATTTAAAAAATATGAAAACTTATCGAAATTATGTATTGAATCGTGTTTTAGGTATATAAAATATGTATTAAAAATCAAAATATGCATTTTAAATTTTAAAAATATGTACTTATTCTTAAATTTTTCCAATTAAGTTTTTTGACCCCAAAAACCTTTAAATTTTTCATAAAAACTGCTATAAATCGATAACAAAAAAACTATTCAAAAATTTAGTGCTAAGTCACAGAAAAATATTAATTTGCTGCTTCAGCGTATTTTTGTTCTAGCCAACTATCTGCTTTGTCAATAAAAAAAAGCAATTTTTTGTTTATTGATAGAAAATTGTTTGCAATTGTACTGAAACTTTAAACAAATAAATACTTTTTCGAACTTAATTGGTAACTTTTTCAAAAGGAATTAAAAAAATAATTTTTTATAAATATTTCTCCATTGAATAATTGCTAGAACTCTTATAATCGCTAAAACACATTTAATAATGAATAATGAAGGATTCCCACTTAAAGTGTTGCCACATCTATTTACATTAAAATGTTATGTGTATTAAAAAAAAACGATGTTATTAAAATAAAAATCGCTTAATCACATTTATTTAACATAATGTTTACGTTAAACTACACTTTATAAAATTTTTAAAATCAATAAAATCTTTATGAATTAATCCTTTTTACCGTTATCATAATGAAATTGGCCATATTAGTTTTTTTAATGTAGTATGTATGTATAAAAAAGTAGTTTGCACATTAAATCAATTAATGATCAACTTTTTATACCCTTCACCATAGGTGGAAGGGTATATATAAGTTTGTCATTCCGTTTGTAATTTCTACAATATTGATCTTAGACCCTATAAAGTATATATATTCTGGGTCCATATGAAGAGCGAAGTTGATTTAACGATGTCCGTCTGTTCGTCTGTCCGTCTGCCCGTCTGTGTGTTGAAATGGGTTTTCCGAAGAACCCAGACATGATGAGGACTTGATTCTTTTTTATTTCTGTTACATGTGATCCATTTCTGTTTGCTATTAAAAATCAGACAGATCGGTTAATAAATGGCTGAGATATTAGCAAAAAACCAGGACTACCTCTAATTTTTCCAGTAAAATCCCTTTGTTTAATAAGAGTGTGAAGATAAATACGTAGGTTAAATACGTTTCACAACTATTGTGAATGATATAAATAAAAAATAAATAGTAGTGTCGCCAACTTTTTTTTGCCTAGAAAATGCCAAATTTGACAAGAAAAGCGCTGAAACATATGGAAAAATATAAATTTGAGATTTTACATGACATATTATTTTGGATTAAAATTTTTGGACATTTAAGAAAAAATAAATGGGGATACCGCTTGTTTGTGGAGAGCTATGAGGTAGTAGATTCCAACGATGTATTCATCTCCTTCAGAATACCATGGTGAAGGGTATATAAGATTCGGCATAGCCGAATTTAGCCGCTCTTACTTGTTTTTTAATTAACATACAATTTTAACATTTTGTTTATATAACATTTTGTTTGTTTATGTGCAATAATTTAATTTTCCTACAATATTTATTACACAAACATAATTTAAAAGTATTTACAATTTAATATATAATTCATCACAAAAACGCCTTTTTTATAATATTTTCTTTATCCATAGTTCTTTTTAAGTAAATGTAATTAAACTTTATGCCCGATTGATTAAGTTGAATACTTTTTTCATTATTATTTTTTTCATTCAAAAAATTTGTATTGTATATTGCACAATATATAATGATAAAAATGATAAATATATCGTAGGTTTGTGCAAATTATTATCATAATAATAAAATTATAAGCGGCTTGATTTTAATATAAATTACTTTTTATGAGACAATAATTGTTCAAGTAGCAACTACTACTTTTTTAAAAAAACGTAAAAAATAAAAAAAAATGGTTGATTTAACCCGCATAAATAATATTCTTTGAAATTTTCCAGCTTTTCCTATATATTTTAAAATACAATAATGTATTTAATGTGACAGATGGATGTCGTATCGTAGGTTTATATTATTTTTAGTATTATGTGAATGTATACATGTATAAAATATTATATATCATTTGTAGCCATGGCGTTAATTTGATATATATCCTTGACAAAAAATGACTTTTTTACAGGAAAAAAATGCAAAATATTAAAAACAGTCTGCAAGTTTGTATATCCTGTTTGTTGTCTGTTTAACAATTGACAACAGTTGTATTATTGTCAGTTAAAAAATTGTAATTATACAGACATATATACACTAATAAAAAAAGTCTGTAAAATTTATTGCTAAAGCTACTTAAAATTAGTTCAAAAGAGTCCTGCAGAAACAGAAGCTGTTTGCTGAATATTAGTTAGAAAAAAAACTGCTATAAATTTAAAAATGTTAACTTTGATTACAAATGAAAATTTACCCTGCTGAAATCAGCAACAAATTTTGTTGAATATTTGTAGAATAAAAATATATATATTTTTTTTCTATATTTTAGTAAATATTTCTGTTGATTATAGCAGCATCAATTGTTATATCCATTTAACTTTAGATAGGAGTTTTTTTATTGCTGGTTTTTGTGTACTTATGTTCAGTAATATTTTCTTTGCTTATTTTAGCAGAATAAATTGTCAATTAACTAAAATATAACATAAAATTTGTAGACTAAAAAGTTTTATTTAAGCTAAGTTCATTTTTTAATATTTAGCAAACAAGTTATGCTAATTATTAGCATAATTTTCTCTAGGGCACTTACGATCTAATTTAAGGTAGCTTTTTCTTCCATTTATACATACTTTTTTTTCTATCAGTGTATGATAATATGGTATTTTTTTTTCTCGAAAAGTGGCATTTTATTGTTAATTTAACAAATCGTGGTATTTATAAATTATTATGTTTCATGTTTGTAATTTATTTATGTAAGTATAAGTAATAATTTTTTGCTTATTTAAATGCTTTATTATGTACAATTATATAAAAAATAACTTTTTAAAAAAATGTTAGTTTTTTATTAAAAATTCTCGTTAATTTAAAGAATTTTCATAAATATCACTTAACAAACAAATAGTTATAAGTCGCAATAAAAAATATATTTTAATGACAAAGTTTAATATTGGCGTAGCAAGAGAAGGTATTTATTAATTTGTATGGTTAAACTTTTTTAAAAATCTTTGTATTTTTCTTAATATTTTGTAATGGTTTGTTTTGCCAAAATTGGACCTTATCATATTTTTGGGACATTTCTATTGTCAAATTAGGATAAAAATAAGGCAAATTCAGGCAATACTACCTAGTGAGAGATGCCATATTTATGATGGTTTACAAACAAGTAATGATCATACAAGTAGTTTTAAGAAAATAAGACGATTTTTGTTAACGAAATAATAAGACAACCTACTATGGTGTTTTTCACACAATGCAGATAATTACTGTTTTTTGCATCGTGAAGCAAATTACGATCATGTATATCCTCAATATTAACTTAAATTAAGTGAAAAATTTGCAATCAATGTAATGTAAACGATCAATCATAAATTCCTTGTAATATAAAAACATTTATAAAAGTAAAATTTGTAAATCTGTTATATTTTTAATTCTGTTGAAAAAATCCTTAAAATTCACTGAGGTAATGCCAAGTATAAAAATTATCTCTCAAGTTTTCAAAAACAAAATATATTTTCTATATGCATAAAATTGCGACATTATGTACACTTCAAACGAATATTGAAATACTCCTGTCGAATATTGATTGTCGATGATGAATTTTTGATCAAAATTCTTGATTGTTTATTGTACGTATGTGTTTATATTGTATATATGTAAACAACACATCTGGATATTTTTATATACTAAATATTTTATAAAATTATTACCTAAAGTAAAAATTTATTTGTATTGTCAATTTTCTATATTGACTTTTTGTGTATTTAGTTTTTAACTATAAATATTGTTAATATAAAAAAATATATTTTCATATATATATTTCTAATATGTACGTAAAAGTTAACTTTACATACATGTTTTTTATGCAAAAATGTGTTAATTTTATTTAAAATATTAGTTTACTTGTAATATTACTTGGTAAAATTGTTTTTGTTTATTTTATATATAAAATTTTTGATTGATTTGGAAAGTATTAAATATTTAGTAGTAATTTTACTTAATATATATATGTATATTGATGGCTTAATATATATATATATATATTGATGGCTTAATATATAAAGGCCTTAACTCGATTTTTTTATACTTGACAGGAGAAGGAAAAATCTGAATAAAATCCGTAATATATTAGATAAAAAAAAATTTTAATGGAATTTCCAAAAATTTGTTGCCTTTTTTTATTAAAAATTGCATTACAACTTTTTTTATATCTAAAAGTTTACGTATTTTATTGAGTTTTTTCTTTCTCCTGTTAAGTAACAAAAAATCGATTTAGGGCCTCTTTACATTAAGCCATCGATATATTTGTTTGAGAAAAAATAAAAGAAATTTAACAAAAATTCTGAAAAAAAGTTTTGTTTGTGTTTTTCAAGTTTTTGATTTAAAATTTGCTTGTGGGTACATAATTTGATAGTCGAAAAGTTAAAAAACACAAAAAAACTAAAATTTAGTATGACTGTAGCATTGGCCAAATTTAAAGTTGGAGATTTTAAAATTCAAACGAATTTTGTGGTGGAAATCAATAATCAGTTGTACCACCTAATTTTATGTATGTATATTCATACCTAATATCTTTAAATAAATTGTATTGGTCAATGTCTACTTTAAGAATATCCTTTCATAAACAAAAAAAGGGGGGTTTTCATAAAACAAAAAGGTCTTTTTATCATAACTTAATTACTTTGCATCTACAGTCTTTCGTTACCATATATGGTGAGGGTATATATCAGTTTGTCATTCCGTTTGTAACATGTCGAAATATAGGATTAAGACCCTATAAAGTATATATATTTGTCGATTTAGCGATGTCCGTCTGTCTGTCTGTCTGTTGAAATAGCGATTACGACGCAAAGACGCAAGCGGGGGTGCCTATTTTTACCCAGATTATTGAACATCCTCCCGAGCAGTTTGGTATTTAAAATGAGCAAAATCGGTTAAGCGGTTCAAAAGTTATGAGTGAAAATCTGAAGGTACCTCTAAATTTTTCATACAAATTTGCACAATTTTTCTGTATCTATTTTTTTTTCTGTTAAGTAAGTAAAAATGTTATTAAGTGTTCTTATTGTTCGATTACATTTATTGTCTTACATAGTATGAGAATAATAACATTCTTAGAGCTATATGTGTGTTACTCTGATAACTAAACGTAAAAATCAACAATGTTAAAGTCGCTAACAGAGCAGACCTCTGTAAATAACATTGCCTAAACTAAATAAATAACATTACTAAAACTAAATAACAAAAGTTCGTTACATAAATTGACAAAACATATTCATATTACACTTCATGCAAAATTTAGTACGTATATCATCTTCAGCCCCTATGGTGGAGGGTATTCAAAGATTCGGCACAGCCGAATTTAGCCCTTTTTTACTTGTTTTTATTTAGAGTTAACTTAAGTCAACAAAAAAAAAAAATTCCACAATTAAAGTAATAAAAAAATATAAAACAAGTACTAAATCTACAAAAAAACAAGTAAGAGCGGCTAAATTCGGCTATGCCGAATCTTATATACCCTTCACCATGGTATTCTGAAGGAGATGAATACATCGTTGGAATCTACTACCTCATAGCTCTCCACAAACAAGCGGTATCCCCATTTATTTTTTCTTAAATGTCCAAAAATTTTAATCCAAAATAATATGTCATGTAAAATCTCAAATTTATATTTTTCCATATGTTTCAGCGCTTTTCTTGTCAAATTTGGCATTTTCTAGGCAAAAAAAAGTTGGCGACACTACTATTTATTTTTTATTTATATCATTCACAATAGTTGTGAAACGTATTTAACCTACGTATTTATCTTCACACTCTTATTAAACAAAGGGATTTTACTGGAAAAATTAGAGGTAGTCCTGGTTTTTTGCTAATATCTCAGCCATTTATTAACCGATCTGTCTGATTTTTAATAGCAAACAGAAATGGATCACATGTAACAGAAATAAAAAAGAATCAAGTCCTCATCATGTCTGGGTTCTTCGGAAAACCCATTTCAACACACAGACGGACAGACGGACAGACGGACAGACGGACATCGTTAAATCAACTTCGCTCTTCATATGGACCCAGAATATATATACTTTATAGGGTCTAAGATCAATATTGTAGAAATTACAAACGGAATGACAAACTTATATATACCCTTCCACCTATGGTGAAGGGTATAATAAAACTAGTACTAAATTTACAAAAAAATTCAAGCAAATATTAGAAAGAATAAATAGAAAAAAAATCAAAGAAATCAAATCATTAAATTCGGCTTTACTGATTTTTTTTAATATTCTTCACAGTGCTTTTGTAAGAAATAAAAAAAATTGATAAAACATTGTCGAGGGGAAAAAAGGTTTTTGGATGTTAAAAAAAATTTTAAGGTTGAAAAAGTGTTTGTGGTAAAATAAGTTTTTGAGTTAAACAACATTTTTGTGATAAAAATAAATGTTTAAAGTGTAAAAACATTTGTGAGGTGAATATAAAATATTAACCGTTAGGCGTCTGGTGAATAATATTTATTCACCAGAACACAAATTTCTATGTACTCTGAGGTAAATTTAAGGCGAAAAAACAGCTGATGTTAGTGCTAATATAGCGACTTTTTATTATACAACACTGAAATAAAGTTAAAAACATAAAGGTAAAGAATCTGAATAATTTGTGAAGGTTAAAAAGTGATAAAAAGTCACTCAAATCACAGAACATTCAGAAAAGGCATCCTAATCTACTTTAAACTTTATTTAAAAGTGTCGCCAACATTTCATGTTATAAAAATATTAGCGACTTTTTCGGAAAAAACGCCAGCACTATTATTTACCATATCATGTTCATTAGTAATTAGGAGTTTGAAAACAAATCTTAAAAATTTTTCATTAACTAAAGGTTTTAATAGATTTTTTTATCTTAAGAAATGTACTAATTATAATTTGATACTTTGTATTTACAATATAAAATATTGCGCAAACAAATGTTTAGCTTCTTTTTTTTTTGTTAGTTAAAAATCCTTTTTTTTATTGAAATTTGTATATAATAAATTAAAAGATAAATGAAACTGATAAGATTTTATTATACTTTTATTTCGTTTGAAATAGAAAAGTTAATATTGTTAAATTAATAGGTTTCTTTTTCTAAGGTTTGCGTTTCAAAGGGATATTATTTGGTTTTAGTTACCAACCATAATATACAAAAAAAAAAAAGACTTATATTTAGAGAAAACATACAAATCACCACAAAAAAAATTAATTAATTTTTGTATTTCGGGAAAATAAATATATTGCGAAAAACGGAAATTAAATTTTTCTTTATCTCTAATTCATTTATTTATTTTTTTTGCTTTATATTGTGATGGTCATTATATTATTTGATATTGATTTAATGTTTTATAAATAAAATAATTTAAACGGAAATTAATTTTATTTTAGTCATCTAAATATAATCAGGTGTTATGATATATGTATGGGAAAATTTTAAATGACAATATGTCTAACACGATAAATATATTTTACAATTATAGATTATTTTTTTTTTTTGCAAAATTTTTTTTATTATATATATAAATAATACTTTTTTTCTGTAAAATGTTAATATATTTGTTAAACTATAATTTTGTGTACATATATATTTTAATTGATGGCAATATGCGTAAAATTTAATTATGTTTATATAAAAAAAATATGTTGGTAATTGTCATAATAAATGCAATTATGTTACATGTTTAATTATAATCATTTAATTTTTTTTGATACATTTTCTTTTCATGTTAAATGTTATTTTTTTGTATAAAAGCATAAAAACAGTCAAAACTTTTAAACGCGATTTAAATTGAATTTATTTAAAAACATTAAATTTAATGAAAAAATTGTTAGCTAAAATTGTAACAGAGTGATCTTTTTTATTGAAGTAAAATATCTCCTTAGTAACTAAAAATCTGAAAATATGTCAAGCAATATTTCTGTAAACAACATTCTTAAAACTTTAGATATTTAACTTCAAAAATTGGACTTTACTATTTTATTTTCCATAAAAGTTATTTATAACTTAAGCTTAAATTTTTTGCCACATTTTGATCTATTTTAAAATCGTTTATAGCTTTGTTAACAATTTGCAAAAATTTTTTTTTTATTCTCGAAATCCTCCTTCATACTGAATATCAAAATACGTTTTTTTTCTTATTTACAAGTATTCGATTTAAAATTTTTATCGAATTTGAAAGTTGAAAACTTGAAAAAATCGATAATACGTATTTTGGGGTTCAGTATGAATAGGGTATTAAATAAATTTTTTCATATTAATTTTTATATAAAACTAGCAGGATTTTACGTGAAAAAATCATAATTATATGGCGTTTATGTGGCAAGCTATTAAAGTTTAATTAATTTGTCATAAGCCAACATTTAGTGTTAACGCTTTATGTTACTTATGTCAAATTTTGTATGGGAATGACACAATACATTGTCGATAGCTTCCCGCATAAACACAGCTAATAAAGATTTTTTTAAGATAACGAATTTCACCTGGAAAATGATTAGAATTTGTTTTCATGCATATTTAACATGAAAAAATACATTTGGATATCTTGGGCTTTCTTTATAACGTAAAAAACACGTCAAAAATCATTTAGTCAAACTTTAATAAACAAATCATCAAAATTATGTTAGAGTGTGCCATGTAACACAATTCATTACTATACGTCTACACGAGATATACAATTTATGTCAAAACACAAATTATGTTAAAAAGCAACGACAGAACACATTAAATGAACTTGCTGCCCATATATTTTATATAACGAGCAAACTCATGACATGCTGCAGGCACTGTTAGCACTAAAAAAATTAAATAGAACCATTTTTATTGGTTGCCAGCAACACAATTGCCTGCTTGTTGACTTGGCAGCAATTTGCTCTTCATATAAAATATATAGGAAAAGCAAATATTGCTGCTGGCGGCAACTTCATGTGATCTGTTTAAGCACAAATGTCTTTAAATGATTATATGGTGCTGCCATATTACAAATAATTAAAAGCAGTGATGTCAACTAAAAACAAAACCTATAAACTCCTAGATTATACCATGCATACATTTGTTTGGAGATAAGGCAAAACTAATGCAAAATAAAACAATTTGATTTTTTGCTATGTATTGCAATTATGTTATTCAGACATTTTTACTGTAACAATTTTGATCTTTTAATTTAAGCTTTCACTGTATTTCATATTATATTCTTAATAATAAATGATAATTATAAATAATTTTTATTTTTTGGTGAAGTTTGTAAATGCAAAAAACAAAATTGTGTGTGACATTAATTGTTGTGAGGTTCACTTAAAATATTAAATTGTTAAAACTTTAATTAATAAATTTTATGTTTGACGTTATTTTTATATAAAAAATTATAATGTTAAATTTAATAACAATAAAAAAAGGAATCTGAAGTTTGTAAAATAAATGCTTTTAAATTCTTAAACAATTAATTTATTTTAAATAGGTTGCCATAACTATTAAGCAGCTTATTAAAAATAAGCTTTAAATTATTTTAGCAATTATTAATTGTGATTTATATGTACTACGAATTTCTTTGTTCAACAATTACTGCGATTGTTTTTATTACTGTATATTTTTTAAAAGCACTTTATTCAAAAATAAGCGCTAAATTGTGGCTTAGCCAGGTAATAAATCTTATTGCGTTTAAATATAAATAAATTTGCTTTATTTATTTACCTTTTTATTTATTTATTACTTTTCTCAAGTAATTAGTGGTTTTTATTATTTTTGTTTGTTCCTAATTTTAATGTGTTGACGTTTGATTAAAATGTTTTTTTTTTAATTTCTTAATAATTCTTTTTATTTTTTTTTAAGTAATAAGTCCAGGATTGTTTTAAGTAGGATTGTTATGGTAATTAATCTTGACAAAGAAAACAATTAAAATGGAAATACATTTTTTTTAGCATTCTTCAATTGTTAACAATTAAGTAACTTAAATTGAAATAAAACACCCATACGCTTAGGTTAGCTTGGTTAAATGCCTTAGCTATAGATACGAAATTCAATTCTTAAAATATTTGTTGATAAACCAAAAATTACGAAAAATCCTTGAAATGCTTAACATGAGTTTTTTTTTATGATAATAACTTTATACAAATTATTTGAATCCAAATAGTTAAACTAAAGATTTGTAGTTTATATATATTTATTGACTTTTTTAAATGTATAAAACCAACAATATTTCGAGTTGTATATATTGAAAGAAAAAATACATGAAATTTATGCTTTGCCATAGTTCATAACATACATGCAAAATATTATTTCTAATTTTTATAAGAACTAAAATATGGCAAATAAATTTTAGATTTTATAACATGTTTTTGGGGTTCAAAATTGTTTGCTAAAAGGATATATTTTTTTGTTATTGTTAAACCTTAAGGAAGGGTTTACAATTACAAACAAATATTATGGGCGTTTGGAAAATAATTTATGGTTATAATATTTAAGGCAAATAAATTATTTTTATTTTATTGTTTTTTTTGTTTAGCAATAATAAAATTACTTTCGAAAATGTTTTGCTTTAACAAAATATATAAAATTGAATTATTTATTTAGAAAATTAAAATATGAAAATATAAAATTAAGTTTATCTTAAGGCTATAAAGAAATTATGCTGTTTATGTGTAAAAGTTTAGCAACAATTTAAAAGAGTGTTAATTTAAAAGCAAATATTATAAAAATAATTGTTTTTGTGTTAGATTAAAAATAATAGTTTAAATAAAGTATACTTTAGAAGTTTTAAAGTCGACTTTTAGTAAAAAGTATACTTAGGCTTACTACAGACAAGTTAAAGTACACTTTAATCGTTAAAGTCTGCCTTAAAATTAAAACTAGCTTAAGTTGGTTTTATACAATTTAACAACACTTACAACAGCTGCTTTCCGCCAAGAACATTTTTTTTGAAAGAAAAATGTTTGAATTGCAAAAAATTTAAAGGGAAATTATATCAATAAATAAGGGATTTTGCATTTAACTTGATAAATATTTATTTATAAAAATACACTTTCTGTCCTTTTTTATAAAGATTTTCCTTTTCACATTTTGCAACTGTAAATCTTTTATTTACATACTTTTTTTCTTTTCGGCTAATATTAAATCAGCTGATCAATGTTGCCACTTGTTTATATTTTAGTACAAAATGTATGCGGGCATTTGGTACATTTAAAGCCGGTTCAACTTAAAACTGGCTTAAATTCTGACTATAAAAGCAAAATAGATAATAAAAGGTTTTTAATTTAAAGTAGTTTTTTTAAAAAAAGCCGATTTAAGTGCGCGACTATTATTACAGGCCAATGATTTTAAATAAGCTTGTCTGAATACGAAATGCGTTTAGTTTTCTGACAAAACTTATTAAAAGTTCAGCACATTTTTTCTATTTTTTTTTTCAAAAACCTTTGTTTTAAGTTACCGAATTCAATTATTTATTGAAGCGCATATAAGTTTTAAGGCAATATTTCTGATATAAATTTATTTTCAAATTGTCGCCCACTAGCAAATTAGAAAATAAAACCATTAAAGAGTTAAATCATTAAATTCGTTTTGGTATAGATCCAAGAGTCTAAAACAATATTTTGTAGTAAATGGTCTGCTATTTACTTACTATAAATTACATTTAAAAAAAACCTACGCAAATTGTCAATTTTACTTTGATTATAATATCTTGCCCTTTAATAATTTTGTACATTTTCCTCTTATGTTTTTAAGGCAAATGTATTCGAAAATTATTTTTTTTTTTAATTTTTAAATCCATATCAGTTTTATTAATATATTTTTCTCTTTCCTTATTTTCAGGTATGTTAAATTACTTAATTTTTATAATACTGGGTAAGATAACATTTAAAAAAAAAGTTGTGTGATTCAAACTCATAACCTCAAACTACACAGACAGGAAACAGCTGATTGAATCAAAATGGCGACTAGTAAATGAGTAAATGTCAAAATTGCGGTGATACACAGAAAGGGATAGATATAGAAACAAATATGTACCATTCTATTTATATAGAGTAACCTGGCTGTGTAGTCTGTGCTCAAAACCATTGATTGTGTTCTGTTGGTAAATTTCTTTAATATTGTTCCAAAAGACAAATAATAAAATATTTAATATTTTATTGGAAAGGAAAATAAAAATTTTATCTGTGTTGTAATTGTCTTTATCGCTAAAAACTTAATAAATTCACACTAAAACGTTTAACTTCTTGTAAGTTAAAAACGATTTTATTCTTAAACTTGCTGGCATCACTGCTGTTAAAAAAAGTACATTATAATATGGCAACTTTTTTTCTCTCAAAGACTTAACCAATGTTGCCATTTTAGCGATTTTCTAATTAGATTTGTGCTGCTAAAAATATTGTTTTGTGCTGCTGTGTATCTATCATATAAATTGTATTATACTGTGTAATAACATATAATACACTAATCAGAATTCAGAATCACATTCGTGTATGATATTATTCAGTATCAAATGATCGAGATACAAAACAAAAAAATATTTTTAAGCAAATGTAAACGCAATTAGAAAATCAATTTAAATTTCTTACAAAATTTAAAATATGTCTAGAAATTTTATTGGAAAACTATTTTACATAAGTTATATACCAAATAAAATACTATTTTCTAACATTTTAAGAACTTCAATTCCAAAACCATTTGCTATACTAAAGACATTTTAGTTTTTGCTTACAAAATACACATAAATTCTTTCCTCTTATAAATAGATTTCCTTACAAATTTTATGGTATTTTAAATACATATGTATGAATTTATGTTTATTTTTGTTTATTTTATTGTCATAAATTATAAATTTATTAAATTCTCACGTTCTTTGAGACATTTTGGCAAAATTACAACATTAAAATGCAAACGTGTGCAATGTGATTATTTTGTTAAATTCAAATTTAATTTGCTTTTGTTAAGCTGCAGCAGCAGCAGCAGCATATTTGTCATAATTAGCATTAAAATATTATTATAAAATACATACACATTACATATAAATTAATAGCAGTAGAATGCAAATTTTGTAAATAATGGAGTCTGGGTTTAACAGACGACAATTTTAACAAGTAAAATTTCCTAAATTTCCGAAAAAGTCATGAAAGTAATGTTTTTTTTTTTTGCTTTAGTTAAATCGAGAATTCGTTAAATCCTAACTTGACTGTATTTCTGTATATTACTGATAATTTATCAATTTTAAACACATAAATAAGTTATTACATAAAAATGTTAAAATTCTAAAGAGTACTTAGAATTTAGCCCTGGTTTATGTATAACAAAAATGGTGTAAACGAAAGCAAAGCAAAATAAAAATTTATTTTTGAGGAAAGTAATTGTTTATATCTATCGTATAAACTATTTTCGTATTAGATAAACAGGCCTTTAATTTATTGTACAATTTTCTCTATAAACATTTAAAACACAAATACAACCCTGTTTTTTTTTAATAATGTTAATAGTAGTTACCAGATCTTTTGTATCCTAGTTTCAATGGGATTTTAATTTATAGTCTAGTCGTTTTATTTCGAAAAAAAAGTTAATGGATTAAATTTATTCCAAGCCGTTGAATAGTTAAAAATGCAGTGATGTTACAGAACAATAGTAGAAAATATAAAAGAAAATCTAAACAATATATATTTGCTTTTCATAGTTAAAACTACCCGACGAAAAAGGTTTATAGATAGTTATATATTTTTAATTTTACAAAATATTCTATTATTTTTGCATATATATAAAAAATTAAATATTATGATTCAGCTCATAATAAGTTAATAATAACTCGGGCATGTAGCATGTTGTTCTAATCTGATTAAATTTTAGTAGATAATAAATATTACTGTATATAAAAATATACGATTTTGCTGCTCCTTAACTCAGGAACTTTTAACCGCATTTTCCCGGCATTTAAAAATATTTTCAAAATTAAAAATTAAAAAAAAAAAACAAATTTGAAAAAATTTTTATCTTTGAAAAATTAAATCCGATAAAATCTTCTCCCGGCAATGCCTAAAACAAGATTATGTATGCCATTATATATAATTATATCAGATTATATTTTCATTGCGTAAACTTAAGCATTTTTAATCTAAAAAACATTTTTTTTGATTTGATTTTAATGTAAAATGTTTTCTTAATTTTTGTTTATTTTAGGCATCATTTTAAAATTCCTTTTCATATTTTTTTTAATAAATGTTAAAATATGTAAATTTTTTATTATTGCATGCATTGACATTTTAATTTTTCTATGTTTATTTTTAAAATACGTTTTTTTTTTTTCTTTTAACAATTAATAGTATTTTTACGCTTATTTATATAAAAAAAACTACATTGCGTGTTTTAGTTAAATATATACCATTTTTAGCCCATTTAAGTTATATTTAACTGTAATTAAAGTCAACTAAACTACATTTTACAACTTTTAATAACTCCTTTTTACGATTTTATTCTGCTGTACATTTTCTACAATTAACCAAAGAAAATATTTGCTAAAATAGGAATTTTTAAAGTAAATAACTTAAGAAATTCATAAAATCATATAAAAATTACATATAATAATAAAAAATACATGCAAAGGTCATTTCGTAACTAAGAAATTATATTTATAACTATAATTATTTTTAAAAAATTTAAATTTTAAATAAATTTAAAACACCCTTCTATATTTTTATTATAGCAAATGATTTAGATTTAAACTTTAGTTTGTAAATGTCATTTATGGAGGTGACGTTAAAACTATTAAATAAAACTATGCTACTTTTTATAACATTATGTTGTTATAAGTACTATACTTTTATATTTAACAAATGCAAATTGTCATGCAATCAAAAAAAATCTATGTTAAAATTAATCTATTAACAGTGGGGCAGATTAATTTTTTTGTACTTGTGTTTCGAATAAGTAATTCAATAATTTCTTAATTATATAAACAAAATTTTGCTATTTTTTCATCAAAAAATCCCAGTACTTAAATATATAAGTTATTAGAAATATTTTTAATTTTTGGCCGACAATAAAATTTGTAAAAATTTAGAAGTTTTCCAAAGTTTTGTATATTTACAAAAGTTTTTCTAAATGATAATAGAATTCTGATAGTCGAAATAAAAATTTTGAGCCAAATGTAAACGTAGCCTAAGTCTTATTAGAAAATTGCTAATATGGCAACATTGTTTATGAGATAATATTAGAGAGAGAGTATATATATAAGTAATTCAATAATTTCTTTATTATATAAAAAAAATTTGCTATTTTTTTCATCAAGAAATACCAGTACTTAAATATATAAGTTAACAGAAATATTTTTAATTTTTGGACGAAAATAAAATTTTTAAAAATTTTAAAGTTTTCAAAAATGTGTATATTTACAAAAGTTTTTCTAAATGATATTAGAATTCTGATAGTCGAAATGAAAATTTTGAGGCAAATGTAAACGTACGTAAACATAAGTCTAATGAGAAAATTGCTAATATGGCAACATTGTTTATAAGATAATATTAGAGAGAGTATATACACCAGTGGTCGACAGAAAAAGAGAATAAAAATGTATTTATCTTTCTAGATAAATGAATGAATAAATTAACAAATGAATTTATCGATAAGAGAATATCCGTATTCATTGAATTAAAATGGTAAATTTTTTGCTTTCTTCGGCCCCTGAATGCCGATCACTGATATACACTATTTGATTTTTGTTGAAACAGTGATGCCACATAGTCTGTTATTTATTACTTTTATGTGATTTTACTTAAAACTGATATTATTTTTATGTTTACAAATTAGGAGTATTTCAACAATGACTTTTTTTTGCATCAATTGTTCAAAAATTTATGATTTTTTTGTGTAAATTAACAAAAAAAAAATAAATCAGTTACAAGTCGCTAAGTGCGACTTTTCACTAAGATTTTTATTGAAATCTCAAGATTTAAAAACAGGTGTAAACGAAAGGTTTTTTTTCTATATTTACTTATTTTTGTCTAAAATTTGAATTTAAAAAAATTTTGGACCATCAATAAATCATAAATAAAATGTTGACATATTTTAACATTTGTCATCACTGTGCCATATACATAGTTCCATTTCTATTTGTAATCAGCTTGTTAGTTGGTTAAACAAAAATATATGTATTTAAAATAAATCCTTAATTGCACGCCATATTCAAATATAGAATATAAATAGAGGTGGCATTTTTCTTAGAAAAAGTAATCAAAACAATAATAAAGCCTTACAAATTTTAATATGCTTTAAGGGTTTTTGTGTAGCACCCATTCCATTTCCGTAAACTTAATTTATGTGAATAATCAATATTTAAAAAGTTTTAATTAAAAAATAATTAAGAAAAATCAAAAACCAGAGACCCGAAATAACTGTTACTTAAAAAAAAAAAAAAAAGTGGATTGGCAAAAGTTAAATTATGCAATTTACCACATATTAAATTAAAAAAAAAATAGTTCACAAAAACTTTTAACTTTTCAATTTTTATTTTGTAGTCTTATTATTTCTGTTACCGAATGTTTCTTTTGAAAAAATCTTAAAATAATAACTTAAGTTTTTAGCTCCCCGGTAGGCTAGTTGGTAGCGTGCTAGCTTATCAGTGCGGGGGTCGTGGGTTCAATTCCCACCAGAGGCTCTGGTGGGTGTTTTCGCTCGGCAACGAGCCGATAGCCTTGTTGCTAGTGCTCGGTTAGGGTATTAGGTAATAATTTGTAATAATATCATTAATATAATTAAAATAAAAATAAACTGTAGTTTTTACAATATTTCATTTAATGGGCAATTGAACTAGAAAAGCGAACTTGCTCTCAGATAGGAGCTGAACTACAGGTTGGTTGAAAAGTTCCTGCGCTCACCAAGAGATAGCACTGCTAGCTCCAAACTTTTTTTTCTCAAGTTGGTATAACTGTACTGAGAACACATGCAAAGTTGCAAGTCATTCTGTCAATTCTTTCTTTGTTTACAAGCCATTTGAAGTTGACGTGTCATTGATTTTTTTTAGTATGGAAAAAATTGAATATCGTACAGTCATTAGATTCTTTGTTTTGAAGGTTTTAAAAGCAAAGGAAATCAATGAATAATTGTTAGAAGTGTATAAGGAGTCCTCACCTTCAAAACGCACCGCTGAATTTTGGGCTGGTGAATTAAAACGTGGTCGTACCAGCCTTAAAGACGATCCACGCGAAGGACGACCAAAAACTGCAACCACAGCAGAAATCATTGAGCAGGTACATAATATGGTTAGTGAAGATCCAAGTTTGACTAAGCGTGAAATTGCTAATGCCATAGGCATCTCAGACGAACGAGTACTCCATATTTTACATGAAGAATTACGTATGAAAAAACTGTTTGGAAAGTTAGTGCCGCACACACTAACAATTCAACAAAAACTGGATCGAAAACAAATTTCTCAGCGTAATTTGGAGCGTTTTAAGCCGAATAAATCCGACTTCTTGCTTCGTTTTATAACTATGGATGAGACTAGGATCTACCACCATTATCCTAAATTGAAACAAGAACGTTTACAGTGGACTGAAGCTGATTGTTCAGCTCCAAAGCAGGTGAAGTCACAACGATCAGCAAAGAAGGTTATGGCATCAGTTTTTTGGGATGCAAGAGAAATTTTGTTGATTGAATGTCTTCAGAAAGGTAAAACAATCAACTCTGAATATTATTGCAGCCTTTTGGATCAGCTGGATGAAAAAATTCGTGAGAAAATACCTGGTTTAAAGAAGAAAAAAATAATTTTTTATCAAGACAATGCACTTGCTCACAAAAGTGTTTTTACGATGGCTAAATTCAAAGAATTAAAGTACGAATTGCTTGAACATCCACCGTATTCACCAGATTTGGCTCCCAATGACTACTATCTCTTCAGAAATCCTTCGTGGAAAGCATTTTTCGTCGAATGAAGAGGCCATAGCAACCGTAGACGGTTATTTTGCAGAGCTTCCGGAAAACCATTATAAGGATGGGATAAAATTATTGGAAGATCATTGGAACAATTGTATTGAGCTTCTAGAAGATTATATTGAATAAAAAAATATATTTCGTAACAAAAACAGTATTCTTTAATTTCGAGCGCAGGAACTTTTCAACCAACCTGTATAAAGATTGAACTATAGAACGAACTAGCTCCATAGATATATTGATTAAAAATAATTAAATTTTTTAAAAAACTCATTCTCATTTATTTATTTCAATGATTCACAATTTTTTTTTATTTAAATTGTACCCAGTTTTTTTTTGCAATTATTGGTTAAGAAATGACAAACTTTTGAACAAAAAAAAAAAAAAAAATAAAATAAAAGTGTGGAAGGATCCTGCTTCACTACCCTATGCATATTATTTTGAGATTATTCGTTAATCTGCCAGATTATAAAATTTAATTTTGTTCGGGTAATGGCACAAACTTTACAACATTATAACAGCAGTCTAAATGATTGCAGAAATTTAAGAAAATCAAATATTTACAATCAATATATAAATCATCATGTACTATATAATACTAATAAAAATATAAAATTTGCTTTAATAAATCAAAAATAATATCAATAAAAATCTAAATATTACAAACTTAAAAGAAATTTGATATACGTACTGCAATATGCATATTTAAAAATTTTTATTAAGATTTTGTAAAATAAATTGTTTTAATCACTCATTTATTTGTAACAAAAATAAACAATTTCCTCAACATTTTATACAAATAAAAATCAAATATGAATGAGTAATTTATATAACCTTAAATGTTTTTATTTTGATAAACAATTTACATGTATACAATCTTAAACTATGCTGTAGTATAGTTATTGCAATAACTATGCAAGCATAAATGTATAGCATAAATCTCTGTACACTGAAAAAAAAAACATTCCATACAACAATAAAATTAAAAGTTTCGTTATAAATATTAATACTTTTTTTTTAAATATAACTAAATATTTTCTAGGAATTATTTTGTTAATTTTTCAAATGAAAAAATATAAAATATTATTATACTTAAACAAATAAGTAAAAAAATAAATACTTAAAATTTTTTTTTTATTTATTTTAACTAAAATTTTTCTAGATTTTTAATTTTTTAACTAAAAATTTGTTCACTTTATGTTTCATCTTATATTTGATAAATAAATATATATTTAAAAATTTACATAGATGTAAAGTTTTGAAAGTATATTGAACGTAAAATGTAACTACACAGAGAGAAATTTATTTTACGAAAAATATTGAAATTTTATAGTAAAGTATTGAACGATTTCTTCCTAAAATAAAGGAAAAATTTTGTCAAATTAATGAAAAGCTTTATACTTTTTATAAAAATAGTTTTTTTTTCAATAAAAAAAATAATAAATAATTTTTTGTAATAATAATAATTTTTTAACAAAAAAAATCTTAATACCCTAACCGAGCACTAGCAACGAAGGCTTTCGGCTCGTTGTAGCGAAAACAGACCAGAGCCTCTGGTGGGAATCGAACCCACGACCCCCGCACTGATAAGCTAGCACGCTACCAACTAGCCTACCGGGGCGTTCAAAATTATTAAATTATTTTTTTTTTTATAGAATTTTATGAAAGCTTGAATTATCTTAATAAAAGGATTTAATGCGCAAGTTTCAGTGCAATTTTATTGCTTTAAATTGCATTAAATACATTAAAAAAAATGCTTTTTAAGCTTTAGCCATTTTTTTTGCATAAGATATACAAAAACTTGGTAAAATTAAGCAAAATATTAGCAAAACAAATTCAAAATTTGTACAGGTTATACAAAAATCTTCAGTGCAATTTTATTGCTTTAAATTGCATTAAATACATTAAAAAAATGCTTTCTAAGCTTTAGCCATTTTTTTTGCATAAGATATACAAAAACTTGGTAAAATTAAGCAAAATATTAGCAAAACAAATTCAAAATTTGTACAGGTTATACAAAAATCTTCAGTGCAATTTTATTGCTTTAAATTGCATTAAATACATTAAAAAAATGCTTTCTAAGCTTTAGCCATTTTTTTTGCATAAGATATACAAAACTTGGTAAAATTAAGCAAAATATTAGCAAAACAAATTCAAATTTTGTACAGGTTATACAAAAATCTAAGCAATATTTTAAAATTTTTTTTTATTGTGTATGATTTTTCGTAAATGTTGCATTGTTTTTTTTTTCTCAGTGTAAGATGAATTTATTTCACCACCCCATAACAATATTTATGCATAAAATTTGTACATCACACTAAAGAAAATTTTTTTGGAAAATAATTTTTAGAATTTTTATACAATTTAAGGAGAATTGATGAAAAATTGTTTTTCTATTTACACATACATTTATGCAAACAATTATTATTATTTAATTTCTGTTAACAAATATAAGGGATATTTATACTTTTTTCTCTGGCAATCAAAATTTACATAAATTTAAAATTAAGCATTCATTAATGTTTAACATTAAAAATTAAAAATTAGTTATAATTGAAATATTCTTTTAAAAATTTTAATTTTTGTCGGTTTTCAGAAAAAAAATATATTACAAGAAAGCTGCAAATATAATTTTTTTAACATTCTACTATTTTTTTAAATATTTATTACCCTAGTATATGGAAAATATTTGTTAAGAATTATTATTTTTTAGCAATTTATTAATTTAGTATTTGAAGATATAAAATGTTTTAATAGGATATTTAAAAAAAAAAATATATATTTACATTTATTCCCCAAAACAGTTATGCTTAAAAATGTCTAGGGAAATAAAAACAAAATGATTAAAACACAAAATAAATTAAAGCTGTTTATTCGACCTAAATAATATCCCTTCATAATATTGCTGCAAATTAAAAAAAAAAAATAAAAAAAAAAAACAATTATGTAAATTCCTAATAAAAAATTATATATTTATGTACGAGTTTTTTTACATTGTATGAACAAGCTTTTATATATAAAAAAAAACAAGTTTCATTTTGAAGCTTGAAGTGATAGCCTTATAGTCCGATATTTCGTTTCCGGTAATTGTAAATATCGCAATATATTAGGAAGAAAATTTAATTTTTGTATTATTCACTTTCAAAAATTTTGTTAAGTTTTTTCTAGTAGAAGGGGTTGCACAGTTCATTAAAGGTACCATTTTTCCTCCTTTACAACTTTATTTATACAACATTTTGATCAAAAATCTAAAAAGTTTGCATTTAGTGAATCGTAAACATTTCAAAGAAGGCAATTTTATGATTAATAGGGTATTTTTTGTCCCTCTTTAACTTGTTTTCAGTGACACGCCAGGTAACACATAATTTCAGATTTTTAGCAGAAGGAGTTTAAGCAGGACATTAAGGGAGACACTTACAATTTTTGCCACCCCTCTCCAACCACCACTAAAAATTTTCAAGGTCTCGATAGAGTAGCAGCCTAATTACCTCATTTCAAGTTCCTAGCTCCAGCGGCTTGAACTGGATGATTAAGGCGGCTTTTTCTCTCTTGGGAACCCTCTTTTTTTTACCACGTTTCTGGTAAAAATTCCAAAATGTACCACATAAGAGCATTTGCCCATACTCCAAGAAACACATATTTTAAGTTTTAAGTTTCTAGCCGAAGAGGTTTGGACAGGCCGTCGAGGGGGAGATTTGACCCTCCCCGTAAAAGTTTTCAAAAATGTCGCTTTATGAGGAGGATTATAAATGTCAAATTTAAAGTTCTTAGCTTCAATTTAAAACGGGAGATTTAGGGGCATTCTTTTACCCTTTTAAACCCCAATTTTACCACGTTCTTTTAAGAAATTCTAAAAAAATGCTTTTCAGTAAAATAGCAAGGATCACATTTTCAAAAAGGCTAAAAGTGAGAATTTTTGACCCCCTTAATATTTTTTATTACGTTCCTGGCGAAAAATTCTAAAGGTAACTAACTCATCAATGAATAAGCTCAAACTCCAGGGAACATATGATCTAAATTTGAAGTTCCAGGGAACTCGTATTTTAAGTTGTGAGTTTTTAGCCAAAGTTGTTTGGACCCTTTTCCCTTACGAACCCTTGTTTTTACCACATTCCTGCGTACATTTTAAAAAGTGCCTTAGCATATAATCTATATTAGAAGTTCCTAGCTCCAGCAAGCTTTAAGAACAGACTTTTCTCCTTTTAAAAACTCGTTTATAGTGAAAACTCAAAAACTACCTTAACAGTGGACAAGCCATTAAGAAATAGAATTTTCCCCTTTTAAAGCCCACGTTACTGGAGCTACTGTTCTTCTTTTAAATTCTCCTTTAATCACTTTTGTGGCGGAATAGTAACTTATTAGTACTTATCATACTTCATTTATTTAAAATTTTAGTTTTCTAGACTTATCTGTTTGGACAGGCCGTTAAAGAGAAACTTTTCTCCTTCCGAATGCCAAATTTTACCACGTTACTGGAGAATATTTTTAAAAGTACCTTATCATTGAATAATCCCATACTCTTGGTTGCTAGTCAAAGCGGTTTGTCCAGAACGTTAGGGGAATGTTGTTCCCCTTTCAAACACCCATTTTTACCTCTTTTCTGACGAAATTTCTATAATAGAACCTTATCAGTAAGTCCACATTCTAGAGACTGCATACTTTAATAAAAAATTTAAGAATTTTTTCGCCTTTTTGTGTAATTTTTTTTTGTTAATTTAAAGTTTTATTGATAGAATCGATTAGAAATTCCCTCTGTGCATAGATTTGTTAAAAGCCGCCATAAAATGGACCTTACAAATGATTTCATTTATAAAATATTTAAATTCAAACTAGTTTATAATCCTAAACTTAAACAACATTTTTTTTTGCCCAAAACAAAACTTCAAAATTTAATTCCATTTTAACCTTTTTAAAATTATTTACTTCTTAGCTTTATTTTCCATTTTGTTAAGCATAATTTAACTATAAAATTGTAATTAAATTGTCATCTCGTATCGTGTTTTCTGTTATGGCCACCAAAAATTCTAACTAATATTTAAATTTTTCCCAGAGTAAGTAACTGGCGCCTAAATGACTCGTAACAGAATGACTTGGTTGGTGGCTGTCTTAACTAGCTAGAAATGAACCTTCAGAATTCTTTATTTAAGTATTTAAATTTTTATTTTTGTATGTGTATTGTGCCAATGTTTTCTAAACAGCGTGTAATTCTATTAACAAACACTTTTAACATAGACTTCTTAGTGCGAAAATATGATGTTTATAATTGAATTTTTCACATTTATATTTATGTGAAGTTATAAATATTTATGCTAAAGCAATAGTTAATGGCAAAAATATTTTTGAGACATATAATTGATATAAATATTTAGAATCATAAACAAATTATTTAATCTGATTTTGACATTTTAAATAATGTCATTTTTATTGCATATTTTAAGGTATAAGTATTTCATTTGTGTGGTATAAAAACTTTAGAACGATATAATAGAACTTAAAAGCATACTTTTGGGATATTAAAATAAATATTATTTAAAGTCTGAGTGCCCCGGTAGGCTAGTTGGTAGCGTGCTAGCTTATCGGGGGTCGTGGGTTCGATTCCCACCAGAGGCTCTTGGTCTGTTCTCGCTACAACGAGCCGATGGCCTTTGTTGCTAGTGCTCGGTTAGGGTATTATAATATAATTTGTAATTATATGATTAATATAAATAAATAAATATTTAAAGTCTACATTAAGAAGGCTTTTTTTGAATTAACTTATTTTTAAGCAAAAATTTCAACAAATTTTATTTATATAGTTTTTTTTTTTTTTTTAAATTTTCCAACAAAATTTTGATAAAAGTTAGTCTTTATTAATTTTGGCATCTATTATTAGGCAATAATTTTAAGGTTTTGTTATACAACCAAGATTGAATTTGAAACTTGTACTGAAATCTAAATATTCATGAATGTATAAATTTGTGGTATTCCACAGCATTTGCCCTTCTACAGAAAAAAGATATATTGAATTAATGTAAAACTAATAGTAAATATTAATTTTATATGACACAAATATATTTTTTTTAAAAAGCTCAAAGATGGGCGAAATCAGCGCAGTTGAAGAAAATTATAAGAATTCTTAGGTCAGGGAGGGTTTTTCTTTAATAATTTTATTTGCTTAAAAAAAAAACTTTATTCTTAAAGTTTTAAATATCGAGTTGTTAATATACTCGATACTACTTTCAATTATTTTTTATTCAAACAAAAACACACGCATGGAAAAAAACATAGTGAAGGGAAATAATATTCGAAGAGCATCATATATTTTTTGTATTATGATTGTGCCAACCATAGTCGTACTATAATATATGTTTGTTATCATATTATGATAATAAAATAACCATAATTTTACCATATTATTGTTCCTTTAGTTATATTATGATTCAAAACTCTAAAAAAGTTCTTTAAATTTAGGAATATTTTTTAAGAAATAGTTTTTCCTAAAGAAAAAACTGCTTTGATTCTATGAACTTCTTTTAAAGACAAATACTTTTTAAATTCTTAGAACTTTTAAAAAAAAAATAGATTCTGTGGACTTTTTCTAATAGAAAAATTCTTAGGTTCTAATAATATGTTGTAAGATTTTTTTTATTTAGTCTTAAGAGGCTCAGTAGATAACGTCTTTAGAATCTAAGGAAAAGTTCTTAGAATCTAAATATTTTTCATGATGAAAAGTCCTCAAAAACTAAATATTTTTTTTTATTTAAAGAAAGGCCTTAGAATTTAAGTTTTTTTTAAAAGAGAACGTGAATTTTTATCTAAAAAACAGAGTCCCTGCAATCTAAAAATGCTTCTGTCAGAAAAATTTCTAAAAATCTAGTATTTTGTATAATAAACGTTTTCGCACAAAACAACTCTGGGCTTCTACAGACTTTTTCTTATAAAAAAGTTATTTTATAAATATTCTGAAATTATTTTTAACTTTCTAAATTTTTTTATAAAAAACCTTTTTGTATAAGAAACGTTTTCTTACAAAACAACTATGGGCTTCTGCAGACTTTTTCTTATAAAAAATTATTTGATTAATATTCTGAAATTATTTTTTATTTTATTTAAACTTTTTAATTTTTATTTTTTTTTAACTTCTTAAATTTAAAGTTGTTTTTTTATAAATAAAAATATTATTTATTTTTCAATATTTCGCTACTTCATTGTGTTCATTTTCAGGAACAAATAATAAAAATTTTTTTAAAGCTTTGAAAAATTAAAAAAAAAAAAAAATTTTTGTCAAATATTTTTTTTTTTAATTTCATTTCAAAGCTGTAGCTAATAAATTTAATGTTATTACTTGGGGGTTACACGTTCAATTTTAAGTTTTTCTAGTAGAAGGAGTTGTACAGTTCACTAAAGGTACCATTTTTCCTCCTTTAAAACATCATTTTGATCAAAAATTTAAAAATTTTTCATTTAGTGAATCGTAAACATTTCCAAGAAGGTAACTTTATGATTAATAGGGTATTTTTTTTGTCCCTCTTTAACTTGTTTTCAGTGACACGCCAGGGAACACATAATTTCAGATTTCTAGCAGAACTAGTTTAAGCAGGATATTAAGAGGGACACTTACAATTTTTGCCACCCGCCCTCCAACCACCCCTAAAAATTTTCAAGGTCTCGATAGAGTAGCAGCCTAATTGCCGCATTTCAAGTTCCACCAAGTGTTTGGTAAAAATTCCAAAATGTACCACATGAGAGCATTAGTCCATACTCCAAGAAACACATATTTTAAGGTTTAAGTTTCTAGCCAAAGAGGTTTGGACAGGCCTTCGAGGGGGAGATTTGCCCCTCCCCGTAAAAGTTTACAAAAATGTCGCTTTATGGAATTCTACGCTAGAGGAGGATTATAAATGTCAAATTTAAAGTTCTTAGTTCTTTAGGGGCATTATTATACCCTTTTAAACCCCCATTTTAACCACGCTCTTTTTAGAAATTCTAAAAAAAAATGTTTTTCAGTAAAGTAGCCCTTACCGCAAGGAACACATTTTAAAGGGGGTTAAAAGCGAGAATTTTCCTCTTTTGGCCCCCTTAATATTTTTTACTACGTTCCTGCCAAAAATGTCTAAAAGTAACTTATCAGTGAATAAGCTCAAACTCCAGGGAACATATAATCTAAATTTGAAGTTCCAGGGAACTCGTTTCTTTAAGTTTTACGATCAATTTTTGGATTTAAATTTCTCTCAATTTGCAATACACTCACAGTTTTTTACCAACACAATCACACCTTTTGAAATTGAAAACTGGATGGTATTCAATTTCTCATTTAAGCCGTGAGGCAATCTGAGAAGCAATTTTAACAGCTGATCACAATTCTTGAAAATAAATTTTCATGTTTCATTCTACAAATACTCTGCCACAGTAAAACAATTTGTACTTTTTCCCTTAAAGGCGTTTTGGAAAGGAAATCGTATTTAAATTGCGTGCAGCCTATGTCACAGTTTCAAATTGGAGTAATTTTGACATACAGTATGTAAAAAATTGAAATCCAAAATATTGTACGTGTGGCCGCAGTGTTACTGCTTAATTTTAAAATATTTTACATCAATCTGACATTTTAACCTAAAGCAGGTCAGTTGGCATGAAATGACTCATATGTACACACAATCACAATCAAATGTAATTTCCAATTACTGCACGCACAGACAATTTATTTCCTTGACGCTAAACAACCATCTTGGCAATACTATCGCACATACAACAATAACAACAACACACATACACTCAAGTACCACTACTATTACAATTTGAAAATGCTTAAAACCTTAACAACACATATGTAAAAGTATGATTCCCAGGTGTATAGCAAATCAAAAAATCATGCCAACAGGAACCGAAAAACAAAAAAATGATTTTGAGGGCAAAAGTAAAACGAACCCAGAATTTATGAATGAGAAATATTCAGCCAAACCCCTCAACCCAACACCCATGCAATCACAATCAGTTAAATGTTTTGCTGTAGTCCCTAAGGATAATAAAAAGAAGAATAGGAAAAAACAAAAAACAACTTGAAGAAAATAAATAAATTCTTTACTTTTGCTCTGCTCTGTTCGCAAAGGTTATTTTTCCAAATTGGGTTTATTTTGTTATGTTTGTTATTGTTGTCTCTGCTAGAGTGCAACTCTTCTAGTGGAATTCATTTTTTTTCTACAAAACATTTAAAAAAAAATGGAATTTTTCAAATTGAGTGTTATATCGATTTCTATTGGAATTTTTTTCGCCTACTCTGTTTTATTCTAAAGCACTTTTCTTATCAATTTCTCCTTGTTTTTTTTTTTTTTTTTTTTGAGATAAGTGTTAATAAGTTAAGCAAGTTTTTTTATTTTTTTTATTTTTCTAAGCATCTTTTATTCCATAGATTACAATGTCTTTGTTTGTTCTGATGATGCCGAAGATGATGATTTTACTGGTTGTGAGATGTGGATGATGAACAAATAAAAAGATGAAAAAAAAAAAAACTTTACTGATTTGAAAAGTTCAAAAGGGAGGAAGTGTTACATAGCGTTAGAGGGGGATTATTTAAGTTAAAGGGTTAATTTGGTTTATTTATAAATACTTTTAGATATTAAATAAATTGTTAAGGAATTTTTTTTTTCTCAAAAAATAAAAGAAAGGGTGAAATTCAGCGCTTTTATTGAAATATCAAACAGAATATACATTTTATATATTTTTTTTATAGCTTTAATGAAATTAGAGTTAATCTCTTAAGGACAATTTTTAGTTTTAATGGATTTTTTTTTCTAACGATTTGCTATAGTTTCAGCGTGTTACTCGTCTGCGTTTTGCAGAAAATATTCATTTAATATTGTACATTGCAAATTTTTAATATAAATTAATCTATAGATTAAGGACCAGTGAACGTATGATAAATATCATGTTGATTATACGCATGATTATAAAACAAATGTATTAATATTTTATGGACTACAAATATTTTTTTCGAAAACGAAATGGACTAACAAGCTGAAACTTTTTCCTGCGGGAGAAGGATCTATTCCTGGATATGTCACGTGAACGGTTCATTGTGAAAGGTACCGGTGACGGAACCGGTTTTTTTGTATGACAAGGGGCCGGTTACTTTAACATGCCCTTGTTCTACAATAGAAGGGGGTCAATTGCCCTGTGTGTTCTGTCACAGGACTGGTCTAAATGATCATGTTACACAACTAACCCCCAAGATCATATCACATGACTTGTACTTTCAAACTCATCACGTGATAGAGACTTTTAAATCAAGTAACAAGGCACTAGTACTTCAGAACCATCGCGTGATAAAGACTTTAAAACTGGTCACGTGGTAGGTACTTTAGGAACCGGTCTTCTCTTCACCTATTACGGGACAGGTCCCCGCAGGGTCTTAATCGTGATATGTATTTTCGGAACCGCTCCAGTTTTCACCTACCACGGGACAGGTCCCAATTCCCAACTGACCCCTTTTTCCCGCAGGGACTATAATTATGTTTACAACTAAAAACAGAACGTTTCACGGGAAATGTCACAGGATCACTTTCAGATCGGTCATATTTCGGCAATCATGGGAGAGTTATTTTCAGACCGGTCCTAGTTTCACCTTTCACGGGACATGTCACAGGTAAGGTCCTTTCAGACTGGTGCTTTTCACACCGGTTATGGGAAAGGTCACAGGTTAGGTCCTTTCAGACTGGTCCTCCTTACACCGGTTACAAGACAGGTTAGTTCATTTCATGCTGGTCCTGTTTACACCAGTTGCGGGACAGGTCACTAGTTTCACCTTTCACGGGACATGTCACAGGTAAGGTCCTTTCAGACTGGTGCTTTTCACACCGGTTATGGGAAAGGTCACAGGTTAGGTCCTTTCAGACTGGTCCTCCTTACACCGGTTACAAGACAGGTTAGTTCATTTCATGCTGGTCCTGTTTACACCAGTTGCGGGACAGGTCACAGATTAGGTCCATTCAGGCCGGTCCTGTTTGCAGCGGTTACGGGACAATTGCTCGAACTTCAGCTGACCACTTTTTTACACAGGGGAACTAAAAAATATATGAAAATCCTAAAGGAGCGGAGAAAATTTTCCTTTTTAAGCATAACTATTTTTTCAATGCTTTTAATCTTGCTCAGGTTTATTTCAATTCTTGTTAATTTTGTTTTTAATCATAATTACTGTAATACCATAATGTTGTTTATAACTTTCAAAACTGTTGGAAATAAAATTCCCATTTTAAAAGGTTTATTAAAAATTTTTTTCCCAAAAATTATGTGTACTGTTTTTTTTTTTTTGTAAATCGTTTTAACTTTAGTAGTACACAACAAATATTTACAACCATGAAAATAATATAATGTTGGTTTTTGTAATACTTCCAAAAGTTGAAAAAAAAAAACTTTGTGGCTCTTCAATTTACATACTAAAAGTATGCCACGAACAATATTATTTACTATCTGCACATGAGGAAAAAAAAAATGATTGAACATTGAAAAAATGCTGGTTTTTTTTCTAAAGATTTTGCATCAGACAAATCTATTTATTAATAAAAAAATTCTGTCGGAAGACAATATCTTTGGCAGACTTACTTTAAAGTAAAATACATCAAAATATAAATCACCATGACAGCCATGAATGAAAAAAAAATATATACTTAAAGCCTAAATGTAGGCAACATTAGTTAGAAAAACATGTGTGTATGCTTTATTGGAGTAGAAAATACAAATATGAGCTACCCTGTTATGGTTACCGAGATTATTGTTGGTTGGCACGTTTCATTGAAGAGCAAGCAAGAAAACGTGTTTTGGTATGTGAGTGGGATTTTTTTTTCTCGTTTTGTTTTGTTATCTATCTGCTATTCAAGGTACATATATCGTCTATCTGTGTGGTAGTTAAAGCTGTTACAAATACTGTTTTGCTTTTCGCCTAATGTTATGCTACAAAGAAGTGTTCAATGAAAATAAAAAAAAACTTTATCTCTTAAGATATGCTGCATTAGGCAAAAGTCACAGAATATAAAACAAACTATTTGGAAGGAAAAAAAATTCTAAGAAAAAATATCATAAGTGTAGATGACATATGTAAAACATTGTTTGGTATTTTGTAAATAAAATATTAAATATAGTATACTTTGAGGGAGGAGTGGGTTAAAAAAATATATATATATATAAATATTAAACTTCAAATTAAATATAAGGTAAATGCTTATATAAGACACCAGATGATAATAAATCATAAACACAAATTCTGAGCACAATAACTAAAATATTTTTTAAAAATTCTTTAAATATTTTAAAGCATATTTAAGGGAGTTTTTGTGGCATATATGTAAAACAAAAATATATAAAATATGTTTTAAAGAATTTCTATAATTTAAATAAGGGAAATATTGTTAGGTTGTTAGATTGACTGATATAAATTTTCTTAAAACCAGTTTTCATAAATCTTTAAATATTAAAAATAAAAAATTACAAATTCATGTTAATAAGGATTTTAAAAAATGAAAGCCTATTTTAGGGGGGAAATCACTAATACCAATTTAAATGTATTATCTAGGTGTAATATATCAAAATGTGAATAACAGTTCCTTAAAGTACACCTTTTTTTTTTGATAATAATAAAAATTATTTTGTTTATACTTTTTTTAAAACTTGTGTTAGTTTTTTTTATGCCTTAAAGCTATACTTTAATTTTGTTTGGCAATGACAAATCTTTATCATATTGTTAATGATTATGTTAAATATTTTGACAGTTATCTTGGAAACTCTAGAAACCCAGCTAAAGTATTTATTATATTAAGGATGTGATATATTTATATAAATTGCTTAGGGATTACTTGTACACATAAATTTTTAGGCTTTACAAAATTCCTGAAAAATGTTTTAAGAAAATTGTGAATTTAATAAATGATATTTATTTTTGTGCATTTTTTTTTTTTTTTTGTTAATTTATTACAATTTTTGTTTTATATCTATTTTAAATAAATTTTTATTTCTTTTTTTTGTTTTTATAATAAATCCATATGGTATTGACATTTTATAAAGATTGTATGTACAACATTTTTATTTCTAAGGCCTACATTTTTTTTTTTGTAGGTATATTAATGTTTTTTCTTGAATTTCATTAGATTTATGGTCTGTGGAAAAAAAATTAAAATATTTATCACTTTTTCTATATTTTTCACAATAAGAGAATGAGGTCAAAAGTTTATTGTTTTGGGTCTCTATAACATGTGTAAATAATATCGAATGCAATTTTTTTCTTCTTATATTTGCTAAAGTATTAGAAAATAATACCGGAAAATTGTAGTTTTTTTGTATAGAAATATTATTATTATTTTTTTTTGTTGAAAACAATATTGACGATGAGTTAACAAAAAAACAAAAGCCAGAAATAATAGCAGAAATATAAAAAAAAAAAATAAAAATTTACAGAAAAAATTTCTATAGATTTGGAGAGTAATTGAACTATAAATCAGACGTGTTATAAGCATACTTTTAGGAGCAATAAACTTATAAGTTGTACAATATAATATTGCATATCGAAAATTTCTAATAATAAATTTAAAATAAATCAATAAATATAAAATAAATTTAGTCAATTAAATGGCAAAATATAGCATACATACATTTTTGGGTAAACTATTTTATCAGCTTTAAAAAAAACCTTCTAGATTTTTTTTTAAAACACGTTAACATTTGTAAACCCCTAAATTATTATTTTTTAACCTTTAAAAAATACTACAGTGTAATGCATAAATTTTTAATGTTTGTACTTTGTAAAATAAATTTTATATCTTTAAAGCAATATTCAACGACAAATTCTAATATTATGTTTTAATGTCTCCTTAAAGTATGCCACAAATTGTTTTATACTCAAACAATTTAAAGTATGCTACAATTTTTTAAGATTTTATTCATAGTGATCACATTAATATGCAACCTTAAAGTATGCAACAAAAAATTTAAATACACATTTTACAACACTTATCGACTTAGCAGAAATTTGAAATTTCTGAAATTTTCGTTGAAATTATATTAAAATTTCTTATTAACCTTAATCATTATTGCTATTAACTACTAATTTCAATATCTAATTTCTCGTAGTATTAAAAAAAAATATATATATATATATTTTACCTAATACCTAAAAATATTCCTTAATATGTTATTTTCTTAACAACCCTTAAAGTGTGTTATAAATTTCTTTGAATCTTTTTTTTTTTGCTAACATAACCTCCAAAACATCAAATTCATTTCAATTAGTTAAATGGTTTTGGGAATACAACATACACAATCTTAGAAACAAAAAGAAAAAAAAAATAACAGCTACTCAAGAAATTTAACATATATGCACTTGCAGCAAAAATAACGTGCATTTATTTTAAAATATTATTTCAACCTTGTTCAGTGCATTTCAAAATGTTTAAAACATATTTATGAGGGGTGGCTGAAGGGAGCAGACTTTAAGAGATTTTAATAACTTAACAGGAATATTGTTAGAAAACTTTAAAAATTAAAACTTTTTAGTAAACATATTTTGCTGCATAGATTTTTATTAAATTTTATTTAAAGGGAATCTTTGATAAAAGTAAAAACTTTTTACATTAAAGAGATTACTAGCAACAAATACTTTTTAAATTATTATGCAGATATAAGTTTTGTAT
The DNA here is from genome assembly GCA_949748255.1 of Eustalomyia histrio. NCBI lineage: Eukaryota > Metazoa > Arthropoda > Insecta > Diptera > Anthomyiidae > Eustalomyia > Eustalomyia histrio. The sequence goes on along the minus strand of OX456524.1, from coordinate 154,946,531 downwards.
TCGAAAAGTTTGGGTTCACTTAAGTATAAAATTAGTAATTTCTTATTGGGTAATTTAGAGCTGGGCTAACAAAACTATGGCACGCTGTACTTTATTGTATTGATATAATTTTAAGAGTTTTAGTAAGCAAAAGATTTAGAATCGGAGGATTTAGAGAGTTCTAACAAAAAAAATTTGTAAAACTGAAGTTCTTGTATTAAAAAAAAATCCTTAGATATTATAAATTTTCAATGAAAAGTTTATGGATTCTAGGGATATTCAAACACAAATTTTTAAGACGGTTATTCAAGGGGGACATTCCATCGCATTTTGGCCTGCTTGTCTAAAGTTTCAATTTCACTCGTTCTCTTTCCATTTCTTTCTTCTTGTCTAGTGTTTCAATTCCACTCGTTCCCCATTCCATTATATTACCCCTACCCTATGTAGTGTATCGATTTCACTCGTTACCCGTTTTATTTCATTTCGTTTCCCTTGTCTAGTATTTAAATTCCATCCGCTGCTAGTTCCATTTCATTCCCTTTGTCTAGAGTTTTAATTTCACTCGTTTCCCGTTTCATTCTATTTCGTTCCCCTTGCCTAGTGTGTTAATTCCACTCGCTCCCAGTTCCATTCCATTTCGTTCCCCTTGTCTAGTGTTTTAATTTCACTCGTTCCCCGTTTCATTCCATTTCGTTTCTCTTCTCTAGTGTTTTAATTCCACTCGTTGCCTTTCCATTCTATTTCTTTTCCCTTCCAATTTGCAACTTGACCTATCAAATATTTAACCTTTTTGGGAAACTTTCAGAAATAAAATCGGTTCGGAAATTTATTACATAAGTTTCTATTGGCCTAAGAACGAGTACTATTGAATTTGATAAGAATCGATCTATATTCAGACCTATCTCCCATAGAAAGGTCCTCTCTGAATTGGATTTAAATAGTATTTAGAGACACAAAATAACTAGAATATGCGCCCTCATATGTTCGGCCCATATTTCGACCTAGTCTCCAGACTTATCTCTGGCCATTCAAATTTATCTCTATATATCCAATCCTATTTATAAAAGAGAAACAGGGACCCTTCCTGGAATTTGGACTGCTTCCCGAAATTCGATCCAAATTTTACTTGGTGCTGGGTCAGAATACTCTACTTTATTTTTGTTTACTAGTTTTTGCCTATTTTTGAGATTTCTCCGAAAGAGAATCAGCTACGATTTTACTGAAAGTGGTTTTGGAGAATTATGAAGAATCTTTTCCACATTTCAGTCGACCCAATCGGACCTTGCGGACACCTATGTGGAGAGAAGTTAATGTGAAAAAATAAAATTCTATTTTTCATAAATACAATCTCTGTATCATAAATATTTTAAAAAGCAGGAAATTTATCCCTAAACATATGCTTTTATACCTGAAAATATGCAACAAAAAATGTTAAACTTTTTACAAAACTAATATGCACAATAGACCGTACCACCTTACAGGCAAAAAAAAAAAAGTTCACCGTACACCTTTAAATATAAAGTATTTTAACAAGAAAATTTCGAAAATGTTTTTTTTTTTTTTGGCCGAACGTAGGGGTCGCCATTTTATATTTTTCTTTATATCTTCGCCATTTACCGTCGGATCTTAAAGTGTTGTATATCAATGTTTTTTGTCTCGCGGAGACCGATGTTTTCCTCGAAGGAGCCATTGACCTCAAGTAACCCGTTCTAGTATTAACCCACCAGATCTCAGTTGCTACCATATTAATGAACCACCCTAATATTTTAAAATGAAAGCTCGCAAAAAAGCAATAAACTTTTGCTAGGAAAGTATTCCAATAATTCCAGCGGAACTATTATTTTATTTTTTTTTAATTTTTTTTGTTGCCGAATGTAGGGCATTTTTAATTTTTTTGTCATATCTTCTGTATTTACAGTCGGATCTTAAAGGGTTGTATATCAATGTTTTTGTCGCAATGATACCAATTTGTTACATCGAAAATCATTGACCTCAAGCACCCTTTTATACCACTTAAGGGGTAAAACCTATGTAAAAAGCCTATATATAAAAACTTCCTTTTTTTATTTTTTTATTTACGGAGATGTGTTAACAAAGATTGGTTTTCACAAGATTTATGAAGGAGTACAAAAAAATATTTGTTTTACACAAAGTTTTACAAAATGATAGTATATTTAGTATAGAGGTCCATGGCACGCAGCATTACTTAATCAATTTTTGATGGATTTCTCTGAAATTTATAATGCATATGGAAAACTAAATTATCTATGGATGCGCGTAGGAGTTTTTGATAGGTCAAATACTTTTTGACTTAGAGCTGTTTCTTTACGAGTATAAAAAATAGGTATTTTGACTTTAACACTTCGCTGTTTTGTCAAAAATTAATATACCCAAAAACTCATACGCTTTTCATTCGTTCCATTCATACAATGACTCCATTTTTGTAGCCAGTGTTGGTAGGAGTTCCATCGCAACTAATAGCTATTAAGAAGTCCATATTGAAGTTCTCTTGACTCAAATAATACAGCCAACTTCAATCACGCCAAAATATGATCGATTAAAATTTGTGTTATTTTATAAGTGATCCACGGCACTCAGCATAATTTAACCAATTTTAGGTGGATCGGTCTGAAACATACACTTTATATAGAAAACTAAATTATCTAAAGAAAAGCGTATGAGTTTTTGGGTATATTAATTTTTGACAAAACAGCGAAGTGTTAAAGTCAAAATATCTATTTTTTATACTCGTAAAGAAACAGCTCTAAGTCAAAAAGTATTTGACCTATCAAAAACTCCTACGCGCATCCAAAGATAATTTAGTTTTCCATATGCATTATAAATTTCAGAGAAATCCACCAAAAATTTATTAAGTAATGCTGCGTGCCATGGACCTCTATACTAAATATACTATCATTTTGTAAAACTTTGTGTAAAACAAATATTTTTTTGTACTCCTTCATAAATCTTGTGAAAACCAATCTTTGTTAACACATCTCCGTAAATAAAAAAATAAAAAAAGGAAGTTTTTATATATAGGCTTTTTACATAGGTTTTACCCCTTAAGTGGTATAAAAGGGTGCTTGAGGTCAATGATTTTAAGATCCGACTGTAAATACAGAAGATATGACAAAAAAATTAAAAATGCCCTACATTCGGCAACAAAAAAAATAATATAATAGTTCCGCTGGAATTATTGAAATACTTTCCTAGCAAAAGTTTATTGCTTTTTTGCGAGCTTTCATTTTAAAATATTAGGGTGGTTCATTAATATGGTAGCAACTGAGATCTGGTGGGTTAATACTAGAACGGGTTACTTGAGGTCAATGGCTCCTTCGAGGAAAACATCGGTCTCCGCGAGACAAAAAGCATTGATATACAACACTTTAAGATCCGACGGTAAATGGCGAAGATATAAAGAAAAATATAAAATGGCGACCCCTACGTTCGGCCAAAAAAAAAAAAAAAAAAAAACATTTTCGAAATTTTCTTGTTAAAATACTTTATATTTGAGGGTGTACGGTGAACTTTTTTTTTGAGGTACGGTCTAATGCACAATCAAAGTTACTGGTAGCCTACTTCAAGGACTTAAAATTAATTACTGGTTTTTCTGTTGATAAGCTTTCACTTAAAAGTATGCCTAAATTTTGAATTTCTTTAACTTTTTTCTAAAAAGAAAAATCTCTTTTAACTTTACAAATTTTGAAAAACGTACATTTCCATTTTTTGACCTTTCCTTTTTTTTTTGTTTAAATTAAATGAAACAATAAGAAAAATAATACCCAACATATGGGTCACACTTAATAAATTATGCGCATAATAAACACAATACATACATACATACATACATACGCAAACATATAAAGTAAAATAAGATTTTAAAATAAACAAATACATACTAAAAATTTCTAAAACATTAAAGGAAAAGAAAAATGATCTAAAAAAGTGTAACACACATCTAGAGAATAACAACAATTTTTTTTTTTTTTGACATATGAAACGAGACAAAAAAAAATCATAAATTATTGATGACTAACAGAGAAAGTTGTGTTGTTTTTAAAAGGAGAAGAAATTTTTTCACAAATTTTCATAAAAGTTTAAATATGTTTTGTGGGTATTTCTCTTTTTTCTTCATACCAAAAGTATGCTATAAAACTTGTTTTATTTTTAGCCTAAAAGTATGTTATAGAAATGTTTAAAATGTTCAGATGAATAATGATATAAATTTAAAATAAATTCTTAATAGTTTACTATAAACTTTTAAAACATTGTCAGCCTGAAAGCAGCTTTTAGATATATATTTTTTTTTTAATTTTTATTTTAAAAGTAGTCTACATAAATTTGTTGTATTTTATATTAAAAATATTTAAAAACATGTATGCCTTAAAGTATGTCTCATTTTTAAGATATATAATAAATTTCAATAATATTTTGCATTCTTTTACTTAAAACAAATTTTGTATATTTCTTTTGCTTATGTTTTATGTGACCTAAAAATATGTTTTAATTTTTTGTTGTTGTTACAATTTTGTTATATTTCAATTGAGGTTTTCTATTTGTTGTTCTCTTTGAATGAAAATATACTAAATTGTTTGTTTAACTAAAAAAACCAACGATTTCCATTACCACTTTTTTTTTGGTTACGAAAAAAAAAAAATAATAAAAATTCCCATATACATTTTTAACATATTTTTTCACGGTGTTATTATTTTACATAATGTCCTGGGGGAAGAGATATTTTAGATGCTCGTATGTGTATTTTTTTTATTTTTTATATTTTTCTACTATCGCACATACATATACATATGCAAATTCAGGCCAAATGTGTGTTAATATTACAATTGGCTGCTTTGTTTCAAAAAGCAAATATTTAGATAAAAGTTTGAGTGGTATACAGTGTTTTTTTTATAAAAAAAAATAGGACGAGACTAATGGGAATAGTGGAACAATTTAAACTAACTGAAATTTTAAAACAATAAAAATAAATAATTTTCTAAAGCATACTTTTGGGAAAACATTTGGAAAAAAATGTGTTTCAAATTGACTTAACTAATAATTTTTAAAATTTTAGATAACTTAAAAATTTATAGAATTTTTTGTTACATTTTTATTTAGCAAATTATGAAGCATATTTTAAGGAGTTAAAGATTTGTAAAACTAAAGATTAATTTTAGGATAAATGAGGAAATGCAACTCAATACTTAAATTTTTGCTGATGTTTGCAACTATCAAATATAATATTACTTAGGCCTACCCCACACATCGTCCGTATTTACGTCTGTATTTCCATGTAAAATGAACGGTCTTTGTAATCAAACTACAGTTTGTAAATATGAAGATAATTAAATGAAATATCCTACATAAGTTTGAATTTCCTTAAATGTTAGAATTATATTTCGCAAAGAAAAAAATTTGTTGTGTGCTGCTTTGTATAAAATAAAAAATAAAAATTGTTACACTCAAAAAAAACTAAACAAAAACTAAAAATTCATCTAAAATTTCCTTTACAGTTTAAAATTCTTTCCTCAATTTCAGTAAAATTTTTTTAAAACTTCGGAAAATGTTCTTTAAAAGAATCAAAAATCCTATGTTTGAGTAAAAACAAAATAGTTCATAACTTTTCTTGATTTTAGGAAAAAAAAAACAAGTACATAAATATATTAAATTAAATTTTATAAATTTTTTAGAAAAATATCTTAGTTTTAAGAAATTTGCATACTAAAATATAATATAAATAAATTTAGTCAAAAAAAAATTTTTTTTAACTAATTTACTTCCATTTAGTTCAAAAAATGTGTCTAACTTAACTTGAAAATATACTTGAACTTGTTTGCTCATTTTTTCACGAGTAGTAAAATTAACTAAATTTATGAAAGCCATTTCTAAATACAGTTTTTAAGCATAAAACTTTATAATTTTTTTTTTTAAATTGTTTTCTAAAAATTAGTTCAGACAATTAAAAACAAAATGCAATAAATTTTTTCCTATGTAATAATAAAAATTAATTTGGTTTTAGAAACTGTAAACTTTTTCTAGGAAAAAAAATTTATGTAACTTAGTTCAGAAAAATTTTAAAAATTTTAATAAAATATTTTTTTTTTAAGTAAAAGTTTTCTAATATTTGAGAAATAATATACTTAGGTGGATAATTTTTTTCCTAAAAATTTTTTCAGATAAATTAAAAAAAACTAGTTAATTTTTTCTTAAATCGAGGAAAAATTTAGTTTTTGTGGGAAAAGGTTTATCATATTTTCAATGTTTTTTCCAAAAAAAAAACATAATAAATTAAAAACAAACTATTCAATTTTACTAATTTTAAAGAAAAAATTTGTTTTTGGAGAATCAAATTAAAGTATCCTTTAAAAAAATTATCGTGCATGATTGTAATTTTTGGTTTGTGATCGTGCTTAACAGTGAGTCATAAATCGATCTTTAATCTTAACAGTCTTAATTATAAACTTAGACAAATTCGAAATTTTTTCTTAATATCAAGGAAAATTTTATTAAATTATGTTAAAAAGTGTCTTTGGCGCCGTTTTGATTCTAATTTTTCCTGCAAATAAGTTAATTTTTCTAAATTCTAGTTCATTTTTCTTGTTGGGTGTACAGACTTCAATAGGTTATGAGCCCACTTGAGCAATGAAAATTTGTTGTTTAAATTCAAATTTGCAAAGAAAAGTTAAAAAATTTATTTATATTTAGTTTCATAAATTTAGCCTTAATGTACATATCATAAGTATAACTATTAATATTTTGTGAAATTCAAATTTCTATACAACCTTCTTTAAGGCTTTATTAAAACCTAAAATATAAATTGTTCAAACTCTATTTCAAGTAATTTTTATATTCTTTTATCAAATCATTACCTTATATGATCTTTGCATTATAATTATAAAAAAATTGCTTTAATTAGCTTTAAAATTATGTTATAATATTGTCAGATTGCTGTGCATCAAAAATGTGATTGACAAATATAAATTACGATATCAAATATCACACATAAATCTAATTTAATGTCTACTTTGCAAAGCTTAATATTGTCTCACAGAGCAAACGGTAATTAGAGGTAAAATAATCTAAAGACTAATTAGCATTATGTAAGCTTAACAACCGCATACATATACAGCAAATTTAGAAAAAAATATTCCTTAAAAAAACAACGCCTAAAACTTATCCTTTGATTTAAAAAACATTTAATAATTGTTATAAAAAAACTATCAAACGCCTAAAAGTAGGTTATAAAACTAGCTTATTTACATAATTTTTACACAAAAAAATATGCTTTGAATGTAACTGGTTTAGCCTTAAAGTAGGCTATAATAAATTTTTGAATTTTTTCTTAGATTTATTCCAACTTATTTGTCTTTTATTATTTAAACCTTTAATGACGTTTAATTAATATTCTTATTCTAACTGACAATTAATGTCACTTTTCCTAAATGTCTAATAGTTATATATTTTTTGTATTGCCTAACTTTAGGCTGTGGTTGTCAGTTTGTTTTATACATTACTTATATTAATGTAAGATATTTTGTCCTTGTACAAAAAACAAGAAAAAAAAAAAACAAACTATAAACCCAGCTGTCAAGTACAATGTTTTTCAATTACCAGCCTAAAAATATACATCATACAACTTGTTAAAGTAAATATGTAGTTTAAGTTATAAAACTATGGCATAATTTTTGGCGCCTTTTAAAATTTTATACAAATGTAGTAAAACTATTATTAGTTTTTGGCAGATATTTGCACAAAAAAAAAATTTGTTTAAAAATCTTTATTATAACATAAACTAAATTCTAGTTATCCAAAAATCTGAACAGAGTTATCAAAAAGTTGAAAAATTCCTCTGAATTCATGCATGAGCATTCATTAGTAACACTTTTTACCTTGGGATTCAAAGAGGAATCACATAATATTACAAATGTATTAGTTTCATGTGGTATTTTTTAACCGAAAAAAGAAATTGATTTCTTTAATTTAAATGGGTCAATGCACGATTAGTAACAGAAATGCTATTTTATATTATTACGGTAATGGTATTTTAAGGGTAACGGTATTTTAGTTTTGCCGTTTGTGGTATTTCAGGGTTCACAGACCCTATATGCAAACTTCGGGTGTATCTCAGGGTAGCGTTTTGGGCCCGTTGTTTTTTAATTTATTTATTAATGATATTTCTCTTTTCTTTAAGAAATCAAGATTTCTTTTATATGCAGATGATTTAAAAATATGTTTACAAGTGGACTCACTGAGGGATGTTTTTGATTTACAAAACCATTTGGATAATCTTGGAGAGTGGTGTAAATCAAATAACCTACATTTAAATATTGGCAAGTGTCATCATATTTCGTTTTATAGGTCTTTGCATCCTATTTCTTTAGTTTTAAATATTAATAACTATGATTTAAAAAGAATTAAATCTAAACTCGACTTAGGTGTGGTATTTGATACCGCTGTGTTGTTTGTACCTCATATTGAGTACATTGTTCCTAAAGCTTATAAAATGCTTGCTTTTTTAAAGAGAAATTTTTATGAATTTTCTGATCCTTACACATTTAAATATATTTATACTTCCTTCGTGAGATCGAAGTTAGAATATGCTTCTGTCGTTTGGAGTCTTCATGTCTCTACTTATATCTCCCGTATTGAGAGAGTTCAACGTTTATTTATAAAATTTGCGTTAAGATCACTTTATTACCTGGAATCTTTTCAATATGAATCTAAATGCCTTTTTATTGGTTTGCGAACTTTAGAATTCCGCCGAACTTTTCAATCGGCTTTACTTTTGTTTGATATAATCAATCATAATATTGATTGTCCTGACTTGCTATCTTTGATTCCATTTTATTTTCCATTAAGAAGTCTTAGGTTTATTGCTGCCTTTAATGTTCCAATACATCAGACTAATTATGCTATGCAATGGTACGTTAGCCCGCACATTTATTACTTTTAATTATATAAATTTGAGTCTTCAGAAAAAATCTAAATCATTTATTGAATTTTGCATAACAAAAGATAATTTTAAACTATTTCTTTTTGCCGTATTACAATAAAACTTATTTTTCTTATGAATATTTTTTATACTAATTTTAAATTATTATATATTACATTTACTTGAATCATAGTCTGTAAGGAGTTTTGTGTCCATAGACTGAAATAAATAAATAAATAAATAAATAAATAAATAAATAAATAAATAAGTAAATAAATTAACAGTATCTTTGTTATTTCGATAGTGGTATTTTAAGCATAACGGTATTTCGAGCATTTCGGTAACGGTATTTAATTTAATCGGTATTTGTATTTCCAGGTGAACGGCATTTTAGTTATTTCGGTAACGGTATTTTAAGGATATCGGTATTACGGCTATTTCTGTAATGGTATTTTAAGGTTAAGGGTACCGTCATGTAAAAAAAGATAAGATCTGATCTGTTTATATCAAATTGAATCTAATTAGATTTTGAGACAGCTCTGATCATATATGATAAGTTATGTCATATGTGATGTATTTTATGGCCAGATCCAGTGTCGCCAGCTATGTTCATATCTAAAGGAATTTTTTAAATTGCGTAATTTTAATCGCTTATGAGGGATCATATCTGGTGCCAGATCTGTTCATATGTAAAAAGATATGGTAAAGTGCGTAATGTCTTTGTTCAGGTTTTGTACCAGATCTTAAAAATTCCATTTAAAGAATTACCCCAGAAAAATATTAATTTATAATTTTTTTATTTTTTATTTTTATTTTTTTAAAATTATATCATTTTATTCGATCTTATTTTAATATTAATATTAAATTTTTTTTAAGCTATAGATCTTTTTTTTTTATAAAATTTCTTATTTTATTTCCGATATTTCGCTAACAATTTGTTAGCATCTTCAGGAAAACAAAATTTAAAAAAAAAATTTAAATTTTAAATAAAATAAGAAATTGTATAAAAAAAAAGATCTTTAGCTTAAAAAAATTGAATATTTTTATTTTTTATATTTTTTATTTTTTTATATTTTTTATTTTTTTATATTTTTTATTTTTTATATTTTATGTTTTTTTTATAAATTCTTTTAGTTTTCTTCGATCTTCTTGATTTGTAGATTAGTTTAAATTGAGCTTAAGATCTTTTTTTTTTTTTAATAAACTCAAAAAGTGATCGGTATAGTGCTTATTCTTATAATTTTAACAAAATCTATGGATAAATTAAAATCTTATGGCAATTTTAGCTCAAACATTTTTTTAGAATTAAACTTATTTCAGAAATGTATTTTCTTTATAATATATTTTTATTATTAATCAATTTATTTTTAAAGTCTTTCAAAAGCACACTCAGAATATTATGTAGTTAACTGTTTGTAGTTTAATAAAAAAGTTTTCCGTTTCATTTAAAAATAAAGGAACATACATTTATTTTTCAAAGAAATATCTATATTAACTTTTTTATACATTTATTCGAAATAGTTTACTATCATTTACTGACTTTTTTCAGTTTCATTTATTTTTTTCATTTGTTTGAAATTTAATAAAAATTTACCCACAAAACGGAAACTTGTGGTTTATTTGTGTCCGTAACAGTTATTACAAATTTAAATTTTGTTTGCTGTCTGTTTCAAAAAAAATATTCAAAAAATTTCAATTTGTTTTTTTATTTAAGTTGGTTGTATATATACAAAATTTTTGAATAAAAATTACAAGAACTTCATAAACACACATACATACACAAATACATTCACACAAAAAGTGTTTATAGCTTCATATGCATACATACATTTTGTATTGTACGAGTATATTAAAAAAAAAACAAAAAATACAAAAACGGAAATAATTTCAAATAAATGAAAAAAAAACATTTATTTTTTAAGGATTGGTAGGTAAAATTTTGACATTTATTTTAACTGATTATATCATTTGTTTCTTACGGATATGTCAGTTGATTAATCAACATTTAAAAATAAATAACAAATGGAATTTAATTTAAATGAAAATTAAGTAGACCGGTTTTTAAATGAAATATCATTTTTTTTAAATGATATTTTCAGTTATTTTAACTTACAGACTATTTTAAGTGCATGTACATGATTTCTAACAGTGTATGCATTAGAGAATATTTATTATATCAAATTAGTATATTGTCAATACGATATATTCGTTAGCCTCTAATTTATTTTAATATATAAATTATTTAAATACATGCTATAATTTATTTTTATATACCACTAAAAGCTTAATAACTATATTTTATTAGCATTATTGTTAATTATTTATTTGTTTCTATATTTATAATAAAGTGAAGGTCATAAGTTAATAACTCTATACAAATAATTTTTAACAACTTTAGCTAAGTTTGTAATGTAATTACTTCTCTATTTATATGATGATTATTTGAAATTAAAAAAAAAAAAAATATCAGCCAGTTAAGGGTTATCAGTTTATAACCTTAATATTTATATTTAAAAATTTTAAATTTTATTTTTTATCGAAAAAAATACACATTTTTGGTGGCTGTAAAATGTAATTAGTTGATGTTATGTGGTCTACTCTTGTAGAAAACGCACAGATCATATATAATGAATGAAATACTTAACGTCTACTATAAAAGTTTGTGGTGGAATTTGAAATTGTAATTACATTCATTTTTAGACCAATATTAGATTAGCTTTTAAAATAGTGGCGGTAATTGTATATATACATACATACATACATATACATATATATATAAGTAAATAAGTAGTGGAAATTTTATACAAAAACCATTTTATTATTAATGAAATTGTGTAATTGATAGGGTTTCTATTAACAAAAAAAGGAGGTCTAATATGCAGAGAGTTTTAAATAATTTAGTAACTATTATGTTAAAGAGAATTTTTAATTAAGTTGTAATTTATATGAAATTAAATTTTAAATATTTATATAAGACCTTAAAGTATGTTTAATAAATTAGATTTTCTAATGAAGCATTTTAAAGAAGGTTATAATTAAAAACTATTAAGTAATAATTTTAAATATTTAATTTGTTGTTAAACCTCCTGCCTGCATGCAGGCATTTAGTTAAATATTGTGATTAATACACACATTTAACTTTATAATATCTTAAATTATATTAAATTGTAAACCAATATTTCTAAAAGTATATACAAACAATATATGTATTAAATATAAAAGCCTTAAAATATGCTGTGATATTAGAATTTCAAATTATGTTTTGTCTTTGAAAACAACAATAAATATTATGTTATAAAGGGTGTCCCAAGAAGAACGCAATTTTTAAATCTGGCAACATTCGAAGTGTCATTGTTTGACATTTGAAAAATTGTTATTGTTTGCTAGTAGAAGGTACGAGGTTAGTAAAAATGGAGCGCGAATGAACAACGCATTCTCATTATGAAATTGTTTTTCCAAAATGATGAAAGTTTTGCGGCTACAGTTCGCAAATTGCGATCAATTTGGGGTCACAATAATGCTCCAAAAGAGTCAACTGTAAAGAGATTAATGGATAAATTTGCCGAAACTGGGTCTGTTAGTGATGTAAAGACAACAACGCGCCATCGACCAGGTCGATTGACCGAAAATGTCGCAGCTGTACGTGATGATGTCGCTCAAACTCCATCCACCTCAATTCGACACCGAGCTCAGCAAATTGGTGTCTCCAAATCCACTTTGCAGCGAATTTTGACAAAAGATTTGCATCTTCATGCATACAAATTTCAATTGACCCAGGAACTGAAGCCAGCTGACCATGGACAGCGAAGGGAGTTCGTTAATTGGGTATTGGAGAGACAACATGAAAATGCTGATTTTGCCGATAAAATCATCTTCAGTGACGAGGCCCATTTTCATCTTGATGGCTTCGTCAATAGGCAGAATTGTCGCATTTGGGGTGAGGAAAATCCTCGAGTGATTCACGAGAAGCAAATGCATCCTCAACGTGTCACTGTGTGGTGTGGTTTTTGGGCTGGAGGAATCATTGGACCTTTTTTTTTATGAAAATGAGGCAGGTCAAGCGCAAACAGTCAATGGTGTTCGGTATCGTGAAATGATAACCAGTTTTTTCTTGCCTAGAATTGAAGAAATGAATGTGGAGGGCATGTGGTTCCAACAAGACGGCGCCACATGTCATACAGCCAGAGAAACAATTCAATTGCTGCATCAGTCATTTCCCGGTCGTGTTATTTCGCGTTTTGGATATCAGAATTGGCCGCCTAGATCGTGCGATTTAACACCATTAGATTTTTTTCTTTGGGGTTTTTTGAAGTCGATGGTTTACGCGAATAAGCCGACGACGACTCAAGCCTTAAAAGAGGAAATTGGACGCTGCATTAATGAAATACCGCAGCATTCATGCAAAACGGTCATTGAAAATTTCATTAAAAGATCGCGTGCATGCCAGCAAAGCCGCGGCGGCCATCTGCACGATATATTGTTGCATACATAACCTCATTCTGTCTACTTTACGATATAATAAAGTTTCACGATTTTTTTTTAAATATCTGTGTTTTATTTAAAATTTAAAAATTGCGTTCTTCTTGGGACACCCTTTATATTACAACCTTTAATGATGATATTTTTTTTTAAAACATTCGTTTGCATACTTTAAGGGTTTTTGAAAAAAAAAATTATAAATGTAGCATATTTTTAGGAAAAAGCTTTGAATACAAAACAAATAAGACTTGAAATAAGTAAAAAAATAATATAAATTTTTTTAGGTTACATTTTGTCAACATTATAAAAGAAAACTATTGAAATTTGAATAACTGTATATTTTAAAATAATTTGTTAAAAAGAATTAATTTTAAACATAAAATTTCTTTTGTAAACATTTTAAAAATACTACTGCATAATACATTTAGCATATAATAAATAAATTTAAAAGTTGAAAATTAATCTTTCAATTTGTTTGCATAAATAAGGGTTTCATAAGGATCTCCTTAATTACAAGAAATATTTTGACCAATAAATAAATTTCAATAATTAAAATCAAATTATTTTCAATTTTTAAAAAATGTATGTTACTGTAAAAAAGTTTTTGTATTTATAAGAAATTCCTTAATCAGTTTATTTCCACCATTAAAGCATTGCATACTTTTGGATTTGTTTAAATTACACATAAAACATAGTATACTTTAAGGTTTTAATGAGCTCAATAGAAAAAAATAAATCTCTTACAGTTAAACATTTTTCTTTTTTTTTCTTAAAAAAAAGTTGTAATTAAAACTCTATCTTACAAAAGACTTAATATTAATTATATGAACAGCATATATGTAAAATTTTTGTAAAAAAAAAACCCATCAAAAATTGTTGCTATAATTCAGAAATTATTTAGCTAACATTTGTACGGAATGTGTTAATAAAGTTTAAGGTTCACAAAACAAATTTTTCTTATCAAATTTGTTCTCTAAGCCTCCTATAATTTTGTAAATCGGTTTTGAATTAAATTGAAGTTAACAAAGGTTTTATTCAATTACTAACTCAAATACATAGTCAAGATCTGATGCCAAATCTGTACAAAGGCATCACAAAATTTAGCATATTTTTTTCAGTTATGTACAGATCTGGCACCATATATAGTCCTATATGACCAGATCTACTCATATCTAGGCGCAAAAAATGTATTATTTTTTCAGATCCCTTTATAATATGAACAGATCTGGCACTATATCTGCTCAGATCTGGCCATAAAATGTATTTCATATGCCATATCTTATCATATATGATCAGATCTGGCACCAGATTTGATCATATATGATGAGATTCATTTATACCTAACCATGTGAAAATTGAAATATATATGAACATACATAACTACACATGGTCTTGTGTATGATCATATATGAGTATTCATGATCATAGGCGTCCATGCATAGTTTAATATATGATTATAGGTGATCTCAAATTATGATCATATATGGTCGTATAATATTCATGTATGCTTATATATAATCATATACAACCATATACCCTCAAATTTCGAATCCGAAGATATATGGAAATATATGAGATCATGTATGATCATACATTGAAATATGCATGGACGTATATGATCATGTCTACTCATGTATGCCCATATATCGGCCCATGTATGATTGTGAATGTTCTTTTTTTTTTTTTTTTTTTTTTTTTTTTTTTAGTAGTATAGGAACCATATTTGGCCCAGAGGGCTTGGTTCTTGAATATTTGAATAAATAAATAAATAAAAAAAATAAATATATTTCGATGATGTATACTCATGTATGCTTATATACCGGCCCATGTATGATCAGGTATTTTCATATATATTTAAATTTTTACTTGGGTAATTAGATCTAAGCAGATCGAATCTAATCTTTTCACACTGGGGAATTGATTTATATAAGGAGGCGTGGTGATTCATTGATCAAAATCGGACATCGCTAAATCGACTTAGAAAGTTATATTTTTATTCGATTGTATTAAAAGTTTAACTGCTGTTAATGAATTTTCTTTAATCAATGTTAAAGCCGCACCGAAAGGAGTAGATTCTAAACTCCTTGCATGTTTAAATTAAATTTTCAGGTTCGCAAAATTCAAAAAAAAAAAAAAAAATGTTCTGCATGTTCTGATGTTGGGCGCCAAAAGTTTTAAAAAATGCTTGGCTCATTTTTAGGGTTCAAAATAATTTAAAAAGTGAAAAATATTAGTAAAAATCTTAAATCCTTCTATAGCCCAGCGTTGGGCGCCATACATATAAAATCACTTGTTTTCTATTAGACATCAGTTTTCGTTGGATTTTTTGTGTTGGGATATCTTTTTTTTTTCAAGTTCATAATTATGGAAAATAATCATCATATATACAATTTTAATAAATAATTTTCTGTTTTCCTTTTTAACAAGGAAATGCATCTTCAATTTATTATTATTTTTTTTTTTTGTTTTGTTTAGCACTGTTTATTTCGTTACATTCTCTTGCATAGAAAAACATTTTTATACAGATGAATGTTTCCCCCTTAAGCTCTTCTTTTTTATAAAAACGGAAGTCATCAACATAATCATACTCATTTTCATCTTTATTTTTTTTTTTCATTATATTTTGCAGTCATAACTGCACGGCTTTACTAACATGAAGGTATGTAAAGAAATTATATAAAAAAATTTACAGTTTTGCATTTGTAATGAAAATCTTGTTTGGCAAAAAATATATATGAAAAAATGTTTTCGTTACAAAAAAAAAAAAAAAACTAGACTTACGGTAAATATAAAAATGGCGTCAAAGCATAAATGACACATACATTTAAGCTGGCATTCGGGCATATACAATACAACAACAACAATAATAATAATAATAGCATGATGGCCAGGTATGGTAAAGCAGAATATGATATGGTTGGGTATTGTATAAGTCTAGCTGCAGTAATACATTATTTTAATTAACATTTTCATTATGAACACAGTTGTATGTTATATATACTATATATAAAACAACTTCATATACATAGAAAATGCAAAGAATTAAAAATGAAAGCAGTAATACAAAAAAAGCTAGTAAGCATTTGTACATACTTGTGCATATGCATATATAAAACGCCTTAACATATGCAGTATAATTTTAATTATATATTCAGATTTTTTTTTATATTCCCCTCTTTTAAAACCTAACAACTAACCATGCAAGATAACATTGTTTTTTTAGAGGTCTTTGTAATTTATTTTCTTGATTTTTATTTATTATTAAATCTAATGAATGGAAATTTTATATATAAAAAAAATTCTAATTATTAGAGCATACTTTAAGGATCATAAAAAAAAACAAGAGGAATAGTTAATTAAATACATTTGTATTAGCAATATGTTATTAATTGTTATTAATTAAATGAATTTTCATTTATATTGCATACTTTGAGGATTTTAATATATTATAAAATTAAAGCATACTTTGCGGGTTGCATAAATAATATACATTTTAAATCTCCTTTAATATTTTGTGTGTATTCAAAATACTTTACTTGATCATTGGTTTTTTTGTAAATATATAATATTTTGTAGCATACTTTGGTGTGTTTGAAAAACTTTAAGTTGTTGTAGTCTACTTTAAGGTGTGTTAAAGCATAATGAAAGTTGTGGCTTACTAAAATTATATGCACTAGCAAGTTTTTATTAAAGTAAAACATAAGTTGTGGGGTATAGACAAATTTTATTGCATACTTTAGGATGTTTGACAACTTAAGTTTGATAAATTAATTTGGAAATGTTATAGACTACAGGGTGTGCCAGCTTTTATGTCGATAAATGAATATTAGATAACTTTAAAAACCGATTTCCATATGTTTGATTTTTAATTTAATTTGGTCTTTTTCAATTAATTTAAACATCAATCAAATGACCGCCTCTATTGATTACCGCACGCAGAGAAAAATCATGGTTGCAACATGATCACTGCTACTATATTGTACTTGCTGCAATCAAGTATGGTTGTCACAACCATATTATTGGTTGTCTAACCATCAACGTGGTCGCTACCATCATTATTATGGTAAATATTTCACTATTTTATGATTGCCACCTTCTATTTTATAACATGATTGGCTGTAACCATACTGTGGTAACAAAAATTCTGACTATGAAAAAAATATGATAATTATGCAACCATAAAATGCTGGCAACAATCAATGAATAATTATACATCAAATAAAACATGACTGTGACATTTACAGCCCTAATACGAGTATTGTCTTGTTTTCATAAAAACCAAAATGTCTTAAAACAACAATCATATATTGTTTACTTAAACTGGAGAAATATCAGATGGGTAGAAAATACCTTTCATGTGGCATTAAAACATTTCATTAATTAACCTATTAAGATCCAGTTTTTTATGAGGGTTTTTTTTCGAAAATTACTTATACATGTAATATTTACAATAATCAATTCATTGTCAAAAAGATTCTATATAAAGATTTTATATGGCTCATATTATGATAATCCAGAAATCATAATATGGTTATGGGGACACTAATGTAATAACATTTTGAGAATACTATATTACATGCAATCATATTATGATTAATTCAACATCATAATATGTTTATTTAGAATCATAATATGGTAATTTTTGGATCATAATATAACAGTAGGGTCAATATTATGGTAAAATTATGGATATTTTACTATCAAAATATGGTAACCATAATATAGTACGACTATGGTTGGCACAATCATAAACCCAAAAATATATGATGCTCTTCGCATATGATTCTCGCAACCATGTTTTTTCTTTGCGTGCGCAAAATATGCCCTTTTTGCTGCATTTTCCAAAACTTTTTCGAGCATCTGGGGCGTTATATCAATGATTTCGGCTCAAATGTTTGCTGAGTGTACACTCAGGCCATTGACGAGCCTAAGACAAACATTCATGTCTGAAGTCTGGAGGGCTTCAGTAACCGTCCAGACTATTTTCATACATTTTCAGGCAGAGATAATAAGCCATCATTCACCGATATCGTTTACCAGCGACGGTTTCGCCTTCTCTGAAGAAAAATTACCAAATAATAATTTTGGCGCAATGCCTTCCCACTTTTTGGTCATGCAATGGTATTTTCTTGTGTAGATTCTCCATTCGCCAAATGCTGCAATTTTTTTGTGAACACCACCACAGAGTGTAAAATGGGTCTCGTCGGTCCTCAAAATTTGCTTTTAAAAATCAGGTTCAATGTTCTGATGTCAGGTTTAGACCTAGCCGGTCTGCCAGCAAAATTCTTTGAGTCTAACGCAAAATTCTTTAACTAATGCAGATCATTCTTCAAAATTCGTCGCAGTTTTGTTATAAAGCGATACATGGTAAAATTTGTACTGAAGGACTGACATTTTAAAAATAATCGATTGATAAATGTCAGAGTAATTAAGTGTTGCCATACCGACATTAAATTGTTTTTATTCATTATCAATTTGATAATTTTCAATAATTTTTAAAGAATTCTAGAAATTTAAAAAAAAATGTTAATCGTTTCGTAAATTTTTGAATGTAATTTTTTTTTAACACAAGTTAAAAATTTTATAAAATTTTATTAAAATTACTGCCTTTAATATTTTGTTTTAAATTATAAAATTTTCGTATATTTTTAAATATTTTGAATTTTTTTTGGAATTAAAGCATACTTTTAGGTAACGGGTACATTGATTTTTCTGAAACTTGAATCTTATAATTTTATTTAACATTTTATATTAAATTTTACTTTTACTTATTTGTTCCAACATTTCCTTACTATTTAAAACAGCTTTCTAATGTTTTCAAATTTAAATCATACTTTTAGATGTTACTTTAAATAATTTCCTAATGTGTAGATGAAAAAATATTTTTGAAAACATCTGCTTTTAAAAATCTTTTATTTTTTTTTATATATATTAACCTTCTTGAAAAGTGTCTGATGAATTTTCAAAAATGTAAAGCATGCTTTTAGGTATTAATATGATGATTTTTCCTTTAACTTTATTTAATTCCATTTTTTCGTTAAGGCATTTAAAGTTTGCACTGGTTATGTTTTGTTTCTTACAAGAAAAAGGTATATATTTTCTAACAAAAACTTAACTTTTTTGTTTCTTATTTTCTTCATCGAAAATTCTTGCAGCATATTTTATGGAGGAGTTTATTAAAGAAAAATGTTAGTTGCTCAGTTTAAGCCTTAAGGTAAAATGTCATTGGGTTCATTGGCGCATATACAACACAAGCAATGAAAATATTATATACATATAAACAGGAAAAAGGTTAATGAAGTAACAGAAAATAATAAACTAAACAAATATTTCATAAACTAAACGTGATTTTTTGTTTTTTTTACAAAACAGCAAAGATATGAAATATACTTTTAGGGGAAGGAGGGAGAGAGAAATATAAAAAATCGTGCGTTTTTATAGAAAGTAGCAAAGAGGGGGGATTTAGAAGTTTCAAGGTATGAAATAAGGGTTTAAGACGATCACAAATGAGCAAGAATGATTTTAGATTAAATCCAATTTTAGTATACTTTTAGGTGTTGACAAAAAATTTGCTAACTTAAAGCATATTTTTAGAAGTACGATATTTAATTATAAATATAGAGTAAAGGTATGCAACAAATTTTGTAATAATTTATAGTAAAAATTTAAAGCATATTTTTAGGTATTAATAAATTTAAAAAAATTAAAGCTTACTTTTAGCCATCTAGCAAATTACTTGAGAATCATTTAATTAAACCTTAACGTTGTTTAAATACATAATAAAAAATCGGTATAAAATTTAATTTAATAAACTAAAGCATAGTTTTAGATACTTGGAATTTTATAAATAATTTTTCATACATTTGTTTTTAGATTTCATATTTAGTAATTGATTGATAAGTGACAAATTTTTGCTTTTACTAACTAAATTTCTCATTTTTTTGCGCGACTCATAGTAAAATTGTTTTTATTATTCTGTCATTTTAATTGACATTTTAGCTTGTTTTAATATGAATATTCTCTCTGCAATTTCCCTGAAACCATACATGGGTGTAATTAATTGGGTGGACCTATGAATTGATTGATTTATTATTTGTATTACTTTTTCCTGAACTAATGATAATGATTTTAAGGATCTGATGAGATTGATAACTGGCAAGGGTTTTAAAATTCATTGCAATTAATTGTTCGTCAGTTTAAGCCAATTATTACAATACAATTTTTAGATAAACTTTTCGAAACACTTTACCCCACTGAAGTAAAATACGAGTAACATAACAGGGCTATGAACTCAAATACTTTAACAATTTCGCCAACTCTCCTTCAGATGGCGAGTAACAATGGTGCTAAAATTTACCATCTCGTGCAATTACAGTGTTGCCATATTTTAAAGCCTTTATCTTTAACCACCTTTCATGCATTTTATATCCCCTTTTCAAAGAAAGCAACACATTAACTAATTGGAATAATTTTCTGAATGCTGCTTCTCTTAAAAAAATATATATTAAGATATTGTAATGAAATTTGGTACAATGAGTCATATTGGTCCAAGGACGAAGGCTGCTCAAAAATAGAATTGTTTGCACGCTACAGGTCGCAAATATAAAAAATTTGATACAAGAACAAAGTCAGTTGGGCCTACATATTCGTAATAAACTTTCAATGGTAGTGACAAATTCCCAAGTGTGGCTCAAACAAATTCTACAGCATTGAAATGAACATTCATATCAATATTTTTTTTTAATGAAAATATTTTTATTACTTTTATTACATGCACTTAAATTGTAAAAATCACATTTATAGAGTATTTTTTGTTTGTTTTCCATATATGACTGTAATATATTTAAAATAAAAATGTTTGTTTAATAATATTTTCCTTTTTTAACAGATGAATGTTTCGTTCGAAAAAGGGCATTAAATCCATTTTGAAAACTTCAGGGGAAATTGAAATATTTAATTTTATATATATTTTATTTATGTCACTCATATAAAAATCGAAATATATATATAAACATATACGTCCATGTATGGTTCAATATATGACCATATATTATCGGATCCGAAATTTGAGGTGATAAATGGCAGTATATGGTAATATATGATCATACATGAATAATATATGAGCATATATGATCATACATGACTTCAAATTTCAGATCCGAAGATATGTAGTCATATATGAGATCATGTATGGTCATATATTGAACCATGCATGGACATATATGACATGGGTCATGCAGAAACATATACCATCATACATGGACATACATTACCATATGCGTTCATGAATTGTGTTATAAATGACCATATATCTTCGGGTCATATATGGTATATGATCATGTATGGATCCAAAGTATATGGTCATATATGAGGTAAGTATGGTCATGTATTGCATGCATGGATGTATAATATACATTGTGTATGTTCATGTATAAAAATGTATGTTTATATATATTTCGATTTTTATATGGCATAACAATGGAATTTAAAAAATTGTATTTAACGCCCTTTATTTGAGTGACATAGTAAAATATATACATATTAAATTTCAAATACAAACAAAAATTCAATAAAAATATTATCACAAAAATTAAGGCAATTTTTATAACAATTTGCAGCAAACAATTTGTATAAATCTGTGAGTGTTGCTTTTTTTGGACTAGAGGGAATTTTTTCTATCGCATTTTATGTTAAAAACTCTTTTAAGTAAAAGATATGCGCATAAATTTCCATTTCATTATGGCAAAATTGGCATAAAACAAAAATTATATAAATTGTGTAAATTGCTGGATATTAAATATAAAAAAACAAGGTATGTGAAAATTTGTAAATTATTACAATAAATGTTATAATAATATTTAAAGCTAAAGGTAGACAAACATTTAAAAAAAAAAACAAATGTTTATTTTAAAGAAACAAAAAAAGTAATAAATACATAAATTAAAAAAAAAAAATGTATTTAAATTCATATTAATTTTTATGAAAATTTTATTTAAATTTACATAGAAACAAATTGAAAACATTTACCCCTAAAGTATGCGTTGATGTGTATACATTTTTCCCCCTAAAAAATATATTTTAAAAATATTATTAAATGTCTGACCAGAAGTATACTTATGTTTTAAAATATTTTATAAAATAAAGTATAACCCCTAAAGTGTGCTTTGTTTTAACAAATAAAAAGTATTGCATAAGTTTTATAAAATGTCTGCTTAGAAGTATACTTTAATTTTGTTTTTGTTTATAATATTTAAAGCCTAAAAATATGTTTTTTTATTTAAATACAAACATGTTTGGAATTTAATATTTGCTGTAGACTTAAAGCAAATATTCCCCTAAAAAAATATATAATAATTTTTTTTTTTCAAATCGTACACTTTTTTGCTTATTTAGTCTCCCCTAAAATGTATGCTTTAATATATTTATATATTTTAAAAATTATTTTTTCTATATATTTATATCAAACAATTGATTAGATTTTTTTTACAGATTTTTTCATTTAAACAAATTTATATTTTTTAACGTACATGTATTTTTTTGCATACTTTTAGGCAAAAACTGTATACATAAAAAAACTAAATCACGTAAATTGTTTAGAAAATAAATATATATGTATGTTTACATATTATTTCTATGGCAAATATTCAAAATCTCTCGCTTATTTGCATTAGAATTGCAATGAGTATTTGTGAACAGCCCATAAATGTTGGCAGCAATTACGAAATTTACAAAACTAGCTTTTGGCAGGTTATATAGATTTTTTTGTAGCATAGTTTTTGGCTTATACAAAAGAAACTAAAATTAAACTGGTTTTGTAAACCTGTTTAAGTGGGAATTATTAAATATTTATTGCACCAACATTTTAATGGTGACATTATCCTCCCATGGACATTATTCCCATTTAGGTTTTTAGAGATTCCTCCTTATAATTAGAATTATGTAAGGATTTTAACGCATTGTACTTTCACTTTCAAGCAACACCTACCTTTAAGACCCATGTATTCAAAAATGATAAAATTTATTATTTTAGGGTTGCCATGTAAAGTTTTAAAAAACCAAATTTTTAGATTTTTTATAGAACTTTTTTGAAAAAATATTTTAATACAAAAGGAAGAGAAATTTTATAAAACTGAAATGCTGATTTGCTTAAAAAGACATCTAGGAAATTGTTTTTAATGGAAAAAAAAAATTTTTTAAATTCGTATCGGTTCCGAAATTGTAAAAAATTTAATGTTTTGAAAATTATCACATTGTGTTTTTTTAAGTGTGATTAATGAAATATTTTGTTTCAACAAGCGAAAGTTTGAAAAGTTAAGCAGCCAGTATTGCCATTTTTAAAATTGTCTAAAAATGTTCAAATAGTTGAAATCTTGTACATTAGTTTGATAGAATTTTGCATAAGCAATGAAGGGAAATTTTAATTTTGAATAAATCTGAATGAAGCCACTAGAGGGGGACAAAAAAATGCAAAGAAACTAAAAATGCTTGTTTCGAAATCTTTTCAAAAAAAAAATTCTCACGGGGTCGATGACCGGTATAAAAGAGGTTAATATCTCATTAAAAATTTTTTGTATATTTTTTTCAAACCTAATATTTTAGGTACTATGTTTCCAAAAGAGTACCAAAAATAAATTTTAAAAAGAGTTTTTTTTTTAAAAACAATTTCTTTTAAAAAAATGTACTAAAAAATGTGTATTTTTCAAAAATGATAAAAAAAATTACAGCTTTTAAATGAAAGTGCTATAAAAGCATTTCTCAAAAATTCTATAGAGTTTTAGTACTTTTTTGTTTTAAATTAACAAGTCAGCACTTTTTGTAATAAAAATAATTTATCTTTAAAAAATAATTAACATTTTTCGTTAAGGATTTTTTTTTTTATTTTTTTACTTTTTGAAAAATATAACAGCTTTTTGAACACAGTACTAAAATTATATTTTTTTAGTTCTTTAATATTTTAGTACTTTTTTAAACAAAATTTTTTTTGATAGTTTAAAAATACGTTTTTTTTAAGTACTAAAAATTTTTTTATTTAAAAAATTCCTAGTTTTTATGCCTTTTACGAAAAAGTACTAAAACTAGTATATTTTTTTTTCAAAATACTTGAGTTTTTGTTATTTTATGCTTGTAGTCTTCTATTATTTGGTAAAAATATATATTTTTCATAGAACTAAAAATAGTACCAGTTTAATTTATTTTTGTACTAAAATATTTTTGTTTAGTTCTTTAGAATTTTAGTAATTTTTTCAAAAATTTTTTTTTGATAGTTTAAAAATATGTTTTTTTTTTTAAATACTAAAAGTTTTTTTAATTAAAAAATTCCCAGTTTTTATGCCTTTTACGAAAAAGTACTAAAACTAGTATATTTTTTCAAAATACTTGAGTTTTTGTAAAAAAAATATATAATTTTTAGTAAAAATATATATTTTTCATAGTACTGAAAATTGTACCAGTTTAAGTACTTTGTTTTTTGTACTAAAAAAAATTTACATTTTTCACAGCTCTTTTTTTAAGTTCTCTTTCAAAAAAGTATTAAAAATACTAACTTTCCTTGAAAGAGGTTGTGTGTTTTTATTCGTGAAAGGATTTTTTTTTAATATAAACTAAAAATAAAATCCACTATATAATTTTAAAAGAACTAAAAATTACTCTATACATCAAAATGCCCTTAAATGTTGTTTTAGTTATTCGGAAAGTTACTCAAAATGATGATACTTTTTGCGCAAAAAAAGTTTTCTTTAAAATAGTACAAAAATATGGGCAGTGGTATTTGAAAAAAATTTTAATTTTTGCAAATCTGAAATTTATTTTTTCTAATTAATTATCTTTTACATTTTCCTAAAAAATTTTTTATTTAAAATTTAAATTGAGTTTGTACTTACTTAAATTACCGCTGGGAATGTATACGTTGCCTGATGGGGTACGCACTAAACATGATGGCTCAAAATCTACGCCCAAATCATTTGGATTTGCTGGTACTAAACGGCCATTATTCATGCGGCTCATTGTGGGATTTCTAGGTGGTACATCTGGTGGTGCCGAGGGCGTAACTCCTTCGAGAAGGAAGCCTTCAATAAAATAGAAAAAAAATACAATTATTGGATTTTTAAATGTTATATGAAATAAAAATATAATATAAAACTCTTAAATATAGCCTAGAAGAAAGAAACATCTAAATATTTGGCGAAAATTAAGGGACAGCCTAAATGTAGACAATGTTTTCTTTTAGGGAAATTATTCCTAAAAGCAGACTGTAAAGATTTATATGATGGAATATGTATTTTATATATATGTACATAGAATACATAAAATGTATATAAAAAAACTATGTAAATCCTAAAAATAGGCAGTGAAATTTAATATTTACCAAACCTAGCGGTTCACTGTGTTTTAAGATTCAATACCTTAAATTGAACTAAGAATAATTAGTTACAACACTTTTATTAGTATTCTAAAATAAAACGAGCCTTAAAGTAGGCAACATTTTTTTATTTTAAAAACCTAATAAACTTTTTGATTTAAGCCCAAAATAAATCGTTCTCTGTTATATAACTTTACTTGTAGAATTATTCAGACTGCAAATATTTTAAGAATTTAACCCAATTGTTTGGCATACTTTAAGGATTGCTTGATTAAATTGTTTTAAAGTCTAAGTTTAGGCAATTTGTTTTTATAATATTTTTAATATGCAGATTTTAATGCTGTTAAACATTTTCATCATATTAAAATTATCTAACATACCTTAAGCCTTGTTCTGAAAAACGAATCCAACTAAAATTATTTGTTTTTACAAAAAATTACACATGTCACAATTTAACGTAAATTAGATTATTTGAACAGAATTATGTATATATTCTTACCAAAACTTTACCTAATTTTAATCAGGTTTTTTTAGTTTATTTATTTAATAAAACACAAAACTTGACAAACTTTTTAAGTAAATAATTCGTTAGCTTAACAAGTTAATACAAATGCAATTACATTTACAGACAAATACTCATGTATTCACACAAATACTATTACAATAAACCTTTTTTTAACAAAAAAAAAAAAAATACACATACATATGTATAAATATAAATATAAAATAAAAGAAAATAAAATACAATAGACAAAATTTACAAAATTTTCTGCAAAAAGTAACAATAGTATTAACAATACATATGTTGACTTATCATATGTATATGTTTTTTTTTATATGAGTAAAAGGATAAATATGTATGTATGTATGTGTGTCTATAAATGTATAAGTAGTTGTAAGTAAACACTTAGAAAAAATATATATTTTAAAATCAAGTAGAAACAATATTAAACTAAATAGAAACAGCTTGGAATATTATTTGAATATTTTTCTACTGTGACATATTTTTTTAAAAGCCCTGTGGCTTAACAAGTTCTGAATTAAATACAAATTAACAGAAGGATTTAAAATTGTATTGAAAAATATTTGAAAATATTTTTAAATTTCAAAGAAATTTGGAAACCTGAATTAAGTTTAGTTTTTATTTAGCCAAATCACACCTACCCTAAATATGAAAAAGTTTATTATAACTATAATCATATTTACTTTAATAAAATTCATACTTAATTTAAAAATGTTTGTAAAAAAATTAAATGTTAATTTAAATATGCTATAATAATTGATTTAACTACGATTTTTTTTCTTCTTGTATAAAAGTTTAAACCAAAGTTAAAAAATATATTTTTCTAACAAACAAAATATTAAAGTTTAGCTTTACCAAATATATTTCCTCTATCTTTGCCCCTTTCCTGCAGGATTTATGGTCACACAAATATATATACATTTTTGTTAGATAAGTAGCTTATCATCGCTATTACAGTTGTGCTTTCCTTTTTTTTTCCGAATAACAACAATTTTATTTCCCTACAAAATGGCCAATAAGAGATTTTCATTGTTTGTTGGTCGTAGTTGCTCTACTGAAATTTAAACCAAATGTTGTTTTGGTATTTAGGAAAAGCAAAAGCAAAAAAAAAAAACAAAAAAAAATCATAAAAATCTTAAGCACTTTTTTGTTCTTTTAACTGTAAATGGCAAGTATTTTGCAAGGTCTTCTTTCTCTCTCTCGCTTTCTCTGTTGGTGTAATCTTCTAAACAAACTATTAAATAACACGGCCTATAAATTTTATTAAAGCAAAAATGTTAGAAATAATATAAAATAAGATAAAATAATACACAAACAAATGTTTTGTGACTTAAATAATTTAAAAATTTTAAAATCTTTAGCATACTTTAAAGGATTTGAAATTAAACAAAATTAAAGTATACTTTTAGGAGTTTGATTGAAAAGTAACTTTTAAGTTAAGCACAATATTTTGCAAAGAGTGTAAAATTGCATTGCTATTTATTTTTAAATAATTAAAAATTAATGTCCGGTTTTATATTGGTCACTTAAGTTTTTTTTTGTATTTTATATGTGCTATTTAGACCACTTAAGTTAATATGTATCTCAATCAAACACTTTAAATTTGCTAAAACAAAGTTCACTATAACACCGGCCCTTAATATTGCTCTAAAGTATGAATTTTTTTTCTCTTAAAATTCCTGTAAAATATCTTTATAAAACGTTGCTTAGTTTTAGGTGGTTAATGGAATTGTTTCTTTTTTTTTTTGTATTTGAAATATTTTTAAATTTCAGCCAAACAAAAATTGTTATCAACAAACGTAGCTGTAGTAACTCATCATAAATGCCACTGACCTAGGAGAACAATTTTTTTCTCTCTGCGTTTAATACTAATAACTTTTTTTGAACTAAAAAGTTGTGTTGCAAAAAATAACCAATATACACAGTAGGATGGTAATGAAAAATTAACATACCTATTTTGTGTGAAGTAAAATGGGTAAATTTTTCATCGATCCGGTAGGAAACTTTTCAACAAAATTTGTTAGAAAAATGTATTGGTTTCTTCATAAACATATTTGTCGCTTTTGTACTTTAATAGCGCCCTCTAGCACTTAACGGGTTAAGGTTTTATAAAAATTTAAATTCTTGTTTATGTCTTGTACAAAATTCCTGCAGGGTAAAAAGGGGTCAGTTGGGAATTGGGACCTGTCGCGTAATAGGTTAAAACTGGACCGGTTGCGAAAATACATATCACGAGATAGGTGAAAAGAGGACCGGTTCCTAAAGTACCTACCACGTGACCAGTTTAAAAGTCATGACATGTTTTTTTGCGATGTTTTCTGTGATATGTTTTTTGGGGTTAGTTGTGTAACATGTTCTTTTAGACCAGTCCTGTGACATGTCACCGAGGGCAATTGATCCCCTCTTTGAAGAAGCCTATAAAAACCGGTTCATTGTGACGTGTCCTGGGATAGGTCTTTTTTCCGCAGGGAAAAGTTTTACAATTTTTAAAAAACTGCTTTTTTAGGCAAACTTTCAATATATTAATATGGCAACACTGGCGTGTTCTTTCAACAAGTTTTTCGCTTGTTGAAAGAACACAGGATTATTTATTTAGAAAAAGCAAATCGTATGATTTTTTAGCATATTAAAGTCTTTTACAAATTCGGAAATTTTTTGTTCTAATCTGTTAATTTTTCGACAAATTTTTTTCACCTAAAAAACAGCTGGTTGGGTTAAGGACATCTACTTAGCACTTTTATGAAACCTCTCTTTTTTTACTATTTCTAAAACAAAATTTCAATAAATTTTTTAGTAAATTTAAATATTGATTTTTTTAAAGTTATATGGCAACCCTGAAACAATTTTATAATTTTTAAATTTATTTGTATAGTCAAGACTTTAAACCATCGCATTGCTAGATTTTAACGCTCTGTAATATAATTTTCTCGGCCCATGTAAAAATGGAGATATACGATATGTGGACAAACATGATCATGTTGTATATGATCATGCATGGGTATACATAATCACCCTGTAGGAAATCTCGATAGTGAAACTGTACTGATTCACTATTGACTTTGTCACCAGTACTACTGACTAATTATGCCCCAGCCAACGCTTTCTGCTGTAGACATTTAACAGTGTCATTGCAAATCTACACAACTGTTGACTAGGTGTTGACATTGGAACCAGAGATTCACTAGTACATTTTAGTAAATCTAGTCTACACTTTTTAAACTTTTTACTTGATTTCCACACTAGAAAGGAAATAAGATTAAACAGGTGCATTTATTTTGTAAAAATTTATATTTATAAATTTTTTTTATATATTTTAATAAAGTAAAAAAAATGTTTGTGCAAATTTAATTTTGAAGTAGACAAATCTTCAAAAGACTGCACAGGCTCCGTAAAATCTTGATCAGGCTCCACAAAATCTCTAGAGTTGCAATTTTCACTAAAAATGTTTGCCTATTTTTTGTTATTTTTATTTTTATACAAAATTGATTGTTTTTTTTTCTCACAAGTTTTTTGTAATTTCTTTTGTTTATTATATATTTTGTTCAAATTTGTACATTTACCTTTTAAATTAATTTTTCTTTATATTTTTATTAAAAACTTTAATTTAGCATGCAGCTATGCAAATGTATTTTCAACAAAATAAAACAATAAAACAATCAAGAACAAGCACAGCTTTGCAGCTCCAAAAAAGGCATGTAAAAAGTATAGACGCTTTGTGGACATGTCACCAAAAAGTCATCCAAAATAGTCGACAAAAGTGGTGACTTGTAGACACTTGACCCCAGGCTTCCTACAGGGCATATACGTACAAAGATTAATATATGATCATACATTTGAGGGTATATGGCCATATATGTTCATATGTATTAGGGTTATCGGATTTAGTCTAAATTTTCACCATGTTTGTTTTAGACAATAACTTGCAGCTGATATATACACGGTTACAGTGCAAACTTGGTTTAACTTTCTTTAACTGCTATGTGTGGTATTTAATAGTTATTGGAAACGAAATATATTTTTTAGAATTAAAATTTCAAACTTTTTTTTTTTTATCTGTCAAACCCCTTTATTTTAAAACAAATTTATTTGGTAATTGACACGCGTTAAAATAATTTTTGTAATTGTTTTATTTTCTCTTAAATGTCGTTAGCGAGGTCGTCCTGTAAGATGCATTAACAAAAACATTTTACAATTTTGTTGCAATCAGTTAAATCAGTCAACCAACAAACAAACCTTTTGCTGCTACTACTCTCTATGTTAAAATTTAATTCGTTTTATTTTTATGCTAAAACATACAAATATTTTTGTTCATTTCTTTAACACCGTTTCTAAAATGTATTTACAAAAATTCAAAAAAAAAAAAAAAAAATAAAATAAAATGAATTAAAATTAAACATAATCCTGATGATGTTTTGAAAAAATCTTAACAAAATGTTCGATACAAAATTTCACAAATTTTATGTTTTATCGGTACATTTTAGGAATTTAATTTGACACAAAATTCAGATATACCATTTTTTACAAATTTTTTATTATAGAATAATAAATTAAATTTTAAAACAAAAATTAATATTTCACACTTACAAATACAGATGTCATTTTATAACCTATTAAATTTAAGTTCTGGTTTTGTTAAAAATTTAATTTCAATTTTTATAAAAAAATTTAAATAAAATATTTTCAGTTAAAAATTTTAAATAAAATATTTACAATAAAATATTTGCAATTAAATATTTGCAATAAAATATTTGTAATATAATATTTATAATGCGTTTTTAACCTTCGTATATGAACAAAAAAAGTAAATGAATAATTTTTAGCTACCCATGTAAAAATCGAAATATATATGAACATACATGATCATACATGGGCTTGTATATGATCACACATGGGCTTACATGGTCATATACGTCCATACATGATCTCATATATGACCATTTATCTTCGGATCCGAAATTTGAGGGTATATGGTGATATATGTGCATATATTATCATACATGCTCATATATTATTCATGTATGCTCGTATATGGACGTATATGAGTCCATATACCCTCAAATTTCAGATCCGAAGATATATGATCATGTATGAGATCATGTATGGTCATATATTGAACAATGTATGGACGTATATGACCATGTATGCCCATGTATGATCATATACAGGCCCATGTATGATCATGTATGCTCATATATATTTCGATTTTTAGATTGGTAGGTTGATACAAGTGTTTCGATCTGGCAAAAGATCTGCTCAGATCCTTAGAAGTTTTAGAAAAGCTAGAGCCTCCACAACAGGCAGAGCTTAAACGAAAAACCTACTAAAACATTATTGTATTCTTAACAATCAAATACGAGTCCAAGTACTATTTCCCTAACAAGCACTAAGTCGTTACCAAAATTTGAATACTAAAGAAGTTCAATATATTAAAAAAAAAATTATCTTAACTCTAGATCAAGTAATATTTTCTTAAAGTTTTCATTTTAATTTTCAAAATATCATTAAAGAATTATTTTTTTTTCTTTAAACTTTAATTTAATTCATTTAAAATTTTGATTTAAAAATTTTATATTTTTAAATTAAAAATTTTGTTCCCACAAATTAAAAAAAAAAAACCCTTTAAATAATAGTTCAGAATTTAACAATATCAATTCATTTATTTTGACACATCTTTTCGAAATGTTGTAATACTAACTTTACCAAACCAACTTGTATGTATTTTGTTTGTATGTTTAATATTGCAGAGTAGCAGTAGATGTTTGATTTTCTGTAGCACTAAATATTGGCATTTCATTATTGTAAATGAAATCTCCAATGTACATATGGGGTTTTCCATACCCAACATCATCGCTTTAATAAAATTGATCTTAAAATTACAGTTACATAATCACCCCGTAATGCTCGAAAAGTGGCCACATTTGAACCCCCTTTTGTAGTAAGTTTTAACTACTTTTACGCGTTCTTCCATATTCGTAAATGACAAACATTTCACTAAATAAATGACACTTCAGATGACAGATATTTAACAGCTGACTGCCTTACCAGACCGGCGGTTTTGAATACACTTAATGGATATTTACTATTTTAGCAAATTTTTAAAATATATTTTTTATTGTAATGTAATAGAATTTGGGAAATGCAAAGACCTTCTCAGATCCTCAGAAGATTTAGAAAACCTAGAGCCTTCAGAACAGGTTTAGCTTAAAAAAAAAACCTACTAAAACATTATTGTATTCTTAACAATGAAATAAGAGTGTATTTCCCTAATAAGCACTATGTCGTTACCAAAATTTGAATACTAAGGAAGTTCAATTTATTTAAAAAAACTTATTTTCACTCTGGTTCAAGTAATACTTTCTTAAAGTTTTCATTTTAATTTTCAAAATATTAACTAAGAATTATTTATTTTTTTTTATTTTAATTTAATTCTTTTTAAATTTTTAAATTATTTAAAATCTTGATCTGAATATTTAGTGTTATTTATCTAAAAACCAGCCAATTATTTATGTTAAAGAAAAAAAGGTTTACATATTTTTCTATTGATTTCAGCGGCTTCGTTTTGGATAAAATATTTGTATATCGCAAATATTCAGTATAATTTCAAATAGTTCTGGAACAAAAATATTATTATATTATTATTTTTGTAGCTAGGCTGATGCATATATTTCGATTTTGCAAAAGATCTCAGAACACGAAGTTTTAAAAAAGGTAGAGCCCCTAAAAGAAGGCAAAGATTAAACTGAGAATCCTATTAAAAGGTATATTTTGCTGCATGCTTGTCTTCTTAGCCCACACGTGGTTAAGTTCTTTTCCTAACAGGCACAATGACGTTACTAAAGTTTTAAGAGCTTTGGCCTTCTTCTACAGGTATTGGTATCATTAAGGACAATTAATACTGTAAGTTTGAAATTGATACGGTATATATTATTTTTTGCTGGGGAATTGGCATGGAAAGCCTCATATGATGAATTCTTGCTGTTGGTTACTGTTCGTTCATACTTGCTATTACTTATTGTTGTTGTTGATGTATTGGTCGCCAAATATTGACATACTACTTGAAATTGACAGCAAATGCTTGTTATAAAAGTATGCTTTACATTTTGATTTTATTTTTTTTTGTAGTTGTTGATTTTTATTTACTCTCCCTTTATCTTTGTCCATATACGAGTATGCATGAGTACATAGCTGTCAATTTGACAGCTTCTTTTTTGTAGCACACAAAGTAGTAATAACAAGATTTTTTTTCTATAATAAATTATGTTTTAAGATTAAGGATTAATAATGAATTTGGAAGATTAAATAATATTTTTAAAGCATACTTTAAGGGAATATTTAAATGATATTTGAAACTTTGCATATTTTATGGGATTTTTTTTTCAAAGTTTCACTTATTTTAATAAACTGACTTAAAATAAGTGCGGGCGTCGTGGGTTCGATTTCCACCAGAGGCTCTGGTCTGTTTTCGCTACAACGAGCCAAAAGCCTTCGTTGCTAGTGCTCGGTTAGGGTATTAGGATATAATTTGTAATTTAAAAATACACCCAGTAAACAGTATCAGTTGTGGCCACCGAGTTTGTTGCCAATCGAATTCTGGCGGTTACAACAACTGTTTTCATAATAAATTATTTAAACAAAAATATTATGGAAGTAAAAAATTAAAGTAACCATTTTACTGGTCTATAACTCTAGAACAAAGAAAAAAAAAAACTGCCGGGCGTTTTTAAAATTATTTTTAAATCAAAAAAAATCCAAATATGAAAAAATTTTCATATTTGAAAAAATGTCCATGTTTGAAAAAATTTTTGAAGTCTAACGTCTCAAAACTATTTTTTGATCATATTTTAGAATTATATCAAGCTAAATAAAACTGCATCAAATTATGTATAATTTTATCAAATTAGATATAATTTGATGATATGTAATCATATGTATATTATAATTATCATATATAATTGTATATAATTTGATCATTTATAATCATACATCATAATTATCATATATAATTTGATCACCTTAGATAAACTCATTTTTCGGATCAAATTATATGAGATGAGATCTCACGAGATCTTGTGAGATCAGATTATGTATACAATTAGCCGGATCAAATGAGATATTATGTTATATTCAATTATAATATGACTATATATGATTATATATAATTATATGGGAACTTTTTTCATCGGGCAGCTTTAATTTTATACACATATTAATTTCAATTCCTTAAGGCTTTGTGTAATATTGTAATTATATGCTTGACATATTTTTAAAATAAACCATATTTTATAATACAACTAATTAGGCAACTAATTAAGGTTATATACAATAAACAAAGCATAGTTTTAGGTGTTTAATAAGAAATTTAATATATCGTATTCTAAAATTTAAAATCAAAAACTAATTTGTACGGAAAACTAGATTACTAATATAATATTAAGAAACTTAATAATTGCAATATAGTATTTTGTTGTAATCAGAATAGGCAAATTGCATTTTTTTTACACATTTTTTATTTTTCTTTGCTTTTTTTTTGATTTTCCAAATTTTGAGCTTTAAAGTAATTTTTTCTTAAGAATTTATTTTTCTTAAAATTCCTTTTTTCAAGTTTTTATGATTTTTAACACCAATTTATAAAAAAATATCAATGTAGCCCCTTAAACTATGCTCTTAAAAAAATAGTAAACTAAAATATATTCTACATATTTGAAAAAATTTCTAACCAAAAGTATGCTTTAATTTTTATATAAATATTTTTAAACTATGATATTATTTTTTTTCTTTATGCAAAACTTAATTCCTAAAAAGTTAGTTTTTTTTTGTTTGTGTGTATGTATATGTGTGTGTGTGTGTGTTTGGTCATCTCCCAAATGTATGCTATGGTTATTGTGCTTGAAGACAAAAATTTTCATAATTTTCATAATTTTTCCTAACTTTACATTCTCTAACAATCAAAACAGCCTAACTATATGCAACGTAGTGGAAAATAATATTTAATCCGCGGAAAATATGACACTACAAAAATTACGCAAAAGAAGCATCAACAAACACACACTTACACATAAACACAACAGAATATACAACATTGAGTTTACTGAATGTGTACCACCAAAAGTTGGTTGAAAATATAAAATTGTATAAAATACAGAAAAAGAAGAGAAACAAAAAATGCCTTTGGCTGGGATTAGTGATTTTAGCATTTTAATGGTTAGAGGGAATTGTGTTAAAATATACTATTTCCATGGTTAGAATGACTGACTAGAGTACGGTGTTGTGGGGGGCCGGGTTTGGTAGCAAAGAGTTCTTTTCACTACTAAATTTTTGAGGCAGCAATTTAAATATAAAAGAAAAAAAGTTATTACATGCGGTTACGCTTTAAGCCAAAATATCTATATGATGTTAGTTGAAGTTTGAAAAGGGAGAATTAAAAGGCTCAACTCAATTTTTTCTTTTTTTTTTTTGGAATTTAATTGTGTAATTAAGATTTTTCTTTTTCATTTTTTTTAATACAATAAAGCGGATTAAATATTGAAATAAGGATTCTAAAGTATTCTAAAACAATAAATTTTGAGTAGAAATTTATTATTATATTTAAATGAAAAAGCTTAAATTTTTTAACCATTAAACAGTTTTGAATATTAATTAATTTTTAACCCTTTGATGCTATAATCGTTTAGTCTTACTAAAAGCTTCAATATTTCCGCAACTATTCATCAGATGGCGGGCAACAACTGTTTTAAGACTATTATCGCGCCCAATTTCAGTGTTGCCATATTTGAATCCCTTTATCTGTTATCATCCTTTCCTCTATTCCCATTCCAAAGAAAGCAATTTATTATTTAGTAGGAAAAACTTCTTGGGAGTTGCTTCTCTTTATAAAAAAAATATATACTGGATCTACCATTTTGTATTTAAAATTTTTGGCTTTGATTCGTCAGCAGTGACCCAAAGACACCAACAAATGAGTCTTTATATCCAAAATATAAACTTTTTATAATTTCCGTGCCGCCATTTTGGATCCGTAATTTTTATACCCTCCACCATATATGATGAGGGTATATATCAGTTTGTCATTACCTTTGTAACATGTCGAAATATAGGTCTAAGACCCCATAAAGTATAAATATTAGTGATCCTTATCAGAGAACTGCAAAATCAACTTTTTTCTTGATTTAATCATACACAAAAATTCTTGTTCAATTTTAATAATTCAACAAAATTCACTGTAGAATAAAATCAGCATCATGTTACTGAACGCGTAATTGGAATCAGTGTGAATCATCTGTCGTTTATGTTTTATGCAAATGTAATCACTTAACAGTGTTCAGTAACATGATGCTGATTTTATTCTACAGTGAATTTTGTTGAATTATTAAAATTGAACAAGAATTTTTGTGTATGATTAAATCAAGAAAAAAGTTGATTTTGCAGTTCTCTGATCCTTATGCGATTTCAATTCGATTTAGTGATGTCCGCCTGTCTGTCTGTTGACATGGTGATCAAGACGCGAAGACTCCAGCGGGGGTCTTTATTTTTACCTAAACTATTGGATATCCTTCCAAACAGTTTGGTATTGAAAATGTCCAAAATCGGTGTAGCGGTTAAAAAGTTATGAGTGAAAATGTTAAGGTACCTATAAATTTTCTATATAAATTGGTGTATTTTAGTACAATTTCAAAGTAACAACCGGCAAGTAAAATATTTCTACTTGATTTTTAACCAGTCACAATTTAATAATATTTTATATTCGCCTCAAATATTTTTCACTTAAAAAAATTTTTTTCAGTTAAAAAAGTTTTTCACCACAAAATTTTTTTACACCTCAAAATTTTTTCCATTACAAAATTTGTTTTCATATAAAATTTTTTCACCTCAAAAGTTTTTTCCACCACAAAAGTTTTTTTTCACCACAAAATTTGTTTTCACATTCATAAAAAAAAAAAAAATTTACCTCAAAAAATTTTTTCCACTCCATAATTTTAATTCTTTAATTTTTTACATTATTTGTATCAAAAACTTGTTGTATGATGTTTATTTTTTTCATATGAATCGATTCGCTAATCTTAAAACGCGAAATTGAACGAAATCGTGCTTTAACTTCAATATATTTTGTTTAAATTCTTATTCTCAGGAAACTGGAATCAGGAAATGCTAAAATAACTGCACTTTCAGTAGAAAAGCTGTAGACTACATTTGTATTTAAAAGAACTGCAATATATAGTTATTTTTAACTGCAATATAGAGTTATTTTTAACATCAACTTACTACATGTAAAAACAACATTCATATTTAGTATAATTTACTGTTAAAAAAAAATCTGGTAAATTTTTCTAATATAGGTAAACTACTAATTTGGTTACTAACTACTAATTTAGTTTTTTTTTTTTTGCTTACGAATTTAGCATTTTTTACTGAATTCATCAACTTAATATTTATTATGTTTATTAAATTTCGGAAAATCTACATAAACTATTTTACACAAAAAAGAAACGAGAATTGTAAGGCAATAAAAATACAAACAAAAAAAATTATTATGTGAAAATGTTTTTTTTTTTTGTGTAAGATGTTTAAAAAAACTTCAAAAATCATTTAACAGTTTTTCATAAGTAAAATAACTGCCTTTGCAGTTAAAATAACTACAACCGGTTTACTACACAGATAATAATTATAAATTTATTTTTAAAAGTCGGGACTTCACCTCATTATTAATACATTACATTTCTATAAGATTTTTAAAATTTTGTTTTGCTCTGAAATTATTTTTATCTCGCTTCTTAATCGTTGACGGTTAATAAATAATTTGTGAAATAAAAATATAGTAAATTAAGTTTTCTTTTAGATTATATCCACTCCTTTAGTTAAAAACTGTAAATTAAAAAAAAAAAAAATTACAATGTTTGAAGTTAGCCACGACCATTACAGAATTAACCTCAAGTTAGACAGACATTTTTTTAATCCGTGAATGGATTAAAAAAGGGCTCTCAAGGAAGCTATCTTCGGTTTCACCCTCGCAAGTGAACAAATTTGGATATTCGAAAAGAAAAAACAGATTTGTATTTTTCGTATTCTAATATGTTTAATTAATAAAAAGGGCGTGGCAAGTAAGGGGAAAGCGAAAACATTTGTTTGGTTAATATTTTTTTTATATTTCTTTCAAAGCAATAACAGCTAAATTGTATATCGAATGAAAGGTATCTCTAACAAATTTTTTGTGGTATGCAAAACAGGCGCCATCATTTT
The DNA here is from genome assembly GCA_949748255.1 of Eustalomyia histrio. Classification (NCBI taxonomy): domain Eukaryota; kingdom Metazoa; phylum Arthropoda; class Insecta; order Diptera; family Anthomyiidae; genus Eustalomyia; species Eustalomyia histrio. The sequence goes on along the minus strand of OX456524.1, from coordinate 154,908,029 downwards.
CAAATGTTGATGTTACTATATTTTGAAGTTTTTTTTTTCACAAACTAAAATAAAATTTATTTAAATTTAATATTATTTTAATTAAATTAGTTGTCAATCTAAACCTTTTTTATAGAGTTTATGATACTTTTAATACATAAAATTTAAATTTTCATAAAATACATATTGTTAAAAAAAAGTGTATTAATTGTATGAAACATGTTTCAATGGACGAATTCCAGCGCAAAATAATTCTCACAGTGTGGTTTAGACATATCTACATATTTCATAAATATATAAATATATTAAGTCTTGTTATTTTTTGAAATTAATTCAATAAATATAATGTGCATAAATACATATACCAGAAAAAATGTTGCCTACTTTTAGGATGCGTTAACTTTATTTATTGAAGCCTACACAAAAAAAAAGGTCAAATACATACAAAATATGTTAACAAACTTTACAAAACGAATTTATTAACATTAAACAAACTGTCAACCATAACATAAACTACAAAAAACCAACCAACACTCACTTATTTGAGAAGAAAAAAACTTTATTGTTTTACTACTACCACAACTACTTTTACATTTTTTTTGCGTATATTTTTATTAGATTTTTGATTTGTGGTTGTATATAATTTTTGTTTATTTTATTTTATTTTATTTTATTTTGTTTTTGTTTTTTTTTTTTTTTTTTGGTGTGTTGTAATATATTATTTTAAACGTGGTCATAATTTGTATTAAAGTCACGTGCTGGCGTTGTTTTATATACTAAACCTGTGTTTTTTTTTTGCACTTGTTTGCCTCTGTGTTGATAACACACGAAAAAAGGTGAATGTATTGTGTTTGACTTTAGTGTTGTTCTATATATAATTTTTTAATTTTTTTTGTTGCGGTTATTGTTGCTTAAAAAGGTAACGCAATTTTGAAAACAAAACTTATTTTTTTTTGTCAAATTTTTTTTTTATCTTGTAGTTAGTTTTTATGCTGCATAAGCTGTATTTTATTTTTTTTTTTACTTAAAAGGTTTCACAAAGATAAATAAATATATGTTGTGAATATTAAATTGTTAAATAAATATTGCAAAAGTGTAGTATATAAGTTGAATATACTTTTGAAGGAATTTTTATAGCATACTTTAAGGTATATAACAATTAAAGTATTTATTTTGGATTTTAAATGAATTTTAAGGCCATAAATATTAAACAAACAAGAGGGATAAGATTAAATTTTAGATTAGAAAAAATCTTAAGAAATGTTTAAGAAAATCAAATAAAGTTTTTTTTTTATTTTTTAAAGTTAGATAAAAGTTTTATAAACAATTTTGGTTTTTAGCGCTAAACATTAAGAGTACCTAACATGCTTAGTACTAGGTATTATTGATTACAAACCATTCAAAAGTAAGCTTAAAAAGTTTAATGACCTAAAAATGGTTTTAACAAGTTTCCAAACATTTAATATTTATCATTATAAATCTACTTAATCTTAGAATAGCCATAAAATACTGTCATCCTAAATATCTAAAAGGGAGAAGATAAAAAGGGAAAACAAATAAATAAATAAATTTTAATAGCCTTAAAGTAGGCTACAAATAAATTAACCTTTTTTTTGTTTTGCTTAATTCCTTTACTACCAAAACTAAAAAGAAAAAACAATATTTATGCTCTCTTAAAATCCTCAAAATAAACAAAGAAACAAAAAATGAGCAAACAAAAGACAATAAGAAAAAAAAGTAGGAAATAAAAAATATAAAAAGAATTAAAACAAATAAATATTTGTAGAATAGTAACCTAATAGTAAACTTGGCCTTCTTTATTACAACTGAACTCCCTATATGTATGCTATAGCAAAATATAAATATAAATGTTTAATTGTCTAACATAAGTGAAAGCTTAAAAAACAAAAGCATACAACTTAATACATTTCCCTTTTTTTATAATACTTATTTTGCTCTTTTTCTCTTTCTCTTAAAAACCCTCCTCTTAACTTGTCACCTTATACTAGAGTCATACATTTATTTTTTATTTTTTGAAACAATAAATTTACTAATACATAAGCATTTGCTGTTGTTGTTGTTGTTTACTGTTAAAGTAAAATGAGACAAGACAAAGTATGCCATAAAATAGAGAAGAAAACAACAATAAAAACAACAAAAATGTCAAGTACCTTTTTAAAAAATTTCTTTATTACACTATTTACAACATTTTTAAATATGTAATATTACCAACACCCCCCATCCACCCATTCACCCATACTTGTTTGGGGGAGAACATAATGTTGTGGTGCTATAGTGTAACTATTGTTAACATGCAGCATAAAGAAGGTTAAGTATACTTGACATTTTGTGTTTAAAGTTAAAATTTATGACAAAAGGTTAGGTTAAAATAAGCTTCTCTTCTTCTGCTTCTTTTTACTACTCGTGTTGTAATAAGATGAAAATAATAATAATAATAACAATATGAGAAATAATAGATAAAAAAAATATGAACTCAACAAAATAAGAGGTGTTGAAATATTATGCTGATATGCAGGAAAAACTTTTGTAGTAAACCCAATAAGAAATTGATAGCACTACTTTACTTTAAACTAATTGCCTTTTAACCCTTTTAATGTCAAATAGGACGAAATTGTACTAATGGTTGCAACTAGATTTTTTTTTTGTTTAAAATGGCGCTTTTAAAAATAATCTTGAAAAAATTATTTCCACTTAAAAACGGTCATAAAATGACCGTTAATTTCACTATAAAAATGTTTGTAACAATAAAAATATTTAACAATTTTTCCAAAATTGTCAAAAAAGGAAAACCTTGGTCGCAGGTCGTCACGGCTTAACATAACAGCTCAATCGAGAAATCCCCGGCCTGACTCATAGATGGCGCTACTATACTTAAATCGATATGATTTTTAGTTATCCCTAACTTTCTAAAGTCACGTGTATAAATTTGACAGTTATCGGATCATTAGTTTGTGAATTATAGCATTTTGAGTGAAGCAACTTTTCTTATTGTGAAAAAAATGTATAAAAAGGATTTTCGCGTGTTGATAAAATATTGCTTTTTGAAGGCAAAAAATACAGTTGAAGCAAAAACTTGACTTGATGACGAGTTTCCGGACACTGCCCCATGAAAATCAACCATCAAGGATTGGTATGCTAAGTTTAGACGTGGTGAAATTAGCACCGAAGACAGTGAACGCAGTGGACGCCCAAAAAAGGTTGTTTTGGACGAAAACATCAAAAAAAAAATCCACAAATGATTTCGAATGACCGTAAATTGAAATTGAATGAAATAGCAGGTACTCTAAAGATACCAACTGAATGTGTACATCATATCATTCACGAATATTTGGGTATGAGAAAGCTCTGTGCAAAGTGGGTGCCGCGCGAGCTTACTTTTGACCAAAAACAAGTCAGAGAAAATAAAAGCGAAAATCCATGAATTGGGCTTCGAATTGCTCCCGCATCTACCGTATTCTCCAGATCTGGCCCCCAGCGACTATTTCCTGTTCTCAGTTCTCAAAAGAATGCTCGCTGGGAAGAAAGTTTTGTCGAATGAAGAGGTGATCGCCGAAACTGAGGCCTATTTTGAATCAAAGGACAAATCGTACTACAAAAATGGTATCGAAACGTTGGAGGGTCGCTATAATCAGTGTATCACCCTTGAAGGGAATTATGTTGAATAAAAAAATAAACGAATTTTGCCAAAAAAAAAAAAATGTGTTTTACTATGGTAGGACGGGGACTTTGATCCTGTTAGCCACATTAATTGCTGTGTTGATCATGGTGTATCTCGTTTAGTGGCAATGCTACGAGTCAAAGCCTGTTACAGGGCTGCCGGTTTGATTCCCGGTCACAGCATACAAAGAGTCAAAGAAAAAATCATAGTTAACCATACCCAGCAAGAAAAAAGTAGCAAAAGAAGAGAAAAATAAGCAGTGATTTTTATTCCTGTGTTGTTAAAATTTGGATCGGATCCAATGATTTTTACCTAAGATTTTTACCAATGATTTTTACCTAAGGGTGAAAGTTTTCTTTTATGATCCTTTTTTCATTGCATCTAAAGCCTTTCTTATGGTTTATTGAAAAATTACATCTTTTAATGTTCCCAAATAAATTTTGTATTTGTAGTTTAAATTGTTTAAAATGTTGTGTTTGCTTGATATTAAAATATTTTTCTGTGTGTAAACTTTGTAGAGAAAATTTAACAATAAAAATACTTTGGTCAATTGACACATAAACCAACCATTGATGAGTCTTTGCTTGGTATGAATTTGCTGCAGTCTGGCAACTCTAATGTGCCTGTTAATTTTTTTTTTTTTCAATGACAATGTTTTCTTCTTCCTTTAATGATCAATTTAGTGAAAAAAAATATAGTTGAACATGATTAGGACTTTAAAATTATCATAGTATGTTCCTAATGATCATAAATATGATTCTTTCTGGTCACATTATGATCACTGAGGACGATTTTATTATCGTTTATGATCATATTATGATCACTAGGATCATAGAATAGTATCATTGGCGTAAAAGAGAATATATCTGTTTAGATATAATTATGTATAATTGAATCGAAAAGTATCTGGTGCTATATAATGAGCAATTTAGTAAAAAAAAAAATATATAGTTGATTGGGAATTCAAAACTATCATAGTATGCTCCTAATGATCATAAATATATTTCTTTCTGCTCACATTATAATGACTGAGGGCGATTTTATCATCGTTTAGGAACATATTATGATCACTAGGATCATATAACAGTATAGAGAATAGATCTTTTTAGATCTAATTATATATGATTAAATCGAAATATATCTGGTGGCATATCGGATCATATATGCACTTGCCATACATTTTATGGCCAGATCTGATTAGATATGGCCTTAGATCTGTTCATATCTAAAGAGATTTGGATAATTTCGTGATGTTTTTTGACAAATATGAGCATATATGGTTATATAGAATAATATCTGTTGCCAGATCTGTTCATATCTGATTGAATCTGATTATTTCTTATTGAATTTGATTAGATATATGTTTAGATAAAATTGAATATGATTTATATATGGTGAGCCAGATCTGCCTAGATTTGATCAGAACTCGGAAAATTTGTCTGTAGGTTAACAAGACCTTAAAACCTAAATAAATATAGCTAGACTTTTCCCGAAGTGCCTTTATTCCAAATATTACAAAAGGGTGGCAACCCTGAATCTTAAATATAGGGATTTCGTAAATTTCAAATTCGTTCTCTTGTAAGGTTGTAACAAGGTTATTTTAGACCCTACTTTAAAAACCGTGGGACGATCTTATGTCCATGATAATAAAGGGTGTCCCAAGAAGAACGCAATTTTTAAATTTTAAATAAAGCACAGATATTTAAAAAAAAAATCGTGAAACTTTATTATATCGTAAAGTAGACAGAATGAGGTTATGTATGGAACAATATATCGTGCAGATGGCCGCCGCGGCTTTGCTGGCATGCACGCGATCTTTTAATGAAATTTTCAATGACCGTTTTGCATGAATGCTGCGGTATTTCATTAATGCAGCGTCCAATTTCCTCTTTTAAGGCTTGAGTCGTCGTCGGCTTATTCGCGTAAACCATCGACTTCAAAAAACCCCAAAGAAAAAAATCTAATGGTGTTAAATCGCACGATCTAGGCGGCCAATTCTGATCTCCAAAACGCGAAATAACACGACCGGGAAATGACTGATGCAGCAATTGAATTGTTTCTCTGGCTGCATGACATGTGGCGCCGTCTTGTTGGAACCACATGCCCTCCACATTCATTTCTTCAATTCTAGGCAAGAAAAAACTGGTTATCATTTCACGATACCGAACACCATTGACTGTTTGCGCTTGACCTGCCTCATTTTCATAAAAAAAAGGTCCAATGATTCCTCCAGCCCAAAAACCACACCACACAGTGACACGTTGAGGATGCATTTGCTTCTCGTGAATCACTCGAGGATTTTCCTCACCCCAAATGCGACAATTCTGCCTATTGACGAAGCCATCAAGATGAAAATGGGCCTCGTCACTGAAGATGATTTTATCGGCAAAATCAGCATTTTCATGTTGTCTCTCCAATACCCAATTAACGAACTCCCTTCGCTGGCTTCAGTTCCTGAGTCAATTGAACTTTGTATGCATGAAGATGCAAATCTTTCACCAAAATTCGCTGCAAAGTGGATTTGGAGACACCAATTTGCTGAGCTCGGTGTCGAATTAAGGTGGATGGAGTTTGAGCGACATCATCACGTACAGCTGCGACATTTTCGGTCGATCGACCTGGTCGATGGCGCGTTGTTGTCTTTACATCACTAACAGACCCAGTTTCGGCAAATTTATCCATTAATCTCTTTACAGTTGACTCTTTTGGAGCATTATTGTGACCCCAAATTGATCGCAATCTGCGAACTGTAGCCGCAAAACTTTCACCATTTTGGTAAAACAATTTCACAATGAGAATGCGTTGTTGATTAGTGTAGCGCTCCATTTTTACTAACCTCGTACCTTCTACTAGCAAACAATAACAATTTTTCAAATGTCAAACAATGACACTTCGAATGTTGCCAGATTTAAAAATTGCGTTCTTCTTGGGACACCCTTTATTAGCCGGGTTTTTGAGACAAACGTATGGCGCCATTAATAGTATATAAATTGTTTCCAATTTATACTCAATTGTGATATGTTTTTCAGATTTTTATTGATTTTTCTGGGCGTCATTTTTGAAGTGTTTTTAACTTTATAATTAATTATAAACTTTAGTATAATCAAATGCTTTTTTAATGACTTGCGTTGGGCGCCATTATGATAGAGTAATCTGCGATGGACAGAAGGACATACATATCTAAATTGATCATATGCATATGTTCAGAATAGATTTCTAAAATTGTTAACCATTTGCCGATTTTTAGAACTATCATTAGCTAACTATCTACGATTAACAACAATGTAGTTGGGTTGAGTATTCTGTATCTCCAGCACCGCGACCGAGTAGATCTATTGTGCACCCTCTAGTGTTTTTTCAGTTGTTCTCCAGTGCAGCCTTGAGTAGCAGTACAATATTATTCACCTCCAGTTTCTTGCTAAGTATCTAATTTGCCGCTTTTTTCTTCAAAAATTTAAAATACTATAAATTTACCTTTTCCTTGAGTAAAAATAAAGTTAGTAAATTTCCTATTAGTCTTAAAAAATAATCTATTTATATCATATCTCTTTGTTTTTTTAAAATTATTATCACATAAAAATTAACCTACATTTTTTAAAACTTCTGTTATAAAAAATTGCATAAAAATAGTGTTTGCCAAAATGTATGCAGTAATTTGTACTACTACAAATTTGCGTTTAATTTTTTAAAAAAAATATTCTTTTTTGACATGATAATGTGGAAAAAAAATATGAAAAAGTTTTTTTTATGCCATAATTTCGTGTTTTTATATATATATTTTTTTTTTGGCAAATTACCACCCACTTTATAGCAATTTAAAATTAATACTAATTTGTATAATATCTTTTAAGTGTTAGTTAGTAGTTCACCAAAAACACTTTAAGCGTACATATATGCATACCAAAACTATAAAGTTACTCTTAAAATTAGGTACACACCTTAAAATTAAAATAATTTTTAATTAAAATTAAATTTTAAATGCAGGGGAAAAATTTCTACATATATATTTTTTTTTGAATTTTTGATTATTTTGCTTCATTTAATATTAATTTAAAACTGTACGTTCAATTGTTTTATTAACTGTTTGCGAATGTATGTGGCTTAGAACATGACCTAGTTTTTTTTTATTTTATTTTTCAAATAAAGAGAATTTTTAAAAATGTTTAAACTTTTGTTGATTAGGAAGGCAACTAGAAAATAACACCAACGGCAGCAGCAATTGCAAATTAACAAACTAAATAAAGCGTTAAATTAGTTTAGTTAGTTGAGTAAGAGAAAGAAAATAAAAATAAAAAGGAAAAATCCTTAAATTAGGCAAATGTTTTTTGTATTTTTTATTTGCTAATGTTGTAGTTTTTACAAGTTAGAACCCAAAATAAAAGTTATACTTAACGTTAATTTGAAAATATGCAATTTTGAAAATCTAAAATTATACGGAAATGTTTATGGTAAAGGAAAGTTAAAGAAACATATTAACATTTAATTAGATGAGCTTAAAAGTAAGTTATGCCATGTTAAATTTATAATTTTTAAAACTAGGAAATATTTTAGATTAAAAGAATAAATTTAAGTTAGCTTAATTTAAAGCAATTAGTTAAATGTTACTTTAGAGCATACAAAATTTAATTAAAGCTTTTGAGCTTGTGAAATGTACTTTAGTATAGTAACAATCAAAAGGTTTACATAAAATGCCGCATTTCTAGAATATCTTAGCATAAAATTCCTAAAAGTAGGCAATATTTTATATGTACGTACAATAAATTTAAGAATTCTGATTATTTTGGTTGAGGTTTTGTAAAGGTACAAAAGCTTTTTTTTTGCTTTTTATTGAACGCTTTAAAAATCGTAAAAAATTATTTTTATATGATAAAAGTTTAAAGTTGTATAAAAGCTGTGATGTGTATAAGATAGGAATTTCGATTGGGCAGGGATAAAAAAAAATTGTTTTTAAATAGTTTCAGCTACATTAGAATTGATTTAAATATATTGAAATTTTTGAATAAAAAAAATATTTTTTGTTTTTAAAATCAATCCGCCATAATATACATATTATAATATTCATATCGAATTATTTAAAAGCAAAATAAATGTTTGTCATAAATGAAAGCTTAGAAAAGCTGTTATGAAAAGTTTTTATAAAAAAATTTTTAAAAATTTGTCAAAAAAAAAATATTTCGAAAGTTCTAAAGCTTTTATTAATGAAGACTATTAAAAGTCATACTATTTGTATATAACTTTTAAGGATCCAATATTAAAAACTACCTAAAGCTTTTGCATTTTAAGCATATTATTTTCAAAAGCTCATGGAAAATTTAAATAAAATTATTTTATAAATGAAAGCTTTTAATAATATGTTTTAAGAAATTGGTTACAAAAATTGTGATTTTGAATATAAAAAGCTTTAAAGTAATTACTTACAATTTCAAAAAATAACAAATTAAAAATGTGTAAAGCTTTTGTAGTTTAAACATAAAAAACTTTAAAAAGCTCATGAAAAAATGAAATAAAATTTATTCATAATGAAAAACTACCTAAAGCTTTTGTATATTAAGCACATTATTTTTAAAAGCTCATGAAAAATTGTAATAAAATTTATAAATGAAAGCTTAACGAAAGCTTTTAAAAATATGTTTAAAAAAATTTTGTTAAAAAATTTGATTGTGAATATAAAAAGTTTTAAACTAATTGCTTACAATTCTAAAAAAGATCAAATATTAAAATGTGTAAAATTTTGCAGTTTAAGCATATAACCTTTAAAACACATAAAAAACGAAATAAAATTTATTCATAATAAAAACTACCTAAAGTATTTTAAGCATATTATTTTTAAAAGCTCATGAAAAGTTTAAATAAAATTTACAAATAAAAGCTTAACGAAAGCTTTTAAAAATATGTTTAAAAATTTAAATTTGAATATTTAATATTAAAAATGTGTAAAGCTTTTGCAGTTTAAGCATAAAACCTTTAAAAGCCTATAAAAAGTTGAAATAAAACTTATTTATAAATAAAATAAAATCAAATACTTTGAAAGCTTTCAAAAAAATAATAAAATACTTTGAAAGCTTAAAAAAATGTTGA